>CM037075.1:17408799-18877298 GCA_020882685.1 Aphelinus atriplicis | reverse complement strand
TTCCTTCTTTATCGCATCTCCAGATAAATTGAAGATTTGATTCATTGAAATTTTCATCGTGTAACGCTTGTCCAAAATTATTTCTACACTGTAAAATCACTTTGTCCCCATAAGATTCTCCTTCAAAGAAAAAATCAAATTGTCTTATTAGTCGTTTGAATGAATCGGTACTATTTTCTTGCTCGTGATTTTCTGTATCTACTTCGTCGAACGTGAAATCTTGAGTTTCGATTGACGATTTCGCCGTATTATTGTTCACAAATATTCCAATTACAGCGTGATCTACCGCCGAACATTCTAGAGGCACGCAATGCACTGGCTCGCCGCTCCAATCTTCATTTTCAGTACAATTTTGTATCGTCGACGTTACTGTCGTCGTATAGCCATCGTCACAAATAATTTTAATTTGAGTACCAGGTTTGAAAGTATTGTTCGGAGTATTTTTGGTATCGATCACTTCCAGATCGCTGATATCTCCATTATTTTCGTTCGACGATCTTGAATCGTTAAATAATTCATTCAACGATATACCAACTGATCCGTTAGATGAACTCTTACCCTACAATATAATTCGATACAACTCTTAATAAAAATGACTTGTTAATTAAACTTTATTTTCGGAAATTCATATGTAACTCATAATAAAAAAACTGAAACAGTCCATCAGTCATAACTTGAAAATAAATCTTAAAAGATAAGACACCTATCTGTTATTTTCACAAACGTGTTTCCATTTTCCATTCTCTCATAATAAAGTATATTCCGGTTCATTTTGAAAATGTCAGTCAAGTAGTTTCAAAATCATTATTATTCAGTGGAATACGCTGTCTTGTTTTTTGGACTTGTGAAAGTTTCATCAAAATTACCAGAGTCAAAAGCTCCTTTGCAGCGTATCAACGAAATGATACGTTATAGACGATAGCCTTGATGAGAACATAGTCTTGATTTCTTTAATCAAAATAGTTAATATTTACTATTCATTAGTAAAAATTAAAAATTACTGACGATCCACTATAAAATAGTAATTTATAACTATTTTAAATAGTCGTTCCCATAATGATTTACAAAACAGTAGTTTCCAATGTAAATCCAACTGTTCTTAATTTATTTAATTTAATTGAGTTAAATCTAACAGTTCGGTGAAATTTTCTTATGTATTGGTAAGAAAAAATAGTGAACATCTCACGAACTAGGAGAGATTGTCAATTTCAGGTGACAAATCACGCTAAAACTTTCTAAGATGCTTATCTTTGCTACTCCAATAAGCAAAATGTGATGCCATTCAGTCTAACTTTTCGATTTCCTAAAGATACTCGGAAAATAATATCTGATTCTGTGCAGGCACAGTATCTCTATATCTATATGGTTTCTGGATGGGCAGTTTCACTTGAAATACATGAAATATCAAGAATTATTCACAGAATATATCCAGCCAATCGAAACGTTAAACTAAATGGCTTTAAATGTGCCGTATTACTTGGGAACGCAAGAACCATCCCACAGACAGTTCCATCGTAATTCGTGACTAGAAGTTAACAAAGTGAATATTCACTGTTATTCATCAGTCGTGAAATTTTACTATATTTGATAGTATCTTTTAACTTTTGTGAATTTAGTGAGTAGAAAAACAGCAGTATATCTCTAAGAACGGCTGTCAGACTGTTTCGCTCCGAAATACTCATATTAGACCTTGCATTCATCGATATTCCCGAGAACAGGGTTAAAAGTGTAAAAAAAAGACGACTGGATGATTATACCGTATTCAGGAGATAGGTCTTCGCATTTGGGAGAGATTCGGGCTGAGGGCACTGTAGTGGCACGCAATCGGGAACGAAACCCGTCCACGTCCCGTTGGCCGTGCACTGAAGCTTGAATTCCTCGAGGAGATTGTGATTGCCCTCAAATTTGTAGCCTGGCTCACACGAGAAGGCCACGACATCCCCGTAGAAGTACACAGCTTCGCTCGGCAAAGGCGGCGATTCGTTGGAGCTTCTAAGCCTCGAAATCCCCAGCGACGCCTCGTCGCCCGTGAAATCCGATGAGATGTTCGCGACCATTTGCCCGTTCGAGATTCTGTGCACATTTTCAAGTCGACCTTTTATTATTCTCGCAGTGACGAGCCCGCGCGGTTTCCATGCGGATTCGCTCGGGGCAAAAAAAAAATCAGAACGCGTCGAATGCGAGCTATTTTCGTTGCTGTGCATATCGATGATTCGAAATAATTTTGTAGCGTAATTTAATGTCTGCCTTATTACCGTTTCGGGGATGGGCAGCCCAACGAGGTGCACTTTGGCCGTTTGAAGTCCCAAGTGCCATTTTCAAGGCATGTCAACACTTTTTGCCCGTTCAGAAAGTATCCCCGATCACATTTGAATTCAAGTTGTTGGCCCACCTATTTTTTTTTACAGAGTTATTATGAGCCCATCGATCAGGGTCGTTAGAATTACAAATGAATGCTTTTCATTGATTAATCAATTTTCATAAATTGCACATTACCTGCAAAATAGACAAATCGTCTCGATCGTGTTCAGCAACTATGTATTCGATGTCGCCATGATCGGGGGCCAAAAGATTCTTACACGTCACGCCTGAATTTGTAATGAGTCATATTTTTTCACATTATAGTGATATTTTCCTTTACAGTTAGATATTATAGCGATTGATGAGTGAAATAGACAAACTAAGAAAAATTGACGAGAAAAATGTTGTAATGGAAAATCATTGTATAAGTGAAACAAGTTAATTCAAGGGAGGAGTAAAGTTATAAATCAGACGTAATTGAATAAAATTATTTTTCAAAGAAATGAGATAAGTCACCAATGCAAAAGGGGGCACCGCCGCTCCATTTCCCATCAGCTTTGCAAATCCTCTGAGAGTTGCCTCGCAGCTCATAGCCGTCATTGCAATAATAAGTAATTTTATCTCCGTACATGTATGACCTGCCTTGTATTTGTCCCCTCAAAAAATATCCTGGGAATGGGCAGTTGATTCCTGCGCGATTGAAGCTTCAATAAATTTCATTGTTGCAAATATTTCAAAATCAATGGGATATAGAAAGATTAGTCGTGGAGAGCTCAAAGGTATCATAGAACTTACGCACGCAGTTTGGCACTTGGAAACCTTCCCAGTGTCCGTGTTTCAAACATGTCCTCTTCAAGCTTTTAAAGTGTTCATAGTTCTTGCGAAACTCGTACCCAGGCTCGCAAGTATAAACAACTTCCAATCCATTTTCGCTTACGTTAACGTATCCTTTGAAAGGAGCCACAGGTGGTGGACAGCCTTGGCAAAATGAACTCTCGACGATCTTTTTGAATACAAGAATACGTTATACATCTATCAATACAATTATTGTACTTGGAAAATGAATTTTTGGCACATATCCCACCTTAATTTCACCCCGAATATGTTCTTGCAATTGCGCCCACGCGACCAAAGAGCCATGATATTTTTGACATGTTTTACTCAATTCAATTATTTGATCAGGCCTACTGGCTCTGTCCCATACATCCAACATAGACAATTTACCAACGAAGGATTCAGATTCCGAAAATCCTCCACCGACTACGTCTTGTTCTTGTCCAAAAACAAAAGTCCCTCCAGCTGCAAAATAGCAGATAGGTAACTTTGGATTGATGAGAAGATTCAATCATATGAAAATTATTCTCATGTTCAGAGAAGATTTAAATTGATTAACGTAAATATTTCCGAAACATATAATCACATATGGATAAGTCATTCTCTGATCCAAAGTTTCAATATACACTTGATTTTTTTTTACTCAAAAACATAAGTGGCTGCTCGGAACATGAAGATGAAAATGAAGATGTTAACGCAGTACCTTGAATGTCCATATTTGTCGACAAATTTGTTCCATTATCTTTGAGAATTCCGTCGACGAAAAGTTGCCAGGAACCCAACTTGTTCTCCCAACTCACGCATATGAAATGCCAGTAACCATCATTCAATCGCGCATCAGTAATAACTATTTCCCCATTTACGTACAAAACAAATCTAAAAAATAGACAGTAAAACATTCAGATTCAGACGACAATGATTAATGAAAGTTTGAGAAAATATGTCTAGTCAATAATGTATAAGCTCTTCATTGAAAGTTCAAATTCTCAACTCGTATAAATATAAGGATATACAAACCCATTGTAATCCGACAAAGTGAAAGCATTGTCCTGTTTCAATGTTGCGTACGAAATTACTGTCCCATAATTGAATGTGTCAACCGATTGAAGCCACAAGCATACTGTTAACTGAGTTTTCCTTTTTTATTTTTTTATGGCATTGAAATAACGTATATTTAAAAAAATTCGATATACGCATAAGATGATAATGTCTCGTAAAATACGAAGGAGGCCTTCTTACCTCGGTTAAACTTTTGGCTGGACCAGGTATGATAACGTAGTCAGTAATGCCAGATCTTGAAAAGTGCATGACATAATTCGAGGGCAGCTCTGAAAAATTAATATTAGGATAATAATTAGATCTTCAATGTGTCTTTGCGAAATAATACCCACCAGTTTCACAATGGAGTCCTGTAAATGGAACTAAACAATTGCAGGTGTAATTGGACAAATTATTCACGCAGGTTCCATTGTTTTGACACCGATGATTTTCACAGTGATTTATCCTGGTCAAACAACCTCTGCCGGTGAAGCCGGCCGGGCATACACACCTACGAACAAACAGTAATATTTTCACCAAGGGTAGGTCATACCTTCCGGGACGCAGAACCTGCTAGGCTTTTTACTGAAAGATGAGGCAAATTGGACGAAAGGATATATCGACCCTCCCTATTCATAAGGACGTATCTCGGAGATTCTCGAAATAAGGACGTATCTCGGGCGGCAGAATAATAAAGACGTATCTCGGGCGACTGCAAAGTAAAGACGTATCTCGGAAAAGCGCAAAGTAAGGACGTATCTCGCGTGAGCGCAAAGAAAGGACGTATCTCGGACGAGCGCGAAATAATGCCGCAGCTCGCGGAGAATTGCGATTCAATATTGAATCTCACTTTGATTGAAAATTATAACCGATCATAACCGCAAATAAATCTCAAGCATAGAATAAAAACTCGGCAAACATGAAAGCGATCATGGGGGCGAGTCAAAATATGAAGCATCTGTATTTTTTTATTCATGAGTCAAAAGCACTGCAGAAACGATGGTCAAGAGCCTATCTGGGATTTATATACGTGGAAACACGGTGGCTCTGTGCTCGACTGCGCTGGACTGCGCTAAGACTACCAGACCAAGCTGCTCTGACTGCAGTCGCGAGTAGCGAGCGCTTAGCAACTAGTAACATGACGCAGTTTTTCGTCTCTCGTTATTGGCTTGTAGTTTACATTCAAGAAACCGACTAGCCACAATCACATGATGCTCACGGCGGATCGTGTTCTTATATTTGGTTTCCATATAAAACTGGCCCTACAGAGGTGCATGCCGGGAAATCCGGGAATCGAACCCGGAGTCTTATCCATACGAATTGAGCCACCAGCCGCGGCGCGCGGCGGCTCATTCCACAGTTGATCACTGCAGTAGCCGCTGTCGGACTCGAGCGCTACCGTCAACTTCATAAATCAGAACCAGAGTCATATGGACAGTGTACTACAGTGCTTATTATGGATGTTATTAATAAACTTGCAGTGAAACGTGTAAGGTACTCGAGTGGCGACTATAGTGATCAGAATTGGTCTCCTACTGTTTTTAGAAGATTAATACGACTGAGTGACTCGTGACTGGGTTTTATCTTCATGTGTAAACTTCATTAGTTGATTTTAAACCGCTGAGATACTTCCTTACTTCGCGATTCTCCGAGCAACGATATTATTTTGCGCGTTCCTCCGAGATACGTCCTTACTTTGCGCTCGCCCGAGATACGTCCTTACTTTGCGCTCACGCGAGATACGTCCTTACTTTGCGCTCACGCGAGATACGTCCTTATTTTCCCGCGCTCCGGCGTTCCGGGAGATACGTCCTTATTATTCTGACTCCCGAGATCCGTCCTTATGAATAGGGAGGGTCGATATATATATATATATATATATATATATATATATATATATATATATATATATATATATATATATATATATATATATATATATATATAAAACGTTTCATTTTTGGTATAGAAGGAATAATTCATTTTAGGCCCAAGAGTTAAAAAAAAAAACACAAGTATGGTCGAACCTATAGTCGCTCTTGTCAGTATTCTCCCTCGGCACATTGACGCATATTTGATTGGGATGACAGGGGAGCCAGTCGCAAGGTAGCAAAGTGCACCGCAGCCCCAAATAGCCGGGCTTGCAGAAACACTTCCAGGTGCCGTTGACGGTCCGACAGGTCGAATTCATTTCGCAAGGCGAAGGCGAGCAGTGATTCACTGCGATCTCGCAAAAGTCACCTGGGATATGTTTCGAAAAATTACGAGTGAATCGAGTGCCTCGGGAACAATTTATAATCTTCGACTTTGAATAAACATCACATCCACATTAGACAGTCATTGAGAAAATGTATAATATCCATATAGGGTATTTCAGCCGTATACCAAAGTGATTTTACCTTCGAATCCGTCCCGACACGTGCACGTAATGTCCATATCATCACTCAGACAAGTGCCACCGTTTCGACATGGATTGTAGGAGCATTCGTTGATCAGCGACTGAAAATCGAAGAACAAAATGCACATGCACACTGATTTCCAATGTATGCGTCACAACTATTCTACCCCAGCGCTGATTCATTTTTCTTATATTTACCTCGCAGAACTTGCCCGTGTACCCTGGTTTACACATACACGTGTACGACGTTAAACCGTCGGTATTGTTTGTCAGGATGCACTGACCAGCGCTCGAGCATGGCGATGAAAGACAAGGGTCAATAAAAATTTCGCAGCGTGATCCTGCAACAATGGGTTTATTATCTTCTGAAATCGACCTCGCGCGTTTCGGATTGGAAATATAGGATCAAAAATCATTGAATCGCCATAATCCGCGCCCGCAATAATCCCCGAACCAAATAAACCCAAGAATTGGATCTTTTGCATTCCTCGAAAAAAAAAACGTATGTATATCGACTTCGATAATCAGGAACAAAACAAGAACATCGATCGTAAATGGCAAACGAAGATTTGAAAAAGGGACATGATTCCTCTTTCACGAGACTGTCGAGGACTCGTTATATTCATGGTCCATTGGTGCGTTCGAGGCATAAAAATCGCCGAATGAAATAGCCGCGCGGCAAAACAAACAAGCCAACTCACCGACGTAATGGTCCCGGCAATCGCAGCTAAACCCGTACCTCTCCTTGACGCAAGTGGCGCGATTAAGGCACGGATTCGAGCGGCAAAAATCGATGTGGGTTCTGTTTACGGGCAAACAGTCGCTGATCTCGCTGGCGGCTCTACCCTCGGTAATCGTATTCCGGGGGCAGGGCAAACATTCGCTCTGGCCGTACTGCGGCTGGTAGAATCCAATTTCGCAGGAGACGCAAGGCGCGAGCGAGACGGTCAGGTCTGGATGATGCCTCCGACGCGAATAATGCCCCGGCCGACATGCCGCTGTAAATTGCGTCGTTTTAAGTTCAATCCGATATCTCTCACGTTATATCCCCTCGTCCGATCTGCGGACTAATGCCTTTGTGGCCTCGCTCCACGTTTCGAGAGCTGGATACGTATATGCGTACTATGATTTCTACGTAGGATTTTGATACTCCGCTTTATCTTTTCATGTGAAAAACTAACGAAGGGATAATTTTTTAATGAACAAATTGATTATTGGATCCGATTCATACATGTCATCCCGTGACAATTTATCATTTTGTATGCAAAAAATTTAATAAGGTAAGTAGTGATTAACCCACTGAAGGACGGAGAATCAAGTCTTGAAATGTCATAAAAAATCATCCCATTTTCTGCCTCATACCATGTATGAAATTTCATATCATGGCTCAAACTTTTACATAAGCCTTCCCATCCAGAAGGGATGGATATTATTAATTCTGCCACCATATGTTACATGAAGATCATTCGACTAAACTTAATGTCAGTGGCGAATTCGCCGATATTTTTATTATTTGAATTTCTCTTTAACAACGGTGAAATATTTTAATTTTTCAACTCTCTTTTACGTTCATCCCGAGTTAACGACGCAAACGCACAGAAAGTATTTTAGTTAGCTTTTTGTTCTAGTCATTGGATAATGCGAATATCAGATTCATTACACTTGCGAAAGTATCCATATGCTTTTCGAAATAATGATTCACCTTTAGAACCGATACCAAAAAACTACACTAAACTGTTTAATACATTCAACAATGTAAAGGCATACTTACGTACGCAATCTGTAGAAAGCCTTGTGTGCATACGCCGTGTATAAAATTTGTCAGGGCATTTATCGCATTCGATAGATCCCAACTCATTTTGGTATTCTCCAATTGCGCAAGACTGACATTTTCCTCTGGTAATATTATGAAACGTTCCAGCGGGACAATTCACTAAAGATATATAGAAAAAATACATTTACATTTATCCATTTTATACAAAAAAATATGAAATTTTTTGAAGTATAAGCAGTATCACAATATCATGTAGATAATCGTAGGTTCACACATGAGTTGAGTAATTATTTTTATGTGATACGCATATAATGACAAGGTATACTTACGACATCCATGCTTTCTCAAGACAGTCCCAACCTTGCAAATTTCTAGTGGGTCTTTGAACAACAGATGAAGATTCAGAGGCAATCTACTAATTTCTCTGTTCGTCTCTTCGTCTGACAAGTTTAGTTCACCAGATTTCGCCATCGAGTAGATTTTTTCCCTCAATTTCATGTATCCTTTCCGCGAGTTATTATGATTTTCCTCTATTATCTTTGCTGAATTTGACAAAGGGTTTCGTCTCATGAATATAATGAAGTCCATAACTCATAATAATTATGTATATTTGTATCTTTGGATCAAGCCTACTTCATGAATTTTCCCTTAACGCGCAGATACTAATTGAGCTCTTGAAAATAAAAATAACAACTTACCGAGAATCGTGAATTTTATCTCAATCTGCTCTTTCCCACCAACTTCCCCTGATACATCAGTCTTGTCCTTTTCGCTTCTTTCCGAAAAACGTTTCCGTCTCGGGGCCACACCATACGTCTCTATATTCCTGCTGGTTCGATTCCCATACTTTTTACAATCAATCTCGCTCTGTATTTCACATTCGAGTTCATTGCCACAAATGGTTATAACAGTTGAATTGTAACTTTTTTTCATGTTTTTCGTTAACTAAAATTGCAAGTGACTATTTGAAAATTTGTGTAATAGTTGATTGCCAGTGTGCGTCATAAGCGCCAAAACTCACGTTATCGAGTAAAGTTGCATTGTCGCAATTCACCTGTTCGCCTTCCAATATAGCACTTACTTCTTGAGAGATAGAGTCGGAAACTTGAATAGCTTTGGAATGAAGATTAAAATTGTATATTCGAAATTATGGATAATAAAAACAATGTCAATTGGATGTTATTTTCCACGTTATCATTTCCAATGAGTTTTGTGAGATACATATATACGTACGAGTGCAATCGGGGAAATTGGCGACATTCCACGTGTGATTCGTCGGATAGCACGTGACTATTTGGACCGTTTGATTTTTCGAGATCTTGGAAGTAGCCGTTTCGAAGGCAAAAGCGTATCCTAGATCACACGACACACTGCAACGTTTACCTCCCTTTCCAATATTGGCGCACTCGACGCGCCCGTTCAATGGTTTCGGGACGTCATCGCACTCGTCTGAAAGGATACACACGCACACAATGATTTGTAAATGTACGCCACGTTTTTCTCTCGCAATCGCTTGCTTTTACCTTTCATCGTCAGATTGACTACGCAGTTTGCGAAATTCTCGTATTTATCCACAGCTCTGTACGAGACGTAATGCCGCCCGTGAGCGAAGGAACCGGTGCTCGAGTGAAAAGTCTTATTGATCCTCACAGTGGACCCCGAGTTATCGTGAAAAATAGGTTCGTCCCATGTGAAATCTTTCAAATTTTTCTCAGACCCAGTCAACGACAGCTGATTATTTACACAATTCTCCACCTTCGGTGGTTCTTTATCTGAAAAAATCAGGGGTAAATCATTTTCATTCAAATTCGCTGTCCTTCAAAGGTCCGCGAATGATCTTTCTCGAGGATGAAAAGTTGCTCGTCAAAATCCTATATAGGAATGCTCACCTAAAACGTGCAGGTGAAACGAGCATCTCGCTCTGTTCCCGCTCACGTCTTGGGCTATGTATTTAATCGTGTGCTTTCCAATGTGAGCTTTCCATGGAAACGTCACGTGTGGCTTGCTCCAAACGCTGCACTCGGCTCCTGAATTATCCGTCGCATTAGGCACTGGCCAGTTCACGTACGCGTAATTCTTTCCCGGCAGCGTCGTCACGGTCTTGTTTGCAGGGCAATTCAGCACCGGACGTGTTTTATCTGCATACAGTCAAGCATTCGTTACAGACTATGCTCGCGTGCATGTGTTACTTGTGCATTGGATATATATAAAATAGAGGAATGTTATGGCATACGGGCAAATAAATTGTCCATCAGGAAGAAACTTGGGTTACTTCTTGAATGATGGATTCGAATGATCTTACCGATGCAGCGATTTACACTGTGCCTTTTCGACCAAGTTCCATGACGACCGACACACGTGCGTGTCTTCGGTCCCTCGAGCCTGTAACCCTTCTTGCAGGTGATAGTGCAATTCGAACCGTGGGCTAATTTCCTAGGACCAGAGCAAGTTTTTGGATGGACTACTGCGTTCACCACTGGCTTCAGAGGCTCGCAATAAATTGCTGAATCAAGGATGAGTTATTAGATGCACGGGTTGATACTTTTTTTTTCATCTTGCAAATACAAAGATACTGACAAATGTCTGATATGTGTATAGAAGTAATAAAATAAAGGGTTGAAAAAAAAAACTGATTGCAATCAACATCGAATGTGTTGAAATTTTGATAAACTTGCGAAAAAGTTTTTCATATTGGAGATAATTTCTTCCAGAGAAATCTTGGAAAATTAACTATTGAATTTCATTTTTCAACACCAGCGATAAAGGATATCGTTTAATACACGTGAAAAACCGCGATTATACCACTAACATTGTAAAAATCAACCATTGCGCAGAACAGTATCGAAAAATCAATGACTTCTGAAACAATTGTTATTTCTTTCCATTATAAAAATTATACGCGGATTGAGATATTGATTTGGGATAATCGTCTTCAACGCAATAAGATACACAACGAGTGTTATATATAAATTTGCAACGATACTCACGTTTACAAGTCGTCTTCAAGCCATCCCACCTGGCCAGAGGTAAACAATTTCGGATTTTACTGCCCCGAAGTTGAAATCCGCTTTCGCATTTGAATTGGCATCGAGTATCGATTGGCTGAACCGTTTTATCGTTGAGTTTACTGTGGTTATTTTCGTTCTCGTACTCGCACCTGATGCGTCCGTTTACTGGAGCTCGAAGAGCCGCGCAAGTTTTCACTATACAGAAACATGATTTCTCAGTTATCGCTTCGACCATGCAATAATTTCATCTTAATTCATTGGAACTTTTGGAAACCCAAATACAAAGTAATTTTGTATGACACTTCGGAAATTCTTCACAATCTGATGTTATTGATTTCTGATAAGATTATGGAAGGATCCAAGAGTAATATTAATTATCGACATCCCCTTACCCGAGCATTGAGTTTGTTCGCCAGTCCAGCTGCCGTTTCTACTGCATAATCTAATACTGTCTCCAGTGAGGTGAAATCCTATTCGGCAACGAATGCCGCACGCTGCGTTAACAACATTGTTACAAGCGTTTTCTTTTACGAAATATCCATTCTGAGGTACTTGCAGTTCTGGGCACGTTATTACTGGAGAAAAACAATATAATCGTGTATACTTCACAATCATGTACTAACCTTCGCGTGTTCAACAAATGGCTTCATAAAATATAAATCATCCCTACTTAATTATATCTTCAGTAAAGGGACTATATTTTATCGACCCTATTTAAGATTCGAGATGATTGGGAAGGGCAATTGGCCAGGCAGAACTCGTATACGGGGCCAGGGAAGCGGGATAATCTAGCAAATATGGAAAAACTTAATAACGTTTCCAATATCAAAAAATATGTCCATGTTTGTTATCCGGGACCCAATTTCACTACGTGATGGTTTCCTTTGAGAACAGATAATTTTCCAAAACACTATTCGTAAATAATCAGATTGTAAATATATATCACTGCAAATAAAATCAGCATGGGAATATTGATAATTATATCATAATTGTGTATATACTGATCTCCCGTGAATTAATTAATAGCGTCGATTAAATTATGCCATCGAAGGTCCTGTGTCCTGTAGATTTCATACATATGTGTCTGATAAATATAATCGTTCATAATTTAAACATCCAACACTATTGGTTCAAGTAGAAATTATACCCTGCACATATTCATTAATGTTCGTCCTCCGAGGGCGGGGAGGAGGGGTTGGCAAATTTTTACTTTGTCTTGGTTACTCGAGTGTAGTGAGACAGTTGTGTAAGTTTGCTTGATTATATCAAGAATCAACACTAAGCGCAACTCTCTGCAGTAGAGATGAAACGAAATGTGATTTCATTTGCTCTTCGGACTCGTCAGACGGGTGTAGTTGTTTGAGCATTGAAATCCATGTTCGAGTGAAGCGAGCGTCACGAATTGATAATATGCTACGTGGATTCACAATAGTCCAGTGGCACGAACCAACTGTGAGTGATGCGCGACTCGAAAATGAATGGGTATAAATAATAATTGCTGTATACTCTGCGCGCCTGAAGGACTGTTGAGGTTCGAGCTCGGAAGCGTGTGGTGCATGTGCAGGCCGCAGATCCGCCGCGGGGAGGAAATCGCGGGGAGAACCGAGAGGAAAGACGAGAAATATAATAGTAATACATAAGTATAGACGAATTGCGAATAGCGGCGCACACTCGGGTAATGCAAGAATATATGTACATATGGTGTGGGAAGCATGTATGTATGTATATGCGATAGAGTAGCCTGAAAAGACGTGAAGCGGCATCTGCTGCTGTTACTAATATATATCAGTGGCAATTGTTTTGGCCCACTGCCAGCATCTGCAGTCGTGCAGCACACGCACGCCATACACTGCAGTCCCTCACACTCACACACACACATACACAGACCAGCCGCACACTGCTGCATCAGTGTTCGTCCCAATAAGCAAACGCACGCGCGCACGCGAGAGCCAAAGTCGCGCTGCACACGCATAATATAAGTATATATACTTGTATATATATAATCGTGATATCGAGAGAGTGAGAGAGCTGCCATTTTCAGCAATCGGCTCCGCGTCCGCGCGACAGCGTGCAGCTTGATACATAAGTATATCCTCAAAAAAACCTTTTTTAGAAAAAGTAAAAATGTTGCGTCAAGCATGTGGCAGAACTAGTGTATCTCTTATATTGCTTAAAAAAAAAATGAAATCCATAATAGACACATGAGTCAATCTATTATTTCATCAGTATTCATTCAGATTAATTCTCATATAGTTGGAGTATTACGTATTCTTATTACAGTTTACATACTATAGAAGACGTTGTCAACTTTAACTAACCAATTACGAAAAAACTTACCAGAATGCTCTTAGGTACCTCAGCAATTATTTGAAGAACTAATGACGAACCAAATTGACGCCACTTGGTAGGCATTTTTAACGTCTTAAGAATAATAATATTTCACTAAATCACTGGATGTAAAAATTATCATAGAAATATTATAGAAATATTTATAATTTACTGAGACATATGATCAATAGTTTGAATTATTAATATTTGTCTCTTTGAAAGACAATGAAAGTATTGATAATAGAAGAATATATAAAGTCTATCTGAATTATAGGATTAACTGCATTGCAATTACGATACAAAAATATATTTGAAATGAATCAAACGATTGAGGAGAGGTTGTGAAACCGTTTAACTAAAAATAAATAGGTAATGAAATAAATAGGTAATGAAGAATATTATATGTCAGTTTAATAAGGCATTCAAAGATATTCGATCCTACCAAGTGGCGTCAATTTGGTTCGTCATTAGTTCTTCAAATAATTGCTGAGGTACCTAAGAGCATTCTGGTAAGTTTTTTCGTAATTGGTTAGTTAAAGTTGACAACGTCTTCTATAGTATGTAAACTGTAATAAGAATACGTAATACTCCAACTATATGAGAATTAATCTGAATGAATACTGATGAAATAATAGATTGACTCATGTGTCTATTATGGATTTCATTTTTTTTTTAAGCAATATAAGAGATACACTAGTTCTGCCACATGCTTGACGCAACATTTTTACTTTTTCTAAAAAAGGTTTTTTTGAGGATTTCAATTCTTTTTGCGGAGTATAATATATTATAAAAATAATAATCAATAAAATGTAGATGCATTAGCGTCAGTAATAAAATTAAATAGATATTTTTCCAAAATGCAAATATTTATATGGATGAGCGATACACAAAAAAAAATATATGTATTTTTACATAGGCAAATGGTGGTTTAGGGTTTAGGATGATGATGTCGGCATGTCGACTGAATATTTGAATAAGGATATAACCTGATACTCGATAATGTCCAGGTGGCTAGGGTCGCTGATGACAGTGTCCTGAGGGTGCGCTTCTGGTATTTTTGTTTGAGGAAGCTGACTACTTTGACTACCTGGACATCATTAAGGTCCAGAGTCAGCTACTTGGAACACTGTCATCGGGTACCCTGGCTACCTGGACATCGTTCGGGTCCAGGGTAAGCTACTTCAATCAAAAATACCAGGAGCGCACCCTTGGAACACCGTCAACGGGTACCCTGACTACCTGGACATCGTTCGGGTCCAGAGTCAGCTGCTTTAAGCGAAAATTTCAGGAGCTCACCCTTGGAACACCGTCATCGGGTACCCTGACTACCTGGAAGTCGTTCGGGTCCAGGGTCAACTGCTTCGAGCGAAAATTCCAGGAACGCACCCTTGGAACACCGTCATTGGGTACCCTGGCTACCTGGACATCGTTCGGGTCCAGGGTCAGGCACTCCAACCAAAAATACCAGGAGCGCACCCTTGGAACACCGTCATCGGGTACCCAGACTACCTGGACCTCGTTTGAGCCCAGGGTAAGCTAGTCCAACCAAAAATACCAGGAGCGCACCCTTGGAACACCGTCAACGGGTACCCTGACTACCTGGACATCGTTCGGGTCCAGGGTCAGCTGCTTTAAGCGAAAATTCCAGGAGCGCACCCTTGGAACACCGTCATCGGTACCCAGACTACCTGGACCTTGTTTGAGCCCAGGGTAAGCTACTCCAACCAAAAATACCAGGAGCGCACCCTTGGAACACCGTCATCGGGTACCCTGACTACCTGGACATCGTTAGGGGCCAAGGTCAGCTGCTTTAAGCGAAAATTCCAGGAGCGCACCCTTGGAACACCGTCATCGGGTACTCTGACTACCTGGACATCGTTCGGGTCCAGGGTAAGCTACTTCAACCAAAAATACCAGGAGCGCACCCTTGGAACACCGTCAACGGGTACCCTGACTACCTGGACATCGTTCGGGTCCAGGGTCAGCTGCTTCAAGCAAAAATTCCAGGAGCGCACCCTTGGAACACCGTCATCGGGTACCCTGACTACCTGGACATCGTTCGGGTCCAGGGTCAGCTGCTTCAAGCGAAAATTCCAGGAGCGCAGCCTTGGAACACCGTCATCGGGTACCCTGACTACCTTGACATCGTTCGGGTCCAGGGTCAGCTGCTTCAAGCGAAAATTCCAGGAGCGCACCCTTGGAACACCGTCAATGGGTACCCTGACTACCTGGACATCGTTCGGGTCCAGGGTCAGCTGCTTCAAGCGAAAATTCCAGGAGCGCACCCTTGGAACAGCGTCATCAGGTACCCTGACTACCTGGACATCGTTCGGGTCCAGGGTAAGCTACTTCAACCAAAAATACCAGGAGCGCACCCTTGGAACACCGTCAACGGGTACCCTGACTACCTGGACATCGTTCGGGTCCAGGGTCAGCTGCTTAAAGCAAAAATTCCAGGAGCGCACCCTTGGAACACCGTCATCGGGTACCCTGACTACCTGGACATCGTTCGGGTCCAGGGTCAGCTGCTTCAAGCGAAAATTCCAGGAGCGCACCCTTGGAACACCGTCATCGGGTACCCTGACTACCTTGACATCGTTCGGGTCCAGGGTCAGCTGCTTCAAGCGAAAATTCCAGGAGCGCACCCTTGGAACACCGTCAATGGGTACCCTGACTACCTGGACATCGTTCGGGTCCAGGGTAAGCTACTTCAACCAAAAATACCAGGAGCGCACCCTTGGAACACCGTCAACGGGTACCCTGACTACCTGGACATCGTTCGGGTCCAGGGTCAGCTGCTTAAAGCAAAAATTCCAGGAGCGCACCCTTGGAACACCGTCATCGGGTACCCTGACTACCTGGACATCGTTCGGGTCCAGGGTCAGCTGCTTCAAGCGAAAATTCCAGGAGCGCAGCCTTGGAACACCGTCATCGGGTACCCTGACTACCTTGACATCGTTCGGGTCCAGGGTCAGCTGCTTCAAGCGAAAATTCCAGGAGCGCACCCTTGGAACACCGACAATGGGTACCCTGACTACCTGGACATCGTTCGGGTCCAGGGTCAGCTGCTTTAAGCGAAAATTCCAGGAGCGCACCCTTGGAACAGCGTCATCGGGTACCCTGACTACCTGCACATCGTTCGGGTCCAGGGTCAGCTTTTCCAAGTCAGAGTACGAGGAGCGCACCCTCGGGACGCTGCCATCGGCGACACTAGCTACCTGGGCATTATCGGGTATTAGGGTATATGCTTATTCAAATAAAACTCAAGTCGACACGCTGACATCGGCATCCTAAACTACCATTTGCCCGTGTAAAATCAATTATAAAAAAAAACATGGAATGAATTTTGATATGTCTTGTCTTATCTTCTGTAAGTTTGAAAAAATCTGCAGTACTTTTCGTTGAATCTATGGGACACGGCCAATAGTTTTGCCATATTCTTTCTAACTATAATACATTAATAATTTACTTTCAATCCCATGGTTTCAAATCTACGCGGGAAGCAAGAGCATGTAAACGTGTTATTTACTATGCGTGAACATAGCTGCTTCATCAGGCTACCGCGGCTAACTTCATGGTAATAACAAAAAATGATCTGAACAAAAATCTGGTCGGGAGAAAAAAGTAGTGGATCGCTTGACACGGTACTCCAAACTCATTATTGCGAACGAGTTTTTGAGTATTTCTTTTTGTCAATTGCTAAATTGGAATGCTAGATGATCATGAAATCCTGTTTCGCATCCAAAAAAAGTCGTTTTGGCTAAATTAAAGCCAATGTAAAAGTCGAGCGTGCAAACTCAAACATTATATAGTCGCGGTGTCTTCTGCTTGACGCATGGAACACTACCGCGTTCCGTGATATTCGATTAAATATAATCATACAAGTGTGTACATCTCTCGAGAGTCGAGAGCCAAAAGAAAAAGGTGCAATGGCCGCGACAATGAGATCCATAACAAAGACGAAGATAACCAACATGTTGATACGCTACGTGCGGACGGTCCTCGACAACGTAGCGAACCTAAACGACGCCGAGAGGAAGAAAGTACTCAAGATATTCCTGCAGTTCAAGGTGATATGCGACTCCCTGAAGAAGAGGAGCAAGAGGACGCGCACGAGGAGGAGAAGCCGATTCATGAAAGCCGTTTGGTGAAGTTAACCCTCCCTTTCCTCCCTCCCTCCATCTTCCCAAGTGAAAAGTGTACATAATACGTATATATAATAGACGCACACGCATATATTGTGTACTCTCTCTCAAGTGCGTTTTTGTTTTATATTTACACACATATATACATAAAAATATATATTTGGTTCGGGACTCGAGTCTGCTAAATTTATAGTCGTTATTTATTGTAGTGAAAAAAGTGTACATAAATCAACTGCCGGTTCGCTTTGTAGTATTCGTTTTCATTCAGCCAAAAAAATGGATTGCCGAAGTTCCAAAGTGTATGATTTCGTCTCGGTATCGCGAATCATGACCGAAAACGCTAAAAAATCAAAGGCGCTGCAGCTACGCTGGTTTCGTAATTACCAGTGGCTTTGCAATCATTACAGGTGATTTTTTCATGATAAATCGTATACCCGTACGCATTGCTCGAGTTTTTCTCGGGAATCATCGTTCATTTTCTCTTTTTCCAGGGAAATGGAAAAACAGTTAGACAAACTGTGCGGTCAGCAACCTCACGAAATCGACCATACTGACGAAGTGGTCGATTCGAGAAACTGTCTTCCATTTCCACAAACAACGAATCAAGACGTGAGTCGTTCGATTACGTAATATTTACCATCTTGTCATTCAATTTTTCGCTGCTCATCGATAACAAAAAATTATAAAGCGTGTAGAACGTCGAGGTTAGGGTAAAGGCAGAAAACTGATCTAACCTCACCTGGCGTATATATATTCACGCTGAGCGGGAAATTTAAAATTTTATCTACGCTCTACGTTCATAGCTGAATACTTGCCATCATGCACTCTTTCAAATCCATGCAGTGCAAATTCATTGTATAAAGGTGAAATTTTACTTTGAGTTGGTAAATTTTCAAGTTGATTGTAGTGAAATTTTCTTGGTAATACCAGTGAATACTCAGTTGAGTTCCATGAGATTGGATGAATCAACTTTTTACTGTAAAACTGACAGTGTATCCAGTAAAAAATTCATTCCAAGTAATTTTTTGTGAGAAGTTGAATGATCAAATATTATGAAAGTCAAATGAATATACTCTGTTATTCTAGTAATGATTTCACTGTAATCTACTCAAAAATTCATCTTCTTTACAAAAATGCTTATGTTGAAATTTCACTTTCATACAATGTATTTTGAAGTATTTGAGAAAGTAAATGACGTTAAATTTCATCATTTGTTATTGGATATTTGTTTGAAGAAATTAACTCGGTGTTTAATCTGCTCTATTTTATTCACAGTATGGCTGGCTTCCTGGTAAACCACCCTTTCGATTGGAGAAATATGGGAAATTTATTATTAAATATCCTAATCCCATGGATAAAGTATATATACTATCTGGTGGTATTCCAAGGCTGGGAGGACAGAAAAAATATTTTTGATGCACTTATAACAAGAATTTCTCACCTCCACAAGTGCCTCGATCACCAGTGAAGCCAGAAGCGCACGTACAGTCTCTTTGTGAAGTTGCTGGGATCTTTAATGTTACATGATTGACGTCAGGGCAAGGTAAACATGATACTGACAAATCATTTGGATCGGCTTGCAAACCATAGGTTCCATTTGGACATGCTGCAAAGTGAATAAATAGAATACTTTACATTCATTAATGGGGTTGATTCTTGAGAAGCATTTAACACTGTATCATCAGCTGCTTGAATAGTCTTCCTTGTGATTGTCTTGCAACTAGAATTTAGATATTTAAATTGAAGAGTATATGACTTGGTGATACATTAACAAATTAAGGAAAAAAGACTCGAAAGAATGAACAAACTGTACAATGATATTGAATAAATTAGTTTATTTTTCCAATCTCATTATTTCAATCTAAGGAAAATTTGAATTATGTCAATTGAATAAAAGTGAAGGAAATTTCGAGTATCAATTATGCCGCGAGCTTGAACAAACTTTCACTGAGCAAAAACTTAGCCCATTCGTATTTGTTGTATATTCAAGCACTAAATAATATGAACGAATTAAAATGTTGATTTAAATCAGTAGTATCTTCATTATTATTGAGCCAATATTAAATTGGCTCGACTACATGCAGCAACAGTATATTCTCAGACTGAAGCCGAATTGTACTTGATATACTGTATACATGTCGAATTAGTGATTATTTCACAACTGTAAAATACATCGAACAATCTCGTTAGAAACCAGAACGCTGGAATAAATGTTGATAAAATAACGAAGTAACGTGCAAATCTGTTTACCCACGGTACCCCGTCTGTCTTCCATTTATCCCGTTGAGTTTTTCGAATAGAAACAAACGCGTCAAGTTGGTCTGAAAATTTTTGAAACACAAGCACGCGATCCAGAACGAGCGTAAAGTGCTCAAGCTCACAGAAAGCACCAAGATTTCCGTAAGTGCTATATACATACGCACACGCATGCACGGGTACTCACGCTGGCAGGAGCCGACGAGGCCGCTGCCGAAGAATCCGGACGGGCACACGCAGGCGTAGTGGCCGCTGGCTGTGGCGCAGCTGCAGCTGGCCATCGGGTCGCAGCAGACGTTCGAGCCGTTGGCCCGTTTGCCCTCGGCGCACAGCACCGAGCAATCGCCCGGGTCGCTGGCTCGCGCGTACACCCCGGCTTTCACGTCTGAAACGTATATATGGGAAAAACATGCCCATCCGGGATATATGCGTGGAGTTTGTTAGTCTCGTACACGGTCGTGTAGAAAAATTTACTCTTGCTGGAGACAATCAATCACTAAAATTAAATTTAACGTCGCAAAATAGGACGCGTTTTTATTTCTTTACAATTATTTGCCCTTCACACGATCGTTCTACCATTCATCATCCAATGATGGGTGAAATTCAAGTTCGAGTTGGGATATTGATTGAGGGAGTTTACATGGCGCAGTGTACATAAATGCTGATGAGTTAGACGAAGCAGTAAATAGATTCGCGCTCCCATAGAGGTTCGACGAATGCAATTCATCCGTGAATTGACGGTGAAGCGACCATTGACAGACCAATTATCCGAGTTGTTATTTGCAATATAATAAAGTTTCGAGAACAATAATCGAGGAACGTCCCGGAAACATTTGCCGAGGGTTATTTTGGTTTTAAACAGAAAGTTAGGTTTACTTGTTGATTGTGATGTCGTTCGTTTACCTCGATGCAGGGCCTTCCTGGCGAGAGTCTCGAACTCGAGGAAGCTGTTGAGAAAGTAACTGTGAGCGTAGTACGGTTCGCTAGCTATGTCGCGCAATTCGTCGACGTTTCCCGACTGAATGCCGAAAGTAAATATCGTTACTCCGAGACCCTTCAAGAGGTTGGCCGCGTAACGAGGATCCCCGCCGTTGCTGAAGCCGTCAGTCACCAAGAACACAACCTTCTCGGCGCCTGCTCTGCTGTGCTCTAGAATCGCCTGGGAAACGCATTAATCCAATATGAATTCAATCGCCCGTGTATACCATAGTATTTTCCTTACAATCAGAGACAATCCGTTATTTAGCTCGCCATTTCTAGGACCGTAGCAAATTTCTGATTGAGACGGTTTCACGTGTTGTTTTAAGCTGCTATAATCGTTAGATTTGATTTGATTTTTGAAAATTGAATGATTTCGTCCTCGTAAGAATGGTCGATTCGATATTTATACGAATCTTGCGGTGAGCGTTGAAATATATTATAGTGTTTTATCGACCAACGAATCGCATCAAGAATCAAGAATGAACATTATTTTTTTCGACCCGTATAACAACGAATCAGCTGTAAAAATGACTGACAAAGAGACGTTGGCAATTTCAGGTAAAGAATCATGACGAAACTTCGCTAAATGCTTTTTGGATACCCCAGTAAGCCTCATATACATAGCCATTCAATCTAACGTTTCGACTACCCGCAGATAATCGATCAATAATATCTAATTTCCCTTGTGTAAAGTGCATCTATATCTATGATCTTCTGAATATATAGATATAATGTAAATGCGCATAAGATCGAAACTAATTGGCAGAATATCTGCGGCAAATCGAAGCGTTAGAATGATGGTCGTGCACATGGCTAATTGACGTACCCAAAAAGTATTTCGGAAAGATTCGTCATGATTAGTCACCCAAAACTGACAAGGTCTCCCATAACATAGTGAGTCCGATGGCACTAATCCGCGGAAGTACAATATAACTGCCGTTCGATGGATTTTCACTGTACATCCAATCCTCGCGTCGAATTTGAAAGGGCTCGAAATGAATACGGAGTACGCGCGTATGCGTATCATAAGCTCTCGAGTTATAAATGCAGAAACGGTCTTTGGAGTTTAAAGCACACGCTTGCATCGTTGCGCGAGGCCTTTTATTTTCGCCCGAAAACCGAACAGCAAACTCGGCCAATTAGCGAGTTGTGCTCCGGCAAACACACGTGGATGTTTTGGCGCAAGCAAGCAAGAACACGATAGACAAGAAGATATATATATATTTGAGGCTGACTGACAAAGGCCTCCATGAGAGCGCCGTAGGTGTAGGTGCCGCCGCCGGTGTAGCTGACGTTGTCCAGCTGCTTGCCGAGCAATTGGCACTTGTCGGTAGTCGCGGGCCGCCGCGAGCCGGCCTGCGACACGTAGTCGACGTGACGGACGATCTGGCCCCGGCCGGCGAACGTCACGACCGACACCCGCGTCGCCTGCGGCTCCATCCTGAAGTCCGACAGCAGCTTCCGCACAAAGTTCAGCTCGCCCCGGAAGTTCGCCTCGCCCACCGAGGCCGAGGCGTCTATCAGGAATACCAATTCGAGCTGCGCAAACATACATATATGTGTGTGTGTGGGTTATACGAACGCTTTCCTCCTCCTCCTACCCCCCGAGAGTTTGCATTCTATTCAATCAACGTTCTATTTCCAATTCGCCCTCGTACTAATTATAGAGCTGGGCTTTTTCTTTCTGTATATACAGCCGCGCCAAACTCGCGTCGGACACTGGACATTGAGGATGGATATAAAAACGCCAATCGCGACGATTCTTGGATGTATAATCACGTGATTTCATCAATTTAGGTCATCAAACACCGTGTTCCACGTTTCGCTCTTGTTTTACTGCACTTTGTCAGGATTAAAGCTGCGTATGAATGATCGCTTATTTGGAAAAACAAAAAAACACGCAATCGTTAACTCTATAGATTTAGATGCACTTTTCAGATACCAATCGGGTATAGTGCGCGTGAAAGTTCATTAGGAAAAATCGCACTAAATCATTCTACTCGATCACTTTGAAAACGAACTGCTCCACATTCGCGCGCGTGCTGATATATTTTCGAATTTTCATATTCGTGAAAAACTGTTCTGCTTCTCTCTGAAACGGTCTCATTCGATTGGAACGGTGGACAAGGTGTAGCAAGTGTTAAACCACTTCAAGAGCAAATTGCCCGGCATGTTGGTGCATTGTTTGTGACACTGTATCCGTTGCGAATTGGTAATGATTGCATATCTAAAACTTTATTCTCTAAATTGGAAATAGTTGGAAATTTATTGTTCAATAGTGAATGTTTACTAATCGTTTATACAAAGTTGCATAACCGATACGCAGTGGATGTTCACTCTATATTGGATCGTACATTTTTTTTTCTATAATAGTTTTGATTAACTTGTAAGTGAGATTCAATTATGCGTCAGCAGGACAGAAATTTACTGTACGAAATAGCGAATGCATTGGTAATTATTTTTTAGCGAAAATTTACTGAAATCCATCTGTTGCACAGTTTTCACTGATAAACAGTACTTTTTAACTACTGTAAATCAAGAGAGTATCTATTCACAGTCGAATGCATCTTGAACGTTGCGTTCCCGATTCACCCGGTACGACCCACTAAAAAAAACAGACCCCGTCCAGATAGAAACGTCCAGATAAAAGCGATCGGCGCGGGTTACTCAATTCAAAAGAAAAGGGCAGAACAAAGCTGTCTCGCGCAATTGCGATTCGGCGAACGAATCTCCGAATCGTTCTTGGATCATCGCTCGTGATGTATACCTGTATCGACTTTGTGGTGACCAGGTCGACGCGCTGCCTGAGGGTCGCGGCGAGGGCGTTGAGGGTGCGGGCGCGCTCCTGACGCGCCGTAGGCGGCTCGGCGCCGGGATTCTGCGCCCGCGCGACCATCACCACCACCACCAGCAGCAGCAGCAGCAGCCAGCGAGCGCCAGTCATCGCAAAGACACCGCACGCGCCCCTCATGCATCACACGATTCCTCCCAATATGCCGCTCGCTCGACTCGCCTTCTACTCCTCCTCCGCCTCCTCCTCGCCGACTATCTGTTGACCGAACCACATATACATATACACATCACTTTTATATTGTGACTCGTGCAGTGACTATGAGACGTCGCATCCTGCAAACTTGCATTTCTTCCAGCCTGTTCACCGTAAGATTTTTCATTTTTATCCATACATATTAGATCGCTATATTTACGGGTTTCATTGTGTCGCGCGACAATTTGTTTGAAACAAAATTTGGAAGACTATACTCTTGGCCCGAAGACGGTTGTGAATTTGTATTTAGGTCCTGGCTTTTTTTTCTTTCTTTGCGTTCGTTCGAATCATTGAACGGGCGTACAACTTCTGACCGAAAGAAGTATTGACGGCCCTATTGTGCATTCGCGATTTTCACGGGATTAATGCTTGAAATAAATCGACTCTAATACAATAGTGATTGACTCGTGGATATTCAAACTGTTTTTATCGCGACAGGCTCCTTGCAACTCGGAGTATTGAAGTATTGAGAAGTTTAATCCATTCATATAGTTATACCGTTAACAAGCTATTACAATATTTAAGCGACGACAACCATTAACCATGGGTCTTTCAATAAAACTGCCTTCGTATTTATCTATTAGATTTCTCTTTGGATCTATATAAAGTGTTATCATTTCTTAATAGTCTACCAGGAGCATGAAAGTTTAGTCGTCTTGCTAAACGGCTCGGAGCTACGCTTTACATTTATTTTTCGCGACTTATGAAGTGTGCAAATCGAAGACTGTCTTTCCGTGTTTGCGAACTAAAACACGCCGGTCTTTCGGTTTATACGATTTTTCACAATGTGATTTTCTTTCTCGGTCGCGCGTGCGCGCAATGGGTGCACGATAAAAACGAAAGTACGAAAGTGGAAATGATAGTTATTAAAAGAGACAATCAGCCGAATTGCGAAAGATGCGCCGATATACAGCCCGTGTACCGAGTGAGAATTCCCACGTGAGTGTGATTTCGGCGCGTGTGTATATACATCTCGTGCTTCTCACGTACTGTTACGCCTCATCTCACGTGGGAATTTACAACGGGGGCTCGAATTTTCTTTCAATACGCGACTTTGCCCGTTTGGGAAAACGAGTCGTGCCCGGGACAGCAGCAACGCATTGCGGAACGGTTGCACTCTCCGAGTGACGTGCGCGCCCTTAGAAACGATGATTTCGAAACGTCGAGTTCGAACGAATTGTACGTATGGAGTCGTGGAAATGTTTGTATTAGAAACGTCTTTATACACGGCGGCAACTACATAATTACGCCGTTATATCGTAGGAAGTGATAGTTTTCCGCCGGCCGCGGAAAGCTTACGGCGCGCGGCGCTAATGGAAGTGTTTCTATTTTTTTTCTCTCCACCTCTTGTATGCGCGCGGCGCACACAGTTCAAACTTGACGATTTCACTGCAGCTGTTCAATTGCGAAAATTCATAGAAAAAGTAATGGATCGTTTCCTGCGACGTTTGCCGCTTCGTTTACGTAAGTCACCGTGAAAGTTTGATATATTTGCATTGGCCCGTATCTATACATCGCGACGCGGTATTTTTTCGCGCGGATGCTGTTTAATTTTCACCTATTTGCTCCTGCAAGGAGATCACGCCGCGATATCGCGTTCTCGTTCGACACTCGTATATGCGACGATGACACTTTACCGGCCACGTGCGAAGTTAACCGTGCCGTTCCGGTGATCGGACGATTCGTTTGATTTTTAAAACATCACATCGACGATCTACAAAATGAGTTTCAACCACCCATCAGCATTCCATTCGAGTCGCCCGGTATCGGATCAAATCCAAACGAGACCTCGGGGAAGACGCGAAAGAGTTGAAACTTTACTGTTGTACCGATGTTTCGCAAAATACTCCTCATCGGCAAACGGTTCGACCGGCTCAAAATCATCGATTATCACTGATTTGTAAAGTACGTACGATTTTGTGTGTATACGCGCGCGTGTGTGTGTACACAGCCGAGAGATTCCTCAGCGCGAAACAGTTCCCACGTGGAGCTTCCGTTCAAGAAGCGGCGGGTCCGAGCGTCGTCACCCACACACACACTCACGCAGCCTAGTCTCCGTGGGACTATACAACTATAATTGGGATGAAAAAGCGCGGAAGCAGCCGAGAATAGTTTTACGGGTTTGTATATACATATAAGGTCGCGCGCAGCTCCGGCTCCCCCGGGGGACGAATCGATCACGCACGCGGGTTCGTATCGGTCGCGATAAGGCGCGGGTGCGTCGCGCTACTAACTGCCCGAGGATATAGAGTCTCGGGCCGAGCCCTATGGGTTTGCGCGCGCGCGCGCCAGGCGCCCGAAACGGAGAGAGAGAGATGAGGAGAGCAGGCGCCGCGCCGCCAGAGCAAGAACAACAAGCCCTCTGTTCCATTTATAAATTGGATATATATCGCGTGTACCAAGCTCTCACACACGTGCTGCCTGCTACTGATGCCGCTGGATATCTCGTCTCCGATTGCCACGCGCGAGCTCAAGTATATATACATATACACATCTGCGCCAACGTGGGCTCGAGCTACCCCGATTCATCAGCTAACTACTTGTGCGCGAGCTTAATCGCTCGCTAAATCTCTCCCGCGTTAATACTCGTCCGGCTCTCGTTATTCACTCGTGATCCGCCGCGAGACGATCGGTATATATGTATATATGATTTTTTTCGGCCGCGTATGTATATCCATATTTACATATACATGTGCGCGATATGTTGTTGCTCGGGCAGATTCATCGTCCTGTTTGGGATTTTTATAAACTCGCGTACACGCGAGCGCGGCATCGGGGACGATTTCACTTTGTCCTGCGATGCCCATTTGTAATTATACCCGCGAGCGCGCGCGAGTGAAATGGGGAAACTCCTTAATATCCTCGCGACTTTCCTCCTCGTTAAGATATTCGTCGCGCGCGACCACTTGGTTTTTTCGCCCCGATCTGTATACTCGAATCGTACATATGGGTTGAAGAAGAAACGCGACGATCTGTGCAGTATAATATATCCCGTATGATACAAATCAGGCCTTATAAGATACGCGTTTTTCACGAAACAGCCAATGGTATGATGCACCCACGAAACCGTGCAATTCTCCCCCCGACGAGGCTCGTTGACAACGAATCGTACTGTGTGTATCTCGTGCAGCCGAGCCTGAAATCGCAAATTATTCCGATCGCCGGTGCACGAACCCCGAGAGCTGTATACACTGCACACGCGCGCCTCTATTCGAGGCAATTAAGTATACGCACGTATGTATGTGCATGTGACTTCCTGCATGAAAGTATGTATATACATACGCAAGACCGAATACCATCTTAAATCTTCACGGAGCACAGACTGCACAGCACATATATGTAACGCGGCGCGCTTCCTCTGTAATTTCCCCCCCAAAATCAAGCGCTAGTCAAAGGCGAGCATTCACACGCATATGCTCTGGCGCATCGAGTCGATGTGTAATTTGAAAAGCGAGACAAGGATATCGAAGCTCCGGCAACGAAGCGCTGCATGTGTGTGTCAGTGTGTTGCCCCCGCGGAGAAAGAAACGCGAGGGTCGCGCGTCGAAATATACATGTATAAGGGCGTCTCGCGCGCGGGGCATTTTAACGACGATGATGCTGCGTTATTACTATTATTACACGTGAAGATGCGCGGCGCGCGGACGCAGGAGAGGCACGGGACGAAAGCCAGTGCACGGCTCTCGAGAGATATGCCCCTCCTCGATACATGCATATATATATATATATATATATATATATATATATATCTGTGCGCGCGCGAACCCCGATTATGATACACCCGCGGCGTGAGTCGACGGGAAACATGTTTTACATATATATATAGCACGTATATGGGAGAGGCAGCGTCGTTCGACAACCTTTTCTCGACCCTTCTTCTCTCTCTCGGGGTTGTTCATTTCTATGTTAATTGTATACGTGCTCTAGCCTGAGCCGAAGATTTTCCACGCGTATCCTGTGTTAGCTGGAGTCAGAAATTGAGCTGGTGCATTAACCCAAGCTCGGTTATCGATTTTCGAATTCGAATCGAACGACGACGCGCGTATCGCTCGCAAAAGCGTGCGGATCCAAGTATTTCATTCTTTATGGGTGGCTAAATCGATAAGGACGTCGTATGAGTGTATCTGTATGGAGGTAGTTCAGCGCTACTTCCTTAAATATCGCGAGATAAATTCACGGCGCGCTATACTCATAAATTGAGCTATAATAAACGTCGGATGATAATATTCCGAGCGGTCTTGTTCGCGCGCGGAGAATACGCGATTCCACGTTAGACAGCGATACGCGCTCGTATCTGCTCCACTCATCGGATTCATAAAAATACATTTCTCACTGGCCGAGAGTGAGAGAGATGCATACTCAGCGTGCGCGCGATAGTACATACCTTCGCTTCCAAAGAGCGACGGACTAAAAATAAATTGCACGCTAGATACACTGGAGAGTCGAGTTATGTCACTTCGAACATTATGAAATCGGCAAAGACGCCGCGGTAAAATCGGAGCAATTGCAATATAGGCAGATCCGTCGATCGATTCGCCGCGCGGTGCATGAAAACAATTTCACGTCTACTTCCCTCGTTTTTGATTCTCGATTCGAGATCGAGGCGAATCAATGATATCCCAGTTCGATTAGCCGGGCAGAGCTCAATCGAAATCCATATTACTTCGCTCGATTCTCCGGAATAACCGAATGATTCGTTAGACGCAGATCGGTGAAAATGAGAATTGCTTTCCCGAGTGACGTCGTGAATTCGCTGCGTCTCGGTCGGGCATACATAACGACGAGTGTGCGCGCGAGTCCAATTTCATTTCTCCGGGCTCGCTCGACGAGCGATCGTCTCTCTCGGCTGGTGCCTTAATTAACAACAATTGATCGGCGATATTTTTCCACGGATCGTTTGAAAACGAGGATAAACGCGAAAGACCGACGAAGGAAGAGACTCGAGTCTGGCTCGAGCCGGTATACATACACACATGAGCGCGCGGTCTCGAGCGAGCGAAGCAGAGAGTGAGAGCACGAGGGGCACAGCTCGCGGAAGCTGTAGGACAAGTGTATATAGGAGAGGAGACGAGAGAAGAGGCTTGCGATAAAAACTGCACGCGATCCGACCTCGGTGTCCTTGGACTAGGCACTATAGATGGGTACTTGCTGTTTTCGCCGCGGCGGCCGCTGCGCCGCGCGGCCGCCTCTTTCGCGCTTTCTTCAATCGTGCAGGCGCGGGGCGCCGATCCTCGCGCGCGCGCGGCACCCGCTTCTCTCTCTCTCCTGCTCCCGCGCGGCAGTTTCGTCGTCGTGTATATGTATACTTGTGCGTTACAACGCGACATCCTCGGCAAAACTCGTATTGCAAGCTCGGTTCGCTTCGATGCGGTTTCTCGCGAGAGGTGCGTATGTCGGGCCGATTGTGCGTGTAAGTTCGAACGGTTCAAATCGATTCAAACGCGGGGAATCGTCTCGCTCGTACAATCGCGTCGGCTTCCCGTCGATGCCACTGTTACAAGCGTGTCCTCCTGGTGATGCAGTGAAACTCGTACATTAGTATAGTGTGCGGTATAATAATCTTTGCGATACATCTCGCACTGTTTTTCACTCTCTTCATTTCTCTCGACGAATTTGCAGCAGTTAAAAATGAAAACGTCGATGAAATGTAATCTGCTGGCAATATAGACTGCAACCCATCGACAATGAGAGCATCTGTCTTGTTAATAACCGGCCTGTGGTATCTCATCGATGGCTTTGCTGAAGCGCGAGCGGAGATACACGAGAACGTACGCGTCATACCGAAGAGATTCAACAGGCTGTGGAAGAGGCAGGATGATCTTGGCTATTTGGAGCAGTGCAGTATCCTGCAATTTTGGGACAAGCAAATTGGACGGGTGAACGTGCTCGCTTTTTTCGATTCGTCATGGCAGTTCAGTCACCGCCAAGCTGCTATGTGAGTTTGTTACGTACACATATACACACACAAACAGGCCAATCAATTGACTTTACGATCGTTTCACGAGACTTTCAAATACTCTCGTCGGTACACTCGATGTATACCTGATGTTTTCTGGATCCGCCGATCGAGCCTCGTAAAATGTACTTTGTATCGCCGGGGGGATAAAAGCTGCCGTTATTAACCATCGTTATAGAGCGAGAGATTATATTTCATTGTCCGTGAAAATTGCATCGCCGACACACAGTTCGAATTATTCGGAGACGCGCGACAGTTAAAATGTTTATATTCTCTCGTTCTCGTTTAGGTGATTATCAATTTGTCCATTGAAATAAATGTTTGCATTATTTCTCAAGTTCCACGCGTTATCGTCATAATATTTAGTTTTCTTTTGTGGCTTTTTAAAAGCTGGCAGATCACGGAGGCGATTCTCCAAAGAAGAAGTACACGGTAATGTGAATCAGAGAAAATGATAATGCTCGGGAAAAAGTTATTGTCTTTTTATTCTTTGAAGAAAAACCTCTTTATTCTTCGTGATCCTACTTAATATTGCATCGTTCGTCAATTAGTTCGAGTCGATGGGATTCACTACCCATCGGGCGAATCACGAGGGGTTATCGACTCCATAATCATTGGCGATTTAACGTTTTATTCTTGACCTGATCCTGGAGTTAATAGCCTCTAGAATAGCGTCGATAATAGCACCGGATAAAATCACGAAAATCACAATCGAAATGCCGATCGTTGGTGGAAGCCTCCCGCGTGTGATACGCGGCTATTTCCAGTTGATCTCCGCGCTCGGAGTTTGATCCGTCGAGCTCACTGTTTCGCTCTATAGGCTGCGAGTGCTGAGGGAGCGCTTCGAGAAGACGGGCTTTGACAACATCCAGTTCTTCGCGATTAACGCGGCGCCGGGGGAGTCGCGCTACATTGACAGGGCGGAGATCGAGGTGGAGGAGGAGACTTGGAGGCAAATCTCGCCAAGCGAGGCCCAAGGCCAGCCACCCGTCCTCCTCTCGTCCGAAGCGCTGATCGAGGCCCTCGGGCCGAACATCTACTTCATCCAGGACACCGACCAGCTGCAGATCTGGCCCAAGCTCAGGGCGTTCCGCGACCAGATCCTCGTCATCGATCGGTATGCGTTTCTCTCTCTCTCTCTCTTTCTTTCTCACGAATCACCTCGTCAGTGGTACTTTTAGAGGTGGACTCATCTTTCGTTTTAATCTTGTTGATTCTGTAAATATAAGGTAACTGTACCCAGTGTGCCACCCGTAAGGGGTTCTCGATTTATGATACAAGTTGAATTTTGAAATTTTGCGAGACGCATCTCAAACGCTAGTTCAATACCTATCAGAAACCATCGTTATAATCATCGTCTGACCCATTATTTTACCCCTTCAAAATATCAATGAATTAAAAAATCATGTACCCGATGTGGCGCTTTTTTATAGCCACTTGTTATAGCCTGCATGCGCCTACAGGGACGATCAAATTGTGATAGAAATAAACTTGAAATCATGTTTCCATAGATAATTATTGAAAACTTTTGACACCAAGCCGAAAAATACGTATCTAAATTATTACAACATGTCTATAAAAACGATTATCCCTTAAATATTGATCCATTTTACTCAGTTTTTCGATTCATAATCATTAAAGGACAACATTGGATATACTTATATTCCATGCTAAAACGAGTAATCACATGTAAGCAAATAAGAATGACTGCCCTTGATAATTGCAATTGAGTTAGCAGAGGACCACATTGGGTGTAGTGCAAAATTGAGTCCAGTCACCTTAGTTTGAAGGAATTATTGCTTGCTCCTGGCTTTTAAAAGGATTCGTCGAATTTTCGTTTGTCTTCTTTCCAATTTATCATATATGCACATAGATGAATTTTCATGTTATAATCAATTCAACAGGTGTGGAAGACTGACTTACCAAGTCATAGTACCCTGGAGTATTTTGCACTTTCCGTACGTGAAGGCGGCGATCCTTTCCACCTACAAGGACGAGCCTTGTGGATACTGTCAGGTACGAACTCTTCGGAAAAATCTTCCTCTACATGGACTATTATAGAGCGTTTTGACCGGTCTACAGTAGCCACTCTTTTTCTCTCGTTGCGCAGGTGATAATTTTCATTCGAATTTACCGGCAAATATGAAGTTTCAGGAATCCCTATTCGAGCCAGCTACGACTGCGAAAAACGACCCGCCATCGAGCACGTCAGAAGAGCCGACTGGCAACGATCGTACGGGAGAAATCTCGACAGAGAGGACGCCGATCCTCGTCATGCAGACTGAAATAAATCGAATGCGATCCGAAGAAACTACAGTCCTCGCGGATCGGACGGAGAGCAACGAATGGTCGACAATGAGCGAGGAACCAACTCCTCTCTCGACCGGCTATGCCGACAACAATGATACGCAGTTCACAACGGAGCGAATGGATAAACTAGACGATCAGACTGAAGATTACCATGCGCAATCCAGGTCGGAGGAACAGTCGAGAATCGTTTCGCAGATCGGCGGCGACGAGTCTTCGTCGGGGACAATAGCAACGGATCTTATTGAGAACGACGATCGATCAACGATGTCGGTTGAAAAGTCTACCTACCCGATCTCGACCGAGAGCATCGGTGACGCGTCATGGACTGGCGATTCGTTTTTTGAAACGGACCTGCCCGGTGGTACCTATGAAACGCCGGTATCCGAAAGACAGACGACGGAAACTCCGCGGTCCGAAAATAACGGCACAGAAGCGACGGAGAAATCGTCGTTGTTGCTCGATCGCATCGAGTATAGCGACATGTCGACGTCACGAGAAGACTCGACGATGTCGATGTCGACCGATTTCAACGAGACATCATCGGAAGAATCGTTGACGTTGGCTGATCAGACTGAAAATTTGGACTCGAGCACCGACGAGTACAACTCGACTACTCTGGATACAAGTGAAATTGAATCTTCAAACGTGACTACCGACGAGTATAATCAGGATTATTTCAATTCTACCGATTATAGGTTGACAACGCCAGAAAGTTTGGATTATCCAGCGGCTGAAACGACGGAAAGTCTAGACTATGACAATACTACCGAGCTGTCAACTTTGGTTAGTATTCATCTTTATCCTCCGAGGATGACGAGCGGTATGTTTTCGTGATGGATTTTTTAATAATTTCTCAGTTTGTTGATCCAGGAAACGGATAGTCCAACGACCGAAGTGTCGGATTCAAGGGTCGTGACCGAAGAGCCTAGACTGAATAGTACAGAGATCGACAATCTAGATTCCCGTGATGTTTTAAAATCTAGATCAACCAATGCTCGATCTGTGTCGCCCAATGATGGCTCTGAGAATCACCTGGAAATCGTCGAGACAAACAGGCAAGTGATTAAGTTAAAAAAAAAATACAAACTTGTTGAAAACTTTATCGATCGCGACGTTGAGCTTATAATATGAGCTTACAGCGAGGCGAACAAGGAGGAGAGCTCGCTGGAGTCGGACTACCTGATACCGATCAGGATAATAATGCGGGCGCCGCACGTTGACGAGTACAGCGACCGGACGATGAAGGCGCACGAGTACCTGGTACTGAAGACCGGCCAGCCGGAGTACCACGCGCACCTCAAAAGCCCCGACGCGAAGAGCGACGAAGCGACGGCGCCGCTGCTCGACCAGTCCGGCCCCGTCAAGCGCACCTTCGGCAAGGACGAGAGCCCGGGCCTGTACGGCGAGGTCGCCGACTACTGGCGCAACTTCGCCAACGGCCACCAGCCCGAGGCTACCCAAGCCAACCAGGACGAAGACGACGAGGAAGACGAACAGGTGCATATATGATCGCCCGTTTTTCCGTTTTTTATCCTCAACTATAATATTGCGTTTGGCGATGCCGTTGTATACGTGCCCTGCCGATGAGAAAAAGGCATTTCTTATACCTGGTGGGTGGCATACGGAAATTACCGTGTGCTTCGCATGATGTAGCGCGCCAGTGTCACCTCGCTACTAGACAAAAACTACACACAAGTTTCTTACTCGGTTCAGATAGTTATTTACAACCATTATAGGCAGGAAAGAGGAAACGGGCTCTCGCACTGTAACGCTGACAAACGTTCGCCGACAAAGACTTTTGAGTAAAAGAATAATACAAAAATTACTTTAATATTTTGGAAGGGACTTTCGTAAGTTGATTCTTATAATCAACTATATTGCACTAGGCGAGATCAAAAAAAAAAATAAGTTTGGGAGTGTGCAAGTTTAGTTGATGATTATTATTACGTGTGGGTGAAAACTTTATTCCCAGTTGGTATTTCAAGAGTACGAGTTTGTAAGAAAAAGTATATTATGTATGTACATGCATTAGAAGCGTTTCGTCCTCGATCAATCTCATTTTACAAATAGACCCTCGTTTTCCGAAAATCTTGACTATGTCAAAGTTGAAAGGGTACAATAACATTGGTGTTATATAGTCGATTATGAGAATTAACTTACAAAACCTTTACTTGGGTTTAGGAGAAAATAATTTCTTCGGAGTTGAAGAAATGAGAAGCTTGTTAAAATATGGAAATTGAACATCTTCGTCAAATTATATTTTTGAGCTTCAAATTTTTTACTTTGAATCTGAATTTCAGTGTATTGTAATGCATGAAATTTCTTGCATAGATTTGAATAAAATTCATTAATTTTTTACAGGTATTGGAACAAGAAACAAATTTTACCGAAGAAGATTTCACTCTCACCTCCACTACACTAACAAGCAATGCTAGAGAAAACACTGAAAGGCCGGACGTAGATCTTTCAGTAACTACTGTAGAACAAATAGAATTTGATACTGAAAAAGATTATGACCATAACTCTGATTTAAATGAAGAAGTCGACGTAGTCGATGAAGAGGCCAAGAGTAAATTAATTGCACATTACAGTAAATTATTGCCTTGGTTGTATTACGTCCTAGCTAAATAATTATTTCTTATTTATAGTTATTTTACAATAAAATTGACTTATATTTTATCTTCAACAAACACTTTATTCTTTGTCCTATAAAGCTATATTTTATTAGTTTTTTAAATATAGAATTTTTTTCAAAATAAAATTACTTTATGAATAATGTAAAATACAAAGTAATAAAAAAAAATTATAGTATAAATGCTGTAAAATATGAAGTATGCTCCAACTATTCAATAACTATCCGACGACATTTGTTGAAAAAATAACTTCTAAAGTTCATCTAATACATATTACTGTCATAAAAATTATCTACATGTTAGTCTTATGCATAATTATAATTTTTCCCATATTATTATTAAGATCTCTAATGATATACTGAAAATACATCATCTGAGTTTATAATTTGCATATTTTGTTGAGTTTATATGGAATTACTGCTAGTAGTTGAACTCTTACTAGTAGTTGAACTCTTGCTAGTAGTTGAACTGCTGCTAGTTGAACTGCTGCTGCTTGTGCTACTGCTTGTATCTGAGCTACTCGAAGAACTATCTGATTCTGAATCCTCACTCATTGAAATGTCGATATAATTAGATGGACTGAAAAAGTATATTTATGTATTCCAATGTCGTCAGCTATATTATTGAGAATTAATGTCGAATTATGATGTAAAATGCATTAATTTTATAGTTACGTACTTGTTTACATTTCCAATAACAAGTTTTTCCAAATCATTTGGAAGAGTATACAACTCATTTTCTATAACTAAACCATCATTTTGAACAGAACGGACAGCTGCTTCAAGCTCTATTAACTCTAATCCCAATTCTTCTTTTGTGACATTTGTCTGCAAAGAAAATCATTTATAATCCAAAATATATGGCTCATTAAGAATATCTTTACTCATATATTAATAAACTACTCACATTTTCGAGCAGAGAATGTAATTCTTCTATTTTGGAATTGGGAACTTGTTGCAACCAAATTAAGTAATCCTTGATATAAAGTTGATTGAGAATATATCTTGGCTCTTGAGAATTATTGAAGAGTGAATGAATTTCACAAAATCGCTTCAATATATACTTTTTACCTGAAATAAAAATCTAATAATTTCCTGATTTTTGAGTCAAGTTTATACAATTTTTATAATATTAATCACTAGCTTACCTAAGCTAACAACTTTTTTAAGGTCTTGGAAGACTTTCATGGAGAGATCCCAATTCCTAATTAGAGGATAACATAAAGACCGCCTGACACTGCTTGATACTGCTTCATGAACATTTTGAAAATTCTAAGAAAAACATTTCATCAATTAGCTGATATAATATAATTGAATATAATTGAATAATTGATATAATATAGGTGAAACATAAATTCATACTCGAAACCAAGATAATGTTGAACTAAGTTTATTTATTGTCCATCCACTTTCAACTGTATTTTCTCCTAAAGTGGTTCGACAGTTGTAACAGCTTGCAAACAGTATATCAACCATACTGTAAAGAGCCGTTTTCATTTCATGTTCATCAAGCAAATACTCTTTGTTAGGCAGTTCTTTGAGCAAATCTTTTTCTGTATCATCCAATTGTACATCTGCTCCTGAAAGTTTTTCCCACTCACACTCATACGTTAGGTTGTGTTCAATATTTTCAGCTTCAACTAGATCTGCCATATAATGATCTTCGCTAAAATTTTCCAGCTCATGTTGTTCGCACATTTTTTTGCGATCACTCAGAGGTGTTTTGTCTGGTAATGGCAAATCTATTATCTCTTTAATCCATGCATCCTAAACAAGCAATCGATTGTAACATTAATGATTCAATATTAATTTCAAAATGATTCAGTTTATTTTGTTATGTTATGATCTGATTCCCAATCATGTTTCAATTGAATACATGTTGTACTTAGCTTCAAATGACAAAATTTCAATCATATAATACTCACTTCAAAAGAAGCTAAGGCTCCTGAGATTTTGTTAGCAAATCCATATTTCGGAGCATGAAATAGTAGCTCAACGTCCTCTGTTAATGGATTCTGTTCTGTGTACCATTCATCCCCAGTATCATTCATCGACTTGTCTTCATCTCCAACAGCATTTTCTTCATCTTCATTCTTATTTTCATCATTCGTAGTACACGGATTACCTACAATGTCAAATGAATTGGAATGATCAGTTTACTAATATATGTAAATGTAATAAGGTCATAATGATTATACTTACTAATTACTTCAATAGTTGGCACCAAGTTATGTTTCTTTTTTGATGGTGCTAATAAAGTTGTGATCATGTCTAAATTGTCAAAATATTCTCCCTTACAAACTTTAGAGAATTTCAATGTGAAATCTCCTTTGTCGCAATCATAGTCACCTGTTGATGCATCATTTTCTTGAATTTCTCCAGGAAGATTCAATCTAGTTGATAGACCCATACATTTTAAATAAGATACTGGAAATACTACCGATACGTAATAAGTAAAAGATCTCACCTCAAATAATAAGGAGTAGAATAAAATCGAAAATCGGTCCCATCAACATGAACCACTGTATCCTTGATATTTGCATAAGGAGCGTGAATTACAATCGTAACATCATTATCACTTTGTGATAGTTCGAAACGTGGAGTTAACATATTCAAACTGATTGTTAAACAATAAAACACTTGTTTGAGTGCAAACTTTGTTTTACTGAATTGTAACCTCAGATAAAGATGCTATGAATACCATGGATACTTATCAAAATACACGACCACGATAATTTCAATTATAGATTCGATGCAAGAAAATGAAGAAAATTCACTAATCTACAAACATTTTATGGTTGTTCCGCAACTTGTTTACAAAACTGTATATATATACTGCACTTGCACTACCATGCACTGACATACACTACTGATACATACACATGGTACACACCACTTCCGTAGCTTCCTTTCCCTTACCCACACCTATATATACAAGCACCGATATGTACAGATACGCCTTTCGTCTGTTCATATACATGAGGTTGTTGTACTGTTGTACATCCCAATTGCCTACTCCGCGCAGTCTCCAACCGCTGAGATCAAAGCAGAGTCCGACTGCGAGAGTTGAACATTTACCGAAGAAGATATAAGTAGAATAGATCCATGATATTAGATCTATTCTCTGACCAATCTTCTCTGAATTACTGCATTGCATGAAATTTTCTCAATTGAGAAAGAGTTGAATGATTAAATTGGTGAGATGCTAAAACAATGTCGCAGCTTATAAATTTACCGGTAAATGACAGCAACAAGTTTATTGTTGTGGATGAAGGTAAGAACATGTAAACATAACCTCTTGGGCAAATACAAAAACAATAATATATAGTATGTGGATATTTTCGAAATTTCATTTGAAAAATCACATTCCTTCTTATTACTTCCATAATGAGTTGATTATATTACGACTATATTTAATTTTTGCCCGGCAATTATCTTAGATCTTGATTAATTTTACATTTTAATATTTTAATTTAAAAAATTGTTAATGGGATGAGAATATTTCTGAACATTTGGAACTAAATATAATTTTTCTCTTTTCAATTGATACGGTAAATATTTATTTTCATAAAATTTCATAAACATTATCTGAAGAACAATCTTTTTTGCAGGAAATGAAGCTACTTATGCTGAATATCTATTAATAGCTTGGCTACAAAATTTGACAAAGGAAGGCAATGAAAAACCTATAAATATTTTACTATTTTGTTATCCAAGATATCGTCTAGAAAAGTACTTGGAATCTTCAGGTTTGAATAATGTAGAAATTCAAGACTATTTTAGTATAAGCTTGCAAAGTGACCACGTCGATGTATATGAACTGTTAACAAACTTTGTTCTACAATCTAATTCAATTCTCGTTGTTGATTGTTTGAGTACATTAGCATTACAAATTGGTATAGTTAAGGCTATCAGATTTGTTGAGAAATTATCTCAAAATCACAAGTCAAATGTCTTTTGTATATATAGAAGAGACGTTACTGAACATATTCCTAGGATAGAAACATTAGGTAACATTTATGTTAAATTAAAAAAATCTAACAAAGTCCTTTTTAAATCAAATGTATACTACGAGGCTTCAGTGATTCATAAGAAATCTGGTGGCAGCATTGCTCAATGGAATGAACTGGTTAAACAGAATGTCAAAACATACTATCTTGAATCAGAAAAAATTGCACAAAACGTTAATATAAAAACAGAAGTAAAAAAGTTACCTGAATCAACTATAAAGCCACAAGCTTCTTTCAGAATAGAAATGAATGAAAATGAAATGAAACAAAGAGATAGTGTACCATTACCATACATTCTACCAGGTAATCCTGGAGGAGGACCAAAAATTATTTATGTACCAGATGATTCAGATGATTTGGATGAAGAAGATCCAGATGATGATTTAGATATCTGATTAAACAAGAAATCCAATAAGTTTCTGTCGTGTATTTATTTCTTTCCAAAATATACATTCACTAATGTAACATTCTTTATTGTCTTAACAAAATACTTTCATTTCTCTTAAATATTGAAGTTTTTTCAGCAAATAAATTGCTTATCAACCAACTGAGAACTATTTTTCAAGATTCAATAATAGATCTGATGAACTATTTCTTGTACTTTCAATATTGAATTATATTATGATAAATAAGACTTCCTAGGAACTTTTCTCTTTCTAATTTGTTTTCAATTAGCTGCTTTGTGAAAAAAATAGTATATTATGCAACTAGTGCGTGAAATTATTTCACGAGTTGCATACGATATTTTATGTTATGAGTGATCAAACGCGAATTTCACGCATCGAGATTTGAGTGCGTGAAATGAGCGTTTATGATCACGTATAACATAAAATAAATTATATTGTATAGAAAATTATTTAGACATATATTTACAATATCTCATTATGATAGCGCCAGCGCTTTTCCATAAACATTTTATTAATAATTCGTTTTGATCTACGTTTGACTAAGAATAAAATAAACATAATGTCTTATGATTCATGCAGAGGAAATAGCAGATTTCCTGTTTCCTGTAACTCAATTAAAAATCATGCTGCGGGAAAAAACAATACCATTCTTAAAAGCAGCATGATATCTCAGATTGGATGATTTTATCAATATTTTCTCACTAGTTCTCTTTGGCCACTCCGTGATTCTTATAAAGAATAAAAAAAAGTTCAATATTTTGGCAACAGTTAATTTTTCAATAAATAATACAAAATTTGATTGAAGAAATCAAATATTAATGAATAAAAAAGAGTCTTCTAAAAAAATTAATAATAATAGTTGGTCTAAACGAACTAAACCTTGTATCTAACAACTAACAAGACTCAAATACTTGGTACATACATAAGTCGAAATCGATGAAAGATTTCTCTTCTAACCGAATTTTCAACCTTCAAACCTGAGATCATTAATCGAAATGGCTGTTTCGATAAAGTCTTCTCAATTCGAGAAGCACGAGAAAAATCAATATTATTTACTACAATCATTATAATGATTTGAAATTTAAAACTCCGTATCAACCCGTAATCACTCAAGAAAAGTGTAGAGGAGATTCCGATCGTGAAAGTGTTGGGTTCCGTCGACGTGGTTAAGCACCCGGCTATCGATGAGGCAGCGCCCGTAGTAGATGGCTTGTTCGCGGTCTTTGGCGATGCCAGCCTCCATCAGCCAGTCCACGAGGTCAGTCCCCGTGAACGCTCCTGTGTACGTACGGAGCAGGTGACGCCGACAGTTGGCTATGCGGGCTTGACACTTGGCCAAGTAACAGCGTCGGAACTGCTCCCGAAATGCTTTGACCTCCAGACTCAACGAATCTTCTTCTGGAAGTTGCAGCTCTTTATCTATATTCAAGTGAATACATATTCATTTTTTTGGATACAACTTGGATGTATAGTTTGATAAATTATATGTAATAATTTCGATTGCTGGCAGTTGAATTTGAAGGTTCAATAGATTGATGCTTATATATTCAATAGCCGAAAACTTACCTATTCTCCATTTTCGGAAAATACTCCTCAACCAGCATCCAAATTTACCTAAGCCAGGATCAAGGCCAAAGATAGCAAAGACTACTAAAGACTGACCGAAACCCAAAGCAACATCAAGAAATGCAAGTTCAGTGTAAATTCCAGTCATTTGTTCCATGACAAGAGTTGCTAATGACATTGCTAAGCCCTGAAATTGATGGAATAAATTATTACTGTGAATTCTTCTGGAATTCAAGTGATTTACAAATTAAAATACGAAGCCTTCAACGCAAATACGAATTATTCAACAAAATTAATTATAAGTTGAAAAGTTTCACCGACAAATTTTACAAATCCAATTTTATAAAATTAAATACTTACAATAAACATGGAACAGAGTAATAATATCAATAGAATGAGGTGACGTAATATTTGAGGATTCACAGCAACTACCACTTCATTATCATTTTCTGCATCACAGTCTCTACTGCATTCACAACCATTTGAACAGTCATTACTGAAATTGATCCTGAACAAAATATAATTAAACAATGTATTAATTGTTGTTATCAAGTTAATGAAGGATTATTAATCGAAAGTTTAAAATTATTACGCTGACGGATTTGATGTTGGTGCAGGAGATACAAGATCTTCAACGTCAACAACGTTTCTTCCTGTCGTTAATCTACTTGACGTCGTTTCAGCTGTTGGTGTGATTAAATTACTGTATGATGAAGTGAGGTTTCTCCTTTGATATCTTTGTCTTAAAATTAAGCAACCAACTGTCACTAGAAAAAAAATTATCAAAGGAATATGTAAGTGTATTTAAATTAATGAATCAGAATTGATCTTGAACAAATGTAACTGATTATTGTTTGACTTACCAAAAAAGCAAAAAATTAGAACAAGAATAGATACTGCTACATGAATTCTACCAAATTGAAAATTAGGATTCTTCAGATCAATGTCAGTCGGTGCTGTTGGAGTAACTATGAAACACATTATGCTCACAATTAAGAATGGTATTCTGAAAAAAAATTATTATATTATTTTTATAGTTACAAAAGTTGTTATCCAATGATGATTTACCGTAATTTTAGTATGTACATACCCCCAACAAACGGGAAAGAGGCATTTCTGTAAATGTTCAACAAAATCGACCGTTTGTGAACTCATAAATAATAAAGTCATTGCAACTCCTGCTGTCCAAAATCGACTTGCATAAATACCAACAGTTATTGAACAAAATTGTATATACCTATGGGAATATAAGAAAATTACAATATTTTAATAGTATTTTAATTAACCTCAATTTAGTAAAAAAATATTCAAAATTTTTACCACATAACGCTTCCAAAACTGTTGCTGTCTAATTTTGTCCAAATAATAACTCCTATCCCAGTTAAAAGCTGTTGAATACATATCAATTTCATTATAAATTCATAAAGATAGGATAGAAAAGTAGTTGTTGAGTAAGTGCATACCTGTGCTAAAATTAAACAAAAAGTGCCCCTGTGAGTTGCACTTCTGAAATTCTTCCTCCTTATAAATACAAAACAGATGACTAGCCAAATGCATGCAGCTACTGAAGCAGCACTTGTATCGAAGGAGAAAGCTTTCAATTCTCGATCATACTCTGATGGGGTAACTCCACTGGCAATGGCATCAATTAGTTTTGCAGATATGAACATTAGTGGTGCAGATGCAAATGTGCAAACCACCATTGCAGAAGCAATCAAGTCTATATCAATATTATATCGAAGGGTGAAAATAAAGAGAGCAGGAGCAGTAGGAATAGTTCCATAAAGGAAACCAAATGTACTCAGATCTAATGTATCTGTAGTATTCTCTCCAGCACTCAGGAAAACTATGGATTCTCTTATTATCAGAGGAAGGACTAGAAGTTTCATAGAAATGAGAATTCCAGGAACCACTAATGCAGCACCTTTCAGCTTGTGAATTTTTCCAACCATCATGAGTCCTAATAAAAATAATGCAGTCGCAGAAAATGAGTTTCCAAGCACTTCTAGGACAACTCTAAAAATAGCTGGGAGATTATGACTGAAAATTATATTCCCTACGATTCCAAGAACTGTCATTAATAGTACAGGGTTCAGAGCAACTCCTTTTATGATTCCCTTAATCATACAGGTATTCGTAGTGTCTGAATGATTTTCTTCTCGTCGTTGTCTCTTGTCAATTTCTAGAAAGACAAAACCAATTGGATTCAAAATTACTAAAGATATTGGTGCCATTAGATACAGATAGGATGAATATTCTGGATGAGTTGAGCCGTATAAAGCATTGACTGAAAAGAAATTATCAATGTTATTCATTTTGTGCTCCAAAAATTGTTATGTTTATATTTAATGTTAATGTTTATAATTTGATACTCACTCATAGGATACCCAATAGCAAAATCATTACTTTGGGTTGTAAATATAGCAAAAAGAGCAGACCGTCCAAGATTAGAAGGTTTAGTACTTATTGTAGAGATTATCAAGACAACAAAGAAAATTATACTCTTAGCAATGAGAACTGCTAATAAGAATCTCCAATTAACTGTGGAAAAGTCCAATTTGGCCATTGAGAGAAATATGAGTGCTGGTAGAGAAAATGTTCCTACAAATGTATTTAAGCCATTTGCTTCAGATCTTGTTATAACTTCTAGTCTTCCTGCGATATACCTGGAACAAACGTGCATTTCAATTATCTGAACGTATCATTTTTAAATGGTTATTAAACCAAGACTCACCCGCATATAATGATGCCAAAGCATTGTACCAATGCAAGATACAAGCTGTCTATTGGGGACGACGCTTGAATTGATGAAGATTCCATCTTTCAATGAATTTGAGTAAAGTTGTGCAACTTTGTGCTAATGACACTGACTATCATCCACAAAGGCCCATATCCAAGTGAGAACAGAACAATGCACCAAGCACAACAGCATCGGGGATGAAAAAAAAATTGCCGGCAGCAGAGTTCCGACGTGCTATATATGCTTACAGTATAATAAACAAGATAAAATCATTATCAGACATTGAGTTATACTGTTGTAGTTTGCACTGTCGCGAAAATCGCTTGGCCGCAGGTGTCAGAGCACAGTTGAACAACTAAAACAAATACAAGAGTGTCGAGATTTGTTATTCAACATAGTTGAACAGATTCACCGCTTGGAACTTGGTGAAAAGTGTGTATTTGGCGTGTACCATATTCGGTGGATTGTAGGTTAGAAATACTGATCCATGTCTGCGCCATTCTCCTTGCAAAGTACGTCACGCGCGCGGGCTGCGCGCGCGATGATTGCGTTCTTCCCCCCTTCACTCCTGACTCTCCCCTTAGCTCACGTGCTTCGCTTGTCACATGACGGTGATTCATCAATTTAAGGGGACTAGAAGCTGTTTAGCACGCGTACCGCGTGCGCGTAGTTCTTATGGCCAATATGGCTGTATCTCTCGACCAATCAGCAGAGGTTTTGGATGTACTGAAAATGGCAGCCTCCTTAACCTCAGCTCGATTGGAAACTGTTTTTTATAGGTGGATTGAGGGGAATCATTAAACAGCTGTGAGGCCGCGTGCGCGACGACAGACAGTTAGACAACACATCATGGTGGGGCGACAATGCGTGGGGGAGGCTTATCTTCCTCCCTCGTCAGCTCCTCATCTTGCAGGGGGAGGCATGTGGGAGGGCAGGATAAGACCACTTTGTCCAGTTTTATCGTCCTTACTTCCGCCGTTCGGCTGATGATGTTTCACGCTTGCTCTGCAGAAGCGTAGGAGGAAGAAATTATTAACTAAACAAGGATGACCAGCTGCGCCCTTGCAGTCTCCGAAGCACGGCAATGCGCTTGCGCTCGTTATACGAGACGTACGGATGATTCTTTCATGCTGTATATAAATACTGTTCGCCAATTATATTTTGCCGAATGATTACTATATCGCAGATCAATTATAGCCTACATCTTTTAAAAATACATTTTCTTTGCTAACAATACAGGCTAATACACTGCGTACAAATCTGCGATTTGTTGTACACTTACCTGCGTTACGATGAAAACACCTATTAAATTCTGGCTTGCTTCATAGAACCTAAGGCTCGTTGTTTCATTTTCATTGAGCCTGGATGTGTAAGTATATTTTGTCCTCGAAATACATCTAAAAATGTTGTACAGTAAAAAGTTGATTGTTTATACGCAATAATCGCAGACCTGAAAATGGTTTTTGTGACTATGGAATAAATTAATTATAGTTGAATAAACTATTGTAATACGGAGTATTTCCGCAAGTATTCATCATATATATTTGATATGTGGTGTGAACGTTTCTTAATAAGTCAAATGCAACGTCAATAAAAATCGTTAACTCCACATATATCGATACTTCCTATTTAATTTATAAGGACGTATCTCAGGGGTCAAAATAATAAAGGATGTATCGCTGGGGACACCGTGGCGGGACGTATCTTGCACGAACGCAAGGTAAGGTCGTAAAAGTATTTCGGAGGAGCGGAAAATGAGGGCTTATAAGATCGCACAGCGCTAAGTAAGGACGTATCTCGCAGGGACGTGCAAAATAATGTCGGAGCTTGAGGATTGCGAAATAAGGAAGTATCTCAGCAGTTTAAAATTAACTGATGCAGTTAACACGTGAAGTTAAAATCCAGTAATGAATCTCTCAGTCGTATTAATCTGCTAAAAACAGTCACAAGTGACTTAGAAGGAGAACAATTCTGATCACTATATAGGCAGAGCTCCAACTTCAGTTTCCTCTCTGGAATATCGATGGCAGAGTGTTAAACTTTTTTTAATTGATATTTAGAAATGTTAATTTTACTTCTTCTAATGATGATAGTCTTAACATAATAAACGTACGAGGTCTCATAAAAGACTTTTGAAACATTTGATCTATTCACTCTCAGCTCTCTAAACTAAATAAAAATGTAAATTTTTTCCTTTTCAGAATATTTTCTTTTAATAATATATTCTTTATAATTCACTTGTTACTTTAATTAATTAAGAAAAACGAAAAAAAATAAAGAGTCAAACTTGAAAACCATTAATTGAAAATCAATGGTTTTTTTGAGTGAAAAATAATAATGGTGCTAGGGCGAAATACTTTTTTCAAGATAGTTTATATATAAACCAGGCGCCATTGGTGCCCAAAAAGCCCCCAAGAGAATATAATACTCAGATAACACGTAAGACATGACTAATTTAGTCAGCAGCACCCGCGTACTGCTGACATTGCGGTAATCTATCTCAAGCTGGGAGCCGCAGCTCAACATAAAGATTGTCTCGTGAAAACCCGATTCAAATCACTAAATTCTCAACCGCTGCATGAGATGATTCCTTATTTCACGATTCTCCAAGCACCGTCTTTATTATTCTGTCGCCCGGGACGACACGTCCTTATGAATAGAGAGTGTCGATATTGTAATTTATGAAAAAATATGTGTATATTTAATATGATGAATACTTGCAGAAAAGTTTCAAAAGCACTCAAAATTTCAGATCGCAAAAGTTTCAAAAATTTCAAATTCAAAAGCACTCAAAATTTCAGTGTACGTCAAGACCTCATTTCTAATGCAAGAGCTGATAAATAAGGTAACTGTACCCAATGTGCCCCCCCCTAAGGGTTTTTCGCGAATTTGACTATGATAGACTTCGAATTTTAAAATTCTGTGAACGGCATCTCAAAGCTTAGCTCAATACCTATTAGAAACCATCTTCATAATCATCATTCGACTACTTTAACCTATCGAAAATCGCAATTTAAAAAAAACGCAAAAAGGCTAAATGCACAAAACGTGTACTCAATTTGGCACAATTTTTTAATCATTAGCTACAGCCTATATAGGCCTACAGGGACGATCCAATTGGCATTGAAATAAACTCTCAATTATGTTCCCAGTGATATTTATACAAAATTTTTAACATACAACCCAAAAATACGCGTCTAAATCATCGTAATATGTCTATACAAATATTCAATGATTTCACTCAGTCTTCCCATTTAAGAACGCGTAGAGGGGCACATTGGGTTCACTTTTTTTTGATGCGAAAAACAGCAATTTGAGTAGGATAAAAAATAATTTTCGGAAAACTGATGAGACCAATCGAAAGCTGAGATGTTTTTACACAAAAAAGAGTAATGACACTTTGAGAGATAAAAATTATTGACACCTGATTTTTGAGGTTGAGTGTGAAAAGTGAAATAAGAAAATGGTGAAAAAATCAGTAAGTGAAACTTCAAAGTGTTGTATACATACATTCAACAGATTCAGAGCAATGTTTCTAGTTGATTATTATAATCAATCTAGCTTGTCCGAATGACTAATGCGACTTGGTGACAAGATTTTGTGAAGATTATTAAATATAATCTTTTTTTTACACCTTTCAGAATGTATTTCAGATGACATCGAGGAGAGAAAGGTCAAATGGTAACGAAAATATTTCATAGCATCAAATTATTATTCTACAAAACTAAACTCCATATCGAGTTAGAAAAGTTACATTTTCTAAATTCCGATGCATAGAAAATGTGAAGTTTACATTTCTGCATTCTCATAAGCAAGCATAACTTCGTGTGATAATTAAGAGTTCATTATTCCCAAATAAGCTTCCGCTTATATACGCTGAAGTCATCCAGGCAAGTCATTTTTTTGGAATGCTGCAGAGTATATCTTACAGATATCATATCGCTCGGCTGCCTGCAATTAAAATAATGCATAGAATACAATACTGCCATTTTGGCGTGATTTCAAAGAGGAATTTTGACGTGAATTCTCTCGCAATGTCACTTTTCAATAAATTTGGTATTGTCTACTAAGCCCCATAAATAAATATTTATCCTTTCGACGTGAATTGCTTGTCTATATATACTGTTTTCAGACGTTGGAATACAAAATCGCACACAGCATATTTTATCACATTATGTGTATGTTTATAAATCACAATCAAATATCAAATTGGCATAAATTACTTACGCCTTCTTTAAGATTTTTTACCATTCAGAAATGTTTCGAGAATTATATAGTCCACGTCATTCCACTTCAACAAGTGTGTTATAACTTTTCTACGCTTACTTTTGAGAATGCATCGGATAAATTGATGATGATTACACGCCTCGAGTTACTCAAATTGGCGGTTCAAGTACCGCTCACTCGTTGCAACAGGTGCGTTCACTTTGCGCGCTGCAGCACACTCGAGTCCAATAATGGAGCAGAGAATGTGAGCTGCGCACGTGTTTCACGTGGAAGGAAGCGATACTTGAGCTTTTCGTTTTCCATCTCAAAACCGTTAACCGATTCAGTCTTTCGAAAGTATACACGCGTTTCGCTAGAGAAAATATTTATATGATTTGTATAGATACTTCGCAGTTGGACAAGGATCGGAGGCTTGTTGAGAAAAACTTTTCAGGCTGGAATAATGTCTTGAAAACTGTCTTTTGAAAAATACCTGTGTGCTTGGTCCAGAATTTTGAACGATTATTACTATAAATTAAATCTTTTCGTTGCTATTGCTAAAATTAAATCGAAAATTATTGATTTATTTCCTTATCGTTGTTTCTCATCCAGAATATCATGAGTCAAAGTAAATTTTCTTGATGGCTTCTGTAACAACTAAAAAAAATGTTTGATTCATTATTGGTAAACAGTCGATGTTTGACATTCGGAAATGTAATATCGTTTCTAGAACTTACTCTACATATATTGGACAAACGACATTTCCTATCCATCTAATTGCTCCTATCGGTATTCCTATCCCTATTTTTGTTGATTCTAAAGTCTAAAGACTATCTTCTCTTGAGGTTAGTTGATCCATTGGCATTAGATAACGTATCTCTATATTGCATTCAAATTACGCTGATCTTGAATTTCTATTTGCTCTGCCTGGTAAAGCATAGTACTGCGCAGTTTATAGCTTTCTTATTTGGCTTGGCAGTAATATTCCACAAGGGTACTATGTTTTTCGAAGTTCTCTCACGTGATATTATGCAATTAAATACTTTGAAATAATTATTTCTTGTGCAATATTATTCATCTTAAAAAGAAAACATTTTGGTCAGCTTATATGGATACAGGTAGGAAAAATATATATTTTTCATAAACAAATAAATAAAGCCATTCATCTTCATGGATAGTGATAAATTATTAATTAACGTACAGTTTCGTGAAATTACTTCCATTTTATTGGAAACTTTTGTCGAGCTTTTTCCGATGAATACCCACGTCTACCGTAGTGACTGAAAAAAAAAACCCAGCCGGCATGTAAACATTAGCAGACCCGATGTGTTCAATATATATATACATATTTGATGACGTCAGACGAGCTAAAGATCTTGTATATGTGACGTGGGAAATGCCCTGCTACTCATTTGCTGGCTACAGTGAGTAAAAATGAGGTAATAAAGATGTTTTGCACGATTAGAGTACGAGTCGTAGAGCATACCAGAAATTTCTAAAGAATCATTGATTTCCCGACTCAACATTTTTCCAAATTATTATTCTACCGACGCTATTCCAACGAGTCAATTATTCTAATGATATTTTCTTCAAAAGCAATGTATATAACTTTAGTAGCGTGAAAAAATTACAATGATTGTGTTTCTTCATCTTACAATGAAATTTTGAGCTTATGGTTACCTCGCGGTGAAATGTAACTGGTGCTTGAAGATTAGAAAACTCAAGAATTTGATTGGAAATTAAAAATACATGCGATTCATTAATCGAAATCATTAATAGGCTCGTGTACAGATTGCGTAACTTTAACGGGGTACAGGTTTTCAAAATGCCATAAAAGTATGTTGCGTAACCTGAGAACAATCCCTTTGAATATCTGCAGTGACGTAAATTGCATTTATATAAAATCGGTAATAATACCTGGAAGATTCTTTAAATTCATAAATTGGATGAGAATATTTATGAAATTCTTGAACAGTAGAATCTACCATTGTATTATCACTTGGGTCGTACTAAAAATACTATAAGTGAAAAAAAAATATATATATATATATATCATCGACGAAAGAAGATACTATCAAAATCTTCAATAAATAATCTAACAACTAATTGGAAGTATGAGATATTGAACATTCAATGTCTCATAATTATATATAGAATGGATAAATTTGACGTTAATTGATGATAATTCGTTACACCGATTAAAAGTATTATGTATATGTCAGTTATAACTTTTCTCAGAATCATGACAGTTATGTATGATGAAGATTATATAATTTTCTCGACGAAAATCCTCTTAAAAAACCGTCAACGAGCTTCATCGCCGTGACATACGGATCGATCATAATCATATAAGTTATTCACAAAGAAAGTACGTGAACTATTTCTGGCACATTTCCGTTCGCGATTGACAGTGCGACGCGTGGGCAATATACTCGCCAAGTAATTGCCGTGTTACATTAAACACACACACAGATATATGTACAACGTAATTTGAGTCATGCGGAGATTGTTGATTAGAGCGATTTTATATGATTTTTCGCCCTCGATATGCTGTGGCCCCTCTCGCGCCGTCGGTCATAATAGAGTTTTTTATTGAATTTTTCATGCGCTAAAAGTAGCTTGGTACGAGAGTGTATTTTTCATAGGCGCAAATAAACCACGTTGGATACAGATGTTTTGATTGTAGATAGTCGCATCGTATTTGTCTGCGGAAACGGAATGATCATCAAACCAAATGAATTCTACAGACGGGCAGACTCAAAGTAATTGAATGATTTACTCTTGATAATATATCGATATCACTTCGTACTTATTTACAATATCATATATTGAACTGCTAAATAATTTCAAATGTACAAGATAAGTATAACGTCGGTCAAATACTGGACGGTTACGAGTTATCAAATGATTGCGAATACTTGGGGTATCAGAAAGAATAATCTAATGAAGTAAAGTACATGTTTCCATCGAAGATGCTTTAGATAAGATTTACGACTGATCAAATACATAAATCATAATTTCTTCCAGTGATGCACGTTGATCTCGACGTTGATTTCCGAAATTCAAATTGACGCCATATATCCTCAGACTTGTGTTCTGCGACGAATTATCACGAGTCACGCCAGACCGCAAAGCAATAATTTCTTTCTTTCCCTCACCTGCGCACCCAATTCGAGAGAAATTCACCCGTATACAAAAAAAAATATCGCTCCGACTTGCGTACGCGCGGTACAAATAAAATACCTTACTATACAGGTTTCTAGAATCGGAGCAAAAGCAAATAAAAAAATCTGACGCAATTGATTCGGGTCTGAGTAATGCCGCTTCCAGCAATTGTTCATCATCCAAGATAAAGGCTTCATTTAGATCGGAAAGAGAAATTTTTCACTCAATGACACTGGCTAGTCGCGAGCGCGAACCGGTTGTATCTCGCGGCTCTCACTCTCATATATATACATGGTGCATTATATTCATGCCGCTGCAGCGACGACGAATTGCACAATTGACCAGCTGCATTCGATTACATGTTTCATTTGTGTCTCGTATAGCGAACTGCGTAGTTCTCGAGGATCCGTATACGGCCATTATAAATAAATGCACCGACGTACGCGAAATCACGCTTTCAGCAATTTTGGCGACTTCGCGGGTTTAATATTAGAGAGTTTTATACACAGTCGTCCGTGATGACTAGCCAAAGGCTATACATGTCGTCCCGGATGAATTAAGCGTTGGATTATTATCGGTGTATAGAGCCGAATGGCTTAAGTACAAGTCTACGTTATTTGCGCGCTCGCGTGTTCTATTTTAGAGGACCTGATCAGGAGACGCGAGCGAATCGTTGCACGGCCAGTTAATCTCGATTGTTCACGAATCGCCGCGTGTTCGAAGCGTCGCGATACTTCGCGGATAAGAATCGATGATCCTGAAAAGCTCGATTCTTGCGAGCGTTGTTTTGAGAGAGCGATCCGGAAGATAAAATCCCGCTGTAATCACAGTTGTATATATCACTTCGAAAATCTGCAGAGATTAGAACCGATGATTCCACGTGTATATATGCCTATATATAATTACATACACGGATAAGTTTTGACGACTGAAAAATATCGTCCGACATTATGGACATTGTGTATCTAATCGATCGCTCTCGTACACGTGTACAGAAAGAAAAAAAAACCCGAGCTACTCCAATCCAGTATAGGTATATCTCCCATAAAAAGCGAATCAATACGACTGTCTGCGGCGCAGAAATGTACATCTTGGCACTTTCGCTCCAATTCTTTAGTGTCAATACGTACATATGTATGCGTGCATATGACAGAACGGCTATGCGGAAGAATAATCGATTCCCAAGAATTTTTAAAAAACGACGCAATGCAGATGTTCAATGGAAGAGCTGATACATATGTATATCAATGTATCCGAAAATATATACCCATCAAGGTGATTTATATGGATCCGTGTGCGCAGTCCAACACGCGTCATGCAAACAAAGCGTGCGTTGCGGCTTGCGGCCACGCGTATTTCTCTGAACCCAAGAATGCGCGCATTGCGGCGCTCCGACTTTCAGCGCAGACCAAAACACAAGCCGCACTTGACTCGAGTCTATACATATATATATTATACCATTCATCTCGGAGTAAAAACAACGTTGAGTTCAATTGCACCATCTATATATATATACAGAGAGAGTGAGAGAGAGAGAAAGAGAGAGAGAAATAGGCGGTGGGAGGGCTGACTCGATGAAAAAAATATTGTCCCTGGTATATGAGAGCACCAGGGGGGGGGGGCACGGCGGCTTGTTGCTAAAGAGAAGGAGAGAGAGAGAGAGAGCGAGACGGCTTGCCCTGCGACCCTGCGACCTTGGGTCTATCAGCTGATCGTGAGTGAGCGGATATGTGATGCGGCCTTTAAAAATGCGTGCTTGATTTGGCGGCCTATACGAGCGCGGCGTTGCAAACACACATGATACACACAAGTATGATTCACACACATACACACACGTCACGGGAATTTTCTCTTGCCTGGCGCGGTGCGCAAGCGCGCCGCTCTTTGCGAAGGGAGGGGGGCGAGCGTGGGCGAGAGAGAGGCTCGGGGTCTACATAAGCTGCGCCCGCGGCCAGCTCCCGCAGTTCTACTTCAACTTTCGACGCGAGTTCCCGCTCAACAAGAATCTAGGGGGAGGAAGTGTTTTCGCCTGATTGGTGCGCTCATTGTATGGGTGAGTCATCCATATGTATATATACGCATATGCCTCTTCCGTAAATATATACCCACTGGCGCTCAACTGTACACAACCAGCGGATGGTGCGCGTGAAGACGAATAGATATGAAAGCCACTTTACGTAATATATATATACAGCTGTCGTACATACGCACTAGCTGCCCCCCTCCCGTACGGGAGTATGTCAACGGGGGTTCTACTCCTAATATGTATATACGCGCTGTGATGTAGCAGAAGCGGCGCGTTACGTAAACCGGATCAGGGCGCGCGGGCGGGCAGCGCGTCTTCTCATGGAGAGAGCATTCGCTCCCCCCCCCCTCCCCTCCCGCCACCGCGCGGCCAAAACGTAAATAGACGAACGCGCGCGCGAGCATGCCCGTCTGACGCAGTGACTGTCACGCGTGGGTTTTTTCTCTCCACGCGCCAAGTGGATAGGCATGTATATATGCGTCTTAATTATGATGGTTCGCGCACCGCGCGAGGAAGGGGTGTGCAAAGAGGATTGGCTTATATCGACTCGATCGGGGTCGCGCACTCGAGCTCGTTCAAGGCCGAGCCTATACGTATATACACGTGCACCACTCCGACTCTGATTCTCTGATATATGTCTAATTTGGAGACCTATTGGCCTGAAAGTGGTGGGGTAAAATCTTATCCAGCGCATGACTCATTGTTATCTGGCTTAATGGCTCATCTGTCACCTACATTGTTCTGTTGACCAGGCCAATAGACCTCCAACTTTATCTGTACACATTTTCTGTTTATCCCATGGACACGCACAGTTTCAATAATTTAATCTTGGTTTTTCCAACAGAGCGAGAGAAGAGTAAAAGAGTTGGTGAGTGCCCTGTGGAGCCAATAAGCAGCTGCAGGGACGAGCATGGCTATGTGCCAACGGTGGGAAGATGGGGCAGCGAATGGCCGAGTTGACTCGAAAAGGCAGATGTGTGGTGCCAGCCGCAGGGGCAGGCACGCGGACCCTGGATCAGGGGTGCGCCGCTACCCCTGCCGGTCTGGGGCCACTACGAGTCACCAACCCTGACCGTAGATACGGTTGAACAGTATGAGGAACTAGCAACCAGCGTTGAGCTTGAAACTCAGCGAGTGATCAACGAGCAACGTTATGACACAGTTGACAATGTCTTGAGGTGAGTTCTATACTTGTATCAATCTTTTGTTTGCCTCAACTGTTTGGGTCTGATTACAATTGTAAGGAAGAGCTGATCGATAACAAATCAGTTATTGAACTCTTAACAAGTCAAGTGAGTCGCAATGAGACACAGTACTTGACTCTGCACTTTGAATATTCTAGTCGCATAGTCATTTCTGAATATTATCAATCGTGTAAATAAACTGATGGCTTTGTCATTAGTGACTATCGTCAGAGATATTTTCTGATCTTTGTTGAATCAGTGGCAATCTTATTATTTAACAAACAATTGATTGTTCTTAACTGAAGGGGTTCATTATTCTGTCCCAACAGATTCTATAGGGATTTCAAGAAGAGCGGAGAGAGCAGTTTGGAGCATTTTTATCGTAAATACCAACCTCTGATTGTCAATGAACGTCACACATGCGTCGGTCTGGGCTTCGAATTGCTGCGTCGTATTTGCGGCCTGGATAAGCGTTTCCCCGGTATAGCAAGTGGCCTTTACTTGGTATCATGCGAGGAAACAATCGGTGACATTGCCGGTTACGTCGGTGGGCCGCCAGCCGCTGACTCCGGTGAGAAAGAGCACGTGCTCGTCTGTCTGAAGATCGAGATCAACAAGCGACGAGGTGTAATGCTTCTCGACCCGGGCTACCACGTTGCCCGGGTCATCACCGTGATGGCAGACAAGCAGTACCCGCACACGGGATGGTTCACCCAGTCTGACGAGCCCGACGGCAAGAAGGAATACAACTACACCCTGTGTCAGGACGATCCTGACTACGTCGAGTGGCACGAGAAGAGGACTCGCCCCAGTGCCTTAGAGCAGACCCAGGTCGCTCTCATTTACGTGGCAAGGCCATATCTTACTGCCATCGACGTCACAGAGCGCCGTAATTTGGTTTACAACTACAGGAGCTTACTGGCTAGAGATTTCAAAGGTCACCTGACCGCTGGTATCTACTTCCAAGTCGCCCTTGATTCGCCGTCGTTCAACATCTTTTATCAGACTAACCAGGGGAAAAAGAGGATGAAAATGAAGTTTAGCAAGTTCCTTGACGTCAATAAGGTAATTGATAGTTTCATTATATAGACGAACGAATACTTTCTCTGGCTCATTCAGCGTTGAAGAGTTTAAAACTATGAAATTTCGAGGATTCATATACTCATGCGGTTATTATTTTTCTTATTACAGATCGAGCTTGACGATGAAGAAACAGAAATGGTAATCGAGTGCGCTAGGCTCATGGGTCTGACGCCAGATTATCTGAAAGGATTGCTCTCCGCCCTAGCGACAATTCTTTATGACTCGTCGTTCACTAAGCAACTAATTGCCATCAACGCTAAAATCAACAGCTTAGCGGAAGATAATTAACACACGTTCAAGCACCCTATCGGGTGTAGAGAAAACGTCATGCCTTATCTTTATTTTGCTAGCTTTCCTCTTACTTTTATTTTCTATTATTTACTACGTTTTCTTATTTTTTTCTTCTTACTTCAACTTTTATCACTGGTGCAAGGGAACATGTATTATTATTTCTTGACTTATGTACAATGGATTATTGTCATATGTTTTCATACATTTGATTCGTTGGTATAAAAATATACTTCTTTGAAAACTTTAATAGATGGTATAGACGATAGTTCATCGGGGACTTGATTATATACTTTATTCAGTTCACATTTTATTTGCATATGTGCTTTTAATTTTTAGTTGACATTAATTGTGTTAGTAATTATTTCTTCATCCAAGAAAGCTTTCTATGTTGACTAATAACTTGTAAAATTTATTTTAACGTAATACATTTGAAAGAAAATGATACAGCAATTGTTTTGATTTTTCTACCCATTCCTTTTCCTTATCTAAATAAGTAAAAACAAAGTACTGTATATCATATTTTACTTTATTGTTCCTTTATAAATTACATGAATGATTATAATTCACATTTATATCTAAATCTGCTCCTTGTAACTCTTGACAATGTAGGTGGAATCAAAGATTATTGGATTTGAGCTTACTATTTTTCAAAAATACGAAAAGTAAAAGATCCAAAATCGTTTATAAGTACCTCAGTTGCAGAATGCAATGTTGTTAATACATTTCGCAAGAAATACAATTACGACTTTTACAACAATAAAACAATTTTATTCTCTTCGAAATTTGATTAATGTTCATTCTAGTTGAAATGTAATATACGTCAAAGTATCGAAAAATAATCTGAATGAAAATAGCTCTTTGCAATATTTAATTTAAAAGAGAAATACGAATATTTTGATTATTATTAAAAGGAAAATGCCTTGCACCGCCATCAATCATTACTTAATGTTGAAACGAGCAACACTCTGAACATTATCTAAATTTACTTCCATACTACAATCACTTGGCATCTTCAAAAATACGTAATTTTACAATACGCATCATTATATCTACGTGAATAAATTAAATTGGAGCAACATATAAATGAGATGGAACCTAACGGAAATGAGATTCAGCGGCTTCTACACTGTAAAAACGATTATCTCATTCGAGTACACATTGCAACTTGATTAAAGTGAAATTAATCGAGATTTGCTCGAGTGAAATTGCAACACGTGCGCTTGAATGGAAGAATCGTTCCCCCGGTGTACACATCAGCACTTGGAGTGAAGCACAATTTCAAAAAGTAAGCCAGTAATAACGCATCGTGAATCACGAGGTTTTATCACGTCGTGAAATGATTGGAACTGTATGCGGAATGTGTTGGTGAGCAAAAATGTTCTCAAAAGTCACTTGGGAATCGCCGAAACGACTCGTCACGTTATAACCAATCGTGCGAATTGTTAAATAAAATATGCGAATCACAAACTCTCGCTCTCTTTCTGTCTCTCTCGTTCAGCCCACTCAAAGTGCCGACAAGTCGATCATAAACACCAATTGCAAGGAAATAAGTCCACCGATCTTTCGTCCTTACACTACGCAGAGGAATGGAAAAGAAAGAACGGAGAGAAAATAGCATATCTGTTTGAGCGCCGCAGAGATAAAATGTATGCGAACGAAGGGGAATTTTTTCTAATCGGTGCGTTGCGCCACGCTCGGCGAGCCCGAGTTGCGTTTGGTGCACACGATTTCGGGTTCGGGGCTGTGCTCGCGTTTCCGGCTCGTCACTGGACTCGATTTTTCCGCTAATTCGGAAGCCGCAGCTGATGGTGGCGGTGATGACGTTCGGGGCGATGTCGTTGCTGGCGTGGCTGAGCTCGGGCTGCTGGCACTGGTGCTCGTCTCGGCGGGCCTTTAAAAAACAAGCGATTCGTCAGTACGCCGATTCTCATTTCTCGGTTTCTCCTTCTTTCTTTCTTTTTTTTTTCTTTAAATCTATTGTTCGGACAGAGATGTTGTTGAGATGATGGCGATGTTATATGCGTAGCGAATGGCAATAAGCGAAGATTATTAGGAGTTAATTTGTCGGAAATCTCATGTGGTTCAGAGCAGTTTGCGGACTGTTGTTGGGGGACGCGAGCCCGACCCCGCTCGTGCCCAAATAATCTTCACTCCATGAATTTTTGTGCACTTGCGTTTTATTTTACACGAGTCGAATGTGAGATGTGTGGAAATGGTAGACATGGTGGATGATTTTGATTCAACAGGTTCAGAGTACGATGATCGGTGCAAAAACTATTGTAACAGAATTTCTTCCCGACGCTTGATGAAGCAAGAGAATGTTTTCGAAACATTTAGACGTCGAGTGCTTTTCTATCTTGTAAGTTCATCGTGAAGTTTCTCATCGATAATGACTTTAGCTAAAGGAGTTCGAGGCTCTGAGAAATTATATACATTTTAATTTTTCGCAAACTTCTCGCGAAATCAATACGAATTGGCGAATTTTCCCGAATTCAAGACTTTATTGAACAAATCGCCTATATTGTTTTCAGAAATTAAGTATTGTGCGCGGTAACAGACTGACGATACCTTAAACCTGTTCAATTCAATACTGCCCTGGGCTGGCATGGTACATATTGTGAAATAGGAAAATATATCTAGATGTAGGTACAGAAATTCTGTTCTTCAAAAGAAGTCGAATTGAGAGGTAGTGCTAGTACTTACGATGCGCAAGCGTCACCGCGTACTATGCTTTTTACATGTAATTATTTGTGGCTGTACCTGTAATACACACAAGACAAGATATTCCATACCAGATTCAGTCGTTTCTTTTCTTTGCGTATATACTTATTTACTTATCTATAAGGTACATTTACGAAGGACTTGAATATATACATATGTATATACTACATGCAGATATTCATTTAAAAGGACAATAGTGGATAATTGGAACAGATAAATAAAATTTCGACTTAATATATTTTCCCAATTATGCTTGCTTGCATGATTCAGCGGATTCGACGAATTGCAACTAAAACAAATACGTGGAGAGCTTGAAGCATGAATACATAGCGAACAAAAAAACAATGGATAAGACTTGTGCAGTAAAATTTTAGAAAGTTGGCAAAGCATTAATTTCAAAGGAAAAAAAGTTTCAAGCAGATTTTTTTTTAATACGTGATGATTAGATATATTTGCGAGAAGCTTAATTCCAGCTCAAACGAAAAAACTCGCCACCAACTATTCTAGGGATACGTTGTTTTCATTACGATAATTCATTTGTATTAGTATATAGATAATGAGTTAGTAATAACCATCAGTAATGAAACCATCAGTTTTCGTGACTTTTGGCAATCCCCCATATCAAACTGCAAACGATGCATAGAGCGTAACGAAAAGAAATTGGCAAACCCACAAATGGCCGTCGGTTGTATTCCCGATCCGTCAAGGAATCTCTGTAATATACGCGTATACGCTTTGGGCGATTAGGGGAGGAAGGAGGGAGGAGGGGTTTCATGGCTCCACGTGAAATCCGGTCAATAAAGCCAGCGCGGACCCGTGCGAATTTCTTGCGCCGACTCGCGCAAGGACCAGCCCGACTCGCAGTATTGCGGACCTTTCGTTTCGGCACGCGAGACATTGAGGGGGGCGAAAAAAATCAATGATCGTCCTAATGCAGGCCAAACATTGATTGGCTGCCGAGTGAGAGGAGCGCGGGCGGTCGGAGGGGGGGCGAGGTACTCCCACGAGCTTGAGCTTTCCCCCCATCGGAAAGTTCTTTGATCTCGTCGCGCGCGCACGCTGCCCCCGCTGCGCGAAAGCTGCCCGGTTATTTTTGTACAGACAAAGGGATGCCAGCGCGTCAGATATGTGCAACGCCAGAGTATATTTTCTCGAGCAGAATCGCGGCTGGAGTCGGAATATTATTGACGGAATTTTCAACTCGCGAGAGAAACCCAAGTTGAAAGGCGTCGTGCGCTTGACCCTCTGCCTCTCTCTCTGAAACCGAGTTTGTAGGTCAATGCGGTATATAAGATAGCGTATCGCGCGGCTATCCAATATGCGCTGGCTTTCTTTCGCGAAGAAATGAAGCGCAAGATTTGTAAAGAAATGCACAGCGCGGTGGCTATACCTTTGGATTGGATTGACAGATTTCGCCGAGTGACAATTATACTTTGTCTCTTTGTTTACAATCGAGATGTGCAAGGATGAAAAAAGTATATATTTATGCGATAACGCTTTCTGGAGTTATTTTCAATAGATTCGCGATTGATCCTGAGTCATAAATTACTCGGCATTAACTAAAAAAAAACGAAAACGAATTTGATGTTAAATATTTGGAGTATAATCGACTCCATTTAATGATGCAAATAATGGATTTTAATACAGGGACAAGATGACACGAGTGTCAATAAATAGACGAAACGTGTCTTTGACATTGTCGAAAATGAGATCGTTGCTGGCAGGATTGGAATGAGGACTCGAGGCCTCTTGAATCCGTTCAACTGAAATAAAATCGATACCGAGACGGCCGAGGAAGAATCCTACACATTTTTATCAATATATAATTAATAGGGATGTGCGCTCGAATAAGTTTATTTTTGGATCGTACGATTATTAATGCTTTGAATAATCGATTATTGTAGACTGAAAAAATTGAAGCTGTCGTTGTTCATCTCATAAGACAAAGCTATTCAAAATATGATAACTCTGAAATGACGCTGCATAAGTTCACACGGATTAAACTTGAGCAGCTTGAAATGCGTTATAGTTATATTGGGCTAAGCATTATTCTTCTAGTCTGTCCTTGGGGCTATTGATTTCTTACTTTCAAGATATAGAAGGTCATTGCAATTGTTCAATTAGAGTTTCATTGAAGATTAGAACATTATCATAATCGTTAGAACTATCAGTTAAATTTTCAATATAAAACAAAAGCTAAGTCTGATGTACATGTACAAGAATTACAATTACGATCGATCGACCTCCAAGAAACAATACTTCTTCAAAAAGTCAAGAATTTAAGTATTTTATTCATTTTTTTCGCTAGCAATGTTTTGTATAATAACATATATAGTGGTCTGGAAAGCTAGACTTTTTATTTCTCTGACGCACGATATCGACTCCAAAAAAAGAGGCACTCGGAAGGTTAATAACCGGAGCAAAAACTCGTGTCTCACGATGGGAAAGAATTTATTTATACGGCTATTGCTTACGTTGACGGTCATGTGTTTCTACTCTTTATTTATTTCCCAGTATATTTCTTCGACCCGAACCCCGAAGTTTGCTCAATTTTAGTAGTTACAAGAGTTCATTTGGAAAGTGTTAGGTAATTGTTAGATGATATCGATCATTGAACTTTCTTTTTAAAATAATTACAAACGATCAATCAATATACATGCACCGATTTATTATATTGAAGCAAATTTTATGCATGATATTATGTTACGATTTATTTAATCTTTATTCAATTTGTGAATTCAAATATATGAATTAATTCTATTCTAAACTTTCGAAAATTGGGACTGCCCGTTCCAATAATAGCCAAAACAATATTAATCAGTAATTTTTGCATTGAAACTTCTCTATTCTAATCGTAAATTAGAATTAATACTTCAAAATCTCCACAAATCTTCTTTACTTTCCTTGCAAGCTTGTTAGTATTAATCAATTTCAATAAATCAGAAATTTTCATGAGTTCGCGCATCATACATAGAAGAAAATGAAAATTAGTTTGCCATCTTTCTAGAGCATTTCATTGAATGGTTCACATTTTCATGATGCTCTGTTAAAATAAGTTTTAAGTGCAAAGAAGTCTTGAGATAAGTGGCAATGGAATTACAAAACAACAAATAATTTCATCAAAATTTAAAAACAGTATATTAATTATTATTCACGTTCACGAATTCAAAATTTGAATCATTTTATATCAAAAATTTATATAATAGTAAGATTAAATCAAAATGTCATCTCGAGATACGAATTCAACTAATTCTTAAATAAATGTTCATTTGACTCATAGAATCGTAAAGACAAAAATTGTATAATATGAATAGAAAGTTGCGCATTTACCCAAGACTTTGTGTTATATTCATATAAACCGTTTAGTTAGTGAATTAATGCATAATAGTTAGATGTGGCAAGAATATTTTCAGCAACACGTAACTTACCGCGAGGTAGAGGCTTTACTATTTGTTTTAGAAGTATGTGCAGGCCTTATTGCTCGTCTAGGTGTGGATATTGGTCTTGAGTGATTTCTAGATTCTTGACTACTACATAGTGCATTCACCATTCAGAAAGTAGCAGTACAAGTAAGGAAACAAAAATGGAAAATATAAATAGAAAGAGTGAACTCAAAAAATAGAAATTCTATAATTCAATTTAGTGCAAAATCTATTTACTCTAAGGTTGCATACTAATCTAAAATATTAAACATGCACAGAGAAGTATGTTTGCTTGATTACTAGAATGAAATATGCAAGCAAAATTTTCAAATATTTATAGACATTTTTATTCCTCCAATTTTGACAAGTAATTCTATCAAAGTAATACCCGGGAAATATTCTTGTTCACGAGTTCATATAGTTCGTGATTTATAGTGTGAGTATTAGTAGATTAAATTATAATCCAACACATTTCTTTCCACGACTCTTCTTTTTCAATTTCTTCAGTCTGTCAAGCAAACGTATATTTAAAATTTCAACCCACTAAACAGATAGATCTACTTAAAAGTAATAAGATCAAACCATGTTAAAAAAACAAAAATTTAATGTTTACCTCATAAACCTTGAAAATAAAATCAAAATAAATGTAAAACTATTCAATATGTAGGTGCATGGGCTTACACTAACCTTGAAGGTGTAGTACTTGGTAAAGCTAATGGCCTGTCATCCTGATGTCCTCTGTGATGATCATGAGACCTATAAGATGGACCACCAATTGCACCCACTGAACGCCTGGTTCGAGATTGCCATTCATGATTGAATTCATCAGCTTCCTCTACAAAATGGAAATGGGAAATTTCGAATTTTCCATCAGGAATTATTAAAAATTGACAAAAACATTGTGGAGTATGAGATATTCACCTTCTTCCAGATTGATGAATTCTTGGCGTTCTTCTTGATCACCATTATGAACATTCTGTTCACGTTCAATGATATGGGCTCTTTCCCCAATGTGATGACCAATGGCCAATTTTCGCGTTCCAGAACGAGAATCACTGACAGTCTTCTTTGTTTCTCTGACACCTCCAGGTGCAGAGCGAGAAGACATAGATTCTTGATAAACTTGTGGGCGTCCATCTGGACCACTAGTCATTGTCATAATAGAACTACTAGTGAAGGAATGACAATTTGGATTGTTGGCCATGTTATTCTGTAAAATGTTATTATGCAATAATTATTATTGTAATATTGGAAAGAATCGCTATTAGTATTTCATATTGAAAACTGTTAATACAATTTAAGCTCTCAACTGATTCATATACTGATGATAAACTAATTTACAATTGATGCTGTCGTTACAAAAATGATATTTTACCTATCTTCATGTATATTCAAATAAATAAGATGAGAATCAATATGGGAATTCATCTCATGGAATCACATTCGAGTATAACCTTCAGACTTATGAATTAATTTTCATTTTAAGAAGAGAATATACCATATTTGCGAACATAGATCCAATTGACGGCATGGGGGGGAAACCGAAAGGCATCATCTGCATTCCACCCATAGGTATCATCTGGTTTTGTGGATTTTGGGCATGCATCATCGTACCACCCATCATTCCAAAAGGATCAGCAAACATTGAATTTATCATGTTGTTCATGCTCTGCATGCTTTGCATGTGAGACCTGAAATTATGAGGCATGTGTCACACAAGTGTTGTTTATTATTATGACTTATCTGCAATAAGCAATAAACTAGAATTTTCTCCACAAATAGTTATTTACAGCTACTCGGAACAAAAGACGATGTTGATCTCCTTACAAACAGATTCGACGTGACAATTCACTCGCAAGATGTTGAGTTATCTAATTACTCCAATGGCTAACCTTAATATGTAATTATTTTTGCATGTATCAATGAGAGGGTTGAAAAAAAGAAAGCTCCCCACATCTCGTAGGATGACGTTTCATCTTGTCAAACCAATCCACTCCGATTCGCCCAAATTGCCCAAATTCATCAGTAGCTACACGAAAGCATTATAATATCCAAATGAACCTACCCATAGTACGGATCGTCCTCGAAATCGCCCATCAAAGATCCAAAAAGCGACATGGCTCACAGTAAATTCACAACCTTGACTTTCGGAATGAAGGTATCTTCAGCAAAATTTCTCGACAGCTGAGAGTGCACAATGATTTCTAGCAGCTTCTTTCTCGCACGAACGTCGTAGATGTGTGACACGAGAAAGGCACAACAATGGCGCGCCGCGGAGTTTTGGTCAAGCCCTGCACTGCGCAGTGCGCTGATGTCAACAAACTCTAGAAAGTACCTTATACTCCGCATATGTATACTGTACCAAGAGCTCCGCATAAGGACGGTCACGTGGCACAATTTTCGCTTTTAAAGACTGCCCGATTGGCCGGTGCATACAGCGAGCGCAAAAACCACGCTATTTCAAAAGAGTCCCAATCCCAAATTGACTCATTCACTTTTAAATGGCATTCATTACGGATACGCTCTAGCTGCGTGGGTAGATTTCGAAGAATAATGTGATTTTTTTTTATGTATGTACCGATTGACGAAACATATAAATGGGAGCTTTATGCAAATCAGTTGCTTCGTTCTTATTTCCATTCCTCTCAATTCATTTTGAATATAACTTCAACATTTCGTGTTCAAATAGCGAGTTTTCGATTGTATTATTTTGTTTCCGACTGTAAAATCAATACGTCGCAAACTAGACTGCATGAGCGGGTATATATATGCGACGATTGAGTTGTCTAATTGCATAAAACGTGTCCACCTTGAGTAATACGCGTGCTGTGCGTGCCGCACAAGTCTTATGAAATTGAATCGGACTCAATATACATTTTTTGCTCTTATCATAAATCATAAATACTCAGAATTCTTCGGACCTATATATATTTACTTTTATATTATACAAGGTAATAAATTTGTAAAATCATCCATTCGTGATATATACATACGATTGTTAAGAAAATATAAAAGTGAATATTATCAAATTAATTATTATCTTTTCGTTTTTTCACAATGCCACTTGGTTCGAGGTTTCTTAATTAATACACGAAAGACGGATGAATGGCGAAATACGAATAAACCCTCGTCGAAAACGCCTTTCGCATCTTTAATTTTTATTCTGATTTTAAGATTGAAAAAAAAAAAAAAAAAAAAGAGTCGAATAATCTTAAGCTGTCGGAGCAGTATACAAGTCCCTTGACGACAGGCCAGAGAAAGCGCAGTATAATTGTAATTATCGAACGCAGCAGCGCAGCAGCAGCAGCAGCAGCACAAACATCCCATAGGCTGACTTGCATGCTTGCAGTAGCCATCAGCGCGCGCGCGAGCCAGCAGCAGCAGCAGCAGCAGCTCGCACACAAGAGATATCCCGTGACGTCATAAAGAGGGTGCGTAGGGGCACCTATAAACCGAGAAGGAGCGGAGAGGCTGGCTGCTGCGCTGTGTGTGCGTGCTGGTCTGGTGCACTGCGGTCGACGAGGCGAACTTGTCAGTCTTAGTCCGTTCGTGTTGGTCCGTGTGTGCCCCCCAGCTGCGCTTGGTTTTGGCGTCGAGGACGAGTCTGCGCGGTCGCAGCGTCGAACACGGGAGAAGAGACAGTTGCTCAGCTGTTTCGAGGCGCGACGACTGCAGCAGCGGTACGACGCCGATGTAGAGAGCACCTCCAGCACGAATCCTGCCAACGCGACCCGTCGTCAACAAACCACATTACAACCATGAGCGAGTTCGACCCCGAGGAGGTGAGCAATTGTCCTATATGCATGCTCTCTTTCTCTTTCTCTCTCTCTCGCTCTCTCTCTCTCTGCTCCTCGAGCGAGGAAGCCCTTTAAATTCCGAGTGTCGCGGGGCTGATTGATTTTCCGCCTGTGCGCGGACTAGGCTCTTTGTTCGTTGTTTCCGTCGCGCGCTGGCTAAAATAGACCGCTCGAACGGGAATCCGTTTTACTTTGTTTTCTGGCTGCCTATACGTTTGGGACGTTTTTCAAGGCTGGCGCAGAGTGCAACGCACGCTGCTAAACAAAGGTTAGCAGCTTTAGCACTTTTGTTTAGCTCCTCTCCAACAGCCTTGTCATCATTGTCCACTTATTGCCTTTTCTTTTTCTTGATTCGAAACCACTGAGCAGTGATAGAGTTCAATGGGTCGATTGAAATATAGCTGGGTTTCAGATTGGGAGAGTGCTTCTTTGATGTTAGAGTTGAAATGTATTGGTAAGAGAAGCTTGGCCAAGTTCTCGTGGCCCATATTTAACAGGTGGCACTCTTGCTTACATCTGTGCCAATGCTTTCTTGCTATGAACATTTAAATTTTTCCTCTCATCTATTGATGCTGAATCTCTTCTGACAAATGTTTTCAAGGAGCTATTTTGGAATGTTCTCTTGATCATATTTGCTTTGTACAGATAAGGCGCAGACGACTAGCTCGTCTGGCAAGTTTGGATACTCCTCCCAGCAAGTTGGGAGCATCTTCCACTTCGCCAGAAAATGGAGTACCCCAGTCGCCAAATTGTTCAACACCTGGGCCTGCAAGCACTCCACCACAGCCAGCAGCAGCTCTGGTGCAACTTTCCCCTACAGCAGAGCCAATGCTACCTCCCCCACAGCCTCCATTGCAGCTTTCTGAGAGTGAAGCCCCAATGGAAGTGGAGGATGGTTGTGAAAAACAGTGCATCTCTTCAGGTGTGGATGTTGACTCTGGTATTGAAAATATGGAGGTTGACGACTCAGATCGCAAAGAGATTGCTCCAAGGTCTAGGGTATGTATCTGCTCTACTTCTTCAGAAGCATAAGCTTCAATTTGTATTTTGGCTTAGCTTCTCCATTCATTGTCAATCAAATGAATATAATCTATTGTTTCACTGAATTTTTTAGACAACAAGTTCGAGCACAGCTGAAGTGACATTAGATCAAGTACATGCCGTTATATCACGAGTGTTGTCGGTCTCGTGGAAAGTGTCGACGGAAGGCACGATACATCTTCCCGAAACAGCAAAGAATTTGGCTGAGCACAATGTGACAGACGTTGCTGAAATCACGAGTCAAGCAATAATGGAAGTACTATTCAAATTCGCCAGCGGCGAAGATCCTCTCAAAGATATCGCCGTAGATGTATCGTTAGATTGTCAAGACAGCCCAAATAGCCAAGCCAGTCCATTGTTGAGTCCAGTGACGACTGACCCAACGAACGTGCCAACAAATCAGCTGAATAATGAAGTGCACATCGATCAATCGTCGCAGCCAAAAAGTCTTATCTATTTGTTAGATTCATATTCCCGAGTGGCCGTCGAAGAAAGAAATCATCCCAAGGTTTGAATAGCTATATGATAATTAAGATTTTTTAAATTATATCTCAGCGAATCAATTCCAAAAATTCCTTGTTATCTCGAAATGTTGTATAATTTTTTATGATGATTTCAACTTTTGTGCTTAAATTTAAAAAATATGCATAAGTCACCTTCAACATTCCAAATTGAATTCTTTATTAACTGAAGTTAGTACTTTTTCTAATGAGGAAGACACCGTATCTAAATTTGAAATTAGGCTACTTGCCAAGAAAAATCGCTACGTGTATATCAAGTTAGAGGATCGTTTTTTGTGGTGAGATTTCCTGTTTCATCTTTTTTTTGGCAAAGGTTTCATCAAAATTAATGCTTTGATGTGTATACTATGATTTGTCTCAAACAAAATTACCGCCTTTTTCACGCCAACTTGTATTGTTAACTTTTTTGTCTTACCTCCTTGTTTCTTGGTATTGCGCCAAAACTTGCAATATTTTCATAAGTTCATTCCCAGTCTATTGAGAAGTTGGAGTAATTTTGAATTGATCTAAATATCTTTTCAGCGCTCTAGCGTACCACCACTGTCTGACGTCTTAGCCACTCTCAGGGCGCAGTGTGTGCAGCACGCGAGTCTTTTGCTGCAGGGTCACATCCCAGGCTGCAAGACGGAAGATCGATGCAAGTCGGATCTGCTACACTTTGTTCTCCAGCAGACGCTGCCACGCGGTTTTCTGCATGAGCTCGTTGCGCGCACTCACACTTGCCAGGCGGTGTTCGAGCGGATTTTCACGCCCCTTCTGCAGAGCCTCTACTTGTCGATGCAGCGCGCCAGTCTTGTGGGTAACACTCACAGGAGACCTATTGAAGCCCTCGAAGAGCTCATTGAGATACGGTGTGGACCAAGTGGAAACATCAGACCAGTTTGCCGACTGATCACGAGTCAGGTACAGTTCTTGCCTGAGGCTGTGACGCCCGCTGTGGGGAGAGAGATTGCGAGGACTTCATTTTTGGGACCATTCTTGTCCGTTTCCATCTTTGCTGAGGAGCAGCCGAAGGTAATTTTATTTCACGGAGCTTTATTTATATGGCATGATGTATTCGTTAACTCCTCAAAATCCCGCTTTAGGTTGCGGAGAAGTTCTTCAGTGGCAATACGTCGAATGATAAAATGATGATCCTGACTCTACAAAAAGAACTCGAAAGTATTCGCAATTCGCTGCACAAGGTTTTCCACGCGATCCTCGCCAGTAATACGTGCCGAGAAACAGCCCTCTCGTATCTCGGTGCACTTCTACGATACAATGAAAAGCGAACACAAATTCAGACAGAAGAATTCAATTTGGCCGGTGATGGCTTCACTCTGAACATTCTTTCGGTTTTGCAGATGCTTTCCGTAAAAGTGAAACTCGATACGATCGATCCTATGTATCCGTTCCATCCGGACGGCCTCATCGATATAAAAAACGAAACGAGATTGAAGTTGACTTCGCAAGAAGTAGGTTTGGTGTTTTATGCTTGAAAACAAAATAATAAGATGATGATTTGATGAATTTTTAATCCTTGATTCAGGTAACTCAATGGATGGAAGAACTCGAAAAGAACGGGCACATATGGACAAAGGCCAAGTTTCCAACACAATGTTGGTTTCTAACACTGCACTGCCATCATATGAGTCTCATTCCAGCACTTCAGAAGTACCAGAAAAAAATGCGAGCACTGCGTGATCTGCAAAAGATGCTTGACGAGCTGCAAGCTACCGAGTCTCAGTGGAAAGATACTATTCACGCAGCACAAAATAAAGATTTAATCAAGCGTTGGAAACATCAGCTCAAGCGTCTAAGTAGGTCAAAAGCGTGTGGCGACGCAGGTCTGATTGATGCACAATTGCTCCGAAGATCAATGCATTTCTATACATCCGTTTGTGAAGTATTGCTCAAATTACTCACTGGAGTTGAAAATGTGAACGAATTAGCATATGACAATAATTTGTCGAATATACTCAGTTGTCGCTCAGCGACACCCAAGATCTTCACTGCCCTGCCCGAGTGGTACATCGAGGATATTGCCGAATTTTTACTATTTGCTCTTTCGTACGTATTACAATTTTATTCTCGAAACTTTTTAAGTGACGTGTTTTTATTTCATTGAGAATGCACGTGACAAAATATTAGAAATTTTAATAAATGGTTTAAATTTTTTACAGATTTAGCCCAGTTGTAGTTATAAGTAATGTTGATAATAATATGATCACTTGGTTGCTGGTTCTGATATGCGCTCAGGACTGTATCAGGAACCCATATTTAGTAGCCAAATTGATCGAAGTTCTTTTTGTGATAATTGCGAGTATGCAGGTAACGGTCAGTACTTTTCTTTTTTTTTTATAATTTAAAAATACAACAAAACCCCATTGTACTGAAGTGGATAATCAAATGTGTTTTAATTTTTCAGGGGAGAGCAGAGAACTTACATAAGCAAGTAATGGCACATCCTTTATCGAGTCTTCTGCTTGCTCCCAACCTAATGAAGTTTTACACGGACGTCGAAACTACTGGTGCTTCTTCCGAATTTTACGACAAGTTCTTCATTCGTTATCACATTTCACTTATCCTAAAGTGTATGTGGGAGAGCCCTGTACACCAAGCTTCTATAATTCGTGAAAGTTCAAATGGCAAACAGTTCGTCAAGTTTATCAACATGCTGATGAACGACACGACTTTCTTGTTGGACGAGTCACTCGAATCTCTAAAACGTATTCACGAAATTCAAGAGATAATGAGTGACCAGGCATCTTGGGCTGCGCTTCCTCAGGAACAGCAGCAGTCGCGCACGAGGCAACTCGCGACAGATGAGCGACAAGCTAAATCACATTTGACCCTTGCCAAGGAGACTGTCGCCATGTTCCATTATCTGACAATACAAATTACCGAACCTTTCTTGCGGCCTGAGTTGGCAAACAGGCTGAGTGCCATGCTCAACTTCAATCTGCAACAACTGTGCGGTCCAAAGTGTAAAAATCTGAAAGTGAGGAAACCACAAAAGTATGGTTGGGAGCCAAGGGCATTGCTTAGTAATATCGTCGACATCTATCTTCACCTCGACTGTGATAAATTCGCCGCTGCCTTGGCTAGTGATGAGGTAATGAACTTCTTTTTGATTTGATATTCCTGAAAAGTAATTTTTTCACCATTCATCAAAATGCGATAGGTAATATATATAAATCATTATTGCAGAGATCCTTCTCGAAAGAATTATTTGCTGAGGCAGCAAGTAAGCTGGAAAAATCTTCAATAAAGTCAGTAGCAGAAATTGAACGTTTTGTCGCGCTCGCCGAAAAGGCTGCGCAGATCCAAATCCATAATCGGGCGCGTGAAGAGGATTACAACGATGCACCCGATGAATTCAAAGATCCCCTCATGGGTACGCTTATGGAACAGCCTGTGAAGCTTCCATCTGGCATTGTTATGGACAAAGATGTTATTATACGGCATTTGCTCAACAGCGCTACTGATCCGTTCAGTAGGCAGCCACTAAGTGAGGATATGCTAGCACCTGGTGAGTTGCTTCTTTTTTAATTTTTCATGTGACACTGGATTCTCTTTCTTAGACTCATCAAATTAAAATTTAGATTTTTAAATGATGAATCCTTATCTTTTATCTTATTAATCGTTGTTTTTTTTAACAGAGGACGAATTGAAGGCTAGAATATCAGAATGGAAAGCGTTAAAGAATACTTCAGGAGACGCATAATCATGTATGCATATCAATCTGATAAAGTAAACTGAACTGATAGTGTGGAGTATTCGATAATACTTGACAGTGTTGACTTGGGCAAATCCAAAATCAAGTATCGCGCAACGGTGAACGGTGCATTTTTTCATCTTGGTAAATTAGAAGCACGGATTGATACCAAATCTAGTGCACGTGATCTCTTGATTGTACTATGATTACGATCATACATTTTTTATACGTCAGAAAGAAGCATAAAAAATCTAGCAGACTTGAGCTAACAAACTGCCGATATTACTCGAACCGCATATGCAAAAAACAATTATGTAAATATTAGGAATAGGTTAAAGCGCGTAGTAAATAATATTGAATCGAGATCTACATTATTGAAGTAGAAATCTATTTCATGGTATTCAGAAGATTGGAAGTTGTTCTGAGAACAAAAATCGAAAAGGTTGGGACGAAAACGTATTTTCAAATTTCTGATGAAAAAATTCAATAAATAGTATATTTCTTTCAAAAATGAATTCCCATTAGAAAATTGAACAGTAAAGTATCAACTATTGTTTTTTAAGAGAACTTGAAAGACACAATACCGAGAAATTCAAATTGTAATAAAAGTTTGTTTGGTCGATTTTATTGCGAAGCGATTGGTTTTAGGAATATTTATCAAAAATCACACGTGCGTGCTTAGATTAGTTGAACTATAGAAAAATGGAAAAGAATTATCATTGAAAGAAAGAAATACGTACTTGAAATTATTCATTGAATATTGCTTAATAAACAGAATTGATCGTTAACAACCGTGGAGTCCCTGTTTTTATAGCAAATTCTTAAATATTGCACGTGCTCGAACGATTTATTGAATTGCGGATTTGTTGATGTGCAACATATATGTTAGGAATCATTGTAGAATTATTGCAGCATAATTTTGGTACTTTGTTTTATGCAGTCATGTATCTATAATCATTAATTGTATTGATTTACAATTATTTGACTTTTTGATGCATTTAATTTAATTTTATATTTTCTCGGTATGGGCGTACGTTTATTATTATTATTAATACATTTTGGTAGCAATCTGGAAGGAATAAGTTCTTCCACATCTTGTACATACTGGAATCTAATGTAATTGGCAAATAAACAAGACATTTTAAATTGTGTCAGTAATATTTATTTCAGCAGTAACGGACACTGATGAGATTCTGTTCATCTTCAAATGTGAACTTTCATTTTTTTTCTGAAAAATGTTGTTCCATGGATTATTATTAATTTGACAAAGATAACCATATTTCTATCGTTTTTATTTTTTCGGGGTTTGTTTCCTATCTTATGCATAATTGACCTTGAATATCAACAACATACTTATTTTCTTCTCTTGTCTCGAAAACGGATGACAAATTTCACCCGTTTCAAAGATCCAAAACTATACTTACCTTCTTTATAGTTTATTAAAAAACACTAAAAGTTAATATATTCAAACTTGCTCCTACTTTTGTTTAAAATGAACATTATCTTGAAATATTAATACTCTTCAAAATCATCAGATATTTTATAAAAACAATTTTTATAATATTTGATAGGCAAAATATATCTACAAAATTTATATTCATGCTCCCGAAGCGAATGAACTTAGGGAAATTTTATCACAAATACCCTTTATCTGCTGCATGGAGAATCATATCCGCTAAGCGACGCCTATTTGCTGGAATCTTGATATTTTGCACTTTCCAAACATCAGCAATATCAACCTTATCCTCTTTTAAGCCATCTAAATCGAACGATTCTTCATCAGATAACATACTAAATGTTATAGATTCCAATCCAAAAGTCACCCCAATTATGAATTGTTCTTTTACCTATGCAAAAGAATAAAATTCGAACGAAATTTTTGAACAATTTAACGAATATATATATGATAAATTTAAAAAATAAAATACTGACTTCTTGGCTAAAAAAATCCCACGAATAGATTTTTTCAGGATCATAATTAAGAATATTTATGGTTCTCGCTACTTCGTTGTGATAGATTTTCAGCAAATCATCGAAGTGCTTGTCTCTCAAAGTTTTGTTAGTGCAGGAATACAAAAAAAAAGATAGATCAGCAATTGGACTGCAGCATTTTGCCAGTTGAAAATCAAGCATCATCACGTCGATTTTTCCGGATGGATCTGTTCGGAACAGAAAATTTGGTGCCCATGCATCTCCTTGGTTCACAACTGAAGATGGAAAATTTCGGCGCTCGTCACAAAATTCTGATGATTTTAAATACATTTCTCCCAGCTTGTAAGAATTGAATCGTGTCTCTCCATAACTTCCAGGATACTCTTTAGCTAATGCGTCTTTGGCTATGCCTATCAGCTTCTCCTGAAATGTTTACACTACAATGTTAAAGATAATGGGTTTATCCGTTATTCTGAGCGATTGAATTCACTAACATGAAATCGTTGGTATGTACCAAGATTCGTAAAGATTTTTCGAAAAATATGTTTCAGTTAGCTTTGAAACCACGTTTTCGAATTCTTCTTTTTCTTGATCCTTGAAAGCAAACGATATACCGTGGAAACGGGCCATCGCTTCCACCATGTGACGGCATGGTTCAAAAGTGAGACAATTCTCACGCGATGCTGGACCAAAACCGTAGGGGCTTACATCCTCGAGAGTTAGGAAATCATTAACCCCATCACAGTGAAAAGCTAAACACTCCGGAATCCTCAGTAAGGATGACTGATTTTTAGATTCCAAAAATTTTTTAAATTTTGGAACTAGCTATAAATAATGAAAGTCAAAGTGTATAGAATACAAACTATGAATTTTGAAATGGCGAAGGAAGTTTGTTACCTCAGAATAAAATATTATTTCGTTGTGAAAAAATTCATCGAGTCTATAAGTTTTCCTCCTTCCGATATTATTTGGGAGAGACTTGACAACGATTCTCACTTCCTTTACCTCGTCTTTTACTCTGCTTTTTATAACGATCCTGTCAAATAGCTGTCTCCTACTTTGGAGGCATTTCCAAAATCCCATGAAATTACTTTAATATTTTCATTATCCTCTTTGCACACTTTGGCAACAATATTTTGCAGTGCGTTTTCTGTAAAATATTTGCTGACGCTTTCGAGCAAACTTTTATCTTTACTCATGATTGTGATTCGAGTATGTTTGTATGTACACGTTTAACTTGATGAAATTGGTGGAATAGCAGCCAGCCTTCAGCAGGCGGTGTCAGTGTTTCTACGAGCCCAACCCGTAATTTTTCTATATAACGGAAAAACTCAACAACAAACGAAAAAAAAAAGTTTGAATATAAAAGATAAATGTTTTCCCGATTTTGTTCAACTTCGTTGAGCAAGATAGATTAATTAATGCAAATGAGTATATAATTTCACGATAAATATAGTGTGACAATGTTTTAAAACTCTTTCAAATAATTTGCTATAAACCAGCAACACAATTTAATGAATATTTTCCAAATTCTCATATTGATTAGCACAGTCGTGAGATCTAAGAATATATTATCAATTTATGATTATCTTTTCAAGTTTATCGAATCATTTTATTTCATTATCAGCTTAGATAAAATATTGTATCAATGTTGTCCCACTACAATTAAATGTGACACTCGATCAAACGATTTCTTTCTCTGGCATATATTCTAAATGTAACAATGAAGAAGTCGAGGTTAGTGTTCTCTTGAATTTTGCTTATAATAGATCCCCAATTCCCTATCAAAAATCGTGAATTTACCTATAATTTGATATGCTTAATACGTATTATAGTCATTCGATGATATATTTTGCTATCCTAAATTATGATGATTGATTATTTCTTTGTTCTTTTTGTTTTTCATTTCTTAGCACTCGTTAACCACGCCACGGCTAGTATAGGATCTATCTGCTATCAGCTGGTTACTGACGAGACCAAATAGACTCCCACGCGATAATAAAGGTGTGCCGCATATATAAACAATGCGCGTGTACTGCACGAGAATGCCCGAGTGATTTGAATAATTTTCTTCTAAGTATCATTATGAATTTGTTCAAGTGTATGCAAAATGCATTTAGATGCTCAAAGAATGATGATAGTTTTAAAAATGGAATTGTATTAGAAACTTCAAAAAAAAACGAACAAATGGTTGCCAATGACGAACTTGGTAGAGCTAAGGAATGCGGCGATGCAGAAATCTGCAGTTGTGGTGACTCAAAAACTAGGCCTGGTGGAACCAAACACAAAGATTTAAGTATCAATGTTGAAAATTGAATGTATGAACTATGGTATAGAACATTTGAGGAGATACACAATTGACCCTATGTATACTGGACTCTAAATCTAAAATTAGTAAAATTTTAATAATTTTTATTTGAATATTTACTATTTTCCATCAGTTATGCAATTTCTTTACTATTTCAATCTCAGAGGGTTGCATTCAAGTCAATGAGATTAGCCGTTACTGTAATTACGGGGTTGGAGAAAATATTCAAGTAACATCAGTTAATATTCCGAAATAGAAAGTGACTTAATCAGAATAGTGAAGATTATCATTTTGAATAATTTTCTAGATATTTTCTACTTGAAAACGTTTGTTATTTATATCATTAGATAATAAACAAGTTATTCACTGGTGTGTTCGAAAATACAATGAATATCATCAACATAATTCGAATTAAAGAAATTTTTTTGGGAAATAAGCCATTGAAAAGTTGAGATGTTATTTTTCTTCATTTTATTCTTTCATTCAACATACTTGATGTTTCATCTCTGAAAGTATACTTTGAATCTTGGATTGAAGTTCAAAATTATTCTACTACTCATAGTAGAATGGATAACTCAGAGATATACAATTGTAAGCAACAATTCAATGCAATTCAAGATACAATACTAATTTCCCATATTTCAACAGGTTGAATAATATTTGACCAGTTATAGCTATGTATACTACATAGTTTCTAGATGAACTTTTTCAGATTATCTGTTCAGTGTCACACTAAATTAAATAATTTTCATAGTAATATAATTAAAATAAAATTAACAATCAAGTTAATGAAATAACTAATTGAAGCAAAAATTTGCATGAGTTTTTTCTTACATTTAATCAAAAATGAACTTTAATCTAATAGAACTAAAAAATACTGTCCACTTTGGAATTCCACAACACTTTCAATATGATCAAAAATAAAGTGATTTCATCACTTTTAACTTTTGGTTTGATAACATGCAAAGAATGCAAGTTGAATAGTCTTTCATACTTAATAATTAACGAAATAATCTACCCCTTATTCCTCGTCTGTAGATTGTTCCAACACCTCTGACATTCTGTTTTTGAGTTGGACATAATAATCCTCGACCTCTTCCAATACCCATGTCATCACAAATAGACTGTACATCATCATCAGTATCATCATTAATATTAGTATCTTCCAACATCATTGATTCTGAATATCCATATGGACGACGCAAAGTACTCCCAAAACGTTTTGCTATTATAGAATTGCTGAAAGAATAAATTATCAATCAATTAAGTTATTTGATGAATGTTAGAATACAATAGTGAAATGCAAGAATAGAGAAAATCTTTAAGCATTTGTAATTTTAAACGCGACAAATAATTACCCTCTGATAGATGATGCATTCACATAATGTTTCACATGTACAGTATCAAAGTTAGTTTCATTAAATGTATCATCAGTTCCTACTCGATTGACTGGATCCCAAGATTCATCATAATCTGTTTTACTCTCAGTCTCGGTATCGATGTCTGGTAATACTGCATTATTCAAATCTACAAAAAAAAATTGAGAATATGTATTTTTTCAGAAAATAATACCATACCCTACAACTAGAAGACAAATTAGTAATTTCCATCTTGTTGAATACATGTTGAAATGTAGTAAAATGGATTACTGTCATCACAATAGTAAGTGTATTCATTTTGAAAAAATAGTTTTTGTATAAATCTTGGAAATATTTTTTGAGAAAAAATATTCACATACCAATGTTAAACCTCCTAGGACAAGTTTCAACATGAGTTTGCAATTCATGTTCAAAAAATCTGTGGGTTGCATCATAAGGGCATTGAACCTTGTAATCCGGTGGAAAATTCTTTGAAATAAATGAACATTGTTATGAATATATAAATGACTACAATAATCAAAACAAGAGACAGGTACTCACTTTTTCACATTTAACAAGATGCCTTTGAATCCTAGATCGGGCGATTTTGTGATTTTTATCATAAGGACAGATAATTACAGGATCTTGATCCAACCTCACGTTGAAAGACATTGTTGGAAAAGTTTGGAAAACAACTTTGGAAGTATGTAGATTGATTTTTGAACAACCAACTTAGAAAGTATGATATGAATAACTTCGGTACATCACATTTTCCATCGATTTACAAAATAAAACTAATATAATTGTACAATCTTATTATTTAGAGTGAATTTTCAAAATTGCTGAATTGCATACAAAGGGAGATCAGTCACGTTATTTATTTAGGTTGGATCTCATACTCATATTGGAAACTGGAAAGGTCAACTCAACACTCCAGGGTTTATATGACATTCGTGGAATTTGTTGTTCGAACTTAGTTGGTTGGTATTATTTTCAATTCGTGACTGGTTTCGTGACGAAACTTCAAGTAATTTACGTCAATTGGTCAAATATTGATGATTGAAAGTTTGAAATTGAACGAATGAACTGTATACAATTGATATAAGCGATATAAAAAATATTAAATTATAAATAATTTGGGTAAACTTTCTAGTTAAATGTTCTTTGTTGAGTTCTTGGGGAAAAAAAACGTATAAACGAGACATCAATTTATGAAAATATATCAATTTATAATAGCGTCAAAATACAACTCGTTCATATTTGTTATTGTCAAAGCATATTCATTTAATGATAGTCACTACTTATGCCTATACACGCCTTTTTTTTTCGTTCCAGGGGTTATCCTCATAAGAAGATGTACCCATCATGCCTATACATGCCATAGATATATAATCGGATAAGGGAGAAAAAAAGTTAACATTGAACTCTTTGATATTTTTTCTTATCAGAATTGATTCATTTAATATGTATATACAAAAAGGATAGAAATGAATAATTTTGTCCCAAAGCTGTTTCTTTATTCAAGGTTCTATTGATGTTGCATATGTATATTCCTGATTATATAAAAAATTGACTTGCATTTTATTGTCATTTATATTTCGTTATTTAATATAGAAAAGTGTATTCAAGAAGGGAAATTGCAAATACAATTTATAGTTATGAACATAAAAAGACTATGTTATATAATATAAGAAATGAACATTTTATAAAAACAGTCAAGTTTTTTGATAATTTTATTGAAAGTGCTGGAAAAACGTATCCCAACATTAATTCAAAGCACCACTGCATTCTTGCAATTTTTATGACATCCCTCCACACATACGAAAAAATTATTTTACAAAATTTTAAGTCAATCTTGAATCTAGTTTTTGTCATATGTCATGTATTATAAATTAATAATGTATCTATATGATAAATATTCAACAAACGTGCTACAACATGTTATGATATACATTTCCTATATTCACTGTGATGTATATACTAGGAAAAATGAAATTTTTGAGTTACAAAACATCAACTCACTCTCATTACTGTCAACAATAAATTCATAAAATTTGATAAATTTAAGAATCTTGTGAAGGCCAACTTTTCTACAATGATACAGAGAAAACTCAAGTTCAAGATTGAATTCGAGAATTCACAATTGATCTTAATGAATATAACGCGTTTCGATAGTTAAGATTTGCTGACGAATAGATAAAATCACTTTCAGCCACGCATTGTTTTCTAGGTTCAATTAGATAATCATTAAATTTGCATCTAGAAAACACAACGTACGTTCTAAAAAAGTAATATAAATCGTTAATTATTTTATCTATACAAAAATTACACTTCAGACTCAAGTCTTAAGTATACATATATATTCATTTATATATATATATTTATAGAAGTTGTCAACGCTTCTTTATAATCAGACCTCTATGATAATTCTGGAAATGTATTCTGATGAGGATGAATAGTTGAATGATGGTATTCGAGAATTAAACATTTATTTTCTCGGAGACAGTTTAGTTGCTCTAATCTGAGCATTCTCAAGCAGAAGAATTGTGCCACTGTGAAATTCTCTTGCTGTTTAACAGCTTTTAATGCAGTTAAGGAAGCCGATCAATCAACAAACAGGCAACAATGTATAAAACACCCAGATAAAGATTTAGGCTAGCGGTCCGTTTTGGAACATCTTGAATAGTGCTTGGATTCCTAAAACTCTTTTCTATCTGAAACGCCTTGGGTAATGTCACTAGTGGCAGTAAGAACCAGACAGAGTATCTTAGCGAGAGCACCACAAACGTCACATATGGTGCAAAAAGTAAAAACGCGTATAGAACATGCGACGCCGTGTATCCTATGAGGATTGCAAGTGTTACAATTCCTGCTCGTTTGTCACTTTCAAGATCCCTGGTGTTGTTGCTGTGTAGAATAGCCTCAGTGTTGAGAGCAAGCGGAATAGCATAGTACATTGTATTCCACTCGATATAGCCCGTTTGAGCCATGAAAGCGAACAGTACTGATATGGGTCCAAAAATGATAAGTATCAAAACATCACCGAGGGCAATGTACTTCAGGCCAATGCCTCCGGTGTAAAGGAAAGAGCCAGACAAGCCGCCAAAGTATATGAGCGCCAGATGCTCCATCTTGGCTGGTGATATTGTGGCTAGCAGGACGAAGCCCAGGCAGCCGGCTGCGTACAGCCATGCCCCCAGCGAGACCAGCTCGTCCTGAGACAGCAATTGATCGACTAAAATCCTATCGTCGCTCTTGCTCTTCTTGTCGACCCCCTTGATGTAGTCGAAGTAGGTGTTGACGACGTTGCCGGCGCCGTGTACGCAGGCTATGGTGAAGAGGGTGAGCACCAGGCTAACCCAGCTGAAGCCTGCCAAGCCAATGAGCTTGTAGGCGAGGGCAGAGCCGAGCATGGTCGGGATGAGCGAGGCGCTCAGCGACCAGGGCCTGATCGCGAACAGGTACGACGACAGCTTCATCAGCGGCGACGAGCACGCACTGCTGACCCTGGTCGGAGAGCATTTCTCCCTGCTGTCCGACTGCAACCCGTTCGATATCATTGGACTCCGAGTCTGGTGCGGTCGGTTGGAAAAAAGCAAAGAAAAACAAACAATTAAAATCGGTTGATCGAATGCGTGAACCGGGCAAGCTGGGGGCAAAACGAGCCCGCACATCCTACTCACTTGGTGTATATCAGTCGTCCACGAGGGTCCAGGGGGGCCAGATGCAGCCTGGAGGCTAGCGGCAGCAGCCTCGGAGGTTAAATGACGACGGCGCGCGCCGTGCGTGCAGCTGCTCCCTGCACCGCGGCCCGCACATCACCGGAGAGAGAGAGCCCTCGCACACCCGTGCAAGCCCCGTTTTTCCAGCGCTGCGACACCGCGCGCGCACTCTTGCTCCCTGCCCCGCGCGCTACTTTGGTGACGTGTATACTCGTGTTGTTTGCACCTGAAAATTGGAAATTCCGAGGCCCTCTCTTTCCCTCTCTGTCTAGTGTGTGCGTGTGCGTGTGCGCGCCTGTGTAATAAGTCGTGTCGTCAAAGAAGATATACTTGGATCGTATCGTCGTCGTCGCCGTCGTTCGTCCGTGCCCGCGGCGTGCGGTGCTCTCGTGTGCTTGAATGTGCACTGTTCAGTGCTGTTCAGTGCTGTGGCCGTGCAGCACAAGCTGCAGATCTGCAGGCGCTCCGAATCTAGGGTTTGCGATTTTTGACCCAAGGAGTGATTAGGACTGACCAGGACCTCTACACGCAGCCTATTGGTGAACGCATGCCTGCTCGACTCCTACCTCCGAGAGTTTGCTCCACCGAGCTGCACACGCCATTTTAGGCTTGGAACGTGTTTTACGAGGGAGCACGAGGGAGACGTCTATTTTTCAGGGTAGCCTGGGTGAGCCTGGGTAGCCAGTGTGTGAACTGTGAACCGCGAGGCACGTACACTTAGCGCGACCTGGTTAATTGCCGGGAAAGTGCATCTTCTCCGAAAAGTATATAAGGGTACGGTGAGATATACGGTGTATCATAGACTATATGGTGCCGACCTGCATCGTGAATCGTAAGCAACATGCAGAACAATGTTTTGTTCGCGCATGCTCTTTTTTGAGGGTATAGCGCTCCGATGCCGCAAAACCACGTGTGCGGCGTACCCCTTTCTAAAAAGGTTCGTTTATTCACATTATTTAAACATATTCGAATAAAATTTCAACTGGAGTAAATAACGAGATCCCTCTTGTACCAGATAGGGCTTGACAATCTGCAAAAATGGTGAAGGAGCAGTACAGGGAGACGGACATCGCCCGGAAGATATCGCATGTATCTTTCGGGATCGACAGCAGACACTACATGAAGCAGCAAGCTCACCTGCACGTAGTAGCCAAGAATCTCTACAGCCAGGACAATGGTCACACTCCTCTTGCTTATGGTGTTCTCGACAAGAGGATGGGCACCTGTTCCAATGCTAACAACTGCGGCACTTGTGACAAATCTCTCAACGAGTGCATTGGACACTTTGGCTTCATTGATTTGGAACTACCAGTATTTCATGTTGGCTACTTCAGATCGATCATTGGGATCTTACAGTCTGTCTGCAAAAAATGTTCCTGTGTCATGCTCAATCCCAAAGACAAAAAGGCATATCTTGATCGAGCTCTGAATCCCAATCTGAATTACTTGAGCAGGAAAGCTCTGCGGAAACAGATCCTTGAAAAAGCTAAAAAGTGCAGCATCTGTCCTTACTGTGGTGAACTCAATGGGATAGTAAAAAAAGCAGGTCTTTTGAAAATTGTTCATGAAAAGTATAGGGCCAAAAAGACTACCGATCCTCTTGTGCAGGAAAAGCTGCACGAATATGTAAAAGTTCTGGAAGATAACAAGGAATTAGAGAGCATTCTGCAGGGAGGATTGATATCAATACTCAATCCATTGGAAGTCTTGGGTATTTTGGAACGAATTCCAGAGAAGGATATTCCCCTCTTAATGATGAATCAAGAATGCAGTTTGCCAAAAGATCTAATTCTCACCAGAGTGCCTGTACCACCAATTTCCATTCGTCCAAGTATTGCATCTGACTTCAAGGCTGGTACCACTGAGGACAATCTCACAATGAAATTAACAGAGATTCTATTTATTAATGATGCAATACAAAGACATCGCCAGTGTGGAATGAAAATCCAGATGTATAATGAAGATTGGGAATTTTTACAGCTACATTGTGCACTTTATATAAATAGTGAAGTGTCGGGCATTCCTTTGAATATGCAACCGAAAAAATCTGGCAGAGGGCTTGTACAAAGATTGAAGGGTAAACAAGGTCGTTTCAGAGGAAATTTGTCTGGTAAACGTGTTGACTTTTCCAGCAGAACTGTAATTTCACCAGATCCAAATTTACGTATAGATCAAGTTGGTGTACCAATTCATGTAGCCAAAATCTTGACTTACCCTGAAAAAGTGAACAAATGTAATATAGAACTAATGCGTAAACTTGTACAGAATGGACCTGATGTACATCCAGGTGCCAATTTTGTGGTGGAGGGAAAAACTCAGTTTAGAAAATTTTTGAGGTATGGTAATAGACAAAAAATTGCACAAGATTTGCAATATGGTGATAAAGTAGAGAGACATTTACGGGATGATGATGTTGTTCTATTCAATAGGCAACCCTCATTACACAAACTATCTATTATGGCACATAAAGCTAAAGTTTTAGAAAATCGTACTTTCAGATTTAATGAGTGTGTGTGTACTCCATATAATGCTGACTTTGATGGAGATGAAATGAATCTACATCTTCCTCAAACTGAAGAAGCCAGAGCAGAAGCTTTAGTACTTATGGGAACAAAGTCCAATTTAGTTACTCCAAGAAATGGTGAGTTGTTAATTGCGGCCACTCAGGATTTTATTACTGGTGGTTATCTGTTAACCCAAAAAGATACATTCTTGAATAAGTCACAAGTTTCACAGTTGATTAGCTGTTTGCTAGCAGGACCAGATGCTACTATGAATATAACTCTCCCTGAGCCAGCTATAGTTAAACCAGAAATCATGTGGACTGGTAAACAAATTTTCAGTCTGATTTTGAAACCTAACAACAAGTGTCCAGTAATAGCTAATTTGAAAACCAAAGGGAGAGCATATACGAGCAATGAAGAATTATGTATTAATGACTCTTATGTTATAATTAGAAACTCAGAACTGCTTGCAGGGTCCATGGATAAATCAACACTAGGTTCTGGAGCCAAACAAAATATTTTCTACATACTTCTTCGTGATTGGGGAGAAGATATATCTGCCCTTGTTATGTGGCGTTTGGCAAGAATAACTAGTTATTTTTTGATGAATCGAGGTTTCTCTATTGGAATAGGAGATGTAACACCAGGCCATAGTTTGCTTAAAGCAAAACAAGAACTCCTGAATAATGGTTATGGAAAATGTACAGAATACATTAAAAAAATGGAAGCTGGCAAATTGCCTTGTCAGCCTGGTTGTTCTGAAGAAGAGTCTTTGGAGTCTATGATTCTAAAGGAACTTTCAGTTATTCGTGATCATGCTGGTAAAGTTTGTTTAAAAGAACTCCATCCCAGTAATAGTCCTCTAGTCATGGCACTTTCTGGTTCAAAAGGAAGTTTTATTAATATATCTCAGATGATAGCTTGTGTAGGACAACAAGCCATTAGTGGTCACCGAGTTCCAAATGGATTTGAAGACAGAGCATTACCTCACTTTGAAAAATACTCTAAGGTTCCTGCTGCCAAAGGTTTTGTTGAAAATTCTTTCTATTCTGGCTTAACACCAACAGAATTTTTTTTCCATACCATGGGTGGACGTGAAGGTCTTGTTGATACAGCTGTGAAAACAGCTGAGACTGGTTATATGCAGCGTAGATTGGTCAAGAGTTTGGAAGATCTATGTCTCCACTATGACATGACGGTGAGAAATTCAGTTGGAGACATAATTCAAATTTTATATGGAGGAGATGCTATGGATCCAACTTACATGGAAGGCAAAGACTGTCCTGTTGATTACAAGAGAGTGCTTGATGATGTGAAATCAAGAGATTTTTACAAGAATGAAGACCCATTGGATGGTCCAAGTATCATTAAAGCAACATCTGAACTTCTGAGTGCAGATGAATACTCTTGTTTGAGTGATGAATTTAAACAAGAGTTAGCTCTATTCTTAAAGTCGGTAGCAATCAAAGTTGCAAGAATTCGACAACACATCAAATTAGATAAACCAGTTTTCAAGCACATTGAACGTATAACAGTTTCTCAATTAGTTGAATTTATTCATACATGCAAAGAAAAATATATGAAAGCAAAAATTGAACCAGGTACTGCAGTGGGCGCATTAGCTGCTCAAAGTATTGGTGAACCTGGTACTCAAATGACACTGAAAACTTTCCATTTTGCTGGAGTTGCATCAATGAACATCACTCAAGGTGTACCCCGCATCAAAGAAATTATCAATGCTAATCCTAAAATTAGTACTCCTATAATAACAGCTGCCTTAGAAGATGATACTGATCCTGAATTTGCGAGAAAAGTAAAAGGACGAATAGAAAAAACAACTCTCGGAGAAATAACTGAGTATATTGAAGAAATTTATCTCCCAGATGATTGTTTTCTATTACTCAAGATAGATATTGATAGGATTAAGTTATTGAAACTAGAAGTTGATGCTAATTCTATTCGTTATTCTTTGTGTACATCAAAAGTCAAGTTGCTTCCAAAACAAGTTGTAATACAAGGTGATTCAATTATTACAATTTATCCTAGCAAACAAAAACATAATTTAAGTCATACTCTAACTCAACTCAAGGAAAATGTTCCCAAAGTTATTGTTAAAGGGATTGCTTCAGTTTCTCGAGCTGTGATTCATAATGATGATTCGTCAGGAAAAACGCGATATAAGTTATTTGTTGAAGGTGATAATATGCGTGATGTTATGGCAACATTGGGTGTTAAGGGAAATAAAACTACTTCAAATAATACCATAGAAGTTTTTAAAACTTTGGGTATTGAAGCTGCAAGATCTACGATTATGACTGAAATCAAATTAGTCATGGAAAATCACGGAATGAGTATTGATCGAAGACATCCGATGCTTGTAGCTGATTTGATGACCAGTAGAGGAGAAGTACTTGGTATCACAAGGCAGGGATTAGCAAAAATGAAAGAATCAGTTTTGAATTTGGCTTCGTTTGAGAAGACTGCAGACCATTTATTCGATGCAGCGTACTACGGACAAAAAGATGCAATCTGTGGGGTATCGGAATCTATCATTCTTGGGATTCCTGTCCCTGTTGGAACTGGAATTTTCAAATTACTCCATCGAGCAGAGAAAGATCCTTTAAAAACTAGGACTTTATTGTTTGATTCGCCAAACCTTAGTAAAAAAGTAAATTCGTGACATTTTTAAGATTACATCAAGCTCATGTAGATAAAATGCATAGATTTAAATCATGTAATGTATTTTTCAAGATTTATGTCAAATAAATATTTATTTTATATTATTTATAAAAAATATTGCGTTAATTTTTTATTTATTACATTGAATATACAATATTGAAAGTGATCACGAGAAAATAAATGAATTGTTAGATCTTCAAATGATTTTATACAGATATATTCTAAGCCATTCTACCATTTACAATTTTGTTTCAATATGTCAGATATAGTAGGCAAAATTAAAATTACTCTTTGAAAACTGATTGAAAAGTATACAAAATTATAAGATGAATCAATTAACAATGAATGAGTGAATTATAATACAGAGCTACAGTCTGTTTGATATTTTAAAACAACAAAAAAGCAACGAAAATTTTTTAAAATTTTTCATTTTTTTATGTTAGTCATTCCGTTTGAACTGTTACATGGTTTGGACAAACATGAGTAGAGAAATTACCAGAACCCATAGGCAGAAACGAGCTGATTTTTAGCGTTGGAGCTTGGCCAGTTTGCTGATGAACAACAGGTTTGCTGCAAAAAATACCTATTATCGAGTTTCTTATTTTTTAATAACAATCCCACTCTGATTCCATATTTATGAATTGAATTGATTTCCTTTGTTGATTAACGTCAAAGTTGAATCGAAAAAATCGGTTGATCTTGAAATTTCACTTGGGAATTAATTTATTCTGAACAGAGAATGATGATTTGGAGATCGAACATTCGGGAAAAAATACTGAATTCCAAAATGTGAATATCTTAATGTGGCCTCTCAAATGTTCAACGAAAACGCGTCACAATTATCGATTTTTTTTGAGATACGAAAATGGTGATTTAGACAGCAGTTATTGAACTAGAATGGAGTGAAAATGAACAATCTCTCAATTCCAACCGAACGTTATCACTAAAATAAAGAGAATAACAATTTCAGACAAATACTCATACGTTTCCAAGTCTTTGCACATTCCTGCAAAGTATCCTGCAAAGTATCTTTCTACTCAGAATCAATCAATAATAATGATTTGGAGTGCATAGTTATCGTATAAAGATGCGTGAAATGTATTCCGATCGAAATGCGAATATTTCAATTCAACCAAATTTCTCATTCAAATCCAGAAAATAACAAATTGGGGAGGGTTTTAGGCGTTTTTGCGTTTCTGGCAGATTCTTTTAACACTGATTGGACAGAAAATAATGATTTGGAGTGCCGTTATATCGTAGAAAGATAAACGTGGAATGTACAGTTTTCTGAAATGACATTTTTTCAATTCAACCGAATTTGAAAAGATGCTGTGCAATACGAGAAACATGAAAAAGCCTATACACAATTTCGAGTGTATTAATTGTATTCGAAGAGACCTCTGGAATGCACTTGTAATGTACTGTTTATTTTCTTATTAAAACAGGACGGAAATTTGAGCCTTGCAAACTTGAGATTCCTACATAATTTCAAGTGTATTAGATCCGTAGAGTACACTAAACATCATTTTCACGGTTTAATCTTCTATATTTAAAACAACGGAGAATCTTAAAATGCGATTATCTCGTTGAGTTGAGACTGAGGGCACCGTGATCACTAGACCTTTTTTTGTAAATGTTAGAGGGTGTTCAACCTTGAAAATTTGTGATTCCTACATGATTTCAAGTGTATATTGTATCCGTAAAAACATTGGAATCAATTTTCACTGTTCGATTCTTGAAAGGTCTCTTGAAAGGCGATCATCTGGCTAAATAATAGGTTTAGAACAAAAATAAGATTTATCCGTGAACACTCGATTCTTTTTTGACAATAATCAAGATATTTTAGTCTCGAAAATTTGAGATTCCTGAAAAATTTCTAGTATATTCGGAAGAAAACACTGAAAATGATTTTCACTATTTATTTTCCCATGTTAAATAGCGTAGAAACTTTAAATGCGATAATCTCGCTAAATAAAGAGTTTCGAGCGAAAATAAGCTTTTTCGTAATCAACTGATGCTTTTTGGAAAATGTTAGAGGGTGTCTATAGCCTTGGAAATTGACTATTTCAACATAATTTCAAGTGTATATTGTATTCGTAGAAAATACTGGAATCCATTTTCACTGTTTCATTTCCCAATGAAACAGCGTAGAATCTTACAACGCGATTATCTCGCTAAATATTGGGTTTAGAGCGAAAATAAGCTTTACCCGTGATCACTCGACCTTTATTCAAAAATGTTAGAGACTCGCGGTCGCGGCCGTCATCGCGCTTTCTCGGCGCTGGAGCGATATGAAGTTGCTCAAATGAGCCCCATTTAGAAACCAACGCTGGTGTGCATCAGTGTGCATGAAGTAATTAGCAAGACTGGTGTGTTTACTGATCTGCCCTATGGATCTGCCAGTGCCAGTAGTGCATTGACTTCCAGCATGGTCGGCAGCTGGCGCTAGCTCACAGCTGGCTTGAGCAGACGACATCTTTGATCTTGACGATCTCGATTTTCTCAATAATAATCAACAAAAGGATAATAGATGACTCAGTCTCTCAGTGAGTCATTGTCAGTGGGATGTGGAGGCGCGACATGACTATCGAGGTTGAAAAATGTCAACGTCGTGAATACCTGCACACGTACACAAAATAAATTCGAAAATGTTAATCTATTAACATGAAGAATAGTATTTCATCATTCACCTGCATAGCAGTTATCAGTTCCTTAGTTTCACCATTGAGCAATACCCTATTTCAGCAGTATGAAGAACCAATTATTTTGGTTTGTTTTAATAAGTTTTGTGATAAATGAGATAGAGTTTTCAGGTTAGTTTTTCAATAGTCTCATTTCTATTTATTTATTATCGAGTTGCCTACAAGTGAATTGAACATTATTTTTTCATTTTTAGTTGCTCTCCACAAAAATCTGAGATACTACGAAACCTTACTGGCTGTGGATTTTCAGCATAGAATAGTGAAGAGAGGGACACAACATAGTAATCATCCTTACAATAAAATAAGCGAACTAGACTTCTACACTCATGGAAGGTTGGTACTCAATACTTGAAAATGAGTTCTTGTAAATTTATTCACTAATTTTATTGCAATTTTAGACAATTTCGATTGATTCTCACGCCTCGGAAAGAAGTTATTCACTCCAAATTCAAAGCTTATGAAGTGGATGGAGATGGGCAAGAGAAAACAGTACATTTGGGTAGGTAGTGCATTAATTTGACTGATGACTCCATGAGAACTAATCAATGTTAATGAAATTTCAGATCATGAGAGTTTTTACCATGGACGAGTATTTGGGGAAACTGATTCTCATGCACAAGTGCACATCGATGATGGCATTCTAACTGGAACATTCACTGTAGAAGATGAAACTTATCATATTGAGGTACTAAAAATTTTATTTACACACTCATCAATTGATTTTGATTAACTTTTAAGAATTATCACGTTGTTACTATTACAATTTTCTTACATTAGCCATCCTGGAGGCATCTTCCTCATTTAGATAATAAAACAATGATTGTGTATAAATCATCTGATGTGAAGTTGAGTTGGGAACATTATCAAAAGAATGGCGAGGGGCATACACATGGCACTCCCAAGACTTGTGGGTACGTGAAAGAAGGAGATGAATTAAATAGTGAAGAGGCAGAAGATGAATATGTTGGAACAGTGGATGAGGAAGAAAACAATAAGAATAGAACAAAGAGGCAAACTGAAACTTATGAATATACCCCAACTAAAACAAGGTGTCCTCTTCTTTTAGTTGCTGATTACAGGTTTTATCAAGAAATGGGTGCAAGTAGCACTAAAACAACCATTAACTATTTGGTAAATTTTTAATTTTGAATTGAAATGCGTAAATATACTCAATATAATATACTCTTGATAGAACTGAATTATATTGCATTTTTGTTTCTTTACAGATCAGTCTGATTGATAGAGTTCATAAAATTTATAACGACACAATGTGGCAAGATCACAAGGAACAAGATGGTTTCAAAGGAATGGGTTTTGTTATTAAAAAAATTGTCGTTCACAGTGAGCCAACTCGTGTTAGAGGTGGTGATACTCATTATAATATGGTCAGAGAAAAATGGGACGTTCGAACGTTACTCGAAGTATGCACTATCTTATAAATTGCGTGAATATCTTGAGTAAAGTTTTGTCGACTGTTAGAAAGTAATGTATAATAAAATTTTCAGGTTTTCAGTCGAGAATACAGCCATAAAGACTTTTGTTTGGCGCACTTGTTTACTGACTTGAAATTCGAAGGTGGTATCCTGGGCCTAGCATACGTCGGTTCACCTCGTAGGAACTCGGTCGGTGGCATCTGTACTCCAGGTTCGTAAGCTGAGTTGTAGTGAGGGTTGTTAATGGGGGGCAGCTCTCATTGTTTTGAAAGACATTGCAATTGAAAAAGATTAACCTTCTTGTGACAGAATATTTTAAGAACGGCTACACATTGTACCTGAACTCCGGATTGAGTTCAAGCAGAAATCATTACGGACAAAGAGTTATAACTCGAGAGGCAGATCTAGTTACGGCCCATGAGTTTGGACACAACTGGGGTTCGGAGCACGATCCCGATATTACGGTGAGTGCGTGAGAAATAGCAGCTCGACTGTTCACGACTTTGCTCTATAATAATTTTGCTATTGCAGGAATGCAGTCCGAGTGCTAGCCAGGGAGGCTCTTACCTCATGTACACGTACAGTGTGAGTGGTTACGACGTAAACAACAAGGTAAGCAAGCAAGCAACAACAGCTGGACGAAATTGCTATCCCCATCGAAACACGATGTTGAATTAATTGTATGTTTTTGTGCCGTTTAAGCGTTTCTCTCCGTGCAGCCTGCGCGCGATTCGCAACGTGCTGCAAGCAAAGTCGGGCCGCTGCTTTTCGGAGCCGGAGGAATCGTTCTGCGGCAATCTGCGGGTGGAAGGCGACGAGGAGTGCGACGCGGGTCTGCTGGGCACCGAGGACAACGACTCGTGCTGCGACAAGAACTGCAAACTGAGGCGCGGTCAGGGGGCCCTGTGCAGCGACAAGAACTCGCCCTGCTGCGTTAACTGCCTGTTCATGGGACCGGGGGTGAAGTGCCGCGACGCGCAGTACGCAACTTGCGAGCAGGAGTCAAGGTGCACCGGTGCCACCAGCGAGTGTCCCCGCTCGCCACCTATGAAGGACGGCACGAGCTGCCTCGAGAGAGGCCAGTGTCACCAAGGCAAATGCGTTCCCTACTGCGAAACCCAGGGCTTGACCAGCTGCATGTGCGACACGCGTACGTACATTTTATATACACATTATATCTGTCTCCGTCCGATGAAGGGAATAATTATTGAAAATACCCGTTTGAACAATCATTTTACATTTTGATTATCCCGACTCTTGTAGTAGAGTAGTTGTAATGATATACTCTCTCTATAAAACAAGTTCCTAACTGTTTTGTTCGTTTTTACAGCGAGTGATGCGTGTAAACGCTGCTGTCGCATGGGTCTAAACGATACCTGCTTCCCCATCGACCCGCAGGATATCTTGCCGGATGGTACACCCTGCATACACGGCTTCTGCAACAAGGGAACCTGCGAGAAGACCATACAGGACGTCGTCGAGAGATTCTGGGACATCATCGAAGACATAAACATCAACAAAGTGATGCGCTTCTTGAAGGACAACATTGTCGGCGCGACTATCGTGGTCACGGGTGTCTTGTGGATTCCAGCGAGCTGTACTATAAGCTATTTCGACCGACGGCGAATCAACGATAGCGAAAAGAAGTTTGACTGGATGAATACGGACCAGCTCATACACGACGACGACCGGAGGCGCGTTGTATACGTTGGGGGGCCTCGCCAACAGAGGGTGCAGCTCACCACGCAACAACAGTCTTCTTGAAATTCAAATCATTCTATATTCGCACAACGCAATCCCCAACTTATACTAGTCATTATAAACGATCCGAAAGAAATTAACCGGATTTATTGCATTTATTACAATCATTATTACAGTTATCATTAGTATTATTATGATATATTTCATTAATGAAGTTTTATGGGGTTGATTTTCAATATGAAACTATTTCAACAAGTGCAATACTTAGCCAAAGCTACACAGTGAAAGTCAACTCTAAAATAGGCGAATCGTGTCCGAAGACGACAGAAAAAAGGCCAAAAATCTTTTTTCCATAGATGTGAATTTTATATTGTTAACATTATTATTGGCAGTTATCTCGTGAAAGTCAATATCTATTGCTCGTTGTAGATTCAATTTCAAACAGACTATCTAGTATAAGATAAATACCCGAAAATGTTCTTTGCGAGCGAACTAATAACCAGAATATAGATAATTTAAATGTATATCTTTAGCTTCTTGTAAGCAAAAAGATCTCATCTTGATTCTGTTTTCAGTACATTCAATAGCTATAGCATACCTATACTTATCTCTCGTCATTAAATACGTTATTGGATTAGTTTTTGGTAAATGATTTTATTGGAAATTGTTTTTTTACAACGAGAGAATGAATGAAACTTGTTACAGTAAACGTTTCAACCATTTGATTGACATTCGAGCAGACTTAAAAAAAAAGAATTATTTCTTCGATATTTGAGGCAAATATTCTTCAAAAGCATGTTATAACTAGTTTTTTATTATAAGGTCCTGAATTGAATTGAATCGTTTACTAGGAGACAATTTTATCATGATCGATCACACGGAAGTCAAACCGTTTCCTTGATTTTCTTGGATCGAAAAAGGGTGCAAATATTATTAGGGAGTTGTACACATTATCATATCGACGCTCCTGATATGGGATATATTCAACCTTTATCGCAAAGACTATCAGTATTCAGCAAACTCGAGCAAAATGTATTGAATAGTATGGAGACTAGTCTTCGCGACAGCGTCTGAAACGTGCTACCCGGTGTAAGAAGCATCAACATGTATGTGATATATTTATCCATGATCATGAACATTCTGATTTCTATATTACAATAATAGTGTACAGTTTGCATTAATATTAAAACTGAACATTTTTTTAATAAAACTGATGGGTTCAAATGATTATAAGGTTTTTCTTTGTGTTTCTTTAAAATAGTTTCCTTTTATGATTAGATTAAGTTCAATGAAAAATCCTTTTGATGCAATCATCTCATATTTTTTATGATGTGGAATAATTTTCAACCTAAAGTATGCGCAAGTACTCGCGTGTATTCGTCGTAAAACTGCCAGAAGCTTAACCAACGGTCATTAAAAATTTCGACTCCTGTAAGTCTTTTTATTCTCTCTGGGAGTGTCAATGACTCATCAAAGCAACGATTCACGTATATAATGACTCAGATTGGTCCAGTCTAAGACTGGGTCTGACACTTTAGAAATCATATTTTTTATGATTGTGTAACATTAAAAAGTAAGATTCATATGGATCTAATCGTTTGGATACACGCGGTTTACTTCCGCTGTTGTAAGAATCCGTCATAAAATTAAACATATATGGCTAATCATAAGGAAAATAACGAACAACCGCATATGAAATGAGAAAATATTCATCATTCATTGCTATTCAGCAATCAGAATATTCAATCAGCAAAGACTATTCCGCGCGTCGTAAAATATTCAATAGAATTTTTCATGGAAGGCAAGACACTAATCATTAACTATGTTTGAATTTCAACTTGTGCTGTACACTTTTTCAACGGCATTGCTCTTATGTGGCACTCTGATAAAGTTTTTTATGGTCGAATCTTGAATTTATCAACGTTACTTACATTTTTTTAAATTATACAATTGTCTCATTTGGAACGACCAAAACGCATTTATATATACCTCTGTACACTATTATACACTTTTATATATTTCTATAAATTTCGATACGTCCTATACTCATAAGGACGTATCTCGCAGAGTCTAGTAGCGAAATAAGGACGTCTGAGAGGACAGAATAATAAAAACGCATCTCAGTATGGCTCATACTTATATACAATGTTCGAGGAGCAAATCAACACCTGCAGATGCGGAGAAAAGAGAGTGACGCGATTTTTTTCTTAAAACTGGAAACTCCATCAGCCTCTCGAATTTGGCGCCACTCAATAATCGATTCGATTTATACCACCCACCAGCCCCCACCGGCTCCGCCTCCGTGTACACAACGCATAGTTCACGCAAAACAAAAATATCAATGCTCCACTTTACTTCTGCTGGTCCCCCTGACACATCGTAACAGCTGATACCATATATACATACATATATACACTCGCTGATAATAAGCTTCTGAATCAAAGTGCGAACGGCTGTGACTAGGAAGACGCGCCAAATAAAAGCCGAGCCCGCACCAGAGCAGTGCATACTTATTGTACCCCTCCTCCAGGCTGCCTCCACCACTATTGTTGTTGTTGGTCGATTTTCCAGAGAGAAGGAGAAAGGAAAAGTAAAATATGTGAGTGGAGTGGCGAATGGCGATACCAGCCTCTACGGTGACTAAGCCCGCAACTAATCTGTACGCATAGAGCCAGATGCTCTCTGTCATCGGCGGCTGCCTGATTATCTCGGAAATCGGATTCCCAAGAACGACGCGAGTAGTTAGTCGGATGCAAAATGCCAGTCCGTCTCGGTTCCGTGGACACCGCCGAGGATTGTCAAAGGCAAATCATCTTTTACGAATCTCCTGATCACTCCTGAGAAGAGGCCCCTGGGCCCGGGTATCTGCTCCTCAGACAGCGCAACAACTCGGCTGGGCTCAATCATTATCGGAAAAAAAAGCACAAAACACCGTGAGTTGAACTTGATCTTGACATTTGTTTTTTTTCTTCCTAAGGCTATCACCAATCTTGACACTTGTTGACAATTGTGTATACACAGTGGCTAGTTAAACAATCTTCATTGGTTGTAATAGCTTTCTGGGTATATGATGCATTGATACATTGAATGCTTGTTCAAACTTCAAAATCTTTGTTCTCAACCTTTCAACGCATCTTGCTAACTACTTTGTAAAGAATCTTTGTAACACCAAGATGTAATTATTTTTCAGTGAAATGGCGCACTCTATTAATACTGAGCCTCTATTGAAAGAGGAGCATGAAAGCGATGAAAATGAGATAATCTCAGACCCAGAAGATCCAAGCATTGATTACTCGCATGAAGAACCATTTATAAAACGAGAAATTCCAATTGACAGGTATTCCATTTCTTCTATTTAGTTGTATTGTACAAATTCCAATGATAAGATTGTAGTATGATGATTCATTATGAGAAATTTCTTTTAGGTATAACTTAGCCTACATAGTTTTTTATTTGCTGGGGATAAACACTTTGATACCATGGAATTTTTTTGTCACAGCGAATGATGTAAGTATTTTCACAAAAGAAAACTGAAATACTTTATTATGAATTTTCATTAGATTTACTTTCTTTTATAGTATTGGATGTACAAATTCAGACAAATTAATTCGAGTGAACCATATCATATGAATTTCAACCATTTAGAGAATTCAGGAAATAAAACCGAACTCCAAGCCAGTTTTACTTCTTACATGTGTATAGCAAGCGCAAGCTCAAACACATTATTTTTAATAATTAATACATTTATTAGCACAAAGTGAGTTTATTTCACAAACTCATTTATAATTCCATCTTCATTCTCTAACTTCACTTAATGATGAATCTTCATTTTATAAGGGTTTCACTAAGTTCGAGAATGATTGGATCTCAAGGAATAGTCTTAGCAGTTTTTATCATGACCACTTCATTTGCCAATGTTGATACAGACAGTTGTGAGTATATAATTGTCACTTTTACACTAGAAGTTGTGATCATACTCTAATTTTATATACCTCATTACAGATCAAGATCTTTTCCTAATTATAACATTATCAAGTGTAGCAGTAGTCAATGGTAAGTCAAAATAATCAAACTGAAAAATAAAATACAAACTTATATGTTTTTCTTACATCATTGTGATTTCTCTGAATATTTTTCAGCTGCTAGTGCTATTTTTGGTGGTAGTTTATTGGGTATTGTGGGACGTTTTTCTTCTAAGTATATTACAGCAATGACTGCTGGACAAGCACTAGGTGGAATATTTACTGCCTTGACTGAGATATTATCGTTATGGCTTGGTGCTAGTCGTGTGATTTCAGGTCTATTATACTTCATCATAGGTGATGTAGTGCTATTTCTATCGCTCATTGCCTACATAATATTAGAAAGGGAGGTGAGTAACATCTTAATTTTTGATTCTATTTTGAAATTTGAGTATACATTACGTTATTTACAGCTTGAATATGCACAACTATGAAATAAAAACTCTATTCTAGGTATTTTTCAAGTATCATGTCATAGTTAAGACACAAGATCCAAACGAACCACAATTCTCAATCAATGACGAAGTAAATTTTTCTGGAGAACATATTTCATATTCACGCATTTTTAAAAGAACTTGGAAGTATGGACTCAGTATATTTTTAATATTTACAATAACTATGTCAGTCTTTCCATCTATAACAGTTCTTATAGAAAGCCAAGGGAAAGGGCATGGCAATCCATGGAATGGTTAGTTAATGCTCATTAATTTAAATTAAAATGAAGTTAATGTTATATTTAAATGGCTATAATTGTTTCAGATATATACTTTTTACCAGTTGTTACCTATTTGATATTCAGTTGTGGAGACTATGTGGGTCGGATATTATCAGGAATTCTCAAATGGGTCAGTAATAAATATAAAGTCTGGTATATAAATAAGTCATAACTATTTTTTCGTTGCTCATAAATATTTGAAGCCACTTCATCCATCGTTACGGGAAATACTCTATCCGTGTTTGCGAATAACAAAAAATACCATATGCAACTCGTGAAACGCTCTTTGAAAAAAAATCGTATTTCACGAACCACTTTACTACCACCCGATACTCTATTTTCTCTGATAATATATGAATTTCTCTTCATCATTTTTCAGCCAAAAAAACAACCTTGGTTAGTGGTGCTCCTTAGTTTTTCAAGAATTCTTTTTGTACCTGCATTTTTATTTTGTAACGCACAACCTCGACATAATCTGCCTGTGTACATCCACAATGATTTGCATTATATTCTATTGACGATATTGTTTTCCATAAGCAATGGATATCTCACCAACATTGTGTTTATGTTAGGACCTACGTGAGTATTAAAAGTGATAGAATGCACTTTCATCAACATATATCTGAATTCAATTTTTATTATTATTTTCAGTGTGGTAGAATCAAAAGAAAGAGAAATAGCATCCGCTATGTTAGGTGCTTTTTTAGGAATAGGAGTTACAGTGGGATCACCAATCAGTTTCCTCTTGGTTAAAATTCTTTGAAGATCTATATTTTTGTGTAAATGTTTTGCAACAGATTTTAAGAATGGATCATCCAATTACGCTGAATGTTCCTTGATTAAGGTTTTGATGAATACTGACTATGTTGACTTCCATGTAATTATAGAGAAGCAATGATAAATCTATAGAAATATTTATTGATGAACAGTTTTCATTCAGTTCAATGAGTGAAATTCCTAGTTACCCATAAAGAGAATATAAAATTTGTAATGATTTAGTTCGGTTACTTTCTATTATTACAGAGACAGAAACGCCGAAATGATTTTTATTTTTTATTTTGTACATTTTATTTTACAAACGAGAGTATTGTACAGAAACATATTTTACTCAATGTCTTTGTATAAGTTTTAATCCAAGTGTAAATAGAAGTTATGAACAATTTGTTTTATTGAATCTAATTTAAGTCTGATTCATCAATTTTCATCAAGTTTATGACGAAATTGTATATGCGTGATAGAATAATTATAAATGTATCACAGTGAAATATACTGATATGAATTTATAAGAAGTGTTAAGTGAACAAAAAATATTGTGACAAACAAACATTTTGGAGACAAATTTTTCCCCATTGAAATAAATATATATTATTAAAAATTGGAGATCAAAGGTTTATTGAAATCTAGAACATTTAATTACTTTAATTTTCATCTTTCATTTATAATGTGCAAAATTTCACATTGAAAATTATTTCCAATGGAAATCAGAAGAATCGAGTAAACTTGTTAGGGACAAATTACAATGAAATTATATTCTTCTGATGATAATATCAACATTCTAGATAATATCAATTACTATCTATCTGACTGAATGAAAATAATTATTTAAATTAATTCACTCCAAGTGTAATATACATTGTTTATGTTCACTATAATATATTTCATACATTTCATAGAATTTAAAATAATGCAAACTCAAATAGTATATTATGCAATTAGTACGTGAAATTTTGAAGACGCGTGTGGACATGTTCATGAGTGACCGTCAAAGCCAGCGACGAGTGTTACACGTTGTGATTGAAAATGAACGCATCAGTTGGATACGATATTTTATGTTACGAGTGCTCGTTTGAAGAGCATTTGAAAAAAGCACCAGTGCGTAAAATGCGATTTATTTATAAAATCGAAAAAATTATCAATTGAATAATATTTTTGAATTTCTTGCATACTTTTTCTGCTTCACATACAAAAATCAATGTATATATATATATATATATATATATATACATTGATTATATGTAAAATTAATTTCTGATTTATCAAGCTGATGAATGTTACACATTGATTGAGTCATAACACAGTAAAACGAACATTGGATATATTAATACTATAAAATCTCACATGAAGTTCAAGATCTATATTGTCGATCTTTATCAGTCAGTGGTACATATACAACTCCCATCAATGATTTTGATGCAATTTTATTATCTAGTGTTTTGTCAATTTGAAACAATGTTTGGTCACCATTTTTCTGGCCAATTGGTATTATCATACGACCTCCAGGAGCCAACTGATTGATAAGCTACAATAATATTATAATATTATTATTGTTTTACTACAATCAGAGAGCAGAGTAGATGAATATTATGTTTTACTATTCTTCGTTTTACAATTTGGCAGATTTAGCGTATTTCTTTTTTATTGGGAAATTCTACTTACTATGTCAGGAGGTTCTGTGGCTGCTGCTCCAACATGAATAGCGTCATAAGGTGCTTTTGGAGGGTAGCCTAATCTGCCATCTCCAACTGTGAAATATAAATTGCAATACATATACATACACTATAAATAATAAGGTATATTTTTCCATGGAAATTTTATTTGATCTGCAAATAAATAATATCATAATACTTAGACAAATAATTAGTCAAAACGGATTTTGATGATTTGATATTAAGATGAACTATTTATCCCTCAACAAGATAGAAAAATTACGATTCAAATAGATACTGGATTTCTAATTTTCTGTTACTTCTTCAGAATGATTTGATGTTATTTGATTTTAAATAGTGACAGTTTAATCAATACTATGAAAAAGTTATGTTTTGTTTTAAATTCTTCTAAATCTTAAATTTCTTCATTCATTTTAGTATACATATCAACAAGTTTTATGAATATTATCAAAAAATGTTAACCAACCAATCAATTCAATTTGTCCATTTTGTAGAAGCTCAGGATGGTCACTTTCAATATTTTTTCTGGCTTTCTCTTGAAGTTGAGACATATGTTCAATACCAATTGCAACTCCATTAGTACCAACCATTAATGCCATACAAGTTGTTAAATATCCAGATCCTGATCCAACATCTAAAGCTCTTCCTCCATCTTTTAAATTATCTGCAAGGAATTCAAGTGCATATCCATGCTGTAAAAACATTGAATAAATCATCAAATAAATGATGATACTAGAGTATGTAATTAAAATCTTAATAGCTTTTGTTGGAAGTTAAGAACAACATAATTCAATAACTAGTATGTAAACTCAGATTTATATTTATATTATTATATCAAGTTTCTAAGACATGTTGATAATCTTAGAAGAAGAAAAAAGTCCAATACGCATGATTTCTCAATTGAGAAAATCCTAAACAAAACTAACTTGGTAGTAAATTATTGGAATTCATTGTATGAATGGATTTAATTACCATATGTGGTGCACTTATGGTTGCTCCAAATCCAATCCCCTGAGGTGAATCTACATAAGCGTCATCAGGGTTTGTATACTTTCCTCGGTCCACTTTATTCATTGTGTCAAATACTTTTGCTGATTTGATTATTCCTGATTCTTGAAAAAAATTCATTAATGTAAGTATTTATGAAACCAGAAGTTATCTCAAATTAGAAGAAAGCATAATTAATAAAAGTTTGCAAGTATTAAAACTGATAAAAATGAGGTGAATAGTTTATCAATATAAAAATTAAATTGCATTACATGGCATAATTTTTATAACGTTTATAATATATTGTCAATATATACAATAATAACCTCAAAACTTACTTTTGAGATGTTGAATCAATTCAGCATTTCCTTTACCGTGAAAACGCCCAAAGGGATACATATCGTCGATATTGTATAAGTATTATCAAACCAAAAATTAATTAGGTACACAGATAATAATATCCGCTTTACAAATACGTAACATTGATTTGTGATGCTGATGAATGAGAACTTTCCAAATCGTAAATTTCATTCATGTATGTACCCAAATAGATACTGTCTAACACTTGGAATTTAAAAATAAGCATAGATTTATACTTTCTTATTCACCAATCTCAAAACTGTGTTGAAAAAGGAGAATTCGCCAAAATTTTACATGCATGTGCAATGTGCATCAGGTAAGTGTTTACTGTTTAGTGTCATGTATATACTCAGTAGACCAAGTGGCGCTATATACAGACTGTTTTTGTACATATAGCATAGCACAACTCAGTGCAGCTGAGCGCTGCAGTATAATATTAGCCGACTCTACATCGAATATGTATGTATGTATGTACACACAAATATGCAATGTATATGTCTATAGAATAACTGATTTTTAATTTTTTGATTCATATATAAAGTTATGATCGACGATGAGTCAAATTCCGTTCAGATTCATCTACGTTTTTGAGTAATTTTTAAAATTTGAAAAATATAGCGTTATATAGCAGTCACTACAAAGATACTTATCTTGACAAAAACAGCAAGTATTTTTAGAGGTACAAATAAAAAATCATGAATAGTTAGAATTATTCTTTTATATAACCAATATTATTTTATTTTCTTAGTTCATCTCTTTCGAAAACCAAGTTATAATCATGCGGATTTTTACAATGAATATATTCATCATGTAAATCACATTATTTTTCTTATGAGAACCAAATACTATAAATATTAAGTAATCATATTTACACTCCTATACGCGTTATTGACATAATGAAGGTAAACGATATTAGTAAATATATAACAGACTTATTTGTAATTGAACAATTAATATACTAATTACGAGCAAAGCAAGTTCATTATAATATACGCGCCGCTAATCTTTCTTCCAGCTGGAGAGAACTAGGACTGAACTTTTATTTGTGTTGAGCATTAAAATGGTTTATTTTGTCGTAAAAATGAAAAATGATTTTATTCTGAGCGAGGCTAAGCAACTTGAATCTGCGCTCGGATTGCAGACGTTTATCATACCGAAACATGGATAGTGAGGTGCAATTTTTCTCTACCAGCTCATTGAGAGAAATGTGCCATCCTTTTGGAATGCTAAGAGCAAAATTATTACTTTGGTTTCGCTGGGACAAAAAAATCTTTTGAATCTGTGAAGTTATTTATCTGAAGGCCTGCAATAAATGCGCATGATATTCGAAACGTTACTGAAAGGCGCTGATGATATAGTCTATAGTTATATCCATTAAAGATCGATAATACAGGTATGGAAACTTGAATTTCATTAGATATTTCATTTTTTCTCACAAAACTAATGTGGATATATTTTTTAAAGACATAAAATTCCGTTCATATTTAAATATTAGCTGTATATAAACTCGTTTTATTGGGAGAATTTCTTGGAAACAACTAAAATTGCATGTACAGCGATGATTATGTAGAATATTGAGAAATAGTTTTGTTCAACTAAATTTTCTGATGGAAATGAGTGCGAATGCTTTTCCATACTTGTCAACTTATCCATTACAATACGCCATTGTCTATTATCATTCTCCATCAGTTTTTCAATTGATCGGCTGTTGTTCATCATTTCAATAGAATTTTTTTCTTCAATTTTCATTTCCAGAGCTTTTAATTTCTGCTCTATTATTTCAATTGTATCTTCAAATAATACTATGTGATCACTCGCTGAATCTTTCCCTTCGGTAATCTCTTCTCCCACCATACATTTGATTTTTGATATTTTTTTATTCAACTTTCTCTCTAATATTTTCAAATCTTTTCCAAGCGACTCAGTTTTGTTTTCGATTTGTTTATTCCACTTTCCAATTTTCATTTTAAACTCACTATCTATCTCACTCAATTGAGTTAGTGTGGTCTGTTGGTCAATGTGTACTTTCAATAATTTTTTCAACTCTACAGTTTCATTTTTCAATGCATTGAATTTGTTTTCTAATCGACGGATTTCAATATTTGCTTCCTTGTCTACTGTACTAATTTCTCTATCACAGTTTAATTTCATTGGCGATTGCGGAGTATCATTTGTATTATTATTCTCTACTTGGGCATGACGATGAGGTTTCGCTATTTTTCGTAGATTCAGCTCTTCTATTTTCGAATTATTAAATTGGGAAGCATGTTCCGAATCAATTATTTCTTTGCCTTTTAACGCATTGTTACCTTCAAGCGAAGCTATTATATTCAAAAACTTTTCTCTGTCAATGCTTGTATCTTGAATTTTTCCCATTCTTTTTTCTGAAAGATCCAAAGTTCCATATCTAACAAACATTAATGATTGTTTTTCTATTCTCCCTTCATAAGTTTTATCGATTTTCATTAACGTTTGCCCATCATTTTCTGTACCTATAGGCATTATCAAACGTCCACCAACAGCAAGCTGGTCAATAAACTGAAAACATAAATCTAAATGTAACCATTCCATATAATGGACCTGTTCATTACATGTTATCAGTTGAAATATATGGAAATGCCTTTTAAGAGCCCAAAAGTTTCATGTTTTTTATTTTTACTGCTTTTAAATGACATTTTTTTCAATCCATTTCAATTCTAAGCTCTGTGAATGGCAGTTCATTATATATACTCTATACTGTTCTATATTGCATACATATAAGTATATATTAGAAAAATAATTAATTCAACTCACAGTTTGTGGTACTTCTTCAGCCGCTGCTCCAACGTAAATAACGTCATAAGGTGCTTCGGGGGGATAACCATAACTATCATTTTCCACTAAAAATTTCACAATTATTGTAGAAACTTACTTCTGTGTCAACGTGTCAAGTAATCAATTGATAATTGATCTTAATAAAATTTATCGTACCAAACAACTTAATCTGCTCATTTTTCAGTAAATCTGGATAATGATTTTCAATACTTTTACGCGTTCTTTTGTGAAATTCAGGAATAGACTCAATATTTACAGCACATCCATTAGGTCCTAACAGAACAGCCATGCACGTTGTTAAATACCCAGTGCAGCACCTAATAGTTAAAGCTTTGTTTCCATTGATCAATTTATCCTCGAGATTTTCTAAGACAATGCCAAGCTGCAAAAATGATACAACAACATTTTCATACATATTATATTCTTAATGGTATACGTAATCATAAATGCACATTTACGATCACGTAGTTTTTCGTGCCTAAAACGTGATTTTACACACTAGTGTTTAACTCAATTATTATTTATTCTTTGTACACTGATATTTGACTTGATTTATCTACTCCAAAAATGTAACACGTTACTTTTTCATCGGTGAATAATTTGAACATTACGAATTATAGATTTCCATAACATTTTGAAGAAATGTATCGATTTCTTGAATATAACAATTTATTTACCATATGCGGTGCACTTATATTTCTACCGTGTCCAATACTTTGAGGTGCATCAATGTAAGCATCGTTGAAAAGATCAAAATCAGTCATAAATTTTCTTCGATCAACCAAACACATAGTTCGATAAATTTTCAAAGACTTGATGATTCCCTTACCTTAAAAGAGTACATTGGATTCAATCATTGGTGACATACGTTGAAAACTTAATAAATAATTCAGTATATGTTCATATAATATAAAATTTCTAAGAACTAAAATTGACAGTATGTGAATCAGCGTAAATCTGTGAACCGAGAATAAAATAAATACATAAAGTAAATACAGTAGATAAGAGGGCACGTAAAATAGATTATCTTAAATAACGGTGTATTCAAGAAAAGTGTCAAATTTTCCTACGGTTTATTTACATAAATTTTTGGGGAGAATTGGAGGAAAAACTGTTTTTTCATTTTTATCCACATACAAAAAAATTATAAAAATTAACTCACTCTTCAGGTATTCGATTAATTCCTGATTATCTTTCGCACGAAAACGACTGATTTGGTTCATGGTGAATTTTGAAACAGCTTTTATAAGTTGATAATGTACACGTTTCAAACACTGGTGCACTGGTACATACCCAAACTTGACATCAATTCTCACTTTCTAGAATTAACGTCAAAATTGAAATATGGAATAAACTATACATTTTATACTAACAGCGAACAAGGTTCATTGAAATCTAAAATTCCAAAACTTTTGCACGAGTTGTTTGTACTGACTTGTTTACAAATATCAGATTAAATGGAAATACAATTTTATGCAGCTTGAAAATTCAACTTTCTATTTCCGACTCCGAAGAGCGAGTGACGGTATATTTTGATAAATAACTGTACCTGTGTGATGAAGGTAAGATTGGAAGATAAGACAACTAATGTGGAGTGGATTTTTATAACAAAGTGCAGATTAGATAATCGATAATCAAAATAAAAAAAATATCATTTTTGATAATAGATAGCTATTGCGACACGTTCAAACACATACTTCCTTAGAAACTTATTTCATAATTGAAATGTAGTATTTTCTGTGGAATTTTCTCGACAAATTCTTATTCCCTCGAATTAAATCAATAATCAAGAATCATAACGAAAGGTTATAAACATTAAAAGATTCCAATATCTAATGGTTGTTTCATAGCTCAATTATTGATTAATCCTCTCAAATTATATCTGAAAACTGAAATAACTCATTATGAAATCATGTCTCCAAAGAGTAGATAATAATTGACTTCATTGGGAAAATATCTCCATATAAACTAAAAATAAAAATATAATAAAGTAGTTTCTTCTCGTATATGATGCTGCAAGTAATGATGAACTAGTTGGATTTATTAGAAAATATATATTTTTATTAGACTATAGAGTTTTTCAATTTAATAAACATGATATATATATGTATAATTATATACAAACTTGTTCAAATTCATACATGAAAAAAAACATTGAATAAAATACGAGAATACTTATAGTTGTTCTCTTAATTTTTGCTATGATAAAAGCATAATCAATTATTCAATTGAGTATTCGCATCAGTCAAGAGGACGTAAGACACATCCATTAATTTTTTCTTCTGAACTTCACCGTCTATAAGTTTATCAACTTGTAGGAGGTGTTGAAATCGATTAAATCCCTCTACCGCAACAACAGGACAAATAATTCTTCCACCAGGAGCTAACTGATCAATAAGCTAGAAATAGTAACACTTTTTGTACAGAAAGACTCAATGAAAATATCAGGAATGATGTATAAAAGTATCGTGTGCAAGTTACCTCTTGTGGGATTGATTCAGCGGCTGCACCGACGTGTATAGCGTTGTAGGGTCCTTGGGCCTGAACTCCTAATCTACCGTCTCCTTCTGCGTTAGAATGATTCGTAATTGATTTTTCGTTGTACATTAATATATATGAGAAATTCATATATGCTTGTCAGTTGCAAATCATCTTTCCGAACCTTATTGTTCGGGTTAAAGAAATTAATTTATTCATGGATATGAATAATATATTCAGAAATTATTTTAGCGATCTAAAGTGCTATCTTTTTAGAATATTCAATATTTTTTAATTCATACTTATTTCTTCAAATTTCAACAATATTCTCAGAATATTGATACTTCAATATGAGTTATACGCATATAACAATATAAATACAATATAAATATATCATGCTTCGTAATTTTCGAGCTTTCAAAAAAATGGAGAGGTCCAGAATTTTCATAAATTATGGAAATTTGGTTTATCAACTCTTACATTCGAGTTTTTTTTCCTATAATGTCTCAGGCGCATTCAAGCAAAATTTCATTGAGATCAGATAAGAACAGCCAAAGCGATAGGAGTCGATAAGTCGAGTATATTTTTCTCGTATATTCAAACAAACTTTATTTTCATGAGAGTTAGTTTGGAAATGACCCAATCATTAAATACGAATCCTACTCGTAATCTATATGTCGTGTTAAATTTTTAACAGAAAATAATTCTTAATGAAATAATAGCTTTTATAAAATAAAAACACACTAGAAACTTGAATGAAGAACATAGAAAATAAATTTTCAAGCTTTTGGGATAAGCAGAAACATTTCAAATGGTCAACATTTGATTGCACATCGTGCAATGAATCTCTGGTGTATACAACGTTGTAAATATAAATATCGATTGCTACAATAAAATGGTGTTCGCTTCATTTAACGATAGTTTAAGAGAAAAATCTGAGCCCAGGTTATCTCAAAGTTTTTGAAGATATGATGTTAATATAAGTACTAGAATTGCAAAAATCAGATATATTACAATTGAGGATCAAGACAAATATATTCCAGCGTTTTATCTTGAAAAATTTTTACATAGTTTTTGCAGTGAGTTCGGAAAAATTCACTTATAAGGTTTAAGGAATATTGACTGGAGTGTCGAGAACTCCGAAATTTGAGTATTTGATGTACAAATGTTTATCAAAACTCATGTAACTAAAGTGAAAATGAACTGCAGTTCTACTCAATTACTCATCCACCTTCGTACAGTGATTTTTCACTTTCATACACTGTTTTTTCACTGTGAGGTTTTAAGAAGGTACCTTACCTATAAATTTCACGCGCTCATCTTTCAAGAATTCGGGATTGCCTTCTTGCATATTTCTGATAGATCTTTCGACGAGATCGGGTATGTGTTCTACGCCAACGACACGTCCTTGGGGCCCTACCATGTGGGCCATGCATGCAGTTAGATATCCAGATCCTGAACCAACATCCAATGCTGTTGCACCGTCAAAGAGTTGTTCAGTCAGGAAAGTCAATGCGTAGGCATGCTGAAACAAAATTTGTATCTTAATTTTTTTTTACGGTAATTTGGTCCAAAGGCTCCTCATTGCAAGTCCCGTTTCCGTGAACATACGAATTTGAAAAAAATGTCCGAGAAAATACGACCTGAGAAGGAGGAGTTCGACTATAATTGGGTTGATTTAGCAGTTTTATTTCGCACATGCAAAGCTTATAGATACTTCCGATCGCTCGGTGAGTGGCCTTCAATAAAGCTACATTAAAACTTGCACTTACCATATGTGGAGCACTAATGGTAACGTTAAATCCTATTTGCCTAGGTCGATCATGATAAGGGTCAGTTTCATGGCAGTATTTCGCTCTGTCAACTGCTAACATTGCAGCTTCCACTCGGTCATTTCCAATTATTTTAGCCTCTGTGAAAAAAAAATCAAAAACACGGGTTGTAAAGAGATTATTCCCACAAGATGTTCCAATGTTCTCAAGTTTTGAAAATGAAAAATGACCTTTCAGCTTCTGTACCATTTCTTCATTTGTAGATCCACAACAGTGCCATGCCATGCTCTGAAATTTTCAAAATTATCGATTTAATTTTGGAGTAATTTCAAATACACGTAATTCCATACTGTTACATAAATTTTTTTCACGAATCTTTTGCATATAATGAATGATCACAAAGAAGATTATACTCCTTAATTTTTTGATGTTCGAAGAGAATCACCAAAATATCAAGTTGAAGAATATAATAATGAACATAAAGTCAAACTGGGAAATAAAAATGATTGCATTAATAATTCTTGACCTCGAATGAAAAATGGATTATTATCAAAAAGTCACACGCGTGGGATCATATTATTTTTCCAATTTCTCATATAGTTATCACGTAATTTACCGTTGCATAAAATTATGGCTAATAATAGAAAAGCTCGTACCTTTTTCGAATCAAATAAATGAACGATAAATCCCCCAATCAATTAGTCTTGCGCCTCTGGTTTCTTGTTGTTGAAAGTAGCGAATTACAGGCACTTGGTATGAAATTTGCGCTTCTTCATTGGGACGAATTCGACGCAGAGCTCGCGCGGGGGTTGAAAAAATAGAAAAATGGAACGACAAACTCTGCCTCGCGCCCAGCTCGGAGTCACGACGTCAGCTGTGAGCTACGGCCGAGGAATGGCGTGCGCGCGGAGCGCGAGGGGAGAAGCCAAGGGGCTAGAGTAAACGGGTCATTCACGGATATGCACCTCATGAACAAAGAAAGCAGCTGATCGCACGGCTGACAACGGCGGCTGATGGACTCGGCCGTGCGTGTGCGCGCACATGGCTTGCTTCTCTGCATTGTGTGCACCTACACCTATACCAATACCAGCAACATAATGCGCCAGAGACACCCAGAGCTGCCGAGAGTCGGATATAAGACTGAGCAACTTTCGTTTCTGACAGTCAACTGCAAGGTATTTCTACATTTGTGTTTTCCAACTTCCACGAAGTATATACATTTTAGAATTATATATTGTTGAGACATTTTATTCAAACCGAGATTGGAGTATCATCAAACTTTCGAAGAAATATTTAGTCATTTTGGCTATATTTCAACGGTGCAAATATGCATAGCAGTTCTTGTATGAAATATCAAATATTATTTGTTTCTATTCTAAAAAATATGGATATAGTCTATTATCTTGATATTGAAACTTGGGTATGTGTAATAGTAAATTTTATATAGCACAAACGCGTCTATTCCGAAGGACGAAAATGTTAAAACATCTTCCAATTTGATTATTTTCAAATAATTACATGAAGTTATCAAATGCTCGTTGATAAATTTATTGATCTATCTTACTGATTGTTCGCAACGTTTTATTATTGTATCTAGTACGTTATTTTCACCCTCCGATTTTGGGCACACCTTATGATAGTGCGGTCACATTGGTGAATAGACCCAAGAAATATTCCATGGTCTAATTTTAAGGGAAAAGTTACATTTATCCAAGTGTGCAATACGACGAGCTTCCTCACTTGTGTATATATTGTACCACAGTTATGATCGCTCCTTTACCGAATACGCTTTAGGACGTGCTGGGCGGTCAAAGGTAAAGAGATATGTACAGCGTACATGCTCGGGGCTCGTTGTAAGGCATTCTTGGACAATAGAGAATTTGCGTTTGACTATACTTGTACTGCGATAAAATACAATAAGACCGCGCTCTTGTCTGATATATATGCCTGGTGAGGAAGGATACCGAGAAAGCCCTCGAAATGTCATGACAAAAGAATACTGTAAAAAATGATCAAGATGGATTCTTTGTAACATGTTTTGAAAAATGCAATATTCAATTATCTCTCAAAAAAATTTCTCATAAAAAAATGTAATTTTTTCAAACAAAGAATGTACATCAGCAAGAGTTCAGACATCAGTATCATTGGAAACTCGATTGTGAGGTAGTCTCTTGATTGTAGAAGTTATGTGTATCGAGCTGTCAAATGAGCTGGTCTCAAAAATTGCAGTGTATTATGCTAATATGGTTTAAGAATAGAAGATTTTTGAAAAAGTCAAGTTATAAAAGCTTGCACGCACAACTATCCTATTTTTTCATGAGCTTTGATAAGAAAATTTCACTATTTCATTCGATTTAGATTCTTGTTGACCATATAGCTATAATGAATAAGAAATGATGGGTTAGACCCATAAAGCTATTAGCATTTCTTAAATGTGCAACGGTGCGTACGGTGATATCCCCCGTACGCAATTACTTTTGAAATATATTGAGATTGTAATATTTTCGCGGACAAAACAAAAAATGAATCGGTATTCTTAGTACTATCAATTCTTACATCCATCAATTTAGCCATCATTTTTTCACAGATGCTCGTTCATTTTAATTCATATTAATACGCGCAAGTTCACTCGGTAAGTGTACAAAACAATCGTTTATTGTCAAAAATAAATTTGTCAAAAATCGTTTATATATGCAGTTAGAGAAGTAAAAGTGGGATATAACAAAGATATAACAAATGATCATTGCTAATTTTTTTTATCAATAGTATTTACTCCCATAAATCACATCCGAAGAAAGAGAGAAAAGTATGAAATTGACTTCCTCTTCTGATATACTGACGCAAGAAACTGCATTAACTCATCAACTTTGCAAGTATTAAGGAACATTTTAGGTAAAACAAATTTACGATACCGTTGAAAGGAATGTGATCCAAAGTGATTTGATAATCCAAGATAAATATAAATGATATACGATCCATCGAAAGTGTGAAATACTCAAATTATTTGTGAATGAAAAGAGAATCTGACGTGACGTGACATCAGGGAAAAAAAGAAATAGATAAGATTGAAAGAATTCGATGATTTTGTTTGGAACGGCAAAGTCTTGTATTGAAATATATAGTGATCGATAAGAGTGTCTGTTCCCAATTTATCTCGCGCAAGATGAAATGCATCATCAATCGTTATAAATTAAAATGTTAGAGTAAAGCAAACGCTCGTTTAAGATTGATTTCCACCTCCAGTCGCACTCGTTTCGCGTGATAAAGCTCATTTACCCTTTGATTCGAGTGTCGCATCATTGCAAAATCGCTCGCAGCCACACTCAGTTGATGACATTTATTCGCGAGCTAGACGAGCAGTGCATTTGTTCACTTTTTGAAAATGATCGACACGAACGAGCGTCTGCCCGATTATAACGGGAAGTTCCGGCAGTTCCTAGCGGCTATTATCGGTGTGTTTACAATTAATTCTCTCATACTATATATTAAACGATCAATATACAACCTAAAGTTCGAAAATCAATGCGGGAAAATTCAGACGAAGAGTCAATCAAGAGCTTGAGCTTAGGCTGTGGTATTTCAGTCGGAAATCGAATTCGCGGCCATTAAGGGGGCTTCAGCGTTAGGTGCCGTACCAATGCGGGGCCCTACTGGGGGTGCCAGAATTATTTTTCAAAATTCTCCGAATTCTATCGTTTTAAAGTAGATCAGTCTTATCCTAGACTACTTATGGATGCTTGAAAAGGGAAAATGAATTATAACCAAGTCAAGATTTGCACATAAACACTTGTCAAATTCATCAAAATCCACTTTTTTCAGTTTTACGATCTTATTTCGATGGTGACATAAGATTTTCGCGATCATATTATAATCTACTTATAAAAATCTATTACTTATAATTTTTTCAAATTTTTCTATAACACCATATTTAGTTGAGAAGGGATTAATCGATTCTCGCCATAAGAGCCTATGTAAAAAACGTCATTTTTGTTATAGCGCTCATATGGAAATGACCATGTTGACCCATGATTTTCTTTGTTGCAATTGAAAGTTGGTTGTGCTAGGTACATTCTATGAAAGTTTGAGTTCATTCTATAATAGAATAATAACTCGCTGAAGCCCCCTTAAGTCGAACGTGAAACTAACGAATGAAACTGCCAGTACCTATGTATGGGTCACAAGATTATCTTTTATTGTTCGAACGCCCGAATAAATGAAGTGTGATGGTGCCATTCCGTCCAAAGTTTCGATAAGGTCAAGATAATAACTTCTCCCAATACGTTGCAATATTTATAACGAGCTCGGTATACGAAGCAAACAGACGCACACGCAGATTTAGACAATGAGAATAATGTAAAAATTGGTATATCTGCGAGAACTTTGTACGCATAGACGCTCGTTTGGACTGAACAGCGAGTCGCGAGTATATATTGATATATTTGATGTTGTCGGGTGACAGTGAACCTGGTGGTGGTGTCGAATGGGATCGCGGTGGGCTGGCCGTCGCCGATAATCCCCCAGCTGCGCTCGGGCACGAGCCCGGTAACGGACTCGACGATGAGCGAGGAGGGCATCTCGTGGATCGGCGGGCTGTTCTGCCTGGGCGGCTTGTGCATGAGCCCGTTCGTCGGCCGGCTCGTGGAGGGTCTGGGCCGCAAGGGCTTCGGCTACCTCAGCACCGGGCCGATGCTGCTCGGCTGGCTGCTCACCCTCGTGGCCACCAGCCACGCGTGGCTCTACCTCGGCCGCTTCTGCTTCGGGGTGAGCGGCGTCATGAGCACCTTCCTCGTGCCCATCTACGTCAGCGAGATCGCCGGCGAGGACAACCGCGGCCTGCTCGGCAGCCTCCTCGTTTTCGCCATCAACGTCGGCATACTGCTCGCCTTCGTAGCCGGCTCCTACCTATCCTACGCCGCCTTCAGCCTCTTCGCCATGCTCTGCCCGCTTCTCTTCCTCGTCACCTTCTTCTGCCTGCCCGAGACACCCGTCTACCTCGTGCGCAACGACCGACTCAACCAAGCTGCCAGGTATATGTATATTCATGCAGTACACATTTAACTTCTCGTTTATCTCGTTGCGTATTGTGTCCATCCGGTATATGTATTCCGTATATTCCGTCAGAGAAACTATATTCATCGATTCAATTGAGAACGCTCTACTGTCACTGCAGTACAACGACTTCCCTCCGCAACTGAATTCTATGGTTCATCGGAGAAAAGCGATGGAAAGCTCGACATTTTGTCGCGCGTTCTTTTTTTGCCTCGCTATTCAAGACGGTGACTCGAGAATGCGATAATCATCCCTTCTCACGTTTTTCTACAACTTTTGTTTGAATACCAATTCTTTTCTTCATTTTTTTTTAAAAAAACGTGAAATCGCAAGTTATTCCCGGATTTTCAAGACATTGAAACGTAAGATGCAGAAAGCTTTTTCGTTAGATTTTCACCTCACTTTTAATGTGGAGTTTGCTTAACAGATTATATTCTCATCGAATAGGCGCCATAGAGTAGAATCTATTTGAAATTTCTTCTTTTCTAACAAAGATCATGACATTCTCTATTATTGTATGTAGGAGAGAACAGAGAAAGACATGTTCGACGATGTCTGACATGACCCGTTTGACGATAGGCAAGATTCTCGATGGTACTTACAAAAAATTATTAGAAAGGTATTTTTGTTCCAACGTTCAGGCATTGCAACGATAAATTATGCATATGGACTGATGAGTGGAACAATTGGAATATTCCATTCTGTACTCAATAATTACTATCGTCGCGCGCCAGATAAACAAGCGTGTTGGAGAATATTAACCCATCTTTGATTTATTCGAGTGCACAGCACTGATTTCACGTTTTAAGCCGAGGCTTTTGTTGATTCTCAAATCGTAAAAACAATGACAAAAAGAGATTTTTTCTTTCTCTCGTAGCAAATCACAAATGCCATTGAAAATGTTGTTATCTCAAATTGAAATTCCACATGAATGCGTACACACAAGAGAATCGCCGACGTCTTTTATGTGCTACTGAAACAAACATGTGTGAATTCCAATTTCAAAGGAAAATAATCTCTATTTGAGAAAGGAAATTCGGCGTCCTATTGTTTAATATTTTTATCTCTCAGTTAACCAGGTGATATACTTTTCAATGGACACAACTGACGTTACTATGGAAAAATAAAAAGATAAATTTATGATTTTAACGACGCGATTATGATAGCGACAAGAGGAAGCCAATACATTTCAATATAAGGTACATGTACCCAATATGCGTCACCTATGCGAGAAAGATCACCACACCGTGTCAAATTTGAGTTTTCTAAAGTGGCTGACGGCAAACAGAAGGTCTACTCAATACCTTTCAAATGAGACAAACCGTATTTTTTTTGGACTTTTCTGTACTGAGATATAGAACTTTCAAAAAAAAAAAAAAAAAAAAATTGGGGAATAAAATCTGAGTGCACCCAATTTGCACCACCTAGAGAATATTATTTTACATCCGCTTTCTTTTTGTAGTTCTCGTCTACTAAACACCTCCAAAATGAGCCAAACCGTAATTGTCTTAGACTTTTCTACGCTGAATAAAATAGCAATGTCAAAAAAAGTTCTTATAGGGTTATTAGGCGCGTAAAATCGAGAGGAAAATCAATCATCCATAACTTGGGGGGCGACGCATATTGGGTACTCTTGACAAAAATAACTAAGACCTATCGATACGGTTGATAGAAAGGACGTATGATGAAAATGAAAATTGGATGATGTAGATGGCATGCTAAGGAACTGAATGGTATGTCACTCGACTTTTTTGCCTAGTCAAGAGTATCAAAAAAAAATTCGCACTCACTTGAGCGAAATTAGATGAAGAATCAGAATTGGTGAAAAAATAAATAAAATGGGCTGTAACAAATTGGTTTAAGCGTTCGCGACCGGTCGAAATTTTTTCTTTCCTCGTTATTTTGTATTGCCGATGATTCTGTGCCACAGCGCTGCTCTAAACACACGTATATATGAAATATAAAGGATGGCGCAATACCTTTTTTTTTTTATTAAGCGGCGCAATACCTTATTTCAACGAATTCCAAAATTCTCCTTTTGGTTTCAGGTCCTTGATGTTTTTTACGGGTGGGAATGAAGCTCTGGTGGAAAAGGAAATGGTTCGATTGCAGTCGCAAGTTGAAAGCAATGCAAACAACGCAAAAAATCCAACTCTATGCGATCTTCTGAAGGATCGCGCGACTTTCCGAGGATTGGTGATCTCGTTCGGACTCCTAGGAGGACAACAACTCTGCGGGATTTTCGCCATGGTAAGAACATTGCCCTCGTTTTGATCATCCCCGCCAGAGGATTCAAAGGGAAACCGAAAAGTGAAGTGAGTTTGGTTGATTCAGATAAGCTACGCGGAGACGATATTCAAGATGTCCGGCTCTTCGCTGTCTCCCCAAGCCTCGGCCATAGTGATCGGAGCGATCCAGGTGTTCGGCTCGTACCTGTCGACGGTGCTCATGGAGCGCGCCGGCCGACGCGTCTTGGTGCTGGTGTCGTGCGGCGGAATGTTCGCGTGCCTCTACGTGGTCGGGCTATTTTGCCTGCTGCAGTCGTTGGGATTCGACGTGGCCTGCATCTCCTGGGTCCCCGTCGCCGCGCTGTCGTTGTACATGGTGGCGTACTGCCTGGGCATGGGCCCGGTGCCCTTCGTCATAGTCTCCGAGATATTCCGAATGGACGTGAGCAGCTTCGCCAGCACCGCCTGCTTCGTTTTCCTATGGGGCATCGCCTTCCTCGTCATAAAAATGTTCGGCCCCATGATGGAGCTGATCGGCATCTCCGGCTGCTTCTTCTTGCTCGGCACCTTCTGCGCCTGCAGCTTCTTCTTCGCTTACTATCTGCTGCCGGAAACCAAGGGTCGCAAACGCGAAGAGATCGTCGAGGAGCTGGCGGGCGTTCGCAGGCCCAAGTCTTGCTATTTCGAGAACACTTATGCCAGTGCCAAGGATGTGAGTTGCAAGGAGTTCAGCGGGACGGACTCGGTTTGATCAAAATCCCCCTGACCTTTACTCCAAATCCATCGAAACGCACAGCGACGGGTCATTGTTTCATGGCGGAATAAGAAATTTTTGATGCTGCGTATATAAATATCCTCCAAATCTTGACTTTTCCCTCTTAGAAACCATTCCGAGTGATGTACCGTTTGGAAGCTGTCTAAAATAATAGAGGAATTTTGAGCGACTATATGGTATAACGGTTGCTCATTCAAATACTTGAGCGTCTGAGGGAAATTCTTGTGAGAATTTTCTCTCAAACTGTATCTACTTATAGCTCGGAAAAAGTAAAAGACAACGAATACTGATGATGAATTCTCAAGAGTACTTATGCAATAAAATCAATCATAGACGAGGTATGTAATGAGTTTGACACCGTTGATAGACTAATCAGTTGAGTGTACAAAGCAAACTATATCGCGATCTACTGCCTTGGATGTATCCTAATATTAGGATGTATTGATTAAATTGATTCGTTGATTATCCGTTGAACACAAACTGCTTATATTGACATTGAAGTATTCTAATATTTATATTAGACTTTTCTACATCTAAATTTAGTTATATTCTCATTTTATAGCAATTCCAAGTATTTATTCAAAATTTTTAGCAATTAAAAAAATATTTGATCTCTGTTCACTTCAAAATGACTTACTGTTACCGTAGATTATTTAGGATTGCTATCACGTACTCAGTTTGAGCTTTACCTTGAGAATCTTAAAAAACTTTCAATCCATCAAAATTTGAGTTCGATAGGCTATTGTCTAACTTTAAGTTTCCAGCTGTATACAAACATTTTTATTTTTTTAATTTTTTTTATAAAATAAAAGTGATATAGATATAAGAGAATATTGTAGATTAAATACTCGTTGAATTTAGGAAAATTTTTCTTTGTCATAAAAATGAAAATACAAGAAGAATTCAGTCATAAGAAGTACTATGCATGTATGAAATACATACATACATACAGTATTTTATTAAAATTCAGCTGAGAAAAATAACTAGTGAAAAAATTTAAACTTGTTATTTATATTTCAAATAATTTATGAAGCTATGTTCATTGATTTGTTCTCATTTGATTTTCTCTTTCTATTTTGAAAACATTCAATAAAGTCAAAATGTTCAATGTTTGAATAGCTTAACTGATATTTGTGATTTGTTTTAACTTCCATAGAGGAACAGAAAAAAAATGATACATAACTTATACCAAGGATTTGGATATTATGATCTCCATAAATCACTAGCTTACTCCTCATAATCCCCTCTAGTCAGTCGAAGTAGAATCTATTTTCAGAAAAGTGACATGTGTAAGTAACATAAAACATGATTATTTAGTAAGTTGAAATTTCATCATTTTATTTCACTTGATTTAGTTTTTCTGCCATATTTCATGGTTTTTAAATGGAATCCAATTCAAATTAGATGTAAATTTCTGAGCAAATATAACACCCTAAGAAGAAAACTTATGTAACATCAACTTAAATTTGATCAATCTTTTTGAATAAATGTACAAAATTATTCTAAAAAAATTACAGTATTTTTATTCAATAACTTAAGTTTGATTATTACTATTAATATTGTACAATAAACAATTGATACGTGTATTGACATATACATTATTTATAATATTCATTTTCTTCTACTTTCTCTATTCAAACATATAATATGTATGTATCAAAGATAGCTACATATCAAGATGATTCAGTAATAGCTCTAGCTTCAGGTCATGCTTGTTGTTATGAGCTTCCTCTACTTTTCATTGAAAGTAATACATTTTTTTCTTCATCACACATATAATTAAAACGCGTTCTCTAAAGCGCTTAATTAAAGAAATGTTGAATTATTTATAAATATTTACATCAACTATTACTTCGTTCGTGAGCTTGACTACTCTGTCAGAAAATTAAAATTTATTTATAGATTTTCTAATCATCCGATGTTCGTTTTCGCACATTTTTAGCGCCGAATTTTCTCTTTTTGAAAGAAATTGAAGGACCTTCATCGTCGCTATCACCAGTTGGAATGTGAGTAATAGTTTTTTCTTTAAATTCTCTTCGCACAGGTGGTTCTTCGAAAGTAATTGTAGGACCCTCAGGTGCTTTGAATTTAGGCAGCTGCAAATCAATCTTTGGTGTCTCTCTGAAACATACAACAAAATTTGTTGATATTGTCAATATCTTTAAAAAGCACTTATAATTAATTATTATCAAAAGAGAAGTAAGTATATAATCTCACATTGTTCTGACGACTTTCCAGGAGCCATACGGTTGTGGTTTTTCCGGAACACTATAATCTCTTCGATAAGGTATTTTCTCTTCTTCATCTTCATCGTCACTCTTTCCTTCGGATTCTCGCTCAATTTTTTTCTTTCCAATAACTTGCTTTCGAATTTCTTTGAGCTTTTCTCGCTCAGCATTAGCTCTGCGTTCTTCTTGAATTAGTGCTCTTTCTTCTTCTTCTTCCTTGTCAATATCATTAAGCAACTGTTCTTGTAGAGCTTGTTCTCGATTTTCTTCAGCCTGCTCTTCTAAAGACATGAAACCTTCTAGCGGTGGCTCCCACATGGATTCTTTGAAATAATTATGAGTTTTTCATGATTAAATTATTCAAGAAAACACACGAATCACTTCAAATTGATAGCGACTTATAAAGGGAAATTTGTGTTTCACACAAATTTATAAGAGTTGAAAAAAATTGAATCTCACCGTTGGTGTCAATGTTCCAATAATACGAATGTCCTTGTGAGCGAGCTTCATACCAGACTTTTCTAATTGGTATACTTCCACTCGGTGTGCTTTGTGACTTCTTGCCTTCACCTTTACCTTTCCCCGACTTTCCCTTGTCATTAGATTTTCCTTCATTATTGGTCGCTTCTTTCTTAGCCTTCGCTTTATTACGAGCTTCCAGACGAGCTAATTTTTGTTTTGCGAATGGGTCTAATGGGTCTATATCAGCAGCTCCGTACTGTGTAGAAACAAACATAATATATTTCCAGTAAAAATCGGGAGATTAAAAGATGAATATAACAAATCAACGATGAATGTAAAAATAAAATTTCTCACTTGATACTGATAATTGGATCCACTAGACCTTGGATGAGCATCTGGCGCAACATCTGAGACGCGATTTGGATTGACATATTCTTCCTGGTTGAAAATTGAACAAATTAAAATTAAATTCAATACTTCAACGCGGGATTACAATCACTTGCAGAAAGTAGCCGATGAGACAGATCGTTTGCCGATATGATCGATCGGCCCGGCAGATACTCACTTTCTTCTCTTCCGTCTTGTTCCACTTTTCGTGTATGATCGTATCAGCCGTCAGGTCCCTGTTGTTGCTCTCCACGTCCTTGAGGTAAGCAGCCATCGCCGCCTGAAAAGATGAGAATAAAACAAGTGTATATAACCGAACTTCGTGACTTAAGCTTCCGCTTTTTTTCAAGCTACGCTATATATTTCGACGTGTCACCCATCGAGTGCTTTTCGACGGAGCTTTGTATTACGTGAAAAATGAAATATCGAAAGCTTCATTGACTGTGCGAGTTTTTTTTCTCCACAAAAGCTGGCCGCCCCCTCCTGTCGGAGGATGGATCGACCCCCGATAAAAACTGGGCTTTCTTACTTTTTCCATTTTTTCAATGTCATTCTCGAACTTCTTCTGTTGCTTAGCTTGCTTGGCACTGTTCCGATGAATTTCTTTCAATCGTAACTGGACATTTTCTTTATGCTTCTTTCCATTCTCATGAAATTCAACGCTTGGTTTGTTGTCGGCAATCCAACACTTGCAGAAGTCGCAAAACTTGCGAGCCTGGGATTTCCAATAATCCGCCCTTAAACAAGAAATAAAATGACATTTGTAATACAGCCTCGAACCTTCGCATCATTTTCACAATTTCTCTGACCAGTGCTTGCCTTGGACTACTTGTATTTCTGCTCGAACCCATGACATTTCCTCAAGAATACATTCTAGAATTATCGTTTTCTTCCGAGTATCGACAGATACTTCGTAGGAAGTCTACAAATCGAACTCGAAGGGAAAATTTAATCAAGTGTCTACATCATCCAGCGTAATTCACTACGTATTGTGCCCTTGCACAAGGTGTAAATTTCTACCTCGTTCTCGCTAAAATATGGTTTATGATACAAAGAAGCACCGTTAATGCCTTACGCAGTTCCTTGCTCAGGTGGCCTAGCTGTGCTCTTGGAAGTCATGCGCTCCACCGGAAAACAAAAGTCCTTTTGACTTGATATTAATTGCAACTCTGCTTGTGATAAAGCTTTGTTCAATTGCTAGTTGTCAATGAAAGAGTCAATCGTTTCTCGGTTACGCAGTTATAATTATTTGCTGTTATAATTTCTTTTCAATGAAAAATCTCAGAAAGTATGTTATCAGATCGTCAAGTGATGAAAAAGAAATCAAAAACTTCGATTTTTTTCGCAAGATATTGAACTACGCCGTAATTCTTCGAAACACAAATAATGTCGATAAAAATCTTATTGTTACTAACAAGTGTTGCGTTTTGAAACAATACCTTGGAACCTTTGTCCACCAAGAATAGAAATTAAACAAACTTGGCTTATTTGGTAAGCATGTTCCGATACGCTATACTCATCGCTATATTCTTTCCATTTGGGTTCTAAACATTTATATCGTTGTTTGTATGACAGACTTCTCAAATGTAATAATGATTTGAAAATCGAATGTATAAGATAGATTTTTTAATCGAATGTTATAATTTATACTCTAACACTGAATTTTTTAGTTTGTTCTATTCACTTTGGTTGTATATATATCTATACGAAATGTCAGAGAAAAAAAGATTCTCGACATTCACTAAACTGGGAAACGAAAATTAAATACAAATCCCTAGCGAATCTGCTCTCTTCACTTTTTTTCTCGTTCTCTTGGAGAAACGTTCTCTTCAGATCGTTAAACTCAAATACATTTTTATGGGTCATTACGTGTTTCTAATAGCTAATAAAATACTCAGCGCATCTTCCGTGAGTACGTATATGTGGAGTGCTTACAGCCAGTTGAAAGCAGTTATGTCGGTTTTTTCATCACTGCTGTACTGATGCAAAGCTAATCGGAACTTTGAATAGTGTGCTTTTTCGATTGACATTGTCCGAGTATCGACTTTGTTGTATTAGATTTCTCAATTACATTGGAATAGGAAACGAAAGCTTAAAATGGCTTTGAGAATACTTCATCAACTCAATTTACAATCAAAGCAGCAACTCGTGCGAATCCTATATACTGCCACCAAATTATATTTCTCGCGTCCGTCGGAAGTTTGCCAAGCATGTTTGCTGGGGCATTTCCGACCGACGGATAACTTGCCCGCTCCGATGTAGTGGCTGCCAGATTATTTTTCTCAGTGAATTTTAACCAAATTATTACCACGCATTGTTTGGCAGCAGTTTAGCTTACGCTCAAATGCTAGCATCTGCGTAAGATCAACAATTCTTTTTGAGAAACTCTTGGAATTTTTGAAGGAATCTTATTTGTAGCAAGAGGTGTATTCTTCAAATAAGAAAAAATTGTGAAATTCAAAGATACATACAGCCAGTGTTTTGAAATTGAGTGATTTGTTATCTGGAGTAGACACACGACAAAGTAATTTCGTGTAATACGAAGTGACAATCGAGCTATCACTACATATAATAAGCCAGCTTCAATGCGGCCTCACTCAATCAAGAGCTTTCACGGAATGTCGCACAGCGTTGATTCAACATTGCAAACTAAACATGCAGTTATGGGCGGGTAGAGGCCCATACGTGAGAGACCTCGCTTAGTGTCTCTGTAGAGGCAGTATAATGAACGCACAAGCGAGACGACCAAGCGGGAAGCCAGACGAAGTTAAGGTGTGCATGTGTGAGTATGCGCGCGGTCGCGTGGAACTGCTTTCCTAAAATACGCGTATGTACATTCGCAGGTTCTCCACTGCATATATTTGCGAGAGCGCATTTATTTGACTGCCACCTAGAACTGCACCGGAGATTTTAGTCGACTGAATGTCGACCTGCTTCTCTTTCGATGCTCTTCTGCACAGCGAAAATACTTATGCTAACTCCGGCGTCATCTTCTTTCCTTACCAACAGTTTTTGCAAGCTCTTACGTTTTTTATCAATCAGGATTCAACTTGACATTATCATATTGGAACATTGGAAAATTGTAAGTATGATAGTAAGTATTAAAACTGCAAACATAATAAGAACTGAGCTATATTGTTCGGATGAGAATAAATATCTGAAAATTAGTTGAAAATTAATTGGAGGAACTATAGGCGTTTGGTATTGATTAGAATCAATAAAGCATTCTCGAATAGAAATCATTTATTTTGTATTTTACAAAATGAACATTCAAATCAATAACATAATTTATCGAGATGAATAAAATGTTATTAAGAATAAACAATGTAAATATTTTTATAACCCACATTTATCCTGCAATATTTTGGTTTGGAGATACTAAATGATAAACACATATTATTAGAATGTGATTTTGGCTAATATAAATTGACTACTCACTCTTTAGAGACGAAACGTGTAAAACATTGTTTATAAATTCAATTAACTTCTCATTTGATTTTTCTGGTTTATTAAAACTGAACTCTAAACGTTGACAAGTATGATACTCCAAGTGATTTTGAAACGGAAGGCTTTTGAGTGTCAAAAGATCATTACATCACAATTACAAATAATTGGACTATGACATCTTAAGCGTTCGCTTTCTTCTAGTTAAAGCCCGTACATATCTATTACATAAACATAATAATATCTACATAGCACGTATGCTAAGGCTTCTTGGAAACATATTTTCAAAACTTTGCAAAGAATCTTGAAGTAATTTTATGGATAAAATCTTGTTTCTAAACTGTTTTTTGCTCGAAGCATACAGATGAATTTTGCTCGAGTAGAAGTTCACTTATATACAATAATTGAATATTGATTTGGGTTTATGTTTAAATTGTTTTTCTTCATAGTAACGAAATGAGCTGACTTTAGAATACACATATTTTCAAAAATTAACATTTTCTATTTTGGAATATAATTTACAAAAGAAAATATACATCCAATTATGTATGCACGATCGTCAGACAAATAATCGCATAAAATCAACATTAGGCTCATTTTGTATCTATCAAAAGAAATACAAACTAATAACTCTGAGTTACAAATACGAGAATGGAAATTTCTGTGGAATGATATTTTTTATTGAATTTTTTTTACATCTATATTACAATATTGAATAAACTCGCAAGTTTTTACCAAAAATATAGAATCATAAGACATAAAATATATTAAAAACTGCTGCTAATTGCATAAGCAGTATGCTTTTTCAAATAGGCTTTATGTGAAAAAAACTGATTTTCCAAACTGCCAAGCAAGGGTTGCTAGGTATACAAACAACAGTTGCTATGGAAAATACAAAACCATCTGTATCCCCAAAAGTACTGAAAATAAACTTCAATATATTTCTTAAGCAACGGTTACTAGGGATGTTAACAACGGTTCATTTGGAAAATATCTGGTCAATTCTCGTCGTTAGTCGTATTCGAGCTTTTACGAGCATTTACGAGGAATTGGACGGAACTTCCCAAAATTATCTTAGCGGCGGTTACTAAGGGAATAAACAACGGAAAATTAAACTCAGTTTGCATCCGACTAAGACTAACATGTGTAAGAAATTTCAGGAAGATCGGATGATTTTTTCGAGAGTAATCACGTCTCAGAAAATAGTCATATAGATGTGTATGTATGTACATATGTACGGATATATACACACAGAAATTTTTGGAATTACGCACAGATTACGAAAATTAAAGCTCAGACTGATTCGAGAGGTCAACTTTTAATCCGTCAGCGTCACAAAGCTTTCTTTTTGAGAAAACAAAATTTATTGAAATTTCAACGCATAGTTTTCTTCTTTTATTATGAAATTGAACTTTGTCGAAGCCATCAGAGCTTTGTACTCCATCAAAATATTAGACTCTTCTGTTGAACCACGAATTTAGAAGAAATATTTCTGGCTGCAATATATACATCTGATTTTTACGAATGTTATCATCAGACTGTCTTTTTAACGTCATTTCAAATTTATCACTCTTTGTGATCTTGCTACGCTTGAGAAAAGGCAGTTATTATCTATTTTTCGACCCACCCTATTGGAGCAGGATTGTAGCGCTTCCACAAACGCTACAATAACAAAGTTGCTCGGTGACAGCACGACGATAAAGCTTTCGAGGCTTAAATTGAAGTGAATTTCCTCAGCTTTTAAATTTTAAACCAATACACATAGCTGAAACTCAGTCAATTTTCGTACATACCAATTTTTTGAAAATAATATTGAATCTCAAAGATTCATTTTACGAAAAAAAATCAATGTGAACATTTACAAGTATCATCATAAATAGAAAACGTGATCGTAATCGTTGGTGACTATGCTAGAACATAATATTTGCAGAGTACTCGTATACCAGATCTTCGTGTCATAAAGGGGTAAAAATGTTTTTCGCATGAAACATTAAAATACATTTAACGCGGGGGATAACAAAGTAAATAAGGATTTCCTCACAGTTTTATTGAAATTTATTTAAGTCCATCAATAGATGCATATTAAATTTGTCCATTGCTTAGATAATATATTTCAATAGTTTTATTCTACCAGATATGTCGGTGGATATGTCATAATTATTCAAATATATTTTACACATATTTATATAGTATTTCAATTGTTGAAGAACGAATTAGTGCTTCTTGAATTACTCAAACATTCATATATTCCTAATATTTCAATACTATTTTAAGTAAAAAATATAATTTTGATGATTCATAAATGTGTACATACAACAATAATACTTATTGTTATCAACATAATGAGAGTTTTTTTCTGTTATTTACGTGATTAACATAATTTTTAGACTAGAATCGAGTAACTGTTAACAGAGGAATTACTCGATCAAGAGAATTTCTAGATCTTTGAACGGTATCTTGAAGAAAGATTCGAATTTGTGTAATCAAAATGAAAGAACCTTTGGAAATGATCATAACTGGGAGTTTCCTTCAATACTCGGTCTTATGCGTATTTAAAAGTCAATAAAATACTATAAATTCACCAAGCGAGATGCAGCATGAAGAAAATGATTCATTGACGGAGGAGGGAACCTCTTTGCCTCCTCTTGAGGCGAAATAATTTTTTCCGCGTAAATAGATCATTATCTCTATGACAGTTTCAAATTATCCTCTACATTTCCCAAACATTTTTCAATATTCCGATATTTCCAAGTGATCCCAATGAAAATAATAAATAATCGTATTTGAGTTGGCACAGTGTTTAGGAACATTTCAATTTTCTACGAAATCTGCCGATGAATCTAGTATTCCTAAAGTTAATTATACATTTGTAAGATGCCATAATGACATGACTGTTGACGATGACTAGAAAATGCATTCACAGGGTCATGAATGGCACTTGAGGTATCTTTTTGTAAATCACTTGCCCCTGGCGTACGTACAATCAAATTTCTATCCAAAAACATATTTGAACTCGGGCTAATCACAAGTTTGCCTTGCATTAGGGATAAAACTTGATGAAATCTTTAAAATCAAGCCCTACTCACGCGGCTCGTGCAAAATGAACTTCGGTTTCCAGGCCGATAAAAAATCAGCCTGCAATCGATTCGTGACCAAAGCTTCGACGATGGCTACAGAATAATTTTCGCTCGCAGCGTTCAATTCCACGGCCTTGCAACACACGGTCGAATGGTCCCGATAAAATCTCAGCAAAAGCTCCAGCCCGCCCCGGTAATCATCCTGGAGGCATTTTGTTTTGTTTGGTGAGCTCGAGGAGGACGGGGAAGTGGAGGTCGGGGCAGTAGTCGCGGTTGGTGTCGAGTAGCTCGAGGTGCCGGGCCCAGACGTCCGGGTCGTAGCGCTCGGTCTGACGGGCGACGAAGCCTCGCTGCACCGCCGCCTCGGCGAACTTGCGGAAGGTGTTGCCCCGGCGCGGGGCCATCACCAACACCACGCCGTCGTCCGCCAGCCAGCCGTAGATCGTCTCCACGAGGTCGAGCCTCGCCTCGTCGAAGAACAGACAGTCCGCGCACAGGATCACGTCGTACGAGTCCTCGCCGCTACCCTCCTGCTTTCGTCAACACACGGTTACAGGCGGCCGAGATTCATCTTTATTGTTAGCACCGATGATGATGTGGATGATAAAAAAAAATGCTGAGACGCACGCGAGGAGGGATGTTTGCGAAAAAACCAATGTTGTTATACGAAGTACGCAGGGTCAATTTAGGGAAACACTCATTAAAGATCGAAAATAATTCATTGCATTGAACCTAAATCGAAAGGTGTCAACTCGGAGTATATTATTTCTTCTAAAAAAATGTTCGATTCAACAGATTCTTACTCTGTCATATTTATGAATTAGGTGAAATATGATTAAGTACGAGAAATAGTTTGAAAAAATCTAATCATTCTGATTGCTTAGATATTTCAAATCTAAATTTAATATTTTGTATTGAAATTTTTGTATCACGACTATAGAGATTATTTTTAGCCATTCCATTAAAAACGTATTTCAAACCGGAATCCATTTCTGCCGTAACAAGAGTATGATATTTGAAATTCAATCGTATTGCCCATGGCGATTCCTCGTAGCATCAAGCGTGCCATCATCCCATCTTGTAATTCTCCAAAAGCTTACCCCGACTGATCGATGAAAATTTTCTTCTCGTTAGAATCGACTATCAATTTTCAAATGAAATTCCATTCCATGCCTCGAACTACTGTTTTTATTCAATCAAATCTAAATAAGTTTTGAGCTCATTCCCGGGCAGTTCAGAAAAAATGTAGAATGAAAATTGTCATTCGTCAAATTTCGTGATTGGGTTATCGTATCTTATGTTGTATCAATAGCTATAATGAGATTCGATTGACTGAATCGATCAAAGTCGAGCACGTGTTTGCCGAAACTATTTTGCGTGTGTGTACGTAAGCGTTTGCTTAAGTGCATCTAATGATACTGGTCAAAGAGATTAATGCTCTTGACGAATGGCCGAACGTGATTTTCGCGGTTTGCAACTTCGCGGCGGAGTCCAAATTAGTTCGAAGGATAATTGCAACTCGTACTTATTTTCGTCCAAGAAATTTTTATTTACCCGTTGAATCGATTTCACAATTGTAATGTACTGAACTACATATTCAATTCTAGAGTTCTCACTCACCGTTTCGATTTTTTCTAAAGTTTCTATTTTCTGAATCTATTTCATTGTTATTCTGCACTGACGTTTCTCCGATGTAAACGAATTGTGAAAGCTGGCTCATGAAAATTAGGAGAAATCGGGGGAATGCAACAAAGCTCATGTGAATGGAAATTTACTTTTTCACAAAGGAATAAGGTAACTGTACCCAATTTGGCACTGTACCCAATTTGGCACAATCGTCAGATTTCGTATTTCCGGTGCTCTCTGAGCATCAGTCGCTCTTGGGTTATGTTGGGGGAATTAAAAGAAAATTTTCGGTATCTTCCCCGCCCATTTAGCCCTTAAAACCACTCTCCTACAACACTTTGAACTTTCACTCACTGATTTTTTCACCATTTTCTTATTTCACTTTTCACACTCAACCTCAAAAATCAGGTGTCAATAATTTTTATCTCTCAAAGTGTCATTACTCTTTTTTGTGTAAAAACAACTCAGCTTTCGATTGGTCTCATCAGTTTTCCTAAAATTATTTTTTATCCTACTCAAATTGCTGTTTTTCGCATCAAAAAAAAGTGAACCCAATGTGCCCCTCTACGCGTTTTTAAATGGGAAGACTGAGTGAAATCATTGAATATTTGTATAGACATATTACGATGATTTAGACGCGTATTTTTGAGTTGTATGTTAAAAATTTTGTATAAATATCACTGGGAACATAATTGAGAGTTTATTTCAATGCCAATTGGATCGTCCCTGTAGGCCTATATAGGCTGTAGCTAATGATTAAAAAATTGTGCCAAATTGAGTACACGTTTTGTGCATTTAGCCTTTTTGCGTTTTTTTTTTAAATTGCGATTTTCGATAGGTTAAAGTAGTCGAATGATGATTATGAAGATGGTTTCTAATAGGTATTGAGCTAAGCTTTGAGATGCCTTTCACAGAATTTTAAAATTCGAAGTCTATCATAGTCAAATTCGCGAAAAACCCTTAGGGGGGGGCACATTGGGTACAGTTACCTTAATTTATTTAAACTTGAATGAATAACGCAAAATTAACGCGAAAAGGGTATAAATTAAGTATGTCGAATATTGGAAATAAATACATCTTTCTCCAGTTTCTCTTCCAAACGTTAACAACGTAAAAGCCGAAAACTACTTTCATTTCATACAAATTATACCTCCTTTGCTATAAGTACGTTCATATAGTATTGCGTCAACACATGAATTACGTGACATGCGCGTACTTCGCACAATAATAGAATCTTATATTAAAGCAAGGATAATTATACAAACATCACACGCGTTATCTGCGAAGCGACCCTCGTATTATATATATATATATATATATATATATATATATATATATATATATATATATATATATATATATATATATATATATATATATATATATATATATATATATCATTATTGAAAAGTCTGCCAAATGAGTGGTGCACTGTACGTACACGCGCCCGTTGCATAATTTCCGGAAGACGCGCGCACAAAAATACTTCCGTTCCATATTTAGGACGATCGGCGCATACGTAATAATCTGTCTCGTATATCATCACGTGATTTTTCCATCATTTCAATTTCGAAGCATACGCCGAATCCGATGCTGCACCCGAGCGAGCGTAAATATCGGGCGCGATACGGCGAGTGCACGTTTGAAAAAATAAATCGAAACGCTGCGGTGTACAGCTCGCGATAATACACTTGCGTGGCATAAAATTCGTAAATGACGCACGTATTATTGATTGGTGTAAACTGCTTGTGTATATAACACGCGCAGCACTGTGCATCGAGTGGATTGGCGTGTATCGAGCAGTTGATCAAAGCGACCGCGGCCGCGGAATAATTTTGCGCGGCCGAGATGGCTCGAGGAGGGAGGTCGAGAAATCGCGTGATGGAATGTCGTGTGAGTGGGTGTATGCATAGAAGATATATCGGCATATACGAGACCTGGGCAATGCGCTTGGGGCTGCGGAAGGCCTTGGCGGCCCTGGCCCACTGGACGACGGCGCACCTGGCCAGCTCGGCCATGCCGTTGCGCGCGACAATCCGCTTGACGTTGTCGACGGAGGTGACGTTGCCGTCGGTCAGAGTTAGCGAGCTCGGCTCGCAGTACTTGCCCGCCAGCAGCCCGGCCAGGCAGCTCATCCCGCCGCCGAGCTCCAGCACCCGGCGCCCAACGCAGATCTCCGGGTTCTGTGGATTCGACTGCCCTCGTAACACGGCTCTCCCAAAAACACGCGCGCCTCGGCTCGGCTTGCTTGTCCGCACCGATCCTGACAGATTTCAATTTTAATTTTCAGCCGCAGTAGCCGCTTTGTTTACGCCTGAATGGCATCGCGAACTTCGTGGGTTTTTTCTTTCGAACATATGTGCACGCTCCATCGAGTATTTATTAACGCGGCAAAAAGGTATACGATTCACTGCTGTGCGATTCGTCGAAAAGTTGCACCGAGTATACGCGTCTGTTCCGACTGCACTCGACTGTTATCTCGAGTGCGGAGTCGGCTCTATGTTCATACTCGATCAATCAAATCGCTCTTGCCGCCCTTGATACCCCCAAACTTGACGTTTAACTGCGCCGCGCATACGTAACCGAGACAATCAGTGGAAGGCGTCATTTCACAATCACGAGTTGGCGATGATGTGAGAATTTAAGCGGTTTTCCTGTATATAGCTTCGAACCCGTTAAAACTTCCACAATGGCCGCGGCTGTTTTGATTTTGGACATTGTCGGGGGGGAATCGAATTTGAATAAATCGATTATCCTGTGCGCCAAGCTTGAAACTCTAGTGATTACAAATTGCATGACACCGGGGTATACTGACAAAATGAACATTATATCGAGTTTTGTTATTCTTTCCAATCAGAAAGCGAACGAAGTAATAACGAATGCTTTCCAATCTTCTGCATTTCCGACGAAAACATAACGCTGTAAATTGGAATTTTTGATTGAAAAAGAAACGGATAACTTCTACGCGGGTTCGCTCCCTACTTTGATTTTACGAAGTTACAACAATTGTGTGGCACGTTTTCGTACTTGATACGGCACTCTTTATTTATACGGGAAATAAAATTTCCTCGTCACGGACGATGAAAAGACTCGTTGCGCAAGAGTAACGCATAATTAACTTTGCTTCAAACTTCGGAACTCGACTTAAACCGGTTCATTACTTTGTTTTTAATGGATTCAGGAACTTTGTATGATATACCATGGTGAAGGAAAGCCGAGAAAAGCCTTTAAATCAAATCATCTTGAATCCAGTTACTGACAGGTGTTACATTGCGTTTAATACAGTGTAATACTATTAATTATACATACGGTTTAAGCTTGTTAACATACGGAAAACAAGGATGAGCTCGGATCAAGATTTTGCGCACAGCATCATTATATTATTCACTTTGATGATTTTGAGAAAAAATGAAATATTCATCCAGCCCATACACTCGTCCATTCATTCCATATCAGTCTCCGCAGTGTTATTATGTTTTTGGTAATATCGCTTCAAGGACAAATGCCTCCTCCCGTTTCATCTTTCGTTTGATTTGGTCGAAGCATTATTGCATATACATGTGGAAAAATGTCATTGTCGCCTATTCAACAAAATGATCCCGAAAAGATATTCTCCACTTTTGCAGATCCAATCTACCGGCGATCACGTGGTTCGAAATCAGATTGGAAGGTATAAGGAGAGAATTGTGTAGCAAGACGTTGCGCGTCTCGCGAGTAGATCAATCGGAGTACCGACGGCCTGCCAAATATCGTATCGCTGAACAAGCAAGCCTTCCGACACGCGTGCGGATGTGTGTGTGTGTGTGTGTGTGTGTGTGTGTATACACACACACACACGGAGTAAAGAGAGGGACGGGCGAGATGAAGAATGAAAGCAGTGGCGCGACGGGTTCGCGACGGGCCGCGCGTGTCTCACCTTGAGGAGGTAGTAGGCGAGGCACTCCTCGGAGGGCCAGACGCAGACGTTGCCGGTGTTGTTGAAGCCGATGAGCTCGTTGGCGGTGAAGCACTTGTCGATCCGGCTGACGAGGACGTCGAGGACGCGGCCCCGGGCCAGGCCGGTGTACAGCCACCAGGAGCAGTCGGGCTCGCTGTACAGGTGGACCGGCCTCAGCAGCTCGAAGCTGGTGAAGCGCCTGACCGAGACGAGCTCGGCGTCCTCGTCGGTCAGGGCCGCCTCGTCGTCCTCGTCGGGGCAGCGAGTCAGAGCCCGGGCCAGCAGCCGCCAGCGCTTCGCCGCGTCGCTACTCCGCATCTCGCTCGTCATGTCCCAACCATAACAGCCTGCCACCCGACCGACAACACGCACACACCCGCCACCTTCAGCTTTACTTTACTACCAGCGATCGTTTTATTGCCGCCACCGCCGCCGCCGAGCTTTTTTTACGCGCAACTATTATATTTGTGTATATACACACGCGATGCCAAAAATATTGGCACGCGCGCGTGAGCGAGCGGCCATAAAGCCGGAATTTTGAGAGCTAGCCCAAAGGTATACACGCGAGTGCAGTCGCGGTGCCGCGTATATATATACCAAGTTCCCGCCCGATACCGCGCGGCCGATTACTCAACCGAGTTATTCTCCGATAGTTATGAAGTCGGTCGTGCACATACGGCTCGCGAGTGTTTTCGGCCAATGAACAAATTCCTCGCGATCGCTCGGGTTTTTATTTTCCGAGCGTGCGCCGCAGCCCTCCGTGCTCCGCAATTTGCCATGTGTGTACACGAGCGAATAAGCACGAAGATTTACCCGAGATAAGGGAGCAAATGAGAGCTGAAAGGTTTTTCAATGTTCTCCGCGGTTCAGTTCTATGCGCTGTATGATTGAGCGCGCCCCCGGTGTGTATGTGGCAGCTCGTACGTGTGTGTGCGCGCGCCCAACGCGCGAGATTAACAAGTAAAAAGTTAAATATTTGGAGAATCGGAAGAAAAAGTGTATGCTCTCTCTCTCTCTCTCTCGCTCAAGGTAGCTCGAGTGATAAAAATAGTCTGTCCTTTCGATTGGGTATACAGCGATCAGAAAAGTGTATAAAAAATGCAGAATAGGATTATATCGCTCTTGTACATATCCTTCACTGAAATTGCGATGGCTCGGCATACGCGCACGTGAGATCATCCATCAGAGCACTGATTGAAATGATGGGGTGCAGCGCGACTGATGTATTATCTGTGCCCACAAGTACGGCACGCCACACAACCGATGACGTCGAGATAAAAACTGTATTTTCGCATCCATCGATTGGCTTCCGCGTGCATATACATATACACTCGACGTAGCGGCTATCATCTCGGATGTGTAATAATATTGTATCATCCATTCGAAGTGTCGTTATAACGCGAGATTATATCGCGATACGAACGAACATTGGCTGTAACCGAAGGTCTGTCAAATTGACGGCCGCTCGCGCGCACGGGTAGTTAACGAAAGCATTCTCTTAACGACAGATACGAATGTTTATCAAACACACATAGTCGCCCGCAAAAACACTGCTGAAAGCCATTGCTCATCCGGACACATATGTACGCGATCGTTAAGCTCATCAATAACATCTTGTGCGCGCATTCAATCATCAGAGCCGCGACACGGGAGAATCGCATTCCCCGAAATCCGATATACCGATTACGCGCGCCACTCAATATCATTTTTCGCGACGATCGCCTTAGATTATACACAGCGAAACGAAAGCTCGGCGGAAGTGGACGGTTGGCGGCGGCGGACGGGGGGAGGCGGCGACTTGGAAGAAAAAGGGGTAAAAGCGTGCTGCACTTACCGCTCGGCGATGACTCGACAGCTGGCCGAGCCGAGAGCAAACAAGAGGCCGAAGGTGGAAAAGCGGAAGCGGCGAGCCGAGCTGCTGCAGGTTGGCCGAGTGGCGCGGAGCAATAAAAGTCCGCAGCTCGTGCCGGGGCGACATGTCGCGCGCGCGCGCACGAAAATTGGCGCGCGAGCGAGGACGGTATCTTGCGCGCGCGCGTCCTCGCGTACGTCGGCGCGCGACTGCAGCCGCGATCTGCTCGCGCGCCACAGACACGCCGCCCGACTCGAGAGCTACTCCGTCGCGATGCAGCCAAGGCGCCTGCGCCTATAATACACCCCAACGCGCGACCCCCAGCATCCGCGACCGATGTCAATTTCCGACATTTAATTTCATCGAGGCGTGCGGCCGCGCGTGATCAGTTTCGTACGCACACGCGCTCGTCGTGATTCTCTCGAACGACGCGGCTGCTCCGTCGAGATCCGCGACTTCTGCCGGGCGAATTACCCTTGCGCTAAATTGGTGCAGCCGTGATTCGTTAACGGATAGGCGAAATTTCGAATGAAACCTGTGACAACTGGTACGAGATAGCGAGGCCTCTTGACTTGCCTCCACTTGTCGGATTATTTTGAGAAAGTTCGATGGCGTACGAACGATTTTTGATCCTGCTCGTGGCTTTTTCGCCTGCGATCGTTTTCAAATTCGATGTAGCATTCGAAGAAACAAATCGGAAAATCGTCGTAGAATCTCAATGCCGTGTTGAAATGGAAGACAAAAAATTCATTTGATGCGGATGAAGAGCGTTGAGCGAAAGAAATTTTTTTGAACATGCAGCGAAATTTTGGAGGGGTGCAACCCTATATCGAACGGTTGCAACCGGACATTTTCATTTCCATGTACAGGTCGAAAAATGCCCAACCCTAGAAATGTTTGACAACGTCTTTGGCACACGATCTTTTCCCGAAGTTATGATTTAGGAAGTTAATAGATGATTCAGTGGTGGCAAGATGCGATCCGAGTTCAATTTTCCATAGCGACCGTTGTTTACTTCCCTAGCAACCATCGCTAATGGGAGACAAAAATTGGTATACGATCTACTTGCGATAGTTACCTTCAAAATATTTCATTTTCTATATTTACCCTACTATTTACATAGCAACTTATATGTTAATTTCCCTAGTAACCGTTGAAAAGAGTGAGAGGAATACAATGTAAGTTCATTTTCAAAATATACCTCCATTCACAAAGCCTTTTTGAGAAAGATGCTAATTTACTGCTAATTAACGTAGCAGCGGTGTCTTTCCCAAAATATCAAGAATTCAACAAAAACATGTGGATGTATTTTTTTGGGGGAATGTTGATAATGAGTACAATACCTGATAGATCAAATTTCAAGAAAAAAAATAAAAATTTTTACTTGAAAAAATGTGAAAAATTGCACTGTTTGTTCAAAAAATAGTATTTATTAGTTGCAAATTTGACAATGTTTCCAGAAGTCAAGCAAAGAGAAATTTTAAATATAAAATTACTGTTCGATGTTTGATTTCATTGTACGGCAATAAACGATTTTTCATAGACAGTCGAATTGAGACACTCACGAAGTATAATAATTCAACATTTAATTGAACTTATTTTACTGATCCGCTCATATCCGTTCGATACGGCGTAGTCTTCGTATGATCCAAATGAAATAATTCAAATTGAAATCATATCTGGTGACCGCGCTCTGTCTTCTTTATACCTATTAATCAAACACTTGCAAGCGAGAAATCGAGTGGATGCACCGAAATTTGTTGAATTTTCTAAAATTGTATTTTGTATACGAGTTTGTCTGTTACGGAACTTAGTCATGTCATCAAGATCTAATTTTTGAAATACGTTTGAATGGATTTTGATTACTTTTTCTGTAAGATGCAAAAAAAATTGTCACATGAGAATTGATAGATCGAACCAGAAATAAATAAATATTTCAACAAGGTCTTGATGATCAAAATAAGTATTGTTGATACTTTCAATTTAAGGTACCAAAAAGACTCTTCGATGATTTTCACTTCTTGAAAAGAATCTTGAGTAGTTTATGGAGCGCAAAGCTATAGGCAACTATTCGAAATTTTTTCGTGCACCTCTGGGAGTACGTCGATAAATTCGGAACTTAATGCGTATATTTTCTGCAGGTGTTCTGCAGAATATAAGAAGCGGTTGCGTTAAACTTGAATAGAAAAAAAGTCCTGGGTTCTCTTTATCGTAGGGATTGTTGTTCGAGAAATGTTCCAGGGCACGAAGTGTGCACTATTATACGCTAGACAGCTTGACTCGTCGTTATCGTTAGAAAAGTGGCGCGAAGCTGCTGGCGTCGCGCACTCGCCAGAGATAAATCTCGCTCATCCGCGGTGTGTTGCCTACGCGAGAAACTAAAGTGCCAACGAGGACCCAGCACCTATTTGTAACTTGCTTGCATAATTAAGTTTTGTATTGCGGTACACACTGATGCAGCTCACAGTACCATTCGATTTTTTTTCATTTCTATCACAGTTGGCAGATGTTTATGATATAATGTATATAGCTGTGACCGAACGAAGAACTGAACTTATAACAAGTAATCCGAGTCCAACATTTTCAAAAGTTGGCTTGAATTACTTTTTCAGTTGCTCGGGATCGAATCTTTCTGGTACAAAATATTGTTCCGATTTTAACTCGACTCTGCACAATTCCACGTGGAAGTAACGAAAGTAAAGTTAACGTGTATAAAAGCTAGGGGATATTTTTGAAAATTACGTATGAGAAATAACGTTTTTTTTTTTGACAAATCGTAAAAAAAATTCCTAAACGCAAGAAACTCACTTTAGAATCCAAGCCAATTATTGATTTTAAGTTTGAATCGGAAGCATCAGATCTCACAAAAATCTTTCAATCTCAAAATTGGCTTTTCCCTCTTGGTTCGCTGTTGTTCGTTTCGTTAGTGGTTCATTTTCATATATATGTGTATTACTGTGAAAGTCATTAATATATTCATGTATTTTTATGAATGGTTCAATATGCTACAAATATTTGTGGTAAAAATTAGATTGTTCTGTAACGGAAAAAATTATTAAGAACGAAAACAGACACTTGACGTCGACCTAATACGTCACTTCATTGACGCACTAATAATTGTTACGAATCAATATATCACCAAGTAATCATCAATGAAGAGTTGAAGTTTGTAAACAGAAAATGAAGTTTCTGTCAAAAGACCAATCCAACGTAAATTTCTAGTTATATCAAATTTTGATCGATAAAAATGTTTCTAAAGCTCGTATAACATAATCAGTATGTGGGTCGTTTTCATACAAAAAATACGTAAGTTGGTCCATATAGATTTTTTGTCAGTGCTGTTTCAATGAATCCTGATGAATTCATCAGGAAGAAAGACAAAAGTAAAAAAATGCATTCCACTAATCGCGAAGTGTAAGTACCCGCCAGACTGTATGTATGAATGCTAAAAATTAGCGTTAGACAATGACGCGCGTTCGGAGATGACGAATCGAACAAAATCATCTATTGAAGACTTAACTTCACATCTGACTGAATCTAGCCCTTAATACAGCAGCATCGTTGGACAATGATGATATTTGTGATCAGTTTTAAGCAAAATCCCGATCTGTGGATTCGATTGAACGGTCCAGAGTTCCAAATTTATTATGATAATTCGATTGCTGGTGTGAATGGTAAGAGAACTGATCGCTAAGCGCGGTGATCTCAACCTTTTTATGGGCTATTTCTTAGATAACCCGTGAAAATAGGAAAAATCTGTAGATATGAACTAAGAGCCTCAGATTCGCACGAAAAATGGAGGTTGCAATAGAAAACTTTGAAAATATATATCTATATTGAAGAACATTTTTTTATGTCATTTTTGAAAAATAAATGATATCATGACGCTAGTAGAAAGGTGAGCATTTTGGGTTTAGAACGCGTTAGGCAATGACGTTTTTAGCCTGTTCTGGTGGGCTGATTAGCATTCCAAATAACAACTTTGGTAGCTGTTTACTGTTCAAACATGGAGAACATAACTAATTTGAAGTGGCTGTAGCTGTTCGGGATAGCAAACAGCAATTTCAATTCACAAAATTGTCGAGGATATGGAAATACGGGTTTCATGAGAATGACCCATACTTACATATCAAATTTAAGTTTAAATTAACAAAAATGGCTCATAAAATATGCCGGGAAAAACTTAAGATGATTTAGATTCATAAGTTGAGATAAACAGTGAAGATTTCCCATTCACTATGCATACACACACGCGCGCGCCCGCACACACACACACATCGATTTACATTATAAATTTACTTTCATAAACCTCTAAAATGTTTAATTTGGAAATCATTGAAGATATAAAATAATTTTTCAAGTTAACGTTCGTAAAGTTGATTATATTGACTCAAAAGAACGACATTGAAATTCAGGCGTTCCTTCCCACGTGTATTTGGAATAACACACTTCATTATCAAACAATAAGTGTGTCCTAAAAAGTATTTGAATAACAAGAAGATAAAATCTTTTATATAAACTTTACGAATGTGATGAGAAATTCATAAATAAAGTTTCAACATTACTAACCTTGCCTGTAGTAGATTTAGAAATGAATTTAAGAATTTCTAAATGATTAAATTTTATAAATGATGAATTCTCAAAATTCCAACGCAAGAAACACTTCATCGAATGGAACAACTGGGTTTTACAAGAAACTTAACTATAACACTCTTTATAACGGATTATTTCTGGAGTAGTTTGCATAATTTGTTAAGGCAGATCAAACAACTCTCATACAAGTTGATAAGAGTTATTGAAAACAAAAGGGGAAAAATACAATGTATTGTACTTTTTGAGATTGAAGATAAATATTAACGTAAAATCTACTTACATATTTGGTTGTTTCTTGTCACAAGTTGAGCCAGTTTATTTACAAGCAGATTTGTTCGGAATAAACCATAACCTAAATCTACTGAATCACCAAATAAATCAACAATGCGAGCAGTTTTTAAGATTTTATCACACTAAACTACGGGGCACATTCTAAGAATATAGTTTATCCGAAATGTAACGTGAACCATTAAAAATGACACTCAAAATACAATAAAAACGTTGAAAATATTGCAATGTTTACGTTGCTCCGGTTGTTCGCATTTGCAGTAGCCCCTACTGACATCTATTGCTGCTACATTCAAGTTTAGCCCACGTGACGTGTGTATATATGTATATATATTTCACACATACATATAATGTATTATTATATGTACACACACACACACACATAATACTTACACATACACAGCAAGTTGTATAGGTATTATACCGCGGGAATTGATGCGGCAAAAGAGCCATTCGCCATTCCCGGCATGTTATATCAACGAATTGAATGGTGGGAAATCGGAGTTCCAACATACTTAGAAGTTTGAGGAATAAGCAAAAAATAAAAGTCGTCTGCTCCGAACAGTATCGGAGTAACGTTAGTGTAATACAGTGTAAACCTTGTATATGGATTTCAATGCTCTTCTAACACATTGAATTGATTTCAGCTTGAGTCTACGAGGAAAAAAAATTTGGATGATTAAGAGGAATACGTGGCAAAACGAAGATCCGCCCTGTAGCCGTTTGAACACACGAACGTTTCACCCGCAGCAGCTGCACGCACATGCACGCATACTTATCAGCTGATTACGTTATAGTTGACCTTTGCGCCTTTTTTTTTCACGGAGTAGTGAAAGCATATAGCAGCCGAGAAAAATGCCAGTAAGGATTCGTTACGTTTATCATGGCCATGACTAGATACAGCTCGGGCAAACGTAAGCAGATTAAGCATCGGCGTCGCTTGCTTAATTTGCGACGAGAACATGTTCTTTTCTTGTTCAGCCAGAGCAAGATACTATAATAGATAGTCTTGATATAAAGTAAGTCATAATTGTCACAGTTTAACCCTCTACTTTTCAACTTACTACAACACTTTACGTCAAACTGAGCCATGAAAAGGTAAAAAAGTGATTCTAGCTACAAATGGTATTTTTTCTTCTTTCAACTCCAGGATGTAGATGAAATGACACGCAAGTCTGATTAATTAGGAAAGCTGCGGAAAATATGAGCAAGCTCCGGATGGGATCTGATTATATCCCATTGGTAGATGAAGAGATCAGCAGGTTCCGTGTGGTACTCTCATTCTCAAAAATTGCATGGTTCACCGTCTCTCTGCCTTTCTTTGCCTTCATATTTTGTATTGTCTGGTCCATCTTGTACAACTTTGAACGAGCCACAGATACACACTGCAAAGTGTACAACTTTTTGCCATCGGTATCTGCTGCAATTGGACATTACAAACCGCAAAAGAATGTTTGGGAAACAGCTATTGCTCTTCAGGCTATCAATAGATCTCTAGTATTGTACATGTATTATCGATATTATAGAGAATCAACGTACAAATGGGCACGGGGTATGACCAACTTTGCTCTTCTTAGTTATTTAATAGAAAATATTGCTCTAGTAACACTGAGCTTCTGGTCTTCCAATGAGAATTACGGTAACTTGAATTAATAGCTTGGAATCAATATTATTTGTCATCAATTGATGTTGATACTAATGCCTTTCGACATTTTCAGTGTTTCACAAAACGTCTTTTATAACTTTTCTATTCATGTCTTTGATGCACATGGTTATATCGTATATTATCGCCAGAAACTGTCGCAACGTTTCGAAAGACACTCATGACAATATTTCACTCAAGTGGAAGTTCAATGCTATGGTCTCGAATGTTGCTGCTATTCTATCAGCTTGTTACTTTTTCTATAGGCACAACAAGTATTGTGAACCATTCGGTGAGGATCAAAATTAACTATAACCCTTCAATTAATCAATTAGACAGTTTTATTAACAAGAGTCAATTTATTTACAGTTTATTCAATGTTTGCGTTAGCTGAGTACATAGTAGTTATTACAAACATGGCATTTCATGTTACTGCAGCCCATGATTTTGCAGGCAGAAGTTTGTTGATATCCACAAATGGATTGAGAATCATTTGATGCATTTTTTATGAGAGGCTAGTGTTTATTTTAACAGTGAGTATAGATCATAGTGTTGGTAAAAAAATCCTACACAAGATCGAGTTTGTGATAGGTTCTTATAAAAATTTGTACATATTTTATAAGATTATAATAAATTGTTTGAGTTATTTTAATTGCTCTGGTTTTATGGGAAGGCCAGCTTTCCAATTATACTAATACATTTGATAATACTTGAATTTGAAAATAATCATATTGACAACAGTATTTTTTACATAACAGACAAATATGTTTCTTTCATTCTGCATTTAAAATTATTCGACCATTACTAATAATTTAAAACTTGAAGTCTTTCTCCATTTTATCTGAAATAAATTTGGCAATAGCCATACTACTTGTCGCTCCAGGGGAAGGAGCATTTCTACAATGCAAAACTCTTTGACCCAGAGTTCCTGTTCCATTATCAAAAACAAAGTCATCTACAAGATTGCCTTCATTGTCAAGTGCTTGTGCCCTGACACCTGAAGGACCCCTGAAAAATGAAAACCAACCAATTATTCATGGGATTTTTCAGTTACCTAATCTTTGGAAAAGAGTAATATACCTCTTGACATCATTTACTGTAATTGGTGGAATGAATTTGGCACATTCTTTGACTGATAGTTGATAAAAAATTGATTTTAGTGCTTCTCTGGAGCCAGGAACAAGGTACTTGAATAAGAGCTTGTAGAGGCCAGGAAACGTAGCCATTTCTATACAGTCTCTGATATTCACATCTCTCCAACTATATCCTTCTCTTGATAAAGCTAGAATAGCAGTTGGTCCCAACCAAACATCTCCACTCACTCTGGGTGTGAAGTGGACTCCAAGAAATGGAAATCTTGGATCTGGCACTGGGTATACATTTCTTGATGCCATACACTTTTTATCCTCTTTAAGCATAAGATATTCACCACGGAATGGAACAATGCGTGGATTCACATCACAGCCTGTCATGACAGCCACACGATCTGAGTGTAGACCTGCACACGTCAAGACATACTTCGTACTGAGATACTGCAATAATAGATATTATTAACATTCTTTTCCATCTCTGTAATAAGTTTAACAAAAAATGGCATTTGACTCACTTGCTTTTTCGAATACAAACATATGGGTGCCAGTTCTTGAGATTTGCCTTTAGATTCTAGACTTTCTGCAAATCCAGAAACTTCAAAATTTAGAAAAATCTTGCCTCCTGCTTTTTCAAAATCCTTAGCAAAGTGTTTACAAACCACAGACCAATCAACTATTCCAGTCCATGGAGACCATATAGCTTTTTTTCCCTGCAACGAATATCTTCAAATCATTAGTTATTGTATATTTATCTATCAGTATGGCAGATCATATTTCTACTCACTTCGCAAAGAGGTTCATAATTTGCAATACAATTTTGCTCTATTAGTTCAACTTCTGGACATTTATTTTCACATGCTCTTTCGTATAAGTCTAGTAATTGGTGAACTTCTTGATCAGTTGTGGCTACAATAAGCTTCCCCACTTTGTCATAAGGGATATTATTCTTACACACGTAGTCATATGCTAAGGCCATGCCTTCGACACATAATTTTGCCTGGAATAGAATCACAAGAATTATTTTCATGGAAATGAGAACAATATAGATCAATGATTTTCCTCTATCGTATGACTGACTTTCATACTTCCAGGTTTATAATAAATGCCAGCATGAATGACACCACTATTGTGACCAGTCTGGTGTTTTGCAAGATTATCTTCTTTTTCTACAATTGCTATTCGTAGCTTAGGGTGCCTCATTTGCATTTCTCGAGCAGTAGCACACCCTACGATGCCACCACCAACCACAACTAGATCGTAGATTCCACATGGATCTGTGCTAAAAATGTTGAGGTTTACACTAGTTCAGATTGAGAAATCTTTTGTGATTTTAAAATTCAAATCAAATTACCGAACAAATCGTTTTTTTTGTGAACAAGGTACTTCTTATATGATTATCATTACGATTGTCGGAAATTTATTATTTATTATTTCAAAGAGTTACTCAAGTTAAATAATAGAAGAATGAATAAAAAATAAAAGCTCTTATATACCTCGTGGATGAATTGCGGAAACAGCTACTTAGACATGACCAAGATGTTCTTGTGGTTGTCTTTCTCCGAATCATCGTCGTCAGAGGCATCATGATGGAAATCGATGGATTGTTTAACCTCCCTACTGTGACATAGAATTTAAACACAGACAATTACAGGCGTGTCGTTACATCATTCAAATTTTCTTGGACATGATACTTTTTAAAAGCGACTCTTTTTAACATGAGACATTTTTCGACATGGCAGAAAGTTGCGCGCTTGAGCGATCCTCATTTTTTTTTATTTTTGTTACACTCCTTTCCGAATAAATGTCGTATGAAAAATCATTTCGATGATAAATTTGAAAACTGAAATATTATACATTGACCAAATATTAACACTAATATAAACATTACCAATTGATTTCTCAAACACGATTCATATATATATTATTGCATACCTATATGTGTTCATTAAAGCTTCGGTCAGAAAATGTCAAAGAATCTAAGAAAATATTGATTAAACGTGATATTACGTAATTTAGAAAAGAGGTTGATTTAATTTGTTTTTTTTTCCAAAAGATTGAATAAAGGTGTATCAAGTAAATATAGAGTATGGAAGAAAATCTAGTTATCATTATAATCGAACGGTATATACTTTTGTTTGGGTCTAAGTTTACCCGATAGAGCTGCGATAGAATCGTGGGTTTGAAGAAGTTAGATATATGGTTATAATATGGTTATTGAATAGTGGCCGGTCTTACATTTTTGATAATTTACGCCGACAGCTTTTTGCGTCGTTATAAACGCGCATATGGGAGACCGATGACTGTGAAGTTGAGCGAATCGATTCCGAAAACTTGCAAGCAAACTCAGCTCGGATACTCCATCTAAACATATGCGACAGGGCCGTACATACCTCCTGTATACACATATATACCACGCCCCCTCACTATGCTTATCTTCTTGCGAAAGATAATTCAAATGGAACTTTTAGGTAGAAGTAACTTTGCCATCTTCTGATGTTCGGATCTGATAAGATGCGTTGTTGACAATTAATTCGGATCATTTTTAAGTGGAGTAACTCTAGATCCATCTCGAATATTGATTATAAGTAGTTTTTTTGAAAACATTGTCAAAAAATCAAGATTTTCCATGGGTGGACAATTAATCAAATAATCTTTCATATTTATTTATAACAATCAATTTTTATATTCAAATGTCTATTGGGTAATATGATCAAAGGTTTAATGTATCTCTGATTTACGCATACACTCATTCGTGTGTCCCTGATTTCATTATAGTTGCATAATTATATCGAGAATTATGCGATAGGAGAAGTTGCATAGTAGAAAGCGATAAAAATGCATCAACCGGTTTTACAGTCCAACCGAGTTTCTAACTCATGAATCTTGTAAGATTATATGTGAAAACACATCAAACTCTTTTATGGAAGAGACTCAAAGTCGCGTGAAAAATCACATTCTCAAGCATGTTTAGGAAAATAATAAATAATTGAATATCGTTCCACGATAATAACACGTGCATAGTTAATTATAATTAAATAGGAATGCAAGCCATACTTTTTGAATCCGGTAGGGAAACTTTGAAATATTTTTCATAATCATCACCCCATTTATAGAATTTGGATTTCTATATCGGTTTTTTGAATGAGTATATTCATAACATAAGCCAACGTTTCAAAATTTTTGTTCTGGATCAAAGAAATAGATTCTATTTAGTTTTTCGGATTATAATGAATCGCGGCACACGAAATCTAGATTAAAAGCATGTCTTCTCAGTACTTTTTTATAATTTTTACATTGCACGCGTTTCACTCTTTGAAAAATCTGATCCGTTTCTTGAATCAAACACAATATAAATGAACACTAATAGGAACAGGTACCTTTTCAGGAAACCCGTAAAGTATAAAATTCTTGAAAATAAGGTTCAAAGGCTCGAAACAAGTTACAGTTACATATCAAGTGCTGTATTGTGCATACATGTGTTGTGCACAATACATTCAGCTATAAAAGTATATGAAGGATTTATTTACTCGTAGAAAAATGTTTGAAAAAAATTTTCGATTGTACAGAGACGTGAACAAATTATGTTTAAATATGTTTTTTTTTAATTAAACAGTTCTGAATGTTTTCAACGTTTTCTTTCTCAATTTAGCTCATCGAGTTCAAACACGGGTAATTTATTTTTTGACTTTCAGAAGCACCGCGATCAACAAGGATAAATGAAAATTGGAAAAAATCGCATTGATCAATCAGTTTTGTTACCAAACGTTTTGTTGCAACAGTCAAGCAATCTCGAGCATGTAATATATAGGAATTATACTAATGAGTGTTACGCAGTTATGAAGATAAATCGAATACAAGAATATAGACCAAACATAAAAATTCTTGCGGTCACTCATTCAATTGTCTATCAACTCTGCCCTAAAATCGAGTGAAAGCGATAAGCTAATTTTTCGTGGACTTTTCAAAACGTAGCGTGTACTCACGTGTATATCTACGTACATATGACCGCATAAACAGCGAGCGGATAAATTTTTGTCGTGTGAATCATAACGTGGAAGCACACACTCGCGTTTACATCGGATAACAGCGGATAACAGCGTTCAAGCCGGGCGAGCGCGCGCGGCGATAAAACGCTTTGCACGGTACAGCGGATTCATTTCGATCGAGTATAGGTATGGCAATGGGGAAATCAAATAGTAATGAGGAGCGATTCAGAGAGGCAAACAACAAGTATACTTACTCGAGTACGCGCGAATCGAAAGTGCGCGGCAGCGAGCGCGTCCGGCACGAGACTGCATCTATATATAGGTATGTATAGATATGTATGTAGGTGATATGTGCGCGCGCGGCCGCACGTGCGCGCACGAACGTCGGGGGTGTCAGCACTGTCAGCTAGCTTGAGAATAGGGGTTGATATGGCGTGCGCACGGAGAGAGAGAGAGAAAGAGCAGCAGCAGCCCGAGAGATATCGAGCGGCGATGGATCGCGGCAGTATGCGCGCGGCGTGGCTCGAGCATGCGGACTACCGTCCGCGCGGCTCTCTCCGCTCGAGTTATAGGTATACCGTGTAGAGCTACTGTTGCTCGCGCGACGACGTCCCGCAAGCCAGTTGCGCTCGCCTGCACTGCAGCGGGCCGATGAGCAGCCGCGCGCACGCGACCGAACATGGCCACCGCCGCCTCCCCGCAGCTCGTCCGGGCCTTATTCCCCCGTGGCATCGCGTAGACTCGTCCCCACGAGACAGCAGCCCCACAGGTAAAGCCTCACTGCGCACACCGCCTCCGAGCCGTACTTCTATGCTTATTATTATACGTCTCCGCGATAACAAAGCTTCCCTCGCGGCTGCGACGTCAGCACCTCTCTCTCCCTCTCCTTTTGATCTATACACATACCTATATCCTATAAGTATAGCAGACACAGCTGCACTGACAGCCGCGTAAATATCCGAGAGCTCTCGTCTGCTCCGTGTTTTTATTTGACGCGAGAGCTGTCGCACGCGCTCGCGGCGCAGCTGCTAAGTGCAGTGTACTGCTCTGTATAGATGTACATGTGTATACGCATATATGTATGCGAGCTGCAGGATTTGATTGATCGGCCCTCATGTCTCTCGCGTACAGCCAAATCGAATTAATTAACGCCCGCACGCGAATTCATCCACTTGCGATGCTGCTGCTGCTGCTGCTGCTCCGAAACGACGCGGCTTTCCTTATCGGGGCTCGCTTATCGCGATGACCGTCGTCTCGCTGCCTCACACCCGAGAGCCCATATGTCAAAACTCACATTATGCAACTGATTGTTCTGCGACGCGCCGGATATTGTTATGTGCTCCTGTGCGCAGCCTACTGATTCGCAATCCTGCAGCTGGACGAAAGAAAGTGTGTGTGAGAGAAAGAGAGATAGATATAAGTAGTGACAGTTGTTGAGGGGGCCAGTTCCACGGCGCGGACACGATGGGCGGCCTTGGACATCGCATACGCACTTGAATATTATGCATATAGCATGGGCAGCGAGTGTTCTCTGCCAGAATTGACAATTTTTATTTCTCACTCGCGCCAAATCGCCAAAGATCTGGTGCGCGACTCTTAATTGCAAGGACAAGCCGCTGGGATATTGAACAAGTCTAAATTTACATTACAATGGAAGCTCTGACAATGGAGAGTGTTGGTGTGTTTCATTTTCTAAAGGGAGTGATACAACTGTATACTTAGTTTTAAACTTTTGAAGCTGATATAGTATCGTGCCTCAAGCTCGGAGCAGCTCCAATGTCCTGTCTGCAAGCGGAGTATATTAGTTAAACAACTCTTCAAAAGTATTCCATTTGAAATTCTACACTTGTTCTTCCTTGAGTTCTATTGGACTTTTTCATTCCAGTTCAGCTCTGGAAATTTTTTTTTTTCTGTTTTCAATTCAAATATCCATGGTTTTTCATCCTTCCAGAATAATCTCAAGAATGAACCTAGTGCGTAAGCTGAGAGGGGCTAGCAGTGTAAGCAGCATGGGGTCCACCGGCACTGGGAGTTTGGATAACTGTGCGGGAGGTGCTAATCCACAACACACAGCACTTGGTCTGATGCATCTGAAAAAACTCTTTTCAGAGTACACACACCCTACTCAAACATTGTCTGATGCTGAAAAAGATGACAAGCTTTACAATATGCTACCACTGTTCTGTAAAGTGAGTACTATTTGTATTCATTTATACAATATCAATACCTGATCAATGTTTCTTCCTTGCGTATTAGGTGTTTGGTTCAAGTCCCTCCGGAGACATGAATGAAAAGTTCTGGGACATAATTGCCTTCACTAAAGAAGTCTCTAATCTAATGGTCTCTGAGATCAGGAAAAGAGCAAGTAATCAGAGTACAGAAACAGCAAGTTGTGCGATAGTTAAATTTCTTGAAATTGAAAACAGTGAAGAGTCAAGCAACGGCTGGATGCTGTTGTCAGCACTAAACTTGTTAGCTGCAGGCGACACATCGCTCATTCAAGTATTTACTTAATTCAACTCGACCTCGACAGCAACAATTATTTTGAAAATATTGCAAACTCACATATATTTTTTAACTATAGGAAATGACAACAGCTTCAGTGCCTTCAACTCTGGTCAAGTGTCTTTACTTGTTTTTTGATTTGCCAGAAATGAATGAGGAAGAGGCTGATTTAGCTGATGCAAACAGTGACTTTACACCAAGAGAAAGGAGAATATTATTACAGAAAATATTTGTGCAGGTGAGAAAACCATGAGTATATGAACCATCAATAAACTCTAGGAACTAATGAAATTTTCGATACAAAACGTAAAACAGGATTGCACGCTCGATTTCAGTGCGTAAAATGTACTAGGAACGATGCCGTTCAAGTGTCGTATTCTGCTTTAAGTTTAATATAATTCATTTAATATTGATGAGTAGATTAAAGAAAATGTAAAGATGATTGAATTTAAATTTTAATCTTTAATCTAATATTTATGACTAATTACTTGTAGTATATTGAAGAGATCTTCAAATTGTGTATAAAAACTCTTTGTTCAATAGTCCATTAATCCAAGAATAATAAACCATTTTTTTTCACGATCGCGCGGATTGAGTTGAGAAATGTGATGAGTTTTGGATCTTATACGCATTTTGATAAGAATGGTGAAAAATGAGTTAAAGGAGATCTTTGTAATGGTTTTCGTAAATTTCCGAGCGGTTACATGGATATCCGACCCATTAACATTTACGAAACCAAGTAGTAATGATAATGATAGTGTTAGACATCATTGTCAAACCTTCCAATTACTTGAAAAGTCGAAAGTACTTTAGTTCGTTTGATTTCCGATGAGCTACGAATGATTTTGCATGCTTAAAAATGATTTTTATTCAAACTATTGGATTGAGCTGAGATAAGTTCATTTATTCAACAACTTGCAGTCATTGTTAAATTCTACTCATCTGTACAAAAAGTACAGTATCTGTACAAAAATTTTATTCTTGTTATGTTTTAAAATGTTCTGATAAACTTGTGTTGAGTAATCTGTTGAATTCACCCACGTAAATTTTGACACATTTATCAAATTTATCATTGGTTTAAAATGCTGTACAAATATTTTGTCTAACTATTTTTATCTTGATAATCAATTAGCAATCTATCCACTGCAACAAATATTCAATTACAACAATTATTGTAAAAAATATTAAATTATCCATATTATATTGTAATAGATTTAATATTGGTTCGAAAAGGAAGACATAATTACATTATTTTATAAAATCAATGGCATCAGTGTAGAGATATCAGTTATTTAAGTTTCTTTGAACTTAATTGAATCGTAGTGTGCAGTGCCATTAGTATAGAGTAAAGTGATTTGCGTATACGTTAGATTAAATTCCCACATCAAAAGGGCCACAAAATACCGGACCGGACGTCGTTAACACTACAGATCGATGAATCGAAAATGCAATTGAACGTAAAACTGTCTAAAGGGCACGCCCAAACTAATCCACGGAGTGAAATTGGTGATTGCAAAATACATCGGATAAAAATTATAGATATGCTATTTAAATCATTTTTTTTTGTCTTCCTGAGAAAATAAAAATTGAGTACTAAAATTCACTTTGTGTTTCACAGCTACTAGTAAGGCTGTGCAGTCACTCATACCCAGCTGAAGAATTGGCTCGAAAAGATGATCTCACACTACTTTTCTCAGCAATCACCAGCTGGTGCCCACAGTATAACGTTATGTGGCGCAAAAGTGCCGCAGAGGTATTAATGACTTTGTCTCGACACGGTCTCACCCAAAGTGTAGTAGCTTACATTCACAGTGAGTATTTTTCAATCTTTAACCAATGAAAACGCTTAACTTATCGTTAATGATACACCTTACTAGATATAACTCGCAATAACTGAACTTAATTTTCAGACAAGGGATGCATAGCACTTTGCATCGATAACATGCAACGCGTACCTGAATTAGCACCTTTAGAAGTTGTTGAAATGTTTGTGACTGTATTTTGCTTTTTAAAAGACTCTAGTGAAGTATCTCAAACCTTACTCGATGATTTTCGTGCCTGTCAAGGCTACATATTTTTATCAGAGTTTCTGCTGAAGTGAGTTATCAAAATGCATTTAAATTCTAACTGCATATTCAAGTGCAGTAATACTTTTAATTTTTTCATTATTTTAGACACGCTCCATCCCGGCTAGAGCAAGATGGCAGGGCTGAGGCACAGGATGCCATTAGAAATCTAGTATTAATGCTGGCCTCGTTGACGATGTGCGGCCACACGGAATTGAAACCAAGTACAGCAAGTATGGGATCCTTGTTTCAAATGCTTGGCTTCACGCTGCCTCAGCCCAGTAATCGAGGTATGTAGTTCATGTTGTGCAGCATCTTCAATCATGATAAAAATGTGCAATAAAAAATAAATATAATTTCTACAGGTGGTAGTGTTCGTAACATCCAGGCATTCCAAGTATTACAATCGGTGTTTGTCAAGTCTAACTCTCCACTTCTTTGCTGTACTATATTGGACGCTATTTCTAGCGTTTATCATAGTGACAATGCCAATTACTTTATCCTTGAGGGACAAAACACTTTATCACAGTTCGCAGAGAAAATTCACTTGAAAAATTTAGAGATTCAAGAGAAGTTTTTCCAGCTCTTGGAATTCATAGTATTTCAGTTGAACTTTGTGCCTTGCAAGGAGCTCATATCGTTGTCCATACTGTTAAAGTCAAATAACTCTGTTAGTTGTAGTATCATGTGTATGGAGACTCTTATTAACATACTCAAGTAAGAACACATTGATTAATAAGAGACTTATTTTATTTTGTCAGACTACAATTAATGATCCGAAATTTTTCAGGCATAACGTAATATTCAAAGATGTATACAGAGAAGTTGGCTTACTAGAAGTATTTGTTACATGTTTAAATAGATATGCTACTTTATTAAAAGATAAACAAGCTGCCCAGGATCAAGGTCAAGGTTGGCTGATTTTTTCGTTTATTGTTACCCCCTATAAAATTCTAATTCCTGAATTTAATTAATTCTTCTTTCTCAGAGTACAAAATATGTGCAAAACAAGAGAAATTAGGAAATTTGGTGATGGAGGCCTTGACAATTTTACTGGCTGGGAATGTTCAAAATGCAAATGTCTTTCGAGAATGCGGTGGAGCACGCTGCGCTCACAACCTTGTTCCGTATATGGACTGCAGATTTCAAGCCTTGGGAATCGTCAGGGAGTTGATTCTTAGTGCTGGTGGAGACGACGACATGGCTACACTCCTTGGAGTTATGCATTCTGCACCATCGAATGCTCTCGTCTTGAAAACGCACATTCTTAAGGTACATTTAATCTGAATAATCGTAATCACTTTTTTCAAACCTTGTTTACTATAATCTTTTATAAAATTGCAGTCACTGCTTGCTTGTCTTCGAGAATCGCATCGAACCAGAACTGTTTTTCGTAAAGTTGGTGGTTTCGTGTATGTGATGTCTGTGCTTGTTTCTTTGGAAGGACAGTTAGGTCCACCTCCACCTCACACTAACGAACCATGCAACGACGTAACTCAGAGGAGCCCGCAAGATGAAGCACAATTGCTAACGTTATTGCACATGGTATTTCATACCATAAGCACCGCAATGCGTTTTGAACCGGCAAACGCCAAATTTTTTCATCACGAGATATGTCAATCGAGTCTTTGTGATACTCTGAGGCTGCTGGGTTGCTTTACTACGCAATCCAAACTGGAAGAGAATACTGCAACTGTAAACATGAATTTCCACAATACTTGGCTCGCCATATTCACGGGCAGTGTATTGGAGCCAGTTTTTTCGAACGACATACCTCGAATGCTTGGGTATGCTTGTCTTCTTCTACGATTATTGTATGATGTAGCTCTCGACTCGTTTGATAAGCCAAATTTAGCTGGGATGGGGATGAGATCCCCTAGTCATAAACAATCAAGTCAGTCAAGTGTTGAACATCAAAAATCTTTGGATTCTCCTGGAAGTGGAAAGCGATCAAATGTGAACTCACTGAACCTGAGTCCTCCAGCACCAGAACCAATTATAGTCCATCCTGGAGTGGTGGTTGGAATGCTTCATTTGCTTCCATCAATTTCCGATGAAGTAGACCCTGAGCTGGCTTTATCATTACAAATGTATATAGCAGAAGTTATAAAAAGCCTAGTACGTTCTGAGAGGAATCAACAAGTGATGTGTGAAGCTGGAATGGCTGGCGATTTATTGACTGTAGGTCGATTAGCACTCCAGGATGAAACTCATCCCCTTCATCAACCTTTACAGTATATCATTGAACGTCTTGCTGCTCAAGCACTCGAACCTCGAGATCTCAGGTAAGCATTAACGGCTTCGATTACTTTGATCTTGTATTGAAAACACAGTATACGTCTAAACAGCTAATGGCTGGTGAGGCTATATGGCTAATACTGTTCCCACGCAAGAAAATCCAAATATATGTATACTTATCAATCAGCCTATGGCTTATGTGACTTAGTGCATGAAACATCATTTCACGCACTATGAATTTTTTGAATGTCCTTTAAACGAGAACTCGTATATAGGATATCGTATCCGACTGATGCGTTTAATTTTGATAACACGCGTGAACGTGTAAAACTCGTCGCCGGCTTCGCCAGACACTCGTGGGCACGTCCACGTGCTTCATAAAAATGTCACGCACTAGTGGCATAATAATACTATTCAACGCTCCTTTCTATTTGCGACCTCAAATAGTATATTATGCATAATATATAGAGCGTAAAAAAGTTCACACAAATGATTAAATTTTAACGCACCAATCGGACACGATATTTTATGTTATGAGTGCTCGTTTAAAGGGCATTCAAAAAATGCACTCGTGCGTAAAATGACGTTTCGCGCTCCGAATAACATAAAATACTGTTCGATACAAGAGCGAAAGATGGACCCGCTTTGCTCGGGCGACAAACATCGTCCGCGCATAGAATTCATCTTTTGCTCTAGTGTCGAAATGTATTTCATCACGAGTGTAGAGAACTAATGATCAATAGTAAACTTTTCAACACAAGTGATGAAAAATAATTTCCATATTGTGGGATCGTAACGAAATTCGCGCGTAAAATGATGTTTTGGGGCTTGGACTCACTGTTTTTGAAGAACAAGATTGATTTTTGAAAAAACCCGTAATTTTAAAATGTTTTATACGTGAAACAGGGAATTTTTGAGATTGGGTGATCCATTATGCTGCATTTCACTGGATGACATTGAACCAAAAACTCCCCGTGGTGGTCCGGTTCCGCTGACTCGAATCAAGACTTTGGTTTCAATGACAACGCCAAAAGATTTTCGAGCTCATGGCTCGTGTACTCTGCCACCATTTGTTGAGTTTGATATGAGTGCCGAAGGTTTCGCTTGTCTCTATCTACCCAGTGTGGCTCCGCAAAGTACAACTCCTCCTACGGTGGTATCTGCAGATTCTAGTGTACTCGGCGGTATTGGGTCCGGTACGAATTCAAATATTTACTAAATTCGATAATTAATTGAAGTAGTATTAAGTTTTTCAATTTTACTGTAGGAGATAGGATGTTCCCTCCTCAAACTGGTATGACTTGGAGTACGTGGATATGCGTCGACAAGTTCAGTGATCCGAGAACGGATGCTCACTGTGTCAGACTGTTGACTCTGGTGCGCAGTCCTCCATCAGGAAGGGATTTGATATGCCTGAGTGCGGTCCTCAGTGCGCGTGACAAGGCGATCGTAGTATCGACTCAAGAAACCGCTTTGCCACAGAGTAAGTTGATTTTTTTTTGTCTCGCGAAGAGAAATACGCAAACTAGCACACCTGACAATAACTTTAACTTGATTTATTCAACAAGATGCCGCTGAATGGGAGCCGGAAGGTACTGGTGAATGCGGAGCTCGGGTTTGGTGTCCAGATCTATTACACGAAGGGCAGTGGCATCATATCGCGATAGTTCTGAATCGTGCGGTTTTGAAAAACTCAAGTTTTTCATTGTATCTGGACGGGCAACACATTCACAGTCAGAAGTTGCATTACATCACGCAGACTCCTGGTGGCGGTGCTGCTAATTTGACTGTTGCGTCACCAGTGTACGGGTACATAGGAACGCCCCCGTGCTGGCGACGGTACTCAAGACTCGCGTGGAAACAAGGTCCATGTCATTTGGTCGAAGAAGTATTCAATTCTCAGAGTATATCTAATTTGTTCAAATTGGGCCCGCACTACATGGGCAGCTTGCAAGCTCCACAGCTCACAGGCTCAGAGCCTCTGTCTTCGCTTGCGTCAGAAGAAAAAGTTGTGTTTGGCTTGAATGCTAAGGCAATGTCACAGTTGACTCTCGCAAAAATCCGAAAAGTTTACAGCAGGGCAGACAACAAATCAATTGCAAAACAACTTGGCATGTCGTCACATGAAAACGCTACACCAATTAGAGTCTTGCACAATTCGTCTGGACATTTGAGTGGACCAGCAAGAGCTCTAGGCGGTGTCGTAGTTGGTTACCTGGGAGTGCGAGTTTTCAGCCCCAGACCTGTTGCGATTATGATTGACAATGTTGGCGGGTGCTCAGTTCTTCTAGGTAAATAAACTTCTCTCTTTTTCTTATCATATTCATGTAACTTTGACAAGATTACAATAATTAAATGCGATTCTTTATGCAGGAATGATCGCAATGGCTCAAGACGTTGAATCTCTCTATGCCGCTGTTAAGGCTCTGGTTTGCGTTGTTCGTTCTAATCAGGCAGCTCAGCTCGAAATGGACAGACGTCGAGGATACCAGACCTTGGCGATGTTGCTCAGGCGCAAATGTCCTCTCTTGAACTCCCATATTTTACATTTAACATTCAGCCTAGTAGGCACCGTTGACAGTGGACGCGAAACAAGCGCTATTCCTAATGTAACAGCTTTCCAAGACTTGCTCTGCGATCTACAGGTAAAACTCTCTCGATACAATGATTCTGTATTCCTTGTTGTTTTGAATAACGGCCAAAATTTTAAATTTACTTCAGGTGTGGCACGAAGCTCCTGGTGAATTGCTGCGATCACTTTTGGAACACTTGTACGAGCTGGTTGCAGAATCAAGTGAAAAACGTACGAATCTTCGTCTCATGAGAGATTTACAGTTAGTTCACAAGTTATTGCATATCTTGAGTGACGTTAAGCAGAATACTACGCGACAAGTATTATTAGCTCTCCTTGGTATATTGTTGGGCCAGCCTCGCCAGGCTGATCTATTGTGGTGAGTATAGGCAAAAATTGAAAAGTGCAAAATTGATAGCGTGATTATTGAGAATGAAACAATTGATTCAATTCGTTCTTGAATTTTAGGTTCGGACAATTCATAGTGGCAACTTTACCCACGAGCTCAGAAAAGAATCTGGTATTAAGAGAAGCTGATGGTGGCAAAGAAGGAGAAGGCGAGATTATTCTATTACGAAATCGCTGTTTACAACTCTTACACTCGCTTACATTCAATGGTTCTAAAATTAATCCTAATATGTGTGAGGAAATATCTAAAGTATTAGGATTAGACTGGATTCTATTGTTCCTTCAACCAGGACTCCACAGCACAACCGTTGTGTGGGGTCTCAGAATTTTAGTTGCTGTGTGCTCTGTACAATCAATTCTACAAAAGTTCAAAGAAGGAACAAGTAACGGTGGTTGGTTACGCCATACTGATCACAATAAAATGGCTATAGCTTTAGGTAGGCAAGAAAACTCGACCAGAATATATATTTCATCTTAGTGAGTGAAGATAAGCATTTTATTCATAATTTTTCCAGGGTACTACCAACAAATAACTGGCGGTGAAACAAAATCTACAGGCTTGCATGTACCAGGTTTCCAGCACTTGGGGTGGTTACTTCCACAGCACGTTGATCTTGTTCCTGAACTATATTTTTTATTCATTGCTCTCATCATGGGTCAGCCAATAAAAGTACTACCCGCGGATTCTAAGCTAGACCTAGATAACGTGTGGAATTTCTTGTTCGGTGTACCAGCTGGTCAGTCACTGGCTTCATTTACTTCGCGAATAAATTTGTGTCCTGAAGCCATTGTAGTACTCCTGACAATGGTGAGAACTATGGTCAATAACTCTACAACTAGGTATGTCTCGTATTTTATCTGCTAATTGCTCATTTCATAAATTTCTTCTTCTATTTTGTGAATAACCATTATTGATATGTAGCGCTGAATCTTCATCCGAGTGGCTAAAAGACTATCCAGTGACGATAATCCAATTCTTGTTCTTCCTCTACCACAACTTTACAGACTTCATGCCTTTGTTTATGACTGCTGAGGTTCTTGGTGCTTTAGCAGGAACTCTATTTCCTAAAATTAATAATTCCAGTGTAGATAGTAGCGGTGCAAGCACTCCTGCTGACGAGGTATTATAATATCACGTTACATGCAAAATAAAATAATTGAAAGACCAAGATTTATCTCATATAATGAAATAATCAATTCTAGCAAGAACCAGTCCTCGTTAAATCTCCATCAAAGGAGATTGGACTGACGAATCATCCTGTTCGCAAGTTTGTAATGGACTTCTTACGAGTTATTGTTGTCGATTCACTCTCTTTACCGGTGTCTACAAAATCGCCACCAGCAATAGACTTAGTTTTGGACGCCTGGCCTGAATACGCATCGACAATTCAGCAAACTCATTATCAAACCGAAATTCTTTCAATCTTGATGGAACACTTGTTGGCTGCCGATGTATTGATTGGCGAGCAAGCAGCTCTACCAGTAGTTCCTGGTGGATCTGCTAATAACATCACGAACAACGTTTGCTATCTGACAGCTAGGATCGTTGATAAACTTTGGCAAGGTAGAAACCAATTCGGACTTGGGTTGATTTAGCAATAGAAAAAAAAAATAAATACTCATAGAATTATCAAATTACAGGCTCGCTTACGAGAGATCCTCACGAAATATTTGACTTTATTGTTAAATTGATTGGCCAAGCAAAGAGAAGACCTGGAGCCGTCAATATGGAAGGCCTTTTCCACTGTCTCAATAGAAATATCTTGTTCTTATTGTCTCGTTCTACAGATTCTATAGCTGACCAGATGTCAGTATTAGAAGCATTACATAAATTAACTAATCACAGGTATCTCATTTTTTAGCATTGTATTTTTGAATATATATATATTTTCTAGAAACTTATTTAAATACTAAATTTTGTTAGATTACTCGTCTTTGGCGCCGGAAACCACGAACTAGACTTTGTCGGCTGTTTGACGTATTGCCTGTTGCAATTGACTGCTGATATAAAAATTATGTTAGATACCGATATGAAAACTACTTGGCATGTGAATCCGCAAATAGAATCTAGTGATGATAGACTAACCAGCCATCAAGGTCACAATTTGATGGCCGTCGCTGCAACAAGAGTATGGGAAGAGCTTTACGTATGCAAAAAAATAGCTATAGAAGACGTTTTTAAATCTACTTTACCACCTCCAATTGGAAACGAGAGAGCGCCAGATCTATCTATTGTAAGAGAACAAGTACATGAAACAGCGCAAAGACTTTGGATGAATTACGTAGTTTCCGAAAGAAAAGCACCTTATAGGGCTCCGTGGGAACTTCACAATCAAATCCAATCGGCAATCAACAATGTAATACATTTTTCCATACAAACCTCTATGAATTTCACATAACTGTACATTATTTACTGAGTTTGTTATATTTTTAGAAAATTCAAAAAGTTACTGGTGGCCTAACCAGACTAGCTAGTCGAACCAAAGTCAGAAAAGAAGAGTCTGTTAAAGTTAAGTTAAGATTACACTACAGTACAGTTGTAGAATGGACTGAACAGAATGTAGCTCTAGTAAGAGAACTAGCAGCAAGTAGAAAATTACAGCACCAACAAACTTATCACCATACACAGCGTTATGTTTATCAAGTGAGTAGCTCAATATAATTATCTAAATCTGATATATGATTTATCAGAGAAATTGAACTTGGAAAACTAGCGAAGTTGATCCAAGTTAGTTTGAAGAAAAGAAAAAGTTTTTAAGTTCTGTCATTTATATTCCAACAATGAACACTCATATTAACTCTATTGCAAATCCTAGGAATGGTTACAAACCGAAACAGAACTCACAAGAGAAAGAGGATTATGGGGGCCACCGACGCCTACAAAACTTGAAAAATGGATGCTCGACATGACAGAAGGTCCATGTAGAATGCGTAAAAAAATGATGAAAAACGAGTTATTCTACATACACTATCCTTACAGACCTGAGTTAGATCATCCAGACAACGTATGCGAAAAGTTCTTTTAAAATTCAATGATAGATTTTGTGAAAAGTATTTCTTACTAAAAAAATATTTATACTTCTTTATAGAAACAACTGAAATATAAAGTTGCGACGAGCCTCGATAGCAAAGAGTACTACTTAAAACAATTAGGAAATTCCTCTGGAATGTTTGAAAGAGAAAAAGATCCCGTAATCGACGATACACCTTTAACTTTGAATGACCAAGCATCAACGGAAAGTGAACCTCCTATGGTACCGTGCACTCTGGAGAGACATGCAAGTGAGCCTGATGAAATTATCGAAGATACTGAACAGGAAGAAGAAAACAATCAAGGTGTCCCAGATAATCAGACCCTTTTGCGATTACTAGAAGAACACGAAAAGGTCAGTTAATTGCATTAGCGCATCATTTTACATCCATTTCTATAGGTATACTTATAACGATTTCGTATTTGGTTCAGATAAGTCACATGTTCAGATGTGCAAGAATACAAGGTCTAGACACAACAGAAGGCTTGCTATTGTTTGGAAAAGAACACTTTTACGTCATTGATGGCTTCACCCTACTCAAATCAAGAGAAATTCGTGATATAGAGAGCTTGCCGGATGCTTATGAACCTATTTTGCCTTCTCCTGGATCACCAAGGCGTTCAAGAGCGATGAGACAATGTTCAAAATTCAATTATGAAGATATCAGGTAAAATCATAACACTTAATTGATTCTATCACTCGATATTGGCACCATATAAGTTTTGTTCAAGCTAACCCGATTGATTCCAGAGAGGTTCATAAGAGAAGATATTTATTGCAACCAATGGCTCTTGAGGTATTCAGTGGAGATGGTCGAAATTATTTGCTCGCGTTTCCAAGAAAAGTACGTAATAAAGTGTATCAAAGGTTTATGACGTTTGCAACTGCGATTGCCGACAGTGCTCAGCAATCTGTAGCTGGGCAAAAAAGAACAGCAAATGTTGAACAGGCTACTGGTTTACTTTCAAGTCTGATGGGCGAAACATCCGTTACGCAACGATGGGTGGTAACTATCATAGCTATCAAAATTATGCTCACTATTCAATTATATATAGAAATACATTTATACGATCATGCTTTTCTATTCGCAGCGTGGCGAGATATCCAACTTTCAGTATCTGATGCATTTGAATACTCTTGCTGGTCGAAGTTATAACGATCTCATGCAGTATCCTATTTTCCCGTGGATACTGGCTGATTATGATAAAGAAGAACTTGATTTGGCTGACCCAGCAACGTTCAGAGACTTCAGTAAGCCAATGGGAGCTCAGAGTCCTGAAAGACTTTCACAGTTTAAGAAAAGGTAAGCTTGTTTGTTTTTCATCTTACAACACTTGATTTTTTTACTTATAATTCAATTTGTGAACAGATACAAAGAATGGGATGATCCTCATGGAGAAACTCCTCCATATCATTATGGAACTCATTATTCATCTGCTATGATAGTGTGTTCATATTTGGTCAGAATGGAACCATTCACTCAACATTTTCTAAGACTGCAAGTAAGTCTATACTATCTGAATTACTTTTACAGCTTGATGAAGCATTAGAATTTCTAACTCAATTATTTGATTACTGTATGATGCAGGGAGGTCATTTTGACTTGGCTGATAGAATGTTCAACAGTGTAAAAGAGGCTTGGCTTTCAGCATCAAAACACAACATGGCTGATGTCAAAGAGCTTATACCCGAATTTTTCTACCTACCTGAATTTCTTATTAATTCAAATAACTTTGATTTAGGTAAGAAGTTCAATAACTCATGAAAAGCAAGATATTTTATTATTAATAAATAATGTCTAGGCTCTAAACAAAGTGGTGTTCAACTCGGCGATATTGTTCTTCCACCATGGGCGAAGCAAGATCCCCGTGAATTCATCAGAGTTCACAGACTTGCGTTAGAATGTGACTATGTTTCTCAGCATTTGCATCAATGGATTGACTTGATATTTGGGTATAAGCAAAACGGCCCTGCAGCTGTAGATGCCGTCAATGTCTTCCATCATCTGTTTTACGAGGGAAATGTTGATATTTATAAGTAAGTTACAGATCTGAACTATCATTTGGCTTTTTTTAGCTAAAATAGTGAAGATTGCTTACATCTTTAAAAATGATTTCAGCATTGATGATCCATTGAAAAAGAATGCAACTATTGGTTTCATCAATAACTTTGGCCAAATACCAAAACAACTCTTTAAAAGACCACATCCAGCCAAGAAAATGACTCAAAGAACCAGTGTCATAGACCCTGGACCAATCACTCCTGGCCTAAGTATAACGACTTCGGACAGACTGTTTTTCCATAATCTAGATAATTTGAAACCTTCACTTCAGCCGATTAAAGGTGAGCCGTGTTCTTTTTGCATCAGATTTGACCAATAATTTTTTAATATACATTATTTTAATTTGACTATTGATATCACTTCAGAACTAAAAGGTCCAGTTGGTCATATATTACATGTAGATAAAGCAGTCTTGGCTGTTGAACAGAATAAAACATTGATTCCTCCATCTTGCAATAAGTATGTTGCATGGGGATTCGCTGATCATTCTCTTCGAATTGGGAATTACGATAGTGACAAGGCTATATTTGTTTGTGAAACAATGATGCAAAGTAATGGAGAAATTGTAGCATGTGTGTGTCCATCTCCCAAATTAATAGTAACTGCTGGTACCAGTTCTGTGAGTGTTTAATCTATAATATCAGAGTTTCATCAATCACATTCTTGTATTTAACTTAAATTATGTTGAATCTTTGCCCATCTAGGTTGTAACTGTATGGGAATACTCTAAACGACAGCTTTCAATTAAACAGTGCCTGTATGGTCACACGGATGCTGTAACGTGCCTCGCTTCAAGCCCTGCATATAACGTGATTGTATCTGGATCACGGGATGGTACAGCAATCATTTGGGATCTTTCTCGCTGTTTATTTGTTCGGCAATTGCAAGGCCATGCAGGCCCTGTTGCTGCCGTATCAATAAATGATCTTACCGTAAGTAGCCCTCATATTTTGTCGTTTTTAATAAAAGAATACCGTAGTAATTAATATAATTATTTCTGTTTCGTAGGGTGATATTGCTACGTGTGCAGCAACATGGTTACACGTATGGAGTATAAATGGCGAAGAGTTGGCGAGTGTAAATACATGTGTTGGAAGAGCTGATAGAATGCAACAAATATTATGTGTAGCATTTAGTCAAACTCATGAATGGGACTCACAAAACGTGATAATGACTGGTTCTACTGACGGTGTTGCTCGTGTAAGTAGTATTGACAGATATTTAGCTTCTAAAAGTTAGAAGTTACTTTACTCATTTCAAAGCTACCTATTCAAGATTTTTAAAAAATGAAGCTAAATCCAAATTTAATCAAATATAATCAAATATACGTTACTCCATCCAGATGTGGTCGATGGATTATGTACAAGTACCAGCTGAAGAGGATAAAATTGAAGAAATTGAAACTGTTCAGGCTAAAAAGAAAGAGCAAGCAAAAGAAGAGAATAAAAAAGAGACGACGAAAAAACGGGTTCACGAACTTGTTAAACAAATGAGTATATCGAATGAAGAATCAGGTAGAATATTTTTATTAAATAGTTCCTTCATGGCATCTGAAACAAAGATAATGCGATGAAAATTAATTATTACAATCCATTCCAACAGGATCACTTGTCAAAAGTGGATCTGAGAGTAGTTTGTCAGAAGCCGAAAATGCAAAAGAAGCAGCTAGATCACATGAAGAAAAGGAAGAATGTTCTGATAATGAATCAAGCTGTAGTTCATTGAACAAACTCGATGCCCAAAACAATGCATCTAATATTATTCTTAGGCGAAAAAGTCGAGGTAACCCATTGTTTAGAAAAAGCGAAGGAGGCGGACGGGCAGACAGTGAAGGAACTCGAGTCAAGTAATAAATTTTTAAATACAGTTAATACAGTGAATTTCATCCATTATTTATACGATAATGTTTTGATTTCAGTGAAACTGCTAACAATCCTATAGAGTCCGAGGCAACAATGAGACCTAGTAAGAGTGACACCAGCCTTACGGATAGTTTTGTAGTAGTCACAGAAGCTGATACTAAACCCAAGCGAGTCAACCCGCAAAATGTTTTGCGAGATGGTTTTATGTGGCAAAGACAGCTAGTTTTCAGAAGCAAACTGACAATGCACACTGCCTACGATAGAAAAGACAATGCTGAACCTGCTTCAATAACAGCATTGGCAGTATCGAGGTCAGATCAATTATTTGTCATTCATATGTTAGCAAAGTTTCATTACCCAATTAAACTTGCAAATAAATATATATGTATGTATATTTTTTTATTAGGGATCATCGTACGGTCTACGTAGGTGACACACGAGGACGTGTTTTCTCATGGAGTGTTTGTGAGCAACCTGGTAGAACTGTTGCGGACCATTGGTTGAAAGATGAAGGAGCTGATTCTTGTGTCGGTTGCGGGGTCAAGTTCAATCTTTACGAGAGAAGACATCATTGTCGCAACTGCGGTCAAGTTTTTTGTTCCAAGTAAGTTTTTTAAAAGCTCGATTCTTAGTCGTTTTGTTATGCACGTGTATGTTATAAAAACAATTTGAATCTATAGCAAATTTTGAGGAAATCTTTGGTAGGTCTTTAATATGTGTCGGGTGACTGAGAGAAAAAGAGACTGTGTCAAAAAATTACAATAATAATTCATGAATATGAAACTAAAAGTATGACTGTCGGGAAATTATATCACAAATACATTACCTCACATCACCAAAATTTTCACAGATGCAGCAGATTTGAGTCGAAAATTTCAAGATTAGGTATTTTGAAACCAGTACGAGTATGTCAAGGATGTCATTCTACATTACGTTCTCAGGTTTCAACAGAAAGCAGTAACTGAAGCAAGAGTCACAATCATTGATTACAGCAGTATACATGATAAAAATTTAGGACAAAGTTTTAGAATGATTTGTACATATGTATAAGACAAAAGAGTGAGTTTTTTATTTATCATATTTTGAACAATGTAAGTCGGTAAATCTGTCAATTTATCGTTAGATATTATCGTTTATTGAACACAAGTGTAAATATGATTTACAACAGTTAATATGCGTTGAATTATTTAGCATTGAATCAGATAATGCATTGAAAAAGTTGTATGGGTTGGGGCAGCTTTTAATTGCATTAAACGAACAAGTTATTGATGCAGCGATAGAGCAACCCCTTGATTTTTGTAATACAATTTTATACTAGTCTGCTTTGTGGTAAAACTTGCTCTCATACAAGATTAATATTTCTTGTTGTAACCAAAAGAGACATTAATCATTATTTATCTGTGATTTTTTACTTTCAACACACTTGTGTTTCTGTGTGTTGAAAATCAATGGAATGATTTTTATTTACTCGTATATACATGAAATATATTTATATAAATGGAAAACCCATAAAAAATAGTTCTCGATCGCGAAAAACATATTAGTCTATATTCAGATTTTTTTATATATGTGTTGATGAAGGTAGCAATGTGTCTTGTTTTATCAATATATAATCACGAAGAGCTAGCATTTTTGCCATAAGGAAAATGCAACACAAATTCACAAAGTATTTTCTTGATTAAAACAAATTTTTTTATGCATTAGAGTAGAGATTGATGAAAAAAAGAATAAATTTTGTAAGTAAAAGACGTAGAAATATTATTTCATGAAAAGGATTCACAAAATGTTTTCTGCAAATCAAGAATATTTTGTGTCAATCTTGAGGCTTATACTTGCAGAATGTATTATGAACACTATGATAGACAATACTATATCTTTATAGGAAAAAAATGAAAAATAGTTTCTAATAGTGACATCACGAGCAATGAAATATTTAAAGTCCTCACAAATAGTCTACAATTTAGTGTAGCAAATTAAAATATATAGCGTCTGTAAAATGTAAACTCCAATCCACTAAACAACAAGAGAAAACTATGTGAATTAAAAAAAATATAACAATGGGTAGCGAGGTGCAATATATTTTGAGTGCAATTAAAAATTGAACCCAAGTATTGGATGTAATCATAGCACCTTTTAGATGATCCTTCAATTTACAACTTGCAAGTGACAAGTCAATTGGAAAATCAATCTTATTATTTAAGGCACAAATTTCTAGTAACTAAGTTTTCCGGGAAACATTTCAAATTTCCTGAGTGGAAATCAATTGAATTGAAATAAATATATACATATATATGTGAGTGCGATATTGTTGTAAACATATTATTCATAATGATTGTCTACGAGATTAGAAAATTAAGAATCTGCACTCGTTCATTTTTGAGGCTTTAAATTCCAAAAGACAAAAAATTATTAAATTTTGGTGAATAATTGTTTATAAATCAATTTTTATTTATTGCTGATGACGCATTATGAATAATTATTAATAAAATCCGTAGTGGCAAGAAAGATGACGTATTATGTTTTTAAATGCAACAAGAGTTGGAAATGTTCATCATCTTAGTCAACACTGATTAAAAATTATGTTTGGTAAAAGTGGCTTTTAATTTTATAATTGAAATTAGAAATGTATCTTGGTCTTGAAGTGGAATATTTTGAGAATTTGATAAACCACAAATTGAAAATGAGAATATGCAAGATCGACGAGGAACAACTTGTTCTGAATTAAAACTATGAACTTTTTTCCATAGTGCAATTTTTTTAAATTCTATGTTTATGATTTTGATTTCAAATAAAAATCCAGTTTGAAATTCGATTATAATGAAATTTAATTGCAAGTGGTTTGATATAATATTTGACTATCTTGCATCGTTTCATTAAGGATGGACAATGAAAAATTTCTAATAGTTTAAAAATGTTTATAAACCTTTATTTGAGGCACATAAATAGTTTCTAGTCAAAATTTTTTCTCGTGAACCAGTGAACTGCGTTACGAAAATTACTTGAGCATGGTTTACATATTAGATATAAAAAGTCCTGAAGTCTAAAACATTGTTTATGAATAATTGTATTTTTTAGCAGTATTATACGAGATTGCGTTAACTATGGCCTGTATATACAAATTATAATAAGACGATCTTTTTTACTGTGAATTTTTTCCATATTGATGAAGTCGTTTTTAAGTAATGTGCGTGATAGACTTGATTGATTACATTTTAATGTGAAAATTCGGCAAACTGACAGGTCGGTGATGGGTAACATTCTAGATATGCGAATTATCATAATTTTTTTTCTCCAATTCAATACTGAAATGAGAAAAATAAGACTTGCAACCTTTTATACAATAAACTTACAAGTTTTACTCAATTTGAGGAGCCACACCTTGCAATCTCATTTTTATATCTTATGATCCTACTTTTAAGCATGGAATTAATTTCTTCATTCTATGCAGTTACCTCGGACATTGTTTAAATGTAAATGTTGCATTTTTTTACAATACATTTGAAATATCACGCATGAAGTGTCAAACTGTAAGTTTTGCCAAAATTATTTTAGAAAAATCCTTTCGAAATGTAATAGTATAATGTGTTGTCGGAAGTTATGGGATTAAAAATATTCGGAATCGTGACATGGAAAAATAATATTATAAACTAAATAATAGAAATACTAAAATATTTAAAAACTCGTGTGGTGAATCTCTGATCGAAAACCTTTCGTCTTTCTTTAAGCTTGATGAAGACGTCAATTTTCCGCTGATGAGGCGTTTTCAAAGCTTGTATCATGCAAGTCTCCAAAACAGTTTTAAACAATCCTTGTTTGCGATCGTTACACAATCATAAAACAGAAAGAACTGAAAGAATCATAGACAAAGCAAGGCTCAAAATGAAACATAGATTAAAGAGAAATGAAATGCCCGTTGGAGATATGAATTGTGTACCGGCGGAGTGAGCAAACCGCGTCTAAAATTATGTATACATAAACATATAAATGAAGTGAATGTAATTAGCCCTTTGCATGGAAAAAATTATTTGACTGATAAAATATTATTTCTTTATATATGTATGTAAACATATTCTCAGCCTCTCTAGTTTGTAAAAATATGGAGTTCTTATATAACGTGAATGAACATACAAATGCACATGTTGAAGAAATTGTTATTTGCAATGTATTTAGATAGACCTGTCGTACTAGTAAATGCTTGGGAAACATTGTACAACAAACGTTGGGTAATATCTATGAATATTATATAAATATTATGTAAAAATTATGCTGGAGTAAGATTTTGTTTCTTCATTTATAAACAAAATTATAGTCAAATATTGTTCACTCAATTTCATACATACCTATTCCAAAAATCAATTGCAGAGTAAGTATGGGAGGCATTAAGTCACTCTGGACCCAAATTTTGTCAAATTGATGATTTAATTATACTGGATTTTTAATACATCAATCATCTGAATAACAACTATAAGCACTTAAAAAGAGGCTCATTTTTTAAAAACAAATAATTATCACATATTCAAGTTAAAAATATAAAAATTAATAAAATTTGGATCACAACTCCGGGAACTAATAATCTAGATATACATTTTTGGAGGATCCTCAAATTCCTAAGCAAGATATTGTATGCTTCTCTATTCGGTGCGGGAAGAATTTGCGCTTGCAAATGTCACATCTAATTAATTGTGATTGATGATGTTCCCAATTCACCTCTGCAACAGCCAATTCTATTAAATGAAAATAATCATGTTTTACATCATATACCATCATATACTATATCGTATAAGAAATATCAATTAAAAATTATGAAGAAACCATCATTAGATTGTTTGATTTTGTTGCTGATTTTAATAAATTCAATTACATTAATAGTATTATTTCAGAAAAATATTGAAGGTAGCCAACCTTTTGAAGGAGGTGAAAACCGTTTACTTTGATTGGCGATAATAGCGGATCCTTCCGCTTGGACAGGACTCCGTGGTAATTGTCTTTTTGGAACCATTGGGTTCAAACTAACATCCTGCAAGAAAATTAACGTTTAAGAAAATTGCTCAACATTCATAGACAACTATACAACTATATTTTAAAGCCGCAAATTTGTTTGTGAACTAGCTTTAATTCCCGTTTACGGCGGAGCTGGCAATTCTGACCTTTTACTGTAAAAAAAAATAAATTCACAGGCATCTATACCGCGACTCGTCGGTCCGATCGTACCTTAAACAATATACGGCCAGTTCAGACGTGTGAACATGCATCCAAAATATTGAGGCGATAATTATAATGCAAACGGACTACCCACGCATCAAAGGGGGTACCTAAGGTGTCTAATGTTACTAACTATAATAGCAATAATAGCAATAAAATCAATAAACTCACCAAATTGTTCTGACTAGTTGAGGAACCATTTCCACTACTATCAGATCCCATTGAAAGAGAATTTTCAACCAGACTTGCTTGGGGTGTAATCTCATTTGACTTATATCCAATATCATTTGTCAGAGTGTTGTTCTCATCTCCATCAAAGATGGGCTCAACTTTTAATTCATCAGATATTTCAGTTAAATTCTTCCTAGTTTTACTCAATTTTCTATGATTTATAAACTCATAAGATGGAACAGAACTGGATATACCTTGTTCACAACTATCTGGCTTCTCTTGAGCAGCATCACTGAGTGATACATTTTTTTTTCTGGGTAAAAGTGGGGAATGAACAACTTTACCACGAATATTTGGACAATCATCATGGTTCTCTTCAGATGGAGTATCATTTGATGAACAAGGAGAATGTATAACTTTAGTATGGATTTGTCGACAATCATCTTGTTTCTTCTCAAAAAGATTGACCTTACAAATAGATGGGGACATTTTTCTTGGTGAATGAACAACTTTACCACTAGATATTGAAGAACTAATACCTCGATCACAACTTGCTTGATCATCACTGGATACAACTATAGACGGAACCTCTAAACATTGATTAATACTTCTCCTTTTGATTTCAGGTATCTGATGACTATTACAATTTGCTTCTGATTTTTTTTCGTTATTTTTTATTCTTCTAATGCGCTTGGTAGTCGCTTTATCATCATACTGGCTCAATGACTCTTGTTGACCTCTCGAGACGATTAAATTATCAGACTTGATAGGCTCTAACTGCTCTGCTTCTGTATCAGCATCTCCAACATCAACTATTTCATTTGCATTGTTAGTGAACAACAATCTTCTCCTTGTTTCAATCCTGATTGGACTATAGGGAATTTGATCATTTGTTTTTATTTCACTTCGATTTCCAAATGGACTGAAAATACTTCTTTTTGCTTTTTTTTCAGAAGCATGCAGAACCTCCTGGTTTAAGGTCAAGCGCCCCAATTTGACCAAAGTTTTTTCATCATCTTGGGTGAGAATTGATGGTTTTGCGCAAGTGTTCTCTTTTTCTTGATCCTACAATCAAGAATATTGAATACTTTATTTATGAGAAAATAACAAAATGGAATTATAGTTAGATGAATAAAAAACTTACTTGATTTTTGCAGACAACAACATTGCAAGAGCATGATTCATGGCAAAGCATGCCTTTTTTGACACAGCCACATATTTTACTGGAACAATTTCCCTTACAGGAACATCCTTTTATGACTTTCTTGGCTGATCCAATGTTTGTAATCTTTTCATCTTTTGTTTTTAATTTTCCATGATCACTGACAACACTCAATTGCTTTTTCAAAGTTTCATTTTCTTTTTGTATAATACTAAGTTGCTGTTCATAACGCAGCTTATTTTTTTCTATATTACTCTTCAAATTTTCTATCTGCTCTTGAAACTGCAGTAAAATATCATCTGGTTCTGTTTGGGTACTAATAGAGTTGTACGTTGGACTTGCTTCTCTGGAAAAATACACAATATTTGGATACTAACAACTTCGTTTTTCCTTGTCAATTCATTATTATTCATGATCACTTTTATTATCAATCAAATTTTACAAATTAGACATTTCATTAAATCATTTATTTGGATCATTGATACAATTTGTTACCGCTAGTATCATATACTTATTTGGTTTTATACTTAGGTTTTGATCTTGAAGTTCTCGTTTTCTTTGGAGGCATATCTGCAGTATTTTCACCGACGTTTTCTTTTTATTTTGTCAATTTGCCATGTCTTCTTGCATGTCCACTTTGTAACCGTCGCCGCTAGATATTTAAAATCGCGACGTTGTCACGTTTATATACTAACAATACACAGTCCACAGAAGGAAAAGAGTACGTGGTGTCGTATATTTGTTTTTCGAGCTGCTAAAGTGATCGAAACTTATAAATAAACAATCAGCACCCCCGATCGTATAGGTATACGGATTTTTTATAAAATAAAGTTCATTAACAATTATCTACGAGATTTAAATGAAACGATCCTCGTTGAATGCTCCAAGCGCCCTCTTTTTCCAGATAATTCAAGGAGCGCGATATCAGCGATTCCGAACACTCGCGAATCGCGATCAGCTGATCTGATATATATTAGCATGTGCGGTCTATACTATATACCGCACTGTGGTCTGCTGTGGTCTACTGTTGTACTTATCACAGGTACACGTGTATATGATGAAGTTATGACGGTTAGCAAAAGTCTCTCTGTTTATAGTTCGTTCCAGTAAAATATTGGAAGGATGGCTCGCGTTGTAAAGCTTTTTAAAACTATCAGGAACAACTGGAAAAAGTCTATTTTTGGAGCAGCTGCATTTTCATATGGAGTGTCCTATGGAATTGAATCTTATGAGTAAGAGATTGATTTGAAACATTTTTTTAAATGAAAGTAACGTTAATATTTTAAACTTGATTTTAAAAGTTCCTCATTCACATTGTTAGTTTTTGACAACATGTGAATTCATTTTTTAAGATTCACTTGATATAAGTTTGCAGTTTATTTTTATTTTCTCCATAAGTCGCTGCTTTATGTGCCTTACAGTTTTATCAGAGGAATTTTCTACTTTTCTTTTACAGGACAGAACAAATCATGAGACAGTACTGTGAAGAGGCAGTTGTATATGGGGATCAACCTATTTCTCCTCATGCAAAACCAGAACAAATCACAGTTATTTTGAACCCAGTAGCTAATAAAAGGTATTATAGGTGTTATTCACAATAGTGACTCACATTAGTTATTCAAATTGTTATCTTTTAATTGATTCCTTCATATATTTATATAAATGTTCAGGAAAGCCCGTAAGCTGTTTGAAAAGTACTGTGAGCCACTTTTACATCTCGCTGGCTTTGCAGTGACGATCATCCAAACACAATCTGAGAATCAAGCTCGAAATCTCATTGCAAACTTGAACACGCACACTGATATCCTAGTAGTAGCTGGTGGAGATGGTACTCTTTCTGATGTAGTTACTGGTATCATGAGGAGGTACAGTAACAATACTTCAGCAGTTAAGCAGTGCCCTATTGGAATTTTACCATTGGGACAAACTAACAAAGTTGCAGAATCATTATTCCATGGTTATGAAAATCTAAAAGAAGTTCGAGAGCTAGTTGATGCTACAATGGCAATAGTTAGAGGAAAAACGAAATTGGCAGATGTTGTACAAGTTGAACTGTTAGAGGTACTGTGTAATGAATAATTGAATTGTTAAAAAATCATTGCTTTAATAATTAATTAAAAACTCATTAAAATTTTAGAAAGATCCAGATAACCCTTTTGAACCAATTTATGCAGTAGGCACCATAGAATGGGGTGCCTGGAAAGATGCTCGTTCAAGAATGGATAAATATTGGTATTGGGGTCCTCTGAGAAAGTTAGTCATTTATTTACAAAATTGAAATGACATGAATTTATCATGAGCTTTTTTCAAAATTGATTTTTTAATGTTCCAGGTATGCCACATATGTATTTAATGGATACAAGAGCAATATGAGTTGGGATTGCAATGGAGTCATAAGGTATACAGATCCTTGTAGTGGTTGTTCCAAATGTTATGAAAACACTGAAACATCTTCAGGTACACGATGGTGGCATGTGTTTGTACCAAAAGTTAACAATTTTTCTGCAGGTGTTTATTGAAATTATTTGGAATACTTATTTGATTTTTGCAGTTCTAAATTAAGATTTACGTGTTTAAACAGATGGAAAAAAAGTCAATTACAAAAATATAACAAACGTGAACTGCGGAACTGATAATGAGATCCCAATTTCTACCACTCAGTTGCAAATAACAACTCGAAATGTAAATCATACATCATCTATACCATCAGTAAAAATAGAATTAAGTAAGAGTACAGAATATCTTATCTTATAAATGTATGTCATGTTATTAATAAGACGTATGAAATTTAATTTTAGGTCCTAGAAATGTGAGTTACAATGACTTTGTTTCTGAAGGTTGGAAAAAGTTGAAAGGTGCTGAAACTTTGGTAGATAAGACTATTGAAGCTAGAAATGTTGAAATTCACCCCATCATATCTGAAAATCTCGTGAGTATTCTAACGATTGTATTTTTAAAAATCGGTTTTCCAGTTTAATATTATAAAAGGTTATTTGTTTCAGGTGGATAAGGAACGAATATTGTACATCGATAACGAAGAGTTTGAATTAAAACCAGTTAAATTTAAATTGATTCCAGATGCAATTAGAATATTTTGTTTGGAAAATAAGTAACTTCATAATGTGTAAATATGTAAATAGAGATTTTTTATCAAATTATATACATTTATTTTAATCCAACAATTGAATGATGAATTTTCTTATTTCGGAACATAATGTACACTTGTTATCAATATAATACTCCATTTATTGTAATTAAATCAATTTGGATGTATATAAATATACAGCACACAAGCACTAATCATTTTTGAAAATTTAATTTTCAAAAATTATACAATTCTACAACTAAAACTTACTCTGTTGTTTTGATTGACTCTGAATACAAAGCCTGATTTGAAATCACATGAAATAACTCCTACACTCACAAAAATATATTTTCGTCCCAGCGGCAGTAAAGTGCCAACTTTGCGTCCTGGCGTTTGCAAAGAATGGCACTTTTCTGCCGCGGGGTACGAAAAATAGTATATGCACCTCGCTCATCTAGGCTATTTCGGCACGCGCAAACTTGCAATCCTCGCTGCGCTCGGATCGCAAACGTTTTTCGTGCCGAAATCGCCTAACCTCGCTCGGGTGCATAATATACTAATAGAATTGAGTAGTGATTTGTCTGTTGGTGAGGCTATTCTATGACACGATTTTCTCTGATAAGTTTTCAAAGTAATTGACATTATTTAAAATGTTTAGACATAAACGAGTGTAATTGTACAATAATCAAATATCAATAATGTACTCTCAATAATATTAATACTCTAGTTTGCATTGTTACATAAAATAATTTATCTTAAATAATAACAATATTGGACTATACTTTTAAAAAACATAAAACATAATGGAATCTATTTGTAATCGGAAATGATTAATTTAACGATAATGAAATAGAGAGAACAAATTTTATAAGTGAATTTTCTTTTTAAGAAAATGCTATGACTTTAATTATTATCTTTAAGATTATTCTATTATGTATACTACTAAAAATTAATACCCTGAGTTTGCATCAATTATAGCAAAGAGTAAATCGGTTCATTGAAATGTAAAAATATAAACCTATATATAATTAATCTTAAATAAACTATTTTGTACAAAAATATGGCAAATATCAAAGTTTAACTACAGTTCTGCTATTTTGGCATGAGAATTTTAAAAAATTGTTTAACTTAATATAGTGTTTTATCACATTGCATGATAGTCAATCGGCATCCGAAGATAGAGGCGTGGAAATTGTACTTTCATGTAGATCATTATTGCAATCTTGAATTGTCGTTCTCAAGAATTGTAATAAAGGATTTGCAGGTCTTTTTGGCGTTTTCCTAGATTCGGTAGATCTGGACCTACTTGTTCTTCGGACAGGAGTAGTATGATTTTTTGGACTTGCTTTTTCAGCACTTTTACTGCTTTGTTGAGAATACCTTTCCTTTCTAATTTTGGTTAGCCAGTCTATATTTTCTTTGAACTTTTGCGGTGACATCTCTAAAAGATGTGGAGCAGTCCCATCTATCACAAAATTTGGCAAATTTGATGTTGGTGAAAAAGGCGCAACGTCAAGTTTTCGAGATGAACTTGCTGTAGGATCATCAGATTCATATCCTCTTCTTATTTTACTTTCTTTACTTTCTGGACTAAACAATCTTCGAGCTCCTTTATTTTCAATATTCGGACGCTTACTTGGAGCTTCGAGATTTTCTTGTATAGGAGATAAAATAGATTTGAAGTTTCCTTCTGAGCAGCTCTCATTTAACATTCTTGCATGATTCCTCTTCATAGATCCACTACTACTGTTGTTACGCTCCGCCATGCAAGTGTTTGGAGTATCAACTATTTGGGATGAACAAATCAATTATCTACATTATATTCTCATTGATGAAAGACATATTAAAATCAATTTTAATTACCTGGAGTAATATCTGATTCAGAAGAATAATCTGTAACTGATTGACATCTAGATACCTGTAGTGTAGGAGTTGTCTCTGAAGTAGATATTTCAACTTGATTACAAGATTGCGAAATCGTTTCAGCAAACCCATCAATATTAAGTTTTTCATCTTCGCTAACATGTTCCGGTCCTATTCGCCATATTCTGTGACACGAGTCATCTGAACAGGAAACAATCTAAAAAGAAATACAAATAGTATCATCTCTTGAAAATGCTTATCAATTAATTTTGTTCTCATATTCAACCTTTGATTCTCCTATGCCACACCATGCAATGCAAGTTACTTCTTCTGTATGACCTGAGAGTTTAAGTAATGGCAATCCTGGTTTTCTAGTGTGCCATATATAAGCCAATTCATCACTGGATCCACTCGCTAAATACTTGCCATCAGGACTTAAACAAGCCTTAACATAGAATGTAGAATTTTTGTGGCCATAATATTCTGCTACTATGGTTAATAAAATTTTATTTAAATACAAAAATGATTTATTCAAAAGAGATAAAATGGTATTTGTGCTCACTGGGTTTTGAATTGTATGTTGATATATTGTACGCATATATCGTGTTGTCCATACAGCTCGCATATAAAGTGATGCCAGCTGGGCAGATAGATAATGATGTAAAACCATTTTTATTAGTTTTACCAACATAACTCATAACTTCTTTTGCTACAGGATCTTTTTTATGTGCTGTATAATTCTTTCTCAAATCCCAAACTTTAATTAAACTGAAAAAAAAAATCATTCAATATTCAAAATGTTTTAAAAATATTTTTCTGAGAATAAACTACATTTCATTAATCATACCCATCTCCTGAAGAACAAGAAATCAATGTGTAATCATCTTGAAATACTAGACTTGTAATACTTGGGGCTGTGTTATACTTAGTTGATGGAGTTCTACGTTGTCTTGGTTTGTTAGGAAAATTAGTATAATGAGCATTGTATATACAGTTGTCAGGTTTAGGTTGATTACTATGCTGGGCTCTGATATCCCATATCATTATTACACCATCTCGGGCTCCAGTTGCAAAAACAGCTACAAGAAATATTAAATTTTTTCTTCAAGTATTACAAATACTTTTGAAAATCAAAGGAGAATACTTTTATTTTTATCTACTCTACCTTTATCTTGGTATCGAAAAGCTGTACTTTTAACACTGCGAGTATGAGCAGCAAACGTCTGTATTTGAGTGAAATCTGGGGATGATACATCCCATAAACGAGCGGATTGATCTCCTGATACTGTGATCAGTTTCATCTCTTGTGGCATCCATGCAATATCAAATATTGCATCACTGTGAGCCTAGAAGGAAAGTTTTAAAAAAACTGAATATTATTCCTCAGTTGCAGAAGTATTTGAGTATCAACTTTATTACAATACCTGTTTTCCTGCCAATGGCGTGTCACAAGCATGTTTGATTTTTGTGTCCTGTAAGGCAAATTTACCATCTTCATTTGCTAAAGCTATTACCTCTTCGGAACCACAAGTCGTTGAAAATTTACAAGCAAATATAGGCGGTGTTGGATTAAAATCTGGAGCATCAACATTTGGAGAGATTCCTCTGTAGACATCATCTCGATAGCACTTCAAGCGTAGTAATGCAATGTCATAATTTGGACAGAACCCTGTAAAAGAAGTCCCAAATGAAAAAATGTTCTATTCTCTATTAATGTATGTGAATGACTAATTATACAGTCCATAACCTAATAGCTATTTGAAACATAATTAGTAATTTACTACAATAAATGATGATTACTAACTTGAGCCTCTTTCTCGGTCAGCAATAGAATGAACGAAGTTCATTATGTCACATTTGAGTGCTACATGGATATTATTATTTTATAGCACTTGCTTTTTAAGCGCGAAATTCTGTCATTTTTCCCGCAAAATTCCAGTTTAACTTACAATCACCTGAAGTGATGCGAATAAGAAACGGTCATTGAATTCGATATTCGATAGATTTCAAATCGAAATCGATGAGTCGAATGTACATCTTTGTTTGTGTTTGTGTTCAGATCTTCATTTATATACATACTATTTCGAACATTATTATTGTGGGTACATGAGTACATCTTCTATAGTAGGGAATCAGGGATAACCCTGCAAGAAAAAACTTGCAATTATTGACAATGATTTTTATCAAAATCATTATTTGAAATAATTTATAGCACATGTATAAATTTGACATCGCAGCTTCGGAAGATATCCTAAACTGATTCTGATTATCTTGCAATGAAGTTCAGAAGTGAGTATTTGCTGTAGTTTATTAGCTAACATCAAGTTCAATTATTAATCTATTGATATTTCATTAACTAGATCTTTCTCAAGATATGGTGCATTATCCAATGATTTCCAAACATCCTCTGAAAATTTGTAGCAGTGACCTAGATTGGATCCTTGATTTTGGAAATAATCATCAACTGTATGTTTCTGAGTACTCTACATTAATTGATTTCAATTTTGTATCCAAGAAACATTCTCATGAAATAAGTGCTTGACTATTAATTTAAAATGAAGTGAAGTATAATACAAAAGAATTATTATGTTCCTAGGTAGTTAGGTAAGAGACAAATATGAAAACTGATCAAGAGCAACAATCTATAATACAACCTGACCATCATCGCATACCAGTGCGTAAACCACTGTCGATGGTGCAATATTGGGTCGATACAGGCAGCCTACCTTATGCAGAAAATTGTCATAACAATTGTTCAAGTTCTGGATCTTCCCTTTCAGAAGATGAAATTCCACAATCTACTGGTATTAGCTCAATGCATTTACTTGCGAACTCCAGTAAACAAATCAGTGAAAACATTATGAAAAGTGACGTTGAAACATCTAGAGGAATATTATCTAAATTAACAAGCAATCTGACTAATAGCTCAGTAGATACTGTAGCTTATATATTAGCAAATAATAATACAACCAAAAAAGCTGATACTAAAGCAATTCTAAAAGGGTCTAAAATTTGTAATGAATCAGCACATGATGCATTACATTCTAATCAATTTAATTGTGATGAACACAATGTCAGCAATGATCTGCATAATGAATATACAACTACTCTATGTGACCCTGGTAAGATTAAAACAAAAGCAGAAACTGAAAAATGTAATGGATATGTCATGAAGGGTGAGAAAATTATGAAACAATTTTTACCGAAGAGACTCACAAATTTACCTATCACTTCAAATAGTGACGAATCAATTTTCAATTCTAAATTGTCTCTCACGCCAGTGAATGGTCGTAAGTTATTATATAAGACCACTGACTCGGCTGTTGAATTTACTCCAGTATCTGATATTGATGAACCTCATTACGTGAGATCAAAGAAACCATTTGAAAGTTGTCAGCACCCTGCATTAGAAACACCGAAAGTGCATTTAAAATCTTCATTTTTCCACAACCGTCAGAAACGACAGTCTAGAGTTAAATTGTATCACCAAGCAAATGCAAACAGATCATTAGATAGTAAATGTGACGAAAGTGAAAACTCCTCAGATGATTTTCAGAATCAGAAGTCCCAGCAATATGAGTCAAAAGCTAATTATTTGACAGTCTGTGACAAAATACGTGAATATATCTCTACACAATCAATAGCAAATTCTAACAAACCGAAAGTTAAAAAGACTATTAGTATCCAAGCAACTATACATCATTCAATTGAGGAACCAGTTGAAAAGAACCAGCATTTGATAAAACATCAAAATTTGACAGAGAGTGATAAATTAAATGATGTTACTCAACCTAGTTTAATGAGATCAATTTATCCTTTCATGGAAAAAGAAAATCAACATATAGATTTGGAGAGTTCAGTAAAAAATGAAAAAAAATTGAAACTACCATGTGAAACAAAATCCAAATTCCAATTTACCCTAATTGATTCATCTGAGGAATCTGAATCAACTCCGGCTAAGAAAGAAAAGATTTCAAATTCATTTGGATATAAAAAATCTGCTAATTTAAGTTCAAAACAGAAAAATACTCTAGAAAAGAAAATAATGAATAGATTAAATCCGTTGTCTATCAAAAGTAGTACACAGAAGAGGGAAGACGAATCTCGAGCTCGTGAAAATAATAACTTCAATTCAGAATTATTTTATTCCAAAAAATGCAGCGAATTAAAATTGCTTCATACATCGTCAACTGATGAAGATGATTGTTTAAATATGGAAAAAAAAGTACACATACATAATAAAACAAGAATGAATAAGAAACGTAATACACAAACTTTAGATAATGTAGAATCAGAAATATCTCCAGAAAAAAAATCAAATAATTTTTCACCTTATAAATTGTCTGCAAATATTGAGAAAATCAACATATCAAAGTCGAGAGAAAATATTAAGAAAGATTCATCAACGGACTCGACTCAACCAAGACTGCGGGAAATTCCAATTGACGATGCCTCTACAGAGGAAGATTCCATATCATCCCAACCGATGTCCACAAAAATATTCAATTCAAAAAAACAGCATGAAAATGCAAAAGACCACAATAAACTGGAACAAACAGAAGAGTGTGGAAAAGGAACAGTAAAAAGCAGAGCTGTAGAGGGCAACAGAAGTGATTTAAAAAAATCAGACAAAAATTCTACAATCATATCTTCTGATTCGTCCGATGAAGAAATCCCTTCATCTCAGATCTCTAAAAAATCAAAAATAAAAAATTTGTTTTTGCCTAAAATTTTATCATTTTTAGGAGAAATGCAAGAATCAAAAATAGTCAAATCTAAAAAGAAGAACTCACAAAGGTATTCTAGCAATGAATCATCAATCCACGAAAAAGCATTAAAAACAATTGATAAAATTGAATCTAGTCAATCTTGTGATACTTCATTTTCGAGCTGTAGTAGTCATGTTAAGGCTTCAGTATCACGAAAAAAATTGAATGTTAGAAAGCTTATCCAAAATAAAATTTCTCCTAAATACAGTACCCAACTTGAATTATTCACATCGTCATCGACAGATGAAGATAATTCATCAATTCAGAACGAAATTACACATGGGATCGAAGAAAACGTGACAAATCGTGTAAAAGTAAATGCGAAAAAAAATGTTAAGACTTTTTCAAAGACTACGAATGGAGTTACTTCTAGATATTTAACTTCTCGGAAGAAAGATGTGGATTCAAGCTCAGATAGACTTGAACCTAGTTTTAACTCATTCCAGTCTCTCAATCATAAAAAGAGATTGAATGATAAAAATGACTTTTCATCGTCTGATGAAGATATTGTAGCTCTAGCAAGGAAGTACAAAAAAATTCCCAAGTTGAAAAAGAAGTGAAAGTTAGTATTAAAATTCTTAAAAACTTATTTAAATCAATTTTAGACAATTGTAAATAAATTCATGTTTTTACTATCAACGATCCAATCAATATGCAATCCAATTCTTTATTGTCAATGGATCTTGAGCAAATCTTATTCAAAATGTATACACCGACGTATATCGCATTGAAATACATGCATGATCATTTTGTAATATTTTGTGAGGAGTCGGTTTTGCAATAATATGTTTGCGTGTGTTATACGCGCATTCTAGATAGTACATACTATTGAAATTATTATTAATAATTATACACGCTAGAATAAAAATATATTTTATACTTTGACTTGAATGTAATGAGTATAAAAATATTGTTGTTTTTTACGTAATATATACAGATATTAAATAAAATATTTGTTAAAGATGGCAATTTATTGAAAAAAGACAATGAAATTACGTGCAGCTAGTCCTGTAATTGTAAGAAAATACATTAACTTGGATGGTTACATCGCTACATACTATGAACCTATGAACCTCTCAAAAAATCATGCTCTATAAACCGGAATGTACAAAAATGTCAAGGAAGGACCGATTTTTTCCTCGTTTTTCTCAAACATCTCGATTCACATAATTTTTAGAGTAAACTTCATACGAATAAAAATGTTAGGAATTATATTTTACTGTACATACAAGATAAAATTGGTCCGAAATTCACAAAATTAGTTTTATAGCATATGAGAAAATGTTAGAAAATACTATTGATATCAGTCAACTTTTTCCAACAGTCTTTTCAACGAACTTTTAAAAGTGACAAGAACTCGTTCACTGTAATCATAGTTTTGAAAAACCTTGAAAATATGAACAGCCAGAAGCTGCAGTCTAAAAACTGTCTGGTCTAGCTTTCAGATATTTATTTTTTAACTTAGGATACTCGAAAATTTAGGCCGAACTTGCTTTCAACATAATGGGGAAATGGTAAAATGGGAACTCTTTTTTAGTCGCCAATAGTTTACACCTCCTTTAAGGTCTGAAGTATTACGTGTATTGAGCTTGAAAGATTAAAATATTCTACGGTAGAGAAAATGAATAAACTTAAGGTTTTCAAACATAATGCATACGTTCACGTGCATTTTGAGAGATCTTGAAAAGATTTATTTATCAAAAAAAATCATGTCGATTCGACTATACTATCTAGAGGTACTAAAGTGCAAAATTGAGTTACGTTTACAGATAAACAATTGACGTTGAAGTGTTGAATTAAGTACTTTTTATATGCGAATCAGCGTTAATGTCACCCTCGTGCAGAAAACGCAAAAAACTTTATAAAAGTGGAAAGTACACGGGTTTTTGAAGGTGCATGCGCTTGAGCGCAGTGCGGGAAGGGGGACTAGACTCAAGCTATGTCAAGCAGCAAAGTTCGTGCGCTTTTGAAATCTTCGAAACACGTTAAAATTCTTTTTATCTCCAGTTTTAGTGCATCAATTGAGATATTTTTTTTCTTCAATTGACACAGAAAAACGGGACGAATGCTATTAGAATGATTGAATTGGGAAATTCTGAATATTTCTCACATTATTTTGGGCGCGCTTAAAATGAACATCTTTGTAACGTGTTCAAACTACTTGTCGATGGTGATTTTATGTTAAAACATCTAATTCTCAATGAACACGTGTATATGTAACACATGTATATGTAACTCTAAAAGCGATGAGAATCGAGATATTTTAAGGAAACGACGAAAAAAACGGCCTTTTTTTGACATATTCGCATATTTACAATTTAGTGCAAAATGCGTATTTTTTTCGAAGAGTGCATGGTTTTATTGTTTTGTCATCATTGTTTTCTAGAATTAAGAAAAATTTAATTTCTTATGGAGGCCACGTTCGAGACTCATTCTATATTGGACTATTATTATAAAATTTGCACATACACTATAAAGTATTTTTATGCATATTTTTCAGAAAATAAAATGAGAATTTTTGTTACAATTTTTTCATGTTTTTAATGAGCTGTAATATTACGATTGACATGCGGGGCGGTAACACGTACGCACTTACGAAACACTTGCAGCTGTTTCGAGCTATGTCTCTTTTCACTTTCATGGCTTTTATGTATGTACATACAGTATAAAGAATGTAAATTACTGACACTAGACAAAGCTTCTTATCAAAAATATATCCTGTCAATGCTATCTTGATTTTTTTATCGAGTAGCTGTTCCTATTATGTGATGTCTAGACAGAAGAAGATGATGTGGTTGGGATACGTATCCTTTCAATACAATTCGGTCCCATTGGCATTCTTTGAATCCACTTTTTTCAATTTCTTGTACTGGATTCGAGTCCAATCGGCAACCTCCAAATAGAGAGGGCCATATTCTAGTCTTAGTTAATATTGCTTGAATGAAGCCGATGAATGATCCATGTTCCTCCGGTACGTGCTCGAGAAAAAAATATTTTCCACCCTTGAAATTCAATATTTTTTCATAATTTAATGTAAAACTCATGAATTGAATAATTCGTGCATCATTAACAAAAAGTAAATATTTTTGGTAAATCACAGCTTTAAGAAATGACTGAAACTTTGCCAGCATCACCCGATTTCTAATCCATTTGAATTAGAAATCTGCAGGTATAAAAAAATTTATAACAAAATTTGAAACTTACTGGTGCGAGTACTCTGCGAATTTCTTTCAAAGTTTCGCTTACTGACTTTGTGGAACAGAGAGAACGAGTAGTTACCACTGCATCAACGTATTCGGACGGGACCATTTTCAAAGAGCTCCCGTCGCCTGTGATGAGACGTTCCAAGATAACATGAGAAAATTGCCATGATCTATTCCCATTCACAAGATAGTCTCCTAGTTTACGATTCCAATCTACTCCAATAAAATGACTTCCTTCTGGATAATACTGAATATTATCACCTAGAAAGATTTTATTCAATTCTCGACTGATCAAATGTTAAATTTCAAAGAAAACCTTGTTACATCAATTCTTATTGCGACATGAAAGAAAGATATAATAATAATATAATGATATGGTTAATGGGATTCAAAAATCATTTTGTTTTATCTGTAAAAAAATGTTGTCACTGATACAAATCGGAAAGTATAAGCGGCACAAGTCTACGTTGGTGAGAAAATAACCAAAGTGTCATTAGAAAATTGGGGAAAATAAAATTGTGATTACTTTTATTACACGAGGAGAGGATAAACAAAGTATTGATACCTGTTTTAACTCCTATCTCTAATACTCTAATTCTCCCTGATTTAATAAGGGCTTCATCTTTCGAGGTAAGCTGTAGCAGTGGTGCAAAAAGACTTTTCTTATGACCAGAAGCTAATTCAGCACACTCGGATTCAAAACTTAGTAAGAATGATTTGAAATGCCTCTGTCGAAAACGCGACCATTTCCACGAGATTAAACCCGACAAAATTACTAAAAGAATTGCTACAAGTGCATATTTAGTGATAAGGTCGCGCATCCACAAGTCACTTGTACCCATTTTCACTAGAATCTTCTTTTAACTGTCTTCATTTTACGGGTAAAAATTGATGATACAAGAACGCGAATAGCCCAATTCGATATATTTATTGAGGTTTCGCGTCTCAAACTGAACTGAATATATCTGGCGATTGCAGTATCGATTAACCAGAGACTTTTGAATTCCGTTGAAAGTCCAATGTGTTTCAAATAAACAGAGGAGTAATCGCATCCGATAAGATAATTGTATATGAATCTTGGCCATTTGGATGTATGTATTCGTTTCCTCTTCGCTTTAAAATTCATCATACAAGCATCGTATTAACATTTTTCAAGAATCATCCGAAGACATGCTATAGACATCAATTATGGAAGCTAACATCAAATATTGATTTAGACAGACGTAATTTTAATTTCCCCATTAAACATAATTTAAATAAATTCAATGCATCTCGGTGAAATAAATTCAGTTTTCACAAAACATTGAAAATTCTCTGTAATAGAGATACTTGGTAGGGAAAGATGAAAAAGTAATTTTTGAGTACCACATATCCCACGAGCGTTCAAGAAATATACATATATTCGAAAACGATGTTGAGAAGAAAAGTCGCGCGTTCCGAGCAATTTGCAAAGTCGAATTCATATATATTTCAAATTACCCATCCAAATTCAAGAAGTAGTCGTATAATCATCGGCCGAATCACAATCGGAGTAAAATAAAACGAGCCCGTTCGATAAAGAGCCCCGAGAAACAGTTTAGCGAAGAGCAATCGATATGTATATACACATAAAGCTTCGGTGAAACGTATATATACACGTACAAAGTTGAAGTGAGCAGGGGCAACGAGTGTGGCGCGAAACAATAGGCCGGGGGTTTTTCGCTCGTTCGTTCGAGAAGCGAAAGAAAAAAGAAGAAATGAAAAAAAAAAAGAAGTAGCGAGTGCGTAATCGCATATCGGCGGGGAGGATAGGGATATTGGCAGTATGGGGGCCGGGCCGCTTCTCCTTTAGTGACCACAAACAACGGGCTCGCCGATTAAGCATCGGGGCCAACTGGTTGACTCGGGGGCCGAGCCGATTGAGAGTCGTTTGGCCGCGATCCGTAGGCGTTTTGTTTTCGCGAGCGGGGCGGCCAGGAGGCCGGTCGTTTTCGTAATGGCTCGTTGATTCGTAAAAAATGCACACGCGGCGAGCGCGTCCGCGCGCACGTTGGCTCGCTCGCGCCCGATCCTTTTTCCCATCGCATGCGCGGCAACCCCACCACCACCACCACCCCCTGCCTCTGCACGGCCGTGTGCGCCCGGCTATTTTCGCCGCGCATTGTTGAAACCCGGGCCTCCTGGATTTCCTCGAGTTCACTTAGCCGCACAATGATGCAATTACATCCGAGCCGATTCGATACACGCGAATTTATCGTTACGGATATGTGTGCCTGCGCGCGTGTGTGTGTGTATATGTGTGTACCCGAGACCGGCGCGACGGATTCGCAGCCACGAGAGTAAGCAAACACAATGGGCTGTGGACTCGTTCGAACGGCAGTATGGCCCCACACTCGTGGATAATATTTATAAATATATTGCGTGAGTCTCGGTGCAATGGCGTTTCCCGTGCACCCGCTTTTTACTCGGCGCATATGTATTATTTCCGTTGGGAAACTTTTTTTTTTACATCCACAACGAAACGTCTTTGACATTTTTCAGCTCTTCCTGGACGTGCACGAGCACAGCGTATATTTTTCATTGGGACCGTTTAATTTTCAGAGTATAAAAAAAAAATGACTCCGACTTGGCAAGTTCGAATCTCAATACTATATGTGCACGCATATATTTCAACAGGGTTCATTTTGAGTTTCATCGTGAAATTGCCGAAAATGTGTGACAATAACAAGTTTGGTCCATAGATGAATGTTATCAAAGAGTGTTGATTGGGAAAATTAGTTGATTTCAAGAATTGGTTGAGGAGAAACAAAGCCCAGAGGAGAAAAATAGTTGTACGGGTCTTTCGAGCGATTACTACAGGGAATGAATATATATTCGCATAAATATAGACATTCATCGAAATAGATGGTATCGTTTCGATGAATATGTATATTCGCATGAGCAAGCACTGACAATCGAGAACAAAAAAAAGTGTTTCCTCTCCCGGGAGGCATAATCGAACAGTTCGATCAAAGGGTAAGAAGTGCACAAACGAATAACACCGGGGAGCCCGGCTCTTCGTATTCAAATGTTTTTCTCAGCGAGGAGAGATCGCACTGATAAGCGGTTGTTTCGCTTCGTGACGAGAAATAAGCCGAGCGCGCGCTTGTGCTTCGAGAAGCGCTTTTCTTGACGCCCCGCGTTATACACTACGTGCACTTGTATATGTACGTGTGTGTGCGCGAATATGCTGACGCCAGTCCCACTGGTGCAAAGAAATACAGACACACGCGGGACATTGTCGTCGAGAGATGAGAAACGCGGACAAGGAGGCTGCAGGGCCCGATAAACACAACACGACGCACCTGACGGAAATAGGGTCAAGCAATTTGAATAGTTGCGCCTCTCTGTGCAGTTTTTCGTTCCCCTCTCCCTCCCCCGCACGCCTCGATCTTGAATATTTGTTGTAATTTAGAAAAAAAAACAAAGAGCCTCTTTTCCGATCCACTAGAATATTATTGTAGGTTGCGAAACTTTGAATGGGCACGTACGGTTTTAAAGTGGCATTGCATTCAGTATAAAGTTAGAAATTAAGTATTGTACGAGTGCGGGTAAAAATTTCAGAATTTGAAACAAGATACGATATGCAATTCAATACAGGATAATAATCTTTCAAACTAACAAAATCGATAAATATGCGACAAGATAATGTTGATGTATGAAAATTTTCCAATCTACAGGATGACTAAACGAAATAATGTTAACGTGAGAGTGCAAACAGAGAGTATTTTGAAATTTAGAGACCCGCATCGACTGCTATTACTATTTCGAGCGTGGATTCGTGGGACTGGAGAGCAGCGATTAGCGGCAATTAGACAGATGTCAAAAGTTTAATCAAGAATGACAAGCATTTTTGCCCGAATCTAAAGTCTCCCAGTGTGTATATATATCGCCCGGTGTATCTCGTTGTAATTACTCTCCACCCGCGTGCACAATCCCTCGTGTCTGTGCAGCTCATCTACCCTCATAAATGCATGCCCCAGCTTCCACATCGAGAGATGAGTCGGAATTTCGAAAACCATCCGATAGACCACGGACGGGAGAGTTTTTCATGCCAAGCTCTTTCCGGACTGACAAAACGTGCCTAATACGAGACGGTAGCTGCGGAGTGAGGTGCGGGGTGGATTTTTTGGGGAATTAATATTTCGAAAATGTCAAAACCATTCCAGTGTCGCATTCACGGAGCAATGAGAGCAAAAGCAAGTTTTCGCAAGGCGATTTTTCAAAAGCCTATATCGAGTATATCCATGTAACGTATCTGTCGAATACAGGATTTTGTCAAGACGCGAACGCTAACACCTTATTTTCTGCATTTTTTCACCAATTCTGATTCTTCATCTAATTTCGCACAGATATGCACGAATTTTTTTAATATGGGCCAAAAATATCCAGTGGCATATCATTCGATTCTTTCGTCAAGTGTATACCCAATAGGCGCCGCCCCCGAGTCATTAATTATTGATATTCCTCTCAATTTTACTCGGCTAATTACCAGAAAGAACAGTTTTTGCCAATATTATTCAGCGCAGAAAAGTCGGAGTCAGGTGCGACTTTTGACTCATTTTGAAGGTATTTAATAGAGCTTTTCAGTTTATATCATATCTCATCGAATTCCTAACAGAGACCTACCAAAAGAAACCGAATGAAAGAAAGTATTCTCTGAGTGGCGCATATTGGGTATACACTCAAATGTTTTTCATCTTTTGTACTTCTTGAAAGTGCTATATCTCAGCGCTGAAGAGTTCAAATCGAATATGGCTTGCTTCATTTTAATGGTATACGATTCGCCGCCAACCAACTTGTACGGCTCACATTTGACGTGGAGTAGTGATCTTTCTCGCTCAGGTGGCGCATATTTGGTACACATATATACCTTATTTGTCGAATATATGCGATTTTTCAAAAGTTCGCCTATAAGTAAGCATACAAATTTGCCGGATTACGTGAGAACGAATATGCAAATAATCTATTCACACACCCCTACACGAGATGCGATGTATGATTCGTCATGTTTCGAAAATAAATTGACATATAGTTTAAGCAGACTTTGCTCATATAGTGTCTACTGTCAGATGCGTTTTGCCACAGACAAACCATATTTTCTTGCATACAAGAGTACACATATACATACATATATATAGAGCGTCGACTTGGATTGTCGCGAGCTCGCGACATATGCGCGACGGGCCGTCGTTGGACGCTTGTTTCCGGGAAAATAACGGTGTGCAAAAAGGCATGTGTATAGAGCGGTGGTGATTACGCAAAGCGTGCGCGCTTGCGGCGGTATTTAGTCCGCGGCTAATTGCGTCGCTCGCGCTTGCGGCCGGCGCACGTGGGAGGGTAATACGCACGTTGTCGGCGCATATGTGCAACGCTTTGACACGCGACACCGACTGATTAGTGCCTGATGACTCGCGCCTCTCTCTCTCCTCTATATATCGCGTGAGTGCAGGCGCGCATCGTTGAGATATCGCGTGCGCTGCACCACGGCGTATTGTAATATAGCTTACGTGACGGTGCCATTTGTTGCGGATCACACCTACGCGCCCGCGCACCGCACTCCATCATATTATATATATACTTTCGCGCGCGCGCTGCACTTTTGGCGCTTTCCTTCCGACGATCCGTGTGTTTTGCTGGAAATATTTTTCAACCGCTGTTTGGATTTCGCAATCCTTCTTTCTTCGTTCCACGCAACGATTATATGTACATACGCACACCTACCTTTCAAATTCAGCGATCGCCATATGCGCGCTTGATTGCACGCTTTCACTCGGTCCATTATGTAAAGAACCCCGCGATATTGCGCGCGCGCGCGTCGCACTCGCGGCGTTATCGATTGTAAAAATTCAAAGACACACTTCGTTTACGGCGCGTGTTTGTGTGTGGGTTTGTGGGAGTGTAAAGATGAGAATTTCCAATTTCAAGGCTGTAATACGGTATATATGATACTTGGAAACTATCCACACGTGCGGATCGATCCGACAACCACCACGACTAAATATAACAAGATCGTGTCAGACGCTCTCACTTTTTCGAAAACACATGACGCTTATCCCATCGCTGCGCGCACCCTGCACCGCATCAGCCCCCGCATGTATATCCCGTTCTTCGAACAGCTTCGACTTGACGCACAGTGGGTGACGCGGGGGCGCGGACCAGCAGCGCGTGTGAATCCTATATAGCTGTATATACACTTCATTCACAAGAGAAACTCGCTGTATTATCCGCTATGGATTTTCAAAACGTGGGACTTCCTCCGATTTCCCTTGGCATTGCGACTTTTTACCCGATTTTCGTAGTATATGTATGTGCACGCATGCCACGGCTTCTGGGAAAGGGTATATATGCGCTGGAACACATTGGGCAGGGCGTTTCGTCAGCGAATGGCGATGAGAAAATTTACTAAATAGACTAGCGATGAACGAAGAAAAGTTTGACCCTCAAGATATAATATATGACTACAGGTTCATATTTGTAGGCCTTGTAATCGGCAAAAGTCGAGATCGGCTTATTTAATAGATATATATTTGGAAACGTATAGCATGCATGGCTAGCATTTTCATGGATCATTTTCAATTTTATCAGCATGCGAAAACCTGCCGATTCAAATTTCTACATGAAATCTAAATTAATTTAAAATAACCGTCTCGCAAAGAATCATCACGATCTGGGTAAATATCCAGAGCAATGATGCAGAACAATATTCTCTTTAAATCTTACACTGAAAAACCAGTGTATGGAAGTGAAAAATGGGCTGTTCAGTTTATAACGAGGTGACTTTTAAGAATTTTAACAACAATTACTTTAAAGTTGCTAGAATGTGGTTAACGTGAGTCTCAAGCATAGTATTCGAATGGTAGTTCAAACTATAGATAAATAGTTCATATAAAACTTATTTATTTATTTAGAATCAAATTAACCATATCGTACCGACTTCAAAGTTATTGTTTTTGAAAAGTTCGGATTTGACTCGTTACGGATCTGATCAGCCCAAACTCCTGTATGAAGGTGGATGAGTGATTGAGTAGAACTGCACTTAATTTTTCACATCAAATACTCAATTATCCAATTTACATTAAAATATTTCCGGAATATAAAGTGAATTTTCACTGGACTTGCTGCAAATTTGATGCGAAAATTGTTGCTATCGAAACTGTTCCACTCACCCACTCTATCCACATTCATACAAGGATTTTTCATTTTTATACACTGTTTTTTTACTGTAGCAAGCATCGTATCCAGTGAAGCAAAAAACGAAATAGTACATTCCGATACTAGACCAAAAGACGATTTCTAGGCACGTGGGAGGATTGCCGCCCGAGCAAAGCGAGGGTGGTAATCACAGGTGCCTAGAAATCGTCTTTTGATCTAGTATCGAACAGTATTTTTCATCACGAGTGTAGAAAACTAAGGTTTCATGATCAACTTTTCGATACAAGTGATGAAAAAATATTTCCATGCGATTGCTTCTGTCAGTTATTGCAGATATGAGTAAGTTGCCAATATCAAACTAATATCAACTCGTGAGTTTTAAATACATAAACGAAAATACTCGGCATTGAATCTCTCCCCCCCCCCACATACTGAAAAATCTACACAAATATATTTAATTTGAAAATGAACTAAGTGTGACAGACGCTTGTGGACCGCCATATATCAGTATTGCTCGGGAATCGCTGATAGAAGCGACTTCATGAACATTAATCGGGAAATATATAAATGAAAATATGCATGAGTTGTTGATGCACATTTGAACCAATACAATACAGTATAGCTCGAGAGAGAGAGAGAGAGAGAGAGAGAGAGAGAGAGAGAGAGAGAGAGAGAGAGAGAGAGTCCGCGAGTAGAAAATACAGCGGATAGATCGAGCTCGAGCTGGTGCGGTGCGGGAATTGGAGGAAGGGGGGGGCGGGGGGATGGCCTGGCTTGGCACGATGAAAAGTGTCGAAGTAGGCGATAAAAGGTGAGGATGAGACGAGGTCGCGCGCGACGCGCAGAAAGTAAAAAAGGGATCTTGGGGTGGGGTTGTACAAGTACGCAGAGTAGAGCCGCGAGGCTGCCCCGCTGGCGCGCGGTATCTCGTGTTTCTGGCTGGCGTGTAGTGGGCGGTTTTCGCTTGCGGCGGTGTTTCGCGGAGGCTGCAGCCGCCGCCGCCGCCTCTCGGTGGAGGGCCGCTCTTTTGAGCGTTTGCGGAGTCGACTCGGCCATTGTCTGGCATTGTTGGCGAATCGCAATCAATATTTTCACAATATGGCGCCATTGTCTGCGGGCACGGCCCACTCGACGGCCTGTACGCCGCGCTCGCTCAATTTTCAAACGTCGCAGACGCGGCGCAGCTCTCCTTTCCCGCGGCGGCGGCGGCGACGACGACGACGATGCGCAGCGCGCGAGTTCGCCGCGGCTTCGTCAGCCCCCCCGCGCGACCCACTCCAAATCCTCTCATTCTTCCTCTATATATATGTATATATAGTTACATATTGTCTTCTCTCTGTCCCCTCGGCGACTTTGCTCGAGCTACACACAGCCGATACCACGTGCACCGCGCGGCTGTTACAGACTCCAATACTCCAATAAGCATACATATAGCTCTGGGAAGAGACGCGCGAAATACCGACCTATATACTCCCGGGCTTTTTTTACCCCCCGAGTTTGTTTGGACTCGCGGGGCTTGTTTACTCTGGCCGGTGCGGTGAAATCTTCTACGTTGCACCGGTGTTGTTTCTCGAGCTCACGCGCCTATCTCGAGCAGCCTAATTTTCCGACTAGTTTGCTTTCTATTCCTTTGAAAAACAGACGCACACACACTCCACCGGTTGAAGAGGAGCCATTTTATGGACTGGGTGGAAAACAAGTTTTTACGACGCGTCTCTATGGGCAGCTCGCTTTTTCCCCCCTTTTATACTCGCGAGCCCAGTTCTAATGTACTTAAAACATGGCTAGAGGAATTCCGTGGACTACAATAGAAAGAATCGGGAGAGCGAACGAGTTTTTCGTTTTATGGTTTAGATCCTTTTAACCCGAAAATGGGTTCGGTTAAATATTTGCAGCCCTGATTCTACGACACGTCAGATTAAACATCGTAAAATTTTACTTTCCCCCTACGAGGAAAATTTACGTTTTCGGAAATGCCAATGGCTCGAGCCAGTGGGGAAATATCATTGGAGGTCGGATCGGAAGTGTTATCGAGTGATAGCGTACTACTGTTTGGCTTAATTAAGAATAAAAACGTAAGTGAACTATTTACAATTCATTGTATTCTCGATGGTGAAAAGAAACAAACAATCGAAAAACTCGAAAATTTCGAAACGCAGTCTTTGCGCAGTCGCATTGAAAACTGACAAAAAGTACCGTCCAAAAGAACTGCTATGCACTTGTATACGATCACTCGATTTCAGCGTACAGACGTCATTTATAATCTTTGAAGAAACTCCAAACGTCCTCTGCGACTCCTTTTTCTCCTAATACCTGTACTAAAATCGATGATTCATAAAAAAAAATAATTCCATTGCCTCGTTAATTCGAGCAGATGATTATTTTTCGGGGACACATAGCTCTCGATTTCCAGCTTCTAGAGCATATGATCCGTTTCTACATAGTGAGCGAAGCACAAAACCATAGGAGCCTGCAGTAAATTTCTCCAAGGTCCGCGAAACGTATAACGGCCGTGATTGTTGGGCCTGTATAAGAAACGGCTTTTGACGGGTCCTCTGTGCGAATGATCACTCGTCATTTCGAGCACAAGGCCGACAATAGTTTGTCAAAATTGTCCGATAATCGGGGAGGTGTCCCTGCAGCAGACGAGATGAAAATGTGCCGGTGCGCCGCTGGCGCGCGCCAGCCCGTAATAATACGCATTGATACAAGGTCGCGCGCGCGCGGACGACTCGGGGGCGGTGCGCTGGTGGTGCGCGAAGTTACGCGCGCGAGTCGCGCGTGGTCGAGCCGGTGAGGTCACAGCGGCGCGCGCGCGTCATAAAATCGCATTAACTCGCAGCGTCAACAAGTCATAACCGGGGACAATGGCGTGAAAAGCCCGTAGCTCGCGCTGCCAATTGATTTACGGCCACCCCGAAGCCGGCGCATTATATTACGCGGATACGGAGCTCGGGGGCGACGCAGAGTATAAGATAGAGACGGTATATAGGTATAGGTACGTGCGCGCTCGGTGCCAGTGTCGCGGTGAATGCCAACGGTAACGATCGCCGCGACTAAGGCCACGAGCCGTTTCCGGGCCCGGAGGGGGGGACGAGCCACCCCCGCTGCGGCACGCGAGGACACGCGCGGGCCACGCGGCGACCGCACTCCAGCCGATCTCGAGTCGCGCCCGTCCTCGGACCTTCTTCGTGTCCTGCACCACCGTCCGAATTAGCCCTGTCTATGTCTGCGTCTCCCTCTCGGCGAGCTATTCTGATTTGCCGCTTATTTCGAATATCCTGCAACGTGCGCCATTCGGCAAATATACTGTCTGCCTCAAAATTTCGACGGTTATCTCATCGCTTTTTAGCATTCCGTGATGATTAAATTTCATGGCATTCAGCGTTCCTATCCCGTCAGCATAAACTTATAGTGTTTATGTGCTGCAGCTTGCCCAATCTGAGAAATTGCTGTTGGTTAATATTGGCAATAATAAAGAGTACTATTCACCCATGAGCCCGCAGTACTCCATAACAACTCCCAAGTTCTCCCTCCGGGACAGTACTGCAGTGAGAAGCCCCTCGATCTCGAGATTTTTAACGGATAATCGGGTCATTATCCCATTTCGTGTTCCGATCAATGCAATTCTAATATAAGTTGATTCTCTGTAAGTGAACTAATAATCTGATACGCGACGCAAACGATTTGGAATAAGGCAGATATATTAGTCCCGGTTACGAATGATACTTAAGCTGTGTAAATTTCAATGACTTAATGGGGAATTGCTGATTATTGGTTTGAAGGAAAATTTACCTACATTTAATTACAAAGTTAACTGGTGTATGTAGAATCTCTCTTTACTATTCATAAATTATTAGAGCTCGATGATGCTAGATGCACAATGTAAGAACTGACCAGAGAATTTGAATACATTCCCAGATTCGAAGAGGATATAAATTTAGCCTTCAAAATATTATCTCATTATATTCTCTTAAATTGTTACAGTGAAAAGCTACTGCATTGCAGTGAAAAATCACTGCAAGAAGGTGGACAACAAATTCACTAGAATTGCAGTGAATTTTTCATCCAACTAAAGTGAATTTTCACTCTAGTTCCATGAGTTTTGATAGAAAACATTTTTACATAAAATTCACATTTTTACATCATGATTTGCAGTAAGTATGGTGTAAAGTGAATTTCTACTCTGCTTGTGAATCTTATGTGAAAACGTTTTCCATGAAAACTCATGGAACTAAAGTGAAAATTCACTTTAGTTACATAAGAAATTCACTGTAATCCCGTGAATTTGTCGTCCACCTAATTCTTTCAGTGATTTTTCACTGTAAAGATTTAAAAGAGTGCAGTTAACAATACTAGCAACTTGTGAAAGATCATCATCCTTGTAACATGCAACCTCCGTTTGGCAGTTTTCTCATGATTTCTTGCATATTGCGCGAAAAGCAAAACAGTGGAATTGGAAAATACAGAACCAAAATGAATCGCGATTTCCATTTTTACCAATTTTCAAGAACAACCGCAAAATTCCTCCAAAAATCTTATTTTCCCAAAACAGGTGCTTCCATGAACTTTGAAAAGTCTATACTTTTGAAGCGATTCGGAAGGGACGTTGTTGCTCGTTGTAAAAACCGAGGCGTTCGCATTTTTAAAACTGGTCGTGTACTCAAATTAATCGGCCGGCATTCCTGGCCATTGTCCGGGGAAGGGCTAAAAGGCGCCCGTGAGGCAAATGGAAACAAACAAAGTTCGATGAGTGAGATAAATGTGGGTTGGCAAAGCGTTGCAGTGGCCGGTCGGGGGCAGTTTCCGCGTCGGCGGGACGCCTCGTCACGTGTCTCTCTCTCTCTGTCTCTCCGATGTAACGCCGAGGCAAGGTTTTTTCCTCGTCGAATTCCAAGGAAGCGCGTCTGCTCGACAATCTGACACTGTTGCCCAAACAATGGCCCGAGCCCGAGACTACTTAGCGGTAGCGTTACGCGTTTTCGAAAAACTCCCGCGGCGCGAGCTAATGTTGCACTTTCGAGGTCTCGGCTGCAGCGCTGCAGCGCTGTAGCGGCCCAAAAGTTATGCAGTCCGGAGTCATTCGACGGACCCTTGTATATAGACACAACTGCATGGACGCACGCCTCTGCCCAATTATATAGGCATGTATATTCAAATTCCCGGCCCAAAGTGTTACAGTTTCCATTTTTACGTCATGGCTTTGGATGTTCGGCGGCGGAAACAGCTTGTAAAGACTTCCGCGCGCTGTCGGTATACATACACCCGGTGTACCGACGCGCTCCAGTTTTCCCGTATATACACAAGCCAATATTGTGCATCTCGATTGTCTCGGCTCTGCTGAAACTCGTACAATGAGGAGAAAGTGATTCTCTTGTTGCCCAACAACTCCACCTTTTGAATAAGTGAAAATTCCTCTGAATGCGACTTTGGGAATACTTCATTGGGACGGATCGTCGAGGAAAATGCCTCATGATGCTCTACTAAGACCAAAGAAAAAGTTACCCGAGTCCCTTGTTAACTTGTATATAGAATTTCTTTAGCTTGACCGCTATAGACGTCGATTCTGCTTGTGTACGATAGGGAACTTGCATGAAGAATTCCATCTGGTTGTTTCGTGAAGCTTCTAAAAATAATCGACAGGTGTATTTCAGATTCTCTGTTTGCAGAAAATAACGGAAGATACAGCTAGTTGACGTCATCAATTCACACAATATAGTATCATGCGGTGACAATACAAGTTCCTACGATATAGACAATATTTAAACTCGATTCAATTGTTGTATGAAAATCAAGCAACAAGAAAAGACGCGTCGATTATTTTCAAAAGCTCACCGAGAACAACCTACAAAACTTAATTATTCCTATATAAATTGCACGCGATTTATCCCCATTGTTTCTTTCTCCTCGGGCTGTGGTGTCAATTCACATAATTTGCTCATACCCATTCAAACCAGTGATCAGAAGAACAGCATTCATATATGACAAAGCTCGTGACGAATTCGAAGGATAAACTTGAAGAGGGTTGAGAATTATCGAAAAGTATATTTGAGTGCTGCATAATTGAGATGTCCCTTCGGTTTGCCTGCACACATATACGAGAACGGGGCCGGATTGACGTCGCGGTAAACCACACGGCGGGACCCCCGCGCGCATCTCCGATGCGGCATTATATACGTGCGTATATAATGCAGACGCGGGCCCAGAAAATATTTGTAAACTCGAGCGGTCATCAGCCGGGGGCAGAGAGCAGTGCAGAGCGCGGCAACGGGGGTATGTATCAAAAGCCGACGGGGTGGAAAATCAGCTCCCGAGGAGGGCCGCTTCCACGTACGACGTATTTTGGAAAAACATTTTCGATCCGCGCGCGATCCGCCCACTCCGTCCCCCCTGGCTTTTCCAAGCGCGCGCGTGTGTGTGTGTGGAACAAAGCATGAGCGGATATTCAGAGAGAAACGCCGACGCATCGTGCGCGCGGCCCAAAGTGAGACGCGCCAGAGAACAGCCGCGAGACAGACAGAGAGAGAGAGAGAGAGAGAGAGAGAGAGAGAGAGAAAGAGATGAAGAAGTGGTTTTCGAGGGGCTAAGAGCGTTATTTGGGACTATGCGCCGCAAGACATGTCTATCCGCGCGCGCGCTCGCCTATTCGGAGGCATCGGGCACAATCCAGATGCCGCTAATTTCGCTGATTCGCCGTGACGACGGGTCCGACGAGTCAAAGCTCAATTGTGTTCCCCTCTCTCTCTCTCTCTCTCTCTCTCTCTTTCTCGCTCTCTCAATTCTCTTCGATTTTTCTCTTTTTCTCGCCCTTTCGTCCCCTTCAATTTAGCCGCGCGACGCATATTATACGTGCGTACACACTGCGCCATTCGTCGCGCTGCCAAACCTGCATAACAATTTGATTTCTCGTATTCAAAATATCCGTCGCCGCGAGGCTACGAGGGTGGTTTTACCTGAACGCGGCTAATCAATTTTACACGGATATAAGCTTCGATTCGAACCCGTATCGGTTTCAATAGCGCGGCAGCCGTCGGGCGGGGCAGAATGAATTTCCGTATATCCGTAACGTATAATCCTGAAAGTTGTTACATCGATCGGATTGGCCAAAACAAGCTCCGGCGTATATGTTGAATGGGGCAAAAGTTAAGCGCGAAATCGCTCGATGCGCGCGGTGAGCGGGCGTTCTTTTTCATTTGCGAAACAATCGCGGGACGGCGGCGGTTTCCGGATGAAAATTTCGAGGCGAGCGCCGCGAGTGATTGATGCTCGGCATACTTAGCGAGGATCATTAGGCATAATCGGGAAAAAGGAGCCACGCAGAGAATGAAAAAGGCTCCGAGTTGTCGTCGGCCGGAGCCGAGCATAGTGGCAAATGATGCAGCCCTTTGCCGGCAAATCATCAGCCTCGTACGCGTCTCGGTGCGGAAAGCCCGTTGAAAAGTGCGCGTATAGACGTATACTGCACGTGGTGAATGTGCAGGGCGCGTATATTATAGATGCTGCGGCTGCTCCATAGGCGAAGAGTCATTTCTCGCGTGCGCGCAACGCGTCATTGCGGTGGCGGATACATGAAGAGTTGTGCGGCGGCGCACCAGCTATATAATACAGTGCGCAGCGTGATACCTTGTCCGCGTATAATGTACAGTGACTGTGTAAAAATTTTCACTACTTATTCCCAAACCAAGGGTAATTTGCATTCTCTCGCCTCCCCTAAGCTTCCCCTCTCCTTACTTCATCATTCTTCCTTCTCACTTACCCTCATCATCGCCCTCAACGCCGACCAACTTCGACATACTTGCTTCAATAATTTGTCTCTTGGTACGCCCATTGTTACTACTCGACCACCAACGTCGTTGTTCATTAACGCGACTTTGTTCACGGTCAAACGGATAATCACTTACACAGATGTATCATTTTTTTATTGATAATTTTTAATTTTAAAAATTTACGTGTGTTTTTGGAAATCATCAGCTGGTTCACTTAAATAAACAATCATATGATCAGAAAATTTTGGAAGATGGAGAACGTGTACGTACATACATACAGTTAATTCAAGACGTTAGGCCTTTTTGGCCATTTTTTTATGAATTGGAAAAAATGTATTTATAATACCAAACTCACCACATGTTTACATTTATGTATTGAGATACAAGTATGTACTTTTTTTTACTAGGAACTTTCACAATATGATGGCACAGGGAAACTTTCAAAATGAACATCTTTTTCAAAAGTTGCTTCACATCAATCTTGACTAAATTTAATAGTTCAACAGATAGAAAATTTTTTCCTCAATCTGCATAAAATTATCTAGAGAAATACGTACATAATTTTAAAAATATTAATTTTTTAATAAATACCAAGGTTCTGAAAGAAAAAGTTTGGATATATGTATAGCAAATGATGTCACCCGTAATTCGTTAATACCTTTTACAATTTCCAAAACTTTGCAAAATTCGTGAGTATTTGATTTGAAAAATGCAGCCCAACGATACTCGCGTTTAAAGTTTCAGTCGTACGTTAATAACGGCATGACTTGATTAAATGAAAGTGCTTGAATATACAGAAAAATAAAAAATGTTTTCCATGAAAAAAGAGTTTTTATTATAGTTTTTAATAGTCTAAGCATAACTTAAGGCAATAAAAAAAGGAATTTTTCAAAAATTGTACAGTGGCCAAATCTGTAACGATAAATTCAACATTTATGTATGATTGATTCTTTTTGAATTTGAAGTATACAAAATATGCACATATTATAGTTCATCAACTCTCATTTATCCGACTTCAGCCACTTTTAAATACTCACTTTTAAACGATATAATCAGAAGTTCAGACAAAAATTTATTATATAATCACTTATTTATTATATAATCACTAATTTTTTATATAATCACTGTAATTTCATCATGTCTTCGGGTTACCCATAAGAAATTCTTAAAATTTCATACTCTTTTCAAACCTTACAGTAAGAACCAGCGTATGGAAGTGAAAAATCACTGTATGAAGGTGGATGACTGATTGATGGGAACAGCAGTTAATTTTTCACGGATAATCAAAGTTAATTTTCACTTCAATTCCATGAGTTTTGATAGCAAAAATATTTACATCAAATTTGTAGTAAGTTCCGTGAAAATTCACTTTACATTCAGCGAATATTGGCTAGGTGTTAAGAGCCCGGAAAATTGAGTATTTGATGTGAAAATTGTTGCTATCGAAACTCATGGCACTGAAGTGAAAATGAACTTTGTTTACATTAAAAATTATCTGCAGTTCCATTTAATCATCCAATTCATCCAATTCATACAGTAATTTTTCACCGTTGCGTTTCAAGAGATAGCTTGTACATATAAATATGATGAAGTCCGGATTATTCGATCAAATACATCTTACAATTAAAATGACGACATAAAATGGCCTAGGGTAGACTATGCTCGCTACCGGAATCGGGCCGTATATATATATGTATTTGTCACCACGCGAAAAGGATGTATGTATATACATGGGAAGAGGCCGTCGCTTATAAACAAAGTGCACAGAGGTAAATGGGGGGATTAGTAAGCAATTAGCACTTGGCTGTGACAGGCGGGATAAAGGATAATTCGGGGAAAGGGGCAGCGGCGGGTGGAGCGCGGCCGAATAGGCGTGGTAGTTGTGGGGGGGCATTGTGCAACGGAATATTGTGCGCGAGCGAGCGGCCGAGCGGGCGCGAGAGACTCAGCGCGGGTAAACAATGCCGCGCGCAAATCCCGGGAGTCCAATAGTATCGAGCGCGGGCCGCGCGACTCCCACATGCTCTCTCGCGACGCCCGGGGGCGGTTCCTCGACTGCGCGCCCATTGTTCGGGCCGCGTTAATGATTCGAATCGCCGCGCGCGCGCGGCTACATGAAACGCCGCCGCGCGGCTTATGTACATGATGATAGTCAATGGAAAATCAAAGTCATCCGATTGCCTGCGCGATCATCCCCGTGCGCGCGCGACCGACCGACCGACCGAGCGTGAAAATATTTTGAAAACTCCGGTGCTGGAATGCACTGCGCCGACCTCGAGATCCCCGATTCCCATCGGCGTGTGTATAATCATCCTACTTAATGGAGAGCCGCGCGTAAATGGCAATGGTGATTTCGGTGGAATCTCTCGGTGTTTGACTCGGGCATCCCCCGGGAGCTGCAGGTGCAAGCCGAGCTGCGGATTCTCACGTTGAGGCTGCGGGCAACGACTCGCGCGACCAGTCGATCCAATTGATTCCGTGTGCTGTTTTGAGAGACACTTGTTGAGTCGCCCTCGAGTTGTACAACCCGTGACTCGTGCTCTTTGAGCGGGAAGCTTCTTCGGTCTAGACATAGTTATTCAATTTAAGTTCAACTTTTTTGGATATGGTTAGAACGGATGGATCATATTCTATAAAATGTCATAGACCGAGGTTTCCATTAAGCTCATCACAATGGCGAGCCACAGCCAGTGTTGCCTGATCAAATCTTCTCTCTGCTCGCTCGCAATGCACGAGAATGATGAGCAACAGGTTGATTTGAGATGCTCACCTGCTCCAATTCTTGTTGCAAATCCGATAAATATCTTCTCGTACAGAATTTCACAAGAAAGAGAAAATATATTTCATCAAAATCTCGAAATTACGTTTATTTTTTCTCAAGAACGGCGTCAACGTATGAGCATTTTGGAGAACTGGCAGAGCGCGTGTTGAGAGTGAAAATCTCACTTTGACGATGAACAAAATTAAAAGTCGTCAACCAGTATATGGAAAATCATTTACTTTGCAATCGAAGCTTCATAATGCTTAACCGTATATTGTTTCAATTATATTCTGGAGGCATACTAATTATCAGGGTGCAAATTTGACGATATAAAAGTTTCGTTCTCACGGTCATTTACTCAAGGAATGGTACATGTGAATATTTTCAAATCAAACTTTGAATAACATCGGACTTGCAGATCATGGAATAAACATCAATATTCAACTGAATATCCACGTGAATCAGAAATGTCATATGGAATCTTCTTTTCAACATAATGGTAGGAAACTCATGAACAACCGTTTCTGCTCAAGATATGTACATACATTTTATCAATGCGTTTGTGAATAAGAAGTGTGTAGTAGAGATACCAACGAAAACAGAGAGCAAAGGTTTTTTCATTCTCACAAGAAGATCGTTCAGAGCCACGATGTTATTCTCATAATTCATCATAATCCAATGAGCCCTCCAATTATAAACCTAAGGAATGATCGACTATATGTTTATCAGTTTTCCATTTGATAAGGAATGATTCTGGTATACATGGAAAATTCATGTCCAATTTGAATTTATTCGTATTTATTAATATTCATCGAAATAATCACTCGCAACACGCGCTCTGTTGGCTTTCCCAAAATGCTTACATTGACGCAGTTTTGGAGGAGAAATAAACCTAAATTCGAGATTTTGATGTAAGGTAACTGTACCCAATTTGGCACTGTACCCAATTTGGCACAATCGTCAGATTTCGTATTTCCGGTGCTCTCTGAGCATCAGTCGCTCTTGGCTCTTGGGTTATGTTGGGGGAATTAAAAGAAAATTTTCGGTACCTTCCCCGCCCATTTAGCCCTTAAAACCACTCTCCTACAACACTTTGAAGTTTCACTTACTGATTTTTTCACCATTTTCTTATTTCACTTTTCACACTCAACCTCAAAAATCAGGTGTCAATAATTTTTATCTCTCAAAGTGCCATTACTCTTTTTTGTGTAAAAACATCTCAGCTTTCGATTGGTCTCATCAGTTTTCCTAAAATTATTTTTTATCCTACTCAAATTGCTGTTTTTCGCATCAAAAAAAAGTGTACCCAATGTGCCCCTCTACGCGTTTTTAAATGGGAAGACCGAGTGAAATCATTGAATATTTGTATAGACATATTACGATGATTTGGACGCGTATTTTTGAGTTGTATGTTAAAAAATTTGTATAAATATCACTGGGAACATGATTGAGAGTTTATTTCAATGCCAATTGGATCGTCCCTGTAGGCCTATATAGGCTGTAGCTAATGATTAAAAAATTGTGCCAAATTGAGTACACGTTTTGTGCATTTAGCCTTTTTGCGTTTTTTTTTAAATTGCGATTTTCGATAGGTTAAAGTAGTCGAATGATGATTATGAAGATGGTTTCTAATAGGTATTGAGCTAAGCTTTGAGATGCCGTTCACAGAATTTTAAAATTCTAAGTCTATCATAGTCAAATTCGCGAAAAACCCTTAGGGGGGGGGACATTGGGTACAGTTACCTTATTCTATTTTTTATTTTTTGTGAAATTCTGTATAAGTGGACATATGAACTTTAATCGAATTGCAACATTAGCGACAAGTTTCTTAATTATCATACACTCACAGAAAAGTATCGACTACATAAGCAGCTGATGGATACCATAATTAACGAACAAAAATTCTTTATGAACAGCGAATTGAATCAAGTGAAATTCTGTAACCGGAAGTAGGAGCATGACGGCGGTATTCACCTGTACGAGAAAAACAGCTGTACGTATATATAACACGTTCAGATGAAATCTTTGTAAATCGTGTCTCGAAAGTTATGATCCGAAATATAAAAGTAAGTTGTCCAGCCTCGAGAACTCGGCATTTTTCAAGATATGCGGATGCAGAAACAACTTCATATACCTTCATTTCCCCCGACTCATGCGATGGCAGTGGGTTTGGTCGAGAGTCTGAACGGGAGAGTTATATATCAATATTGTGCAAGTCAAATTTTTTAGAAGCACAATAAAGAAAGGAAAAAACATCTGTCGGAGCCTGCTGTGCAACGATCATCATCGAGTTCCACAGGGAGCCGAATCTCATTAACAAATATAAGCATATGGAGTGTCACGGGGAATGTAAACACACGAGAGCGTTTCGTTAGTATTCCGAAAATGATTAATTAAAACGGTGGGAATGTGTACACACAAACGATTAGGGCCCAGGGAATATATCGGGGCCTTTGCGGCCCGAGTCAATTAATATTCGGCCGCGGCGGCAGCGGTCATTCGATCTTGAGAAAGATTCCGGCGTTCGGAAGGCGCTAAAATGTTTCTCGGGCTGCGCGTCACGCTACACACACACACACACGCGCGTATATATATGCGTATTGGTAAATGTATTATGGCTCGCTTATATATACCAGCCGAAAAAGATTAAAGATCAAAGGGATCGTTCGGTGCGGGCCGCTCGGCAGGCCGCGCGCCCGCGCCGATTGATAGCTGCGTGAGTTTGACGTGACAGGCCACCGTTGAGGCGAGAACGCTCCCAACCAATGAACTCATCGCTATATATGTATATATATATATATATATGCGACCTGTAGCTCGGATACGCGACGACGCGAGTACCCGGACTCTACATTTTTTCCTCTTGCATCCCTCGAGGTTTCGTATCGCACAAGCCTCAAATTCATCCGAACGTAGGTCCTAGTATTTCTCCTCTCCCGGATATTCAACAAAATTACTTTTCAACGTATTTTCATACGTGCTGTTTCATATGAGGCTCCGCGCCCGGTCTCGTATGCCTCATCGATTTCCAATAGGAGATCTGGATAAAACGTCACATTGAAGGGTTAAATCTTTTGCTGGAAAAACACACATGCGCGTAAAAAGTACAATTGATGCTAAGCCGTGTATATTTAATGACGTATTTTGGACATCTGCTAAGTTCATACTCGAGTATCTCCTGCAGAACAGAAGCACACTTGTCTGATTGACCTCGACCGCGATTTCCACCTGAGATTCGGGGTAGATCAACCTGCCCAGGTGCGTTTTCCACCCGACCGAGTCGTCTCACTCACGCCGCGCACTGCGATCCGTAAATAGCTCCTGTTTTTCCGTTTCCGGCCGCATCCGACGTGTCTCTCGCCCTTGAGTTTGCGTATGGTACCTGCCGGGGCTCGTAAGATATATATGCATACACGAGCGAAGAATTGGAGCAAGGCGTGCCGCAGAGTCGGGGCCCGTGGGCTGCGCCAGCTGCACCAGTCGGCCGTCTAATTGAATTATCTAGTCCACGCGGGCGCGCCATTCGACGCGGAGATTCCGACCTGCGGGGCGAAAGCTCTATATCCGCTGAAAAGTCATGATGGCTAAATATTGAAAAACACCCCGGGCCATTGTCGGCCCGTCGGTCGCTGCTTTCTCTCTTTCAAATGCCGCCGCCGCCGAGACGTTCGTGACGCGCCCATTGTTTGTCGCCAGGCGAGCTGGCCGAATTTCCATGCGGGACATCCCGCCGAAGCAGATGCAGCAGCAGCAGCAGCGGCGATGATCGCGTATGGAAAAACAGGTTTGCCGCGGCCCTGCGGAAATTCGGGAGGAATTCCTCGGGTTTTGGGCCACGCAACTCTCGTACACACCGATACGATCGCCCGATAATGGCTGGAATCAAATCGCGCGGCCCGAGCGCAGGTGTAATTTCGTTTCGGTAGCTTTAAATCCAAATTGAGCTGTCTCTCGTCGGCTCGCCGGAGGTATTTGTGGGTCGGACGAGCGGTAGAGGCATGTATCGTGGCCATGAGCATTTTTCCTTTATCTTGATTAATCCCGCGACTTTAGATCCCCGAATCCCACGGGAAGATTTAGAGCCTGTCGCTGGATGATTATCAATCACGAGCGCGCGGCATCGACGCGATTCCCTTAATGCGGACGTAGCGTGTCATCACAAACTCTGTACCAGGAAAATTCAAACGTGTATACACATCGAAGCTGACGAGTGAAGTCGTAACGCGCGCAATTTTCGGAAAAATATGGAATGCCGTGGAAGCATCTCGTTGGATATTCCACCTGTCGGACGTAAGACGCGGGGAAACGCTCGCGTCTACCGGAGCAAAGTCGGAGCGGGCCATTCATTATCACCTTATCCCTTCGCGGACAAAGCAATTTTTTTTTCCTCCTCGTCAATACGCAGTGGGAGGACGCGGTGCGGCCCCCGTCCGGACGGTAGCTGATTTTTGGGAAAAAGTCATTAAAGCAACCGGCCCGATGGAATAATGGTCAGAGCGAAGTTTCGGACGCTCGCGACAAAGGGCGTTTGGCGATTTCGACCGGGTAAGAAATGCCCGCAAAGTGGAGCGGCCCGGAGGTATACGCGCAATATACCCAGAAGTCGTCGGTGCCACGTAGCCGGGGCGAAAACTCGGGCCGTACGTCGCTCGGGGCGAAGTCGTTATTAGGGAGAAAACACAGGATCCGGCGGGTGTGTGCAGGGCTCGAGGCCGGATCGTCACGCCCAGCCGCGGGACTGCTGCTGCGCCGCGCGTTGTAAATCCGTAATCCTCGCGTCGCGGAGCAGCAGCAGCGGCACGCGGCGAGCCGACAATGCGCCCCGGCCCCGTAGGTGAGCTCGACCTAGCCCAATAATGTCCCCGTCGTAAAACACTAATGTCCGATCATGAGCCGAGATATATTCGCCGCGCGCGCGCCTCTCTCTTCCTCCCTCGGACTCCTGCGGCTGCGCGAGCGACGTCCTTTTTTTTCTCTCTCTCTCTCTCGCTCGTGGAGACTGGAGCGCAAGCGCGCGCAGGACACGATTCGCGCGCCCCGAGAGACACGCCCCCCGACAGCGAGTCGTGCACTTTTTTACACGAGCGCCGCAGTCGGAGCTGAGCGGGAAAGGGTCGCTCGCGCGCGCGCCCCGGTGAATAGCCTCGCGCTGCGTCCCATCTAATTTACGACCTTTTGCTCAATAGCAATCCTGTGACGCGCCTGTCCGTCGATGAGCTCTCCTACTCGCAACACACACACACAACGGCTCGAGCAATCTTAATAGCCGTCTGGTTGTGTTTCACGCACTTTGCGCATTTCCACCAGTTCAATCGCATTCTCATATAGGGTAGCTCGAGCAAGACTCACTCCGGGACTTATTCCATTGATACGGAAGACGCGTACTCCGGTTGTGTGGGCCAACACAATGCTTGTTATACGATATCACTTATCCAATTTCAATGAAAGGATCGAGCCAAGAGCGAGACGAAGGGGCAATTAGCTTGGGAAATTGCCGAGATCCTTCGCGGTTCAATGGGCTCTCTCTCTCTCTCTCTCGTACGTCGTGTCGAAAAATCGATGCGCGCACTCCTCCGCGTTGCAGTGCACTGTCAAGGTTGTCATGCGATACCCAACCCTCGCGGCCCACGTCTCTCTCTTGGAAACTCTTTGACGCGGCGGCAAGGATTTTTCAGACATCGCACTCGCTCGCGAGGTACATTTTCATGGCAAAAGATATATATACATTTATACGTGCGCACGTATGATCGACGAGCGTATGTACCGGCGTCTTGTTTCATTCTCTCATGTGTGTGATGCGCTTACGACGGCCTTCGATCTCATATCAAATTTTAACGGGTCCTCGTATATAGTTGATTTGATGAAATGCGATCACACTCGCGCCCGATACTGGGTGGAATGAATCGTGGCAAAATTATTATTGACGGGGGCAACGTTCTCAATCGTAAATTCGTCTCTGCCCGATCCCACGTACTACATTTGACGTACGCACAATGTATATATACGTCTGGGAGATGTAGACCTGCACTTCGTTTCAGCTCTCCCACCTGCATCGAGACTTTTTTTCGACCTCTAAATTCAGAGGGTGCCCTTGTCAGAAGTGAACATTTTTTACTGGCGATCTTGAATTTTTTTTCTCACGTTTTCCCTTCTTATTTGGAGCATTTCAAACACCTTTTTCCCCCTTATCAGCGATATATATTCCCTTACTATAAGAAACGCGAATTTTGCTGTTACCGAATATTTATACATATGATCTTACCAAAAAGTTCCTGGAACATTTATCAGTATATAACATCCTCTTCTACATAAATTCTACATTATAGGTAATCCATGTATATAATCTAAATAGAAAACTTGTGTAGAAACGTGTTTTATATTCTTCGCACGTATTTCTATAATATTGAAATTTACAAACTGCAACAATATGCAGATAAGATTCACCTGTTTTATTTTGGAAAATGAATCTACGCACTTATCAATCCGCCCAATTCAGTTTTGTCTGCACAAAAACGTTTGCGACCCGAGCGTGCAGCTTTGGTTACCAAGTTCGCGAGTGCCAGCCTATACAAACGAGCGAGGCGCGTATACTATTTTTTTATGACCCTCAGCAGAAAAGTGCCATTCTTTCGGAACGCCAAGACGCAAATTCGGCACTTTGACCGACGCTGGGACGAAAACAAATTTTCAAGCGAGCCCGCAATACCGCGAAGAATCTCCAGGCCCGAGAACAATGAGCGGCGACGAAAAGGCTTCAATACAAATCATGACTGTGTTGACTGCAGGACTTTCAAGAAGCCGGTCGTTCCACGGGGGGGTTGCGGCCCCGGATATTTAGACGTTAACGTGCGCGCGCGCGAGTCCGACAAAAAAAAGTACACGTATAGGGTGCGCGCGCCGGAGGACAAGGAGTATTTGGTCGCCGATGAGGACTTGTAGGCTGTGCCAGCGCCGGAATCGGCCATTTATTACAGTCGCCCGGCGTCCAACAATGCCGGGCATTGACAATTTGCTTAACACGTTATACGCGCACCTATATACATGTATATACACGAGCACGGCCGCGACGCTCCGCCCACGATCGAACTACACAGGAAAAATGCCGACGTCTTTATTCCCGCGACGTTTTCTCCGCTCCTGTCGATGTATATACCATACACACGCACACACTGGCTCATGTCTCTTTCTCTCCTTTATGGCTTTCTTTCTGCTTTTCTCGTTTTGTCGGTGCGTGCGTCCCTCGCGGCGCGGGACGTCGAGTAGCTCGGATGAAAAATCGTGAAAGGGTCCGCTGGCGGTGGTTTCGATTTCGGATATGTTTTCCCTGTATTTATGTGTGGACGCGCGCGCGCGTGTGTGTGTGTGTGTGCGCGCACGCATGACGAGAGCCTGCCGCGCCATCTTTTCTCGAAATTAGAATTATTGGCTCCTTTGAGCTCGAGCCGCTTTTCGATCCTTATAATGCGCGTGTTGTCGTTTAGTAGCCATACACACCAACACCTCCCACTTTCTTACGAGGAATATCGGATTTTAACGTTACCCAAAAATTACCATAGCCTCGTTCCGAAAATTCCTCACCATGAATCTCACGCCGTGAGTCTCCGATCGCGTGTATTGAGATCTCGGGAATCTAATCTGAGTGTAGTGAATGAAAGATCACTCGTGGGTATATTTATGATCGGGAAGATTCATTCGATTAGATTTTATAACGAAAAATTCTCATTTTCTTTGTGATTATCAATATGTAACGGTATCGAGACAATTCAGCAAATGAAAATACGAATATTGCACTTCATACTCTACTGATTCAATATTGATAATTGAAGTAATCTATACCCACAACTATATACTCATACGTATTTGTACTCATGTATTATACAATATTTCAATGTCGATACAGACAAATATAAAGCACAGAATCTGAAAGTTACTGATTCTATACTAGTATAATTAACAATTTATATTAGCTCACTCTATCAGCGTTTCCAGAGAGTTGCAATTTCTAGCTGATTCTCAATATACAAACTAACTTTCTCAAGTGGCTATAACTACACTTGTACTCGAGACCAAGTCTTTGGAAACGCTGATAGAATCAACTAGATGGGAATAGTTTACATTCCGTATACAAATGAGCTTGGAAGATTCACATTAGCCGCTAAAAGCCAATTTTATAAGGTGCACTAGTGTGTTTTAAAATTATTCTTTTTTTTTCCTTTGATATCTAATAATCTTGATATAACTTGGTATTGATGATTGCTCGACCTGCAGAACAATCTCGATTCGAAATCCAAGGTGAGCTTGTCTAGTCTGGAGGTATTATCCAATAATTAGCGAAAAAAAAGCGTTTCATTCGAGATTATTGTCAAAAATGTGTCGAGTACCGTTTACCGGACAATCAAGGCGATCACTATATGTGTATATTCAAATGAAACCACGCGTATATACACATAGGACGGATCCGTTACCCGTTGAGCGATGCATCTCCAAAAGGTGTAATGAAAAAATTCCCGGATAGTATTGAATAGCCATTGATTGATTCATATACATTGGGCCGTGGTCCTCCGAATGTAAACATCCCCAATTAAATCTCGAGCTCTGACAAGCCGAAAGGCAAACTCAATTATACGGTTGATCCGCCCGAGAACACACTCTCCTTGCCCCGTCTTCGGCACTAAATTAATTATCCTTCCTCGGCATCTGCCTTTGATCTGTCCGCGTGGGAATTACATAAGGAGCCCGGGAGCCCACTCGCCGCAACGTATAGCAGACCGACGCGTGCACTCCTTGTGTAAAGTGCATTTTTGGGAGGGACTCGAGGAAAGTCGTTTTCCCTCGTTGGATCTTCCAGCATCGGAGTATTTTATCACTCCCATACAACAAGAAAGTAATTGGTTCTCCAACAAAGGAATTCCAGAAGGCTGAGAAAGTTTGCTCCTCCGCTATGAGCCCGCGGTGGTCTTTTATATCAAAACCGCTTGATTTTTTAGTGGTTAAAGTTGGAGTTAATTAAATGTTGTCTCGATTCGGCATAAATGAGAAGACCGGCTGTACGTACCGGAGAAAGTATCCCAATATAACTTTGAAACACATAACACTTTTGCAAATTGAATGAATCACTCAGGATAAATTGTCTCTTGATCCTCGTGATGTAGACAGGAAAAAATAATCAATCCTGGAAGATTTGCAAAATCGTCTATCGACAGATGCTCAAACGCGCATACATTTGGGACACCCGACGGGGCATCGTCCCGAACGAGTCTCGAAATCTCAGATTCGCATATTATACCCCGAGACATACGTTGCTTCCTCTCTTGGATAAAGCAAAAGCGCTCGAGTGTGAGCGAAGCAATTGCAGCACACCTGCACGCGTCTCGGTTACCTCGCGAACGTAACGAGCAAAATAGAATAGGTAAACAGACTAGCGTAATTGCTCGCTGCTCGGGTCGCTCGTTATCGGGCGTTTGAGTATGTTGTCCGACGGTGCATCATCGCAGCACACGTACAGTGGCTGCGGCGTCGTGTGCAGCAGGTTGCCGCGCGACTAATGGCGCGCGCGCGGGGCCAGAAAACGCCTCGGTGGGCTGCGCGTACGTGCACAGACACACACATATACACAGGGCGGTGCTTTTCATCTTTCCCGCGGCTGCTGGCTCCGCCGGTGGCTGCTGCACGCCGAGCTCGAGAGCCAATGCGCGCACACGACGAGCGCGCGCACCTAACATCCAACCCTCGGCTCCGATCGTCCGCCCGCCCGCCCGCCTATACATACATACGTATATCTGTCGCGCATAAATTTTCCCCTCTCTCTCTCTCCACTTGTGCGTGTGTGTGTGTGTAATATCTGTCTCTCCGATGCAGGACTGCGAGTCTGGTTAGCCGCGCTTTCTCCTTGTTTACCGAGCCACACATACCCCGCAGCCACAATGGATCCGATCGCTCCGAGATATATATCTGTCCAACGCCATTCTATTTCTCCGTGTACGGCGGATTACGTTTTTATTCCTTCCTCGCGCCAGGTACTGCTGCGAACGCACGATTATATATCTCGTCCCTGCAGTGCTCGCGCGATCGATCCGCCGTTTGATTTCGGCTTTCGTATATATCCGTCGCTTGCCGCTCCTTGTTCGCGAGAGCCTATTTGTCTGTCGGGTGTTTGCGCGATTGGTTATTGAATTTCGGCGATTATCGGTGTGGCCAACGTTGAATCTTCATGATTGGGCTGGAATCAAAAATGCTTTTCACATTTTACATCTCTCTCTATTTTCATAATTTCATGCGAATATTTAACATGAATAATTAGTCACGAAACCGAGATACGGAGACTAAATTTTAGATTTGATTTGCCAAATCGTCGTTCCGAACAATTGTTCTTCAATCGAATTCCCAATACGAAGACGCATTCCCAAGAGTATCTCCTCTATACACGTATACCAAAAAAGTTTGAATAAAACGCGCGACACGTCCGCACCAGAAATAGCCGACAATAGACCAGCAACATAGCTCCCGAGGAGGAAGAGGAGAAGGAGGAGGAGGAGGGTTTTGTGCGAGAGCGAGAGAGAAAAAAACGCGAAGAAGAAAAAAAAGCAAATGTGGTCCAACTGGCGCAATTAATAACGCTTCTGAATGGAGCCCGAGAATATCTCCGCGCTAACGTCTCCCTTCGCCCGAGAGAGAGCTAGAGCCGCATCGACGCGTCTCGGCGACAGCCGCATCCAACCAAATTTGTTCTAAACACCCAACAATACCATTGTTCGCGCGGATAATTCGAAACAATCCATGAATCATATCCACGCGCGCTCGACACACACACACACCGCAACACAAGGAGCTCGCGGCTCGTAAAAACATTTTTCTTTTATCGATCGTCACGCTCGAGCCGCGCGCGGACAGAGACGTCGGCCGGGCACCGATTCTCCATTGCGATTCTTCGAAAGGAAATAATTTGGATTTATCGAGTGGACCGAGTCGGGCCAAGTGAAAAGTGCGTGTGTGCATCGACGCTTCGCAGGAGAGAAAGGAGGAGTCGGATGGGGCATGTCTATATAGACGTGTCAGACGCGCGGCCGAAAAACGCCAGGTGTTGAGCGCGCGCACACAAATACACGCTGGGCTGAGAAAAATGCATCGCTCGTATAAGCGCGGGCACACATACACATACGTGCCCAGAACTAATGGAGCCACAAATCAATAGAACGATGTGCCATCATTACTTTTGCCAACACAACGTGTTTACCGCACACACAAGAGGAGCCGCCGCCGCCGCCGCAGCGGAGATGATGTGCCGTGTATCGTACCACGTGACACACATGAACACACACGCGCTCGTCGAGGGGAGCCGAGACATCTATATATCCGCGTACGTCGTTTACCAGCGATCCCTTGCCCCCGACAACCGATCTCTCCTATATATACGTGCAAGCCCTATATGTGTGTGTGTACGGCGATGCGTGTCGTGCGTGCCAAAGTGATTTGCCGACTCGTGCTCCGGTTTTCCCATATGCTGGTATACGTATATGTACGTGTGACTGCGCCGCCGTCAGTGTGAACCGAGAGCAGGAATATATATCTGGCTGTAATCGAACGGCATTACGGACGCACCGCCCAGTGTTATATGTATATATAATGTGACATTGCACTTCTCTCTCTCTCTTTCTCTCGCGCGCGCTCGTTTCTATATGGACGGAGTCATTATCTTTGGCGTTTTGTGGGAATTATTCATGCTCAGTGTCCCGTGGATTGCGCGTTATTACCGAGACGAGGCGGAACGTGGCCGCCTCGTACATTCGTTAATCACCCACCTTGTGATTATGTGTTCGTTGTGCCGCGTCCGAATTGCTGCGCGTATATGCTCAATCTGTTGCCGCCGTCGTCGGCACTGCACCGGCCAACTGCGAACGTGATATTTTTCTCCCCAAATCTGAAGCCAATGTCGCGGCATGTTTTCCACTATGTTTATTCACTTTCCGTATAATCGTGCGGGATTAGCTAATAAAACGGAGACATCGTACAGAGTATATTTGAGCATTGCACGCTCCGAAAGTAATGTTTGAGCTGGAAAAGCGATGCAGAAACAGTGTTTTTACACTATTTCCCGCGACAAGCGGGGGAAAAGTGCGATTGTGCAAAATTTGGATACAAGTTGGAACTTAGCTCCCCGCTGTGGCACGTCCTTGGTAATCATATAAGCTGCGGAATAAGCATTAACAAAACTGACACGATCATCGGTACTTCATCAGATAAACTACTCGCATACACTTGAACATGGTTTTGTTTTTTTCATTCTTCGATTCGACCGGATTAAAAGTTAATTCGAAGCTCCGTGCAACACAATTAACCATTTTCCATATAACCTGCCGATTCAGCACGCTTGAACCATTATATCAATGAAAATACACTCGCGTGATTCGATTGCTCCTCGATCGGATATACGTGCGATCTGCCCGCGACTCGTCGAGTGTGAACGGCCGAGCATATTATGCAGCTCGAGTTGGGAATTCAAACAAGAGCTGCACACATCGGCTATAATATAGTAATCGCTCTGTGAAGCGCACGACTTTCGAATGCTCAGCGGCGGCGGCGGTAAGTCGCGCTGCAGCATCTCATCTCTCTGCGCGAGAGCCGCGAATGACAAATGCGCTCTGCCCAGTGTGTGTGTGTGTGTGTGCTCGTACAGGTATGTGTATACATCCATAGTCGGGCACCGGTCGGTGCAGAACTGACTGTCCCTCGTGCGATCAGTCATCGTATCTTTTTTTTTCCACCTTCCCATTGCATCCTTCGCTCCTCTAATTCCCTGGACAGCCTGTGTATATATATATATACGTAGCTGTTGCCGTGGCTTTATGCTCTGTCGGCGCGCGCGACGATCGCCGCGCGCACACTTTTGGCTTTTCACACGGGCTCACGAGCTCGCGCAGGGCAAACCGCGTGCCGACACGAGGCACAAAACGCGCTTGTGTATAGCAATATTAGCCCTCAATGTCATTCTCGTCGCTGGCCCGACCGCAGAGCCTCTCTCCGCTTCTGATTAATGACTCGAGCTCGAGTCGTGGCGAATACTTATACATATACACTTTTCACAACGACTTTCCCTCTGAATTTTCTAATCGCCGATGTATCTCTTCATCGCGCTTATATGTATCTTAGCGAGGCGAAGGAGAAAGAAAAAAAAACCGAAATGACGCTCGTGCGGTTTGGCGAGAGTCGATGCGCGCGCGCGGGGGTACGTATGTGACGTACGCGGCCGGGGAGCGAGGGGTTTTTGGCTCGTTTCTACGCTTTGTCGACATGTTGTCAGCAATTGTCGCGCTCCGCTCGTTCGAGCTCGATCGCTGCGCCCCACGAGTTTACACACAACAGGCTGACGCGCAGTTTATGCGTTTCCATTGTTATATACCCGCGCGCGTATACCTACCCCCTCGTGTGTGTATGGCTGCGGCTGCTCCTCTCTCGCGCTTACATATATCTGCACGTGCGGCACCATCCGATCGTCGCTCCGCTGCTCTCTTTTGCTTTCACTTCCCGCAACCGATGCCCGGCTCGACTCGACTCGATGTCACATACGTATATACATGCCCCCAGCGGTCGATTCCCACCTCTTTGCATATCGTACGCGTATATGTATATATGGACGACTCCATAGGACGATCGTAGTCCCATGTCCCGGGGTAGATCCAAGCCAAAGATATTTGGCAGAGCGGGTGTCGTGTTTCAGGGGAAAAGTTACCTCGTGCGCCTAACTCGCTTTACGCGTTGATTTAGAAATCTTGTCCCAAGACGCATTGCCATCGAGCCGGTTTATCATGATGTCAGATACATACATATAGGCCGATCTTTCGTATGTGTATCGATCGGATTTTAATATGCGTAATGTTCTCACCGGCTGGTATGACATGAAAAGATAATTTTCAAGTAAAACTTGTTCGTGTATATACATACTATTCCCGAGTGAATACGTATATAGCGTTTATCATTATTGGATGACATTTATTTCCTCGAGCCGATGACAATGTGGCTAAACTGCTTTGCGTGAGTGAATGATACACTCGTGCGTTCGGCCGCGAATGAATTGGATAATTTATTCTCGCCGCGTGACGCGTAATAAAAAGTTTATGCGACGTCTCATTCATACGCTAATCACTCTACACGAGCTATAAGGGTGTAATCCGTACACGCATGCACGTAGAAATAAAAAAAACAAACTTTAGTGGTCGTAATGTCGGTCGGTTACTCAAACCAGTAATAACAATACTCTCTTAACAGCTAATAAAATGTGTGAATCGAAACATCCGCGTGTAAAATTCTACCGAACGACTGTGTTAGTCGTGTATACAGATGTATACCGAGTCGGATACACGCATAAGCTCTCACCATACGGGTCGCGTTGCAGTCGTGTATAACTATGGAGAGGACAGTGCTCAGGGACGAAAAAAAGCTCACCGGGGCTCGCTCGCGTGCGGTTTCGAGCTCCTCGGGATAAACCGAACTAATTTAGAGGCGCGACATCGACGTGTGTGTATCCCCGCATTGTTGCGGGCGGGCGCGCGTGTATGTAAGCTTATTGTGACTGGCGGTCGAAAATTGAGATGCTCCCCCGGCTCGGACGCGTTATTATTTGCTTGTTTGCAACACGAGCCGGCCGATGCATACACAGCGTTACGCGCGCCACGTGATCCGCGTTTCCGCGTTTTTTTTTCTCTCCTTCCCTTCGCGCCTGTTTTCGTGGCGCTGGGGGGGAGGGATGGCCGATGCTTTGTTGGTCGGGTCGCGGTTGGGGAAAAGTCGCGGCGGTAATTCTACTCGAGCGCTCGACGCCCGCCCACCGCGTCTTAATTCCCGCCCGCCGATGAATGCCCATATGCGCGAGTATCAATCCTGCCCGCGTACTCTCGAATTCGAGGACCGGCCGCTCGGTGTGTGATCCTGGGAATTAGTGTCGGCCGACCGACCCTCTGTATACGGTGTCTCCTCTCGTACGTCTTTTTTTTTCCTTCTTCCTTTGCCTCGTCCGGGGACCGGGCGGGAATAATCTAGAAGGGATAATCCGGGCCACGCGCACCGCTGCGAATCGCCCGCGTGTCGCGCGTGCACTTGTGCGATTCGAGTTTTTCGTCCGCTCGCGCGATATATTGTGCTCGCCGAATTCACCGCGTCCGATGTATTATACTACGCGTGAGCTGCAGCTTATCCCTCCTCGAACGCGTCGATACTTTGCCAGGATTCGACAAAGAGCGCATTTGTACGCGCTCGCGAGCTGGGACCATTTTAAACGCCCCGGGAATGTGCCCAATATACTTAATGTGGCTTAATGGCTGGATTGCGCCTGGGTGTGATCCCAAGGATTATGGCGCTCCGATACTCCAACATTTATACTCGTTTCTCGCTCAACTTGACTCGAGATTCACGCGTGATCACTTCTTTAAAAGTGCTAAACGTTACAACATTTCAGGGAAAAGTGACAGTATATTGACCTTTTCGATTCTTCTTATAAAGAGTAGCACTATTTGACTTATTCTTGCAGGAATGAATTCTTATAAGAATTCATGATCGGCAGGACTGTGACTCGATCAACTTGAAAGTATAAGGAATCCATCTAAGCCACATTTAGCCTAACGTTTAGATTTTCCCGGATATCATATTGAACGAGCACAGTACCTCCCAAAAATATCCAGAGCAGACTTCGAAGGTTGATAGAATTCGAAAACGACATTCTTAACCGTGGCAACCAGTAAAATGTCAAGCAAATAGTTATCTTCATATAAAAAGTTATCCTCCGACAATTGTATTAGTTTTGGAATTAACTACTCAACAGATATCTATCGGTCCAAGTTTTAATATACCCACATATATTTCCCATTGGGCGCTTCAACACGATTCAACTCTCGAAGCTTTTAAGATGCGTATCCGCATGTGCATTATCGGAGGGATAGATGGAACTAGTCCGATACGAAATGACGGACACATAAATGAATGCGCACCCAGTGTAAACATATATAAATATACACGCATCTTCGGCTATGGATTGTGTGATCAATATATTTCTCCCGTTACCATCTGCATATAGAGATTCATAAATTATGATTTCTCATCAGATCCGCGGCGGGCCGAAATCAATGGACGCGGCGCGGCAGCTACAACATTTGGGGCGGTTTAACTCTTCAACGTGTGGATATGTATACAGGGAGCGAGGGCACAGCTATACACACAACGACTGTGTGATCTTGGGAGTTTCTCCCTGTGACGGGCTGACGGGGTGGAGAACGCCGAGCTCTACATACGAGAGATGCCGGGACAAGATAGCACTCCACTCCCGTTTGTAACGCGATACTCACTACCGTGCGCCCATGGGCTGCTCCTGCGAGCTATTACACACACACACACACGCACATGTATGCATGTAGCGCGGGGACGAAGATTCATTGGGCCCCAGAGTCGAGTGCTTTATTATTACGTCGCGAACTGGAGTAAGTCATTTTATTTTGGGACGTTGCTTTTGGCCAGTTAGCAGTCGGCCGGTATCGGTGTAATGGAGCACTACTCGTTTCTGCGCGCGACGATTTGTTCCTGTACGGGCGTTTAACAAAGGAACCCGGACAATAGATACATTACCGGACCCTCGTATTTACACGAGCTGATCATTGATCTTTTTTCGATATTATTACGTGGCGCGCGCGCGCCGCGAGAGACGCGTGTTTTCAACGACGAGAAAATTGTGTCTGTTTGACTATTGCATACATGGTAGAAGTGCACGACTATAACTTTGCTCGTGAACAAAAATCCAGGATAGATTTGTTTGGGTGGAGAACACAGATGTTAATGTAACGTGGATACTTTTCAAGCGAAATCGACTGGAATCCATACGGCATTGTGTGCCCACCTTCGAAATCATATTTTTTTTTGGAAATAATATTGTGTTTCACGAGAAGTATAGAAATTAAAGTTGGATTTGGGGATCAGATGGAGCTCCTTGGATTTCCTCTCTTTCACGCTTCTCTAAGTCTAGGGAAAATCTCTGTTTTTAAATTCATGCTTCTCGAGCACGTACATCGCCTGGAGCTTTTAGCGGCAAACTCTTCAAAAAGGTTCTTTTTTTTACCTCGTACGGGCGAAGCCTTTTTCTCTTGATCCTCGTTGCTCATTTAGCGCGAGCCGCGTCGCGCACAGTGGATCGTAGAATAACAGATTTAGCTTCTCGACTCTGCCAACATTTCTTTTTTCAAATAATTTTCGAGCGTGCACGTGACAACAGTATTGACATTTTCATCTAGTTTTATTCAAATTCTGGATTTATATTTCAGTGAATGTTGCATGATATATATTGAGAACCAGGTTGCTGTCGTTATTCCAGCTCGGTTGATACTTTCTGTTTATGAATTATTGCGCTGAAAAACAGCAATCGGTATATCCGTTTTGTAGCTCCAATCAATCAGACCCGGGCTTACAGGAGTACTCGCTAAATTGAGAACAACTATGACGAGATATACATTAAAGGAATTATTCAAAACTACTCGCTGCAACATTTATATTTCGTATCGTTTTCTAACCAATTTTTCTCCGTTGAATTCGATTACACCTCTGGTGAACTTTGTTTTGCCACTCGTAAAAGATACCGCCGACACGTAACTGAAAATCCTATTGGCGCTCATTAATTGATCAAAACTCAACGGCACAAAGCTTATAATCATGCGTGTGTGGTAGCGCGAGTGTGGACTAAAGTATCGAGATGGACGGGGGTACAGGGCACGCGCGGATTGCGCGAGGATCACACGCGTCGGGCGGTTTGGTGTTTGTGTAGTTGGCGGCGTGCACCTATATATATGCGCCGCGAGCTGCGAGGCATCGGCAAACAATGCGGGCGCCGATGTTGTTGTTGCGGATTAGCCGCGACGAGGGCTTTCACGGCACGCCGACGAGTATACAACACATTAGGGCCCCGACGAGCCCGCGGGGATACTGCAGCTCACTCTCTCTCTCTCTGTTTATTTTATTAGCGCCGAGCGCTAGTCCAACCTGGCTACCATTCCTCCGCGGCGCGCATCCCCGGCCCGCATTGTTTCCATCTACGCTCGCCTGCCCCGCAACAGACTTCACTTTTAAATCTCAAACTGTCAGGCTAATCACTTATCAGTCGGCTGAGTGGTGCGCCGCAAAGCATTGCACCCTTCTACCCGTCGCGCGTTGGTCTGCAGTGTATGTACCGCACGTATTCGCTTTCTCAACGACGAATTTCAATTTTTTAAATGTCACTCGCATGCCCAAGTACAAGAGTACGAAAATTTTGAAACCGACGGTTTGATTCATTTTTTTTTGTTGCTCAAGTTTATCGGTATTTTCATGAACAACGTCTATTGTATGGACTGACAAACACTCACTTAATATAAAGTAGTGTAGTAATCAAGAAAGCTGCACCATTGCGACCAGTGATCTAAAGTTTACATTTTGATACGTATGAGGAATTTTCCCTTTTCTTCCCGATATTTACCAATAGATATAGCTATTTATGAAATAATAATAATTTCTCAATTTGTACTGTACAATTATTTTTTCCCTTTTGAAAATTGGTGAAAATCGCAACGAAGAACAGTTTCAGTGTTGGAATTAACAATAAATCCACATGTAGAGATACAATAAATATGGTTATGAGCCTCACCCGAATAAAAGTAATCCGCCTATGGTATGAATAGAATCGCACGATCGAATCTATACCAAAATCTATGTCGGCGCATTCTCTGAGCCTTAATTTTTAAGTAAACATCGGCGTGTTCAGCTTGTGAGAAATGTTCGTAATCTGATAGTATACGAACCATGCGGAATTCATCTTCCGTTTTAATCTTGTCAAACTAAGTACATACAGGAAGAAATGGCGTTTAATGACTTCATAGCAGCGGATGATATTTTCAAAGAAACCTGCGCCGAAGCAACGCTTATTATGTAGAATCACCGTGACTAAAAGGACTAATCATGATACATGACGGCTCTGTTGGCATTTCGATTCCATACGCTGAGAACGCGGCTTTCGATTTATCTGTATGCCGTATAATTTCGCATTGCTCTCACGTTCTTATATTATAAACGACTTAATTTCTTTTTGGGATGCCGCAAAACAACGTTTCGTTTTCAAAATAATTTTTGTCACGGGATAATTTATGACAATAATATCCTGTGATATTCATTGTTCTTTTTTTCTACCTTCTCTGCCACGTAATTTCCGTTGCCTACACTATATTATTTAGATTTCTATCATACGCAAATCGAATATGGGAGAATTTTCGACTCTCACATTAATTTTATCAATATTCGCCGTCACCAGCGCAATAGCAGATAGTTAGTTGAAGCCTGGAGTGGCTGTTTATTCACATGCCCTTTCAAGAATCCATCCGCAGCTGCGGCCGCACCAAAACTGGTACAAACCCTTTGACTCTCCGAAACCCTCTCAGCTGGAATTAATAATATCACAATATTATTCCGAAGGATTTATCCTATAATTGATCCAATCCAATGGATCCCCGAGCTCATCGTTGTCAAAACTTACTTTTTTCTTCCCCCCACCCAACCGGTTTATACTCGTGGCCTCGTTGAAATTCAATGTGCAAAATGCTTCTATCAAAATCACCGTAATCATCTTATTGTTTCATGCGGCGACAGTTCATTACTTGTGATGACCTAAAAACATTGGTTTTAACGTTATTTTAACGACATTTTAACGTTAATATTCCGTTCACGAATCTACGAAGGAATTGGCGATAAAATTGTTAAGTCAGTATTGTACATTACTCAGTATTATATACACACTACAATAATAATATACGTCAGAGCCTCCACTCTGCTTTGCGGTTTTTTATTAAGCGACTTGGCTTGAAATTTGCTCCACCTCTGATCATCGGCTGCAGCTTCAATAGACACGTTATATATATACATGCTCGGTGTACATACATAATGTGCAAAGTGCTGCCAGCGTCACTGTATGCTTCCTGGGGGCAGTAACGTTTCGAGGGTCCTTTCGCGAACATATGGGAGCGTATCGGATTACGAGACGTTTGTCATCATAGCCTCAACCATGTTGTATATGTATGCATAATGAAAAAAAAAATTCATTTCAAGAAAAATTCATACATTTCAATATCGAAGTTTCAAGCCTTCGACGTTTTACATCGGAACAATCAATGAGAGATAATAAATTGCCCTCTTTACGGGATCTATTGAACAAACTTCAACTAGAGTATGAATGATATAATAGGGATACGATGGAAATATTAATACAAAGGCGATCGTCCATTGCAGTATGGAATACGCAGAAATAAGTCATTTATTGATTATCTTATCTTTTGAATACATGAATATATAACCTTAATTTTCTATCAAACACAACTCAATGTTCTCTGACTCTCAATTTAATATTTGAAGCTTGTATAACAATCTAATTATGTCTATTAAATTATAACTATAGTGTCTATTGTATATGCATTGGATTCGCAACGTGTTCTTTGATTCTATTGTAAAATTTAATGAGTAATCAATATGTATTAACAATAGGCAATTACTTTCTAGGCCTACGAGTAACTAATCATCAGCTATATATTAATAATGTTCTTCATATTAGCCTAACTAAAATATTTTAAGATTCCAATTACTTTATTTTTCTCATAAACTCTTAGAATAAATGGAACGATCATAAACAATACAAGTTTATGCCAATTTTTAATATTATTGATATTTTTGAACCTCTTGATTTGCTTATGTTCTGATGTTGCACGTGAGAAAATTGTCTGATACCTCATGAACATATTCTCATGGAATTTTCAACAGAACATTTTAAAAATACAGACAATCGAAATAGATTAACACACATTGATGATACAAATCAGCCGTTATTTTTATTGAATCTTGATGAAGATAATATTTATCCCATTGAATTTTCACGAAAATGTTGGAAAATGCCGAAAAAATGCCGAACCAAAATGTATAAATCTGGAGGAGCGAATATACCAACGAGGAGAGTGAACTTCTAGCCGAGTTAACGGTTTTTTTTGCTCGAAAAAGCAGGTAGTTGGTGAGAGAGCGAGCTTTTTAATGAACTGAAAAAAAAACGAATCAGAGGCGTGGAAGGTATACACACTATAAATTAGTTCGCACGCAGATGGAACGAGCTCCGCGGGAGCCTAAATCGCTTCTCATCGGCCCGCTCGCAAGCCCGGCGCGCGCGTAACGCGATACCCGGCTTCGATCTAAATCAAATCGATCATTACGCGTAATCAAGCGAGTAACCAGTTGAAAGTACCCTGAAGTTGCCCGCGAGCATGCCACTCTTTCCTTTTTTTTTTTTTTCATATTTCTCGATTTTTTTCCCCTTACAATACGCCACCCCACACCGTTCACTCACTCGCGGGCCGCAACTTTACCTGCGCGCGAGAGCCACCCCATCGCTCGAGCGATGCACATGCTGCAGCTGCCAGGGTCGCGTCATATTCAACGCGCTCTACCTTTTCTCTGCATCCGAGCAAATTAGAACGTTTTTTTTTCCTGAAAATTCGAGCTGCTTTTAACCCCAATTTCGGTGCCATTGAGCAATCGATCCCCCGATATTGCTTCGTAATAACCTTCGAGGGTTTCCCGCGACTGTCGTGAGATCCGACGATCACATATAACTAAAAATTCCATCTCTACATTAATGCTACTCGAATAAAATCTTAAATTTCCGTGAATGGTATCCATTGACTTTTTAAGGGTGGGAATTCGTGACGTATTACTCGTTTTTGAGAAATGACGTTGAAAAATTCAATAGAGTATTTTCACAAGAGTCATTTATTTTTTCACTACGTCCAGACAAAGTTTGATTTGCTCTTCGAATTATACGTTTCAATTTTTTATCTCAACTCAAACTTTGTTGATATAGATGGACGAATTTATGCACGTACTCTTTACTCTGGTTTCACGCCATATTCGAAAATAAATCATGACAGACGAAATTTTCGACTCCATCCGATCAAATCAACAAATATCTCGATTTTTCCGTCGTCCATCGTCGCATTCGAGTAGAGCCGTGGAAAAACAGATATAAACGTTCGAGATATTTTCCCAAGAGTCTTAATACCGACCTTTGTTTGTTGATCGCCGCTTCCGTTCGGTTACATTAGGTTATTTTATTAGTTGGCGTATATACATCGCATATACGACGAAAGCTTTGATTAATCCATCCGAATCACAATGCGAGCGATTCGACTCAGTACATATTAGAGTGCGAGTCGAATTGATCGATGTTGATGGTGCGAATGCAAACGCGTGACGAAGGCCTCGCACATATATATATGTCGATCGAGTCTCGAGCCAATGAGAAATGAATAACGTAATCAATCGACGTGGGGTTACAACCCCGTACAGGTATATGGGACATGATCGAACCTTCTATAAATATCTCTTACCACGGAGGTATTTCACCCTAGAAACGTTCTCAGCATTGGCGTCGGATAAATCCCTCGACGTGTCGATGCTACTATTTTTTTTTTTCGTAACTCAAATTGCACGATATGGTTACGAGAGAGAGGCCGGCGGCGCGCGGGCTCTCTCTCTCGCCGGTGTCGGAACCGCAAACCGCGAAACGCTATAAATCTTGGTAACCGTGAAGATATTGCCACTTTAATTTACAGCAATAGAAAGGCGACGGGGCATGGGAAGCGAGAACGGCGAGATTTCTTCACTCGTTCGTTTTTCGACGCGCGTATATATATATACGCACATCTTAAATTGAGTCATCCGATATTTTTTTTTCCTCGTGCACCGCGCGCCATAGGACGTATAATACAATTTTACCTCGGACGAAAAATTTCACTCGCGTCGTCGATTTGCTCGGAACTTAACGCGGAGGACGATATAATATACAGGAGACCGCGCGGCTGCTTCAGAATTCCATTTGCAATTTAATTCATAGAATATATATATAATTTCGATGCAGGAGGAATTATTTTCGCACGCTGTCGCCCCTGATGCATCCGGGGTTTCATTTTCTCAAGTCTCGCGAGCGTGCGATAAGGGACGGTGAGTTTTAGCGTGAGTGTGCGTATATTTATATAACGAGAGCACAGCACGCGAATTATAAATCCATGCGTCTCGCTCGCGGATTCGCGACGCTCTTAATACCTTCTGTTTCACACCTTCGAACCTGATAATCTCTTCGGATGTATGTATAACCGTGAAGCGTGTATATTGCGGTTCTTCGGTTGGCCGTCGTTATCGCGCGCGCATCGTTTAACGCGTTTGACCAATCGAGCCCGATTACACGCGGAAGCCAGATCCTGTTTCGCCATCAGCGCATAATCCTTATCGATGCGAAGATTATCACCCGGCAAAGTACGATCGTGGACTAGTTTTCTTACATATGCACCAGGTATATACATGTATATACACATACGAATGCCAATAATCGCTAATCTCAAAGATTGTCAAGTACGCAACTTGTCTATTTACGATTGGCTGGCACTGTGAGATATTGTTTCACATACCGCGAGTAATTCCCGTAAGTGATGAGCCATTTCTTAGCCGGTATAATGTCGAGTGGCGTTATGTATCTAAACGCCATTTTTTCATTGCACGTATAACTGCTCGCTATAGGCGCAAGGCATTCGATCACATGCTAGGTATAGTTACATTAATATTTGCATCGTCACGGCGATATTTGTCGGAAAATCATCCTCAAGCATGAAGAAATCATCGAGTCTCCAAACAAACAAATTGAGACATCGCGAGCCGGTGGCGCGCATTCCCCAGGACACGTATCTTGAAATAAATTCGAGCTACCGCGCGAAGCCCCTCCACAATAAAACAAGCCCGAAACACCGACGACACCCGAGGGATATAATTTTTTCCCGCCGCGGCTCACAAATTGAATTATACAAGGCGGACCGACGTGCGAGAATCTCGGGAAGAATTTGGGGCTCGCGCGCGTTCGACCATTTGCCTATATGCGCGCATTGAAAGGCGCCTCGAGAAGCGCGTCGTACGTATACGTCTCTATGTATAATTCGAGACGCGTGTCAGTGGGCGCGCAAAGAGACAATTGGTTTTGGGGGGGAAAAAGTCGCGGATATATAGACGTGAAAGATCGTGTCCGATCAGTCATGCGAGACTTGTCCTGGCGGTCGTTTCACGCTTGGTTTTGGTGACAATCGGCCGAGCCGGGCTTTGGCCGTGTCGCGCCCACTGGAGGCTCGAGCTCTCGGACGCCGCAGCTCCCACCGGAGGTATACTTATATATACACGAGCGCATTCGGACCTCCTTCATTCATCCCGGCGCAGTCTCGGCTTTTTACATAATCGCGCGTTTGTCTCTTGGATATGTCTTTTCACTCTTCGACGTCGAGCTCTTGGCTGTATCTATACGGTGTGCTGCTATACATGTATATATTTCGATGCACGCATATAAGAAGTGTAAAATATTGAATTCTCGCGGAGTTGTTATTCTTTTGACGGGTAAATGCTTCGAAGAAGAGTCACCGCGCAATAATTCATCGAGGAGCGAGCTCGCGAACGAATACGCGCCAACGTTATATCGCTCACTAATTCATTTTCAGGACGCGCAAGTCTGCGTTTAAGTGCATATGTGAGTTCGATCGGCCGAGCAGCGAATTTTCTCACGTACAAGCAATACTCGACTGCAGTAATGTACTTGAAGAGTTGATTGAAATTGGCAAAAGCACCGCGTCAAGGATCGGCGGTCGCGTATAAAGCAAAAGACGCGGCCGGAGGCGTGATTCGAAGGGCGTCTGTACAGCCGGTCGAATGGAGAATGCGCGGCGATTTGGGTATATCCCCCAAAGACGCGGACGTGCGGCCGCGTTTTCGCGGAGGCTCGCGCTTGCGTCTTGGGCCGATCCATCAAACGCCCATTGACGCGAGTATGAAGAGTGTTTTGGCATCGGCACCGTAGGCGGGACGCGCCACGGCATAATACTCGCGCGCGTACGTATCGTAGGTGTGACCCGGGTCTCGCCCACCCGAGTAGCGCCTCCCTCAGGAGGCTTGTTTTGATGGATCCCCCCATCGGTCCGGTGCGCGGGGGCCCCATGGGCATCGCCGATACGACTAGCTCCGATGGGCCTCGGCCGGCCCTTTGTCCCCGCTAAACACCCGCACTGTTTTCCTCTTCGCACGTGTTTTTCTTCCAGATTACAGACAAATGCCGGCGCATTATATTCGCCGCGAGACTCTCCGGCGTGCGACGACCGACCGACTGACCGACCGCGACACACGAATCGCCAATAGGCCACCAATGCCTTTCGAGTTTCAGCTCGAGATTTTACTTCCGCTCGATCCGCAATCGTAGTTCGTTCTCTAGGACATTTCCCTCATCTAAAGTGGCTCTCTAAACCGTATTTACATAGATATTTGTCAAAAACTTTTCACATCTAACTGAAAAATACGTATCTGAATCATTACAACATGTCTATAAAAACTTGACGTTTATTTCTTAAATATTCAACCATTTGATTCAGTCTATCGATTCATAATCGCGTAAAGGGCCACATTGGGTACACTTATATTTCATGAGAAAAAGTGTATTTTAAGTGAGATAGAAAATAGTTTGGGGGTAAATGATTTGACCAACCGAAATATGATATGATGATTCTACATAAGATAGTGCAGTTACATGTAAAGAAATGATAATGACTACACATAATTATTTTAAAAATACTAGAAAAGCAAAGTAAAAAAAAGAGGAAAAGAGAAGGTAATACTAGTTAAACAGGTTGTAAAAGATTAGTTTTAACGGCTAAATGAGCGGGAAAACGAGCAAAAATGTTGTTTCAATGCTACCAATATGACCCAAGTGCGACCCAAAGAGCATCTGAAAAACGATATATGAGAAAAGGGCCACATTGGGTACAGTGCCAAATTTGGTCCAGTTACCTCAGTGACCTAGAAACTCGCGCATTGCGTCGCCCAATCCCACCCTTTCGTCCAAAAGTGATTGAAAAATTTTCTCGAACGACCAAGTTTCGAATTAGTGTTGATTCTTTTTTTCGTCGAGTCTCAAAACGTCACGATCGCTCGAGTGTCCGTCAATTAGCCCGGAAAAGCCGAGAGGGCATTGAGTAGTATCAATTTGGGCCCGAGAAAGAAAGCCGACGCGTGACTTGCAAGTGAATTATGATACAGCACCCAACACGCCGATATACCCGTGGTATACACAATGGCGCGTATACGCGTGCGAGTACAGCGGTGCCGACGGATTGGAGAGCGAGAGCTTTTTTTCTCTCGAGCGAGCCGGCGCGCAGTCACGATGCTGTTACAGATCACAACAATTATATCACACGTTTGGCGCGAAGAACGGTAATGATGATCTTCGAGCCACTGCTCGCCGCGGCTCACACAGTCCCCTCCCCCCGCAATTAACTTATCACGCGCGCGCATTCGACGGCGTCAAGATTACCGTGTACCATTCATGACGTTCATCACGCTACAGCTCTCGGTGCGGCCGCGCCGAAATTGGCCTCCGTCATCTCGTGGGAGAGAGAGAGAGAGAGAGAGAGCTGAATCGAAGCGATGCAATGACGTGAACCGTGAACTGACTCCGAGTCGCCGTATAGGTTTATACATACGTATAGCGCCAATTATCAGCATTCCTGCTGGCCCTATACGACCAACAGCGCATATGGCTTGGATCAAAATAAAAAATAGACCGGGAATGCGTTGTATCAGCCGTGGCGAACTGTCACTCGGCATATTCGCGCGAGCGACTCGAGGAATAATAACAACGCGTGTCAAATATACGAGGCGATCATCCGCCGGCCAATATCTGTTTACCCCGATCTGTGTCGGATAATTTTTCACTTCGCAACGGCCGCTTAGAGCCTCGACAAAAGTCAGAGCTCGAGAGATCCTCGAGCCACGTCGAAACTCTCTGTCGTGTGGCATATGTCACGCGTGCACACCGTAATGAGCCTGTTGCTTTAGCAACAACAAAATTGTGTATAAAGGGGCAAAGGGTCCTGATGAGCGACGGAATATTAATAAATAGGTCGACTTTCTATCTATTTTCAACTTTATTTATCCATCAAACTTGGAGGGTCCGGTGTAACTGTTCACTCGGAGTGCCTCGGTACAACTGACTGTCCACGCGTCGGATAGCGGGTGGACGACATTTTATGATATTACCTGGGTCTGCCCATACGGATTGGGTCTCCCAGGTATGCACAGATGATCGCGCGCATCGTACCATCTTTCTCGCATTGGCACGCCTTTGCGTATAACCCAACATCCTCCCACCATTGAGATGAAAGAAAACATACTCATCTCAATCCGATCTTATATCGTCTCATACATTTTCTTCAATTACACATACATCTAAATTAATCATAAGCATAGATAAGATTGAAATTACATATATTTATAGAAATACACACTAACAATATGTCAAACGTTCAGGTTTATTACTCACTCTTCCACTTCTTGTAACAATTTGTTTCACACACTCATCAAACTTATCACTGTCATTCTGTTTGCAATTCGAATCAATATTATTAATTTCTAACGGATATATTCGTTGTACAGGTCTTACAAATTCTCCCGACGCCGTAATTAAACGCACCACTCGAACATTTCCATCTTTTCCTACGATCAAAGTTTTAACCCGTCCCAAAGGCCAGTCCATGCGTTTAGAATTATCGTTCCCAATTAATACTATATCTCCGACATTTACAATACTTTTATTCTTCTTGTTACCCCTGTGGTGAGCTAATGCTCCTAAATATTCATTTCGAAACCTTTTTCGCAAATCAGTTTTAATTTTAACCCTATACTCGTATTTCTTATGAAAATCACTCTTTTCTATCTGATCAAGATCAAGTACACCTATTTCATCTATTTCTTTCAAAAAATGCGATGGTGTCAAGGGCATAAATTCATCTTTGCCTTCTGAAACAAATGTTATGGGCCTGGAATTTATAATCGCTTCACAATCGAGCAATGTGGTTAGCATCTCTTCATAACTTAAGCACGACTTTTTCAGTGTGCGTCTCAATAATCGCTTCAAAATGCCAATCAATCGTTCCCAAAAGCCTCCCCACCAAGCTGCAGAAGGAGGGTTAAATTTCCATTCAATCTCTTGTACGGCCATTATTTTTGCAATCTTTTCGTAATCTAACCTTTTCAACGAGTTATTAAACCCAGTGAAATTCGTTCCGTTATCGCTGTAAACTATAGATGGCCGGCCACGCCGCGCAATAAAACGTCTCATCGCCATGCTAAATGATGCTATGTTCAACGAATTTACTAGTTCAAGATGTACTGCCCTGTAAACTGCACACGTGAAAATGCAAATCCATGCCTTTTGATCTCCCTTTAAGTAAATAGGCCCGGCAAAATCTACACCTATAACTTCGAAAACTTTTGCATCGCGGACTCTATCTAAAGGGAGTGGCGACGGTGTCGCAACGTAGGGTTTTCCATCATGTCTCAAGCATGTCGTACATTTGCGAATAACCGACCTGACTGACTTTCTGCCGCCTAAAATCCAAAATTTTTCTCTCAATGAACTTAATAAAATCTGTGTTCCTGCATGGTTTAATCTTCTATGATGATCTAAAATAATGAGCTTGACTATGTAATGATTCTGTGGTAAAACTATTGGACATTTAAAATTAAACAAGTCTTCTCGTAATAAAATTCTAGTTTTGATTCTTATAAGTCCATCCTCATCTACAAAAGGTTCAAGGTGTCTAATGTGATCATCATTAATATTATCAAAATGTTCATTCTGAATTGCCTTTAAAATTGTGATTTCTGCACTTTTATATTCTGCTATGAGCAAATTCCCTTTTTTACGCTCTTCTATGTTATGAGAACAATTGTATCTAAATCTTTTCATCCATGCAATCGTTCTAATGAGCTTATCATACTGCGAGAATTTTTGAAAACTATTTAAATCACTCATTGCTAGACAAGTAATAGTGAAATTACCGTTCTCCTTGTTCTTTAATGGAGTCTTTCTCAGTTCGATCAGTATTTCATCTTCGTTACACAGTAACCCGTGATCATTATTCGGCCAAATATGCGCCTCTTCCTTCAACCACTGCGGCCCCTCCCACCATCTGGAGGACAATAAATGACCGACAGAGCAACCTCTCGACGGTATATCCGCAGGGTTCAAATGACCCGGCACGTGTCTCCATTGCGCTGGCTGAGAAAATTGCCTAATCTCTTTAATCCGATTCCAGACAAAAGTACCCCAATTATTTTCCCTGTGTATCCATGCCAGCACTGTTGAAGAGTCCGACCAATAATAAATTTCAACATTTTGTAAATTCAATGCTTCATATATCGATAATGTTAATCTTAATCCAATGGTTGCTGCTAATAATTCTAGTCGCGGTATACTGTGGCGTCGTTCGTCTTTTCCTCTGGCCGGCGCGACTCTTGATTTGGCTTGAACAAATCTTACTTGTACTCCGTTTGGGCATTCTATACGTGCGAAAGTTACCGCGGCATATGCGTCCTTGCTCGCATCACAAAACGTGTGTAAACTAATGTTTTCTTCTTTCGCGTCCCCTAATAAACATCGCGGTATACGAACTTCTGTCAAGCCATTTAGCTCATCAACCCATTTCAAAAAACGTTTTCCAGTCTCCTCATCCACTTCTTCATCCCAACCTAACCCTTTCACGCATACATCTTGTAATAAAAGTCGGGGTATTAAAGAGACTGCGCAAATAACACCTAATGGATCGAAAATTCGGCTTGCTCCAGAAAGAATGTTTCTTTTTGTGATTTTACTGTGATCCAAATTTTTAAACCCTGATAAATTTAAGGATAAGGTGTCTGAATCTTTATCCCAAAAAATGCCTAATACAGAAGTTACGTTTTCGTGAGAGCCATCGCCTTTGTACTCCCACCCGCGGAGGTTGAAACCACCTGACTCCATCGCATTTTTGGCTTCACTCATAAATTCATGCAGTTCTCTCTCAGAATTCACACTAGTCGCACAATTGTCTACATACATATCATTCATTAATTTCAAAATAATCTTTCTCAAAGCCAAATTATTATTCGATGATTCTATAATTTTTCTCAAATGCGCTTCAATTATAACATTCAATATGAAAGGACTGCTTGTTACGCCGAAAACTACTCTACATAATCTTAACTGAATAAGTTGACCGTTATTATCGTACCACCAAAAACGTAAAAAATCTCTATCTTCTGGATTAATACTAATTTGAAGAAATGCTTTTTCTATATCCGCGCTTATCCCAAACTTACCTGCGCGAAAGCGCAATAAAATCACGGGTACCTCTTCGAGTAAATTCGGTCCCGTGTGCAGACAGTCATTAAGCGATGGGTGCGGCGGCTGCTTGGCTGATGCGTCGAAAACGGGCCTAATCCTCGTGGTGCTGTTCTCTTTTATTACGGGCCGATGAGGTAAATAGTGGCTCCACGCTCCTTTTTGCCCACTCGGCACGCGCTCGATGATGCCCTCTTCTAGCCAGCTCTGAAAAACATGGTTGTATTGTTCGTAGTGATGGCCTGCTTCTAATCTTTTCTTTGTGGATTCCAGACGTCGTAGAGCAACTGCTTTATTGTCTCCCAGTGCGGGATGATTTTCTCTCCATGGTAGTCTCGCTTCATAGCGGCCGTCTTGGTTTATGGTGACCGATTTTAGAAATTCTTCTTTTATTTCACTCGCCCTTTCCTGCTTTGTTTTGTGAGCGATTGGATCTCCGATGCCTAAAACATCGAGCTCCCATAATCCTTGTACGTCGCAGTCTCTCACGTACATTGCAATTGCCGAGACAGCTGAACTTTCTTCAAGTTCTCTACCTGGAATTTTTCCGACGAGTGTCCAGCCTAGACGCGTCTCTTCCGCCGTTAATCCGCACTTTAATTGCTGCACTCTCCCTGTATTCAATTTTCCAGCAATGTCGGCCCCGATCAGCACGGCAACTGTACGATCTGCACTAGATAAGTCACTCAAACTAATGTTCAATGCTTTCAATTCATCACACCATACACCCGCGCTAACAGACGGAACATCTTCGCATATGGTGTCTTGATCCATCACTTCAAAATTGCACATATAATCATTATCTAAAGAACGCATTCGAATTTTGTATCTTTTATGTTCGACTGCGTTGACTCGTTGACCACCAAACAAAAGATGATTCATGCGTTGCTTGCCTATGGCCTTATAACCTAAGTGATCAGCCATATTTTTTGTAATATACGAGTGCTGCGATCCATAGTCAATGATAGCGCGTACTATCATTTCACCTTGTTCACCAATCAATTTTACTTTTAGCGTTTTCAAAAATACTACAGGCTTAACGTCCACGTTCGCGAGACTACATTCTTCGATAATTTCCCCGGTATTGACACTGGATACTGCAGTATTTTTCGTTGGAGGTGGAGCTTCTCCCGAACACATGATTGTCGCGTGATGTCGCTGACATGAATTACATTTAACGCGCACTCGACACGTTTTTCCTATATGTCCAATTCTCAAACATTTAAAACAAGCGCGTTTTCCTTTCACAAATTCTAGTCTTTCTTGATTACTCAACATACGCCCTTTTTCACAATTTTCACTCACATGTTCCTTGGATTCACAAAACAAACACGGATACTCTGTTCGAGTAGCAAGAAGACCCGTAGCACTAGGTATATCTTTGGCAGCGACTTGATTCTTCACTTTCGGCTTTATCTGATTATTCGCACTGGTTTTCAAACCAAACTTCTCCGCTGCCATCGATATTCTCACTTCATTTTGCACTTCGTCATTAATAAATGCAATCAGCTGTGATAGTCTGTCCTTAGAATTTCTCGAAGCATTTCCTTCGACCGCTGTCTTCGTGAACGTGCAACTGCGCTGCCAAACTCGCAGTAATTCTTCTGGTAAGCACGACTCGACTAACGGATATAGCATTGCTGCACATTTATCCGTTGTAACTCCCAACGTATCCAATGCTCTCAAATGTGACTCTATCTTGTCATAGAGTGTGGACAGTTGAAAGTCACGTGCAACTCCGAGAGAATTTTGCAGCACTAACTGTAGCAGTTCACGCACGTATACTTCGATTAATAAATCTTCTCGGCCGAATCTTGCCTTTAAACTCGCGATCACTTTGTCGTAATTCTCTTTAGTTGGCGGATAACTATTCACCAAATCAGCAGCTCGCGAGCCTGGAACCATGGCTTGGATGAGATACTGAAATTTATCTGCATTATCAAGTGCTTCACTTTCATGTATCTTTTGAAATAGGCTCCAGAACTGCAGCCATTCGCGCACTTGTCCACTGAACTTCGCAATTTCAATTTTCGGCAAATTATATGACTTTCTTGCTTCGAGTCTGTTGTCACGAACAGTATTAACTGATCCAGAGACGGAGAGCGCCGCTCGCGCCTCATTACGCTCACGCATCATTGCTTCGGCTTCTAAAAATTTGCGCCGGTACTCATCAATATCGTCCGTCTCTTTTTGGATCTCTTCATCTGTGATGCCTTCCATGGAAAAACACAAATCCAACACTTCTCTGGATACATCACTGAGTTCAGTCATCTTTTCTTCTAGAAGATGAAATGCTGCTGAAACTTCTACATATGTTGATTGAGCTGCACTACTCTTGTCATAAAAAGTATTTAATGCCTTCGTAAAAGCGGTACGGCGCGAAGCGCGTACTCTCTTTGACCTATCCATATCTGCTAAAATAATCCGGTCGTTCGCTCCTTATAAAACACAAACACTGTCCTGTCACGGTCGCCAGATGTTGCTTTAGCAACAACAAAATTGTGTATAAAGGGGCAAAGGGTCCTGATGAGCGACGGAATATTAATAAATAGGTCGACTTTCTATCTATTTTCAACTTTATTTATCCATCAAACTTGGAGGGTCCGGTGTAACTGTTCACTCGGAGTGCCTCGGTACAACTGACTGTCCACGCGTCGGATAGCGGGTGGACGACATTTTATGATATTACCTGGGTCTGCCCATACGGATTGGGTCTCCCAGGTATGCACAGATGATCGCGCGCATCGTACCATCTTTCTCGCATTGGCACGCCTTTGCGTATAACCCAACAGAGCCAGTGTTTAGCCGAGCTGCAAGATGTGTCGGGCGAAAACTCGGGGCCCGTCCGTCTGACAGGCTCGCGCGCGCGCGTATTATCCGCGGCCCGCGTAATCCCGCCGCGGACGCGACAATATTTTTGATTGCCGGACAGCAGCGCGCGCGCGAGTTGTCATATACCCCACGCGCGGCCCCCTAATCTACTTTGCCGCGAGTATAAAGCGCGGGCTTGAGGTTTTTGATCTGCTTAAAATATTTTGGGGGCCGCGATACGTCCGCGCGCGCACAGACCATTTTGTTTCGAGCCGCCACGGTGGCCGTAATCCGCTTATGCTCGACTCGTCCGCGGTGTGTGTACGTATATATAGGTACATCAAACTTGTGTGTGTGTGTATATACGCACTTCTCTTATTCCCCACCAGCTGACTTTTCACCCGTCGATTCGACGCGTGTTCTACTATACGCGGCTTGTCTCTCTTTGTCCCGAGGTATGCTCGGCTCGGGGTTCCGCGCGGATATCGAACAGAACATTGGGACTTGTCGTCGATCGATCGCGCCGCGGGATCCGTACGTCACGCGGCGGATGATCGAATGTCCCGGGCCCTGTTATAGGCTCGTTCACCCGCACACTGCGACTGTATATAGACGGTGAAACCGCCGTGGCCTTTATCCAATCTGTATCGATTTTCAAACAAATCGCTGCTGCTGCTTCTGCTGCTACTACTACTGTGTAGCGGTACTAAACCTGGATGCTTTAGAGATTCGACACTTGGAGATGAGCGCGCGTGTCGTCGTTGATGAGAAACGACTTGGACGCATCGAGATCGTGGCTTTTTTATATAATGATGACTCAATTGACGATGGCGTGGAGTTGAAACGGTGACAATCAATCGTCAACGATAATGGATGAACATGTAAAATCGTATCCTGCTTTTATATTCCCAACGATGAATACCATTTAATGAAAAAATCAAATTCATATATATATATATGTTCCGATCTGAAAAAGCGTGAATCTGTAAGTAATCGCGTACACCAGACATTCCATTCGACTCCATACTGGCATCTCGGAATTTTCATCTCGAGAAAACAAAGAATTGGGGAAAATGTGTGCGAGAGACAGATGATTCACGGCGAGAAACTGTGCGTATGTCCGAGATGAGACACATTCAAATTAATACGCGCAACGAAGGGATACAAGGTGCGCGTAATAAGTCATGGTGAATGAGCGTGAGCGACTCCCCACGACTATGACCAATCAGCTTTTGTCGACGCTAACGTTGGAAAATGAGCTCGCATTCTGACCATTTTTCGATCGGGGAAAACTCTGTTATCCTCGAGGAATGCTAACAAAATTGATATAAAGTGTTACGGGGGAGTGATACACGTATGAATACCGACCACCCACACGCCCGAGAAAAACGCGTGATATCCTATACACACGGATGGACACAAAGCTTCTTCATTTTGTACAAATGAATTTCGCTTATTGTTCGAGATCATGTGAACGCATTCTTGAGCTATGATTCAAATGCAAGGGGAGCCAAGCCAAATCATTTTCGTGATTTTAATTGATGAGTATAGTATGGTGATTCATGCTTTTCATCCGATTCATTATTCATTTATGTTTTTCGAGTGATCGCAGTCGAATATTTACTTGGCAAAGTTAAGGGAGGGTCATACAAAAAAGGGGTAGCATAAACAATTTTTAAAGGGCCGAGTAATTCCCGTTTTGGTGTCTCAAATCACGTCAATGAGCCAAAAGTTAATTTATTTCACGAAAATGATAGAAATTGCCTCGAATGTATTTCATTTTGCAAATATATCTATATTATTCCTGTTATTTGGGCAATATTGTTAAATTTTCACGAGTTAGCGTTAATGTACAGTAATGAAGTAGTCGAGTACGAATAATATTCGATAGTCCATCGGTAATTCTCGTCCTGTTGTATCAATTCGCGTTAAATCGTCAATGTAGTTGATTCAGTTGATATTTTCGAATTTACTTTTCTTATAACAGGTTCAATCGATTATCGATATCATTCGGGCGAAATCGTTCATTTTCTATAGCTTATCTCACCTTTTTGGCGTGACCTCCCCTCCCTATCAAAAACAATTGTCTCTACGTCGAAACGGGAGAAGAGTAATGCACGCCTCGAACCCGACAAGCTACTTTTTTCGCGCGATCCTCGCTCGGGTCGCGTTGATCATGCCATTCCAAGAAACATTTGCCATCGCGAATTGAGACGATCAAAGTAGCGCGCGAACAATTGAACGACGCAGGCGTGTAATTAAGACACGACTGCAGCACACCTATGACGACTCGTTCTGTTCGCGCGGGTACAACCCGTGGTTTGCAACCGCCTCGTTAGCGCGCGTTACACGTGAAGCCGCGACTCTCTCGCGCACTCCCGAGCCGCGTTTTTAATCGAATTAAGAGCTCTTTGTTCACCGGGGCCCGGGGTGGTTGGCGAAGGAGAGAAAAAAAAAGAGCTGTTACGAAAGTCAGGAAACGCGTGCTCGATTATTACTCGGCGCGCACGTTGCAGCGGATACGCGCGTCACATGAGCGAGAGAGAGAGACGGGCCTGGCTCTCGAAAAGCGAGCTATTTGTTAGCCAACATGGCCGCGAGTTTCCGCCCGTTCTCCCCCCTATTCAATATTCTCCAGCGCGAAATCGTGTCTGATGAGCGTGAATCGAGTGCCGCGGCTCTCTCGCTCTCGCTCAATTAAGACCCGGTAAATTTCAACCTGTCGGCTCGTCACACGTCCGTCTGTCACTCGAGCATCCACCAACACTCGACACCCACGGCTCAAGGGCCTCTGTATGCTTCCACCTTCGCACCTTCTGTTTCGTACACTTTTTTTTTCTTCTCTCTGTTCCTCCTCGCATCCAGCTCTGTTCCGCAAAGCGGAACTGGCTCGAGCGATGCATACAGATATATGTCTACCCGTGGGTAGACCGGCTGTTATACACTCGTCATATTAACGTTGCGCCGCCCAGCCGCAGCTGAGCTCTTAATCGCGCTGATTGTTTTAATTCCCTCACGCGATTCTAGGCTCATACGCTCTTGTGAGACGGCGCAGCTCGTTAATCGCGCGCGCTCGCGCCGAGTTGCGCATAGATTGAGGTCAAACGACGCACACGAAGTTCAATTGTAAGTGGAGTAATCGAATCAATGGACGGCGGGGCTTGGAAAAAAATCGAATCAGACCAGGATTGAAACACAAACTCAATTGAACCCTATGCGCGCCCGGCTCCTCCAGCGTGATTTATATTCACATTCGATTGAGCCATCTCAAACGATGGACTTGTGTATATATATACAGCTGCCACGGCTCTGTATATACTGTGTAATCGCTTTGAATTCGGCGCCCAGTGGCAAATATATTTCGATTGAGTTAATTGCCGGAGCGTCGATGTAGTTTAGCTGGCGCACGTTTAGTCGAAATGTAACTTCGGGTAGGCTGTATGAAAAAATTACCAGCGCACGTCTATGCGATGATTTCATTTCTTATAAGTGGATTGATTTATTAAACGACAAAAAATGCAATGGTCAAGTTAATCTATTTCGCGCGATTGTCTAGCTGAGTGTGCATATCTAACAACGAGTTTTTTTATTTAAAAAGCAAATTTTATTACAAAATAACAGTGCTCTTTTCAAGTTGATAATAGAATTACACTAATATCGTTTTAGTTGTTCTTAATTCAGTGGCGGTTTTCAGGAGATATTTAAATAACTTGAGATTGAAATTGTCCAACAAAAATTAACAACGTATGTTGTACTCGGAGATACTGTCCGACTCAGCGTCAGCGTCTGTAAAAAAAATATACAAACTCTCATTCACCGATTTCTGGATCCGATTCAGTAACACGGCTTATACGTGGCTTTAGTATATCCACCATGCCAAATATTGCCATCTAATAATGGTGTTCGCATTCAACAATCAGCAGAGAAAATAAACTTGACAAAAGATACATTCACATTGTCCATGACTCTCGGCTATCTAAAACACAATTAATTACATGCGCATAAATAAAAGTACATGAGATGTATAGGAAAGGCACGATGATGGGAATAGACAAGCCGTTTCCGATCCACAGCTACAAAAATACTTGTATCCCGGCATTATCGAATACAAAACGGTGTTTATCTTGGCTCGGTGTGATACACGTCTCGAGAGAGCCTCCTCCCAACGAGCGACGGGAGCAATGACTGTGAATGGGAAGAAAAAAGAAATGGTAAACACGTCGTTAAGTGCACTCGTTCAGAAGTGGTCACGGGGGTATAATGTATATAGGATAAAAAATTCCTTTAAAACCACCTAAATCACAAAGTACAATGGTTAACAATGGTTAACAGCCGAGCTTGGGCTTCTCCTCCCGGCTCGAGCACAATGGGAATTAGCCTAAAATAACTCGCGTGTACACGCGCGGCAATTAGCATTTTCGCCGCGAATCTCGCTCACATCAGGCGCCGCGCGCGCGCGACTCCAACCCGACTTTGTATAACACGCGCGTGCGAATGCGTATGTAGGATCGCGGGTCGCTCGGCTCGCCGTCCATTCGTACGGGTGCAGTGTAACGCGCGAGGCGCGTGCGCAAACACCCGGAAGTAATTCGCGCGCGGCTCGTAAAGCATGTATATGTATACGAGTCTCTCTCACTGTCCCGGAGGGTTGCGCGCCTTTCTTCCGGCAATTTTTTCTTCCCTTCCTAGCTCTTCTCTTCCATCGCCGGGCAAAAAGCTCGTAAAGCAAAAATTTCGCGCCTTTCTCAAGGAGAGCTCGTCCGCCGATAAATTTGGCCCCGCGCGCCATTGTCTATGTATCTCTCTTTTTCTTTCTTCTATAGCCCCGCGAGCGATATATATATGTGTGTGCGTACGGGCCCGCGGCGCGCGACAAACGGAAGCTTCTCCTGAGCGCGCACAACAAACCCCCTGCGCGGATGCTTTACGATTTGTTTTCCAAAGGCTCCGTCGCGAGGATACACCGGGGCCCCAGTCGCGCACGCACCACCTGACGTCGCCCATCAGCTCCGCATCTATAGCATAGGAGATATATATATATAATGTACGTTGAGAGGCTCCAAGCTTTTCCGGCTCTGGGGAAACGTTATTGGGGCCGCGCTCGGGGATATATACCGAAATAACAAACTGCCGCGGCTTCGCCGATAAACCACAATTATTTTTATTCCCCGGCACGTTTTTTAACGCTCCATGCATAAATAAGCCCAGTATAAATAAGTCTCAATATATATTTACACCGGATTTTTTATACACAAGTCTCGTCCCGAGCGATTGGCCGCGGTGATTTACACGTGCGCGTCGTCGGGTGTTTTGGAAACGTTCGGCTGTGTGTACGTGCGACGTGAGAGGCGCGGGGCCGTGTCTTTCGATTTGCCCGAATAATTCAGTCGGTTTGAAAACTCTTTCCTGCGTTAGGCTCTGATTTACTTGTTGATCTTTCACTTTATATTTAGCGCGCGCGAGCTCATTATACCGCGGGGACTTGTGACATTTGTAGAAACCCATAGTATAGATATTATGTACAGAGATGGGAAGATAAGACAAGAATTACGGCAATTCAGACATTAAATTTAATAAACTTTAAATAATGTACATTTATTTGTTCCCTCAGTCCGACAGAGGGGTGGAAATAATTTGTCCCTGATATACTACGATACGACAGAAGAAAAAATTCCCTGCGTGAAACCGTCTATAGTAATTTCATTCTAAATATTTTTGTTCCAGCACAATGTCTTGCCTTCTTTGAAAATAAATCATGGTCGTCGTAGCGAATTTTCAAGTTTTTAAAATCAAGGTGGACCGCCGCGATAGGTTGTCTTGTGTTTCGTGTTTAATCCCACTTCGTCACAAGATTTCTTCCAATTCTACACTATTATTTCCGAACTTCTAATTACAAAACGTGACTATCCGTATATCCACGTATTTGTATGTGAGGGAATTTCTATGGGTTCCGGGGCTTGACTGCCCTCATAGAGTTTTAACGCATCAAAGCAACGGCCTTACCCCAAGACTATCAATTCAATTTGAGGAGTGTCTAGACCTAAGCCAATACTGTATAGCCCTCGTTAACGGTTTTCAGTCATCATAGCGGTATCTTGTGGTGATAATATTTCGCAGACAAGTTTAAGACAGTTTGGCTTGCGTGCCTGATGAATGCGCGCATTCGAAGCTGTTAGCTTTCGCGAGTGTATATAATGATTTGACATCCAATAGTTCCAACTGCAAGAGACACCGCTTCAACAAAGCGGGCTGTCCACTTTTTTTAATTCGCACAACGGCGCGATAGAACAAACGAAATAAAACTCCCAAGTATATCCCACCCTGTAGCCATCGGCACACGCACACACATAGAAATCAAAGCTAATAAAGCGACGCTGATCCCCTTTGTTGTCAAATACTCGACGGCGCATCAACCAGTGCGGGAGAAAAGTCATCTCCCCGATCGTAAATCAATCTCGCGCGGGCGCATAACGCGAATAAAATAGCGTGTAGTGCGTGGTATACATGGAGAGACATGTGCGATAGTCACAAAAGTGTCCCGCGCTCGCATGTGACGGGGCAGCTCCCTTCCTGCAGTATATATATACCCGCGGTGAAATCCAAAACGGGCGCGCGTGTGCCGTATCGGCCCTCGGCTCGTTATCTCGTATATGTACGCACTCCGCAAACTCAATCGCGATGATGGTCGCAAAGCCGCGCGCGCGCGCCGCCCAAGTGGAACTGCCTCGAGAGTCCATATCGGGTCCCGACGCTGCGCCACACGATGCGCCTCCCCGCATCTGTCGAGCTCTCGTGTTTGTGTGTAACGCACGCGCTACACGACCCCCTATTATCATTCACACTTTGCGCTTGCTCCTATAGCTCGAATTGCCCATGTTTTCCCCGGGATGAGCTGCTGTTCGTGCATACATGTAGGGATGCACCAGAGTGGCGATATTTCACTTGCTCTTGAATGTTTCTAATCGACAGCTCCTATACCCAAGTGTAGAATCATTTTTTCGACTCAACAGACTCGGGTTAAATCACTTACGATAGATAACATTTTTGATTCAATAAAACCAATTAGTTGGACGCTAGAACAAGAAAATTTCTTTTTCGTTGAATAGACCTCTCTTAGGATCGAGAAATGAGTCTTGATCCTAGAGCAAATATTCTTGCAGGCGTCCGTCAAATACATTTTTCCACTTTAACCGAGATTCGAGGTTTTGGACTGATGTTGCTTCATAGGATTCAATGAATCTTCAGACAGATGAATTGGATAATTGAGTGTGATATAAATACTATATGCAGGAATGAATGTTAAATCAGACTAGCAAATCAGGATAAGATTTCTCAGTTGAGCGATAACAATAAATGCAAACATTGTTATAGGAAAACGACAGAAACATATGTATTCGGTCAATTGAATTTGGTAGCTACACAGGCAGGAAGTACTCGTCTTTCTGTCAGGATCCAGGTAATCCCGCGGAGAAGGACGGGAGCATCGGGGATGAATGGAGGGGACTGCAGCTCGGACACTGGTCAGTTCGGGTCCCCCGGTGGAATCGATTGCAATCTCACGCCCTGGTTCGATCCACGTCACTCCGACAATGGCGACCAAATGAGCAACAATACCCTGGCAATTGTTCGCCGGCCGTTTCCCTGTATTCCGAGTGCGCCGCTGCACAAAGCCGTGAGAACAGTCGGATCGCGTAAATCCAACTATACGCGTCGCCTCGCGCTCCGATTACTGCGGTCAAGATGTCCTCGTTGGAGCCTCGCCAACACAACACAAAAAGCACAACACACGGCTCAATCTAACTTATTCGTGTTTCACCATATATGTACACTCTGTTACATCATATTTCATCCCATTAGCCAGCTTTTATTCCGTATGTACTTCGTTGTGTGGATAACATCGAACGCTCTCGAATTCGCGCGGGTCGAATGGAAAAAAAAATAGATTCCGATGCGGTGGATGAACGCCGAATCGAGGAGTTAGAAACGAGCATGAAATTTTTCCGATCCACGGCTAAACACTGCACGTGCGTGAATGTGAGAATGCGCACACTTGGCCGCGAGCGCGAGCGACGTGCATTGTGTATTATTACGGTGAACGGGTGGAGGAAGCAAAGACATATAGGCGGAATCTTTATATGTAGAGCACAGGGTGCTGCGGAGGAACGCGTCAAAAATCCGACACCTCGAGAAGCGGGCCAGCCAAAGGCTTGATACATGTAGTTGGCCGGGAGCGGAATTAAACCGGATACACGTACGGCTAATTTGATTCAGCCGATGGGACTGCTGTCGCGCGCCCGACACTCGATATCTATTTTGATAATATTTTCGTGCGACGGGGAGCGGAGCCGCGCGTCCGTTGGGTGGAAATGCGGCGCGTGGAATCGGCTCGAGAGGCGCGATCGGACCTGCCGATAAGCCGACAAATTGCAGGTATAATGCAGCGCCCCTCGAGCATAATAGCCGAAATAATGGTAACACTAGCCCCGGCTGTGTATACGGCCCGGAGGATCGTCTTGGAGGCGAGAGCGTTTTTCAATGCTGCTGCTGCTCCTTTCAAGTTTTCAATCGCGCTTTTCTTTTCTCAGCCACTATCTCTCTCTTCCCCGTACCTCCCGGTTTTTTCCCCCCAGATACAGATCGCATATCTCTCCTTATAATGTTCCCTTTGGCGACTAATACCAGCGACCGCTAGCCTAATACCAGACAGATACGGGATGCCGCGTATATAGCATACGTGTGATGCGCGCGTTATAAGAGCATATAACGCTTCCTCTGCCTCTCCCGTGCAGCCAGTGTGTATGTACGCGCTGCAGCCTGTCCAACACTTTGATTAGGGTTATAATAGAGGATGATCGTTACAAGCTCTTTTCGATCTCATAATCAAGGGGGTCGCCGACTGTGAGAGTGTAAGGTGTAATAATGCACAGCTACATACATATTTCCGGCACTCGCGCCTGCAGTATTGTTTTATATGATGTATCATGACTATATATATTATTACATTCGGCTGCGATCTTTTCATGTATTACAAAATTATACATTGTTTATTGCTCGTGAAAAAATAAAAAATGTTGGCAATATATTGCCCATTGCTAACTTTTCTAACATGTGTATAACAATTCATTTTCAATTATTTTCAACAAATATTTATCAATTCATTTCTTTACTTCTTTTTTCTTCTCGTTGTAGCCTGCAGCGAAGTCCCCTTTCTAGTCTTCATAACTGTGACTATACTTGCCTTATTTGATGATCAGTTACCACAGCTTGCAGTAACACTCCTGATGTGCAAGGTTTGAAGATTCAATTGTTCTAGCGCCCATGTGCACCTCTGATGTTTGACTGAAGTCGGCGTTTAATGACAGAGTGAGTGCTGACGACCCCAACGGCTCTCTTTTCGAAATAAAAGCGTAGAAACCTCATCGATCCTTCATTGCCGAAAGCATATAGACACCTCGTGTACCGAAGATTCTCGCCATCGAAAGCTTGGGCACTTCTATACTTTCCACGCCGACTCGGATCAGAGTCGTAGAGAAATTTGTTATTAACAAATTATTGGAAAATTAGTTAATTAATGTTTAAAGGCTTTGAAAAAAATTGTCAACATTCGGTGATGGTCCTTCAAAAAACCCGCTGCCAAAATCATTAGTTGTATGGTTTCTAAAAAAGGCTCAATTGAGCATGACTTCAGGAAAAAGTCTACTTACAAACTATCAATTCTATATCGAACATTTTCGGCAATTGTTCAACCATTTATGTTTTCTGCACTTCATGCCAAAATGTTACAATGATTCACATCCAAAAAATTTGTGCAAAATTACATCTGACCCTTTTCTCCTCCCGTAGCAATGGTTACTAGAGACGTAAACAATCGTTGCTATGGGATAAACGAAAATGTTGTATCCTTTGCCGTTGATCGATCGATTAATATTTAAATTTCCAAGGGTAAACCACTAGTAACTGATAATCAAGTCACATTTTTTGGAACGACTAACAAATTCTCGTTTCAAGAAGCTTATTCGTACTTACCCTGATGGTCATAACTTGCAGGAAGCGGAAAAAGTTGCTTTACAGAGAAAGTAATTATTAATTATTTGGTTTATACTATAAATCTACAATAGTTAAAACCTATACTATTTAACAGTACAAATTGAAAAACTAATGAAAATAGTAGATAATTACTAAGATGAAAATAGTGAAATTTTACTATTATTTTAGAAAATTAGTGAAAACTTAATTTTCTTTTATTAAAATTTTGCTATTCTTGAGTATAGTTTTACTATTTTTTGTAGTAATTATCTACTATTTTCATCAGTTGTGCAATTTGCACTATTGAATAGTACTTTTTTACTTTTTTAGATTTAGAGGGTAGGATGCATGGGTCAGACCTAGAGGAACACACCAGTAACCACGCTAGACAAATTTAGTTGTCATTGTTGCAAATCGAAGCTCCAACAATTAGAGGGTCCACTGTTTTCAAACATCAGAAGGAAGGTCGAGAAGAGGAAGTAGATGCGGAGCAGACGACATTTTGTATGCTATTCTAGTCTTCCATTTTCCCGGAGTCTCTTTTCCCGTACAAAGAAACTGTTCCCGCGTAAAATGATAGTGACCCCACACCTGTGCGATTCTTTCACGATTTTATTGCAATTTATTTTCTTATTATTATAGTGACGTTTACACCATTCATATTCCGCTCAAGTTGTTCACGAGGGCGCTGCTGTTCTCTGCTGATTTCCGGAGAATGGACACACTATAGGTATACGTTATAAGTGGTTATAAGTATGCATTGAGCACTGGCATCAGAATGTTAGGTTAATCTGCGCATATAAAAAATATCTCGATTCTCCTTCGATCATATATCTAATGTCTTCAAACTTAAATCTATTGATAATAAGGTTTATATAGACCACGAATACCTATAGAACGTTACTCAGAATATTCGTTGGTACAGTCTACAGAGATTATAAAGCAGGGGTTATCTAAAGAAGAAAAAGTTATTGTATACCAAGTTCCCGTTGTCTTCAGAAAAAAAAAATACCTTACTTGTGAAAGTGCTTTTCGTACACAGGTATCTGTTCAAAATATATTTTTCTGCTTAGAACTTTTTGGATGAGGTTTCAAATCTTTTTGACCATATGTCATTATCATAATTATATTTCAATTTTACTTTTGTACACAAATTCACCCTCCACTTGAAACATATTTTTCTACTGTGGCATACTTAATGATCCAGTCAAACGATACAAAGTTTACATTTAATAATTAAAGTTATTGAGTTGACTATGTTGCTAACAACTAATTATACATTTTGCAGAGAGTAACTCAACTGCAATAACCAAGGATTAAGATAATATCATCAGATAAAGCTGTATCCAAGATAAGAGGAAATCTTATTAGTACAGACACATCAATTATTTGGTTCAATCTAAGTTATGAATCAATCTAAAAATAAACTGTGTGGTATCACAAAAGTTGAAGTAATAGATATTGAGTACACATGGAAAATATATAAATTTAGTTCAATCTGTAAAGAAAATGGAGAATGCATAACGTCGACAACATTTACTCATTCAAAGAATTCTAATGTAATGTGGTGTTTAAAATTGTATCCTAATGGTGATTGTAAAGATACTAAAGGCTATGTGAGTTTGTTTTTATACAATGTGAAAGGGTGTGATGAAAATAACAAATTCCATGTACAGATGAGGTTTAATATTGTCAATGACGATCAAGAAGAAAAATTTGGAATTTCAACTGATTATATTTTTTCAAAATTAACAGGATATGGGTATAATCGACTTATAAAAAAAGATTATATTCAAAACAAAGATAATGGTATTCTTTCAAATGATACATTAATAATTGTGTGCAAGATGGCGGTTAGTGGAGGTAGTCAAAGTTTAACTTGTCAAAACGAAAAGGCAGAAGATTTTAATTGTTCAGTGGTACACAGTTGTTCACAATTTAGTGACAACTTTGCCTTGCTATTGGATGACAAAGAATTAACAGACTTGACTCTTATTGCAAGCGATCAAGAGTTTCAGGTGCATAAAGCTATTATAGCAGCTCAGAGTTCAGTATTCATGGCAATGTTCAAAACTGATATGAAAGAAAAAAGAGAAAAGAGAGTGTTAGTAACAGACTTTAACAGTAATGTGATAAGTGCAATGTTGCATTACATGTACACAGGAATAGTGAAAAATGTTGATGATTATTCATTTGATTTATTAGAAATAGCTGATAAATATGCCATTGATGGATTGAAAAGCATAAGTGAAAATATGCTTCATAAGAAACTCAATATAAATAATGCTGTGGAAACATTGCTTGTAGCCGATAGGTGTAATTGTCAACTACTGAAGACAATGGTTATCGAGTTCATTATTGCTCATAAGAATGTTATAATTAAATCAAAAGAGTTTGAAGCTGTCAAGAGACGTAATCCAAATCTAGCTATTGAAGTTCTTTGTAATATAGTTACTGCATGAAGACTTTAATTTATTCAATTTTTATTTTATTGTGATGTATATCGATTATATTTATTCATAATCATACATAATCATTCATACTTAGTCATCTAACCAAAGAAGATTTTTTCAACCTACATTGATTGGCCTGTCTAAAACTGGCTTTTTTATTCTTTTGATTATGATTGGTGAATATCCAATTACAAATGGTCAGAATATGGAATGTTTCATAACATTATATACAAATTTATAAGGATAACTGAATAATCATTTAATGCATGAAATATGATATAACAAATGATAATTTTAAAATGAAAAAAAAATTTACCATACAAACGTTTTGACTTTGATAAAAAAGTTGTGAGTGTATAAAAATTATTCATCCTGTGTCCGCAATGAGTATAGATGTATTAGCTTCATAAGTTCATAGTTATTCAGTCCAACTGAACAGAGCTTATCAGTCCAACCCTGTGGCATAAGTCATCAAACAAAAGAAATACACGGAAAGGATAACGAGTATCGAAAACGAAAGAAAAATTTAGATTTGGCCAAAAGGGTGGCACAACAAGAGCAAATGTCCGAGGGGCTCTCGAAGAGACGAGAAGCGATACATATGTGCACGGCAAGCTCAGTTATTTTAATCATAATATTGTGTAGATGTAAAATAAAGGACTTTGAAGAATTAGTATCGTGGTTCAGTTATTACACAACTAACATTCATGCGCGATCTGTGTTCACGACATTTTGAGACTTAATTTTGCATTTTATAATATCACTGTGTCTGTGATGAAATGAACGAAATTTAATTTGTTACAGTTCATATTTGCTAGTCGAACTCGCTGAGGTCGTGTCTTGCATTTTTCCACTACGTTGTATTAAAAAGATTGATGTGTTTAACAAGTTTTCTGCCTATACGTGTAACGCATTCGAATAATTTAATATATCTACATATGTATAAAAGTATTGGTGTAAACTGTTGAGTGACCCGTTGGTAAATATTATTGTTGCCAATGTTTGTGGCAAATTTTCTGGATCCCTCACCGTCGAGCCGTTCTCAATAGCTTTCTTCCTCAATGAATGCTTCGAAAACTGAGTGAATTTATTATCTTTCAAGCCCTTCGTTCTTGTAATCTTGATTCTGTTCACGTTCTTATGGGCACAGCCAGCCAGGACCGAACAAGGATTACTTTGAATCGAAGGAAGCTCCTTTGACGAGTTCTGTTCTTCCTAAATAAGGTTGTGGCCATAACCACCGTGGCTGTCATTAACTGTATGTTAATTTGAAAATCGGTACATTGGACTAAGAAACAATCGTGAGTTTCCACCAAGCATTCTTTGAAAATTCAGTCGGCTACTTGTGTGTACATATTCGCGAGCTCAATAATAATGTTTTGTCATGATCGCCTCGGAATGATTGGATCACGCATGCACGGGATCATTTGTCGAGCGGTAAAGAGCTGGAGAGTCGCTTTGTTCACCGAGCGAGACGAAAGCAAACTCGAGCTGTACATCATGCGCGTATCTGCAGTGCAAATCGACGCGTTTGTGGGAGCACATTGGCCGTCCGAAGAGAAACAGAGCGACATCGGTTCATAATCCGCACTGCACACATATACACATGCAGAAGATACTCGCTCGAGTCGCGTAAAAGTACACGGGAGTCCGGCGCGACATCCCTCGAGCATAAATCGCGTGCAAGTATATATATAGATGTGCGGAGCCCACGGAAGGGTTGGAAATGTGGGGAGGGGCGAGAGCAGAGACGTGTACTCCGCTCTCGCGTACATACACACACACGCGCGCGCGCTCGCGCACGCAGACACATAAAAAGGGGCTCGCTCGCTCGCGGCTGGAGCTCGCCTCGGGGAGGTGGGGCTGCGCTCGTAAATCATGGGTTAACGCACTGTTTAGGCGGGGCGGTTTCACGCTCATGCTCGCGCGTATGGGTATACCTACATGTACATATATATATATACGGGGCAGCGATCGCGGCGAGTTTTCTCGACGCCCCAATCTGCTTTTCTGCAGCGTGCAATTGATGTCTCTATATACATGCGCCGACTCTCCTCTGGGAGAATATCTGTCCGCGCCGGTTCATATCGGATAGAAAAGGGGAGTCGAGTCAAGGCCGGCCCTGTTTTAATCTATATATGCCGCGCACGCCCGAGCTTTACACACACACACACGTACATATTATGCGCGACTCTCGCCGATGGATTGCATCGAGAGAAATGGGATATATGTACATGTATGTGTACACACACGTACGTACGATCTGATTATTATTTACGACTCGAGTCGAGTCTATGAATAAGTCATGGGAATACCGTCGAACCGGGAACTCGGGAACGCGCGGGCGATCGTACGTCGGATTTTGCGCGCTGGTCAGAGTCGGTCGTTAAAAATCGCCCCGGCGAATAATACGACGTACGCGGTACGCGAGATCCTCGAATTAATACATCGGGAACGCGGGAGAGATGATCGGTGCGCTTTGTCAAGAGCCGCGAATGAAAGGAGCCGCGCGAAAGCTCGTAAATATATATGCGGAGTTTTCGAAAGGCGCGCGAGTGGCGCGTGGAAAAATAAAAGCGCGACGGCTGTGTTGCAGAGCTGCGAGACGGCGGGGCAATATCATTAACACCCTCGCGTTTTCAACACAGCATTAGTCTTGCGGTCGGTCGTGCGCGCCGATAATCCCCTCGATCACACGGCAGAGAGGGGCCCGTTATTTATCGCTTGTTTTTAAATATTAAATGATACAAAGGTGCCGTGCCGCTCTCTCGACGACGACTACGCGACCGTCGCGTCCCCCCCTCCGCGTGCACATTTATCCCGCGGAGCTTCGGACTTTATGCATCGTGTGCGTGCGCTGCGCGTATATATGTGTACGAGAACGAGTCGGGCAGTTATATAGAGACGTTATTAGTGTATATATGGGGCGCGTCGCGCGAGCGCTGCATAAGGGCACCGCGCGACGACAGCCCCGGGACAACAGCTCTCGCTTCTCGCGCATGCAGCCGCGCCGCGATATTACTCGCACACATATCACACCGCGGCATACCGAATTCGGCGCTCGGGATTTATGGGTCAAGCTGCGCCGCGCCGCTTTTTTTATACCGACACGTATATATACATACATACACACACGTACTCGCGCGGCTAATTCGAAATACGATATATCACGCGTTCGATAAATCCGAGCCGCCCGCTATATATGTGTAACCCATTACTGCAGCAGCGCGCAACAGGCTACGGCACACCGGGGCGTTATGAATCTTCCTCGCGCGGCCGCTCGGATCATTCCGTATTGCGTTATTTGCGTTTCCTTCGCCTTGGAAACCCTGTATATGCGGCTGCTTCCCAAATCCGAATTAGGAGCAGACCAAGCGTGTGATGCGGGACTAATAGAGTCTTTCTTGGTGAAGATTCATTTTGGCCCCGGTATATAATCGCTTGGTTATTTTCTCCTTGTGTATAATTATCCCGCCGACTCTTCTGGCACTGGGTTTCGTCGCTGTTTTCTTCGAGTTTTCGAGAATATAATTCCTGATCCTCGAAGAGGTTAGTGCACCTGGAAATGATATTAATTCGAGAAAAATATATAGAATATAGATGCGACTCGAATTTTTTTTTCTTCTTCGTTTGTTTGCATACAGCTATCGAAACCGCGAGCTTTCACCAAGGAAAAAGTCGACGAGGACAAGTCTATGTAGAGTGCGTTTAATGACACGCACACATACACGCACAGAGGAACACATAATTTTCCTGTATAGGTTGAACGCTGAATAATGAAACGAGTGTATGACACACGTTTCTGTGACGTTTTTAATAATTAATCTGAGCTTATAATAGCGGCAAATGAAACAACTCGACTCCGTACACACAGCATAAAATATTACTAATTGCTCTCGCGCGCGTTCGATCGATAATGATTTCCCACGCACTTGCATCGCGACTCATTGATCTGTATGAAGAAGTAAATTAGCAGATATTGCGCGTGCATAAATAGTAATCAGGCATGGGCAAGTGCGCGACCGAGCGTGTAATTGCATTGACCGGGGTCGAGGGAGGCTTCGATGTAAACTCCACAACGTGTCGCAACGTCTCTCGCTCTTTACTACCCAGTGTACTATTCAAAATGCTATTAATTGTTCCGTATTCGTAAATAATTTATGAAATTGATCGGTCCGCCACCCGCTAGCCACGGCGACGCGCCTACTGTTATTCGCGCGTTGCTATATTGATATATTATTACAATACGGACGAGCCATGTATCTGGTCACGGCAGGTGGGAGGCAGTCTCTCGCGCTTTGGCGCACATGTGCGTTCGAGTAAACACTCACGCACGCGGGGCGCACGGATCATTGCCGCGGCGAAGAAAAAAAAAGGGAAGGGTACAATGACTGTATACAGCTGGGTTACTTACATGGATATTTAATTTGGCCGAACGCGCGAGCGCGTTAGCACGCGATTGTTATACTCGGAAAAGATTTGCGTTAAAAATCCATTGTTATTCCTCCCGTCTGCATCCGGATCCGTTGGAATCGAGGGTTTTTTTTCTCCTTTTTGTTTTGTTTTATGGATGAAGTGTAAAGAAAAGTTTCCGTCAAATGCAGTCGCGAGCGAAATGATTTCCGAGAGGCGTATATAAATATTTCCAAACTCCGGAGGAAACTTTACATTTTTTTTAAAAATTAACATCGACGATACCGCGATCTCCGCGGATAGACGCGTCAAAATCGCTGCCTCTCGATACTTCCGCGAAACGGCTCACTTTACATAAAATTTCCTCGTGCATATATACTTGCGTACGGGGATATGATCACCGCGCGGCCGCGTCCACACGACCCCCGACGCGTAATTTACCCCGTAATGTAACAGCTTTTCCCGAGGCCCGTGTGACAGCAAAGTTAGTATGTGGTTTGGGAACATGCGTTCATTTCTTTTGGATGACACACAAAATGAACGGTTGACAAACGCTGCCGTGCGGTATGTACTTTTTTTTCCTCTTCTCTTCGCTATTGTACGAGGATGTATATATACGTATATACGTTCGCAAAGTTTTGCCGTTTATCCAGCTGCGAGAAAATTCACAATATGTCACCCGCGTCCGTTTTGTGAAATTATTGTAATTTACGCGTGTGTGCGTGTTTTTGTGATGTGGATCTGGACAACGAGCGACGAGGGAACTTTTTCCTGTGAATATAAAAATATCTCGAGAAAATGTTGCATGCGACGTGTTCCGCGCGGAGAAAAAGAAAATTGTTATGCATCAAAAACATCACGTCGGAGCGAATTATTTCCGAGTATATGGCGTTCATAAAACTTCAACGTGTTATTTTACACTCGAAAGACGTTACCCCGACTGTCTAGGGATTAATTTTTGAATCTAGAGTTTCATCAAACTTGCGAGTTGATTGAAAACCCAACGAGACTCAAAGGCGCATTGATGATTCGTTAATTTGTTAATATGATTCATGGTTCATCATTTCACAATTATTTGGAAAATCGAAGAAGTTTCTCTCTATCAGGCATCTATGCCTGCACAACCTCATACAAACATATTTCGGAAAATCCGATCCAACCGTTATCCTCGGCATCGCATATCCTAAGTCGGAGCCGGGCTGTAAATATGTGGATGACCATTTGGGCAGATTTTGCGGGGAGATTTTTCCCGAAGAGTTACTTATGTTGTGGCTGGAGGAGATAAGCCATGGCAAACACGCTAATGGGATCGCTCATTACACGCGCGCACTTCCGTCCTCGGCTCGATCGCCACACAGACTAAAGCCGGCTGAACACGAGGTGGCATAATAACTCGTCACTCGCGGCGCGTCTTTCGCAACTTGGTTCGAGTCTCTGCAATATGCATGCGCGTGTACGTATACACGCCGGGGGTGGAAACTTTTTGATGACACGGTATCGCCTATGTATGTACGTATATCACACAACACCGCTCCTCACCGGTGAGGAGCAGGCGGCGCTCTGTCATTAAATTGTATATATACCGACGCGCGATCGAGTCTATTACAGAGAGAGAGGCCCAAGTTTCGTTTGTAATCATACGTGATGCACTTGGGGAATCGTTAGACGAGGCTTCCCGATATGCCGCGGAACGCTGCACTTAAATCGTACGATTATACGTGGAAAACATCTGTCGCCGCGGCTCGATTCGACGTTCTTTTCACGTTGAAAAATCGACTCCTCCCATTCAAAATGACCCATGGGCTGCACTTCTTTAATAACCACGTGTTGTTCGAGTAGCGCCTACACGATGTGAACTCGGATTCGGACCCCACATATACACAAACCAGAACCAGAAAACTTCATTTCACACGAGTTATATATCCTCCTGGTCGACGTACACATTATGTTGGTGGCGCGGTTTGAAAAGATTTAGAACCGACAAAGAAACTTCGAATCGGGTATGCGGCGTAAACGAGCGAGTTGCCGCTGCATGGGCATACACAAAATCAAATCACTTCCGCACGCGCTTCCCGTAATTTCCTCGATCGTAAAATAACGTTTATACATACATTGTCAAGCTCGACGGAGGGTACATGTATACCGCCAGTTGGCGCGCTGCAGTTGAAATAGCGATTTGTTAAACGCTGGCTCGATTCACTCCCCTAATTGAATCGCGCGAGGTAAAATCTCGATGCCCAGAGCCTTTTGGCTCGGCATATATACATGTATAAAGAGGGAGAGAGCGAGAGAGATCATAAATGAAAACGTCAACTCCGCCCAGCGATGTTCCAGCTCTAATTTGAATGTCGCCGCTCGTGTTGTAGTACACGCACTGCAGGGTCGAGCTTTCGAAGGGGGATAGGCGCATCTGTGCGCGGCTCGCTCTATATATGTACGTGTTCGCGCAGCTCATCCGACGTATACCTCTACACGCGTATCATGGTATATGGCGCTCGGTCAAAGTCAAAGCGGAGGAAAACGCGCTACACCGCTGCAGTGTACGTGCATCGGCTTTTTCCCTCGTTTGGCCGAGGCGGCGCAGCGTGATTTAATGTTCGCGGTGTGCGCGCGATCCCCTCCGAGCCCGAGCGAATACAAGGGAGCCGCGCATTGTGTTCCAGATACATATTTATCGCGTAACAAATAGGCGTTGGCTGTTATGATATCGTAACTCGGGACCACCGAACTCGCCTCGCTCGCGCGCATTGTGTACGAGCCGTGGCGAATCGGCCGCCACAGCTGTCGGGCTTTTTGTGCGCGCCGCGCTGCCTATATATATATATACACGTCCTGTACAGACCCGTGTGGCGTTTGCGGTGCAAGCGGCGTATGAGCGCACGCAGACGAGTCAATTAAGCGATCGCGGGCCCGAAAAAGGTGACACGTCGCCCTGCAGCCGCGGCGGCCGCTTTGTCATGGCTGACCACCGGAAAATCGTGTTACGCGCGACCTTCCCTGTACAAGTATACATGTATATGTATACGCGCCGCGTGTGCATTGAGACGTTTCCGGTTTGCCGAGCTGTATAGGCGCGCAATTACTTTGCATGTATACGAGACGCGCCGCTGATTTGCGATGTTACGCCTTGATTTTCGCCTCTCGACAGCCCGAGACGATTGATTTATCGATGCTTCGTCACTCGCTCGTATATCTACATGTACATATACCCACGCCGAACTACAGCTCGGATATTGTCATTGGACAAAATATCGTTGCGCCGCCTCGATTTTCCAGCTCGACTTCAACTAGCCGGAAGTAAACGAACGATTTCAGGCACGTATGTGCAACGAATTGATTCTGTTCGTTTTTCGCGTTTGACCATACTTTTCATGCGGGGTGAACGTGTACATAACTGTATAAGAAGACCTATACTCATCGAAAATATATATGGGCACTGTGATCCCGCACCCATACGTACAAAATATTCATAAGGTTCTTATCCTGGGTCTATGAAGGATTTCATTAGGAAATGGACCCACGAAAATCTTTTAAAGACTCTATAAGAACCTACACTAAGATTCTTAGGAAAATTTTTATTTTTCCCGAATTGGGTTCGGAAAAGGCGATTTAAGCATCCAAGCCCATAGAATCATCGAAAGTAGAACTCAGTACATATGAACAAGATTTGCGAATATGGCGAGAGTAATGAAACTACTAATATTATTCATGTATACTATGACAGTGCAAGAAATACAACATTCAAAGGTGCAAGCTCGTCCGAGAACGACGAAATATCCAAATGTCACTCCCTATAAATGTTGAATCGATCATTGCCGAGCCTCGGATAGAAGCTTGCCAGAAGACACATTCGTTCTTGAATTTCGTTCTCGATTTTTGCTTCTAGGTCCATAATTGTGACCTGTAGCGTAGCACTAGCAATATAGCCGTGGAGACCAACTGGAATTTTTTTTTATTTGAGGCGCTGTTATGCCACCATTTTGTATTTCAAAAATTGAATAGAGTGTGTTTTTTGTATTCGAAGATTAGTACTTTCATACGCATCAAACCTCATATTTGTATAAAATTGTCTGCGCTTCTGGTAAGTCTTTGAAAATGAACTCAAATTCAATAGACACAAAGGTTAATTATTAAATATTAGGTTTAGGTATTGCAGTATGGGACAAAGAGCCCCACTGTTGTCAAACATCAAAAAGAAGATCGAGAAAAGGAAGCAGACGACATTTTGTATGCTATTTTAGTCTTCCATATTCCCGGAGTCTCTTTTCCCGTATAAAGAAACTGTTCCCGCGTAAAATGATAGTGCCCCCACACCTGTGCGATTCCTTCACGATTTTATTGCAATTTTTCTTATTATAGTAACGTTTACACCATTCTCATTCCTCTCAAGTTGTTCACGAGGGCGCTGCTGTTCTGTGCTGACTTCCGACCACGGTTTCCGACATTCCGACGCTGCATGCAGGTTCAGGGTTAGCTTAGCCGGCATTGAGCAAGAAACAGAATATTAATTATTAGGTTTATATCTGCAGCGTATGCAAGGTATCTCGTTTCTCCTTCGTTCATATATCTAGTGATTCCAAACTTGAATCTATTGATAAATAATGAATTGTATATATAGACAACGGAAATAGAACGTTACCTAGAATATTCGTTGACAGTGTTAAGGCACAGAAATTAAGGGAAAGAAGAAAAGTGAAGAACGGCCAACCTATAAATATAGGCTAAGTAGTAAGCATAAAGCAGGGTGCAGTCTCATGGAAAAAAAAGAGGCACACATGCCCCGGTGGTAATCAACAGCCTTTGGAAGGGAAAAAAGCCAAGACATATACTTAGGTACCTATTCAATTCATGTCCATACCCCGGTGTGGTGGTGATAACCTTTTAGAAAGAAAAGAAAAACCTAATTTGTGAATATATTTTTATAGTATACCGGTATCTATTTAGAGTATATTCTTCTGTTCAGAACTTTCTAGATGAGGATTCAAATCCTTTGCATCATACCCCAATATCATAATTATATTGCAATTTTACTTCTGTATATAAATCCACACTCTATTTGATACATATTTTTCAACTATGGAATACTTAATTATCTAGTCAAATGATACCAAGTTTCCTTGTAATAATTAAAGTTACTAAATTAATTACATTTTGCAGAGAGTAACTCAACTGCATCAACCAAGGATTGGGATAACTATCAGGTAAAGCTGTCACCAAGATAAGAGGAAACATGAATCACTTTGAAAATAAATTTTGTGGTATCACAAAAGTTGAAGTGAAAAATATTGAGTACACATGGAAAATATGTAAATTTAGTTCAATCTGTAAAGAAACTGGAGAATACATATCGTCGACAACATTTACTCATTCAAAGGATTCTAGTGTAATATGGCGTTTGGATTTGTATCCTAATGGTGATAGTAAAGATACTAAAGACTTTGTGAGTTTGTTTTTACACAATGTGAGAGGGTGTCATCAAAATTACAAATTTCATGTGCGGTGGAACTTTAGTATTGTTGATAGCAAACAAGAAGAAAGGTTTACAATTACAAGTGATTTTATTTTTTCTGATCAAATAGGATTTGGGATCCCTAAATTTTTAAGAAAAGACTATATTCAAAACAAAGGTAATGGTATTCTTGTAAATGACACATTAATAATTGTGTGCCGAATGACCATTGGCGGAGACGGTCAAAGTTTAACTTGTCAAGCAGATGTAGTAGAAGCTTTTCAATCTCCAGTGGTACACAATTCACATTTTAGTGATAACCTTAGAATCCTGTTGAATAACAAAGAATTAACAGACTTAACTCTTATTGCACATGATCAAGAGTTTCAGATTCATAAAGCTATTTTAGCAGCTCAAAGTCCAGTATTCATGGCAATGTTTAAATCTGATATGAAAGAAAAAAATCAAAACAGAGTGGAAGTAACAGATTTTAATAGTGACGTGATCAAAGCAATGTTGCATTACGTGTACACAGGACAAGTGAACAATATTAATGATTTTTCTCCAGATTTATTAGAAATAGCTGATAAATATGCCATTGATGGATTGAAAAGCATAAGTGAAAATATGCTTCATAAGAAACTCAATATAAATAATGCTGTGGAAACATTGTTTTCAGCCGATAGGTGTAATTGTCAAAGACTGAAGACTAAGGTTATCAAGTTCATTATTGCTCATAAGGATGCTGTAATTAGATTGCCAGCATTTGAAACTCTCAAGAAGTATAATCCACATTTAGTAGTTGATATTTTCTGTGATACAAATACTTCCAATTGATGTGAAAGGAAAATCAAAAGCAATTTTAATTTTAAAAACATATATTATTCAAGTATTATTTCATCTTAATGTATTAATTACTTATATTCATACATATTTATTTAAAACTCTGAGAAGTTTTCTTGAACTTATTTTAATTGATCAATCAGAAACTTGATACCTGTGATGATAATTTAATAAATATTTGAGAAGATATTGATATAGTAGTGCCAAGAGACAAAAGACGTTCTGACTTTGATAAAACACTGGTTGAATGCGAGAGTGTAGATGTTCCAATGTTATGTCCATAATGACTATATGGACATATTAACTTAATATTTATTCACAATGTCTTATCTTATCGATCAAGCCCTGCGACATAAGTCGTCAAACTAGAGAAATGAACAGCAATGATGACGAGATAACCATATCAATAACGAAGAAGAGATGTTGATTTGGAGAAAAGAGTAGCGCAACAAGAGCAAATATCCGAAGGGTTTCCGAAAATATACGGCAGTAAGCGATACAGTACGTATCGCTAAATTGGATTTTTGGGCTTGAAGAGAATGAATAATGCATGTGTATGAGCTTAGTTTTCAAATGTAGTACTGTATGATTATATAGTAAAGGGAGTTAGCATAGTATAGTTTGTTACATTCATTCATGCGTGATTTATATGTTGATCGTATTCTAAGACTTAATTTTGCATGTTATGTTCTCACCATATCCATGTAATCGAATGAATTAAATAAAAAAAAATGTAAGAAAAAATAATGACCATTATTTCAAAATGAGATTGATATTTTACCGTTTAGTTTGAATAATGTAGGCGTGTCGTAAACCGTATACGCACCTTGACATAGAAATATGTATTGACACGCAGAAGAAACGTCGAGACTTTAAAGATTTTTGTACATTACAAAATACTCATTTATTAAAACAAACTGAGCATAAACTCATCGGCACCGTACACCTGTTAACTGCAGCAAGGGGGGGGGGCCGTATACAACGTTACGGACTATGGGAACTTGAGACTTGGCGAGGAGATTCTACATAAGACGAAGTAATTGCTTCAGTGTCGGGCATCTGATGTACACGCAGTACATGACAGAGGGTATATGTATATTGATGCAGGAGGAAAGTATGTTACGATGATCGTATAGTAGCACGCGGATTTAGCCGTGAAATCTGTTAAACCACGCACGTATATATATACAAGAGATCCAACACTCGGGGTTTTGACGTCGCTCTTCTAACACGTATACCTTTGTGACTCGTAGCCGCACGCGATGCTGCTGCGGGTCGCGGTGCTTTCCTCCTCAATTATACGCTTCCCATTGGGCTGCGCGGCTCGGATAAGCTCCGTGCGTATGTGTGTCTGTGTGTGTGTGTGCATGCGGGGGTATGTATGCGGCAGCTTTTGTCGCCGAGTGGCGGGAATCAAACGTGTCCGCTGCAGATGCGCTGCATCATATACACGCACACACACGTGCGCAGAGAAAATATTTTCGCTCGCCTGCCACAAAGAGAGGATCTCTCTGGCGTTCGGCCGGGTATATACACATACTACTCGCTGTACACGTATATGAAAGGCCAAGAGAGAGAGAGAGAGAGACTTTTGTCCGCAGCCGAGCAGCTATATCAAAGGCTCAACTCAACTCTTGCTCGTGCTGATCCGATTTCCACCGGCGCACACCTCCATTATTTAATTGCGCCGAGCGACCGAAGGGATGAGCCGCTTATATTACACACACGTTACACGCGAGCGATTGTGCACCGCGCCGCCGCCGCTGAAAACTTGCAGCTCGATCCCTGATCTGATTATTTCTAGAATGCGCGCGCGCGCGACTGGCCGTGCGTATATTGCTCGAGCGAACCACCGCAATACCCACGATTTATACCATACACAGTTGGAGTGCACCGCGCAAAGTTGCGCACACGTCGGAGAACGGCGTTGCCGGGGGTGAATTGCTCGATGTACGGGGGAGGACTGTGATGGACAAGAAGGTGTACACCGCGGCGCAGAGGAACGAACTAGACGCGATAACGCGCTGAATCAAGTATATGTACTTAGAGAATAAGGCGATAATCCGAGACGAGATTCGAGCCGCGCGCGCAGGTACACATACGTATATATGGAGCCGCGGCGAGTGAGCGGAAGGATTGGCCACTCTATATAGCTCGTATTAGCCAGCTCGGGCGTGCGTGTTCCACCCACCTTTCGCAACTGCTCATGATGCTGCGTATAAGTGTGTGCGTGTGTGTGTGTACGCGCTTTAGCCTCAGCGGCGGGCGGTTTTTTCTTTGGCCCCTCTACCCTCTCTCTCCTTCCCTCCGTCTCTCTGTCTCCCCCGAAAAGGACCCGCGACACAAAAGCCTTACACCTTTCTTCTCGCTCTCCTTTCGCGCGGTGCGCGCCGGTCCAGATCGAGTGGCGCGAGCGCGAGGATGGCGTCGGTGGGATAATGGGGCTCCTTCTTTTTTTTTTCTTTTTGCGGGGCTTTGTCCGTCAAAACCCCATGAAAAGCGAGCAGAAAATCTCCGGCCAATAATGTCTCACGATGCTGCTGCAGCAGCGGCCTCAAAGGAGCGAGAGAGAAACGCACACGGCTTATTGTTGGCTTCCAGTGTCTGGAATAAATCTGCCGTTGTCGCGCGGGCTACGTGGGTATAACACAAGTATATAAGCGTATAATACACGCGACCGCGGTTAGTACTGCGGTTTTGTTTATTCACGGCTACGTAAGCGCGGCCCGCTCTAGTGTACATTTAGCACAGCACAGAGAGAGACAAGATCGTGCAGTATATATGTAGGAGCACTCGAGACAAGTTTCCGGGGAAGGAGATTAGCGCATCTGTATACGCGCGTTAAAAGGGTAAGCGGAAAAACTCGGGACGCGCGCATCACAGATCTTCCCACCGATCGTCATTGCTCGGGTCCTGCGTGCGCGTACCTTCGGCCAGCCTATACATGGATTCTCCTCTATACTTCCGCTCGAATTTTCCATGCAAACGAGCCATTTGTCTCGGCTGTATTGTGCTCGATATATTTTTACCCGAGCACTAGCTTTTCGCGGAAACTCGGGACATGGCAATCAATTTGAGAATACTGCAGCAATTATTCATAACTTTCTGCTCTTTCGGGATGGGCTTGATTTACGCGATGAAAATATTTTTCCCTGCTTTCTCCAATCGACTGTCACTATTGTCGGAAGATTGATCAGCTATTACCTAACATTGTCGAAAACACCCTCGATTGTAAAAAAATTAGACGAATTTTCGATCTTTGAGGGCCAATGCAGTGTAATGTGGAGAATGAAAATTACAAACTCCGCCACATAATTTGCTTTTGCAACGTTTCGCCAGCAAGACTTGCTGGTCTCATCAGGCTAAATTCATTGAAAAACACACGGAATGAATTATACAATCGGTATACAAAACAATCGAAGAAAGGACAAAATCATGTCGTGGAGTTTGTAGTTTTTATTCTCCCGATTCCACTGGATTGGCCCTGAAAGATCGACAATTTGTCTAATTTTTGCGATGTATACACCAGCCATTCATACATTACAACAACGGATCGCAGGTTTGGTCAAACCGGCGGCATTAGCCGGCTCCGGTGTGGCCGACTTGGTGCGCGTCCACCGATTGTCACAATACGCGCGTTTATCCACGAAATCCCGTTCCCACGTCGTACCTGGTGGATGAACAGGATAATCGAATCACGTGCTCCTGCCCAAATTTTCCCATGTAAATCCTCTCGAGAGCGCAGCGTGGCCCGCGGGCTCGACCAGGAAATCACTGCGTCTCGAGAGGGCAGTCAAACTCGCGCATCCACGCAGTAAGTACAATTAAATTTAATCAAGGCGCGCCTCTCTCTCTCTCACTCGCACACAACGAGGCCAACTGAACGGAAACGATTTCTTCATTTTCGCACCTCGCGCGTCGTGTAGCGGGCCTCTCCAATTCCCGGCGAAGCAGCGCGGGTTTTTCACGGGCACGTAGCCCGCTCGCTCGGATCCGCATTGTGCGCGCGCAACGGAGCTCGCGCCGAGATCCGATTGACTCGAGTGGGTCGTGCAGTATAGCGCGCACTTTTTCCCAAGTCCCTTCGCCGCCGCCGCCGCCGCTCACGCCCTCTTGCCTGCTTAACACCGGCCTGATCAAATGCTCCGCGCGATTGCCCCCCGCGCTATTGCCAATTACGCCACTGATCGCCAGCGCGTGTGTGTGTGTGTCGTCGGCGAGGGGACCGGTTGTCGCGCATTCTCCGGCATACGCATATACCCGCTAAAGATTAGACGACGACGACGCGTTCGCATGATTTTCGGCTGATATTGTCGATGCGGATTTGAAGCCCAGGGATTTTCGACGCTTCAAGCCCCAAAGGAGTATGGATTATCTCGTGCCCGTACACCCATGTTGTCGTGTGGGTAGTCCGTGTATCGTTATGCGACGATGATTGCTCAATGCGATTACCAAGTAATTATCATCACGGAACTATACGAGTATTCAACACTCCTCTAATTCTCGCTTTCTTCTGGATTGATGATTGATAAATGTATTACAAATGATTTTATTTGCTCGTTACGGGCTAAGCCTATTAAGAATTATGAATCTGTTGACCATCACGAGCTCTTATTGCAAGGGCTAATAATCCAGTGCGGCTATCCTTTAATGGAAAATTTACATAAGCCCTTTGAGATTTTATCGGATTCGAATCACTTTCTAAGAAATTTTCCTTTCGAAGAAAATGTTGATTTTAAAACAATTTTCTCATCGATAATTTACGAAAGAAACACTGATAGAAGTGAACTGTAATTTCCTTACCAATCATTTCCATATTCAACTTTTGTTTTACGAGGAAAGAAACGCATTATAAATATATACAACACTTCACCACGATAAATCCATCTTCATTTAATTTTTATTTTCTCCTCGCGCAAATGATGCTATTCATTCAACTCTAAATTTCTCAAACTATAAGCGATGCTCAATAAATAATGAATATCGTTTATTGAACGAAGTTGCATAAAACTCACTTAGAACTCCAACTTTTCAATATGACGAGACATTTATTATCTATGTTTATTTTCTCTATCATGATGGTATCGATTGTAAGCCATTAATTTTGAATCTGACTTCACCGCTGGTCTAACACGAATGAATAAAGCAAACTGAACAAACCTTTTCCTGGCAAGCGAAAGGATGTTTTCGCTCGCGCTCGACAAACTGCTGCATCGAAATGAAAAACTTCAAGTAACGAGGAAAATACTCCATATCAAAATAGATCCTATCGTTTTGAGGTTCCTTTCATTCTTTTCCAACAGTTAACGCTGTACGCAACAAATATATCCGTACTTTCTAAAATCAAATCAAGTTACTTTACTATTCGTTGAAATGTTATTGAGTTACTGAAAATTGCTTAAGTGGAAAAAGGCAGTGAATATTCACGATTGAATGCTAATTTTTAACTATTCTAATACATTAATTTGATATGCAAAGTAGTAGGTTCGTCAAACTCCTCAGTAAATTTTCACTATTTAACTAATAGTAAATATTTTAGTACTAACTTTCGAGTGAATGTTTTATCCGTGATTCATGAAATTTCAACTGATAATGACTGATTCTCAATTGTCCAAATTCATCAAGTACACTGCACGGAAGCGTTAATCCGAAGCTACATGCGTTCCAGACCCGTTACATCCTTTTTCATTAGTTCCGTATATACGCAACAGCAATCAGCTAAAAATGCGCCGTGTGTTGACAAGCGTATGAGAAAGGGCCGGGCTCGTCAGGTATGGGCTTTCGGTGTATACATGTATATATGGCATGAGTTTTTCAGAGCGAGAGACGCGCTTATGTATATACATATACAATATCGTCGTTCGCCAATTTCACCGTGAAGTGCGCGCTCGTCCCCGCGTTATAAATAATAAAACAGCCACTGCACGCTTAATAATACGGAATAAATGGGACAGATGTTTGGGAGCCGGGGGATATGAGGGCTGCGGTACACAAAGTGTCATCTCAATTTGATTCCGTCAAACTCACCCTTCAGCCCCGGCCGATATAGTTTCGCGTCGACCAAGATGACATCTCCTGTACGGCTCCAGTCACGTACACACACACAGAGACGCGCGTGCAACGTTTTTCGCCGTCTGGCCCCCGATTTACGCGACAACTCGACAATGCAAAGACTACTTGTGCCCCGCGATAATGCGCCGGCACGGACACTCACATACACATCCTCCTTTTGCTCACTTCTCTCGCTCGACTGTCTAGCTGTTTTTTTTTTCTTCTTTTTTTTTTGTGTACGCGAGGGTTCGCTTCGGGACGCGTCGAAATTTTTCATTCTCTCCTCTCTCGTGCGCACGTATACATATATATACATACATACAAACCTGATATATGTATTCATGCGCTCGATTGCACTTTTACGAGCTGCAGCTCGTGCCCTCGAGTTTCGCGCTAATAACACGGGCGACCAAGTCGCATAATGCTTGTCGGGAAGCATTTTCTTCCGCTCGCTCGCCCTACAATGCGCCTTTGCGCGACTACCTCTTTACCGTCACGATCGTGCGTATTATGGTATCGAGATCGATTTGAACCGACTGATTTTCCTTTCTCGATCGCTCACAAATGTATTTCAACGGAAACCCGAGGCTTTGGATTCTTTATATGTGAGTATATGTATCACGTCTCTCGATATTTCCTACGCGACGACTGTAAAACACGAGCTTCTCGGCCAAATAGGAGGTTCCTCGACTGATCTGATTTGTTTTGCCCGGGGTAAATATGGGATCTCTTCTATCCCTGGATCTGTATTCTTTTATCCTTGGGGCGGGATATATTAAATATTATCATGAAACAGCTCGAGCGAGCATAGCTATATCTGAGCAAAGAGGATTAAGGTACTCATCTAACAGCTGGAGTGCGCGCACACCTTCCCGAGGAAACCGCAATATTTATGAGTACACGAAAATTCGTATAAATACAAATAAATAGACAAGCCCTGGTCGGATAGTGACCAGTGATGGGCACAATGACGCGGCGGGTTAGTAATTAGGCGGATTATGTAGGAGGCGGATTTAGCGGAGTTCGTCAAGAGACGTCCTTTTCATTGCTACTTCAAACAGTGCCAAACTCAAAACCGCAGACTAATTTATTGCCGTATACCTGATCGGAATCCATCAACTGCTTTCGATGAATTTCAGTTCGCAGTGTCTCGTCATTTGTCCGTAGTCAGTGCCAATACAAGGATTACTTCAAGATTTCACGTTTAAAATTTATTCAGCTGTGACAATGTTCGACTGCGTGTGCGTATTGGATCGAGACGATATGTTTCATTTGTCTGAGAGATTTCGTGCAAACTCGTGATTACCAGTTACATAATTTTGTCTACTTACTAATGTGAGTATTTTTGAATAATTTATACATTTCAAGTTTATACATAATCTTCTTATTTTATCCAACACGACGATCAATTGCGTTATTAAATAATTCCCAAAGCAGTTTGTCTCACAGTGAAGCATTATTGTCTCTGGTAAAATTCTTCCCTACTTTGAACAATTAATTAGAGATTTGTTTCAGTAACTCCGTCCACCAGCTTGAATTCCGCGGATTGTTGTTCGGGTGAAAGGAAGAAGGTAACAACTCGTATGCTCAATCAACGTTTACGAGTTCTCACCTTTAGTAGCGCGAAGCCGAATTGTTACCTTCTTGCTCCCACCCAGCGAAATACAAACGCGTTCGCCCGGCATAGAACTTTGCTTCTAATTCTCTCGATTGCATAAGCAATGACGATCGAGCCAACATATATAGTATATAGTAGGTTTGGCGTGTCGCCGGACTCGTGTATATGATTAACGACAGCCCCATTGCAGGTATATAAAATGATAATTTGTCTCATTTGGAGAGATGAAGTCGGACAAAGGAGAACGGCCGATTGTATAGAGGAGAAGGAAGCGGAGAGTGCAGAGTCAGAGCCGGCGACTGTGCAGCACATAGGGATGGGATTCAACAGCGGGATGGGCGTAGTGTTCACGGGTGCATTTCTGCGCCGGGGATTTAGCGCTGGAAACGGAGTAATAAATCGGCTAATGTGTTTTACGCGCAGGCGCTAATCTATGCAACCGCAAGGCTGCCCCGCCCCTACGGTCACTAGCCGCCGCACCGCCGCCGCTGGCAACGATCGTACGCCAGTTGCAGCTCATATTGTGAATGGCTCGACTCCCATGCCGAGCCTCGACTCATCGGGAATGATTCCCTCATTTGCAGGATTAACGATGTAAATATCGTAAATCAAGCTGCTTTGACCCTCCGCACGCCGCATATATACCCGGAACGCAAGCTGTGATGACTTACTGCTCGCTGTGTTGCTCCTAATCGTTGTTATTCATCGTCCACCATGTATTTCCAGTCTCACATAGCAAAGTTTAAATTATCGCATTGAATATAATTTCAGCTTGCAGAGATCAAGCCATCTTACCCTCCTCCCAATGGCTGTTGCTGGCGGGGAAGAGTTGAACAACGTTTTATATAAACCAGAGGAGTAAGTTTATGCGAGGATTCATCCTCAAAAATTTATTTAACCTCAGACTCGATGTACAGCATTTTTTTTAAGATAAATGACTCGTGAGCTTCAGTTGAATTTTCGCGGGAAACAACAGAATCGTTTCCCCCCGAAACATATGCCAATATAATCCACCCCGGGGTTTAGCTGCTTGGTCGAATTTTCAATCGATTGCTCGGATGACACACGAGAAAAACGCAATTGATTCGATTCACATTCGTGTCGATCTCGTACTGATCCTCGCGAACCTCGTGCCAAGTGTATATATCTGTATACGCGCACGTGCGTCCACTCTGCGTCGAGTCGATCCGCCCGATAGCGCAGGGCCTGTATATGCAAAAAGACGAATCTGCCGGCCGTACGCAACAGCTGCGGTGAACAGATGCGGTGCAGCTGATGATGAATTCGCGACTGGTGTATATAACACGCGAGGCTGGTGCGCGCGCGCGCGGGCGAAAGGCTTCGGATGGCGCGGCGAGGAGGAGTGAGAGCGAGCGGCCCGACCCACACCGGACATGTGTACCTGGGCTTGCGCTTGCGCCGCCCCCGCCAATCGAGAGCGCCCGATACGCCCAGCGACATACCGCCGAATCGCGCGCCTCTCGCGCGCCTCTCGCGACCATGTATATACGTACACATCAGCCACGCGCTTACACCCGCTCCGATCCTTGCGCTCCTTCCTCGCGGCCAACAACGGCTCATCTCATTTTCATCCTCCTACTCTCCTCATTGCTCGTGCGTTTGCTTTTTTATCACACACTTCGTGTAACAGTTGGAAGAGTAAGATTGGACAAGTTACGCCCGATGATTGCAGTAAAATACTAATCGGCTCATCGAAAGGACGAATTACGAATGATTCACATCTTCATTTGCACGCTGCAGTAGTTATTCTTTGAATATATTTCTGAACAATGGACCTCTGCGCGGATCCAATTCGAGCATCGACATGATTGACTTCGCTCCTAGAGAGAGAAATAGACCAAAAGAGGGGGGAGGAATAGAGAAAGAAAAGCAGGCCAATGACGAATTTGAATATGCAAGAGAAAGTATCCATTGGAACATTCGCGCGAGTTATGAAATACTAGTCTGTCTATGTCACACGCGCGCGGCGAGTGTTGTAACACAAAACCGACTCCTGTACCCGTATCCTACGCTCACTGGTATACATACAGGACGAATCTCATTGAAAGCCAGACACATATATACAAGGGTCTTCCAACTTTGAAATATCATTTCATTTCCTGCGCACGAGACAGAGAGAGGGAGATGCAGCCTTGAAAAATCAACTTCTTGTAAGGCCCAGAACAAACAATCCCATCGTTAGCATCTGTTTATCCGCACAGTAGTGCTGGAGGGCAGCAGCGGCTCTCGACAATATTATACGGGAGCTCGCACCCTTCGCCCGGGCGACGATCGAATCCAGGCCAATTCAAATATCAACGCGAGCGTGCAGCAGTCACAGTACATATATATATGTGTGTGCGCGTTGTTGTTTTTTTTTGTTTCTGTCGCTTTCGCTCGAGTTTCATCTTACCCCCGAGTTAGCGTGTATATATGTATACGTGGCCTGTGCAATCTGAATATAAGCGAGTCCTGGGCTCGCGCGCGCGTCTCTGCAGAGGGAGAGGAGGAAAAAAAACGAGCTATATGTGGCCGCTCGGATCGTCACAATATATACAGCTTTGTGTCGGAGGATTCATCTCTGCTCGGGCCCTATTTATCTCCGCTGTATACGCGTATACGTATGTATGTATGTAGCGAGTCGTTACATCAGCGCGACACTCTCGCGGCTCTGTATATATACACACGTATCGTGTACATAGACACACATAGGTGAATCGGCGATGGGGGGATATAGCTTGTCGGGCATTCTCATGTTTGTCACGCGCATTTAACGCGCGCGCGCGAGAGAGGCTTAGGCGCGAAGTTAACTGGCGCGGCGCACTTGCGCGCGCGTGGGACGACCTACTTAACTTTGAAAATGCTACATACGTTATTCACGTTTATCGCCTTTGATTAATACATTGCCCTCGTGAAAAATGACGCCTCTGAATAACGCGCGTTGTGCAACTGTGGCGTGCCCGCGACCTGCACCACCACGTGTATACCTACGCGCACTCCGAGCCCAGAGCGCTTGTTCCATGCTAAATGAGCGGGTAAACTAACGTGATTGATTACTCGCGACGCGTCGCTTCGGTATAATCGGACGAGCCAGAGAGAATTAGTGAGCTCGAGTCGAAATGCGATCACGCAACTCGCCGCGACAGCTGTATTGTCGTCCCGCCATTGATCTCTGGCTTGCGATGGTGGAAACTATCGGGAAAACTATACTTTCTCTCGCAAACATCCTCCAAACAGAGTAACCGCGGCTAATATTCATTCGGCGCGCTTTCCTTGTGACAAAATCAATATACCAATTATTAAATTAATTTGCAGATTCCATGCAATGCACTACGTCATCGAGCAAAGTGACCAAACAAGATTTACTGCCCCTCGACATGATTATAGGTATACGAGTCTATGCAGTACCACAATACGCGATGACTCGGTTCGAAACTTCGGAATGTCTGCATACACGGGGAGCGAGACGGCTTGTCGTTGCTTCGAAGTACGCGCGCCGATCGATATGCATATCCAGATACGAAAGTGACAATCGATCGACTGCACTCGTTGTCTAATTGCCGGCGCGCATGCTCGAGGCTACTCGGCGACAGCCCGTGGTGTGTAACATGCTATATATATTTATACTCGCCGAGAAATCTCGGCCCCGCAAGCTTATACACGGGGGGGACACGAAGTGGGGCAGGAGGAAAAAGAAGAAGCGGCTGTGCGGAGCACTTGTCGAGTGAGCGCAGAGCCGCAGGGGAGGATCAATCGACGGCCGGGTCACTCGAGTCGCCGCGCCGTCCGTCAATTCGTCCGATAGGAGACGATTACGGTTGTGCGCAGCCCACCGTACACCGCGGCTCGCGGTGTTTGCCAACCGATGCCGCTAATGTGCGCTCCCCTACTCCTCCCACGAGCGATCAGCTCCACGTGTGTGTGTGTGTGATGTACGCCAAGCGCCATCGGACTCGATCGACCCTCGCTCCTCTCCGCGCGCTGCGTATCTTCGTCGGTCCAATTCATTCCTGGGCCGTGTCGACGCGCTCGGATTATATATCCCTATCTTATTATATATGACTTTGTCCCCCACGCGTCCTCGAGTCCGTTGTCGGCCGTTGACGCGTGACCCAAAATCGATTCACCTCTTGGATCATGTTGGCCTGTGCTTCGTTGATTTACATAGCATAGAACAGCATAACGATGATGATTCACATTGTGTATTAGATCTTCCGGTAAACTCGTCAATGAGCTATTTGTTTGCTTACCGCCCGAGAAAATACCATAAATCTCGAATGCGGTTTCGGGAACCAAAATTGTGCTATACTGCTTGGGTAATGCTAACTATTATGTATGTATGTATATACATACAAGACTGTTCAGATCCTTCCTCGTATAGCGGGCAATCGTCTCGTCCCCGCGGCGATATACTTTGGTGCTCTGGAGAAAGGGTCGCTTCGGCAATTGGGCAGGTTCAAAAGCCACTGCCGTGAACCAGTACACACGTTGCAACTGGATCGTCACGATGTTGGCAGGTTCACGATAGTTTGGCACGTCCGTGCACCTATTATACGTGCGAAGTCATACCTAACTGGAGTCACTTTGAAATGTCGAATTCGGCGCGGCGGAGACGCGATTGAAACGACGCGAGCTTCCGCGTTCATGATGAATTCATAACGATGGCGCACCGCGCCCTTGGGTCACGATATGGCATTATTAGCGAGACGAGTCGCGGGCGCCAGTGTACGCGAGCCGGCCGACACCGCGTGGGCGCAACACCAGTGTGTCGCGCGTTATATAAAACTCGAGCGGAGAGCTCCGGTTGCGGTGTCAACACGAGTCAACACATTACTTGTCGTCGCACCTCGCGCGACCTCCACATACAATAACGCAATGCTTAGGCCAAGCGGTGCACCGTATATACACACGTATACGCGACTTCAATCGAGGCTAATATGTGCGTCGAGCTAACTCTTCTTGGAAAATCGTTCCGTCAGCCGGCGATCAATTAATTTTCTGCCCTGCTCACTCAACCCCGTGCCGCGGCTTGTCTTCCACTCGCGCGCGCGGCCATGTCGTCTCTCGCGAGTCCCCATCAGCGATCCTCAAATGCCAACTGTCATCCGCCATGTATGCGTCATTCGCAAACTCGAGCTCGCGCGGCTAATGAGATCGCAAACTTGTTCGGACGTTCAACGATTCAAAGTCGATCGGGTCACGGTCGGGCACAGCTGGCTTTTTCACGTCAACTTTTGATCTAATTTCAAATTCGAGAAACTTCGATCTTGTTATGTCTTCCGGAGAAGGTTCATCAATTGAAAAGAATGATCAATTGTATACAAGTGTCTTTCATACTTGTTTGAAACAATATTACTATTATGATAATAAGTATGGGATACCTATATTATTAGACTGTTTCGTCCTCGATCCATATATATATTTATACGATCAGTCTCTATATTTTACGATTAATACGTATAACGATATAAGGTAAAAACGAAGTAAAATTATACATATGAGAATCATAATGAATGCCTATCAGTTTTTCTTATTCATGTTCGTGGAATGTACGAAAAGTGCGAGTTGTTGAAAAGCTTCATATAGATAAGAGAAGCAAGAAGTATGCAAATAAATTTTCTACAAATAAAGTATAACTAAAGCTATTTGTATATAGAACTGATCAAGAGTTTGAAAACAGTAAAAGATCTTATAATATTACGACGAATAAATTCGGGCTTGGTGGACTATCCCAAGATGATATTGCGAGAAAAAAATTCCACGCTCCCCGGGCTGGATTTGAACCAGCGTCCTCCTGATCTCCGGTCAGTTGCGATATCCACTACGCTACCGGGAAGACGGCAGCTCTCCACATCCCTGGAGCATGGATTCATTTTCCCGCAATATCACCTATATACACGATCTAATTCGATCACTTGAATCTGTACGATCATAGGGGGGGGGGATAGGTAAAAAGGGAATCTGTAACAATACGATCGGACCTTGATCGTACAGATTCAAGTGATCGAATTAGATCGTGTATATAGGTGATATTGCGGGAAAATGAATTCATGCTCCAGGGATGTGGAGAGCTGCCGTCTTCCCGGTAGCGTAGTGGATATCGCAACTGACCGGAGATCAGGAGGACGCTGGTTCAAATCCAGCCCGGGGAGCGTGGAATTTTTTTCTCCCAATATCATCTTGGGATAGTCCACCAAGCCCGAATTTATTCGTCGTTTGAAACATGTGGACGTTAAAAAATAATTATTTAATCTTATAATATTGATTTGTTTTACAAACTATAGCTTCTGAGAACACACGAAAAAAGCCTCGTAATTTGTAAGACGGTATTGGCTGGGTGATTCTCATCTCAGCGACGTGTTTTACCGCGTGTACGTCTCGCACGGCCAATCGTCGATATGCCGCCCGCCTCGTCCGCGCACACGCTTAATATCCAATGTTTGAAACCTATAATAAATCCAATAAAGTAATATGGCGCGATGCGCCCGGCTGCGGCTGCAGTGTCAGCGAGCGTCACGCATTAATTCGTTCGAATTAATCCAGAGCTGAGAGAAGCGCGCGGCCGAGTGTGGCAATATGTGTGCATGGGAAGGCTATATATATGTATCAGAGAGGGACGTCGTATATATGTATAGTGTGGCGCGCGAGCACGGATTTATTGAATCAGCCGATTTAACGGTTGACGGGCCGTGTGTTATCGAGCAGACTCGTCTTTTTCCCGCTGCTCTGGAGCCCCTCCTCCCAGCCCCCCGACTAAGACCGCGTGGAATTCAATTCCTCGTCTCGTTCCGTCAGGCCTCTTTCTCTTCCACTCTTGACTCTCTTCCCAGCTCTGAGCCGGAGGAATTCCGTGGAACATCTCGGGACCCGCGTCTTCGTGATCTAGCGGCCGCGATCCGATCAATTCGGGGCTTGTCATCCTCGCGCGCGCGACCTGCTTCGTTTGCTCGGTACCAGCGAAATTAATCTCCGCGAACCACGAGGATGTTTTCGAGTCGTTCCTCGCACACTTTGCTCTGGAAGTTTCAGACTGGCTGGCGATTCTGACCAAACCGATTCTTATACTATGTTCTTGAGGGATGGAACTTTTTCAGATGAATCAGCATTGGTTTGATGCTCGTTATACAGAGAGAAGCCGGATTCTGGGGCAATTGGAACGTTGGACCGAACGACCGGGTGTACAGCATCGCATTCGATTCACCATGCATGAACCACACGAGCAAGTTCCGCCTTATATTATATGTATATTAATATATGTATATTGATACATGTATATTAATCTCACCAAAAAGTCATTCGTGACTTTTAGTTTGTCACGAGTTTCATTTAAATCGTTCCACCCAAACTATCGTCATCCTATATACAATGAGAATATACAGAATTAACGTATGGATCTCATTCTGAAACGAATTCATCCCGATCTCATTCATTAAAGATAGCTTTCGTTTTTGGATTGAAATGATTGTTTGTGTAACATCTCCGAATAAAAAAAAAATGTATCAAATTCGATGGCAATAAGAACGACCCTACTCGTCAACGATGACATCGAATGACAAATTCAAATCGATGAATTCAATGTATACAATAATAATAAAATTCACCAAGAACGCAATATAGCTCGACGGTCGCTAATAATTAAACGGCGCGACGCCCCCCGATGTCCTATACACTGTCTTTAGTTGCGCTGATAATCGAGCCCATCATTGTGTCGTGGAAACAAAGCCAAACACCCTTGGCGAGGCCGGCGGGGGAGGGGCTCAGGGTGGAGGGATTCATAGTGTCACGCGCTCGCGAGTGTGATCACACCGCGAGGAATCGATACGCAAATATATAAGTATATAAATGCGCGACGGAACGAGCGAAAGCTTGGAAGTGTGCTTACACACAAAGCGCCGCGTTGCACACCTCACCCCCGTGCATGTACACATACACACACACGCACACGCGATATATATGCATAAATCGATGGGCGCACGCCCGGGGCTTCGCGGCGTAAATTATGCAGATTCACCTGATGGTCTTCGGCTGATCTCCCCCTCGGACGGGAGCTTGTCTTGGCCGCAGTGCAGTAGTGGCAAAGGGTCGCGCGCCCGCAGCTTATATATTATATTCGTCATGCTCGATTTGTTCCGGTGTATCATTCAAGGTGTGTGTATGCGTGTGTTTGCTCAAGGTAATCTTTTTCGCGTGTTGTCTGCCCCGCGAGTAGCGTGCGCCGACGCATATATACATCAATAATGCAGCAGCGCGTTTTTGGCTCTAGTATATATACATGCGATATATTATTATATACGGGTTTCGCGCGTCATTCGATCCTCGATGCGCATCACGTACGTATCGATGGGTATAATTCACGCGGTAATAACGGCCCCCTCGCGAATACCGCTGTTTTCGTTAACTATGCGCTAACGAAATATCGATTGCATACGCGTCAACGTCCACGTATACATAGCGCCACGGCTCTTATATACATCCGCTCTCGCGCGGTAAGTATCGCCTCGTTTGACGGCGCGAAAAGAACGGCGCAGTCGGAGCGCGGGGCGAACGAAAATTGATGTTGAAAAGTTAATTCGGTATATACGCGGCTATAGAATTTTTCATCACTAATGCAACAGTCCATGCTATATACGCAAACTTCCGATCTGTCAATCTTGAAAGATGGATAAGCGATAAATATATACGCTTCCGCGGAAGTTCCGTGTGCCTTCCAAACAAACGCCGGCTCGCGCGTACTCTAGTTTGCGTCAAGATATGCTGAATAACGAAAGTCGACAGCGAGCCGCCGGCCGATTCCCCTATGAAACGATTCTCGAGAATGAACTGCCGTGTGTAGTTTGTTCCCCAAGTTATGCACTCTGCACTTATTGAACAATCCAATTGCGTATATATGCATCCAGAGCATTTCTATATTCAAACGCTGCACGTGGGAGTGTGCAGAATTCCTTCGTGATGCTTTCAAATATGAATATCCAAGACTAACTTTCGGACCGAACCGTCTATGACTGTGCGAACACAGGGAAAAATAGAGCAAACTCTTATGGCACGATGACAACGATCAGTGGCATTGATCTCGAAGGTTAAACTTGAATATTTTCAAGATCACAATGACGAGTAGACATACACTGTGCAATTGTGCCGGAGCGCCGAAATTTGGTAGAATTGAAAAGATGTTTCGAGGGGCCAGTACTCAAAATCACACGCACACGCGAGGTGTGTTGATCGCTCGAAATACACACCGACCAGAGAAGCATCGTCCGGCTCTTTCCACGAGGCTCAAGCATTATAGGAGCGCGAGGACGAAAGTCGCGAGTGCATTTCCGGATGCCGAGTGCGACAAATACACACCGAGCTAATTCACCTCTATATACACACACAAAGAACGGTCGCGAGTGATCTGGTTTACGTGCAATACAGATCCGTGCCCCGCGACGTGGGAACAGTTGGATTCCTTCCGGAATCCCGCAAACGGGCGGGCTTCCGCTCGGCTTGGCCCTCGCTCCGCGTATTGCCGAGTCAACACACTTGCCCGCCTCTCGCTATGCGAGCGCGGATTAGCCGAAACGAGCGCAACCTCCCGAGCGAATGACACGCCGACGCACACCGGCTGGGCATATATTAAACACGTCGGCCGCGGCTAAGCGTCGTATTTGGTTAAGAGCGATTATCTGTCGGTCGGCCGCAACCGATACACCTCCGCCGCGCATTTTTGTCGCTCGCGCGTCTATATAAGATTCATTATTGTATTACGCATAAGCGCACTTGTGTGCCGCTCACGCACGACGTCCGTCGATTTTTCAGAGCCCGGCCGTCCAATTATTCCCGACTCGCTTCATGCACTCTCGAGCCGCAGGACCTTCTGGCTTACACTCGAGTATATATGTATGCGAGTGTGTACCCACGCACCGAGCAGCGCACCAGCGGCTTTCCGTATAGGAACGGGGGACAATTGATGCGTGCGTTATTGTTCAATTAACCGATCGCCGTCCGGTGCATCTCGTACGTGATCCACGCGCTCCTCCATTGATCCGAGGGATCTTACACACAACGCTACGTTCATTTTTTTTTTCGCTGGGCGTCGTACGCATTTTTCATCGAGATGGTTTCGTTACGCCGGGGGGAAGCTGTACTCCCACAGGTGTCACGCGCAGAGCAAACATGTTCGGGAATATATCAAGTTCTAGCGTCAACAGGATATTCGGTGCGGACGACATATTACACACGTATCAATCTCGTCGAGCTCGGGAAGACTCGCCATTGAATTCCCCCGCGACGAAATTGGATTATCGCAACTCGGGATGTAATCACGTGCATCTCGTTCGCTGCAGTGTATGCTTCGTCGTTCCATTAATATTTCTCGTGTAACATACCTATGGACCAAACCAGATATCAAAGCCTGTGAATGTATTTTTACCTTTCTCAAAGAATGTAATCTGCAAATATGAACACGAACTGTAATAATCGTCACTGAAACAGTAGCTGTAATAAGTCTCGGTCGAGACTTCAATAAAGCTTAATAAACAAAAAAAAAATACCTATGGAACGGAAATCTCCGCGGTTTATTATAATTTCACGATATACATTACACATTCGTTTGTTCGATATGGATATCTTAGGACGATAGCGTTGATTGCTGTTGCACGGCTCCGTGCACCAAAAAAACTCGGGAGAAAATTTTATCCGCAAGACAAACCGGATCGGTATATACAATTATCTCCCCCATTGGTCGCGTGTGACACATCCACGTATACGATTGCGCGTATACATATCCCATGTCAATTAGGCCGCGCTTGCATCTGCCTATATGTTTCCCACTTCACGTGCGCGCACGTATCGCTCCTCTCTCGATTGAACAATCCCCGGACGCACGCATGCATCTATAATCCCGACTTGTGTGCGCGAGCTCGGCTGTGTACAGCCGCGCGGCAGCAGCTCGTATACAGCTATCTTAACATCTTAATACCGAAAATCGCTTGGCCAACAGAGAGAGAGAGAGACACACATTTCGGAAATCCGCTGGGCAAATACGAGCTTCCTTTTTTCCCTGCACCTTGGCCGCGTCTGTATATACATATAGGCAGGAGCGAGCGCAGGGAGCAGGACCAGTAGCCGCGGCCGGAAGATCCGCCACTCGATGTATCAATGCCATTGAGCGCGACAATCCAAATATTTGCCAGTCAGATTAGCCGCGCGGCGCACCCCATGCGCCCTCTCCACGCACACACACACGCACAAGTGAGCGCGGACAGAGTTTCCCGGTCGGCCATCTGCGCGCCGAGCTCTGGATATGTTTTCCAAAGCGGCCTCCCCGCGAGGAGTGAGCTCTGCATACGCGCGTGTATGTGTATACCTATGTATATTGTGTGCGCCCGTATTGCACCTATACGAGCCACCAACAGATGCTCGAGAGATTCTCCGACACTGCCTCGCTGGCGTTTGCACACTCACACACACACACACATCATGTGTATCTTCTTACGCGGCCGCGGCTTATGGCGTATAAACTCTTTAGCGCGCGATTACGCGGCCCGATAACGCGGCGGAATCTCGGCGAGCGATCTACAAGGCGTCCCCCAATAAGCCTATAATGTGCGTGCAGGACGCGGGAGAGGCGCTTTGCCACGAGGAGTCGCGCGCGCGCAACCAGCCGCACCAGGTGTCTTTGTCACGTACCGGGCCGGTGCGCTTCTTTCCCTCTCGCGCTCATCGCATACTTATATATAGAACGAACGAGTTGTGCGCGCGCGGATGAACCGACAGTTCGGTCCGAGAATGCGGCGATGGTTTTTTATTCTATTTTCCCTTCGGATCTGCAGTCGGCGTTGACGGTATACTTCGGACGGGGAGTTTGTTCGGAGTTTGATAATCGGGGGGACAGTTTATTCAATGGTCAATTGTATGGTTATGGGATGATAGCTCTGGCGAATTGTATCCTTGTTTTGAGACTTTTGTCTTGAGAGACCGAGTAGGTCAATTGCGTTCTTTACGTTTTAACAACCTTCGATCGAACGATGAGAAAAAATCCGTCGCTTCCTTATAAAAATACATCACGTGTACTCGTAACAACGAGCTCGCGTAGTCTGTACATATACACAAGATGTATAAATATTGAATAATCGTGATCAACTGTATGCTCAGGCTGTCGTCAATACATACAATAATAATCCCAAGGTACTCAAAAATTGTTCTTTCGGAGTTTTCAAGTTTCCAACAAAACACACCGTCTAAACGGATCCACGGGAAATTATGTAACAATCGCTAATGCCGTATTCAAATTTTCGAGGGATAATTCATAAATGCATTGTGAGGTAAGCCGGGTTAGCGATCGAAAGGGAAAATCCCGAGGATCGCTTTGGGGCGGAGTGATTTTTCAGAGTCGGCCGCTCAAGCATGCGTGAAACTGCCACCGGTTCTACAAAATCCTCCACGCAAGCGCGTCTCTCTATATATACTTTGAGGTTAGCGCGGGCTCAACGACAGGATAATTTCCACAAGAGCTGGTTCGAGGCGTTCTTTTTATGAAAATTAAATGGACCGAAAAGGTTTCGTCGTGTCTTCCGCGTGTGCGTGACCTCCTATTTCTTTTCCAGATCCTATCGCACGTCACTGTTGCCTCTATTCCGTGTAATATCGGTGCGCACTTGTATATTTATATATATGAGTGCGTGTATTCTCGCTTTGTGACATCTTTCATCGAAAGCTACCTAGGCGATTATGAATAATTCATCGAGATCACTCCTGGTATTCAAATATTTACACGAGCAGGTCAGCCAGGTTCGGAGTCGTTACGTAATATTGGGAGTTTGAAAAAACATTGATATTCTCCCGGCATAAATTACGTTTGATTATCATTCCATTTCGGCCCTGCATCTTTTCTTCGGTTTCTTTCCATCGTGCAAGAAAAAAAACCAAGATAGATCTACTATGTGGGAAAATTAGACGTATAGGATATCGGATATATATGCGCAGCGTATACTTTGTCGTGGTACACGTTTACAACGACGTACATGCAGCGAGTAAGTGTGTGTGTGCGTGTAATACGCGGCGAATGCCCAAAAGCGGATCATCATTGCATGACGTCAACAGCTGTCGGTGTTTGTTGATTTACGCGAGGGATTATTCGGAAAAAGATTTGGGGGACGCGCGTACATATGCGAGAGCTATGTATCGACGACAGCCACACACATACGCGTGTATGAGAAACGTATCAAGATCGCTAATCCGCATCAGAGATTATTCACCGCTATGTAACGTAACATGTTAAAATTTCGCTTTCAAAAGCCTGCCCGCGCTCGGGTACAGCCGCACGATTGTCAATATACCGGATTCATACCGATCGATCGGTATTACCGCTCTCGGCGTTTCCTAGTCGAAATACTGGTTATGTTGCCTTGGATAAAGTAAGCTTTGAAAACTGAGGGGTTCGGTACTATAAGGTTTTGCGAATCTATTTGATTTTTCACATTTCCATTGCCCTTTAGTATACGAATAATTTTCACGAGCCGATTTCCATTTTTACTAAATGCATTCGCGTATAAAACCTCATAGTAAAAGTCTTCACATTTTCCTAGCTTTCTTCCGTCTGATTTCCCCTGGTGCATTGGGTTTCTGCGGACCATTGCGAAATAATCGTCTGTACAATTTCAAGCGCATAAATAATCTGACGTTGACAAAAAAAAAAATTGGAACGCGTATAAGCTACTCACATGGTATATCGCAGGGCAGCAGTCCGATACATCAGCCCGAATTTTCAATTCACATTCGGTACAAATGCGCTTCTGCGAACTAGGACGAGAGTATCGAGTATACCTCTGGTCCCCCCTCGCACTAGTTTTCCGAAGTTCGAATCCTTTCGACGTATTGTTTTTCCCGACGCTAATTAGCAAACATCCGTTGGAGCTTCAAAATCAACACTGGCCCGCTGCGCATATCGAGTTCACTGGTGCGTATACACACAGCAAAATTCAACCCGTTGAAAGAGAGAGGCACGCGACGCTCCGCTTCCGTCGCATGCGCAAACACAGGGTGGCGGTGTACACGTCTAGTGGAAGGTGTTCGAGGAAGCTATCGGATTTCGCGCGTATCGGCCGAAGGGTTGGAGCAAAGAGTCCTCGGGAGAGGCGAGAGAGAGAGCAAAGGAGAGATCGCTTCCGCTTCCGGATTGGCGCGTGCTGCTCGCGACTAGCCTCGAGTGCCTCGGCTCGAGCTCCTTCTCCCGACGCACTTGGGCACGTGGTGCGCGTCGAGGATCGAGCGACACGTATATATGCCGCTGTGGGGGAGAAGCCAAAGAAATCGCACGTGGCGACACTTTTCTCTCATTTTCAACGATCTTTTCAACTTTCAGCCGAGTCGTAAATAATTTTGGAGAGATTGTATCGATTTCGCCTATCATATATTTGGAGATTTTATTATTCGCGAACATGCAAGAACGATCTCGCAAAGTTTCGAAACCCAAATGCCTGATACCCTCTGTGTTAGTACATAATAACTACTGTTTTGTAAATCACTCGAGTTCCCAACTCACTGAGTTGAATACCTTGTCAATCAGCATATGCTTCATAGATATATTTACTAACTGGAAAAATCATAGAATAAGAGTTTACAATACTTGATCCAACTGAAACTTGTAAGAGAATGAATTGACACTGGTTGATGAGTGTGAAAATTCGAGTGATTTGTACGATAATGACCCTGGTAGAAACGTTAAGCATTTATTAGCTAAGAATTGGTTAGTGTGAATATCCTTAGCTGGATTCTTGTTAAAGTAGTAGCTTAAAATACTGCCAAGATCTTGGTAACGAAGGGACGGATTCGTAGCATAAAATACTGTTAATATCCCGCTAACGAAGAGATTCGGATAACTTTTAGCTAATGATTTCAGCCAGTTCTTACTTAACTGGTATTGTGTTAACGGCAAGAAATGCTTAATTTTCTACCAGGGGAGGTTGTGATTGAAAGAACTAAGTATTTTTAAAAACCCAATAAAAAAAAACACAAATTTACTGAATCCTAATCTCAATATATTGAAAAATTAACCGGCCCCAAAGAGTTGCGAGTGCGCAATCGGGCACTAATTCGTCAACCCCTCGGTACTGTAATCATGGCATCGGCGAGCTCCGAGCGGGTGGCCGTGAAAACAGAGGGGGAAAAACCGAATGATCGAAAAATCAGTGAGCCAGACTGGCGAACAGCTCGTTAGAACGTGCAAAACAAACGCTTCGGCGTATCGCGAGGGAGGCTTACGTATACCGTCGCGGGCTGTTTACGGTGCGCACGTGCGCCTCTCGGACCGTTCGAAAATTGGCGCGATGGCCTGAAAAAATACGAAGAGCGTAATTATGCAAATCCCGCCAATAGCCACTCGACGATTCGAGCAAAGACATACACATATATACACATGCGGAGAGATGCGCATCTCGGTTGACGCGCGCGCGCCGCCGGTGGCCGCTCTGCAACGGCTCTCCTCTACACAGCGCGCCTGTGGGTCCTTATCAAAATACTCGACGGAACGTGCCTGGCGGCGCGGGCGGCACGCGTGCGCGCATCAGCTGTGCGGAGGGCCCCCCTTGTGCCCGCGCCCGGCTCGTTCACATCGAAAAAGCTCGAGTTCCGCCCGGCGAATATAGCGCCGGGGAGTAAGTATAGATCGGCGGAAAAGTGAGATTATCGAGGGGGCCCGTGGACATGGAAATTATTACGCGGCTGCGGAGAAACAAAACGTGAATCATCACGTTCCGCGTACAAAAAATTGTCGGCGTTGGGATTAGGCGAGGAAAAGAGGAAACACCCGTATTAGTCCGGTCGCGACAATTTTTTTTTTGCTCCTTCCCCCTTCTGGATAATACACGTATGGATATTTTCCCTCGGGACCCGGCACGATTTTCTTAATTTACGACTGATTTTTCGTTTTCACGGGGCTTCGTCGCCCGACTCTGCGACGAGAGACTGCATTTCTGCGTTTCGACACTCGCGAGTTTGTATAAACGGCGCAGTATATCGGATGCGATAGACAGTGGAGCGACACACGTACCAACTCGAGTGAATTACATTGGACGCGGGAGAAAAAATATTCCACGCGCGGAGAATTGTATAATTTTGCAGCCGACGCAAAAGTTCGAGACGAATGTTTTGTTTGCACGCGGACTGACTGACGTATAGGCTCGGATACATTTTCATTTGAAAATTGAACCCTCTTCTGAATGAGATTATATAATCTACTATAATGGACCATTAAATAGTTTGCGTTAAACGCGTAGCCAGCAGAAAACGTGTTCTTGACAATCGTTCAGCTCTTCCTATGTGGTTCAAGTACTTCGCATTAACCGGCTCTAAACGCTCTGTCAATTGTAATTTTACTGAACTACTTTCACGTCATATCACATGCTGACCATTGTTCCATTGTGACGCCAATTGTTTTAGAGGACCAATTTCAAATTCAACTGTGTATTTTCAAAATATTCACCCGAGTCTTCCAATCATTCATATGTAGCGTATGCATACACTACAGCTTGTGCGGAGTTGGTCAATTAAATATTGAAAATTTAATTAATTCATATGTAAGATATAGAAATACAAGAACAGACGTGATTAGTTATTCTCTTTATCAATCGAGCAAAAGCACGTGAAAGACCGTTCAATTGTTTAAATCATCAAATACAAATGCAATTCAACAGATTTTCACAGATATTCAAAGTTCATTTCAATACTCTCTAAATTTGAAATAGTAAAAATGGCATAACCGATGAAAACTTACTATAATTCATCAAATATGCATTTTCTACTAATAAACAATAGTTTTATTACTATTTAGAATTTGAGTAGTCGCGCGTAGATGAATGAGACCGCATATTAATGTTTGATTCTATCCACTCCAACAATATCTACCACTACCAGGTAATACAATCGAAATTTTCCAATCAATGCACATTTTCCCTTTTACGATCATGCAACTCGTGATGAGAATCGTGTACGCGTATTCGAGATGCACTCGATGGGTATATACATACACCGAAGCAAATGCGAGACGTGGCCGAAGATTTTTCACCCGATGTGTCCCGATGTGCTCGGGGACGCATCGAAATATCATTTTGCACCGGTGTTAATCGTAATGAAATAAGCCCGCGAATTATGTCAAGCCGGGTGTGTATAAAAGCGATTTCGCGCGCAGGGACGCGGCATACATACGTATATACGCGCGTCTCGCGCATTACCATAATGTATGCGCAATATCTTAATGTAGCGAGTCATAAAACAGTAATTTTTTTTCTTCTCCTCCTCCTCCGTCCTCGGGCGCACATCGAAATTCGCCACCTGAACGACAGCTAATTACAATCAGAGCCGCGCGGCGCGCAAAAGGGTTTAGGCTATTTGCATAACACGTCGTAAGTCCCCGCGCGCGCGAGTCGGGGAAAAAGGACATCGAATGCGAGCGAGCGAGCGAGAGATTACATGGCCGCGCACAGGGGCTGTATAGATCAGGTTCCCGCGGAGCCGCGGGATATTTATTATAAGGGCGGCAAAGGGCCCTCCGTACGCTCGACGGGCGGTCCCCGGGCGAGAGTCTGTTCGCGCGAATTCGACGTCGCGTGCGCAGCCCACAGCGCGCGCTAATTACAATTAGATTTATTGGGCCCGCCCCGCGCTGCTCCTGCGGCTCGGCTCGCATCTCAGCGCACACACACATCTTTCGGACACGGACCTCAATTGCGCGTCTTAAATTACGCTGGATTTTTGGAAAATATGCTGAATCTCAAAGGGATCCCCAATCGGACGTGATGATGCATGGCGCAACCGAGGATTAGAAAAATCGCCGAGAACGATTCGATTCGTTTTTTTTTGCATCGACAAGGAGACTCTAGTAGCTCGGGTCACGAGTCTTAACATAAAACTTTGTTGGGTGTACATCCAAATAGGTTATATGTATATGTGCAATCCAACTATGCGATTCCCTGAAAACTTTCATTTATTATTGATTTCGTGCAAGCACAGTTCATCCGTATATGGATAAGGTATGTATATATAGATGACACTGCATACATTCATGAAATGGGAAATTAATGTATAGTCATGGATAACTATAGTTGTGTAAGGCTTCCCAAAATATAACGCAACACGATGAATATTCGTCATTGAATGGACCGCAAGTTTACGCTGCAGATCGTGAGTGTGAGGTGCGAGGAGCTTCTCACTCCAGTGCTGCCTCAAAATTTCTAAAGTAATCTCATCGCTTTTGGCATGTGATCTCCAAGCTAATGGCATTATGAATTTTTATCTCACTCAGCATAGACTTATTGTACTTTGATAGAGCATCTCGATCTGAATAGTAGTAACCATATGGTTAATATTGGAAGAATAAAGAGTATTATTCGTTCATAAGCTCGCATTACTTCGTAAGAACTCCAAGGTGCTCCATCTTGGAGTACCCGAGTGAGAAATCCCTCGGTGAGGAGGCTCGTAAGACATGCGGCGAATATTCGCGCGCCCTTCAAATAATTTTCCCTCGATAATTTGTAAGTCTAAAGGCCGGAAAAGCTTAGGAAGAAAAAACTCAAGGCGCAGTGCGCGGAGGCTTGCACAAACACGCTGCAAGTACAATGTTGGGTTCGGTCAAGTGGATATGTGGTGTATATATATTATATGCATGTATATATGTACGCGACAAAGCTGGAGGAGAGAATGGGTGTGCGATCGGGGCGGCTCTCTTGCCGTTTGCTTTTATCGAAGGAACTGAGTTTGAAGAGGAGTGACGCGAAGTAAAGAGAAAAAGAGGGCAGCAGCAGCAGCAGCGTTGCTGGCGCATGTGTGTGAGAGAGAGAGGGAGAGCGAAGGAGAGCCGTATTAGTTGGGGCTTTGATGTGGGCCGCGGACGTGTAGCCCGGGTCTTCTCATGTCATAAGAGGCTCACGTGCCCTGTCACCCGTGCACCAGCCCCTTCCCCCCTTCGGGTACACATTCAACTGATATCTGCCGGTGATAATTTTATTTTGCGATTTCTCGTCGACTGTGTACGTGCGTATACACGCGTGCACAGCTCAATGTGTGTGCACACATGCATGTATCGCTCGCTGACACAAAGCTCGCGTTTCTGTGCGCATGTATAAGCGCATTCACGCGTGTGGATACGTTGAATTTTTTTTCTCATCGTCACATCAACGCGCGGACATATTCAATTGGCGATCGTTCGCGGTTTTGCTGACTTAAACGCGCGATTAGTCGATTGTTATACCGTACGTGTAAAATGGTACGCGGGGATCGTTATTTCCAGGGTATCCAAGACAAGTCGTCACCACCTATGCAGATGCAAACACGCTTCAGATTTTTATGCTTCTTTTTCATAATTGTTTCATTTCATAGGGCTCATATTTGGGTCTTGTCTTTCAAACCTTTCAAGAGTAAATAGCCAGTATTCGAAATGATCTTTCAAAGTTGAGTGTGTTGCGTATTTGTAAGTGACGACGGTAGGTTCGGTAGATATTACGGGATCGATACTTCCCCCGTCATTGAGATTTGATGGGTTCAATTTTTATCATTGTTTTGTCAATTGGTCTACATTTTTTCGTCCTCTATCTGTTGCGCGCTCGGAAAATTTATTTTATGATATAGATTCAGAATACATTTATTTTATTTATAGTATGTTGCCAAAACTTGACAAAATAATATATTTCTTATAAAAAATAATAATGAAGTGAGGAAGAAAAACCGCTGCCAAGTGCCTCAGCAGTATGCTTTCTCAAAGTATTGCAATTGAACCTCAACTTGCATTAATCACCACTCTTTGAGAAAGCAAAATGAACCTCTAACTCATTTCCTCCACTCTATAGTAACGGTTGCTATGATAAATATCCGAGCTTCGGTGTTCTTACTTCTTAGTCGTCAACAGTTCCGAAAATAGACCTCTAACTGACTTTTCCCACTCCATAGTAACGGTTGCTAAGGACGTAAACAATGGTTGCTATGGTAAATGTCGGAGCTTCGATGTTCTTACTTCTTAGTCACCAATAGTTCCAAAAATGGACTTCAAACTGACTTTTCCCACTCCATAGTAACGGTTGCTAAGGACGTAAACAACGGCTGCTATGGTAAATGTCGGAGCTTCGACGTTATTACTTCTTAGTCATCAATAGTTCCGAAAATGGACCTCCAACTGACTTTTCACACTCCATAGTAACGGTTGCTAAGGACGTAAACAACGGTTGCTATGGTAAATGTCGGAGCTTCGATGTTCTTACTTCTTAGTCATCAACAGTTCCAAAAATGAACCTCCAACTGACTTTTCCCATTCCCTAGTTACGGTTGCAAGCGATATAAACACCGGTTGCTAGAGACATCAACAATGGTTTATACGGGAAAGGTCTCTTTGATTGTTATAGAATCCCATAAATATACAAACCCAAATGATCATTTATCATGAATTATATGGGAACTTATCGAAAACACGCTAGCAACGGTTGCCATGGAATCAAACAACGGATGTTGCTGAAGACCGAACTCGGTTCACATCTGCCGGTGACCGACCTGTGTGCAAAATTTCAGGACGATCGGACCATTCCTTCGAAAATTAACGTACGACAAAAAAAAAGTCAGTCTGAAGCTGAATTTTGTATCTCCATAGCAACGGTTGCTAGGAGAATAAACAATGGTTGTTCCAAAATGAATGTCTTATCGATTCTCATCGATCGTCGAAAGAATTCGAGACCCATCGTGCATTGATGATGATTTTTGGAGCTTTTATCAAAAACACGTTAGCAACGGTTGCTAGAGAAATAAACAACGGAATTGGCTAAAAATTGAACTCGACCGAGATTTTGCGGCGACTAACCTGTGTGCAAAATTTCAGGACGATCGGACAATTCCTTCGAGAGTTATCGTACGACAAAAAAAAGTGCACGTACGTACGTACGTACGTACGTACGTACATACGTACGTACGTACGTACATACGTACGTACGTACATACATACAGACATTTTCGGATTTCCATGTTTTTCGACCCGTAGATTACGAAAATCGAGGTCCCGAAGTCCGATTCGGTGGGTCGATTTTTACCCCGTTACAAAGCTTTCTCTTTGAGAAAGCAATAAAGAATAGATTTTTATGTAGTATTACAAGGAATCAAAAAGTAATTTAAGTAATTTAGGGGGAGTAGAGTTAAATTACATTTGTGCTTATATATACTAATGTTGTGTCGGTTGAAGATCAAGGATTAACAGGTAAGTGAAGAGACTGAATTTAAATAGTGGAAGGGTAGAGATTTCAGTTAGTTGGGGATCTAGGGAGTTCCATAAGTTAGTCGGCTCGAGATTACAAGATTTTTTAAGTAACTCAGTGCGTAGAGGCAACCAGTGGTCTCACACACCACGCACAGGGACAGATCCTGACGTTAAGGAGAAAAAACTAGCCAGATATTCCAGCCCCCTGTGTTTAAGTATTTGGAACAACAAGCAGGCCATGACGAGTTCCAACTCTGAGCCAGCCAAGCTCCGATCTGAGAGGGGTTATGCGTTCATGGCTTCTTACACCATATGGACATATCCGATTCCCGAATTCATGAGCCGCTGCAGAACGAGATCTTGTTCAGCGGAGCGATCGCAATACAATACGAGGAGTAGTCAGTTGGAGGGAAGACCAAGGCCTCGATGAGGTGCTTTCTAAGGGCAATGTTGGTGCGATCCTCCGGAACCTGTGGAGCCGAGACAGTTACGCCCACACCGAAAAGCACATACTCCTACCAAGTGAACGCAGAGTCCAGGATCACACCGAGATACTTGACCAAAGTTTGAAGTGCAATGGGGGATCCGTCAGCCGACATCTGATTGCCAGCTTCCAGGGCGAGCCATTTTAGCGAGAGAGGGACTAACGCGGATGATGAGTCTCGAGTGAAAGAGCCGCAGACGTAAAAATGCGGATGTTTCGGTTGGAAACGAATGAGCGAGTACGCGCGTGTAACGAGATAAACGTTAGCGGGACGAGCGGTTAATCAATCATTGGTCAAAATAATGCGACGATTGAAAGTAGCGTACGTACGCGCATGTTGCACTGGTATGTATGTATACACAGAGTCGCGCTGGTCGTTTCGCCGACGCACGACGTTGTCCTCATCAAACAATAAAAACGCACGCCGCTGCACAATGGGCGCGCAGCATTTTTGCGGCGAGTCGCGTATAATTGGTCGGTAATAGATTAATTCGTGGACAATGGCCGCGGGGGCAAAACAAAGTGGGGAAAAAGCGAAACAACGGGCCGCTCAATGGGTTGAATGGGTAAATATGAGCGACGAGTTGGCTCACGAATCGCAACAATCGCGCGTGTGTGTGTACACCGGGAGTTTGGGCGAAGCAAACATGTATACGCGCAGGCGAAAACGGTGGCGCGCGGACGGTATATGAAAGACGGCGGCCGAGCCGCGGGCGTCAGGGCTATTGGGTTACTTGTGGGAAACAGCACGCCTACGTCTTATTATGGCTTGTTTTGAGCCCTACCAACTCTTTGGTACTGTAATTACGCGGTTATTGATAAGTCGATCAGGTTACCAGGTACACCGCGGCCACGACCATTATGAGACGCACAATGTCCCGAGAGCGGCCCAAGCCGCAAGCCGCAGTGCACGCACAATAAGGACCATAGCTACAACTACTCGTCGCGCCTTCTGTCTGTCTGTCCGTGTGTGTGCGTGCGCGCTATTATTTTTACCTGCGCACTGTTTAACTATACACGAGCGTCCAAGTCTCAATACGTACTCCGCCACCGACGATTCATCATTAAAACGAACCAACCCGCGAGGGGATGTGCCAAAGTTTCGCGTTGCGAATTCTCTCGTTTTCGAATTTTTACTTTTCAAATCTCGTATACGTCGTTGAGTACAAGAGCTGGTCCACCGGGCTGCCCCGAAGCTGGGTATGGATATAGAATACCTACTTTCTCAAATGCTTACAGTGATTTATCACTTTTTTAAGAGAATGTGTATTTTCTTATATTTATAGATGTGGACTCTACGTGTATTAGGTGTGTATATAATTGTTCCCAAATTAAGTTCTCGGGGATTGAAGCTTTTGATGAAATACTTGTATTAAACTGAGACTGCATAAGGCCCCCTTGTCAGTCGTAGTGAATTCCATCGTGAGCTGTAGTGAACACCGATCATGTGAATTATTCAAGATTATCACTTATTTTCCAAGTTTTTTCTCCTGTAGATGCCAACATGAACGTGGCTATTCAAGTTTTTACACTACTATTCCTAGTTCCATCCAATGAGCACTGATTTATTCCGTTTTCTGGTGAATGCAAATTCGAATTTCAAAGATCGACAGCGGACATTTAACTACCTAGTTGATTTTTCATTGTTTCGGTGCAAAGTTTAATCCGCGCAGGTTTCATTTTTGATTTTCTGTATACTCCGGCCAACAATTTCCATTTACGCCTGCTCGAGTTAAATTCACTCTCCATCGGCAAAATTCTGAAACTCGATGAATTTTTAATGTGAAGTTCAACGGGTTCAGAAGAAACAATCGATTATAAACGGATTCATCCAAGTTGTCTCGTCGGTACCACCAACAACTAATATGCACAAGATATATACATCCGTCGTAACTAGGAAAATTCATAATTTCGAGATTAATAATCAAGACTTGAAAAAATTGTAGCTTTATGATATGTTCATTAGAATAATCATGGTACGTTAGTTCGAACGAATGGCACTTGCTTCCGTCCACAAGACGAACGTAAATTGAATTTAGTATAATCATACATGTCTATCGTTGCTCGTACGGGAGACATAAGCGCGCAAAGTGCGCTCGAGGGAAGAGGAGCCAAGGGAAGCTGGGAGGGAGGCGCGCGGATCGGAGGCAAAGAAACGAAAACGAGCGAGGAGCCGATCGCGTCGACGCATTGTCCGTTAAAAGGCTCTCTCTCTCTATCCCATTCTCTCGCCCTTCCTCGCGAGCTCTTTCACTCGTAGCCGCCAACCCCCCGACCGCTGATGCTCGACGGCCACGACGGCCGCGCAGTTTGTTTTAGCCTCGGCGCATCGACTCGACCTTTGCGTATCGATGAATCGACACTGGAAACAAATCGAATCGGCGCTCTATCCAGCTCGCGCGCGCGCATACACTTAGTGTCTTTATCGGCCGACTCGATCTGTGCCGTAGCGACTCGACTCGCGGGCGGCTGCCATAACACAAGGCGAAAGCCCCCGACAACTGACGGACGGCACGCATTATCCGGCCGACGAAAGCAGCCGTTTTTTTTCTGCTTCGCGCTTGTGTTCGACATACACGTATCCTCGAATGAAATTTTGAGCCCCTCGTCGACGACCTGTACGACGGTATATTAGGCCCGGAAGGATATGATATTGGCCGTCGTTATGTAGTTGCACAATATCCACACTCTTATCCTCGAATCGGTTCACTTTGGCGATTTTTTGCTGGCCGCGAAACAGTTACGGACTTCGAATAATAGTGGCGATTGAACTATCGCGTGCATTGTATATACCATAACAGCCCAATAAATCTTAATAGGATATAAATACTCGGTTGTCCATACGATATCTTTCCAATTATCTTCGAGGGCAAAAGTTGAGAAATCATATCTGCGATCTGGTTACGTAGTGCGGTGTACTCTTTGGCCCACAAACAAGCCGAAAGTATCTCATACCGCTCGAGCAGTACACGCCGTAGTTGTTTGTTTGCGAATTAAATACATATATACATTTACCGATCGACCTGGCTTTCGGAGAAGGAAATCGCCGCAAATTTGACGTGGCCAGTGGCGCCCGCGAATCGTCGGTTTTTACCAGATATACACAGTCAGATAATCGCTCCTGGCTGCGGGGAATGCCCGAAATGAAGGATGCGCTCCCGGAATGATGGATGCCCTGTCGCGTATATATATATGTTTGTACTATATATACATACGCGTATAAAGCCTTCTCCTCGAGCCAGCCGATTCCTAATCTGCGATCGCGAGACACGATGAGCCTGGACACGTTCGTTTTACATACATACACACGTATATACAGTGGATGCACAGGCGCGCACATACACGCGCAAGCAAACAACTTTCCCGGGATCGATCGATCGTCGGGTGTCTCGCTTATCTCGTCCGAAGAGCGAACAATCCCAGCTGATGCCAACACAATCGATTTCGAGTTTGATAAGCCGGGGCTCGCGGCCGTCCGATCGACATACCGATAACCCCAACGACAGCTCGAGCTCCGCGAGACGGCCGCATGATTATATATAGATACATGTTCCGTTACGCGCGTCGTTATATTGCGAAGGGTGTACATTCGAGCTTCCGAAATTCCGCCATATTAACAAAAACACCCGCATTGTACGAGCGATCCGCCGCATTCGCGACAACGCTGGAACAACGCTCAATCTATATACTTACTCTCTTAAATCTTTACAGTGAAAAACCACTGCATAGCAGTGAAAAATCACTGTAAGAAGATGGACGACAAATTCACTAGATTACAGTGAATTTCTTATGTAAATAAAGTGAATTTTCACTTTGGTTCCATAAATTTTGATAAAAAATATTTTTACATGAAACTCAAATTTTTACACCACGATTTGCAGTAAGTATGGTGTGAAGTGAACCTTTACTTTACTTACTGTGAATTTTATATAAAAAATTTTGCTATCAAAACTCATGGGACTAAAGTGAAAATTCACTTTAGTTGGATGAAAAATTCACTGCAATTCTAGTGAATTTGTCGTCCACCTTCTTACAGTGAATTTCCACTGTAATGCAGTGGTTTTTCACTGTAAGGATTTAAGAGAGTATACTGTCAGCTGGAATGAAATCAGGACGCAGGTGCAGCGCGACGTACAGGTCTGGGAAAGATCGTACCGATGAAAACGTAAGTAGCAAGATGCTGCGGGCCGCCCGACGCCAGATCGGCGCGAGCCGATATAGTATACGCGTGTACAATCGTCCCCGAATTGGCTGGTTGTTTTGGGAAAATCCTTTGGACACGGGAGAGTCGGGGGCAGATGATTCATCACGGGGCTCTCTCTCGATCTCGGGCGGCAGCGTGTGACGGTGGCACTGTGCGTCAAGAAGGTATACCTATAATATATAAAACATGGGAACGCGCAGCGGGGGCGACACTTGCCTCATCCCGTTATACATATATATTTTCCCAAACACACACACACGGGAGCACACGTATGGGCAGAGCCACGTGTGAATCGCGCGGGTGAAAAGCGGAGAGTGAACGATCAGGTGTCTCGCGGACGACCTTGGGCACTCGTTCTCGAATCGCTCGCGCACACGTATATATCCAAACACGGCATAATGGGCACTACACGCGTGTGTGTGTGTGTATGCAGCGGGTGCCCCGCGCGTTTTATTCCACATTCTCACCTCTTTGCGCGTGCGCTTTGAAGCGAGCGGCCGCTTTCGTGCGAAGAAAGATCGGAATCGGCGTGGCGCGCATTATGCGCCCGCGGCGCGGGGTAACGCGACGCGCCACACCATACACAGCGTATACCTATACACAGCATATATAGAAGCGAGAGAGCGAGAGAGAGGGATGAAAGGAGCCGCTTATGAAAGATCCCACGCCTCTCACGCTCGCCGCACAATACCGGCTCGTGATCTCTCGCTGATCGCGTCGGCATAGTATACACTCGGCACGCACGCACACCCTATATATAGAGATGTGTATACCCCGAAGTCGCTAGGATTTGTCCATCCCCCGCTGGCCCGAGTTGTGACTTCATTTGGCGCAACCTTTATGTGCGGGCTTGTTTACACTTTCCACAAAAACTCGGCTTTCCCTTTGTGCCTCCTCGCGGTGCGCACTTTCCGCTCTCTAACTTTTGCCTTTTGCCTCCTCTTCTTCTTCTTCTTCTTCGGCTTCTTCTTTTTTTTCTTCCTTTCCTATACCGGTATACGGGGCCGTTCGTCGAAAGCGCCGCGCGGTTTCGTAGTAGAATACTTATACTCGCGGGCGAGTAAGAAAACGGAAATCCATTGACGACTCGTTTAGCCGGAGAATGCCCCCGGCTATGAGCGACTGGCGCGCGGATTTTTGGGGAAAACTTTAGAGGAGCCGCTCACAGCGGCGCGTCGAGCGATCGTGTGTATACGCCACACAACACACTTGTGCGCGCCATTACGATCGCGTCCGCTCTTTTGCCAGTTGGCCCATTGACTCCAACCAAAATAACAGCCAGTGTCCCGATGATGAATGTCACCAACGGCAACAATATATCTAAATTCCCCTTAAACATTTCTGATGGGTTTAACCCCCCGACTGCACTTGCGAGCCAAGCTCCTGCAGCAGCGTCCGACAGATGCGCGCGCGCGTCGTTTCCAAGATCCAAGTAATAATTCCACGGAGCGTCGCGTGCATTTTGAATATTTCACGTTTGCGATGGACGGACGAAAAATATATCTATACAATGTATAACGTCGCTTATGAATTGGTTATCGTAAGAGCTGAGGGACAAGCGATTGTCCGAGGAAGCGCAATACGCGTGGCTGTTGTATGTATGTATATTTGCGCATCTTGCGCCGTGGAAAACGTTGCCGTCTCATTTCCTCAAAAGTATAATAACACGAGCGAGCCGTGTGTTGATTTTCCACGGATAAATTGCGCGGACGGACAGGAAGGAAGGAGGGAGGCGCGGTGCGAAAAATCGACAATGATCTTGAGAATAGGTCCCGTTTTCAGCCTACTCATTGGCCGAGTCTCGAGCCCCATTCAGAGCATCCCCGAAACTCGAAAAATCCGTTCAGGTATATAACACACTCGTCAAACACACACACGCTCACGCACGATTTACGATTGGCTGATTCAGGTGGATGCCGGGTGACAGTCCGCTACCGTGTGCTCTTCTCTCTTTCCTCGCGCGCGCGCTACTGTTTTCTCAAGGCCCCCGAAATCCGAGCGAAATCGCCGATCACGATTTTGGGAAAGTGCATTGTCGTCTCGCGGAAGCCGAGCTACGGGCTACGCGCTAAGTAAATAATTCCGTGGCGCGGTGGAAAAACTCGAGTGTTTACCTCTTCCGGTTGGTGCGCCGATCGGCAAGAGAGATTTTATTTTTCCTCCCGCGCGCATAAGAAGCTCGATCGTTCGGAATTTGAATAAGCTTTTGAATAAGCACGAGTCTATATACCCTCCATTTCCCCTGTATCCGCACAATCTAAATAGCTCGTTCCTCACATATACACACAAGAAACGGATATTTTGCTCCGCGGTGGATGCGAACGCGCTTCTCACTCGGCCGGACGGGCGGAAACAACTTGCACCACCGGAATTTGGAACGTTTGTCCAGCGCATTCACGTTTTTCCCGGAATGATCCATTCGGTTCGATATGATTTGGATTATAGGACAATTTGCGCCGAATCGACGTCAAACAGGCGTACCCGCGACATCATCTAAAACAAAAGAAACATCTCGAGAGAGAAAGAGAGAGACGAGAGAACTCGTATTGTGTTGTTCCCATTTGGACTCGTCGCATTTCCCTGGCGTGACTCATCCGTCAGCGAATTCATTAGCATATACACACGTCCTTTATCCCAGACAGATATATGACAAAAGGACGGAATTATATGGTATTTATATGTGTATAGGTATGTGAGGCATCTGGTGAGAGCAGAGCTTTTTTGGCCAAAGTCGGATGATGAATTGGATCGAGGACGAAAAGTGACGCGGGCACGTCATATACAGTGCAGCCTGGAGCCGCGCGCTGCATTTGACACTGCGCCAGCGACTCACGACCGAGTCATTCGAGGAACGGTCCTGTCGACTCTCGAATTCCTCCTCCTCAACTTTTCGATCTTCGTTCGTTGCTGCACTTCTCGGGAAGATGTATGTATATATACGCGCCTGCAGTGCTGCGTACACGTGTTCTCGATCTAAAACAGATAAAACATCACACCGCGAGCTGCTGTACGCGACTCGTTCTTACTCGGGAGAAAGAGAAAGAGGAAGATTTTTATAATGGATCTATCGCGACGTCTATCGCGCGATAATTGATAGAACATATTATCTGTCATCTCGGCTGCACACGCGAGACAGCAGCAATAACAGCCGCTTCCAAGCTCGGTTGGGTGCATACATGAAAACACTTGATTGATTGCATTTGGATGACGAGTGCAGTATACGCGCGCGTTTGCGATATATTCGTAATCCAATACTCTCGCGTGACGAATATGGGCAAATGTATGTACAATGGATACGGTGCAGTTAATTCGTATTGTTTTTTACCGACCTATATACGCGTGTGGACATAATTTTAATGAACGTTATGACAATCGCTAAATAGGGATACCCTACTTTTGCCCATAAATATGTATGATTGTTCAAAAATATTTTCAAGATTTTGCCCGAAATGTTCATGAGCTTCAAAAAGCCAACGAGACGGTTGGCACTTTCAATTCCACATGAGGTTGTCAGATGGTTTGATAGTTGCAAGTCCATTGGATATATTCTTTATGTAAGAATCAAAATGAGCAATTCACTCCCTCGATCGCGGTATACATAGTAGCTAAAACACATTTCCCATCGCTCGAGACTCATCGCTATGGTGTACGTCAGACCAAATCGTATTCTTGATATTTATCATTTGCATCATTCTTATACCTTTGGGTTTTAGACAATTTGGGAACGACCAATAACAAAAAATAGTTACAGCCTAATCCTCATTTGTGTCTTAAATTTTCTACAGGGATTCGAGTCGTAACGATTGCCTCGGGAATTTGCGACACCCAAACAACCTATCACCCGGAAAAGTTCGCAACTCACTGGCTAAGAGAGCATAACAATTCCCACGGAGACGATGAGAATCCGATGAGTATGCAGTTTGTTCGAGCCATCGTCAAGAATCCAATGCTAAAAAGGGAAATGACACGACTGCTCGATGGATTTGTATGAGTGAATTAGTGATTTCGATTTAAAACTCCATGTTGATTTATTCATAAAACGAGTACAATTTTTACGCTCACGAAATTTTTAGTTTTATTTATTGTTTCTCAGTCTAATCACGCATCCATTACCTAAATTACTATGAATAAGTATGATTATTCTGGTTTCTCTACACGAGACTACTCTATCTTATGTATAGCCCAAGTGACAACATTCGGCACTCCCCCAAGGACCTTCGAACCTGGCGTAATTGATTGCCGAATCAGATTTTCCACCAACTCTCCGACCCGTCCTCGGCGTTACATCCTATACAGCTCTCTCGCGTCATCCTTTCATCGCGGGAACAAACGCGATCGAATAATTTGTCGGCGACGGCCGAGGAGGACGCAGAGCAGAAAGAACGCGCGCGCGGCGAGTCGGCGACGAAAAATGACGCGCAGCAATAAAGCCGACAAAACAAATAGTAGTCGCGCGTATATAAAGGGCTGAAAGGACGGGCCCGCGTGTCCGAGCGAGAGGTGCGCGCGAGACGCAACTATGAGCTGCGAGCATATGCGTGTAGGTGTGTATGTGCATATACACTGAATGCGGGCGTGACCGCATTTTTCCATGTCGGCTCGACTTAGTGACGCGCGTAATGGACGGCATTGTGCGTTGTCTCACTCCAACTGGTCGCGCGCGACCCTTTCATTGGCGCGACGAGAGATACATGCGCGCATTGTGCGGCCACCTTATAGGCCCGCGGCCGGAGGTGTCGCGCCGCTTATCTGATACGGCCCCTCGTATAATTCCATTGGCGCCCAACTGCGACGTACGCCACTAAAACAGACAATGGGTGCCGAATCACGTGTAAAAAGCCGTGCGTGTACAAGGTGTACCGTTCGCGGGCCGAATGGATTTTCGTCCGCACGCGACTTTGGCCGGTATGTATACGTCAGGTATAATCCGCGTGGGTCACTGCCGATCGGTATGTGATGTGCCTCGAGAATCATCGTCTCGCGCGCGCAGCTTTGCTCAGATCATATTCGGACAGTCGCGTGTGTGTGAGTGTATAGCCTCGTGGATTCTCTGGATTGTTCTTGCCCGAGATTCTTCGGCGCATTCCGGCATTCTTTCTCAGGCCGCGCGGCTTTCGATCGACGATCACTACTTCACACTTGACGATCGCGACGATTAGTAGATGGAAAGCCGACAACCCGTATCGATCATCGTACTATCATCGAATCCACGCTAACGGTGAATTGCTAGATTGAATTACCGCTAATTCAACTGTTTACCAGGGCTGTTTGTCGCCGAATCGACCAGGTCTACATTGGATTTACTTATACAATTCTCGTAAAATTTACTAGGAGCTTTTTTTTTGGAGGATCGACTCCGCGTGACAGGATCAGAATACAGACGCTCTTGAAATTTTCACCAGATGCTTCCTCTCACGGTGTATCGTATATATACCGATACATCATATAAATGTTTTCTCATCTTCATGATACGTTGAACGGTTAATCTACACAGAATTCCATGAGTGGCTGAGGCCAATTATATATGAAAGAGTAATTATATTTAAACTATCAGGTTTTATTTTCACATCTGAAAGATCTCGCTGAGCGAAGTGTCTTGTGTATACAACCGGCTATGCTATATAGCTCACGTGCGAGTATTCGACCAATCACCGAGACGATTTCACCGCGTAACTAATGTATCCGTGATATTTCAATTGGACGTTCGACAGGCGCGAGCCGCAACAAAAAGCCTCGCTTCGTTCGATCGAAATCCTGACGGGCATATAGAGTAGGCTCTCGCTCGCTCGCCCGCTCGCTCTGTTAATACAGCCATTAATCAAACGGTAATTAGCACTGATTGTTAAGCCAACAATAGAAAGCCATCGGAGCGTCAAAGTATCGACGTATTCTATTAGGGCCGCTCTGTAGACACGGACGATTTACAACTCACTTTTAGGTATATATACACGTGAGTCGTAATATAGGTATAGACGGCCGCGCGCGCGGGGACACGCCGGGTGTAGCATTACGACTCGAATCTCTTTGCACCTTTTAAGCCTTTGGCGGCGCTGCAGCGATGTTATCGCGGGGAGGGAGGCCGGATCGAGAGGCGCAATCAAGATATTAATGCTCGTCGCGGTCGCGGCCGGCTGGGCGCCATTGTCGCTTAGGCTGCAGGATGACGCGTCGCAATGCCTCTGGATAATCCGTCAGATGCGCACTGTCCAATGCGTATATACACTGCAGCGGGCCGAGTATTAGCCGAGTCGGGCTCTCGAGCATCACGGAGACGGTGAACTGTTTGAGAGGGCGCGCAATACCCCCCCCCGTCCCTCACTTTGTTCCGCTCCGCTTGGCTCTATCTCCTGCTCGCGAGAGCCGCGCGATCGACTCGGCCCGAGATGCCGATAAGCCGAGCTGCCGATCTCGCGGGAGATGCCCATTGGTCTCGTGTGTATACACGCGTATATGTGCACGCGCGCGTACAACCCCGTCGTATAGCAAGCCTGAGAAAGAATGGAGACGTTGTATATAAAGGATCGATCTCGCGGGCGCGCGCAGCAGCGTGTGAGACCAGCCCGTCAATGCGCCCAAGCCTTTTACCTTATCTCATCGGTCAACATTGCTTTCTTCTTTGTCCGTTTCTCCCTGCACGTTCGCGCGACTTTTATCCTCTTTCTTTCTTTCTTTCTTCCCCCCCCCCACCTCCTCCTCCTCCTTTTCTACGTGATACGAACGAGTTTCGTGATGATTCATCACAGCTCGGTAGCGTTTGTTTTACACACTCGGTGATTTAATGTGGCGTTCGATCGGCGGAACAGTATTAGCGGCAACGTCGATCCAGCCGACTTCGCAAGTGTATACTACCCAAGCACGAATGACAGATATGAACCTGTAAAATGTAAAAGTATTCGTCTCCTCCAAAATTGACAATTATATATATCATTATAATCATGAAGTGTTTCATGACTTTTCTATGGCGACCAAATATAGACGAGCCACATTTCTGAGACACATATAAGTATGATTCCGATGTCTCTATTCAAATTGATCATATTAACTCGATCGAATTCCAGCTCGACGAGATGAATCATTGCGGGACGGGAATTGGTAATGTTCAAATCGAGTTGAGCACATATAGATCGGGCGATAAGGTGTGACTCACCGTACACACACACACACACACACACACACATGTAAGTTTGAATCCGAAATGAGGTGCCGCGTGTAGCAGGGAAGCCTGGTGGTAAATAGCTATGTGCAGTAAGTGTACAATACAGACTGGTGACGCGCGCGAGATTGGCTGGAAACAATTGATCGTACGAATGTTGTGTACGAGCATCCGAGACGCACGTCTGCGACCCCTCGCATTGCTCCGTAATTATTCACGTTGATTTTTTTTTTACAGTTATGAGCGCGGCTACATATATGTATATCGTTGGCTGCCGAGTCTATGGATTGCGCCTCACATCTCGACGCAGAGGCGCATGTGTGCGTCGTGTTTAAACGATAGCGGTCGTCGGGTCGCGGGAGAGTATACGAGAGTGTAACTCAATTAGATCGGTGTAGCGCGTGCGCTGGCAGTGAGTGGCGCTGGGGCGCAATTTGTCATAGGATGAATCCGGCCGATTAATCAGAATCTCGACGCGACGCGTCAATTGATTTCGAGTCGGCGCGCGTTTTTTGTGTGGCGCGCGCACGCCCGCGACCATATATACATGTATACACCCGAGACATGGGAATCGGACGAGGAGGAGGAGGAGGAAGGGCCGATAAAGGGAGGCGATCATTAGCAGGTTGTGACGGCAGTGGGACGAGGCATCCGGGCGAGCTGCCTAAGCGCTGATATGACGTGTCGGCTCTCTTTGAGCCTGCGGGCCTCGGTCTCGCGCTCGAGCGAGCCCCGCCGCGGCCGCGCGAGCAGCACCATTGCGACAGACGCACTTGCACCTTGTCAGCCATGCTGCGGATATTCCCTTCCCACAACCTACGATCATTTTTTACCCCGAGCCCTGTAGCAGCTCCAGGCTCATCCGATGCTTATGCCCCGCGCGCACAGCCGTCGACAGACGACGAATACATATATATATATACATATATATATTTGCGCGGCCCGTGTCTTCAGCCGGACGTGTTGGATGCGGCTCCTCACCTTCCCAGCGCGCGTGTGTATATATAATCCCCCGCGCGAGCGTTTCTTCCTCTGACATGTATCAAAGTTCCTCGACTCCAAAGATCCATAACGATGTACATGTATTTTTTCATCGCCGGCTTTTTTTTGTTTACTGGCTAGAAACTCAAGATATTATGATCGGTACGTGGGACTCGCAGAGACTCCTCGTATCCTGCTTGCAGTTGCAGTTGCTGTCTTTGGGTGTTTTCGATGAACCAAGAGCCTCGAACCACAATTCCAATAAGACACTCGAATAGACAGTTCGATACGATCAACATTTTCCAATGTATATATTGTGTCCAGCAATCGTCCAAATCAAGGTTTGTGCTTCTTCATTCAGTGGGCCAGCAGAAATGAGTCATGCTCGAAGTATAGAAAATGAAAGATTCGTAATTAGCCGGAGCGCCTCGTTGGTGATCGGTACAATCAATAAAAACGTGTTGTCACATCCAAGCCCGCTCGGATGATCGGCTATATTAATGGTTTTCGGATGCCTCTCGAGCGTTCGGGCGAAAGAAGCCAGGAGAAAAAGTAAACGAGGTCTCGACGCGAAACAAAGAACGAGCTGTCGCTGGGAATGATTTAACAAATTTGTCAATTCCCGTCGTGCACATCGATACATGCATATCGGGGGCTGCTCGTCGATACGATCGTTTTGACAAGTCGCCTCTCGGCCAGCTCAAAACACTGCGCCGGATTAGCTTATTCCCCGATGCGCTCGTCTTCATCTCGGCCGTGCGAGGACGAGCATCGGCAAAATGACAAATGGACTGTTTACTCGAAATCCCTGACAGCCGTATCTATTACCGTTGCTCCATCATTGAGTTATCGAGCGTCTTGACCGCTATAAGCCATCTCACTCACGCAGACTCGCCCTTTCTATCTGCGGCTGCCGATCTTTCTCCGGCGCGCGTTGCTCTCGCTTCACTTCCCAACTGCAGCCCGCACTCCGGCCCAAAGTCAAGTGCGACCAAGATAACCGGGGTTCAACGTTTGCTCCGGCGAAACGAACCTGAAAAGTCTTTCAAAATTTTCTCGCTAAAACACACCTTGGCCGTGTTGACTCTGTTGCAAAATCATGTCAGATGAATATGCGCTCCTAAGATGTTCGATTGTGCCGAAAGATTTCGAGAATACATAATCGTCAACATTCCAAACTTCAACCTGTCCGATTTTGAATCGTTAAATTAACTTGCATAGCCAGAATTCGTAGATTGGAAGATTACTCATATACTTTCGTGGCCTGTGTGTATATATATAAACTCATTTTTGCGGCCAATGCAGTTACGATAAACGACGTCGCGAGGAAACACGTGATTGAAGCATGCGTTCGTTTATATACACGACGAGATGAAAACTGAAAGATGTGTGCTCTTCGAAACATTTTCGTCGAAAAATTCCAGAGACAGGACAGCGCGATGCCAACGTGAATTCCCTGACAAGTAGTCGTTCAAGTTTGTGCGTCTGAAACGACGACTCTCGTGAAGTATATCTCGCTGAGACTCTCGTGCTACACGGCCGGGAGGGCGAAAACAATCGATCAACACTTGTCGGGATATTTCATAAGAACAAAACGCATTCTTAACTCGGGATGAACAATAGTTCGCTCATAAAACGTTGCTTCAAATTAGAGCAAACAGATGACTTTTAGACAGATGATCAGTCTGCTTAGATCAAGATTCGATTTTTGAGAGCGTATATGTCAAGAACAAGAGAAGATATGTAGATATTGTATATTACAGTCTTTCTATAAGTGTTATACACTCACAAAAATGGAATTTTGGTTCAAGAAAAATCAGTTTGACATTATGCAGCAACAAGAATTATTCTCCTGTTAAACATACTCATCTACAAGGAATCAATAATAGAGTATTAATTCTAGGTAAAATTTTCTGGTCATTCCAGAGTTGAATTCTGGATTCCATTTTTGGGAGTTTGAAAAGAAAAAATTCGTTTATAGGATCCTATCTTTTCTTGTTTTTCTTTTCAACTATCTATCAGATCTCCAATCAAATTATTTTAAAAAGAAGAGTAAAGCAAAAACTTTTTTTCTCGATTTCTTTTTCGATTTTTGAGATAAAACTGAGATGAGACTTCAAATCTTTCTCATTTCGCGGAGGCTCTATAGCTCTAATAATCAACAACGAGATACCCTTCCATATTCTCAGTTCTAAATCGGAATAATTCTCAATCGTCGCCTTGATGTGTCCGTTGCAAAGGGTACGAGAAAATCCGGAAGGTCCGCTCATTCGAACCCGCGCAAGTATGTAATTCCTTCGTTTACAAAAATAAAGGATTGTCCAAAATCTGCGGCCAGTGTGTGTACCTTAGGCATACAGCACGACGAGCTCGAAAGCACGCGGCTGCATTCTCCAAGCAAACAATCATCCGTCTCTTCACCTGTCGATCACCAGTTGTGTGTGTGCGCGCGCGGATCAATGAAATTAGCGTGAGCGTATCAACAAGCAAGGCGTGTTCGGACAACAAAAGGTGGTGGATTGTCGAGGCGTAGCTCACTCGAGGGCCGCAATCCTATTTAGCGCAGCCTTTGCATAGCGGGTGCAGCCTTTGCGCGCGCGGGGACGACGAGTTATTCTAGCGATGCGGCTAATCGTCGCTTTGGACAAGGCAAATCTGGGCGCAAACACGGGTGCGCGTGGGTCGCGCTGCAGCTGTACACATGATCGGCGCGCAGAATGCGCCTCGCACACAAGAGCCGGGCCGCCGCTTTAGCGCGAGAGCTAATTTGGCCCGTGTCCGTTCCGTCGAGTCGGCGAAAGGATTTGCGGGAGCCGCGCGAGGTCAAAGGGCTCGGAGCCGCTCTATCCCTTTAACGTCGTACCCGGCGCGCGCCCGCGCGGCTCCTCTCCTCGCGCGCATTACTTTTCCCGGATATTAGCGGGAAAATATTTATAAGATTTGCCGGGGACAATGCGCCGCTCGGCCGAGAGAGAGAGAGACAGATACACAGAGAGAAACTAAGAGTGAAAAGAGTAAAGGCCTATTAGGGGCGATTAGAACAGTGGTCGCGTGCGGGGCGCCTCACTTTCTTGGCTATACACTTACACGCTGTTGCCAGGGGGCGATCCGATTTTACCGAGAGCGTTTCCATTTCGCTGGTGGCATTATCGGCGTGCGCGCGCGCGCTTAGACAGCTTCTTAGCTCGCGTGGCTGGGCTCGGTCTCTCTCGGGTGAAGGGTTGCCGCGGCCCGACGGCTGGCCAAATATTTATCGCAATTATATACCGGGCGAAAGAGAGCGGATTTGGGGGGGACCCCGCGGGCGGAAGTGCACTGCGCGCGCGCGCGCGCGCGACCGTCCTTGTGCGGCTCTGGCCGCTCGGAATAATAACGTTATGTGTGCGTGCAAGTATTACGCCGCGCGGCTCGTTGTCCTTTTCAGGATTAAGCCTCGGCGGCCCCGGCAAAGGATTGAACATAGCTCGCCGAGCAGCTATATGTCCCGCGGGCCTCGGCTGCTCCACACGACGCACACTTTTCCCCGCGCGTCTTTTCCTCTCCGGCAAATTCTACACAGCGCTCGCAAATTCGCGACAATGCGAGTGTTTTCGCTCGCGCACCCCCTTAACCCCATTTAGCAATCCCTCATTGTCCCCCCACATAGCTGGCTCCTCGTAATCATTCGTTGTGCTCCTCGTTCATCTCTGCGAATATTAGCCAAATGGACCGTTCGTTATTGTTCGTTCCCCGAGTCTCGAGAAAATCGGTTCAAATTTGCGTATTCGCTGTACAGAGTATGCATACAGTTTGTCTCTGTCAAAGACACGAGGATACGCGCCCTATTTTCACCCCGTAATCAAGGGCGTGCAACGGGCGCACCAGTCGGAAGCGAGACAGTCGATCAGAGCGATCAAAATCAATGTGCACTTTCAGCCTGCAGGGCGAGCGCGAGGATAATTCGCGACTCTCGCGAAGGGACGCGAGTTGGCGAGCGTGCAATGTTGATATTGCGCGCGCGCAGCAATTGCCTCGCTCGCATTAATCACGCTGGCCAGCATCGTAATTGCAACGCGTTAATAACGCCCCAACTCGCCTGGATATAAACAAACAAAAAGCTCGGCGTTTGCTATAGTATGGTATATAACGGCCGACACGAGGTAAAGGCGGCGCCGCCCCGCTCAATCTGTCTTATCGGGTCCGATTCTCGCGTGACCGAGTATCCGCGTTGCTTCCGATTCGAGCGCGCAACCGCCAATAAATCCATTAAGCGCGCGTATACGGCTGTCGGCGGGCTGCAACGAGAGATTTTCGCACAAGCGTGCAGCTCGTAATACACGTAATCAAGGGGGTGATGGTCGCTCGAGTGCGAGTATCGGTGTGTGTATATAGGAGCGTGTAGCAGCAGCAGCAGCAGGCGAGGCAATTGGCCCGCGCGAGCGCAATTAAACGGGCGCGCGCGCAATTATACATGTACGCCGAGCCAACGGCGGGGAGGGGGTCAAGCCGCGCATCTGTTGATACACGGCCGATAACCGGCAGGACGGCGGCGCGGGCCCGCCTAATTACGCGTGCGGCCTGTATATATGTATGTATGTATGTATATGAAAGTTGAGAATTCCCGAGTCGTTGTATCTGCTCGATCGATCTGGATCACGCGCGTATGTATACGCACGCTAGAGGGCCGCGGCTCAATTGAAACTTCCAGAGGGGCCCGGCCGCGTAATTACTGCGACACTGTGCGCGTACATAAGGGGTAATTGCCGACTTTTGGATTGCCGAAAGTGGCGAAACGTTGGAATGGCATGTCGGTGTACGGCACGCGATTCGATACGTCGTGTTTCGCTCGAGAATATTGTGTGTATTGTAGGCAACCTGCGGGATGTTTCGCGATCCAATGTATCTTGAGTATGGAAGCGAGCCAAACGTGTAATTGATGGCTTGATGGAATCGAGCCATGTCAACGAGCTTATTGGATTAGTGCAATCATGAGGCAGTGTGAAACTAATTATTGTCTAATGGGTTAATTACCCGAGCTTCAATTGTGCGACGGAGCGTTAGAATGGGGAACAAATAGAGGAATTGTTAGACTTCGTTCTCAAATGAAGCCGAAGGATGTGTTGTTCATGGGGACTTTGGTAGTGCGCAATCGTGGAAAATATTTTTCTCTCAATTGTGTCCTTGTGCGTTGATAAGAATTTATTTCAACTTCAGATTAGTTTTTACTCGCAATGAATTCCAGCGAAACGCAAAGTGTCTTGTTTGGTGTTTGAATATTTTTGAAAAGTTACATAATAGGTGGATGCCTGCCTAATATATATAGAAACATTGCCCGCCTCCCGAAGAATAGGACACGAGGAAAAGTTCGAATCTCTGTATCACGATCAAATTTTATTCGAGTTAATATTCCCGGTTTGATAAAAGTGAAATGAGACCATAAATTATCATTGACGGTATTGAAAGTGTGTACACCAAAATATATTTAATAAATATATTTATAAACTAAAGGTTCCGCTTATAGCTATTAATAGAGTGGATATCCTATCTGATAGTGTGATGAATATTGTCAATTTAAAATTTTAGAAATTCCGAATTCGAATGACTTTATCAAAAGGAATGTGACGGAGCCAATGAACAGTGGTTGCCGCCGCGGCCGTTTATGGCCTGTCCGAAACAACTTACCGTTAGATTTATTTACGCCACCTCCTGAACATTGCAATCCAGCTTGAGTTCATTTGCATAATTATATAAATACACAGAATGTTACGAAACACAAATCGTAAAATACACGCATGTGCCTAACCTGTTAAGATACTCAATTTTAATCGATCTACAAACGTAAAGAACCTTCTTTTTTCTAATGGGTCTAATTTATGATCCTTCTCAACAGTGTGTTTCTTTATCGAATATTTGCCTAATCTAAGGCTGTAAAATTGGCAAGTTAGCTTGATTTAACATTTTAACCATCGAAAAATTCGTACGCGAAACCATTTGGCCTCAAGCATAATTCAGCGTGTGAGCCAAGTTAGTACCCGTGGTAAAGTATTGAAAATAATCACGCGCCGTTGGAAAATAGAAAAAGTAAACATATTGTGTAGTCTTGAGAGAGTTTCTTCGGTCCATCGTACCAACGTATTTTTCTTGTTCTTGTTCAATGTATACTTTAATCTTTCTACTTGCATTTCATCGCAAATCCCGCTCTGTCCGGCTATCGATACGAATCGCGTCGAGCGTACAATGTTTTCAGAGTTCGCGTGTTCGATCGATGGTTCGTTCCGATAGCGGCCGATCAAAAACGCCGAAGATCGAGCGGAAAAAAAAAGAAGGAGAAGTTAATCACGAGAGCAAGACATCAGAATTAGCGCTCCACTTCGTCGTTGAGCCGTTGGTCTTTCCGCGTTTGAGTAGCGGCTGTAGCGGGGAGAGAGGGAGAGAGGGAGAGAGGGAGAGAGAGAGAGAGAGGCTGGCTTATGGCAGCTTCGCAAGATGGATTACCAAGCGGCCGGTGAGCGTCATCAAAGAGCACCAACTACTCTGCCGCCACCGTCCGACACGATAACTCTATCCCGCGCGGCGCACGCGTGCCTTCGAAGGATTTTTTCCTTTTTCATTCTCCCAACATATTATATTTTCTCTCTCATTTGCGCTTGACAAGCAAATATTATTTATGCTGATTAGATCGCGCGGATGTCATTGCGCTTTATTATTGCTGCTTTCAATCTAGTTTCTAAAACTACCGTATGACAAGGATATAAAAGAATCATGAGATTGAATCGATAAGGCTCATTTGAGCTCGTTGAGAAATATCTACGGAACTTTTTTCATTATACATTTTACTATTATGACATGATCAATTCTGGCTAACCACCAAAGTTTTTCCTCGCTGTTTCTAATTCCAATGTCACTTACAATGCAAATACCGTCAGCTGTTCACTCAACTGTACATTCTAAATTCAAAATAATAAAAAATTACTAAGCATATAATAGTATACATTGCGAAACTGATAAAAATAGTAGTTTCACCACAAAAAAAGTAAAATTCTACTAATATTTTGGTTATTTAGTGTAAGTTTACTATTTTTTTATTAAAAATATACTAGTTTTTAGTCAATATCTACTATTTTTAGAAGTTATGCAATTTGTACTATTGAATAGTTATAGTATTTCACTATTCTAAATTTAGATCGTAGATGCGTTGTATTACCAAGAGAATAATGAAAAATATGTAATTTCAGTGGATCCACACATCAGAGCCACAAATAATTCTTCGCCAAATATGTTTTCTCTCTGTTACACGTCATAGTGATTCCATGGAGAAAAATAAAAAATCGAAGCACGTGATGTGTGAGAATCAGGAATTTGCCGTAGTACAATATTCCAAATTGATATGCACGTTTCAAGTGAAACAAAGGGTTTGGATTTTCCAGACGCTCAATCATGAAAATGTGATAAACGATCTCTGCTTTGATACTCATGCGAATCGCGCGCAAGAAAAACTGCGCACAGCCCTGCAATCACCCATGCACACACACACGCGCAATGTTATACCGAGGCTCGAGCCGCGGGGAATAATCGGGCGTGTGTATAGATTCGCTCGTGCGCGGCGCGTCTCGCTATGCGTACGGGCGAGGGCCACTTGTTGCCGCGGCCTCGCGCGGCTCCCCGCGGCTGCTCGGCCGCGCGCTCCACCGAGTCCCAATGTGACGCATCGCGCGATGCCTAATCGTCGCTTTATTTCCGCGCCGATCGTCCGGATGTCGCGAGATCCGCAACAGCGGTGTGAACCAATGGCCGGGCCGCTTCCCAATGCGCGGCCTGCGCTCGCTGCTCGCCGGGAGCAGCTTCGAGACTGTGCCACCGCTCGCTCACTCGCGTTCTTCCCTAATTCCTGGCAATTGCCGAGGGTTTTTTCCTCCACCACTTCTGACACGGCTTCAATTGAGTTGAGTTGAGCCTGTCCCCACCGGACAGAAGCACTGGGTTGATTTTTTATTCTTCCTTTTCCGATGCCCGGCGAAACCTTGATGCGCCGCCGCCGCCTCGGATAACTGCATCTGTGCCCATAAGTGATACGCCGCGCGAACGGAAGACGAATGAAAAAGAGACGAGTGATTTCGAAATGTGTACGCGGAGTTAGTCGGGGATTGGAGAGGGTAACGCAAATTTTTCATCTTTGACGATTCTCAGTCTAACGAGGATGACGAGTGGTCGTATTCTTGCGATACATTAAGATTCGCTATGGTGATAATGCCTGGACTCGTTGAGTACTGTTGATTGATTGAGATGATCTAATATTGAAAGTATAATTGGCTCATAATGCATACAAGCAGTAAATTTCGTTTGACTCAACGCGAAATAGATGAGGATAATTGGTGTGGAATAAAGCATCATCATTTTGACACTTTCGTCAATCTTCAGTGGTTAGAAGGATAAAGTGCCCATTACAGTATATGGAACTCGTAAAATCACAGCTAACTTTCTATCCAATAGAAAATAATAAACCGGTTAAATAGGGCTGATTAGTGTTGGACGAGGCTCAAACTCGCTACGACGACAGCCATTAATCGTCATGGAGAAAGTGAAAAAGTAAAGGCGGCGAGCTTCGCGTTGGCAAGATCCCGCCACTTTCCATGTGGTTATATACAGTCGCTCGTCGTCGGCGCGCGGTAATTCAATTTAAGCATCCGCAAGTACAATATTGACTGGCAGTTTCAATGTGATCGGCCAAGGCACCAATATAACGCGGCGCAGCAGTCCGTCCCGATTGTATCTCGCCGCTGCTCATTGCTCATGCTCAATTGTATGACCCACACACTGTCCTTGGGAAAATCATCCCCGCTCGCACGCTCGTATACGCGTGATATTGAGTTTCCACGCTATCCTCGTATAGGTCGGTCATAGAATCTGATTAGCCGTCCTCGTTACGAGAAAACTGATTGCGCATCAAGTTAGAGTGAAACATCACTTAATTTCATGATGTATTGGTGTATAAGTTTGATTCATCGTTTACAAACGATGTGGCTACAGCGTGCGTGAACGAGTACAATCACTCTGGACTGCATCGTTAAATTTCAGCCGTAAAATTTTACAAGAACAATTCAAGACCATCAGGATGAATGGGATATCACAATATATAGGTGATATTGATGATTTATCAGAGAAATTGCTATGTGGTCCAATTTTTGAGAAAGAAACATTTTTCTTTGATGGTGAAGATAATTGCAAGGTTGTAAGTATTCGGAGATTCGTCTTGTGTCCAAGTTTATTTTTGTTCAACTTGAGAGTTTGAACACATGTGCAGTTATATACGTGTCGATTGTCTCAGATTTTGCAGTAGTTGTGTCTCTCACGGGCGAAACCATTCAAGCGTGCGCGAGCATTATTGTCGAACACTTGGTATAAAATATTCACGAGTATCGATCATTAAACTTTCGTGATCGAACGAATTTTCAAGATTCCAGCATAACTGTGAGAAATCCGGGGCCGAGTGTTTTCCAACAATAAGCAGTTCGTGAACGGTTGATTGGGTATCAATGATCCCGCAGAGCTCCAGGCCAGTTGGGCTATTTCCGTGTGTATCAATGACAGAACAACACTCCCAAGCGTCACTCTCCCCTATATCGGCTTCCCTTCGTCGGCATTTCGATTTCGTTTCGAGTACGCCCTCGACAACCAATAAGCTGTGCTGCATCGATCTCGCTCGGCTGTTTCAATGCCCCGTAATTGCGCACTGTGTAACAGCAAAAAGAGTATTGTATGGCCATTACTCCATTGTGTCTCGACGTTGCGCCACGTAGAGAAAAAATATTATTAGTTTTATTTTTAAATCAACACTTTTCATTCGCGAAAGTTCTGGGTGTTTTAAACTATGCAAATAATTTTCTCCAATACAGTGGGCGCGAAGTATCATTCTCGCAAATGGTTAAATATAATTCTCACGTAAAACAAACAAAAGCTTGTGGGTGACCGATGTACTAATTGCGTACACAGCAGAAAAGATTTTTTGATTCAAGTAAGAAATCGTACTTAATTTGTGACGGAACATATTTCAGTATGATTGAAGTCCTTAAATAGTCATTTTTAAAATTGCAAAACTAGATTTCAGTACGAGTGAATCTTAGAAAAATTAGATAAATCTATTACTTTGAGTAATAATCTTTTAATGAATTAAGTATCAAATTTACTGAAATTAAGGAAATTCAGCTATTTTCAAACTTCTTTTGAGTACATACAATCGACTTCCAGTTTTTGAGAAATTGGTTTTTCTGTGTATTTTATTCGATATAAAATGAACTGAATATAGCGTTATGTGACTGTGGTACAGAATAAACCAGAAAAATGACAAACGTTCATGCGTTGATCATCGTGAAATCTTAGAATATGAAATAATAATAATAATTCAATCTTAATCTCTTTCTATATCCCTAAAATTCAAGAAAACAATAATGATTTTGTAGACAAAAGGCACAGTTTTCTTTATCGAATATATTTGTCTCCATTCAATTTTTAAAATTCAAATACTTATGCATTTCATTTCAAATACTCATTGTACACCAATTTTATCCCAATCTTCTTTTATCATATCACTTGCTTTTTCGGCTATCATTATAACAGGTGCATTTGTATTTCCTCTTGGGATGATAGGCATTATTGAAGCATCGATTACTCTCAACCCTTGAACTCCATACACTCGTAATCGCGGGTCTACAACTGCTTCTGGATCGCTTAGGGGCCCCATTTTGCACGTTCCCACGGGGTGGAAAACAGTTTGTGAATAATAATTCGCAACACACCTCCAGTATTCTGGGCTATCAAAAATATACATTTCGCAGCCTGGACGTGGCTCTTTCATTAGTTTGAAATCATCTCTCTTGAAAGCTTTGGTATCGAAGAGTCTTCGCCCAAATTGAGTAGCCTCTAGAAGAATTTCTGAATCGACACTTTCACCGAAATAATTCGGATCAATCAAAGGTTGGCCAAAGATAGGATTGGCCTTATCTAACTTGATAGTTCCACGGCTTCTGGGTGCAAGGAGTACCGGTAATACTGAAATTGCATTGAAATAATTATTTGGCAAAGCTTGCAAAGCAGCTGGTGCTGAAGGCAATGTCAATATAGCTTCATAAGCATTTGGATAGAAAATGAACTGTATATCAGGAACTCCTTCACTAGATTCATAGGAGCTTTGAATGAAAGCGCCAATGCTTGTAGGACCTACAGAAGCCAAACGACTTTCGTGAGAACCAAGCCAGTTAGCGATGTCATCTTTAATCCCTTCGTAATCTTCTATGGTGGACATTGTTTCATTCAATCGAATGACTAAACCATCGTGAATCACATGATCCTGTAGATTTTTCCCGACAGATAAATTTTCTATCACGTTGATTCCGATTTCTTGCAAGTGTTCACTTGGTCCTATTCCCGACACCATTAAGATTTGAGGAGAATTCAAAGCTCCAGCAGATACCAAAACTTCTTTAGATGCGTTAATTATTCTATACTTCTTTGTCGCGGAACAATAGTACTGAACACCAGTAGCTATTTTGGTAATTGGATCAATAATGATTCTTGTAACATGTGCATTGGTTTTAATCTTCAAATTCGGTCTTCTACGTCGTATAGGTCTAATGAAAGCTCCATTCGTACTTTGGCGGGCACCATGTACACTTGTGAACTGCAGATCGACTGCTCCAATTTGATTATTTGCGTTAGGATCTGTTATGTTTAGCCCTAATTCTCTGAAAGCATCCAGTAGAGTATCTCTCCCCTCGTAATTTGAAAGTTTTTCAACTTTTTGGAACCCTCCAACGCCATGATAGTCAGGGTTATCAGAAACAACCTGAAATTTATGTTTAAGGTTGTAGAACAAGAAGTTTTACAAATTTCTTCAGAAAAAGATCAATCAAAAATTCATCAGTTACCTCAGAATTTCTATTGTCTTCCGACTTTTTAAAGTAAGGTAAAACATCTTCATAACTCCAACCCGTGCTTCCGGAATGAGCCCAATCATCGTAATCTTTCTTATTACCACGAATATACATCATAGCATTTATTGTACTGCTACCTCCCATGACCTTTCCTCGAGGCCATGAGCATATTCCGTTCTTTGATAGGCAAGCTTTATTTTGTGGTTGAGTGTTATACATCCAGTCAAGACTAGATGCCCAAGTATAATGCATCATTGAAGGAATTTCCGCAATTATTGGCTCTTCGTCCCCAGCTTCCAGTAGTAATATCTGAGAATAATATAGGACAGAAATAAAACCATTCAAAGATTGGTAGATTTGGTCGTAGATATGGTTTGAACATTTTTGAGGAGTTCATGATTTAATTTGAAGTTTCTTAAGTAGTGACGAATATAAATTAAATATAATGAATAAATTCAAAATACAAATAAATTTTTAATTTTATTACGTCCCACATTTTTATAATCTTGAATTTACTCTTTAAAAGTAATTTATCTCCAAATTGATGAGATATATCTACCTTCCATTCTTTGATCTCACTCAACCGATTAGCTAGAACACACCCTGCACTCCCAGCTCCAACGATGATAAAGTCATACTCATTATCAACTATTTTGTTTGCTTTGGACTGCTTATCGAATCCTCTATCGAATGAATGTCCAAGAGTGTGCTGCATGAAAGTCATGAACGTAAGAAATGATGGTTGGCAGACAGTTACGTTCGGGAGTACTGAACAAAGTGGTGCAAAGTTCATTGGAGTCCACGTCATTTTTGCTCTTCTTTAATTTACCCTACGTTGAATTATTTGGCTATACTCCATGAACTCTCAGAGCTGGAAGATGGAATAAATTTCATTTATCAATTTATCTCGGATATATCAATAGAATAATAGAAAAGTTGACTTCAATTGCATCTTTTTTCGAAAAAAAAACAGTAAATGTTAGAAGTATAAATTATTTAGCCCAATGACTAAATGTGGAACGGCAAAATTTATGAAATTCTTAGAAATAATAGTAAGTATTTAATATTGTGAAATGTTTTCAAAATAGCAATTCGTGACCTAAATCCAAAATCTCCTGGTTAACACGTATATTCTATCGAGTCAAAAATGAAATTGTACAAAAATTAATATTGAATAATCTAATCTTTTATTAATATGTATTATGATTTAACACTGTACTTTTCGATATAACTAACCTTGAGATAAAACAATGTATGTGAAAAATTTGTTATTGTATGTATCACCTCCCAATGCTTGAATCAAACTCTACTGAACTCTCGCTCGGTAGCGTCTTTTATTGTAGCGGCACGTACCGCGACTGAACTCTGTCAGAATCTAACTCAGTTCTGCTGCTTATCGTACGTGTGAAATATTATAAATGCGTGTGTGCACAAGTTTAATACTACCTTGAGATAGCTGTGTATCAATACGCAAGCATTGCGTCACTGGCAATAAATATTAGAGGGAAACTCAACATTTACTCTATTCGTTCTGTAGTAGGTTTTGTAAGCATTCTTGGATTAAGAATCTAGTGCAAAAAACTTTATAAGCGAAGATTCCATTTGATTCTGCCTTTCGTGGAATTTCACTTGAGATAAAAAGCAAAATTCACAACTTTTTAATAGTCACTGTTGATGAAAGTTGATTTATCGCTTATGAATTAATTTAATATTGAGTCATAAGAGCATGTCCTAGAATAAAGGAAAGTATTTTCTTCATTCTGCAAAATGCTCAAAACAATCGCTAAGTACTAAAATTTCTAACGGAATATTGATAATGTTAAAGACCGTTTAATCGACTGCGAATTTCACGATTATTAGTCATTAATCGAATCATGCTACTGAATGTGCGAGGTACATCACCTATTGTGATCTATTCGTGGATTAACGATTTGATAGTTGTTGCTACAAGTCGATAATAAATTCAGGGAGTGTATTTTACTCTAATAGACCTGTTAGTCTGTTAGAGATGGACATTTTAGAGTTTCTGATTGCTGATGCTTCGAGAAGTAGCATATGTAATATAGATATATATCTAGAATAACTGTAAGGTCCAATGACGCACCACAAGCCCTTGTGACTCCAAGTCCCCAACAAACAATAGTTTGCTGTGTTGGACTCCTTAAAAATAAGCAGACTAAGTACACTTTGTGAACCATTCAAATTAAACAATTATTTTTAGAACGTGTAGAATTAATCTTGGAATCAAGGACAACTAGTGTAATTGAATGATCAACAGATTTCACCATCTGCGAACTTGGGAGCACGACAGATAAATCTGGTCCAAAGACACCGACCGACCAAACGTACGATGTATTTTGATCAACGTTTGACTTTGGAAACAATGCAAGCGTTCGGGGTGAAAAGACACACGTGAAAACTAGCCACGTGCTCGCCCGCCGCGCCAATTTTTTTTCCTTCATAATGCAGTTAGCGCAACAAGCATTTCTCAATGAAGGCGCGTGCGGTGCCGTATGTTGCCGGCGATATACGCGGATAAGTGGGTATATGTATATATGCTTTTGAAGAGCCCACGGCGGCGTGTGTCGAAAGGGATAATTCGCGTATATGCACGAGCGTTTCCGAATTGCGCAAGGAGGAGCGAAAGAGTATGGGGCGCTCGTGCGCAAGCGGAAGTGGCGATGCACACGGGGCATAAGGTCCGCAGCCCCGCGGTTATGCATATGTCGTGCAACGGCACGCGACAACGCCCCTGCAATCGAAAACGAAGAGCCACGCGTGCCTCGGCTTCTCGTTAGATTTTTCCCCCCGGGGACCTTGCGTTACTTCATTTTTGGTAGATTACTGGCAGAACTCGCGGGATTGACTCGAGGGGATTCGAGCGTTTCGCCAACGGTTGATAAGTATATACATGCATAATCGTCACGAATTTCACGCGAATGTTCCATCGATGGTTATGAATCCCGCTGCGACGATGTTTCCCTTCGATCGAGGGGATTTTCACTCCAGTAATCCCCCAAAACTTCGACGGCACTCCCATCGTTTTTTAGTACCCCAAATGGTACTAAAGTTAATGGCATTTGAGTTTTGAACTTATTATGTTTTGACAGCTGATAGTTCTTGGTTGATATTGGAAAGAATAAAGAATTCGTCCATCAGCCCGCAGGACTCCGTAATAACTCCATGGTACTTCCTCTGGGATTACTGCCTTCGATTCATGATAGCACAATATTTACTTAATCGATAAAATACGAGCTGATCGCAGATTCGTACATAAATAGAACATAGCGATAAAAGAGAGTAAATAATGAACCACTTAAGATATTTTCTCAGTTTGAATACTATAGATAAGTCTTGGCAAATAATCAAATTATTCTCTAAAAGTGTTATCCACCAAATAACATGAACTTGAACTTGTTTTTATGTATTCATCCGAATTAATTCATTGGACGGAATTTATACTTACAGCTCATTTCTTAATTTTAAACATGATAGTAATCTTGTTTTTTCGAAGATCTATAGATCGAGTGGCGATGGTGTTTATTAAGTGGTGAGGAGGGCGGGGGAAGGGGGTCCACTGTTATGGGTCTAAAAATACTTTTTTTGAGAATTTTTCGAAGAGAATATTAAAGATTCTGTATAGGTTGAAGCTGTTGCATATAGTTATATAGCACTTGAAAAGCATTAAGTAGTCTAAAAAAACAGATGTTTTGCGGTGCCCATCACGATAACTTCTCGTCACCAAATCATCGGAAACGCAAATAGTTGGAAAATAGAAGTAAATCTATGTCACAGCATGTCCATTTATATTCAAATGTTATCGGTTGATTGTAGTCGAAACCACGGTGTTTACCCTGAGAATGACGTCAATCAATCTCCAAAAATTTAAAAAAAAAATTTAAAATAAATACAGTTGTTGCGATCTAGATTTACGGCTAAATTGATAATTTTTTCTAAAAAGAATCTCAAAAGAGACTCTTTTTAGATCCATGAAAGTAGACCCAGTGTCTCTTAATAAGAAGACCGGTTTGAATATTCTCAATTCTCAATAGCATTACGAAATTCAAACTGTGATCATAGGTGCTAAATTGACTTCATATAGCAAGGTTGACGTTCGACGTTTGGATACGCAAAATGTGTACTGTTGCAGAAAGTGCAATATCAATCGTCGATATATCATCACGGGCGTAGCACTATGCGATCAACGAGACACACCTTTCCATCCACCCTGTGTGCTTCGTCGTTTGAAGCTCCAGCTGAATTAGACGAGAAGTTGGCTACCCGGTTGAAAAATCGATGCTCAACAAAAGCCCCGAGCGGCCACGAGTGGTAAAAAGTCGTTTGGGGAAAAAGCAAAAAGGCAAAGGAGCTGAAGGGGGAGTCGGGCCGGTGGAGAGGGCGCGCGGGCATTTGCATACGTTGGCGCACACATGCGTGGATAAACGCGTGCCGCGGCCAATTAAAGCAATCAGGAAGCATTACGGAACGAGCGGCGGCGGGACCAGATGACTCGAGGATGGGCCGCGCGCGCACCGGGCTAATGTACACACGCGCACGCCCACTTTGCAGCGCTCGAGCCTATAGGTATATATATACACGCTGGCGGCAGCGCGAGATCTGCCCGCGATCGACGACCACCGCGCCGGTAATGCTCGGCCGGCGAAACTGCGCGCGGGCGAGCCGATCTACGACGATAAGGGCTATCGGGCGTGAAACGCCGGTCTCATTATGCCAATTACTATTTTAGAGAATAGGAGCTGTGGCGCCCCTCTTCCACTTTGCATTTAACAAATTACCCCCCGGCCTAATCGCGATGGCACGTCAGCCGCACGCGCACTTCGCTCGAGCAGCGCGTGTGTATACCTATGCGCCGGCCCGCGCCACCCGTTTACACGCATTGTCGCTGCCGGATTAGAATAGCTTTGACCGACGAGCCTTTCACTATGCTAATCGCGATCCTCTACTGCTTTGGCCCACCCTCTAATCTCATGAATTTTAAAAATCGTTATTGTTTGATTACACCTCCGATATACGCACGCGACCCGTGCCGTTGCTCGCTTTTCAACTCCTCTCCTTCGATTCGAAGCCAACCGAATAAAACTCTTTTTCATACATTTCGCGACAGTTTCGATTTTGAGCTCGCGTAGGGCACGTATATCGGGATGACAATAAGATCTTATGTACAGCTGATTTTTACAAGACATTCGGTTAAATGAATAATACTGAAGTTTTATGACAGCGTAATCTCTTGATTGAAAATAATAAACAATTAATAGTAAATATTCACTTGATTGGATCATCTTTTACTATATCGATAATGAATAATTTTTTAATGAAATTCCACTATATTTATTGAAAAAAAATTACCGTCCAAAATAGTGAATATCCACTATTAGTTATAAGTCGTGCAAATTATACTATTCAACAGTAGTTTTAAACTATATTCCAAATGTAGAAAGTACAATAACCTCATAAAATCTTTGTGGAATACAAATGACTTTGTATCCTGGTCCAACTGATCACAATATTGAATAAATCAGCCGAGATGATCTTGTTTTCGTGCTGTCGAATACTCTCGCGAACAAAGCCTGAATAATCGGCTCATCCACTGAATCACGTTGCTTCTTCGCCCTCGACTTCGCAGTCCCAAAAAAATCAGAAAAAATGCAAATGCACGCAGCGATAGGATTAATAGATTTCAGCTATAGACTGCTGACGTGGAACATCGTCTATGGGCGATTTCAAAGATGAGTGGGTGATTTTGTGATAAACTTTTTCATAGCACAGGATAAACGATCAGTAGTAGTATTGCTGCACTTTAGTCTCGTTATTATCGTAGTTTTGCGACGCCTCTCGGAGATCCTTCAGAATTAAAAGTAGGCAAACGACCACGGAGTCTATCTCCTGTCTCGACGGTCAACCTCATTCCTTCTCGTTTCATGATTTGCAAGAAGAATGAGACGAGTAATCCAATGACAGTCGATCAAACTTGTCCCCCAATATTTTCCAAAATATACAAAACGCTTTTATCTTGCAAATCAACCATCGACACACCTGTCGGCTTACGGAGTAGGTGTAAATCTGAAATACGTCGAGAGGCCTCAAAGACGTTACACGACTGCAAATATGCGAATATGTATCGGAGGGGTCAAAAGCGAGTTCGCGCTGAATCGTATGTATATGTAGCTGGCCAGACTCAAGCGGGGTGATTCACGCGGTTGTTTTTCGCGTGGCCGCCGCGGACGCATAGAAAAATACGCGCCGGAGGCGAAAATCAAAGCAGCCGTCTCGCCATTCATCGAGCGGCCAACAGCACTTTTGGTGAATCTCAAAACAGCCGCGGGCTCGTCGGCCGGCCGAGGCATAATAAGCACGCGGGGCAATCACTCAGCTCGGCGGCACACACGAGCGCTTGCGCGTGATGGAAATACCATTACATCCGCGGAAACGATCGGGATTCCGCGCGGTGACAAATAGCAGTTGTCGCGCGCTCGCTTTGAGCCGGACCGGCCGGATATATATACATATTCGAAAGAGGCCGGCCGGCGCGTGTGTGTGTGTTTGGTTTGGTCGAGCGCGCGCATGCGGCACCGCGCGCGCGTGATTAGTAACACCTCGCCGAGGGAGAGCGTCTTTGTGGCCGCGGCGATCGCGAGCTCGCGCGCGCGCGCCTAATATATCCCCATTCGTATGCTAATCGGCCCCCGAGCGCTCGGCTTTTATTTTGCGCGGCTATTGGCTCGTCTCCTTTCATGCGCGCCTATAGCGACACCTACGCAGCTGTCGTCGCCGCGGACAACAAACGCGAGACACCGACTGATCGGTTATATTTCTTTTGCCATGCGCGACACTCGCGTCCAATTGTTTGTTTTTACAATATTATACCGGCCGCGCGCGGATCGCCCTCTTATCCGACCGAGTTTCTCACTCGTAGCGATCACTGGGAGCTTCAAAATACACGCGCACATCCAAGTGCGTCAATCGATCACACCTGTACGACAATCCAAAATAAACTAGCTCCAGAAATGTTCCACTACGCGAGACAATCGTTTTACCAACAATTTCACTTGCCGCCAGGGTATACACGTATATACCGGGCGTATATATCGCGCTGATGATCTCAACGAGGCGCATGACACAACTGGTTAAATAATAATGTGAATTAGCCGCGGCGAGAACGGAGTTGGTGCGCCTGCGGCCGGCTGTCGGGTTTATAACATACGTGATGAAACACAACGCGAGTATATGGCTCGCCCTTGCGCATCTTGGCTTTTTTCCTCCGTTGCCGCGGCGCGTCTGCACTCTGCAGTGTGTCCAGCGTCTCGCGCCTCGGCTCGTGCGTATGAATACACGGACGCACACATGTGGTCGCGCGCGCGCGCGAGTGAGCGGCCGGCGAATTAATATATCCGCTTTTTAATCCCAATGTATAGAGGTTAAGCCCGCTGAAGAGCCGGCCGCACGCGACAGGAAGACGCTCTTCTGCAATGCCCGAGCTCTCTTACACTCCGACGCTCCCTCCCGTCCTCGCGCGCGCTCGCCAAAAAAACAACGGGCTCGAGCTCTTTAAAACCCTCGAGTCCCCTCTTCTGCATATTGCACGCGCTTAAACTTTCGGCTGTTTCGCTTCTTTGCCCGTTTCCTCGCGACTGCTCCAACGGGCACCAACTGCTCGGGTGTATTATATATATACATAAACCCGAGGAGCGAGCGATTGTGAAATAACCGAGTTATATCTTAGACGCGGGGCGCGTTTAATCAATTAGAGCTGGGCCAAAGGAGTGTCGTGAGCTCCTCGAAATTCTGGGTGTTCTCTCTCGGCCTCCTTTCGATCTTCCTTCTCAATCCTCCCTGCAGATTGAAGTATCCTATGTTGTACGTGAATATAGTATTGCGATGAACGCGCGTAATCATTCCACATCAGGTCACTCGAGCTACACTCCGAGTTGCATACAAAGATATTCGTTCGATTGCGGTGTTGCACTGGATATATATAAAGCGAGCGTATATGGGAGGAGAAAAGACCAAAAGCCGAGCGATATGTTTATTGTATTGCCGGAGCGAAGAATCGGACATGAGTTCTCAGGTCCAATTACGCGGAACGACGCGCCCGGTGAAATATGCGAAGCCGCGCGAATAATTGCTCGCGCGCCCGCTATGACACTCATAAGTATCTTGTTTTGGTCGTATACGCGCGCGCGGGCAAGAGAAAAAAACCGAGCGAGATACACATACGCGGGCCCGGGGCCTCGAGCGTAATCGCGCGTGGATTCGGCGGCTCACGCGCGCGTGTGTGTGTATACACATATACAACTGCAGGTTTATTTATAATGCGCGCGCCGGGGCTTTATTCCGCAGGCCGCGTGAGGAATTGCCCGTGGCGGCCGCGCGAAATGAAGATCGCGAAGCAACATTATAATCTAGTCGGGGGCTTATTTTATGGCGTGTAATCCCCCGTGTCGAGGTGCGAGCCGGCCCGTAACTCTTTTGCCCCGCGCGAGCTGCACCGCGGGGTGTCGCGCGCGAGCCCGCAAAACCCAAAGCACAACCGCTAACTAATTCCCCGCGCGCACCGTGAATGCCCCGGTGACTTTTTAACTCCTTCGCCCTTCTTTTTTATCCCACTCTCCCTCTCTCTCTCTCTCGCCGAATCGCAGACGCGTGACCGACCTCTCGCGGCTTCGCTTCTATTTATCATTCGGTCCGTTTTCCAAACGTACGAATCGCGAATATTTACCAAGTTCCGAGTGTCGCGTGCGCTGCCCGCTGTACATGTATGCTCGCCGCGCGTGCACACGCGAGTCCGCCTCGTATACACCCGGCACGCGGATACTATACGTGATATCGCAAACTCATTATTATAAATCAATCCGAATTCACCGAGTTTTCTTCGACCTCGTGGAGTTTTCATTAAAATTTCATTTATATCGCTCGAGCTCGCTTCATTTTTATCCCCCCGCGCGTAAACGTATACACGAGTGTTATTTATCTCGCGCTTGTATTCGATCGCACGATACAGGGCTGTGCTTCAACTGATCGAGCACTGGTGTTCATCAAATGGGCTCGGCTATATATGTATGTATCCCAGACGTTTGCAAAATATGCGATACGTGCGCTCGTGAGCCATGAGTATATATACTCTGAGCGAAATGTCAAACTTTGAAATGAGCCGTTGGAATACCTGACGTGTCTTATTTATCCCAAACGTGCCCAGAAAATGCTATTGAGTGTCCTTGTATAACGATGATGAGACAAATTAGTGTTAATGTATACGAAGCTGTGCATCAATTATGAAACTGAACAAACCTGAATCAAGCCATTCAAAAGTGTCTGCAAACTATCCTGGATTATCATGGCTGCTATAATACGATTAAATTTAAATCCATAAAGGAAACATCAAAAACTCAAATGTAAGGGGTTGAAGTCTCTAAAATTAAAATTCACCCAAACTCAACTTCCCCTATTTATTGTTCCACTCTTTTAAGACCTTACGGAGGAAAATCACTGTATGCAGGTGGAAAGTTATTGAGTGTAAGAGCAGATAATTGTTCATATAATCAAAGAATCAAAAACTTCCACTTTATTTCCATGAGTTTTGATACCAAAAATTTTTACATGCAATACTCAGTTTCTGGTGCTCTCGACACTCTAGTCAATATCCCCTGAGTGTGAAGTAAAGTTCAACTAAAAATATAAATAATGAGTTGGTCATTCGTCTCTAATGCGCCAGCATATATATATTTTTCGACTTTTAATAGTGGAATGGTTTATCGAAATAATTTGTCATTTCAAAATTATATTGTTTACCAAGCTCCCTTACATTAATCAGACACTCCAAGTTTCCTATCGGAAAAGATCAGGATTGGTATCGATGGAGGGATATTTCGAAAGATATATATATATATATATGACAATACCTTGAAAACGTAGCAGCTTCTGAAACGAACAATAGAAAAATCTTGGAATCTGAAACTTACTTATTCTTCGGCAATATCGTCCAAACCCGCGCGAAATTCGCACTCACGATATCTTGAGCGCGCGACATCCCGCGAGCGTCGCGTGGCGCAGGGACGAGTGCATTTTAATTATCCGTCCAGACGAATATTGCGGCCGGTCAGCTGCAGCGCAGTCGCCTCGCGACGCGAGGCGAAAATGACGCGTGTCCGGTGGACGCGAGGCTCATGAGGTTGCGCGGGCCGCCGACTCCTTCTGCACCGCGGCTCTCTGTATATGTAGCGTGTATGTTCTCAAGTAAGTACATGTGGGCGCCCCTCTCGGCTCGTTTCTGCGTACAAACAATACATGGACGAGAGCGGCGCGCGCGCAAATGTATATATATGTCGAGGGACGCTCGTTCGCGCATTACCGCCCACCCATCGTACACGTATATATATACTCAACTCCGCAATTGCCTAATTCGTGATTAATCAGACGGCATATTCTCTGAAGCCCCGGCTTCGGATAACTGCTCGTTGCTACGCTGCACTTATACCTTTATGTATTGCGATTGTTCAGCTATATTGTCTGAATTATTTATAACCCACCTGCACTTACCGATAATTCGTTAAAAACACGTCCAAAGTCAGAACAAAATTGATGTTGTTTGGCACACTTCAAATTACATATCTGACCTCACTAAAAATATTCATCAAGTCGCTGTAGTAATATAGAGTCGAATTAGTTCGAATGGTCCAGAAAACTGTGTCGCTATGTTCTGAGAGATTATCGTACATTTCAACCGTGACTTTAGTGTATCTACAGCTCGCAAAGTGCATGCTGCCAGTGTGATTTCGCACATCAGTCCTCCTCCCAGTTGCTGCATGGAATTAATTGAGACAGTCGGCTGAGTAAAAAAAATCCCAATGAGAAGTACAATCCTAAATGAGGTCCAATTCCTTTCCAAATTCATCACCAAGCCGTACCAATAGTTGAATACAAAATTGAATATTTAGTGAAATTGAAACAAAATCTGACTATCCAGTCGTGAGACGTCGGCTTATTTTCATGTATTGCTTATTGGGGTAGTTGAAAATCAATTTGGTAAATTTCACCGTGATTGGTCGACTGAAGTTGACAGCCTTCCCTATAAAATGTGCTTGAAGCATAATTCAATTTTACTTCAAATGCACTACAATTTACGAGATACATATATCACTTTTGAGAAAAATATTCATCACTATCATATCGTATCATAATTCTAAGACTGAACAAAACTACACTGAGAAAATACAATATGCTTTGCTTGCTATAGCATACGTAGATATAGTAAAAGAGAATATTGCAATAATATTACTATACTTTCTAGTGTCGGTTACTATAATATCCCAGACAGCACGAGTCTTGAATGGCAGGATTCATTACCGTCAACGTATCTCTCCTCGATTCAATTATAAGAATCCCGAAATCGTACTGTATAAACATATACATTGAGATGCAAAACTTTTGAGATAAAAATCGAAATAATTATACTGAAGAGTCGTACAATTTTTGGTAAATTTTTCACTATCGTCGTGGATTATATTCGTATTCTACTACTAATAATAGTGAAAAAAGTAAGTAGTAACCATTGCAATTTTCTCCTTCAATGTACGAGTGACTTGTTTCTTTCCTCTCGATCATACGTGCCTCAGTAATCCTGCAAAATATTTCTCAAATCCACGCACTCCCCCACGGATAATTCAAATAATGAAAAAAAAAAACACCCAATCGCATGATTTTCGACACCGTGTACATCCTCGGGCCGAGAGAGCGAGAGAAAAAAAACCTCGACAAAGCTCGCTCATGCTTGCGCACCACCGCTGTTACGCTCGATGAAAGAGACAAAGGTCGCATGTGTTGGGGACAATTGATGTCTTGATTCGATGACGCATTTATCATTAATTAGCACGAAGCCCGCCAACTCGGCCAGTCGCCATGGTAAACACACGTAGAGGCCCGGTGCGCGCGGGGGGATGTACGGGTGTGCGGCCCCTCCTCTCTGCATATCCATCACCCTTTAACAAACCGTAAGCTATAAACACCGATAAAAACAATGGCTCGCTTCCCCCGGTGGATAGTCCGCTCTTGAGCAGACACGCGGTGCCTAGGCGATATATCATAATTTTTTTTTCTTCGGCGCCTCGAAAAACGCGTATGTAAGTATATGGGTATACTGCGTTAGAGAGCCAGATATACATGTACACGCGCGCACACAACAGGCACGCGCCACCAGTACAGTGGCAAAAGTCACCCTCGGGTTGTACGCTCCGTGACTAATCCATGAGTGCGCGCAGCGTGAGCCGGGCAATCGCCTCTCTTCTCCCATTTTGGTCTTGATTCTCGAGATCAACAGCCTCTGCCTCTGCATACGTATATATATACACCATCACGCGTACCTGGTCGTTTTTACGCGGATCGCAATTCGAGTGTGAGACCGAACCGAAATCCTGTGACTGCAAATCGGTGAATTTCGTTGGAACTTTTTTCCCCAAGCAGTGGAGCAAACGTCGCGCGAACCATGCAAAATCGTGAAAAAGTGCGCGGGGAAATCCGCACCGGGATGACGAGGCCACCCTCGGAAAAAGTACGTCGGGCGATGAGTATAGCGTGGCCCATTGATACACGATCGCCCGAGGAAAAGAAGAAAAAAAAGAGCAAATGATTCGCAACGATCGGTCGCAGAGGTGTACGAGGAGGAGGAGGAGGAGGAGGAAAACAGTTGTAAAGCGCCGGTCTACCGGAATACATCAGTGCGCGCATACTCTGAATAGAATGCCAAAAGCATTCGAGGTCTCGACTCAGCTCTCAATCATTGACTCGCTCGCTCGCTTTGATGCTCATCCGAATCGAAAGCGCAACTCACCCGAGGACGTTCCGCAGCCCGTATATATATACACACATACACACACATACCGAAAAGAGCCCCATTGTGACAAACGCGAGCAGCGTCACCAGTTGTTTTTCAGCTATGTTGATTACGCTCGCTGGTGAATCTGGCTCGGTCGCGCACCCTCGGCGTTATTCGCGCGCGATGGATGCGGGAGGGTCGGGGCTCACAATAAATACACGCGCTCGCGCACACACACACACACATACACTTATATATACGTGCGTGCATGTATATCGAGGGGCAGCGGCTGCACACAAGTTGGCTAAACTGTTTACAGGTCACGTGACGGACGACAGGGCCGAGGGGTAGTAGCTGCACAGGCCGGTCTGCAGTGGTGCGCGCGCGCGCGGCCCAATAATGAACAGCGCGCAATGGCTTCGTTGCGAGAGTGCGGTGGACCGTAAGAGCTTACGGTTTCCCATGACGACTTTAATTCCCAACCCCATTGTTCGATTACTCGTACTCGCTTGCACTCGCTCGAGCTCGCTCGCTCGCTCGCACATTTCGACTGCGAGACGCGTTATCGCGCGCGCGCTCCGGCCTCTTTATCGCCGCGATTGCCCTTTGCAAGTCATCCGCGCTCCGATGCGAATCAATGGGTGCACTCGCTCTGTCCGAGCTGCGTGTGTTCCATATACACGCATATACGCATGTACGTATCGGCCATCCTTCGAGCAGCGTCTCGTTGACGAATGAGAAACGACCGGTTCCCAGGTGGACGATGTCTGCTGTGCGTTCGGAGTCGGATCAAATGTTCAGGCATACGGAAAAAATTCATTTTGCCGGATCAACTTTGTCGCATTGAGGAGCAACTCGTAGTTCAATCGCGGATGCTTATATTAGTGTCAAGTAGATCACCGCTGAGGAAAATGAAGAGAAGTACTCATAACTGTACATTCTGCACTCGTCGTTTTCAGTGCTCATTTGACAATATCTTCACTTAAATATATGTCAGTATATGTAATATAACTTGTCATCGGGGGTGCTAACTCCCAGTCATTTACCTGATCTTGTTCGCTACGTGTAAAAACTTTCTTATGAATAAATAGGAAATAGTTCATGATCACTACTTGCCAACTCGTCGATTTTTTTTGCACATCCACCCAAATTTTGTAAATTCATATTTTTTTTCTGCTTGGCATTGCATTCATTCAAAATAAAATTAATTTGTACTTATTCGCATACTCTCGCATTATACTTGCATAATTATTGTTAGCTTGAGTTATGTGACTCAATGATATGATAAACTTTCAATAAAACTCACCATATAACGATATCTGCATCAGTATAATTGAAACCTTTAGAACATCTGTATTCTATTCCAATCTTAAACAGCAGCCCTACAATAAATTGATACTCAAATCTATATACACATCCAGTGGCACAATCCGCGGCAATATAAAAATTCCGTTGGGGGATAGAAACAATGCTCGCAATGACAGCATGCAAAATTTAGATATAATATGGGTCATTTTCCACAAACTCAGCCAATAAACATTTTTCTTCAATTTTTTTTTAGCGAATTTGTTCTCAATGATCACCTCAACGCTCTTGAATTCTTGCAGATCTATCATGCCCATATATTATAATAACATTTACCGAGAAGTAAATTTTGATAATTTGAATTTTTTCCACATTTTTATCAACTGTGCGGCCTGATTAAGCAGGGTGTGGGGTGTGACGATGAACGTAAGGGAAAAAATTCTACAGCTCTTGGGACAGTGATTGCTTGGCTCAAGCTTGGTAGATGTGCGCCCCCACCTCGACACTCGCAGCGGGGTAAGAAGCAATTCCAGGGTGATAAATTGATAATCCGCGCGCACAGCAGTGCAGCTTCCAAGGAAGCTCGGCGGGCTGGTCGATTGAGCGACGCGTGTGTTTCGCTGGAAGCTCGTCAGCCCGTCGTTAATGGGCCCGAGGCCGGCCGCGTGCGCTGCACATACACATCATACGCTGATACACGCGCGAGTAATCCCAGCGGTCTCATACACATGTGGGTGTATATATATTTAGGAGAAAAACAGGGGTCAACGGGGCTGGCGGCGCCACGAGCGCCGCAGCTGCCCGAATCATCCTCGTTACACGCTGCACGCATGTACCGCGCATCGGTACTTGCGCGCTCATTGTTTTTTGTTATTAGCCCGGTTAATCCGAGGCGCGCGCGCGCGACCGGCCAACAGCTAGCGAGTACACTCATCGTATGTCAGCTCATTCAAGCGGCCCCGCTTCATTCATTCATTTCACCATTCAGCATCAGCAGCAGCAGCAGCGTCGGCGGGGAAAGACGATCCATCGGCGCGTTTCTACGATCTCGGCAATTAGCAGCTTCATTCAAGAATCATGGCGCGAGAATGCCGGCCTCGTCCACCCATGTGTGTATACATATATTTATACACAAGTGTGCGAGCAGTACAGATACTGCGGAGGAAGGGGCCGCGCGCTCGCTTATTGTCTTTGCGCGCTTAATTGACGCGGCTCGCGACAGATTTTTTCGGCAACGCGCGCGCGAGCTTGTGACACGCATGTATGTATGTGCTGTTCCGAGTTTCTTGGAACTCGGCGAGCAATTCAAACGCTCCATCTCGTGCCCAACACTTGACGGCATTTAAAAGTCCGCGGCTTCGCGCTCGCCGCGGCGTTATTTTTAAAAGAGCTTCTCTCTTTCTTGCTCCGTTTTATCCGCGCACCGATGACACGCGTCCGGCCTCTAAATATATCCCCGCGCGCTCGTCCCGGCCATCAACTGAATTGCACCTGCTCCGAGCGACCACATGAGCGATTTGTCTCGATCGTATAAGATGGTACGTTTCAACACTATAGCAAAATACGAATTCTAGGCAGGGGCACGAGGTTTGCCACTCGGGCGCAGCGAGCCTAGAAATCATCTTTTATCCTAGTATCGAATAGAATTTTCCATTACGATTAAAGAAAACTAAGGTTTGATTCAACTTTTTGATTCAATTGATGAAAAAGAGATTTTTGTATACTATTATAGCATATCGTTCTCTCCGCGACGGGTATAAACTCTTGAATTTCATGTTATCGTTGTAGACTTATATTCGTGGGTACGATAATGGTCATCCGTATGTAAGTATGTATATACATTAATCGCTGTAGGTTGAAAAATGTATCCCAACTGATTACTGCCTCATTACGTTCTGATGTGCCCACGAAGACCTCACACAGCGTAGAGAATGCAGCCTCTTAAATAAGTCGAATTGAAATCTCCATTGGGCAATAAACCTCTGCGCACATAATTGTGTGCCGTAATAGAGATTAACTTTTTGCGCGACGCTCCTTTTCTACGAAGCCGATCGCGTGTTGTATAGAACGGATTCGGCGGCCGCGCGGCGCGAGGTACACATATATCATGATACCCGCGAACAACGCGACATTATGCGCATGTGGCTCAAAATTTCGGCATTGTTAAAATAAATTGTTTCCGTCCCGTCAGTACAAACATTATCTCAATTATGTAAATACACGCGCACGAAATTGGCTCTGTTTAGTATACACGCGGCCGTATCTTTATATCGTGTATAGGATTTCCTTATTTAAAAAGAAACAGGGAGCCCCGGGATACGGCACGGCACGTGCGGTCCAGTTGGTACGATTAAAAACGAACTAATAATAATGATGATGATGCATGACAATTTCTATTATCAAGGCGACAAACAAGCCGGTCGAGCCCGTTTCATTCTTTTTTATTGGAGCTCGCGCGGAACGGAAGCGGAATTGCCGTCTTCGTCTTCCTCGCGGCGATCTTGTTTCTTTTTATTCGTCGGTATTCAACGAGTTTTTCGGCCTGCTCCCCTCCTCCCCTCCCTCCCTCACTCTCGCACTATCGTATACATGTATATTCGGCTCAATCCTGTTAAGATCAAAGCGAGCACGCTTTTATCCTATGATCCGGATCGGATGTTGAGGAATAAAAACACAAGCGTAATCACTATATACGTGCACGACGTGTTGAAAAGGGATGAAGTTTATTCGATAGTCAAGACATTGAATGGATCGACATCCAATTCTCAGGTATGTTTGATTCTGTCCCTAATATTATAATTGTCAATTATTTCCCGATTCTTGTTCTCTGCTCGAACATTATATCAGAATATACGCGAAATTTAAAATTAAATTACAAAAAAAAAGATAATCAATTTAAGCAGAGAGAATTGATTGCTCCGAAAGAGCATGGAATTAGCTTTATTGGAAAGGAGAGGCCATACTCACAGTATGTGTAGATCATAATTTTAACTTTCTCGGTTTTTTACATTTTCAAACCTAGCAAAGGATAATACTTATTGTAAAACGAAAAATAAAAATGTTTAGATTACAGAATATTTCGAAACTCTTGGTTACAGGTTTATTTATTATTTCATTCGAGCAATGAATGGAGATTTCATCTTTAGCTATTCAGAAGTTGTTTGTCGTCAGGTCGAAGCTCCCAAATACACAAATTAGACTTGATATGCATGCCATTCTTTTCAATACCAAAATCTTCAAAACGCATGCGCTAGTTGACTACTAGAATAAATGAATATGAAACGATTTAAAATACTTTGTAATTTAGACATTTGTTTATATTCTACAATAGATAGCTTTGCTTCGTTAGGTTTGAGGTGGGTATAGCCCCCCCTCTCCCAATAACAAGGTAAGTGATGGTTGATTTGCATTCTAGTAAATTGTGCCAATTTAGACAAATCAACAGAAGCTCAAAAAGTAACACCTATAGACTCGTGTAAGGCATACTGTTTATGGTATTCAAATTTTACACGGAAAAAAGGATGAAACGCGCTAGGACTATATATTATTATGTTGTTCGAGAACAGATTAGCAGTTCGCAAACGCCATTGCTTGTATAGTTTGTCCTATTCCGATTATCCTCAGGAGCTCACGCTTAACGACAAACAGGACGTCGCTGGCGCATACGCATTGAACGAAAGTTGTCGAGTGTAAATCGAGGAGAAAGGGCCCGAATAATACCGTAAAAATCCTTATCAATTTTGCCCGAGTCCAGAGTGCCGTTAGCGTATACCACACACAATTGCCGGCAGCAGCAGCAGCAGCAGCCGCAGCTGCTGTTGCGTGCGACAATTCCACGGTCATTACCGAAATATCGATCGCCGAGCTGGCGTATATTCGTTTGTGCGTCGCCGAGTAATTACGATTGCCGCTACTGCTGCTGCGCGCGCGCCACTTGTCGGGCCACTGGAGGTTATATAAATCGCATAATAACTCGCCGCGAAACGTTTTAGCGCGCACACAGTGTAATATACATACGGCTAGTCGAGTGGCAGCGAATGGCCGAGTGCTGGGCCTTTTTTCGGCCGAACGCGCGTCAGTGTGTGTATGTGAACACTCCGAAACTGTTACTTACAATATAAACGATCATATCGTGCCCCTTGTGCTCGCGATCACAAAGCTTTAGAAAATTTCGAACGGCACCATATGTGGGTATTTGAGAACGGGCCAACGAAACGCGATTATTGCGTTTTTTTCCTTTGTTGTTTTCACTCATCCATCGATATCGAAAAGTGCAGATTCGATGATCGTTTTGACGATTCGATGAAAGTTTCGAAAAAATCGCAACTTTGCAAATGAAGAATGACCGGAGCGAAGTGCGCGCCTTGATTGAGATGGGGTTTTCGAGCCTAAACACGAAACGAGGGCACGCGAGACGAGCCGAGAGCCGACAGAAAATTCCAGAATTGAAACAAATGAGGGGGGACGAAAAAAAATTCGGTTGATTCGCTGCAGTGGGTGGCACGCGCTCGATGCCGTAACCCCAATATAAAATGGTTAACAGGCTCGTTGAAACACAAGATACACACCGGAAGGGGCATGAACCAAATGTCACTCGGTCGTTTACGGATCGTCTGAGTTACGTTATACACATGCAAAGTATTATGTGTGTATATCCCTTTTTTGATTAAAACCATCATGCAATCATTTCGTCACGCGTCTCCTCGAGTTTAATTTCGACAATCCTCCAAGTTTGCTTCGCGCGCAGCTTTGACGATCAGAAAAATCAATTTCGAGATATATATATATATATACGACGTTTAGACGAGTGTTTATCTCGGAACGGACTTGGAAAATACGCAGCGTTGCTCGAGGCTCTCGGATCATTCTCATCCAGTTAATAAATTCAACTTGCAATTTGGTCGACGATATAAAAGCAGAGCGTTCGCGCGCTCGCGCGCACCGAGAAATTAGTTGCTTCCTGTGTCTATTAGCGACATATGTATTCTTGGCGATCCGCAGCCGCGCGCACGAGTGGATTGAATCACTCATTGGGCTTATGGATCTGTGAATTGTGAATCACGAATACGCGGTATGTATGCATGTGTGTATGTATATGTATAAGAGAGCTCGAGCGGGGCTTTCGCGGCCGCAATGACGATCCGGCGGCGAGTGCCATTCATTATCGCCGCGGTGTGCAATGCAATCGCGTGCGCGACGAGTCTTTTGCGCTCGAGCTACGTCGAGTACGCGCGCCGCGCGCGACCTCCTTCGTGTCTCGCTTTCGTTTGTGATTACACTTCGACCACAATGTGTAGTCGGCGCGCAGCCCCGAACTGTTATTACCTCGTCGTTCAGTCTCGCCCGACTATAGTAATCACTTAATACCTCATCGTGTCTGCTGTGTAATGGAACTTCGCGAGACACGTATGGTATTTTTCTCAAATGTGCTTTACCGCATTTGGGATGAATCGTTATTTGCGGATCGCATATTGTCGGGAGTAACATGAACTATGAAAAAAAAAAAACGAAATATAACCAAAATAAAATCAATAATTTTGAGTCAATCGGCAAAAAGTATTCCCATCGTAATTAGCTACGGAATGAACTTTCGAGATTAACGATGTGAATTGAGACAACAGCTGATCCCAATTACTGGCCTCTTGACAATTGTTTGTTACCCCATTGGTATGACTCCATTGGTATGACTCTCCCTTGACCTAGTCAGCAGTCGAATCAGAATAATCATCGAATGAAAGCATGTATCAATGCTCGGGATTTCTAACGGGGAATTTTCACCGAAAAGTTAGTGAAAATTCAACGTTGAAAATCTATCCGCAGTGAAGATCTCAGCTCCGTCAGTCTGTGCTTATTCAATTTCTTCAATTTCTCCCTAGTGCAATTCTTTTCGTGCATCAATACAGGTTCTTACACTGCTGAAACTTGAAAGATCGTTCTGACACTCAAAAATTCGATCGAAAAATATTGAATCGTTCTCGTGAATTCGGTACTAATGGAGCGAGAACGTTTGACGAGATGAAGTTTAGAGGCAGATCGAAGAGCGACCAGAGAGCCTCATTGAAAGCCATTAAGATCGAGCAGCGCGAGCGGCCACATGCTTGGGAGAGATTGTCAGTGGGCATGCGTGAAAACACGCATACACGCGCGCGCGAGCACACACACATACTAGCACACCAACAGACGCGAAGAGCGGAAACCCTGCTTTGGCTAAACAGGGCCACACACGCGTGGCAATTAGGGCCGGGCGTTTTGTCACTGTCTTCTCGGGGCTTCCTACCGAATAAGCGATGTAATCATCCGAGCTCGGTGTGTTTGTTGATTGAACCGCCAAGTTTTGAAAGACTGCACAACCGTTGTTATACACGCTTTGTTCTCGAAAATTGAAGCTTGCCAGCTTCTTACGTGGCGTACGAGCTTGGAACATCTACTTCGTGCACTAGAATTCAGAGCTGGCTCATTGACGCTATTTTCTCCTCCAAATGGGCTTTGCGTTAATTTTCATTGAAATTGACGGACCGCTCTAACGTATACATATATGTAATATGCGGCGTAGGCGACGCGCGCCCGGGAGGCGCCTTGAAAATGCCCGTATGCCGCGTTTCAATTTAAGAAGCGTCACATACCGGATGCGATTCGTACGTATGCGCGCTCGCGCCCGCCGACGCGCTGAGTCAAGTAGCAAACTGCGGAAATAGGCCGGCGAACCGGGTTTATTGGCTCAATTATAAGGTGCTGCGCCTTCGGGGAATTATTCTGCCTCTTCGCCCGCGATCCCCGTATACATACACGCGCGCATTTTGGTCATCCTGCTTCCAATCGGCAATGAGACTTTCCTCTTTCGTTTGATTGATAAAGTACGCCGCGAGTCTTTCCACCGCCCGCGGACAAACTGTGTCGAGGTTGGAAGGAATGGCTGGAGGAATGTATCCCGTCACGTCCAAGCTAACTGTTTGGAAGTTTTCACGGTGCGCGCGAGGTATGTATAGCGAGTTCGTGTTAGGATTGGTTCAAAATTGACGTCGCGGATGAACGATTGCGTTGAGATCCATAACTTAGTTATTCAAATTTCTCGAAAAATTACCGATTTACATACTTCATTGTCGAACGTCGATATATTCGAATTTTGTGCTCAAAAGCAGTTGAATTGAAATAGAAAGTACATTACGGGACTAGTGTGCACTAGTTGCGAATATATTATTTTTTGTAACGATGTGTGAAACATTTGACGATGACAATGGGTGATTTACACGCGTGAATAGCATCATACCCTTATTGCTCGAGTGCAAAGAAGGTACGTCAAGCGTAAATGAGTATGAGTAAGAGGAGGCAAGGAGTGAATCCGGGAGGATGCAGGGGGCAATTTCATGACCCTCTAACGTTACGAAATGGCACTATCGCAACGGAATGCACAATCATCTTTGTTGCCCCTATGAAACTACCATTCGATTCAGTATTTTTTATGTCCCGTGATGAAAAACGGTATTATCAACTCGTGCACGGTGCATCCGTTGACAATAGTGCGAATGAAACATCGACAAAACGAGTATGATATACATGTCGCACGTCGCTGAAACGTCGGCGAGTCAAACGGAGCATCGGACTCAATAGAGCGTGGATTCAGAATCGATCGGAAAATTAATGCGACTCGGACGCAGCGCTGGCTAATGAAAAAAAAGCATACGATCGTCGCCGTACCGAGTACGAAAGTCGAGAAAAAATGATATATAAGTTGGATATGAAACCAGACGGGCGGTTAAAGCCTTTCCAGCACGTCCATTCGCATCGCGAATATCGGATGCGCTCGGGCCACCTTTGATATACGCGTGTACATGTATATACTTACAGAGAATCTGTTTGCGCAGGTCGTGCTATTATATATTAACTTTTTCGTATCACTCGACTCGCACGAAATTGTGAAACTGATGTAACTTTAGGCCAGTGAAGTAATTTCTCTATGTTCCTGGGAAACACTTGCTCGCAATCCAATCGATCGCAGATCAAACGAATGCCTTTAAAGACGTTCGGCTATTGTCGCTTTGTGAACTACTCTAGTTGAACTCGTACGTAGAAATATTTCAAAGTATGAAGTTTTGGTGTATAGGTACTATACAGTAATTGCCTTTTGACATAAAATCTGTCTGAATCTTTATCATCTCCCAATTTTGGAAATTCATAAATAACGCTAGTACAATTCATCCCCATTGGAATTGATTATTTTTGCTTTCTATTCAATGCGTACCTACAGAATATCTACGGATTTTCCAAATGTCAGCCTACCACGAATAATGTTTTCCCAAATGAAACTCAGCTCACGAATAAGAATAAAATCCGCGAGCTTCCTAATTTTTCATCGCCCAAAATCATCGAGGGTTTGAATGTCGTATTCACGCGCTCCGCGACCGAATACCCATAGATGCACGAAAGAGCCTCGCGTGTGTAATAACCTACGCGCGTCAACCCAGTGTCTATCATAAACGTACATATTTTTGTCGGGAGCGAGAGGGGAAAGAAATCGCGTGCACCCAGTGTGTGCTCTATAATAAAGTATATATATATTTTACTTAAAGAGCTTTAGCCGCGGCGGCGGTGGTGGTGGTGCGGGGGACACATCACACGTACGCGTATACGCATGCGTTTCCGGCCGCCACATAGGCGCAGCTTGTCCAACTCTCCCTCCTCCCTTTCTCCACTCGCTCCGCATGCTTTTCGCTCTCTTTTCATTCGTTTCGTCTTACACACTCGCTTCGGCTCGGTCGGTCGGTCGCGCGCGCCGGCAACACTTGAATCGACTGCCCCTTCCGCTATGCGCTGCTTATTACATCTCTACTTGATTCCTTTTCTCTTCGCCGCCCGCTTTTGTTGCGCCTAATTGTTTGATTCGTTAAAGCGCTTCCATTTCAACGCTCGACGCGCGACAGCCCGATCTCTCCTCACCGCAGACACTTTCATACGTACGTTATACTCACTGCATGTGTGTGCAGCCTCGACACTTTTTCAACATTAATCCACTACGACAGGGTGACACGTGCGGATACTAGTTTGATTCGATTTTTATCTAGCATTGTTTCATCCCACCCGAGTCATATTCTTACATCATCAGTTTAAAGTTCAAAGGACAAAGAAAGTTCGCGATCAGAGCTATTCAAACGAGTATCGGCGAAGTCTAGCTCCCTAACCGAAGCTCCGGAAGGTATACGCGCAGATTCTACCCGCGTGCGTGCATATGAAAGCGAGCGCGCGTAAACTGTTTGGGGGGATCGTTGCTCTCGGGTGTCGCGGTCGCGCGACCGAGCCTCATTGAATAATTCGCCCGGTGTTATTCGCACTTTGGCAAATGCCTTTCTCTCCCGCTGTCTCTCTTCCTGTCTTGTCACTCCAATTTCGCGGGCTCGCGCTGCTCCGTATCTTTGTCGCGCTCGCGCGCCAACTCTCGCCCTCATTCATCCCGATATATACATACATGTATTGCAGCGCGCGAGCGAGCGAGCGAGAGAGAGAGAGCTCCATTCATCCGTTAAACACTTTTGTGCGCCGCGGAGATACGGGCTGCGCTCCTGAGAACGAGACGCGCAGCTTAACTGTTTTGTACGGCGCGCGATTAGGGCTAATGTCCGGCGCGGCTCTCGCGTCCGGTCGCTATACACGAACACACCGCACATATGTATATGTGCTGCGACGCTTGGACAAATTTTTGTCTCGAGCGCTTTTTAGAAGATCTTTCGGCGCAACAGCGAAATGCGTTTTGGGGAAGTGGTTGGGTCCCAATGGTCGGGAATCAATCCATTCGCTACGGATCTTCTTGCTTCGCGCCTCGTTTTCCGATCTACGATGATTTGCGTTGGTTTTTCCGTCATTTTTTTTTTTGGGGCAACTCTGAAGCGAACAGCCCCTCTCGGTGCGTTCAGCTATACGCGGATAACAGTTCCAGCTTAATTCACTCGAGCGAGAACGAGGGATCATCCGCGATCCACGATCATACGAATGAGCCAGCAAAAAATACACCCGTGACCCGGAGCCCCTCGTCGCTTCTTCCGAACATAGTAGCTCGCTTCGAATCGGCGGTGTATGAGCACGAATGGGTAATCGGGCGTCGAATGAACGGGGAATTTGACGAAATTCACGAGTCGGACTGTCGGCGACGAGGCAGTTCGCACTGGACAACTGATCAGCGTTCCACGTCAGACACGCGAAAATTAACTCGGTGCTTGGGCCGCGTGCGCGGGGTATGTAACGCGCCGAGACTCATCTCTCTCTCTCGCTCCGCTATAACAAATCTGCCTCGCGCACGTTGAGCGGAGCTTGCGTCACCCGCTCGCTCGCTCGCGCGCGTGCCTCCGCTCGGCAATTTTCGACCAAGAGGTACTTGACTCTATCCTTGAATTTCACTAGCTCGACGCGAAATGGAGCGTAATCGAAACGCCACGACGCATTGTTCCATCACTCGGCCGCGGCTTTTGACTAATATCGCCTCGACTGTCACGTATATGCAGCTCTCGCTTCGTTTAGATACCCACACGTGCGAATATATTATCTGGATTACTCGGAGAACTGAATTATTTCACCGCATACGTCGTACTTTTGCTAGTGTATTAAATCAGATCGTCATTGATTCCGAAGGAACTTATCCAATCGCGCAAAAAATCGTATCGCGTCGACTAATATCGGGGGAAATTAACAAACGCGCGCGTCGCTCGATCTCGATCTCGTTATGTACAGACGTATACAAGATTCCGATCGAATCCCACACGAGACACGTATATAATAGGTGGACTCGAGCCGCGAGCCTGGCCACTGCAATCGTGATCGATTCGCTAAAAAGAAAGCCGCAGCCTGACAAGTTTACCCAACACCCGTATACCTATATAGATAGTTACCTGAAGTTGGAACGAAATGCACAACTATATATAGACACGGACACACGCGGTAGAACTTGGGCGCGCGTTACGGAAAAGGCGTGCAGATCGTTGGCCCGAGGGCCTGCATCGTATATAACGAGCGTGAAGAAGAGGCCGCGTGGTGTAAGTGTGTGCGAGTGTGTGTGTGTGTGTGTGTGTTTATCAAAGGCCCGCGTCGCCATACGATTACGCCCAAGGGGGAAAACGGTAGGCCGCAGGCGCGCGCTCGTACGTGCGAGCACGTCGCGGGGCGAGAATATCACGTCCATTGCCTCCCCTCGATCTCTCCCACCCCTGCACCTATCCCTCCTCCCCATCCGTCCGCGCGCGCGCGAGAAGAAGCCCCTAATTCCGGGTGGAAACTAGTCGCCGCCCCGTCGCCAACCAATATGCGTCTGTCTCTCTCTCTCTCTCTCCCCTGCTCTGTACTCGCGCACCCGAACCCCGTCTAGTCTGGATCAAACGTATATAATGTGCGTGCGGCCCAGATCCGGCGGGCGCTGCACTGCGCTCGCGCGGCTCGATTCTTCCACAGCGCTGCGGCATGGCCACGGCCGAATGAGCCCGTCTAGTCGCGAGCTAGTATTCGATAAACAGCCGATTTATATACCCTCGCGTAATAGCTGATGCACCGCTCGGCAAGAGCCATTCATTCACCGTGTGTGCGTGCCGATTAACGCCGAGTGTTTTATACAATACGCGCTGCTGCAGCTTCGACCAATGATCACTCCTCTTTTGTTTCGGATGTATGTGTCTACACGCATGTGCGGGCTTTTCGCGTTTCACGTGCTCTCGCCTGAGACATTCAAACCCCCCGTTGTTGAACCACTGACATGATATTTTTCGCGAAAAATTACAATGAATTGCGACGAGCGTTTGGTACTTTTATCCTCTTCAAAACATGACATTTGTCAGTTTATTGTTCATTCGAAATGGATGTGGATGTCTGCTGATTGCGTCGCGAATTTCTCGAGCACAAAAAACTATACGGTCACTTTGGAACCGAGTAACTTTAACAACGTCGATCGTGGGTATTACAATGCGACAAAGAAACCTCTTATGTTGTTAGAAACAAATGTATACCGGTACGTGCCCTAGAGACGTAATTAACCTGATAAAAAAGGAGCAAAAAAAGAAGCAATTGTATCCCAATTGTTTTGAAAGATAGAATCCTATGCTACAATGTTCCCATTCAAAGTGTTAACTAGTCGAGCTGGTGCTGATCTTCTCCAAAAATCATTCGCTGGTACAATATCCAGTTGTATGCACGATTATGACGCTAAAACAAAAGGAATAGATGTAATTGATTGCGTGCGAACAATTGATTACAATGTATGTACTGAAAACTTTCGTTCGTTAACACATCTTCATTGTGCGGTTCGGAAGAGCGAATGCGGGGGCTAAAGTGCACTCCATCCGAGTGTAAAACCCAATCTGCTCGCATGCTATATCAGAAGATGAAAGGAAATTTGTATATCATATATAGATCCACTTTAGCTGGTTGGTATGAACGTGACTATGTCTCGGCGGGAATGAGCCGGGTACACACGTGTTATCCGCATTTGTCCACCAACATTTCGTTGCTCCTTCGTCTTTTCAAACGGCTGCTGCTGTGACGGCTCCGCTGATGAGTATTCTTGCAGGCATATATATACAAACCTCGACATAGAAATTAACGATCGTGGAATCAATATTCACGAGGAGGAACTAATATGTCGTTTGCCAAATTTATAAACAATGGTGGATATACGGGAACGATCGACGAGCCCCATTGTTCGCATGTCTTGAAAAAGGAAAAAAGCCGAGAGAAAGAAAGAAAGAAAGAGAGAAAGAGAGAAAGAGAGGTAGAGAGGAGAGAAGAGAGGCTGAAAGTAAGTAGCTTGGGCGTGCATACCATCGGGCACTTGGCACTTTGGCGCAATTGGCCGCATATACGCAAGTGTTTACCGTCCCCTCGCTATATAACGTGACGCTATGCACCAGAGCAGCAACAGAGATATATAAGTAAGCTAGCGCTCATCGCCGCGCGCACGACGTCCGTGGGCGCAAGCTCACGCCCTTGCGCTATCACGTACACATATATATACACAGACTCTATCGCGAGCTCGTTCCCAAGGTATATAGATATACATAGAGCCGGTATGGCTGCAGCTTAATTGCTATCCGCGCGCAGCTCGGCGAATTCCAGTGGCCGTGTGTACCTTCGCCACTCCCGCCTTTTTGTTTAACAGCGTTATTTGCTTATTGCAGTGCACGCGGGGCTACCTGCGCGCGTAACGCGCTTATATATATATATATATGTGTGTGTACGTATATATAGGTATGTCCACACGGCCGGGATGGGTCGACTCGGGCGTGTAAACACACCTGCACGCCGATACTTTTGTGTAATGGCCCGCGAGACCTCGGTAATAGTCTCTGAGTGCAGCCGTCTGGCTTCGTATATGCTCGATCCTTCGTTTTTAACTGCGCGCGAGTCTTTCGACAAAAAGTCTTCGAAGCTCGTATAATACGCGAGCTGGTCTCGATCCCGATTGTCCAAAGATTTGGACGTTCAGTGCCTGGCAGCTCATAATACACGTATACATCCTACAGTATATAGCCATGATATATTTCACTCGGTCTAATAAATCAGTTGACAATGACTGCGATCACGGAGCGAACGAATGTCGCGTAAATTCAGTACTTACTGGTTCATTTTATCCAATTGATCGTCGCAGAGATAGAAGAATTTTGAAAGGAAAAAAAACGTGTACACAGCAAAATCGATTCTCTAATTCGAGTAGGAAATCGTACACTTAATTTGGGATGGAACAAATTTGAGTATGACTGAAGTCCTTGAGTATAGCTATTGTTGAAATTGCGAAACTACATTTCGGTACGAGTAAATCTTAGAAAAATTAGATAAATTTATTTTTTCAAGTAATTTCAACGGATTAAGAATAAACTTTACTTATTAGTAAATCCAGTTTTTTGAGCTTCTTTCAAGTACAATCGACTTTCAGTACTTTTGAGAAATCGTTTTTGCCGTGTACACACAGACGACGTCCCGATTTCCGCGGCGCGGCAAACAGCCCCGACTGACGTGGCCGAGTGTACGCGCGGAAAGTGTACGCAAACTGATTATCATATGAATAAAGTAGCGGCTTCGATTCGAGCAACTATTTATGTACGTCGATCCGCTTTCGCAACCCTTCGCGGCCCTGCTCACGAGGTTTATCCGACACTTCCGCCGAGGAGCACAAACATTTGCCAATATAGGTACTACGGGCCCGCGGCGACTAGTCAATTAAATGCCGCACATCACTGTTTCGCCGTAGGTGCGCTCCTCTCGGGGGTATAATCATTTGTCCACGTGCGTGTAACGTATAACGTATATCGATCATCCGTGTCCGGTTGCAGCTCGCGACAGTATACCGTCTTGCCTATACACCCGTAACGATGCGCATTGATCAAATAGCAGACCGTGCGGAGAGTCGTGGGGCCAACTAGATGTACATACACGTATCATACACGAGCGACACGAAAAATTGTCGGGAGAAAGCGGTAGGAAGTATATACATATGTATACCAACGAGCAGCGCGGCTATTCAAACAGTCCTCCGATATGCACATACACTGCGCGGAGGAGCCGCGATCGCGTGACTGCGGACGCGTGCAATTTCAGCGGATATGTGTACGGGGGTATATACAAGCTAGGGAGACACTTGGGATCGATCGCGGATCCACCCGCGCGCGAGACGGCCGAAACTCGGCTGATACGTAGCTCGAGGTATATACTTATGCGGAGCACGTATACGTGACATCGCGGCCGAACCGGTTGCTCATCTCTCCGCACCTCTCGACCGGCAAATATATAGCGTATATGTCCGAGCGCGCGTCTCGGTAATTCCGCGCTCGGGCACCACCGCTTAAAACACTCCGCGCGCGCGCGACTCTCGGCTCATTTGTGTTTGTTTATTTGGCGCATTCCATACGGCGAGTTTAAACGAGAAGACACACACGCGCGCGGCCGTCTTTATACATACCTACATCTGACGAAACATCGCAGCGCGCGTTTCTCGGGTATATTGTTATCACACTCGCGCGAGTCTTCCAAGTTCGGGTGATTTCCCAAATCAATCGCCAAGCAGCCCAGTATCACTGTGGCGAGTCACGAAGAAAGCGAGGAAGGGGTCAGGGATCGGTCGAGTTTTGAGGCGCGCGCGCGCGCTCGAGCGATAAACAAACAATTTAGCCGGATGATGAGGCTGCTTATCTCGTTGGTGTTGTTGTCGCGTATTCATTGGGCTCTTGCGCGGGCGCGCGCACTGCCACTCGCGTTTAGCCGCGCAGCGTCTCTGCCGGGGCCCTTAACCAGGTCGAGCCGCCCCCCATTATCTTATTTACGCCTCATTGTCTCGATGCGCGCACGTATATCATGCCGATACATCTGCCGCGCGCGAGAGACAGCCTCGCGAGCCGACTCGCCTTCGCACCGACTATGTGTATAATACGTGGCCACAGCCGTGTTAGTATGTGGGCGCATGTACGCGCGCGATTCGCGTACCCATCCGAGTACCGACGCAAATCGCCCCGGCGCGCTATGCAGCTATATGCCATTACGGGCTTCGCTCGAGGCCATTCGCTCCGTTTCCTATTGTACTCTCCGTGCGACGTTGTTGCAAGTATATTTCGCTCGCGTGTATGTGTGTCTCGAGGGTTGACTGCAGTTGGCGAGATCGGTGAAAGTTCCAAGTGTTTCGATGGAATAGGTACGAAGACGAGTGATTGAGTTATGCACGCATTACAGTTATCGAATCGAGCTTGGGTCGATCTCGAGACTGTTAATCGAGTTATGTTATATTATAGGTAGCCAGAACAAGATGACACTTTCTGATTTCCCGTTTCAGGGCATTTCAAGTTATAACTACTCTTGCTGTAGTTATTCACTGTTTGAGAAGGGGATGGGTAAATAATTGCATAGCAATCGTGTATAAGCCGATAAACAGTCAGCGGTTGAACAGTTTCTTGTAACAGAAAACCGCTGCCAAGTGCCTTAGCAGTATGCTTTCTCAAAGAGGCTTCAACATCACCCACAAACGCATCCCAAAACTGTATTTTCACCATTCCACTAGCGTAGATACTATCATTTATTTTTCAAAAATTACAAAAATATTATTTAATCAGTTCAATTCGTATCTTTGTGACTGTGTAAAGTGTCGTTCTTTTTCAATTGACCAAACTTTGTCGCGACTGTTGATGTCTGCCCGGGCTCTCTTATTATTTGATCAAATGCAACAAAGCAAACGGTTCTAGGTTCTACACGATGCGAGACATTTAGACCTGCTTAATTTTTCGATCAATTCATCTTGTGACTGTCATACGGTTTAATGGTGGTTAAAATCGATCCGTCCTGCCCTTAAGTCCGTATTTAGTAAACTCGGAGACTCATTTTGATCATTTTCGACGGCTGAGGTTCGAAATGATCAATTCAAAATCTATTTTGATCATTTTCGACGGCAAAAAACACCAAATTTTCCCAATTTTCTCTATAGCACGTTGAAAATACTGGAAACGAAACTTACATGAATTTTTCTTTCCCTTAGCAACGGTTGCTAGGCGGTAAACAACGGTTGCTAAGGAGCTAATTGGGAAGATTTTGTGTCCTTTGCCGTCGAAAATAATAGAAATGGGTCATAAATTAATGATTTCCAACCTTCGTAACTGTTGCTAGGGAGGTAAACAACCGTTGTTATGGAGCAAATACAACAATTCAGTGTCCTTGGCCATCGAGTGTGACTTAAAACTGATTTTCCGGCTTGCCCCAATGAGCACTCATGAGGATTTGTGAGAAAACACGTTAGGAACGGTTGCTAGGGAAATAACCAACGGATTTTGCTGAAAATTGATCTCGGGCTAGATCTTGCCACAACTAACCGGTGTGCAAAATTTCAGCTAGATCGGACGATTCCTTCGAAAGTTATCCTAGACAAAAGAAACAAAAAATTTTACACCTTAGCAACGGTTGCTAGAGAAATAAACAACGGATTTTGCTGAAAATTGAACTCGCCCGAGATTTTGCCGCGATTAACCTGTGTGCAAAATTTCAGGACGATCGGACCATTCCTTCGAGAGTTATCGTGGACGAAAAAAAACGGGACGCACATACACACACACATACACACACACACACACACACATACATACATACAGACACTTTTGGATTTCCATGTTTTTCGACCCGTAGATCACGAAAATCGATGTCCCGAGGTCTGATTCGGTGGGCCGATTTTTGCCCCATTACAAAGCTTTCCCTTTGAGAAAGCAAAACGAGACTTTAGTTAGGCGTCAAGAAGTATCAAAAGAATATATAGGCACTTTGATTCATTGCAATTGCGGATCGAAGCTAACTTTGTAAGTTTGTACGTAATTATACGCGAGCAAGGAGTTGCAGTGATAACACAGCGCGCGAGTCGTGCATAGTTTAAACATCACACTAAACATTGTTAATGCGGTGAGCTAATCGATAAATTACAAAAGTTTTGCGCCAACATAGAGGAGATAGCCGGCGCGCGCGCGCGCGATCGCTCTATACAATTATCAAACTTTCACGAGAAGCCATATTACCACTATAGCCAACGCTCGTACTTTGTCATTGATTCTCGTACGTACATATGGCAGTATATATACTTTGCCGTCGGGCAATTTTTTTTTTTCCAACAACGCAGAAGGGTTTTAGACACACTGACTTACATGATTGCACAATCTCGTGTGATTAAACCCACGGTATATAGAGACACATTAAACAGTTGTCCATCAATGTTGCATGGCACGACGTGTCTTTTCCATTGATTCGCGCGGCACAAATAGCCTACAGACTTGTAAAAATATCAAAAGTGTCAATATACCGTAAGGCTGTATGTCATTACACTTGCACGCTCGCAATAGACAGACCCTTGCAATCAATTCATCATGACTTATCATTTTCAATTGCTTTGTCATACGTAATAAGTTTTATGTCACTTTTATTATTTCTCGACAAGATGGGTCGTTCGCCCAAGTTATTGAGAATGATACACGACGGGTAATGGAACTTGGCGAATAATAAATATATATTTATTTATTGTAATTATATGTGGAATATCAAAAGCGTTCGGAGGGAGAAAGCAATGAATTCGTGTAAGGAGATATACTGTTTTGTTGCTAAAAGATGGATGAATTATAAATTATTTTGAAAATTATACCAACAGCCATTTCATTATTTATTTCTTGCTGCTTGAATTGAATATAAATGGTCTGTAACATATGCAATCATTATTCTTTGTCCCTTGTCACGGCAATATCGTCATAAGCTTGCCATACAGAATTGAATGGATAGAGTATGTCAATAAATAACCGCGCACGTATGCATAAATCCGAGATAAATTTTTCACTTTGTTTTTCAAAATAGTTATTTATCATGGTAAGAATTGACAGTTTAGATTCCATATTGCTGTCAACAAAATGCGAACTCGCTCTGATTATCTACGTAAAAGAAAGTCACAGAGGAATGAATTCAACACTGCGATTACGTATATGGATAATTCTAATGACAATAGCACCATTTTTTTCCACGAGAACGTCGAATGGGTAGATTCTCAAAAGAAGTTAATTCATTTATGCGTATTGATCCACCGTATGTAAATCAGCTGGAAATAGATAAATATAACGGAGAATGAATAGTGATGGCGATTCTTATCGTATTTATTCGCTAAGTAGAGTGTACTCTATATACCTTCGTGTATATATATATATACATGTATATATACGAGACGAACACATTTCAGCTGCACGTTCAGTATTCTGCTTTAACGTGATATTCTTATATAGTGTATGGCATTGACGTTCTTGGGAAGCCGACGGGGAGACATGAAATATGCAAGAGCAACCCATCGATTCCCACTCTTCTCAGCTCTATTTAGTTATTTAATTCCTTCAATTTATTCATGTTAAAAATGTGCTTTTGTCAGTCAACTATTCAAGTAAGAAACTCGTCTTACTTCAGATGCTAATAATAAAACGCGTATATAAGCCGTCGGTCTTCCGGGAACTTTGAGGGATTTGCAGTGCCCAAGTATGAGGAAATTCAATGCCGCATCCGATCTGACGTATTCATTATAAAACACACTAACTGCGTAAATCAATATGATGTTTCTTCAGTCAATTAACATAATTGTTCAAGTACCTCAAGACTGAACTCTAGGAGAATTGGAGCTCTTTCAAATGGTGATAATAAACTATCAGGCGGGGTGGAAAACTATACGTGCAAGTACTAATCGGCACAAAGTGGTCTTTGAACTCAACTTGGCTGTATCAAAGATTTTAGGTTAAACAGATGAGCAATTGTAGCACAAGAACTTGTACATACTATGTAGAGTGGAATAAATTATTTCAAACACCGGAACCAGCATACAGAATCGGATTAGCATTCTTTTTAAATCTATTATTTAGCTACAAGAAACCGTATCCCAGAGGCACAGCATCGCTAAGGACCGGGCAAAACCTTCATATGAAACGTCGAGAGTACGATTCATTTCCGTCTATGTGGCTATGAGAATGCCATTGAAGATTTTAAATTTTCTCGATTCAAAACGTAATAAACTACTTGAAATATAAGATGTTCAAACTCCTGCAATCACGTAAGTGAAGATTCATCTGAATCGTAAAATATTAACACACGATGAAGAGAGAATTAGCTTGTTGAATTTAACTTTCTTTGTAATACTAGATTTTGTTGACTACGTTTTCGAGTATTAAAAGTATCAAGATTTCGGGAAGGCTATTGAAATATATTAGTTCATGATTATATACTGGCGAGCAATAAAGCAATTCGATATGTAAATCTGAAGCGAATAAAACTATATCTTGTTCTACATTAGATATTTTGAATCATATTTTGAGAAAATCTTTTATCGGCATTAATGCGAATATCATAGAATTTGGTCGGAATGTAATGAAATCATTTTGAATATTGTTATAAGTCCAAGACTTTGAAAATCGTAGAAGAATCCAAGTGCATTAATCTGACGTACTTGAATATACAAAGCGTATATTTGGGAAATATATATGTACTGGTAAACTGACATGTATTGGAATTTCCCACTTTAACGTGGATCAATGATATTATATCCAAATATAGAAATATTTCTAATGTGAGGTAGAAAGTGAGCTACATGATAAATAAAAAGTTTATATGCAACTAGAAATTAAAGATGCTTAGGAATTGTCTCATTTTATGCATTGTCGAAAACTAAAAAGTATGTTTGAATTGCATGATTTGATTCGTAAAGTTTGTGAATGGTCATTCGCTCGAATGCAATGTATGTTTGAATTCCAAAAAAGGGAAATACTTCCTCAAAGTATCAATTTGAATTCTATTTTGCTTTGCTCAAAATTTCAAGATAAATGTTTACGTTAAATTTGTATTTACTATCCAACTATTATTATTCGAAAAATTTGCTTGTTTGGAGTAGTTTTAAAAACGGAAAATGTTTCAACTGTAAAATTTACTTTTCTCAAGTTGAATTATATCTAGTGGAAGGATCGGGTTGTGTTGGGCATTGGTATACGTATAGAATTATCCAGAGTTTTATAGTAAAAAATCGTTGACATTTATTTACGATACGCTTTACAATGTCTCATCTCTCGTGCTGGTCGACCCACAATCTCGTGTAAGCGAGCGGTCACAGCCAAATGTATCTGCGCGTATTCGAATACTGTCGACATCGACGTAATATCAATACGATAATGCTAATACAATATAATAATAATAATAATAATAATAATAATAATAACTTTCGACGTTTTCGTATATACAATATAGAATAGTACATAACAAGTAGACGGCGAGGGGCCTCGACGCGGCCCCGCCGCCGTCGTAAAGCTTTCAACATGCGCGCGATTTGTCGCGGCTATCTACAATTGATTGGCTACATATGTACAGAGGGTATGCCCCCGCGTTGCGGAGCAACACACACACACACACACACACACACACACACACACACATATATAAATATTTATACGTGATTCTCGACACGGGTTAGTATGTACAGTGTTTTGTGTCGCGGTGCGCGCGGTTCCGTGGGTGTGTGCGCGTGTCGCGGACGGGGACGTCGGGGCCACTAGGTTAAACTTTGGGAGATCACTCGGTAGGCGCGACGGCCGGGGGCCGCGGCTGCACTGGGGCCAGTTGGGGGGCCTGCCCGGGAGCCGGGCCTCAGCTCTGCCTGCCGGTCAGCAGGGTGATGGGCTTGACGAGGAGCTGGGGCTGGTGGGTGGGCGCCGGCGGGGAGCGCGCGGCCATCGGCTCGGGGCTGCTTCCCGGGGAGCCGGTGCCGGAGGTCGGCTGGCTCATCGGGCCCACTGCCGCGTGGTACCTGGACTGCTGCTGGTGATGGTGGTGGTGTTGTTGCTGCTGCTGCTGGTGATGGTGGTGGTGCTGCTGCTGGTGCTGGAAGTGCAGGGCGGCCTGGTGCTGCTGGTGAACGGCGAGGTTCCTCAGCGTGGCGTAAAAGTCGTAGCCGGCGGCGGCGGGCGGCATGGGGTAGGCCGCGGCGGCAGCGACGGCAGCGGCGGCGGCGGCCGACGGGGCCTGCAGCAGCCGCTCGACCGAGAAGGGCGACGGGGCCGGCTGGGCCGGCAGCGGCTGGGGCTTGCAGGGCAGGCCCTGCGAGGGCAGCAGCTGCTGGGGGTAGGCGGAGGGCGCGTAGGGCGACGGGCCCGAGGCGGGCCCCGAGGCGGCCGAGGGGCCGAAGGCGCCGCGGGCCTGCAGGTACGGGAGGCCGTAGAGCGAGCTGGGCCAGGCGGCCGCCTGGGCGTAGGCCTGGGGGTACAGGCCGCTGAGGACGGCGCTGCGCTTGAAGGCGGCGAGGCGGGTGCGCGAGGCGGCGGTGGCCCGCCTCCGGAGCTTGCCGGTCGTGCCCCCGATGAACACGTCGTCGGCGCTCGGGTCGAGCATCCAGTAGTTGCCCTTGCCCGGGTCGTCGTAGTGGCGCGGCACCTTCACGAAGCACTTGTTCAGCGAGAGGTTGTGCCTGATGCTGTTCTGCCAGCCCTGCTTGTTGTTCTGGTAGTAGGGGAACTCGCGCATTATGTACTCGTAGATGCCGTTGAGGGTGAGCCGCTTCTCGGGGCTCTCGCGGATCGCCATCATGATGAGGGCGTTGTAGCTGAACGGCGGCTTCTCCATCTTCTTCTTCTCGGCGGCGGCGGCGGCGGCCTCGGGGCTCGGCTCCTTGGCGCCGCCGGCCGGGTGCGGCTGGGCCCCGGGCGACTTGGCGCCGTGGCGCGAGCAGTCGAGGGGCGGCGGCGTCTCGGACCCGTCGCCCGTCACGTCCAGGTCGCTCGACTCGTTGTCGTCGCTCGGCTGCGGGCTGGGCGAGCTCGGCGGCTGGGGCGTCGCCGCGCACGCCTCCGGCACGAGGTCCCGGATGCTGAAGTTGCTCTTGAGGCTGGTGCGCGCCGGGGGCGGCGACGCGCTCACGGTCATCTGCTCGTGCGAGCCCTCCATGTTCACCATAATACTGTTGTCCGGCTGGGCTCGGCTGGCCGCAGCTCCACTGGCCGTCCTCGAGTCAACACTGTTTGTCACTGGCACGGAGCACACAACCTGGCCACGACTCGTACGACGACTGGCGCGCGCTGCGCTTCGGTTGTTCGGCGGTGGCTGCGCGTGGCTGCGCGCGGCGAGCGGAGAGAGAGAGAGAACCGAAGGGTTCGAGCGGTCCCGCACATCTGCCGCGTCGCGTCGGAGTGGGGCCTCTTATAGCCCGCGCCGAGGCCCCGCCCCCGGCCGGCCGGGCCTGCCCCCGCGGCGGCCCGGGCCAATGGGCCGAGGCCCGCGCCAGAGCCCCCGGCCAACCGGCGGCCGCGCGACGCTGGCTGGACCGGCCGCGAGCCAACGGAGGGGACGACTCGCGCGCGGGAGTAGGGGGCCACAGCCGCCGCCGCCGCCGCCGCCGCAGCGTAACGAGCCCCCGCTCGCGCGCGCCAACGATTCGCCCGAGCCGCGATATTCGCGCTCCTCGATAACGAGAGCTTCCTCGTTATACGAATCCCGGCCGACCTCGTGTATCGCCCGACTCGATGTATTGTTCCTGCGGCATTGTGGCCGTGCCAGGGAATCATCCCTGTCCGATAATGTATTCTGGTTTCCCCCAAAAACTGCACGCCCCGTGTTTACCTGCGACGCCTCGGCGATTCTGCCCGAGCAACATTCAATTCGAATGCTTTCCGAGTAGTCAGCGATCAGCTTAATCCCACAGATTATTGCAGTGAGGTGTGTGCAATTAGTGCTGCCACTGTCTACCGGGAGACACAGTGGGGCATATTACAGCTTTACGACTTATTTTGATTCGTTCACATTTATGGCTGTGCATTCAGACAATTATACACGCATGTCACAGTCCGACTATATTCAGATATCTCACGTTCAAAAAGGAGTAAAGTTTACTGTATACTTTTTTACTAGAAATTTACATTTTCTGTAAATCGCGGTAATAGGAACCTTATAGTGAATTTACCTGATCTAGATGCGGCGCGATCAATGTAATAATTTCTATAATTTCTAGTTAAACGTGTGATCATTTTCTCTCACATTAATCGACTATAGGGTTGTTGTGCCGTCGGTAAACTTTTAATCGACGTGACTTAGATTGTGTATGGAGTTGGCGATTTATAAATTTATCGTACCGTCTGATATTCATCTCATAATAAGCTGCAGCTTAATTCAATTCAACAACCTTATGAGTATTATCGTTTATACAATTCTGATTTGTATGCCATAATTTTGTCATTGCTTCAGTCTGATAGTATCCTTACCTGTATCATAATATTCCCAAGTCGAAATCAATCTGAAACAAAAATGTTTCAGAAATATGCAATTCATATCTAGTATTGTAAAAATGAGTTCATTTCCTTAATTCACATAGTCTTCTACACTCGTCACTCACATGTGTCAGTCGGGAGCACTTCCATCATGCAACGTGAGTTGCTGAATACGAATTTTAATTTGAAAATGGATCGTGGCTAGAAATATGCCATGCGTATCTATAATCTATTAAAAAAACAATTTTCAAAACTGTTATTCCTATTTATCAAAATTGCTTTCAGCCCTAAATAACTATTTGAACCCAATTTGATTTGATTCGTTGTTAGAAACTCTTTAAAATACAAAGTTGTAAATAATTAAATTTCTAATCTAACTATATCAACTAGAGTTATTAACTATTACAAGCACTATCTCCGTTGTTACTGAAAATTTAACCATCTGTTCGGTCATCTTATGTTTAGAAAACTCACTAGCAGTGGACACAACATTTGAGAATCCAATGACGATGAAAATTTGTGAGATGGTTATTAGAGCTTATGTTTCGATCCATCAAGTTTAATATTTTGTTTTCCCAAAGATACACCCTAACAAACATTATGGATTTTAAGCATGAATAATATATCTGTGTATTCAAAAATCCATAAATATAAATATACCAGAATGTGTAAAATCGAATAAATATACAGAATATCTGGAAATCCTGGAAATCGAAGACTTCATGGCTGTAGATATAAGCTATATTAGGGTATTCATGAACCATATCACAAAGTTTCATCGTGATCGGTAACCCAAAGGCTGTACCCACTCTCCCATAGTTAGAGTACAAAGAAGCAATTCCGGTTTGTATATGTGTGTTAAAAGATCGGTACACACAACCTTACGCTCTCCGTTGTAATAATATACGCAAACTTCATCAAAACTTCGTCTTGATTCTAGTGAATTCACTGCAGATAAATATTTAAAATGAATAATCAAATGTTCTTAATCGGAATTTTCTTGTGCATCTGTTTCTTTCAGAAATATGTACAATTTTCCGATTCAGTTCATCAATTCTCGAGGAAAAATGTTTAAAATTGAATAGTTCAAAAAACTTAATCATTATACTTGATCATAACACAGAATATGAAAAGATGTTCAAAAATGCAACTGGAAAAGCTGGTCGATCAACGAATCATTGTGGCAGGTGTTGTCAGTCTATCTCTATATCGAAGACAAACTGAAACATTTTCGGTTACGCTATGTATTTGACTAAAGGTTTAGCAACTAATCACGTAGCTCCATCAATGGCGCATTCGATGAATTTTCAAAACTTCAAGTATTTCAAACAGGTCAGGACTCATCGGCATTATGTGGAAACTTTATCTCTGAAAAGTTACTTTGCGTACAGTTTTTAACAGGAGCCTGATGCCGTAGTGAGATTTTCCAAAGGACCAACCGCACACAATGGCCTCCGAGAACAGGCAATAATTTTTGTCAAAAATGCGGCTAGACTTCTTTGATCGCTCTTTTTGTTCTGGAGATCTTAAGGATTGATGCGGTAGGTTGACCAAAGCTGTTGAAGTCTCGCTCAATCAGGGAGGTCTGTGTGTAAAGAAAAGAAACTTTGGTAGGCGTAAAAATGCATTTGGAAAGTACAGTTCAACAAATAGAATTGGATCTTGTGTCTATTTCCTGAAAAGCTATGCCTCGTGGGAGGTTGAATCTATAGAATAACACGACAGATATATTTTAAATCGAACGATGAGGAGATAAAACATAGAATATATTGTAAATTTCTATCTCCAATTTTTATTAATAATTGGAAGATTTTCTCTCTAGAAGTACCATAACATAGTTGTTAAATGAAGATGTATAAAAAATTGTACAAGACCTTCAAATTATTTTTCGAATAATCTATGTAATTTGGAAAACGAAGTGAAACAATGGGACACGAGGGTCAGAAGAGGCTGCAGACATTTTTGAAAGCCCGAAAATCGGTTCGTGCCGCAAAGGAAGAAGTAAAGTTGTCTTTTTCTCGCTCGAATGACATCTTTATACGCGCTCCCCAGGCCCCCCAGTGTGAAAAATGTCGTCACCCCGGGCGACCTGCAGATTTAAATGCAGCCCTTCGTCCCTTGCCTCCGTTGTATTTTGGATTTTCGAGTTTCAGCTGCGAAGCTGTGAACATCTCAGTCCTCCACTAATCTTGTTAAAAAAATCAAGATCCATTATGAATGGGCAAAGGTACAATAATTTTGCGGCTATCTCTCTTTCTTCTCGAGAATTTCTTCAAATGCAGTAGTAACAATCATAGTAACTGCAGGATATAGTCATTGGCGATAAACTGAATCGCCGTTTACTGCTCGAATTATTGTAAATTAAACTGGTATTTGTTGATTGCTTAAATACGGCAAAAATATGACAGCAAAGTAAGTATTGGCGCAGTGTCAACTGGACACACGATCGATTGACACTTATTTTTCGCTCAGATCACAATGTCAATATTGTTATGCGCAGTTTTATTGTCAAAGTGTTTCGTTTCGAATTTTCAACGTATAAAAGCAATGTCTCCAAAGACTGCCAATATATATATTGCCTGGATCGCAGAAAAAATTCAATTCCACGCGTCCCACTCGTCTATATGCATTGGACGATAAGCGTTACGTGGGATACCGTATACACAGGAGAAGCGAGCAGGTGGGTAGAAAAGTCGCTGACAGGGCGGTAACGCGCGGGATGAAAATATAAGCGCCGAACACTTAAATTTGGAAGAGAAAATGAGCAGGGCGGTCCCCGAGAATACCCGGCAATTATGGACTTTGATGATTTGCGCGCTAGCTCTCGGGCGGCGGCGGCGCGCGCGGACAATGCGCCAAGTGCAGTCTATGTGGCGCTGCACTGCAGTATATGGTATACGCGCGCAAAAAGCGTCGGCGGCGCGGTATTCCGGGAAGCGGGGCCTTGTCGGGGGCCTCCGGCGTCGAATATTGAGACGCGACGCTGCCGGGCGTGTGTACACGTATATATTAGAGTATATACTAGAGTATCTCACGTATATACTAGAGGGAAAATAGATCTCACGGGCCGGCTCCTCCCCCTGGGCCGCCGCATGTCAGCCGAGTCGAATCTCGGGTGCGCGCAGGCCACTCATTACATCATTATCGCCGGGCATTCGCCACACAGTCGTCGGCTCGTCAGGACACCATCGACGCTCGCGGCCCCGGCTCTTTCTCCTCTGGCATGTCTCTTTCTCTCCCGGCTGCTGCAGCTTTTCCGGCCGGCAAAAAGTCAAAGGAGCCAGAGAATAGACGACCCGACGCGCGCTACTCACGAGCCGAGGAAAAGCCATTATTTCACCGGGCCGTCCGGGGCGCGCCCCCTTTTGCCCTCCGCGTCGGCATACACGCACTCCGCCACGCATCGGCTTCCTCTGATCTGCTCCAGAAGCCATCTCCCATGCCGCACTCCCTCTCTCCCATTGGTCCAACAAACGTGCCTATTTTTTCAACAAAACCCGTCGCCTAATGTCGATTGCAGGCCCAGAGCCTCTGACGACCACCATATTCGAATTTTCGCCCGGCCTCGCTATGTATGTATATATACACGGTTTTCTTCATGTGAGGCCTCGCTTGGGCGTTGTGTATGCGTGTGTACGCGTCGCGGAGGGACAGACAGACAGAGAGAGGGAGGTTACGCTAATGATTAAGCTCGTTTTCCTGTTTTGAAACGGGAATCCGACTTTGGGTAAATCAATTTCACATGCGGCAAACACACGGTATCCCGTGATACGCCTCACATTTTGACTCTTGCTAGATTCTCTTCGTCTCAGGATGTGGAATCTTCGGATGAAAACCATGTTATCGTCGTATTTCAGTAGCTAATTGCTTGGCTGGGCGCATCTTGAAAGGAAAAAATAAATGTTTTCCATGGGAGGGATATTTCTTCTGAGGCAAGTAAAGAGGAATTTATTTACAAGGAGTCAGTGGAATTCATTTTATCCAAATGTGATTTCGATATCCTAGATGGCATTTTTGTTTAATGCATTGTAGCTCAGCTTATAAATTCACTTTTGACAAATAGATGGAATAACTGATTACTCATATTATGATAAAAACAAAATAAAGTTATATAAATAATATATTATTATTATTATTATTATTATTCTAAATAGAATTCTCATTTAAATGAGATTACTAACATTTTTGAAAGATTTTATGAAGAAAATGTTACGTAGAACTTACTTTTGGAGTAAATTCGTTCCAACAACTATTGAAAATATGAGATCATTTCTACCAAACGTAATCGACGCATCTGAAATATATGAAATTCGTGGTATCCCTAAACATCATAAATATTCTGTAAGGGTAACCAGAAACTTCATATCTAACCAGGAAGCCACCTCAAATTTGTCTGAATATTTTGGAATTAGATTTTTTTGTACCCATATAGGTTAAATTTGTAATTGTTCGATCTAACGTTTTGAATTATCTGAGGTATTAACCGATCATTGCTAATTTTATTCATGTATTGTATATCTGTTTTCACGTATATACATACATTCTTTTTATAGAGAGATGAAGATATCTTGGAGACATCAAAACGTTAGAATGAGAAAGTGCAGAGATTATCTATTTGGATAAGTACAAAAATTCCAAAATTACCTCCAAAACTCTCATCGAGGTCCTAGATCCGAATTCCAAGTCGTTTCATGGTAAGTGAAAATTAACATAATAACTAGGAGAGTGGGCACTACCTTTGGGTGACCGATCACATATTTCTGGTATATCTATATTTATGGATTTCTGATATAAAGATATTTACTGTTCATATTCGTTTGAACACCCATAATGTCCAAAATTTCCTGTTAAGTTGTGATCTTTGATGGCCAATCTGCAGTAGAATATGGAGTACAATAAATAGAAACTTCATAGAATGAATTAGCTAGTCTCGCCAGGCTGTTTTTTATTACAAACAAAAGAACAAGAAATATTACAAATACCACTCACATATATATTCGACGTGTTATCTTTGGGAAAATAAAATGTTAGACTGTATGAATCGGAGTATAAATTATTAGAGTATTTCCAAAAACCATCTCACAAAGTTCTATGGTCTTGGTTTCCCAAAGGCTGTACTCACTTCTAGAAAGTGAACGAAAATATCGAATCCAATCAGAAATGTGTGGTACTGGATGGTTAAAACTTTAACTATTCAAGAATTGCACAAAAAATTATTCAGCAAAGTCTACAGTTCTGCCTAAACATTAATACTAAATCAGTAGGAAAGATGTGAACTGATATAAAATAACAAATGACAAATTATGAAAGAAATAGAAAAATCCACCAGTCACTTGAACAAAATTCATGGGAATAGTAAGAAACTTCATCAAAACCTTCGGTTAGGCTAAAAACTTCCAAGTCTCCAATATAAATCGCATCTGAATATAATCAGTTGAAAACTGTTGACACCATGGATAACTTGAATAAAAAAGTGCGGAATTACTCTCGCGAACAGAAATAGACCCATGGCAATGGATTAAATTCGCGTACAATGGAGAAAACGGTAGCCGACACTTTGAAAACTCGGTCAATAAGTCAAATAAATCCGAAAGCAGATGACTGCGCGTTGGTTTTAGAAACGAAACCGTGAGGTTTCCACAAGTCAAACAAAAAAAGAGCGAGAGAGAGAGAAGAATGTCAGTGCGAGAGGGAGTAGGTATACATAAGAGTTCCGCGCGAAAGAAGTCAAACGGATGATCCGCAAAACTTGCGAGCCGAGTCGAGCGGAAGGAGAGCAAAGTATATGGGCGCTGAGCGCGAATATACGTATATACAAGTCGGCAGGTCGGTGGAAAAGCGACGAATAAACGAGATTAACCCGTTGTGCGCCTCGAGCGCGTGCTGCGCCGCAGACACGGAATCAGCGACTTTGTGTATCGCTCGCGCGCACACGCCCGAGCAGTTTTGCTCTCCCCCCCGGTTGGCCCTTTTCTCCGCGGCCGCGCGTATATACATTCGAGTTTCCGCGAGCGGAAAGCAACAATGATGGCGAGCCACGCCGGGGGACACGTCGGGAGCTGTTTCCCAGACCAATGGACTCTTGGCTTCTCGACGCCGCGCATACTGTGCCCGGCTGAGGTGCGAACCGACGAGTGAGCCACGAGAAAAAAGGAAAACGGGTTGAAACGCCGATGGCAGGCTTCTCTTTTCGGCCCCCGACAGTTGCCGGGGGGAGAAGTCAAGATTTCCGAGAAGAAAATCGCGCTCGCAAGCTTGATGTCTTAATGCGCTTTAACTATCTTAAAAAGTTAAGCGGGTCGAGCTGTCATCGTAAGCGGCTGATCTGCAGCCAACGCGCATGTGTGCGTGTGTATGGAATGCACGTCGAGCTCAATCGTTATATGCTAAACATAGAAGGAAACGCGCGGCATTTCTTTTGACCGAGCGAGACGGATGATTCGTTGATTTTTATACTTATTCGATCGCCAAACGGCCATACGAGAGTTTACGATGTCGCGATTCGACAAATTATGCTCCATTGTTTCAAGCTGCGAACGGGAAATATTTTTTTCAATTTCGTTTACTTATTTAAAATGTTACATTTTTGCACACATATTATTCTACATATCTTATAATCTGTGTGGTGCAAAGTGAGTTGCGTAACATTTACGAGAGTCGAAATGAAACGAGATTTGCGAGACGATTGTGTTCGTATTGAAAAATCTTGGATAAGCCAGTTTTTGTACGTCTTTACGGAAACCGTATTTTGATCTATTCACTCTTTCACACTATTAAATCAAGCAAGCGAATTTCTCGAGTGAATTTTTATTGTAAGAATTCATTTTTATCATAAGAAAAAACTGTACCAAGAAAAGAAGTCGGAATAATTGTGCCGTTATCAATAGCAAAGCGAATCGTAAAGATACAGTTCCCTGCCGATAATTCGGTTTGCCTGGGCAAAAGAGGAAACGGCGAAAAACCTGACCCCGTGACCCGAATCTGCGAACGCGTTTGGGTAATCGGTACAACACAAGTACACAGTGAGCGCAGGTGAAACTGGAGGGTCGAAAGGGAAAACGGGCTGTTGCAGCGAGGGCTCGGAAAATATTTGTCCAGCTCGCTGGTATATATACACAGCGGCCAGCCGTCGCGAGTAAAAGTGAGACGCGCGCGGCGTATAGCAGCAGGAGCAGGAGCAGCGGGCGACATTCACGGCAAAGTGAATTAACTCGGTGTCGGATAATCCGGCTGGGAGCTTTTCACGCTGGACAAAAATAATCTGGATTTGTATTAGCCCGTTGAAAGGGTCTCGCTTTCGTTTGGCCGCTGTGCTCGCGCGCGCGCGCGCGACATCATCATACGTCCGCACGTATATACAACTATGCGGCATAGTAGCCGTCGGCTGTCGTCGCGAGCGCCCGGCGAAAAACGTCTGTATTTACGCGGGGTACGGAGCGCCCGCGCCGCCGGGGTGGTCTGTTGTGGCCCGTTGAAAGGGGAAAAGCCCGGGCTAAACGCAGGGCGGTGCCGGACTTTGTGGGAATTAGCCGGGCCGGCCAGTGTCGCGAGGTCATGGAGACGCTCGATCGGCAAATGAGACGTTACGCGGCTTTTTTAAGCCCCAAAGCCTCCGCAGCCGGGGCTTTCCGCGCGACTTAGCCTAAAGCTGGTTACGCGCCACGCGGAGTCACCTCTCTCTCGCTCGCGCGCCCTCGCCGAGATATACATGCGCGCCCGCGCCTCTCCAGCGAAATCGGATCAGAGCGCCTTCGCTCCTCTGCGATCATATCTCGACGGCTCTCAATATTTTTAAACGGGCCGCTCGGGCCCGCGTCGGTTTAGCTCCCGGCGACTAAGTCCGCCCCGCCAAAGCCAAATAATTGGATAGCGCGACCGGGGACGGGCCGAGGCCGCTTTTGTTTTGCGGATTTCGCGCATTACGGATACGCTAAATATTTGGAGAGTTGACCTCGTGTCACCAGCTTCGACGGCAAAGCCTTTTTCCTCCCCCCGTGTACTTCGACTCGCCTCCGAGCTTGGCTCCTCTTGGCTGATGATAAGCGTCGATGTACAACGCGAGATTCCATCGCATGGGAATCTACTGCTAAAGGGGGGCACATTGTATTCAAAACAAATTAGCTCGAGCTCGTTGGACAATTGGTTGCAATTACGCGCGCACGCGGAGTGTTGTAAAACTTTGTCGAATAAATAAATTGAGTGTGGGGCCGGGAAGCAGTTTTTGTGCAGTGCGTTCTTGAACTGTTATTTTTAGTTGTCCTGTGGGCCAAACTAGACACTTAGCCCCGATGAGGCTCATTGATACACAAAGCCTGCTCTCAATGCGAGTCTCGTTAAGGTCATGAAGCAGTTGAGCCTTACGCCATTTACCCTTTAGTCGAATAAGAAAAGGCAATATTTGCACGCACAAAAGATGGATCATAGAATGTCGTCCGACTAACTGATTCAATTCATTCAATGTCCGGCAACTTCTTGAGCTTCCAATGTACGTCCTGCGTTCAAATTCCCAACATCAACTCGTACAGATTCATCATTGTCAGCGTCTTTCTAGCACCTAACAAAGAAAAAACACCCACTACCACGCGCACACAGCCTTCCCGTATACATCCGCTGAATCATTCTCTATACTATTCAATTATCCATCCGCGATTGTTCGCAAGACCGATCAAACAGCATAGAAACATCTCCATTCTACTCGCTATCTGATCCACTATCATGAATATCTTTCATATACTTTCTTTCTCAAATCAATGATCTCTATTATTACTACCGGTTTAATCATTGTCGTGTAACGTGAGTTTAACATTATACACTTCGAACAATTGTGTAATTAGAGCAAAGTATAGTAAGTAGTGCGTGTGTGTTTGTAATATAAAACATAAGGGAAATGAATCCTTTCCATAATCAAAGTTTTTCCCTGGAATAATTGGGTTTCGTAATAGTTTTTAACATGTGCATCAAAAGCGAAGTTGATCTGAAATTACTCATTCCAGGCATGTCCTAAATGGGCGAGGTTCAAGTTTTCTTCCTACAAAATATCATTACAAACCTTTTCGGGAAAAATGTGAGCGTTGCGACTCTCTCTACCTATCCGCACAAGTGTCCAAAAGGAGCAAAAAACACATTTTCTAACAGTGAGTAAATGGCTGATCCTTGTGTAACTAAAAATCAATGCAGAACAACATGAGACTCGAGGTGAACTTCGAAATTCCCCAAACCCAGCGAATATTTCTCGATAAGAAAGAAGCATCAACTTTCTCCATCTGCTCACGGGGCACACGAGGAATCAAAAACGGATTCATGTCCGGATATCTGCCGTTCCGTCTATATTTCGTTGGGCGAAGTGAAAAGCAACGCACAACACGTTGGGTCGGCGAAGCTGGTTAAAAAGTCAAGGGGCAAGAAGGAGTCTCTCGCGCGGCATGGCGCACATGTATATAAATCAACGAACAAACGTACGCGCAACTCAGTCGATCACACATAATTGCGGCGGGGCATCCTTGAAACGGTGTCCCATTGTGCTTCTCACAGAGCAGCGGCAGCAGCAGCAGCCGGCGTCTCCCACGTGTTGCCTATACAGATATACACTCGAACGGCCGCCTCTCGACTGCAGCTCTATTCGTGTTTTCCCGGATCCGAGAAAAATCCACTCGATTGTACATTGGCCAGGCGCTAATTGGCCGCGGCGCGTTATAAATTTTTTCCTATCGTAAACGAGCTCGGCTCGGTTCTTCGGAACGCTATCCATGTACTACGGGGTATACTAGAGCCATACGGCCCCCCATATAAATACGGGGGGGCGCAATACACAAGTCGATGTTTTTACGGCGTTACCTGACCGCCGCGCGCCGCCTACGTTACAATGGCAAATCCGCACACTGTCGGTCGCTCGCTCTTGTTCCAAACACTGTTTTCCAGCCACTCGAGTGCTTTTCCCACTTTTTTTCTTCTCCAATCCACTTTATGTACACTCGATTTCGTGTACGCGCGCGCGCGCGTACACAATGCGTCCGAGAGCGAATAATGGGCCGAATGAATGGGACTCGATGGTACCCCCATTCAAAATCGAAAGAGTCACGTATTTCACGTCTCTCGAGTCATCCTCTTCTCTCTCTTTTTTTCCCTATTTTTTTTTAAACATTTCTAGCCGGGCGTGTGCGCGAGCGTCGCCGCCCCGAGTGGTGGGCAGGTGTTGGTTTTTATTTGCGCCCGGGATTTAACGAGGGCGCCGAGTTTTGTTATATCGCGCTTAACGAGCGATCTCGAATGTGGAGCCATAAGGCTCGCGCCAGTACGGGAAACGAGGGTGAATATAATTGGAGATCAAAATACGTAACCTGCCGCGTATGAATAAATTGATACTTATCGGAATAAAATGATGAATAAAATACAAAAGCAAATGCGCCCCCGCGCGCTCTCCGCCGGTGGAAATCAGCCGACGTTTATTTACGATAAATCACGCGCCGATTATGGTGTTTCGATTCAATAAAACGTCGATTTATCTGATTTATCGTGCCGAGTAACGAAACACTGCTCAATCTCTCCATCAGGATCAATAGATTAATGATTCTCCGAGGATTTTGTACTCAATATGAAATTTGTTATTCGTTCGTCAAATCATCGCGATTATGAATCATTTTAGCAATAGAATATGTTTCAAAGATTCACTGTTGAAAAATTCAGTAACGCGTTGCACGAGAGCCTACGCGAGGAACGTTTCACGGTTTGATTCGTTAATTTTATCCTGACGTGCAGCATAACAGAATCCGACACTCCATAAATTTAATATGACTCTGAGATAATTGAAGAGCCACGAGTTTGCCGCCAAAGTCGCACTAATAAAACATAAAATCCATATCTGCGTGCTTGTATCCGTTACGAATGCGTATATGGCTGTCGCGAGGATCAGAGGCGACTTCAGTTTCACCTCGCCGACTTCTCCTTAGAGGCGTCGATAATTGGCGTCCGGTTACACCGATAAAAGTATAGCATAACACGTCTACCGCCAGTTTATATAGGTCCCTTACATTGACGCATTTGCCGTACGCATAAATATTTATAGCGCATCATTAATTCCTGTTTCAGATTAATACTCTGTTACGTGCTCTACATCGACGTTTCTACTGTATCAGTCCCTATCGTACTCTCTCAGCTGAGAGGGAATCTAATAACACACAAGTCTTATTAACGAAATTGGTTGAAGTTTTCAGACACGTCAATTTAACGAGCTGTACAACTCGCTTTGAACTCTCCACGTCTTTGGAAATATAATATTCATACATGGATCTATGTCTTGGACGGCTCTCAAAGACCTTGGAAAATTGATTATCGCATTAGAATTTTTTCAATTTTCTACATTCAAAAGTGAACACCTCGATACTCTCGCAAAAATTTGGCCACGGCAAATAAAGTCACGTAGATTTATCTTGGAAAATACTAATTCGAGTACGTAACATTAAGAGTCCAGCGTGTAAAATGCAAACAGCCAAACATAAACATTCTTACACGTGTGCTCTTGATAAGCGTGGAACACGTCGCTGCAAGAGATGTGTTCTTAATACGTACGTATCGAGAAATTTATTAGATACGTGAAACGGAATGTTATCGTCGCAAAGACAACGAACCAACTGTTTCGTACGAATATTTAGAGGATTAGAATAAACTCCAGAGGGTGATAACATCGGCGAATGAATATGAGGATCACGTACACAACACAAATACTTGATTGCAATGTTTTTTGCCTCAACTGGAAATATTTGACAACATTGAGAGTATCGGAATAATCAGCACCTGAGATACGGCATGCTCGTCAAATAATATACAATAAATTCTTCAACTTTGATACATACCAAGACGTTCATTTCAATTTGTATACAGGAAAAAAATATATCAACTCTGCTTCATTTCGGAATGCTCATTAGAGATTAATTCATGCCAAATTTATATTTTCCTGTATCGATTGCAGTTGCATTTTTGCCGCTCCAGTCGGCGGGATAATTTTCAATTTTAAAAAGCTAGATTATAGTCGCCTCAGCTCACGGATATTTTCTAGGACGAATTCGAAAACGAAGAGCGGAATGAAATACAAATGATGAATTGGAGACCTATCGAAATTTCAAAGGTCTATACCGACGAGATCAGCTCGAAATGCCCAACTTAGTAGCTGAATAGAGATTTGTACTGATACTATTAATTTCCTCAGTGATTTTTTTCTATTTCTATTCTAGAAGCAATTCGAGTTCGAATACTTTGATCCGTTTCAAACGAAAGACGATACTCTTGATCATCTTTGTGATACTCTTGAGTCTGCTCCATCTCGTAATACGATATAACTACACTTGCAAGTAAATTTATAAGATAATTTAGGTAAGTTGAGATTCGACTCTGTTTACCCTCAACAGATGAACACAAAGAAACTTCTCATTGCAATTATATTCTTTTCGAATCGTTGTTTGTATTTTCCCTCTGATGGAAACTTATTTTTACATCAATATTTTTGTTCAAGAACCAACATTCATAATGCCTACCCTAACTAAAGAAATTTACAGGTCTGTTAATTTTAATTCAAGCATATATCATACTTATTCGTATATTATCCTTTGAATTCTTTCAAAGTTGGTTCGGTGTGGCCAATTAAAGTAATTGACTGTTGGAATCATTGGCTGCTTTGAGTAATGCAGCTGACGCGAGGGTGGTTGAACGACGCCATAATTTCAAGAATGTTCACACAAAATAAATCAGAGTTGTTTCTATGGTAATTGATTTATCACATCTCACGTGAAGTATAAAAAAAAGTTAGAAAACAATGTAAAATCAACGAAATACCCTAAATATTTTGTGAAAACTAGTTTCAAAAGTGTTCGATCTCGCGTAAATAAACGATCGATTGATGAATCGCTAGGAATGCTCGTGAGAGATAAGCACGCGCGAAAAGTCAGTATATAGAAAGCCGTGATCCTCGGCGCTCGGCTAACGAACCAAGCATATATATACATATGTATATATGAGTCTCAAGCGAGAAATCAATGAAGTGGGACAACGGGCAAAAGGAGCCGTTAGTTGTCTCGCAAATCAGCAGACAGATTTTCGAGAGCGAGATGAATGTCAAGTCAGCAGATCTTTTTGTCCAAGCATCACCAGTGACATTGTTGTGAATCAGGCTCGTCGATCATACACGCCTATATAGCGCCCGTGTAGCTTCTAAACTTTTCAACGCGTTTTTACGCCGACAAATGATCGGGCGAAAAAGGTTGTCGGGCGAACTGTACGTGGAAATTTTGTAATTTTTTTTCTATTGAATTTTTCATATAGTATTCAATTATCCGAGCGTTATTTCGTTAGGGGTTAGAACAAGTACGGCGTTGTACAATGCATCGCGTGATCGCAATTGCCGGGCGTAGCGGCAAACGAATGAAATACAGCGAACGAGCTGTTCATAGAAAATATCATGAAAAAGTATTGTTTCCGCGCGTGCGTGAATCTAATGATGGAAATTCAGCGTAGAACAAATGCATTTCGCCGAGGGATTACTCGGCTGTTTGGATGTCCGATTTATTCATGAAAAATATTTGATACTCCGATAACACGGTCTCAAATTTCCAGCTTGGAACAATCTAATTTCCAAAAGGACACCGGAATTAACGTTTTTGATTTCCTAAAGAAAAAAATGATATCTGTACGTCGAAACAAGAGCAAAAGTAATGAAATTCTGCCCACGATCGAAGTATACGCTCGGAAACCAAAAATCGAGGCTATAAGAATGGCGCAGGTCCGTCACCGCGGCCACAAAGGAGCTGCTGTATATACAGCGACAAGTAGATCACGGCTCGCGGACGGACAAAGTCGGAGGAAGTGCGCGGGGCCGTTTGTGTGTCGCGCAGGCCACGTGACTCTGCGGAAATGCACGCGCCCGCGTAAAACACGGCTCATTGTCGGTTGGAAGTGTCGCGGACAATGGGGGGCTGCTGCGCGCGGTCCCCCGCCGCGGATGTATCTCGCCCCCGTCGATAAATCACTCGGCGCGCGCGTAGCTGCAGCAGCAGCAGCCCCGAGAGCTTTAATACACGCCACTTCTACGGGGCGCGAGCGCATTGTGTTGCGAGCGATCTTCGCCGGCTGACGGACGGCCAAAGACTCCCTGGGAGATCGAGACAGCTAGACACGACAATAATTCGCCGCGCGCGCCCGCAATCACGAGAGCTCGTACAAATTCGAAGCCCATACATGCGCGCAGTGTATATATACACGCGTCTATGCGGCCCCCGTCGGCCAACTATTGGATAAATAAGCTGTTTGCCCAGCGCACTGCTCATTCAGTCGCTCGCCGCGCGCTTCGACTCCGAGCGATCGCACATAGACCGGCTGCGACATATTGTTATTGAACGCTTTGACACGAAACACGAGCTCGCGGTACATTGATAATGATGCTTCGGACTCTATATATACTGCAAGTTTAAACTCGATTAGCTGCCACTTGCCAATTGTTTGATCCGCTTCTCTCGGTTTCATTGATCACCATACCAACAAAATACTTACCATTGTCGAGTATAGGTTAATTGTCGATTTAATTTGCCTGTAACCTTTTCTTGTTGATATTTGATATTTTAGATTCAAAAGCTGTATCCTTGATAATCTTGTTATGTGGATTTTTTTTTTGGATAATTTATACATCCCCCCGAAAGGGGAATTTTCTCAAGTGTCCCTCTCACCCGTTGGCTTCTAAAGACCATCTCATATCATGTCTGATCCAAAGAGTAAGACCAATTGATCAAGAGTGATATACGCGATCCACCGACAATGAATCCTTTCAGTCTTCAGACTCGAATCCGCTCGCGTATTGCAACACACAACATAATCAATATTTTGATAGCTCGCGGGAGCTCGTAAAAAACATCAGATTATACGAATATAGTGGCAGCAGCCGAATGGCCAAGCGGATAGCCGAAGAGAGAAAGAGACACATGCTCTTCCTCTCTCTCTGTTCGCGGCCACATAGAGATACATAACTCTCGGACGGACGTAAGTAGCCGCGGCGGATTATTTATAGGAAGTTGTATATTAGCTTTCGGCCGGGCGCACACATATCCACACCGACTGTGTTTTGTACTTCTTTTCATTAGAGCGTGAATGATTATACAGAGGCTCTTTATGCCATAGAGCCACGGGCCGCGGGTGAGCGATCTCTGTTTTGCTTTATGCCCCCGTTCCGTTTGTCGATCTCTCAATCGCTTGTTGATCCACCGGCTCTATACCGCGCGGCTGGCTGCTGTGTGGCTGTACACCGCGAGCTTTCTACGAAAGCTCACTTATGTGTGGGGCGCGCGCGAGAGGAGCATCAGAGCCAGATATAGTCGAGTAGCGCTCGGCGATGAGTGCTTAACCGGCCCTAACTTTAAAGCGACCCGATTAAATAAACGCTCGCGCCGTGGGTGTGTATATACGCATACACACTCACACACGAGTGCTTGCGCGCGCGCGCGATTCGGCTTATCGCAACAACACTTACGGAAACGCAACGCGACGCGAAGTCAATTTTCGTGCCTCTGTCGGCTCTCGTCGTTTCGCGCGTTTGATGCACGATTTCGCGTTTCAATGCCTTTCGGCTACTCCGAGGAGGAGAGAAACAGATAGAGAAAGACAGAGAGAGAGAGATAGAGAGGAGGTGGGAGAATATTAGGTGAGAAGGGCGGGACGATTTCAGCGTCGGTGAATTATTGGGTATATCGTAGATTACGTTGAACGAGCTTCATGTTGACAACTGCTAAGCTGTGTTGGGCTTACGCATCCGTGCACGTATGTATATACGGGGGACAAAAATATTCAAAGTTGAGAGAATCACACGCTGCCTACACCCGCATAAATTTAGCCCGCTTAATTCTTTTCGAAATATCTCTCGATTCTATTTCCGAATGTAGGAGACGCGCTGTCCCACTAATTGGCTACTCCAGTCTACTAATTGGGCTGGTCACATACTCGAACATTCAACATACTTTTGTTCCATCCGTAAATGACTTTATATAGTAATTTCAACTGGTCTCTTTACAGCAATTGAAATTAAGGTAACTGTACCCAATTTGGCACTGTACCCAATTTGGCACAATCGTCAGATTTCGTATTTCCGGTGCTCTCTGAGCATCAGTCGCTCTTGGGTTATGTTGGGGGAATTAAAAGAAAATTTTCGGTATCTTCCCCGCCCATTTATCCCTTAAAACCACTCTCCTACAACACTTTGAAGTTTCACTTAATGATTTTTTCACCATTTTCTTATTTCACTTTTCACACTCAACCTCGAAAATCAGGTGTGAATAATTTTTATCTCTCAAAGTGTCATTACTCTTTTTTGTGTAAAAACATCTCAGCTTTCGATTGGTCTCATCACTTTTCCTAAAATTATTTTTTATCCTACTCAAATTGCTGTTTTTCGCATAAAAAAAAGTGTACCCAATGTGCCCCTCTACGCGTTTTTAAATGGGAGGACTGAGTGAAATCATTGAATATTCGTATAGACATATTACGATGATTTAGACGCGTATTTTTGAGTTGTATGTTAAAAATTTTGTATAAATATCACTGGGAACATAATTGAGAGTTTATTTCAATGACAATTGGATCGTCCCTGTAGGCCTATATAGGCTGTAGCTAATGATTAAAAAATTGTGCCAAATTGGGTACACGTTTTGTGCATTTAGCCTTTTTGCGTTTTTTTTTAAATTGCAATTTTCGAGAGGTTAAAGTAGTCGAATGATGATTATGAAGATGGTTTCTAATAAGTATTGAGCTAAGCTTTGAGATGCCGTTCACAGAATTTTAAAATTCGAAGTCTATCATAGTCAAATTCGCGAAAAACCCTTAGGGGGGGGGGGCACATTGGGTACAGTTACCTTACTATAAAATCATTTACGGATGGAACAAAAGTATGTTGGTAATCATTTCTCACACCTCATTATTGTAAGGAACTACGTTTAGTGAATTTTCCACGCCTCTCACAGACTTGTGATCTGCATATTTGGTTTCTACGCAAAAAAAAATACAAGGGACTCGTCCGGGGCGGTGGGATTTTGCTCAACGCACGCGGGAAGTTGAACCAGCCAATCAATTATTCCGAACAGAAGCTATATCGAGTTATCCTAGTGCCACATCGCTACGCCCGAACGCCCCGGGGAAGTATGCTTATTCAGAGTGAAACGATTGGTCTCGATTCGGATAGTCTTGCGACGTGCAACAGTCGAAAAACCAAACAAATGGAAAAGCCTTGTCAAGCACGCCTCGCCCATCCGACTCGAGATAAGGCAAAACAGGAGCACAAACATATATATACACATCAGGACAACTTTCTCACGTTCGGGACTGTTTGGGTCCAGCCCACGATCCGCCCGGATATGTGCGTACAGATCAGCTCCGCGGGAATCAAGCCGAGTTCGACTCGGCTATATGTGTGTGTGTGTGTGCGCGCGCGCGCGCGTGTGATTGTCGGAGGGGGGCTCCGAGGTATTCCAAGATCGGAAGCCGAGGAGATCTCGATTCCAAGCTGCTGACGGGCTGCAGCGCGGCCAGCTCAAAAGCGCGGCGCTTTGTTTTGTTAAACTTTTGAAAGCGGCGCGTGTAAACTGGCTGGCTGGCTGGCGCGCGCGGCCAGTGCGCGCGTCTGTTTGCTTAGCGGCCCGATGGGCCGAGCCGGAAAACGAGACGCGCGTTACATATATATAAGGTATATAGGTAGCGCTGTTTTTCTTTCCGATTTTTTTTCCGCCCTTTCACGCGCCCGCGGCCAACGAACGACAGCTGCTGCAGCAGTAGCCGAAAAGCTCGGCTAATTATCCGCCTGTATGATATGTACATATCCCCAGAACACACTGCTGATTGGCGGGTGGTGATACTCGGCTAACGTTCACGAGCCGCTGGTAATGTTTCGGCGCGGTTTATAACGAGGAGGCGACTGCGAAGTGCGAGCGTGGCTGTAACCGAGCCGGCCATTATCTTGATGTAAGACTTTCAACAAAGCCGAAAAAGTTTATTTTTTCATTGGCCCTCGCGAGCGCGTGGCCGCAGAGAGAGAGAGAGGCGAAAGAACGAGAGAAAAGCCCCACATACGCATACACATACATATGTGTATATATATGTGATATCCCAAGAGGCAAGTGGAGGTTGTTATGCGTCAGCTGGTGGTCTGATTAGACTGCAAAAAGATTCTGAGAAGAGCCGTCATGTACACTGGAGCTTCGGAATAAACAGACGTCTACATATATATGCGCGAGCGAAAAACATTCGCTCCTTTGAAGTGTGCGAAGCGATGTGATTAATTAACACTCGGGAGAGAAGCCGTCCGGGGGAGAATCCGCGTGTAAGCAGACAACTTGTTGTGTAAATATTTTATTACGCAAACGAAAATGTGATCCCGAAATATTTTGAATTGTTATCCTCCGCAGGTGTCGGGAAACAGTCCGACGCGATCGCTCCTTATACACTCAACATTCACTCGAGAGTTGTTATTTCGAGCATAAATATGTATCATCAATATTTTAGATACGAGATCAACCGGTGCGTACATACTTTGCGACCTCGACGTAGTACGAGATCGGTCTGAGGATTTATTATTGTTCACATTTTTATGAAATTCAGTTGACAGGTAAATTCTGATAGATAAGTGACCTAGATAAATTATAGATATACCCATAGGGCGTACCCCTGATAAAAGTCGAAATTCAAATAATTGCATCCATCAGCAATTCCGGAGAAGTTTTACTGATGAACAAAGTGTTCAGAGGGTCCTAATAAAATTGCCCATCAGTTTTCGACTAAATTGTTTTGATTCATCCAATAATCACCCAGAAGTTTCTGCACGTATATCTATTCGGTAATTTCGGACTAAAAGTAAAATCGAGATGCAGCAAAATTTGTCGTCAAGTTGGAGCCAAGTCAGGGATGAGACAAACGAGCTCCGATCGATAAGCTGACATCTCCGCATGTGCGTTTCTCGTGATCTCTACATCAAGCTGTTGGCCAAGTATCGAGTGAATCCATTCGAGTAGAGAAGATTTTTGTGAAGGTATTGCTCCCGAGAAAAAAACCCATCCGCGATCAGGTGAAAGAGCTGACTGCAGCTGTGGGTATAAGGGGGGGGGGGGTTAAGGGACTGCAGGCGACGCGAAAAACAGCTATATGTATAGAGTGGAGAGCAGGGGGGGGGGGGACAATGGGGCTGCACAGGGAGGATGCGCGGGTGCCCGTCGAAGGTCGAGTCGATGAGGAAGGTGGCCACTGCGGGCAGGCCGGGCGCATGCCAGTGCGGCCCGTTCCCCGGGAGGTCGCGGGCCTCTCCACGCGCCCGATAATCAGCTCTCGCGGCCGCCGGTCTACTCAGCACCAGTGGGCCCCCGACTTTTCGCCTGCGGCCCGGCCCAGCGGGGCGAGCGTGTCTGGCCCGTGTGTACCAGTGTGCTAGAGCCGGCCTCCCCCGGGGCGAGCCCAAATTGCGCGTGCTCCGCGCCCGCCCCCTCCTACGGGCCCACGCGCTCTCCGCGCTCTCGGCGTGCCGCTCTCGTGCCAACGGGCCCCGCGCGCTCCTCCTATTATTGCGCAACCTACCTACGAGTCCCGCGGCGCAGCACGCGAGCAAACGACATTTTTCACATCTTCCCTCTGTTTGGCACCCGGATCGCTTGTACTTATACTTTTTATCGTAGTACCCCAGACGTCTATGGCTACGCTCGGAAAAATCCGATTGTTAATATTACATTCAATAATATAATATCGATCTCTCTAATAATAAGGTAACTTTGCCCAATGTTAACCCATTCAAAATGTCAGTAAACTAGAGTAACTCGAATTGGCCAGCGTTTGTACGCCTACAGGGTCGATCAAAACTCGGAATCATATTTCCATAAATATCTATTCAAAACTTTTGACATCTAACCAACAATACCTATCTAAACCATCACAGCATGTCAAAAAAAACTTGACGTTCATCTCTTAAATATTAAACCATTTTACTCAGTCTTCCGATTCATAATCAAATAAAGGACAACATTAGGTGCATTTATATTTTATGAATAAAAAATGTGTATCGAAAGATGAGATGTTTCTACACAAGATAGAATAGTCACGCGTAATGAAATGAGAATGACTACACTTGATTATTATAATTGAGTTAGCAGAGTGAAATAAGCAAGAAATGAAAAAAAGCAGAAAGTAAAATTTCAAACTACTGTGAGAGAGTAAAATGAGCGAGGAAGCGACTAAAAATTTCTTATAGTACTTTCAACATAACTCGAGGGCCACTGATGCCCAAAGAGCACCGGAAATACGAAATCTGAAAAAAATGCCACATTCGGTACTTTGCCAAATTGGGTCTAGTCACCAGTTTGACTTTTTCCAGTTGAGATTACTATGTTTTGGATAGTAAAGTTTATAAATATCGCATGCTGCCACGCTATTGTACTAAAGAACATGGTAAAAACATAGTAACAATTGCTAAATTTTAGCAGCTAGCTACACAGTACCGATGTTTTTCAACACTTTCTTCTCTCATCAAGCTTTGGCAAACTTTTACGCAAGGTTTTTACCAGATTTGTCCTACGCGGTGTATCGCACGTTTTGCGACGATGAAACATCTGTTTCCTGAGACTTGTGCGATTATTCGATTCCAAGATACTGTAAACGAGTGAGCTCTTTCAACATTTCACCACCGATTCGGAGATACCTTCCAATACACAAGGATTGACCGATGAGCTGCAGGGGATTCGAAGAATACACTTTGAAATTTTATCAGTCGAGTAGAGTTTGGAGAGCAGACGGGATATATCAAAGCGTATAATTTCAATACAAACAAAATCCGCTTGGAACTGTAATTCCGGATTCCCGAAAGCGTCAGAATGGATGGGCCCGACTCATGGGCCGCACGTATACATATACATGTATATCTTTTACGTTCGCGTGACTTTTTCAAGTGGGATTACAGCGACAAAAGTCGCTCATCATAAAGGACGACACCTTCAAGAGACTTCCTTCTCTATCCGTGTATTTCCGTCAAAATTCAAAAGCAATCAGATTGTATTCGGGGAGCCGCGCGAGCAAATGCAAATTGAGTCGACAATGCGACTGGCGCGTACACCTTCCTTTCAAAAATTTCGTTGAATGATCGCCCAGATGATCCATCATCAGAGGGGGCTTCGACAAATGAAAAAGCCATGGGAAATCCGAGTCAGGACATGGTCCCTTCAATCAAAAAGTACAAAGTGGAACGTTGGTTTCAAATAACCACCAGGTGTATTCTTTCGCGACAGACTTACACATTTTTTACTCCGTATAAAAACAAACCCGTCCAGTTAAGTTTTACACGAGTTTGAAAAATCTCACCGAGTGAGCAAATTCGGAGACGGGCTTATTCTCTTGACCGACAAAAAAACCCATGTCATTCTTAGTTCGAACTTTTTTTTTCCTTTATACGATATAGTTTAGTATGCGAACGAATAATTTGATATTGTACAATTTTTGAAAATCGTCGCCAGATTTGTCGCGGACATTTTTAAAATAATAAGAACCAACATTAGTAGTGTACTTTTAATGGCAGTATACTAGCTATACGTATTTACGACACGATGTTTAATATAAAAACAATTTATAAATTCTGTGGAGTCATCAGTATATTCATATTGAAGGTGAAAGTACGCCACTCTACGTATATTTTTCGAAATAGCTGTAAAATTTCGCTGACTCGTCGGAACGAGAATTGAACTATATTATACGGCAACAGATGACTCTTAAACTCCTAACTCGATTAATGGCACGTGTTCTAGAAAGTAATTAGAAACGGGTTGTAAATGCGCTTATGGTGTTTAGATTAGACCTATTAGTGACGCTCGTTGAAAAGTCTGTTGAAATTCAATTTATAACAATGAAACCATTCCATACACTCTAAAATTTTACATTTATTCCACAGAATGATGATCCATCAGAATAATATAATAATAGACGATACCCAAAAGCCGAGGAGAAATTATCCGAACTCTGGACTCGATCACGAAATCGAGCCTGTCCACAAATTGATATACACTGTACATTCCGGTTCAAGTGAATAGAAGCCACCGTTTCGTTTCTCTCCGGAGTCAACTTGTTTCCGAGAAGCAAGAGTGGCCTTAAACGGAAGCCTGTCAAGGAAAAAAAGAAGAAGAACCGTAGCCACAGAAAAAAAGAGTGGAAAACACCCATACGTCAGAGCCGGAATTGCTCTCATTGGAACGAGATGAGCATCCCTCTGGTGCTCATGATATACCTATACACACACGATATAGTAAAAGGCCAGGGCGCGCGAAGGGTGGCACACGCCGTATTTCACACATTAACCTCGAGCGACCACATAAATAATGAGCTTTCAGCGCTTGCATACGCGCTCGTGTGTGTGTGTGTGTGTGTGTGTGTGCGCCTTTGGAGGATGCAGCCGCGTATACCGGAACAAGCCCCTTAATCCATCTGACTCGCCGGGCTGTTTAACATTCCATTAAATCCTTCGCGAGCGCTCCCTGACAAGCCGCATCTTGCGGGGTATTTATATGCGTGGATACACGTATATAGGTATACACGAATGCCGCGCGAGAGCTTTTTTTTTCTCGATAACCCGGCGATGAGGATAAATCACGAGGGATCAGCTGCAGATACGCAGGGAGAAGGGAAAAAATCGGAGAATCGAGGACGAGTTTCATCTGCGCGCGCTTGCATTCGGTGTATACACCGCAATATACTCCAAAGCCATATTACTCGAAGCGATATCGTGATTTTTAGGAAAAAATCGATTCCGAGAGATCGCTCGACTGTTGGTCCAGTCTCGTCGTCCGGATAATAAATAAACGGGCATGCTTCTAAAATCTTACGAGCTTTTCCGCCAGCTTTGAAGTTCACTCCAATAAACGAACTATCGCGTCCTTGTCAATTTTTCATAACTGCCAAAAATATATTCACCCGGTTTTTCGACTGGGCGTATCTCGAGTGAATGACGATACATGTGTAAGAGTTGACACTTTTGCCTGTTGACACTCCCGTAGAATGACAGCGTGCTAATTGGCCCCACATTCATTTTTAGCCCCCCGACCGATCTATTCTTGCCTCCCGTTCGTGTAAACATGGAAGATGACGATCTCGATGAATACGCGTCCTCCCCCTTCCCCGTCAATTTTCGAATATCACGACGGATGATATTCAAATTCGTGAATTTGTGATAGATCAAGTAAGTCGAGGGAATTGTAGCTTCCATCCCGTGTTTCTTCATAACGGACAGTATACGGCATTCGAAACAAGATAAATCACGAGATTCGTATAGCCATGTTACGTTTCAATCGCTCCGCTCGGGAATACAACGTGCAAATGGCTGCTAAACATTTTTCGCGCTGACCCGCTTGTTTGGTGTACATATACATAATCTGCTGGCGTATAGTGTGCCGGTCTATACACGTATTAGCAGTCGAGTCGGGGGAGGTTGAGGAGCTTTTGGCGAGTTCGGCGGACGAAGGAGCTGCGCTCGTTTGTCAGTGCGCGCCGAGTGCGAATCGCTCGGATTTAACGCCCTCGCACAAAAGTGCGCGCGGATGAGAGCTCGTTATGTGCCGGGGGATCAGCTGGCGGCGGCTGCGGCCCATTGTCACCGCTAACGAGCTCTAAATAAACTCGCACGTATAATCACGCGCGCGCGCGCACGCACGCATCCCACAGCGCTTTCTCGCTTTCCAAACACGTGCCCGGAGCTCCCCATAGATAGCAGCGGCGGCGGGCGCGACCCCCTCGAGCTAAGGTGATACGTGTGTACACCGGCAAACACGTGTAACGAGCGTTAGATTTCGGCCCGCAGTATATATATCTAACACGGCGCGAGCCCGGGACCCCCGTCGCGCCCCTGCCCCCAGCTGCCTCGCGTACAGCTCGGCTCGTGCATCCACATAATGCCAGCCCTGTACTGTCTCCGCTGCTGCAGCCGTGTGCTTTCTTTTTCCAGCTCTGTTTCGCCAACTCCATTTCACTTTCTCCTCCGGCTCACGTCTCTATTCCTCTTTCTCTCTCTCTCTCGATCGCGTGCCGGCTTTCTCTTCTCCACGGCACAGCCTTTTTTTTACATGCTTCACTTTCGTTTTCCTCAAAATCGATCCGACATTTTTCCCCAATTCAATATCACACTGAAAGTATTTACACCAGATGTAACACTTGCGATATCTAAATCATTCAAGTTTTCCGCGCACATGCAGATATAAACTGGAAAACGCGACTTTTCTCAGTGGTATATGCTTCGAATATGAACAAGTACACTCACAAAAATATCTTCTTGTTCCCAGAGGAATTATGCCTCATTAAGAATTTCTGCTACTTCCAAACAGAATCTTCTTGAGAGAAGACTTTTCTTCTCCAATCAACAATACATTACGATTGAAAATAGCGGAATTCTGTATGAGGCCCAATTCCTCTGGGAACAAGAAGATATTTTTGTGAGTGTATTCGAAATCGTATACTATGGCGGCCTGCACAATTTTACCGTCGCGTCCTGTAAAACACAGTGTATATCTTCCGTATATATATGATTCGAGTTATATCGTTACATACTCACAAAAATATCTTCTTGTTCCCAGAGGAATTGGGTCTCATACAGAATTCCGCTATTTTCAATCGTAATATATTGTTGATTGAAGATGCTTGATTTTGCCGTCGAACCCCGTAAAAACTACCAAAAAGACTACGACTTACTTTTACCGTCTTTTCACCCTCAATGTTAATATAAAGTAAACTTGCAATTACGAAATAGTTGAATAGCTGATTATTGAACCTGAAAAATACTGTCCGATACTAGGGCAAAAGATGATATCGACGTGTCTTACGAAGAATCTGTCCGCGAAGAAAGACACATATCCGAATCTGTCCGCGAAGAAAGACACAACTCGCAATCTAGCCGCGAAGAAAGACACAACTCGCAATCTGTCCACGAAGAAAGACAAATGTCGGAATTATTCTCCCGCGAATATTAACGAAAAAAGAGTTTAAACTGTAGAAAAGGCTTGTTTTTTTTGTCAATGATAACCTACTCATTCTAAGCTTTCATTCCATATATTTTTTACGTCGGAAAATTGTGGGATGTGCGCCATGTATCCTTTTTGCGGCCAGACGCGAGTTGTGTCTTTCTTCGTGGCTAGATTGCGAGTTGTGTCTTTTTTCGCGGCTAGATTGCGAGTTGTGTCTTTCTTCGCGGCTGGATTGCAAGTTGTGTCTTTTTTCGCGGCTAGATTGCGAGTTGTGTCTTTCTTCGCGGACAAATTGAGATGTGTCTTTCTTCGCGGACAGTTTGAGATGTGTCTTTCTTCGTAAGACACGTCGATATGTAGGCTCGTGTAAATACTAGCCTCGCTTCGCTTGGTCGACGAGCCTCACCCGAGCCTAGAATTCATGTTTGCTCTAGTATCGAAATGTCCCATTTCCGCACACAGTAATGGAAATTAGTTATTTATGCAACATGTATAATAAGCGATAATATGCGCAAAACACTTCGAAGTGTGCGCAATAAAATCCAAAGATGGCATGAGTGGGTCCAATAAGGGACGCAGCCCCGGCGGGGAGGCGAACTGATTCGCAGCCTCGCTTCGTCGCTCGGGTGGTAAACACCACACACAGGCCTAGAATTAGTTTTTTGGTATACTATATCGAAAAATAATGTACGATAGCGAGCGAGAGTGAGGACTTTGAGGAATTGTCAACTCTCTCCGATAGATACGATACTCCATAACAGAAATACCTTGTCCACATAGTACGACGATATGCTATATATATTTATGAATAGTGCGAGATACATCGCCCAATCAATCGATGTCTACATATACAGCTAACGACAATACACCAGAAGGGCTATCTGCAAGCTATGTATGCTGGATATCGGTATGCAAAAGATCTCGCATTGCAATTGGAAACTAATTGCGTTTGATCGCAACAGCCAACAAAGCGAAGTACTCGCAGGAGTTTTCGCACGAATACAAAGGCTGTTGTTTATTCAGACACTCGATGTGTGTATGTGCGGGGTATAATCTGTCACACTGTGCTGCCCCCTCCCCTCTTTCCATTATCGGCTTACGCGTAGACTGTATATACACACATGCAGCGGCAATTTTCATACTCGTTCTCGCTGTTTGTGTGTCTGTTTGCAAGATGCATTGTCGGCTATATATATATATATATAGCAGTGCGCACGCATGTACACGTACACGCGAGGTGTTGGGGTTGGCCATGTAATTCGTACGCGACAGATGTCTCGCTACGTGAGATCAGCGTCTAAATACCATAGACGCCCTACTATGCATCAAGTAGCGAGTCGCGGCTAGAGTTCCAAGAGAAAGAGAGAGAGAGAGAGAGAGGGAAAGCATGTGCGGGTATACGTTCGCGTCCGCCTGGCCTAAGTTCGGTAAATCCAATTGTACGAGCTGGTTGCCCTATCGGCCCTCGCTCCCGCACTACATGCGAGCTCGTTTCGCTTTTGATGGATCGTTGGGCAAAATAAGCTCCTGATGGCCTGCAATCAATTTGTAGCTATACGTCCACACGCGCGCACACCCACCACGTACATTATATATGTATATACGTGATGCGCGAGAGTACGTATAGGCCCGAAATCGATCGCTCATGCGAGCTCGTGTAGTTGGACGACGAGCCGAGTCTCGAGATGCGGTCATGATTTTTACAGATGAATCAGTATTCGTAATGCAGGAGGAAACAACTTTGAATGAATCTCCCGGTAAAGTATACGTCGTTCAACTTAGGTAACTGCAGCCAATGTGTCACCACTAAGGGTTTTTCGCTATGAAGAAATTTGAATTTCATAATTTTGCGAAAGCCATGTTGAAAGGTAGTTCAAGAGCTATTCAAGAAAACACCGCTATATTTATCATTTACTCATTCTAACCTATTCAAATTTTCATTTAACTAAAATCACTCAAATCGGGCATTGTACAATGAGTCCAGTCAATGTGCTCTTCTTATAAGTCAACCCTCTCAACGTATCATACGTGTGGGACGTCGACTTATATTAATAATAAGTAAAGGAGGGGAGAAGCAGGTAGTAAAAGTTGATACTGATGTAAAACGGTGGTTTTAAGTGCAAAACGAGCGTGGGATCGACCAAAAATTTTCTCACTTATTTGATGGCATTCGGCGTTTTTATCCCGGCAGAAAACTTATTGTGTTTATATGCAGCTTGTCCTAATCTGAGAAATAGCTGTTGGTTAAGAATGCGTACTATTTATCCATAAACCCGCAGTATTCCATAAGAACTCCGTGGTACTTCTCCTGGGAGTACTGCAGTGAGAATCCCCTCGCAAGCGCCACTGGTGTCCAGAAAGCACAATAAATACGAAATACTTACCAGAGGAATACCACATTGCTTCCAAACACCTTACTTCTCATACTGAACGTACTTTCGGTTCGGAATGAAAGTTGCAACGAGCTGGAATGATCATGAACTTTTATCTTTCAAATGAAACTTGATCCTTCGGTCTGGAAATAGAATGAATTTTGTCGGACATATCAAACGCGTCCGCGTCGTGTTATCCAGAAAGAAAAATCCTATTTTCCAAGAATTTTTCAATATTCAATGTGTATATTTGTAAAGGGATTAACAAAGTTATGCGGCGTCGAAGAGATGACTCTTGTATTTTTACCCGCGTCCCGTCTGAAAATCGCATCGGACCGAGTGCGCAGTCGTGCGCGCAGCATACATATACGCGCATAATACGAAACAAATAAGCGAATTATTGGATTCGTCCCAATGGCTCGGCTATATAGGATTTTCCACAATACGCGGAACACGTTACACGAGATGCCTCCTGTATTTTACGTTCTTTAGTGCTCGAGGCGACAATATACATAGAGGAAGGAGAATCGGCTTGTCGTGCAGCAGCCGCCGCGCGTTGGACAAACGAAGAGAGGCCCATAATAAGCCGCTGTCGGTCAGCAGATATATCCATATATATACACTATGGCGCATAGGCTACCTGTCGCGCGCGTCCACGAGCCCCGGCACACATGTATACAGCCGCACACAACACGTATACACACGCGCGCGAGCGAGCATTATCCTGTGGCGCGCGCGCGTACCGCACGGCACAATGGCCGAGCGAGCCGCGAAAAAGAAGAGCTGCCCCGTGAAAGAGATCAGCAAGTCACAAGGTGTTATACTCGGCCTCTCCGGGCCCGATTGAATAAGACGTCAACTGTCCGCGTCGCCGGGCTCATTCATCCGGCCGCATATATACTCTCTCTTTCGTGTATGGATATATACATGTATATATTTGGCGTGCGCGCGCGCGCGGGGGGGTTGCGGGGGACATCAGCTGGCGGCGCTTTTTGAGGCCGGCGCTCATTTGTGCATCTGCGTTCCGGGGGCGCGTGCAGGGGGTGTGCTGCACGCGCTCATCCGCCGTCGGCCGCTCGTAAATCGACTTCCTGGCGATTTTTCGGCGATCCCCGGCTTCGGCGAAAACGATCGGGCCCCGGCCCATCATTGTTGACGCGCGCGCGACCCATTATTCCGCAACCCAAACGCTTTGTCCTGTTTTCGCCGGTACACACAGCTACACGCGTGTATTATACATGGGCGTGTTGCGCGCCCCCGACGCGCCGCTGATCACCTGCCGGTTTTTCCGCATTATATATCTATATAGCCATACACGTATATATACACGCGTCTCCCTGTCGGCGCGCAGCGGTTTTCCGTGCGTGCGCGAAACAGCGCTAACAAGCTTTTGATCTGTTCTTCTTTTTTTTTAGCGCCCAGGACGTGACCGCTGGAAATGTCCGAGCCCCGCTTTGCTTTGCTGCTGCTGCTGCTGCTGCTGTTGCGAGAGAGAGAGAAAGAGAGAAGGAGTACAAAGCTCTTTGCCGCGCGAGTATAGCCGATTGATCGATCGGAGAGTGCGTTGTTTCCTGGCTTTCTTCTGTAACGGCCGGTGTATTCTGTTTGAACACCGGCTTTCTTCCTCGCCCTTAGCTTTTTGAGGGTGTTTTTGCTGCTACTCCATTCGCCAGCGACTATACAGACATTACCAGCTACGATTCGTGAAAGAATGTCGTCGTTAAACATCCTCTGGCCCTTTACGGGCTCGAGCTCGCGATTCGTGTATGGCGCACGCCGCGCCACTCTATATACTCGGACAACATCTTCTCCTCCGCCGTCGTCCTCCATAAACATCGACAGCTCAGCAATATTTTATCTGGTACACTTGCGTACGCTGTTCGCGTATGAAATAGTACTTATTTATGAATATTATCATTTATATTGCTATCAGCGATTCTGAAGAGGACCAATGAGAGAGTGAAAAATCATATCAATGGTCACAGCTGGGCAAAGATGATTGACATCAACATATAAAATCAATTCAACACTGTTCAGAAGCATGGGTCACTTGTTGCGTTGATATACAGTCAGCTAATGAAACGAGATGATCTAGAAAACTATTTTAAAATATTTGGGCTATTGCAGCGGCTGAGATATTTATATAGGCTATTTATGAACGACGAAGGCTCTGTAACATTCTGAAATCAGGATACATAAGTTACCCTTCGCTATTTTGCCCAAGCGTTGCAACCCTTTCCCTTTTCCAACACGAGGAAGAGAAGAGGTTTGAGAATTTTCCAATCAACCGATTAAACTACCAGTTTTTGTAATTCGTCGCAAGTCCCTGCGCGAGTAAGCATAGCCGTCACATAGACGCTATCAAGACCTGATACCTTAGTCATCAATCTCCCAAGAATCCGAAATTTTAAGTTGATTTTCGAGTTACACTGCCAAGTCGTGAACGCAGAAATATTTTTAATTAATAAACCCATACGTTCTACTATTTTTAGGTATGTTATTTTAATTGGCAGGGATAGAATTTGAAAAAAAAATACCAAAGAAGACGAATATGATCGGATGTTATTGGTTCATCAGTCATGCAAAACTAAATTTCTTTTGAAAATTTGAAAATTTAATCTGGACATGATAGCGCAGACGAGCAGCCGATTGGCTCGTGGGTCGAAATTTCGTGAGAAAAAAAGCAGAAATCAGCAGGGAAACATGATTACTGTTGCAGCCGAGCCGGTCAGCTACGGGCTGACCGCGACGAACCCAAAGTACCCGTACATCGTGTCGATCGAGCTGCGCTCCAAACTCATCTGCACCGGCTCGATAATCTCGCAGACATACATCGTGACGACGGTGGGCTGCTGCTCTGGCACACCAACGAGCTGAAGATCCGTGCCTGCTCGATCAGCTGGGACGCGGTTGGCAACGGGCACCTCGTGGAAAATAGCACCGTGCACGAGTCGTACAGTGCGACGGGCGAGTACAAAGTCAACGACATCGCCCCCGTCAAGGTGAGACCGGAGTTCTTGCTGCACGGCCGAGGAGCCGCCAGTCGATCAAGCTGTTCGGGGTGGAGGCGGTCGCGATCGCAGCTGGGGCCCAACTGCACGTCGAACAGCGAGTCGCGGATCGGGATCGTGGCCAGAGTCGGTATGACGCTTGTCGGGGAGAGAGACTGCGCCATGGCGCTCGCCAAGTACAGAGATCGTCAAGCCTTGCCCTTTGAATTCATATGCTTCGACAGCGGGGTCAGGCAAATCTGCGACAAAGACGTCGGAGATCCGCTGGTTATCGGCGACCGCCTCGCTGGCATCGCAACCCAGATCAAAGGCAGCTGCGGCGATCCCGAGCCCGTTCTCTACACCAACATCGCCAATTACTACTTCTTGTTTGACAAGCACTCGGGCCTTTGACGCGTCTATGTATTACCTTGTCTCGATCTCTTCGCGACGAGCGTCTGAGCGAATTTCATTGCGAATAAAAATTGACGAGCAATTACTTAGTCTTCTAGTATTAATTTTGAATATCGTGAGTGAGGACAATGAACAAATTTTCGATCTTTCTATCCTTATTACCTGCTCAACCACCTTATAAATTCTTCTACTCTATTGTATCTATAATATGAGTGATTGTTTGATAACATTTTGAAACAAAATACTATATCCATTACAAGGACGAATAAAAAACTATAATCATTCTCATTCTACGTACATTCGCATTTTTAGAAAATTATTCCATGGTCTTCGATCCTGCATTGAGAAAAACCCGTATCGTGATAGAAACGTTTCTAGAAAGAAACATAGTTACTATTTTTTGTGAGTTAAAGTACTCGTATCCAGTGGAGCTTACAATAATTATCTCTTAGTGAAATTTGATAATAATACTGTTATACTGTTAATACTGTTCGCTATGTAAAATATGGTAAGGTTCACTAGTTTATCAACTTTCTACTATAATTCTAATTACCTCTAAAATAATTCTAAAATATAAAACGTTATTAAATTATAATTTTGAGTCATCGGTTTTGCCCCAAATTAAGCTTTCAATACCAGTGTTTTGAGTCAAGTTCGGGAAGTTCTTGAAGGCTGGCACTGACGACTACAGTTAGCTGATAAGTCTGCCATCTCAGCGATCATTGGTCCCAGAACTCGTACACATGGTATATTGCCGGTCGAACTGTAAAATAATTTGTGATCAGAACTTGAATCGCTCGTCATCTTACCTATCATGATTAATTAATTCGAAAAAAATCATTGTTCGAAATGAAAATGTGTCTACCACTAAATGTTGCCAATAAACATTGGCATGTCTATACAAACACGAAGAAATTCAAAGTTTTAGCGAGCAAGCGAACTCACGGGCATTTCACAATAACGTGGACGAATATGTATGTGCGGTGTACGTTAATTATTTTGACGGTTATGCGCGAATGGCCGTGTCATACACGCTTGCTCATTCGGCGTCGTCTAAAAATCTCTTTGTGTTGGTGTTGGCTGTGCCTCGCCGACATTTTCCGCACGACAATTATCGTGATTATCAGGCTCGGCTCGGCCGGGCGTGAAAAGAGAAGTAGACGTGCGCGGGGGTAGTCCGACACGCGGTACGCCAGTGATTTTAATGCAAAAATAACAGGCTCCGCGTGCAGCGCACAGAGAGACACTAACGACTTGTCCGTATATACGCATCATTGGGCCTTCTCTCTCTCTCTCTCTCTCTTTATTTTCCTTTCCTTCTCCCTGGCTCTCGCTCGTTGTCTCTGTTTATTCTTTTATCCCCGCGCACGCTCACTCGGTGTTTTGAAGCGACCCGCAAAAAAATTGCCGAGCGATTCGCCCTCGTCTATTTTCGCCACATGCTACGAGCGGACACGTGCCGCGTGTACTCCTGCACTGGGCACACCATAACAGGGGATGCGCTGAACCCGACCAGTGAAGATTTTGCGCGCGCGCACACTTTGGCTACTGCCTGTGTTTATCACGGCTTTCTTCGTGTGACAACCACCGATTCAGACAAGCCTCTTCTCACAATATATGCTGGAGCTTGTGAAAATAAGCCTCGCGTACTCTCACTGTTTCTCGATTGGACCAAATCTCGATTCGAGTGAAAATTATAGATGTGGCGTCGCCGCGTGTCTGGCAAGATGTGAACATATTTCAACTCACCGTATATCTAGAAACAAATAACACCTGTCGATTCTTTTTAGAAACTCGACAAATATAACAAAGTAGAATTTTCATAACAAGTTTACCCAACATCTCCGTCAAAGTCGCACCGAATGAAAGCAGATATCGGCGTGTTAACGATAATTTGCATGAAAAACAATTCGCGGGCCGGTGCGTGTATCCAAGCGAGAAAGATCACTACTCCGCGTAAAATGTGTATTTTCCAACAATACTGACAGCAAATGGAAGATCTAAGGAAGGTCTCGATACCTTCAAAACAAGCTAAATCATATTCAAATTTGGATGAAATATAGCATTTTAGAAAAAAATAATATTCTGGAAAAAATCCGAGTGTACCCAAATGCGCTATTCAAGCCTTTTATACGATCTCTTTTTGTTGCTCTCTGGTAAGAATCCGATTGGATGGTATAAACTAAAAAGTTCTACTGAATACGTTTAAAATGAACGAAGCAGCATCTGGCTTGGACATTTTCTATGCACTTTCGAAAAATTGTGAGAAAATAATCAATGACGTAGGGGGTGGCGAATATTGGGTACACTTGACAAAAAGACACTAGCCTCTTTTTGTTTGGGTACTTTCAATTGTAACTCACACGTGGATATTTTTAGTGGAAGTAGCAAAAAATTTTGACAGGACATTAAATTTCGGCAAATTGCTTTATTACAATCTTACGATTCAAAATAAGAGTAAAACTATTGGTGACAAATGGAAGAAAATGATAGGATATATCGATATAAATATTCATTACTCATACCATATCACATCCGATCCCTTAAACTCAAAGCAAGCGTACGTAATATTTCGGAATCAACGCAATAAATTTGTGATTACATCGACGCTCGTTGTACACAGAGTATTTCGCACGTCTCAGATTGCTACGAATAGTAACTATGGTCACAAAGACTGATTTTGACTTTTTTCGACATTATCTTGCATGAACTGGCAATTTTCTACCAAAACTGGATCATATTCCCATTTAAATTGTCCACACTGAATCACCCGTCCAAGATTCATCGAGAGTCACATAGATCCATCCGTCCCAATTCTACCGTAGGAAAATATTGCAAACGCATCGATTTTCATATTCACGGGAGAAACCAAAACGCGCTAGTCTATATAAGAAAAAAATTTAAGCCACTTTAAATCGGATAGAGTACATGGGAGACAGAAGAAAAATCAGTATACGCGGGATATTGATTAAATACGTGACAGAGTCACAGATAAAAATGTTCGCATGGAAGGCGTATACACATATACAGAGAAGCAGAGGGGGAAAACGATGCAGGTGCGGGTTAGTTTTGAAAAGAAAAAAGGTAAAATTACTGGCTCGCGCTATATATACGCTTATACAATATATATATGTAGTACAGGGACAGAGAGCGCGGGGGCAGGCCGACGGGAGGGGCGTGTCGGCGGGAGTTGTTTTCCTCGTCAAAGGAGCGACCGAGCGAGTTCACCGCGATTGCAGTAACAGCAGCAGCAGCAGCAGCGTTGCGCCCGCGTGACACGGGGAACGCGCGATATCGGTAATGTAACCAATAACGCTCGCGTGCTGCTGCTGCTGCCGCCGACGGAATACGTCCGGGCGAGAGAGGGACAGAGAGAGAGAGAGAGAGAAAAGCCGAGTTGGTCGGCAGTCGACGGGCGGGTAACGAGGAGTTTAATGACAGGGCCGACGTCGACGTGCTCCGAGGCAAAACTTGTTACAAACCGAAAGCTTTCAGCCCGTGAGCTTTCTCCTATCGCGTTTTCCCGGCCTTTCTCCCTGTGTACTGCTGACTCGAGCTGCCCGCGTGTTTGTGCGAAAATGCTCCCGGCGGATTTCACCCAGAGAGAGAGAGGCGGCACAACTCCGCGCCCGCGCGATTAATACTACGTATCGCGCGCGCGAGCAAGCCCCGATCGGATATCCTCTATAATACACCTCGTCTCGACCTATTGCACATCTATGTGTATATATATGTATATTATCCAAGCGAATGCTCTTTCGCATTGATTCGTTATTGTTCCGAGCTCAACGACGATTAACGAGCGAGCGCAAATCCAACGGCGTTAATTAAAAAATACCCCTCTCCCCCCCGCGTCCTCGGCGATGCATATATATAAGTATATAAAGCCCGGTTCACTCGGATTATAGGCGCGTTATTTAATGAACAAAGCGTGGAGAAATGGCCGCGATCGTTTTGACTGATCAGATCAGATCCGTTCGCGCGCGACGTTACGCGCCAACCCATCGAGTTCGTAAATTTCGATCTTCCCGGGAGTCGAAGAAATATCGAGTGTTTGTCAATTTGCCGGCCCCTCGTGAATACAACTGCAGTGCTGGTGAGCGAACAGCTTCGTGTGTATATATGTATGCAGGTAAATTTTCTGTGTAAAATATATGTTCAATCGCGAGATTATAACACTGGAGCTGAAAGTTGGCCTGGGTACGCGAGCTTGGGAACTGACCGAGGCCAGAATGGTACATACATCGTGCGGATGTACACGCTCTCTGCTCCCCTGTTTGTTGGGGTGAGAGTCGAGTAAGAGAGCGAGAGAGAGAGAGAAAGCACGAGGGTTTCGAGCATTGCGCGCATCGGGACAATGTCGCTTTGCGTCACGCGCCCGCTCGCCGCCGCCGCCGCCGCCGTCGCCGCCACCGCCGCATTCGACTTCGGGACACCCGGTGATTTGTCTCTTTGCGGCTTCCGAATCCGGGGGTTGATGACTTCATCGTTGCTCGATTATTCTCGTCGTACGTCCACACCCTTCACAAATCACCCGGCCCGCGACCAATCCGAATTTCACACGCGCCAAGCTTCGCCGCGTGTACCCCTTTCGTTCGGGGCCAAACACACACCGACAACAAACTCCTCCTGATTTTTTTTTCATCATCTCGTCGGTTGGTCCTTCCTTTGTCGTCGGCTATTAACTTTTGATCCGCGTGAAATGACGCTTGGGATATCGGCGAAACCCTCGCAGATCGTTATTGATAACGAGTCTGAATGATCGTGCCATCTTCTCATTCAAACGGTGGAAATTGTTAGAATGTCGAATCACAAAAAGAAAATTTGCATCATTTCAGAACGATATGCTACTTTCGAGACTGTAAAGTCGCTTGGAATTGTATCGACAGTCGAATAATGAAGTCAAGTCTATCACTGCAACTTATCGCAAGAACGAGAATCAAGAAAATGAGCAGGTGATCGGTTGGAAAATCGGGATAGGCAACTTCAGTTGTCCACTATGCCACCGGATCGATCCGATCCAGAGCCCGATCACATTGCATAATCATTGGCCTCATCGTGATTGACTTGACTATACTCTTTGGGCGCAAGAGACAGACAGAGGCTTCTCGCGGAACGAAGAAAACCGATCGTTTCTAGCCGCGACCCCCTTTGTTTCTCACGTATGGGTATACCCTTTAATCTCATAATATTTACGCTGAGGCACGCGCGCGCGGGCACCGCGGGTCCATATAGCAGACGCGTGTGCAGCATCCTGTGATAGGGTGGCAGCGGCAGCTCTTCTTCTTTTACTCTACTTGCTGGACAATTCCGAGAGTGGGGGGAAAACCCGAGAAAAAGAAGGAGCTCGATGAGAAAGCACACACGGTAATTGCATGAGAGAAAGAGAAGCTCGCTCTTGTCTATCGGTACTCTACGCTCCACGTGTGTGTGTGTGCGCGCCAGCGCCCCGCCAAGTAGAGAGTGTCTGTCTTTCTCCGGACACGGCTGGTGCGTCGTTATACAGAGGCAGCGCTGTTTTCTCGGACCTGAAACAAGAAGCCGACATCAGGAGGTCGTTATTCCCGCAATGGCTACGTTCCATTTTTCTCTCTTTCTCTCAGCATGTCCTGCTCGTTCTTTCTGTATATATAGCCGATCGGGAGAGCCGCACCCCTCTGGGCGCGCACGTAGGAACCCTTGTGCCCGCTCAACAAATAACGCTCTTCTCCGGAAAAGTGGAAACAAACAAGCCCCGTCGCACTACATTCTCCGGAGTATGGACAGACAAATTTGACATAGCAGCCACTCTATCCTCTTATATCTCTGTATAGAAAAGTGCCGCTTGCTTATCGCAGCTCCTTTCAACTTTTGTACATATACCTATATGTATGTACAAAAGGACGCAATTCGACGCTTCGAGTACCCTCCAGTATAGCCTTTTCTCTCGGTAAAATCATGCATTCGACCATTTGGGGTTTTTTTTCGAAAAACAGCAAGTGGCAACGTTGGAGGGTTTGCATTGACCATGAGTCAATCACGTGGAAACTCAATCCATTCGACGTTACTCCGTTTCTCATACACTAATAATTGTACAAAGTATTCGAATGCTTAAATAAATCAGCAATTGGCAGCCGTTCTTGGATATCACGTCTCATCGTATAACCGATCGTCGTATGCAGTACAAAAGTCGATAACTGGTGCGTAGATTGTATTTTTATGAAATAGCAGTTGCGCACGTGACTAGGGCCAATGATACGAGGTGATATCATTTTGTTTAGCGCCACGTGCCGCGCGACGTGAGTCTCGACACTCCAGTTTATTATGCCCTCGAGTACACACCCCCTCAGTGTAAATAAAATGAGATCGTAATCGCATTTAGCCTCTGCCATTCAACCAGAAATCACGTACGGGTCCTTACAAAACTTACACTCGTCAGTCTTGCGTTAACTTATCTCGTTTACGTGCCAATTTCAATGCGACTCCGTGCGAGCGTGGATGTTCACTTTTTTTTTCAATGAAGCTCATCGCATTTTACCGGCACAGTGAAAAAACTTTGGAGTTGAAACGAATTCCCCAAAATTACCCGGATGGAGCTGCTTATTCAGATTTATAAAAAATAAATATCAGTTTCGCAATTTACGGTATTGAATTCAAAAGGGTAAGATTCATTTACAGTTGATTCAATATCAAAGTTTCCAGAGAGAGAATTACATTTTTAGTTGATTATAATCAAACTTACATCTTGTAATAAAATCAAGATTTTCAAAAAACGTTCTTCACTCTCAAAGTATGTGTAAAATGATAAAGTCAATATTAAAGTGTGTATGAAAGAATTTATGTAGGGTATTTATCAATGTATATATACGATATAATCAGTTTGCATGTTTATTAATATTTTGGGAAAAAATGTTAGTGAACAAAAAAAAATTGAGGTCTAATAAACCATAAGGTAGTATATTGCGAGTTTGAGGATAGATTATAGTTCACGCATTGACAAGGAAATATCTCTGAACGATTCGTCTAGATATTGCTATTCATATCAATTAGACTGGCATTTTTGATTGAGCAGAAACTTACTCAAATGATTATAATGATATTTACTATACGCATATAAAATATAAAAAGGGTAATAATTATCAGAACAGATTTATCAACGTATCAAGAATCGTGAATAAATTACCAAGACGAACGTATATTTCATGATAAAATTTGACAAAAATATTTTGATTCCTGAATTATAAGATTTTTTCTACTTCAAGTATATTTGTCTCGTTTACATCACTATATACATTTAAAAGTTCCTCAGCCTACCATCTCCATTGTGAAATACCATATACAACAGTTACCTTAAAACTTCCGACTGAATTTATGACATGGCATTCGAAACTGCTCCGTTTTAAAACGGTTTTTACTCGATATTACGGTAAACGTCCAAAAACGTTCAAAAAATTGTATTTCTAGTTCAATGAATAGGAAAAGAAACGGTAATTTTATTTGCGTCACTTTTACGCAATAGCATGGGACAAGAAATCTACGCGCTCTGAAACTGGAACTCACGGAGACCTAAGTCAATAGAACTGGTACCATAAATTTCTCAAAATTTATGACATTGCCAATATTGTAGCCTCTTCTGTTCTAGTTATGGCTTGCGAAAGAAAGCCTGCATTGGAAAGTCAGGCGGTTTTGAAAAGTGTGCGGTTGCTGGGTGGTGTAAACAAGCTTTGATTTTTCAGTTTTATTGCTTACCTTCGATCTTTATAGAAATTTTACCAAGGTTACGCATTTACATGTTATGTAACGCAGTGTTCAATTTACCATTTCAAGATAGATTTACATGGGAAATTTTCTTAGAAACATATTGCAATTTATATTAGCGAAATATTCGGAAATTAGAATAGATCACTATTATTTAACCAGCTCGAAGCTGAAGAAAAGTTAAAAAATTCTTGAATTGAATTTGATAAGATTTTTAACATTCATAAAATGGAGTTATCTAAAAGACTGTAAACGATATTTGTTCTAACTAGTAATTATTTGTCCAATTGCTTTTTCCTTTGTATTGAATTATTAGTTCCAGAAAAAACGTTTCCGCTCAAAAGAATTTATAAATCAAATAATTTCAAGATTATGTTGTTTTTGAAATACAAATGGAAAAGTACTTGAATGTTTCCAAAAAACAGAAATTTCCAAAACAATGACGTGTGAATGGCGTGGAAAAATGTTATAATATATCCATTATCGTATCTCATTGCGACAATTGATAGCTGCGAACAGAAAATGTTGATATTCATTTTTATGGAAAGAATACGTGACTTTATTCATTTGTATTGTTTAATTTTTTCCTTGAGAAATATTGAGTAATCGAAAGATTGATTCCAAGTTCTCGTTTTTAATACGTATACATTAAGAAAAACTCGGGAACGCTCAGTAAATTTGTAGATTTTTTTTATCATAGTTTTAAGGAAAAAATTCGGATAATTCTCAGGGAAAGTCTAACAAGTATGTACCCCAGTACGTAATGATTTGGTGATTAACAAAGACAAGGCGCCGCCAGAGAGTTCCTGTAACATAACAATACAAACGTTGAATTGGATTCCCACCCGATGACCATTGACTGTACAACAATATTGAATCGAAAATGATAGATTTGTGCCATATGGACAATGATAAAAGCGACGGCCGGTAATTGAAACAAGCATATCGAATAAAAGTGACCATGCTGGTCCATTTAAGTTGGGCCAACGGTCAGTTGGCAATGCCGTAACTGAATCACCCGGAACGACTGCACTCACGCGACGACCGAAAACAAACAGAGGGAAAAGCCGCGGGTGAAAATGGTATGATCGATTCATCATCGGCCAAGTATACGCGCATACGCATACGGCCAATTTGGCTGGAGGAGAGAGAAATAGAGAAAGAGAGAGAGCGAAAAGGCGAGGGTGCGACGATCCCACGAGCCCGCATCTTCACATCCGCTCGACTCTCTCTCTCTCTCTCTCTATCGGTGTATATACACGGCGGCGTCGCGCCGTCGGTATTTAGCAATGATTTAGTTTGGGTGACGAGCTTCATCTCCATGATCCTGTAGCGCACTTACACGCGGCCTTCACGCCTCTCGGCCCAAGTAGCTATATATATATACATCAGGCTTTCTTCCGATCCCACGGGCTCATTGTTGTATACCGTCGCGACGGTAAGCGCGCAATTCTTATGCATACACATCGAGTGCTACGTAAATACGCCCCTATACGTGTCGCTTTCCTCGTTTCTAGAAATCGGCGCTGGCGCGCGCCAGCCGCGGGGGGTGCGAAAGAGTCGACATTACGCGACATGTATACTCGTCCCTCCGATGGTTAATAATTGATAAAAGCCCCCGCACGCACCGAGCAAAGTGTTAACAGCGCCGCGCCTTTTGTCATCGGGGCATGATTTTCTTCGGAGAGGGCCGAGGGAGCCGCGGCGCGCGCGTGTGTCTACATGGCGTCTCGCTCGTATATGGTGGCACATTATTTATGTAGCGTGTGATTCCACTCGAAGCGCATGTTGGCCCTTGCGATGCGTCCCGCGCGGCTATCGAGTTCGGTGCAATGATGAATATTAATGTTGGCCTGGCTGGCATTACGAATTGCCGGAGCCGATTTCGTAATTTGGATTTATACTTCGTAGCGACGACGTCTTGCCTCTGATTCAAATTGATTCGTTCGGTTCACGGAACAGATTCCACGTTCCCACTGTCGTCGTTCGAATATAGAATGAATGACGAGCCCTCAAGTTACCACGGAAATAGGTTTGATCCACTTCTGTATCGTGAATTCATGAAATTGCATCGCGCGCTGCAGAAAAGTTGGACGTTGTCCACGAGCTGCTCTCGCGAATCGTCCCATCTCTCGGAGCGATGAAGATATTTGGAAAGTTGGACGTCGCAGCTGGGCGGGTTGTCAATATTGAGAAGAACAAGACGCAACATGGAGCTTTCACGTGGGCCAGGCGGGACAAACGCCAATCTCTCTCCGGCCGACGACAGCTGGCGACGACGTTGTTTTTAGCACGAGTGAGCCGCTGCGCTCGGACACGCGGGGGCTCGCGATGCGGGTGACTTTCCAAAGGAGAAAATCTCGTAATGCGCTCCGTCTGTCTCGCTCGCTCGCTCGCGCACAGGAGTAAGATCTCCTCTCGCGCGAGAGTCTGCTGCAGCGGGGCGGCGTGCAGTGGTGCGCGCGCCCACCCGACACGGAACAGCACAACCGGCTGCAGTGGCCGAGTGAGCGCAATTGATTTATTGTAGGGCAGTAAAGCAGTAGGTAAAGCCAAGGGAAGAAAAGCTCGCCTCGGTAACCTACATCGTGAACTAAGAAATTGTTGTGGCAAGCCTCGATGGGTGGTGGACTTCTCTCTCTCTCTCTCTGTCTCTGTCTCTGTCGAGCGCTCTCGAAGGAAGGAAGGAAGCACGGCGAGAAAGGTATACGGGAGCCGGGAAAGAAACGAGCTAGAGGGAGAAAATTTCTCCTTTTTCACGCGCTCGCGCGCCAGCGAAAAGCATCCTCGTGTACCCGGGCCGGGGCTTGGGGGGGAGAAATTTATGTAGCGGGCCACCTACGTGCCGTAAATCAGCGGCGGCGTCGGGCTACCGCTCGTAAACGTCCGCTGCGGCCGCCGCCGTGAATATGGCAAAATCGAAATCGGTAGCCGGCCAAGGCACGCCGCGAATAATGCGAGCGGCCTCCACGAGTCAAGGCCGAGTTGCTTAAAAGCGGGTTACTCGGTCGTCATTGTTATCGACTTCCCGGGCGGCTTGTCCGGTAGCCCGGCGTGATTAGTCACGAGCCCCCGAGGCCCGGCCTGCGCCCCCCGGCCCTCCACGACGAACCGCCGCGATCTGGCCTGATTTCCCTCGGCCGCCCGCGCTCGCTCGACGCCCCATCAGATAGTGTAATGGCCCGGCCAAAGACTGATTTTCACTTTTCACCCGCGCGGCCGAACCCTTTCGACCCGCCTGCCCGGGCGCGGCGCGCGCCAACAGAAAGACACGGAGAAATTATCGTTAAGCTCGCGCAATGGGCATGACCCCTTCACTTCGCTCCCAGCTTGTGCTCCTTTATACGTATACCTCACCAGCATTCCGACCAAAGGCTATTGCGCCCCGTCAATGCTACGCTCATCTTCGCATCACTGTCTCGCTTCGTGCGGCCCGGTGATACCGATCGCCGATCTTCTACCGATTCGACAGCTGCACCACGGAGAAAACGTGATAATACGCGTCGTATATCGCTGACACTCGTGTCCAGAGCATTGCGGTTTTTCTCACAATCCGGTACTCCCTCCAAATTTCCACCGTGCTCCCATAATTTTTTCAAGTACTATTAGACGTTTTTATATCGTCGGCATAAACTTATTGGGTGATTATTGATCCAGCTCATCCTAATCAGAAAAATAGATCATGATTAATATTGACAAGGATGAAGAGTACTATTCATTCATACACCCGCTGTATTCTATAAGAACTTCGCGGTACTCCCCCTGGGAAGCCCCTCGCATTTTTATTTCATTTTTTATGATCAAAAGCAACTTGTTCAAATGCTGCAGCAAGGGGAATTTTCCGACGTATATACACGCTGACATTTTTCCGTACAGATCTGTACGGAAAGTTGGTAAGTGAGAGGCGTCAGTTTGTTTGTTTACACTCGTCCGACCGAACGCGGTTGATGATTCTCATGAGCTAATTGCCAGCAATAAAAGGATGGCGGAATCGTAAATCTTAATATTATGGAGTCCTCCCCGCGCTCGGTGTACCTCCCGTTTATTATGACAGACCATAAATGTTTATATCTACCCGCCCGGTGCAATAAAAGTGCACCACTTCCACGGACACTTCGCATGCGCTGCTCCAGGTAGTTCTGCGATGAAGTTGTGTATACGGATTAACAAACCGCTCATTTGACAGTTCACAATAAAATAGTGATCGGCTCGCATACAATAATCGAGCAACGTGTGAAATGTACCCGTCTCGTTGCAAATTCCTACCTTATGTTCTGATGCAATCGGCCGTAAACTGTATTCATCCATGATTATTACTAATCATAATATTTCTTCGACGTTCTGCCGTGATCTAAGTGTAAGATTCCTTTTGGATATTATACTTTCCAAGTTTAAAATAGTAAAAAGATTATTATTTATAGTTATAGAAATTGCATAACTAGATTTATAATAGTATACATTCATCAATTATGAAATTTTTATTAACGATGAATAGTAGTTCTTACTATTAATAAATATTCATTTGGAAATTATTGAAAACTTACTAATTTCCATCAGGAATGCTACTTTTACTATTTTAAATTTAGAGAGTACTTTTTCAAATCCGATTATGAAATTTTTGTGTAATATGCGTATCTCCATGGCTATCGAGAAACGTAAAATCAATTTTTTCCCAAGTATACTCTTTCACCGTTCCGCTAAGCAGTATGAGGTACGTAACAATAAGATCAGGAGTATAGTGTCAAAGATTGATCATTTGTAGTGTTACGAGGAAAAATTCGTGGGACAGATGGATTCGGTCTTACGATCTGTCAGCAAAAGGTCAGGGTAATCCCGTGATTTGTCAGGTGCGTCGCTCATTCAATTTGCTCGAAGGGAATCCGTCAAAGTCTCATCTTCAAAAACATCTTCCCTCCTAAAAGGCGTCATTTTTTCCATGCATCCCGGCCTCTACGGCTCGAAAAGTCGCTTCTGGCGACACGTGTAAGGTTTTTCCCTCAGCCATTGTACGAGACGAAGGGTTGAGAAAATACGAGACTCCTCTTTGAAATAGAGAATTTTCTCAATGCTCTCGTCTTCTTCTTGGGTACATAATCTCATGACCTACTTATATTACGTCGCTCGCATTTTATTCTGTGAAGTGAGAAAGATATTAGTTTGAGAAGCTCTTATCGACCGTATATGGGGTGATTATTGTCTGGATTAATAGCGGATGGACGTGAGAAAATTTCGTGTCACCTGCAGTACTGCCTTTGATCGAGTGGATCCCAGAGCGTCATTGAGCATTTGAAGATGTCTTGTGTCTACGATACGCAAGATGTTGATTTCATCCACGAAGAGCATTTCTCTCGTATTTTTTTTTCTCTCTTTCAGTTTCGAAGGACAAACTCGGAGATGCCTGTTGAGTAACATCACTTCGCAGCACGATTTTGAAGATCTGTACAACATGTGTCCGAGCCGGGAGATCTTCGCTTCTCTGAACGCAGCGAGGTTTAACCGTTTCGAGCGAAAAAAGAGTCGCGAGTATTCGAGAGGAACAGTAAAGAACGCAGAAGACAAAACGGGCCCATCCATCGCGGAAAAACTTGCTAAAGAAGCGGATTACAAAAAAACCCATGCCCGCTAAACTCGGTCGAAGTGTTTCGAAGGGTTGGTGCGCGCGGAGAGTCGAGGGCCCGTCGGTTGCGTGTAAAAAACGAAAGTTCTGCGGTGCGCCGGGCCAGTGTCCGTCAACAAGGCTGGCAAACCAATAAACATAAAAGACTATATATCGGGGCGAAATGAGCGGGAGGTATAGGCAAGGAGGGAAGAAGAAAAAAAAGGTACGCGGCGGAGATGATTTACGAAGGGTCTCGCGCGAGCCATCGGGAAAAGATTCGAGCTGCTGCTGCTGCAGCATTAGGCCGTCGAGGTCGCGCGCCCGGCAAGTACAGCCAAACGTGCGCTATAGGCACAGCTCTATTCTCGCGCTGTGGTGGAATGGTTTACCGCATGTATATATAGGCGAAAAGCGCGGAACAAGGCCCGAGGGCTAGGCGTATTTTGCGCGCGTCCGATGGACGCAAGACGGTAGCGGCATTGTCCTACCCCTATAAAGTTATACGACCGCGGTAGCGACCGCTTCGGGGTGTATATACTCGGCCGGCAGATGCGCCGAGGCCCTGTATATATATACAGGCCACGAACCGCCTGCGTTACATAGGGAGATTTACGAGCCGCGGTATACTTTCAATTAGCGAACTGTGCGCGCGACTTCTGACGCCGAGCGCTCGCTTTATAGCACGAGAGCGCGGTGCAAAGGTATACAACGCTCTCCGAGCTCCTTCCCAATATTTCGCGGGTGCACATTTTTTTCTTACTCCTGTATATACATACACAATATTCTGCGTGTGCTTTTCGACCGGGGGGAAATATTTTTTTACGATGTTTGTTGACGCTACTTGCAGGTACTCGGTAATTTACGGGGGGGTACGATACCAGGAATATTGGCCGCTATAAAATGATTTGAGCCAGAAGCGAATGTTGGCCCAAGCAAACGCCTCGAATTTTTCGCTGTTCGCGTGTATATTATATAGGCATATATTATGCAGGATATTACGTGCAACGGTCGGAATGCGCCAGTCGTTCGGTAGTTTTCTTCCTGTTATATATGGGATGCAAAGATTTTAAAAAGTATCTCGTTTTCGAAAATTTACCATGTTACGCATTGAAGCGTGATTATACGAAGTGGAATCTGGATGATTATTCAAATAACCCTTCAATTTTGAAGTTGAAGTCGGACTGTCCGATTTACTGTAATTGCACCAGCGCACAAAAATTATCTCGGAATTTCGACATTTTTGAATTTCGACATTTCGAAATCGTCGGCTCAGTCAAATTTACGCAGCATAGAATCTGACTTCTGTCAGTTATATGGAAAATTAAATTCCACCCATTTTGACTTTATCATGTATCTTTTTGAAAAAGGTATGTATCACTTTCGTCACACATATTATTTTTATTTTTGTTGACAGATTGATTGTCAGAAATTATGGAAGATAAGGTGGCTTGGAATACATATTATTTGTCTGGTTCATCAAAATAAATGATGCCATACGCTAGAGCTAAGTTTCAACGCGCAGTAGTATCTCACTAATTTAATTTATGCCAAATCAAGAAAAATATATACATCGATCAAATAATCAACCAAACATAAGTTCATGCAAGTACCAGTTCAGTCAGTCGTCAGTCAGAATCTAAAATCATTCTTTTGAAATCGCAAAAAAAAAAAAATCTATATTAAATCTCAATCATACCGATTATGAAATGCAATGGCCATAAAATTTATGTTTTGGTCCACGTCTGAGGGCTTCGAGAGAAACTATAACAAGTCTATTTATTAAATCTGCCAGACACATCGGTCAGCCCATATCCGATTTGCATTCCTACTGCACAATGCTACGGACAGGATTATTTCTAACTAATAATTGTCCCCGGAGAATTTAGTCGCTCGGATGCTGGAACTGTATAAACATCCATAACCAGCAGATTCTGGTACGAGCGTATCGCGCGATACTCAAATCACCGGGGCGGAGTACGAATCCCGAACGAAAACAGGGCGAAATGAACCGCGTCATCTCGAGATCGAGCTCGAAATCGCGAGTTTAACAGACGCGTGCTCGCGGGAGGATCGGTCGCGCGAGCTGATCGAGCGGGACAATGGACGGGTCGAACGGGTGAAAAGTGCGATAATAGCCGTGAGGATCTCGGGGTATCGTTGAAGGGGGCATTGATGGGAGGCGTGCGCGCGGTCGGCACCACCCGCAGCAAGGGTCGAACGTGTACGTATACATATACACGTGTATACATAGAGGAGCGGCGCGCGTCGAGCTCACCGCCCCGCGGCGCAGGGCCAAATTTACGGAGGGCCCCCGGCGGGCCCGGCCGCTCGCGGGCACACGCCCGTCTCGTCGACAGCCGGACACTCGGACGCACTCCATAGCTCGCGGCTTTTGTTGGTCGCGCGCGCGCGCGCCCGACGCGCTTCACACACAGCCCCGGAGTGAGCATCTTCCTCGAAGCCGTATTCTGTCCAGTGTAGCACTTTTATCATCGTCCCCGAAGACGCGCGATCAATTGAAATAGAATCGTTCTCCAATGAGTCTCAGTTTTATTCTTCCCACATCTATATAAGCCCCGGGCTCTTCGATTCGTATGCGAGATAAGTGCAGCGCGGAAAAAAGGCCACGCTGGGAATCCGTGCGCGCGATATCGGACGTGTGTGTATATAGATGTAATATGGGCGGATATGATTAATGACGGCAATTGGGAATTATGACAAGCGGCTCTCGCGAGGAATGAACTTATCAAAGGGCCAATCGGAGATGGAGAAAAGGCCGAGGGGCGCGATCAAATGGTACAATAAAAAAAAAAATCAGAAAAAGGAGAAAAAGTCGAGGCAAAGTGACTGGGTAGAAAAAAAAGCAACGAGCACGCGATCGGCACAAACATGGACGGGCGCTCGGAGTTTGTGACAAACAGTCCAACAAAGACTCGACACGCGCGCCCTACAATGCGCTCTCTCTCTCTCCGTCTCGCGCGCCGTTGGCGAGCTCACACATTCGCTGCGTGGATCATACCGGGCGTCCGTCCTATTTTCTGCCGTTTCATCGTGCAGCACGTCGAGAGGCTGAGAATGAGCCACACGGGGCCTCGAGTCGTGCGCACCTATACGTATTCAACACGCGCACCTTTCCACATCTCCCACAGCGCGCTCGCGCGCTCCCGATAATTAGTAACCCTCTGTATACATATATGTTATAGGTATAATATACTAGCTGCAGCGTAGCTTCTTTTCACGACGGTCTCCATTACGCGTTGACACCGTCGCGCATTGTACGAGCGGATATTCTCCTCTGGGCGCGTGTGCGCAATCCAAGTTACGTCCGCCTGCGAGAGTCTCTCATGTATATGTAGGTCGAAAACGCGACTTATCGGGTAGTGCGCACCGTATTTGATATGAATAAAATTTCATCGCCGGAGCAAAGTTTGTAGGGCATCTAATATCTCTCGGGGGTACGTACGTATAAGCGCGCGAGGCTTCGTCGGCGAGCTACGAACATGTATTGGTGCAAAGGGTTTCCTCTTTGTCGCGCGCGCATAACCCGTCCGTATTTACGTAACCTCGAGCGCGGGCGACATCACAGCGGCGATGATCCAGCCGTGTTTTATACGAAATGCTAACTTGATTAGGAGCTCGCCGAGGAGAGAGAAAGAGAGAGAGAGAGAGCACATGTGGGGCGTCCTGTCGCCTTCGATACGCGCCAGCTCTCAACTTTGTCGCGCCCCACCGAGACGTGTAGATTAACATCATAACTAGCGCTTTCCCATCGTCATCGCGCGTCCTCGAGGAATTTAATCATTCGACCAGATATCATTTTTCAAACTTCACGTACAATGGGAGGACGTCGGTCGACGTGCCATCGAAGGAATACATTCATTTGTTCGTTCGGTTGGACATTTCATTTTACATCGCGTATGAATTTTATTACTTTACAGGTGTCATTTCCTACGAGAGTACACGAGTGCGAAGAGATTTGTTTGGATTGCGATGGTTAATCGTAGTAGGATGTAAATACGCGAGGGAAACCAATTTCAATTGATACGTGATGATGATAGAAATTTGAAGATGTGGACATGAAGTACGTCAAACTTCGTTCCCAGTAGATGCAGTCGTCCCGAGAAAATGCCGGTGAAATTGAGGGTGGAAATCATGAAAATCACCATGGACCATGTACTTCGATCGGTCCTCGATTCTTTGATTCTCCTGGAGTAATATACAACATTAAAATCTGTGCGACAGTTCAATCAATCCAACACCTGCAGCGTTACTGGTCTGTTTTTCGAATTGCTAATCCAACCAGAATGCAGGTAATGGTTACATTGAGCCCTTAGATTGAGTAATGAACATAGAAGAAGAAGGTTTCACGGAACGTGATGGTATTTATTGAGATTAATTATCGGCAACATTTCACTCAAAAGTAAACAAACTCAATTTATATTCAGATCCACGTATAGTTATAAACAAGTGGATGAAATCAAGCTCACGACGATGAATTTTTTCGAAAAATTATTCCCGGGATCTAACAAATGAGAAATTGTACATATACCTGCGGGAAAAGGGAAATGTTATCGCTGGCATATGCAACGTATGCGATTCGGGCACGTCGGTGTTTGACGACTCAGTGCCGCGGGTAAAAATCACGGTGTACAAGCAAAGGGGGGCGAACGAAATCAAAGGGCAACAACACTCAAGGAGGCGCACACGAGCGAGGGGCATCGGGTGCTTGTCCACGCGGTCGAATCAAAACTGCGAGCAGCACATGGGCTCGCGGGCAAGTATCTCGTGCGGCGCTTCGCAAACAGCGGCTCTCCCAGCGGGCCCGCTGGGCCATTCACTCTCTCTCTCTCTCTCTCTTTTTATATATATTATATGACATTTCTACCGGCCCCACTGCAGCCTATGTATATGCGCCGGGCCGCCCGTATCGAATTTAATTGTGCGCGCGTGTAACGAGCTCTCGACAATCGAATTCACGCGGATAAGTTTCGCGCTGCACGCATATATACATACGTGCGTCTCTCGGCCGATGGGTCCTGACGTTTTCAAGCGCTTCTTCAACGAAACTTGCGAGGACTCCTTGTACACAATAAATACGAGTACTTTATCGAGATTCATTGTGTGTGCTTGTGTATATACATATATCGGGGCATCAATCGCGTTGAACGTTTTGTACGTCGTGATTTCACGCGTAAAATGAAGAGCTCGCAAACACGCCTGTAGCCCAATATTCTTCATTTGAGTTGGTTATATTCAAAAATCATTCGTGAGATTAGAAATTCCATTTAGTCAAATACTCGTCTAAGGTTCAATAATCATATTCGAATATGTTGCGTGAGATACATGGGGCAACAATGGCTTCATATATGTTATAGTATTATTTCACCAACGTGGCGTAAAGAGTTTTAGTATTGATACACTATAAAATACCGGTAAGAGACAGTATAATTGACTTTGCCAAGACAACTGGTAATGGTTCACGTAAACGCTAAATTTTTCCATGACCATACAATTATGGCTTTATTTACATTGCCATACAATAGAAATCCCGAGCGTTCGAATGAGAAAATGGCTTGTCAATCCAAGCGATCATCACTGGTGCACCTAATTTCCCTTGTCCCCAGTGTCCATACTCGTACAGCGCAATAAAATCGCGCGCACACGAAAGGCTCTTATGATTTTCAGGCTCGTAAAAGGCCTCTGAGCAGTCGTATCTCACGTAGCTTGCGCGATCAATATAGGCTTGCGGGGACGAAGTGAAAACGAATATCTGTCGCGTTGTAAAAATTGGCGTGGAGGCGGCGCTATGTATACTATATGCGTTAAAAGTGCGAGGGCCTATATTAGCCAGTGCCGCGGGGCGGCAGCTCGGAAGTCGGTCTCGGTGCGCGGGCGGCAATAATCTGCGGGGCTGGGGTTCATAAGGAAATTTTACGAGTTATTTGGATTGCCCGCGGTAATAAGGCCATAGAGTCTGGCCGCACAGTCGCGGGCCCAATTGCGGGCCATATCCTCTCGCTCTCTCTCTCCTCCCCGCAATAATCGAGCGGCCGGCCATAGATGCCGCGACCCAGTCGCGGTTCGCCGTCAAGGCCGCTGCACGCGTACCTGCGCGCTCTGGTACGCTGCTACAGCCGCGAGCGCGCGAGAAAGCTCGCACTGTCTGCAAACCGAATTACAAAAGACAATGGGCCCGGGCCAATGCGCCAGCCGTAAAACTCGGGGGCCCGCAACTGCAGCGCTCGAAGAGAGAGGTGTGTATATATATACAGTTTTACGATATGCGCAGGGTGGCCGCGAGACCGCACATTGCCCCCGGCGACAATGCGATTCACAATTTCACTCAATAAATTTCCTCGTGCGGCGAGAGAGCTGGTATTGCAGGCTGTACGCGCGGACTCGAGAGTCCCAGAGAAAGCTGCGACTTTCCAATTTATTGTCGCGCGGTCATATTTCTTGGCTTCGGGGGCTGCTGCTGCTGCTACTGCTGCTGCTGCTCGAGTCTCCCCTATCCGGCGCGCAGTAGCTGTACGCACGCGGGAGGCCCCGTCGCGGCCGGAGAAGCTCGCGCATGACACTGGGTCACCACGCGCTAACCATCTCTCACGTATATAGATATATATATACGTCTCGTATGGCGTATACACGTGTGTCCGCGTCGCGCATTCGCGGTAGACCCGATGGAGCACCCGCTGCTGGGAGCCGATCGGCCGACGCGCTGCTCCCGATCTAATTTATTGCCCCGTGGGCCCGAGATTTTCCGATGAAAGTCGCGCCAACAGTTCGGGGCACAAGTGTGCGAGCTGATTAGCCCGATGATCATCGGGATTTATTTACTGTAATATATGGGGAGGGATATGTGCTGGCTATCTGTCACCGCTGTACCGCAACTCACTGCTCAATTGGTTACAGATTTTCCCGGGTATCTCGGGTGTTCGGGGAACATCCTTACCGCAGAACCTATCGACCGCTCAGACACCGTGTCCCACCCGATTTACGGCACGAATATGATATCAAACCTCCAAGTTCTTGGATTCGAAACGGAGCTGCGCGAGTGAGGGGGTTCTTATGTTTGTCCAAGTGTGTGGCTTCGAACGGTTTCAACGGTGCAACTCGGGCGATGCGACGTGAGCCATCGTGACATCGAACTCCGTTGCGTTGTTTCATTTCAGTTTATTGTATATTTATCTGATATATCAAAATTCAAAACGGATAGAAGATCACGAGCAAAGTGGTCCGATATGTAATAAGCATCGCATTCGACAAGTTTTAGTTAATCATTGCCGAGTTTCTCTTCACTGATTCCAAGCAGAATATCGTCCTTCAAATATCAAGTTCAAATTTCATCCATATTGAGCTGAAACTAGAAAAGAAGGTTTCAACGAAGTCAAGTATGAAAAAAATGGTCTTCTGATTGTGCTTCTCGTAAAAAAAATTTTCAAGATCATTCAGCGTTTTGGAGTTTTGAAACATCATCATTTGCAGCAGTAAAAACGTCAAGGATTTCAATGTTATTTCGCTATAGTACCCGGGTGTATTTATAAAAAAAAAGACTCCCATCAGTCGGCCTCGAGTCACCGCATGGGCAAAACATGCTTGAACTACGGCTGACTAGGCGACCCAGGATCCGCGCGCAGTAATACCGGAAAAAGAGCAAAAAATCAGGGAACCGTAGCAAAAAATTCTGGAGAAAAGAGGTTCTGTCCTTTTGGATAACGGACTTTTTATAACTTTAACGAGCTTGCGGAACTGCTGATCGTATAATGAGTACATGGCCGTATACCGCAAAACTATATTTTCCGCCGAAGAACCTCTCACTTTTCCCGATTTCAAAACTTTTCCCAGGACAAAAAATTTCGCGTGAATTTCTCCCTCTCGGCACCGGTACACACTATACTGTTTTGAGCTACGATTGAAAAAATCCCCAGCAAAAAATCGACTCAAACCCTCGATATAGAAAAAAAGGGCTGGAAAAAACTGTGACTTACCGCGGCGACGAGAAGAGAGCAGATACATATAAAAAGGGGTCGTCTAAAATAAAACGGGAAACCTTGAGCGAGGAAAACATTGAGTAGCGTGAATTGAGTAGCACGAGATATTCGAGGACGCGAAGATGTCGCGCGCCCGCTCGATGAACGGTATTATGCGCGAGTTGAAAATGTAAAAAAAGAAAATACGACGGGCCGTAACAATCGGAGGCACGTGCGCTCATGTACACGGGGGTATATAATAATAATGGCAAAAGCCGATATCGGGCTGTGGCAAAGTTGGCCCGAAGGCCTTAATTAAAATAATAAACGGATTGCTGGCGGCTGAGTTGGCGCGCGGGGAGCTATACATATATATATGCAGCCCAGCCGTCGAGCATTGCGCAAAAGTGCGGACGGAGCGGAGGGGAGGGCCAGGAGCGAAAAGGGGCGGTGCGACTCGGGTATATATACATATATACATGTACATATACACCCCGCACGTACCGCACGCACGCGCAAAACACAAATGTTTCCGTATTACGTGTCCGGCCCGCGAGCGTGCGAGGCTCCGCGGGGATGCTACCCCCCCGGCCCAGCCCGTGATACATACTGAAAACTCCCGCCAGCCTCAACGTCTCTTCGAGTGCCTTTTCTCTGCGCACAACTGGCGCGCGCGCGCCTCCATGCTCATATTCTTTTTGGGCTTTCTTTTTTTTTAACGTTCTGGAAAAATGTCATGTTCACTTGTGCATGGGGTTATGTGTATAACCATGGAGAGATGTTGAAAGGTGGTATCTTTCAATCGTCATTTATGAAACGGGCTAATTTTTGCGAGGAGCAAAACTATATTTTAGATGAATTATTTAGCGTGCAGTTAAGCATGGAGGGTTTAGCAAGAGCTTGATAATTTAAAAATTGCAAATATCAATAAAAAAATATGGCTCGCGTTTCTAAAAATATGTCAGCGTTTAAAGAGTTAACTTGGTTTATACTATCTGTGAATAGGATGATGTAGAGTTCTACAACTATATGCGTAGGAATTTTATTCTCCATTATTACGAAAGATAATTCAAATTATTTTTGACTTGGCTATTTGGAAGTCAGATTAAAATTAATACAAATGAAAATAGGTTCATCAAAAACATTTATCCAAGATCTTGCTCGTTATTCTATATATATAACCGATTTGAAATTGTATACTTTATCAAAATTTTCTGCAAGTTAGTAAAAAAAAAGCATAATTTTGAAAAGTAACTATTCCCAGAAAAACTGAATTCTTTCAATTAAAAAAATACATGTTCGTATAACGCAATCGAGTGATTAAAAGAATTTAAAAGGAAAGCCGCACAATATTCTAAGAGAAGTGGAAATTTGTAACTATAAGTGATAACACTATGCAATCGAGTTTAAGGAGGAGAAAGAGATGTCAAGCGAGAGTAGATATAGAATCGACATGAGGGGGTGAGTTGCCCGCGTGCGTGTGTGTGTGAGCCTATAGTAGAAGAAAGGGGAGAAAAGCGAGTTGAGATTTGGAGGGGATTTGGCTTTGGCGTCTCGTTACAGCGGTCGGTGTTGCGGGTCTCGGCGCAGTCGGGAGGATGCCCGTCGTGTTTTTCGCCGATTGAATCAATTAAAGTGGAAAAACCCGGCGCGCGCAAAGCGCCCCGGCACACGTACGCCTCTCTGAAATATTCCCATAGCAGCTCGACGCGCGCGACGGACGTCCGCGTGCAGTATATACCTATATGCTGGGGCCCGAAGGGCGGCTCACAATGGATATACCTATATCTGTACCCTCCGTGTATATACACGTGTATTTCTCTCTCGCTTGATTTCGCTCAAAGGATAGAATGAATTTTCACCGAGTTAAAGCTCGCTTGATTATCCTTATCACTTTTTTATCATTAAAATACGTACTTTGACAGGGCGAATGTGTACAGTACCGAAAATACTTTTCTTGTCCGCAAAGATATATGGTAAGTCCACTTTTTTTAATGACTTTTTTCAAACACTCTCGTAGATCAAAGATTTAAACTGGCACACACACAAAATATTATACTTTTAACATCATTTTTGGGTTTTTTTGATGAACATGTGTATGATACACGTGTTAAATTAAACAATTGTATTATACAATTGTTTTAATAGCCAATCAAATTGATTATTATAATCAATTTATTGGCAAACAACATCATCTTCCTCATTGCTGATAGATTCAATTATATGAAGAACTACGCCTGCACATATACAGGTAAAACGCGGATTCTTTTACTTATGGTACTTCAGATGAGATGCGTGTACTTGTAAAATTGTGATATCATTGCCAGAATAGCAATACAATTCTAGATATTTTTTTGAATTTAAATTTTTTGAGGGAGAAATATGTTCATCAAACTTCTTGGTTCAAAATCAAATATACGATAAAGGTAACCGAACAATTCGAAGCGGGTCAGTTTAAAAGTCCCATGTTTCGAAATATAATGCTGCAATTTGACTATAGTTAACACAAATTTGTCACACAGTTTTGATTGTATTAAAAATAAAAAAAATAAAAAATCAGTATATTTCAAGAATTTCAAAGAAGAAGAGTTCACGGTTTTATTCGTCACTCGAGTTCCAAACGTCGAGAATCTATTTACAACTCAACTTCATTACTGTGTATAAATTGTCAATGTTAGACAGACCCACGTTATTTTATAATCTTGTTTTAAATCAATCACCCTCAAATTTTGACAGTAGCTTCATTGCATACTGCGAATCAATGCTACTTTGATTAATCATTATTTCATCAGACACGTTGAAAATTTGACTTTCAAATTCAAACGGTTCTAGCTCATAAACAATGCTAAAATCAGACATTTAAATATGTCGGGATTATACGTTGGACTGCCAAGGACGGGTGAATCCGAAATTCAATTTATACTTATGCCATATAGTAAAAAGATATCTAATAATGTTGTTTTTTCTAAAAGTCTTTAATAATTGAATTCTTGAAAAAAACTGGAATGTTACGTTTTCATTCCTATGTACTATAAATAATTATCATTCCGGGTATATCCGAGTATATTCCGAGGATGCTAGTAAATTATCAACTTGACGGTAACTTACAGGATAAAACATTATGAAACTCAAGAAAATGAAGACTACCGAATGAGGTTCAAATATGATGTTGGTCTACCGGAAACCTATATTAAAAACAATAAATTATAGTACTGTTCGCAAAAGATAATAAGACGTAAATGTTACGTTACGAGTACGTAGAGTGATATAAGTACTAAAAGTGGTTATATTTTTCTTTTAATCGTTGTTAGATCCAACTGCATAAAAGCTCATATTTTACTACAATATTCTTGAAAGAGTATAGAATACTGTGCACTCGGAGCATTGTATAACGAGGAACGCCGATATTCACGAGTCGGAGCCTTGCAATCGTTTGATAAAAGGCAACGGATGAATAAAGAGCAAATGTGCGAGGAGGTCAAGGAAGGAAAGGCACGAAACTCGGCCGAGCGTTGCAAAAGGAGTTCTCTACTCGAGTTCGCATCTCGTATACCTCGAAGCGCGTAATGCGATCTTAATAAGGAGGGCGCGTGTGTGCGAGTGTGTTGGGGAAAAGGGCGCGAGCGCATCGAGGGAAACGAGGTAAGAAAAGCAAAGGAGGAGAGAATTACACGGGGTGGATCGGAAAAAGAAAAGGAAGAAGACGAATGGGAATCTGTCGAAAGAGGAGCCGGTGGACCGCCAGGGCTGAGCCGCAACGGTAGGCTAAACGCGCGCCCGTTTTATGTTATAGTGTCAGGCAACAGACTTTAATCTCTTAATTACCGCGGGGGAGAGACGGAAGGCGGCGCGCAGTTGGGTCCCGGTGCGCGAGCATTAACAGTAACACTATATAGCGCGTAATCCCGCCATCCGGCTTGTTTGTTAAATAATATATCGCCGCGCAAACCCGGATGTGTATATCGCCGGGCGCTTTTTGCTTGCGCGCTCGAACGCCGAGCTTGGTAAAAAACGCCCGTGTGCCACAGTGTCGCTGCCGCGCGCGTGTATAATCTTTTCGAGGATTCAAAAGAGTTTCAGGCTCTAGAGTGACGGTGTCTCGGAACGAAAATAAACTCTTGTCCTCCTTATTACGGAAACTGATGGTAAAATATGACAAAGTATTGTTTTCTTCAACAGATGAAGAGATGAAAAGTGACGCGAGGGATCCATATACGCGTTATTGGTATTTTGTACTCATTGTCTGTTAGTACATTTATAGTCAAGATCGACAGAAGGCGATTTTTCGAAATAAAAGCTGCCGCGTGCAACGTATCAAACTAATGAACTGTATAATGAAAACAACTTTCCATGGAGTACCTCGCCTCAACACACATCTGTTCCTTGAAATACTTTTGAGAGAAAAATTCGACATTGTTTAATACTCAGCGATCAGATTGAAATTCAAACGGGTTTGTCGGCCGCGCTCATTGTATGTCTGTGCCCAATCGAAATATCCGATGTGATATATTTGAACGTGAGGGATTCATAATAATGATTTGCCGCATACATTACCATGTTCGATACGTCGCACGACTATAATGAAAATCCGCCAAAATTTAGCGATGTATACGTATACATTAGACGTGGAAGAACTCGCCGGGGAGGTGGGGAATATATATACGTATATGGTATGTATATATATAAGCAGAGAAACGAGCGCGAGCCTGTGTGCATACAACACGGCATACAGGAGCGCGCGGCCGATTGACGGGGATGTCGGGGCTTGTCAGTTGGGCAAGAACTGCCCGTCCCCGGGGGATATCGCGCGACAGATCCGCTGTGACATCGAGCGAACGCGCCGCGGAACGGGCCGATTCAGCAGTCGGCGTGAGCAGCCGCCCCGTAATTGACAGTCGCACTTTCGTGTGGATCTACATTACAATAGCACATCTCGTCGCGACAGTTTTCCGACAATCCAACGCGCGCGCGAATATCAACGGTAATCCGTCGTTCCCCGCTTGTGTAAATCGCGTATAGCCAAACCTCGAGAGGATTTATATATTGTAGGCCGAGCGGAATCGCGTTGTTTTTGTTAATCTCTATTTTTTCAGCGCACTTTCGACTAGTATCGTTGCAGGTTCTTCATTGCAATAAATATTTACGAGGCACGCTCTTCCTTGCCTGCAACGATCGAAAAAAAATATGTTTCTGATCAATCAAGAAATGGATAACTTGACTCAACAGAGTGTACAACATTATGCAGTGCACCCTCCATTATTCCAAATATGTATAAGTTGTCGATCTTTGAGGGCCAATCCAGGAGCCAATTCTGGATTGGCCCTCAAAGATCGACAACTTATACATATTTAGAGTGTACAACAACTTGATACAGCGGTTTTTTTACTGTACTCTCCAAATTCCTTATAGTGCAAATTCACTTTAGTATAAATTTCACTGATGATTACGGTGAATATTCATCAGTGGAAAATCCGAGCACTACATACCAACTGTTTGGAAATGAGTGCGCAATGCAGTGTAAATGTGTATATTTAAAGAGCTTTCTAATTTTTCTATGCAATACAAAAACCGATATTCGTTTAGTGATGCTCAAAGTGAATATTCACTGTAAAGCAGCAGTGTACAGTACTGTATTACAGCCAATTTTCAGGAAATTTAGAAAGTCCGGTTACAGTTTACTGTTTATATCTATAATCGTGGGTTTCTGTAGAACTGCAAATAATAAAAAGATACACTGGGTATGCATAAAATCAATGTATTATTATAATACCTCTGTCAAATCGGAAATCGAAACTCCAGACAGTATATGACTGTATGTACGGCTCCAACCAGGAAACCTCACTGTAACTTTTGGAGATGATTCATGATTAACGAAATATATACACTTCTTATATAAAAAAAAACAATGGTTGGTTAATATCTCAAACAAATCAAAACGTTCGACCGAACGTTTTCAAATATCAATCTATTTCGGCATCGAAAAAACTACCACCAGAATTGTTTCAGTCGAAATTGAAGAGACCAAAGTGTTTTGTGATCTCCTGATAAGTAAACCATCGCTGTACAATTTTTGGTACAGTTTATATCGATTATGAATGTGATAAACTTCTAAATAATGCGAAACGCGCAGTTCGGATAGTGTACATCAGATACTTTGATCCACTTTTCTCAAGATGAGAAAATGGCAAATCAAAGACGACAGGATACCCTTTATGTGCACCGTCGTGTTTATAATCCAGTTAGTAATTTATATAAAACAGCGCAGGATCATCTGCAGGGATGATGTTGTTCTATCAACGTTTAATATTATATGACAAGGGAACGGTTGCGTAAACACGATGCGAAGAAGAATCCTTGTGTATGTGAATAAAATGTGTAATTGAAGCCATTGGAAATTTCACTCATAAGCTCGGGAGTAGTGGGAGTGATGCCCTACAAGACCGATAAACTCGATCGAATGATTATAAAAATATGCGTCGTCGAAAAATTTCTCTCAAACATCAATAAAATATGCATTGATGTATTTTAAATATGATTGGAGTATTTTCTCAACATTCAAAGTCTGTTTTACATCGTATTTTGAATATTTATCTACAAAAAAAATCAATCTGATGCGATAATTTAGCTCCATTTACGAATCGTGAATTGATGAATATATTAAAACAAAGCCTATATGTTCTAATTTTACTAAATACAGAAAAAAATAATAAAACCGTATATAGATTGACGAACGATTGGAATGACCTTATGCTCTTCAGTGTTTACAAAAAGGAAAAAAAAGGTTGAATGGTCGTAAACAAATGAAGTGAAATGTCATGATAATTCGTTGTAGCTCCGCATACTCGGATATACATATAGTACACCGTTCAATAATAGGCAGCAGAAAGGAAACCAGGCCTCAATTAGGAACGAATTGGTCGTTTCCTCAAAGACAAAGCGAGCCAGAGCCAATATTGGCCAAATAGTGGCGGGGCTATTTTGAAATGGGATATTTTAATTTAGACGTAGAGGAGAGATATTTCTATTAGGACGGCGGTATATAGCACTGCTGCTGCATTGTGTCGGGGCTTTTTGCAACGAGCCCCGTGAAAGGGGTCTGTTTTAATGACCCGGAAGTGGCCTGGCTCCACCTGCAGTGTCGAATTCAATCCCCCGCATGTACACGCCAACGATCCTCTTTGCACCAATTCAAGGTGATTCTCCCTGTATGCTCGACGCTTTTTTCTCAAAGACGCGAGCAAGATATATATACCTTTTGTGCCTCGATCGAGTTCTCGTTCTTCCATCGCACAGTTTCCCTCGTATATCACAGTACACTAATATATCTATATACTATCCAAGAATCGTTTCATGTCATCCCGCGCCTATAAGTGGCTCTAATTTCTACTCTTTCACGAGGTTTTTATTCTTTTGCGATGGTAGCAAAGCTTCTTTAAACCTTCTAATTTAATTCTCGATTATTTTCGAACCAAACGCACCTCTCTATGATAGTAAAACAATACGTAGTATAAGTGACCTGTCAAATTTTCTCTCGATCATACCTATATCAATGTTTCTTCAATTAAACTCGACTATTCGCACTCGATTGAAGTTTTAGAATTTTGGAATTTAATTCCTCGTCAAAATAAACAAGTGAAATATGTATAAGCTTCAACAATTCACAGTATGAATTATACGAATCACGTTTACTTTACTTCACCTTTCTCGTAGTCATAATCAAAAGAAAACTTGTGGTCAAAATGAATATTTTTAGAAACAATATTATCGTCTCTGATCAAAATTATATTTTTTTCCCATTCTTCACGTGGAGATTTTTCGATTGAAGGATATTTTTTTGCGAATGAATTTAGACCAAGACATGGCAGATCGAGAAAACGATTTTATCAACTTGTTTCTGATGGCTCCAGATCTATAAATTCAGCAACTGTCTGCGAGAATATAATAAGTGTATCCCACAAGTTACAAACCGATCAGTTTAATTATCCAAGCTGGCAAACTTTAAATACAACCCGCTAAGACTATAACGCATGCGTATAGGGGACGTTATACTCGCCAGGCAGGAATTGGATACTCTATAACGAAGAAAAAACGACGATTCAAAAATAAATTGTCACTCTTAAATAATGAATCTGCGTTGGCAATTAATTGAATCGGTAATGGAAATAAAATGTAATGATAGATAGGAGGAAACGCGCGAGATCCAATAATAACTGCTAGCGCTGTCGCCTCTGCTGGGAGCTGTCGCGAGGTGGGTGGGGTGGGGAGGCCGGTGGGTCGATTCTCGTCGGGCAGTAGAGGATTGCAGGACTGCGAACAAGCGACGCTATACTCGATGGCCATTGTTGCTCCGAATGCTCCAAACTGCAATTGGAACGGTTATCCAGCGAAAATTTAACATTGAACCAGTGCGCTTGCTAAACAGTCTCTGCTCGAGAGCCAGAGCCAACTTTGGAAGACATTCGATCGACCGCTGCAGGCGAGCATAATACTCAATCGTTTTCTCTGATTCTTGCAGGGCAAACTCGTCGCTTCCATCATGAATCTTCTCAAGAGTAAGTTATCACTTTCAATTGACCTTTCAATTTGATAGATAACAATCATTATGCGGATGAGAATTTGTCGAATAGAGGGCTTTATTGTCTTTGTGTCTGCTCCAATTAATAATTGAATTTTATTAATCTTCCCAAATTCAGTTAGCGAATATAAGAACTTCAGGTCAGCAGTGGAATCTTCGGGCAAAGAATTGGTCGAAAGGATCACATATGTGAGTGGACATTGATCAACTTTACACAAATAACCCCAAAAGACTTGTTGTTTCAATGGTTAATTTTCATTTCAGTTCTGGGAAGATGACCTTTGGTTGAGAAGAAAATGGAGTTATACAGAAGAAAACTCTAAAGAACTATATATGAAAGAAATATGTTTCATGATAAATGATGAGCAAATGTAGGGAACATGTTATTAGACGTAACGGCACTGCCTTAAGAACATTCTAAACTATTTTTCTTATAGAGAGCTCTTGAACCCTATAATGGAAGAAGAACCAAAGTGTAAGGTAACATTTGGACAAGGAAACCTCCAAACATTATCTTTAGTTTTAAAATTCCAGTTGACAGATATGAAAGTTACTGGTACGATGCGTAGCTATAGTCCTTCCAAGCCTTGTAAAACTTTGCCCTATGAGTAAGGATTTTGAATATGAGAATAATTCAAAGTTACTTTTAAGTACTGTTTTGGATCTGTCTTTAAAACTTTTCAATTACAGGTTATTTTTGAAAGATGTTGAGTTTGAAATAATGGCTGGACTTATCATTCGAGGAGATAGCTTTTGGATAGAAAATTATTCCAATGAATACTTAAATTTCAATGTAACCATTTCTTGTAAAAGTAAGGATGAATCAAAAGATATTTTCCAACTGGACAAGATCCAAGATTCACCCCTTAGTAAGATAAAATCAATTAGTTATTTTCAACTCTTTTTATGCTGGGAAATTTATTTAGAACTATCATTTACGATTGAATTTTTTTTTGTTAATTACTCAGAGTGCTCAAATCATGGAAATATTGAAGAGAGTAAAGAAAAATTTTAAGCATAATTTGTTCCAAAATTTAGCTGAAATAACTTGTATAAACCAGCATAGGAGTTGTTAAAACTTGAGTTGAAAATGATTTAACATGAACTTCAATCAATAGGAAAGTCAATTGAGAAGTATATTGTGGAAAAACTAACAAAAGATATAATAATTGCTGTTGAAGATAGAGTAGGTGAAGTATGTGTAGCCACATCTGTCCATAGAATGCTTGATAATGAGTATAGCTATCGTAATAAGTTGAGGTATACCTTGGGAAGTATCACAAATATTACGAGTGCATTGTGATTAAATGTTCATATTTTTCAGGCTCCATAAGAAGACCATTGAATCTGCTTTTCAGAGGTTGATTGCTGAGATATGTACTCTGGTTAATGAAAAATTGGAGAGCCAAAAGCTGTCAGAACTGAAATTGCCTGATCTGCAAGGAAAATTGATGGAAAAAGATAGTGGAAGAGGTACTTTTAAGGCTACTGATGGATCTCTAAAAAGCCTAGCATCTTTACAACAACTTGGGGACATAACTCTTCAACAAGATGGAGATGATATTATTTTATACGTTTTCCTTTATTTCTCTTATTTAGATGTAAGTATTAAAATTATTAAACTTGCATGAGTATCCAATTAACAATGACTAATATTACAGATTGTTTACAAACATCTTAGTATAAAAAAGAAAGATTCAGAACATATAAGATCATTCGAAACTCCTGAAAATTCTAATTCATCATGCTTGAAAATCAAATTTAAGAAAATGGATGATGGAAGAATCGACATAACTTTACTTGATTATAAGGTTAATGACCTTGGGTAAGAATTATTCAAGATTATCAGTATAGAGAATTATTGATAAAAAATAGTTTTCTAAAAATGCCATATCAAATACACAGCCCACTCATACAATGTGTACATAGTAAACAATAACAGAAGGAAGTTATAGCAGATTTTTAATCCCAACTTTACAGTTAAAAAATTATTGTGAGGTGACAAGAAATTTGGTCATTTTTTTTAACTGTTTATAGCTACTAGGTTTTGAATAGGAGAGCACAGAGCACAGACATTCACATTGTCAACTGGTGCCACGAGCTGACATTGATGTATATACATGTATAATACACTGTAAATGTTGATTCCTGGTCTGTGTGGCTTTTTCTCTGCCATACTCTCTATAATTAATTGATAAGTTGGTATAAAAATGAACTAAAATTTTTAATTTATTAAATATCAGAGTTGGCTATGTATTTAATATTGTAGTTCCTTGGAATTTTAAAAAATGTCATATTACATTATCACCTTTATTACTATTAGTTACATTGAAATCAACTGGGAGTTGCCAGAGAATGATTCTTTCAAGAAATCTATTGAACCAGAACTAGCTATGTGGCTCAATTATACACTGGAATATATAGCTCCATCGATTATCGAAGAACGGATTAAAAATTGCTTGACAGAAGTATTGAAAAATGACAAGTTGATTCCTTTAATTTTACATGCAGAAGTAGAAGATACATGTGACAGTGACCCAATGGATGAAGAAAGTGATGAAGAATCAGAAGATGAGCAAAAAAGTGAAGAACATGAAGCTGAGGGCAATGGTGATTAAATATGATCTGAGTTTTGAAATCCTTTTTGCTGATCAACATTAATTTAGACAAATAATCATTTGCCAATTACGATTGATTTTATTAAATTATTTCCAACTATGATTATGTCTAGACATGATGAATGTTTTAGAAAATACTTAAATTTATAATTATACTTAGATATGTGTTCATCAATATGTTTTTATATTGAGGAAATACAATTCTCTCATTCTTCCATGAATCAAAAATCACATGAATATTCTTCCAAAGAATTAAATATTTATGACTGAAAGATTTTCATGAATAATTTCAATCTTGAAATTAAAGAGCTTCATATTTCTATAATTCACTTCATTTAGCCAGCTTTAAGAAGCTTTTGCGTATGTACATACATAACATGTGAAACCATTTTGGTTTTGACTTCAATCTATATTATATATAATTTATGTCTATTGATTATTGTAATAATAATTCTTAATTTTCTACATTACATGTAGTTATTATTTTTCATCTATCTTACCAAAAATCACTTCCAACCCAAGTTACAAATTTTTCAAGAGATTCATTTTACAACCAAAAATTAAATTTTGAGTAATATTTTCCCTAAATTTAGACAATTATTACTTAATAAAAGTATTGAACTCTCAAATTTGAGAAGTTAATCATATAGATGGAATAATAAGAAATTCAATAAAAAATGATTCTTACATGCTTGAATTTAGAATCTTGATACTTGTCAACCCATTGGGCCACAACATTTTTTTCTATGGCTATCCTCATAGAAAAAAGTATATATAACCTATAATTTGAATGACTATTGTAAAAAGTAATATAACAGGTTGAAAAGTCAGTGGTAAATGAATATATATATGTATGAGAAATCCTGAAGATGATGTATTTTTGGGTCATATAGATACCAAATTTATTTTCATGCACTCCTAACGAGATATCAATTTACTTTTAGCAATTAATAATTGCTGTATATTTTGGCCTATATTTTGTCACTTTTTCTGAAAAGGAGGTTAGAGTTTCAAAATATATTTCATCTCATTTTGCATCTCATTTAAACTATACACAATACTTATTTTTCCTTCTCTAATAAATATCAAGGTGAGCGATATAATATCAAGATGAACAGTGAATCAAACATACTAAACAAAGGAGGTACTCCAGAGACAGAAATTCCAACAGATACTCAGATTGTAAATCTCAATGGTATGCTCTCCATTGAAAATAGTTTAATTCCAGAAGAACTCTTAATCCATATATTCAGTTTTGTTGATTATCAACAATTGATTTGGTGTCATTTGGTCTGTAAACAATGGAACATATTGATAAAAAATTATGTATGGAAGAAAAAAGCAGAAGCAATCACTGGTCAAAAATTTCCTATTGATGCCAATCTAACTTGGAAATCATATTACTCCATTTGCATTAAAAGACCATTCAACAGGAATCTCTTACTTTCAAACCATGTACTTTTAGAAAGTTCAGAAGACTTTGTAACAATTGATTTTGATACTAATCCTCCTTTGAATGTTTTGCCATTACCTGAAGATTCAAGAATGAAAGGAAGAACAAACTGGGTTACCTTACGCGATGGACATGGATATTTTAACTTGAGAAGAAGATTCACTATTGATTTATTGAAAGAGGGTTTTACTGAAGAGTTGTTGGACTATTTACAACCAATAGTTAAGGTCTGTATGATGAAAAATGTATATTCGAATGAGAAATAATTTTTCCTGTGGCTATCAACTATAGTTTATATTTAGGTAAGCGAATGGTATTGCTGTAGGTCAGAAAATGATAAAGCCAGTTATGAATGTTCTATAAAATTATTGGAGGCCAGAAATGATGATTATGGAACAAGAGTGATTAGAGCTCACCATGTTTGTAAATATCTAACACATGCTCATCAAAAAGGTCATTGGTTGGAGGTTTGTAAATTGTTTATAGTAAATTTAGTATCAATTGATTATTAAAAGTAATGAGAATATTATTTTTTAGTTATCGTCTGAATTTAAAAATTACGATAAAGGTTTGAGGGTGATAAAATTTTATGATGGTGGAAAAAATGGAATCATATTGGGAGGTGCTTGTATTGAACTAACAATTCCTGCCCATCAGAATGAGAATAAGAAAAAATAATAATTGTAAATAAAGATTGATAACTGTGATTTCTTATGTCATTATACCTTTTATGTATTGTATATTTTATATTTAAATGGATTTTTATAAATTTGTAAATAAACTGATTCCTTCTGTAGAGGTGTAAGAAACAATTTTATTTATAATAAAAATTTGTTGACACACAATATTTTTTGAATCACTTTTGCAAACAAATATGTTTCACACATAATAATCAACATATATCTATATGTATACGAACACACATACAAACAAAATCTCGTCGATGATAACAACTATACCCCGGTAGTAATATAGCCGTTAGAAAGAAAAAAAATGTACACGATTATTTACAACCACGCGTTTATATACTGTCATATAATTATTGAACAAATATATGTACTTATGGCATCATTGAAAAAATTATGAAAGGAAAGCAATGAGTAGCCATGAACAAATAAGTATTTATAAAATACTTATACCTCGATACGCGCGATACCATTTCAAGCCGGTGAAAATTCAAGCCCGAGTTTTTCGTTAATGCCGCCTGGTGCATGATACTGCAGATCGCTCTTATTCTTATTCAAGTCGCTTCGACAAGATTGCGCAATCGTTACCGGCTTGGTGCAGTCCAGTCAGTGCAGTGTCGGTGCGTATATAAGTATATTCAGAGTTTTATAAGACAGATAATAAAGCTCGTGCTGCACGGAATATACATATATACTTACTATACACGTTTGTGGCCTTGCAAAATTCGTGTGGTTCGATTAAGTATATATATTATTAAACGTGCGTTGTGCAGTGGTCGCACGCAAGCCCATATACAAACAAATGAGCCGACTGGTAGCTCGCGTCATTCCTTCCCTGGGTCGCTCGCTGATCACTTGCTCGTCTCGAAGCTTTCACGCCACTGCATCGAACATGGTTATCGCTGTGAGTTGAGTCTTGAACGTTATATATACCTTCGTCATGCCTTCGTTTATATTTTTCCAATATATCTTCTATAGTAATTTGCTGTCTTTTCATAAAAATTGATCATCATTCACTTGTGTCAGGAAATACTTGCTTTGATGTTAGTCTATTCTCCAAATGAGATTGATAAGAATTTTTTAAGTATTCACGTTTTTCATCATTCACTGATAAAGTGTTTAAAACAGATGTCTCTCTCAAAATGTTTTATGTGGCATAACATAATTTCTCCAGTACTTCCCTATGTGTATAAGCTTAATTAAATTGTTTCAGGTAGGAGATAAACTTCCCTCTGTGGACTTGTTTGAAGATACACCAGCAAACAAAGTTGACTTGGCTAAACTTTCTGCTGGGAAGAAAATCATTGTTTTTGCTGTCCCAGGTGCATTTACTCCAGGATGCTCAAAAGTGTGTATTCATCACAGAGATATTACAAATAAGCAGAATGATCATTCATAAATGTTTCTCTTTATCTTAAATCTACTGGGAGTACTGAATAATTTTTTTAAATGTTTCCAATTCTATCCATTGAAAGTAGACCAATGTTATCTTATCTAGACTGCTTACAAATACTTGGAAAGAAAAAATATCTTGTCACTAAATCAAGATGTGCAGATGAATAATAATTTCAAACCGCAAATCAATGATAATATTCTTAGAAATTAAGTCTGAATAATTTTATCACATTCATAATTTTTTATACTAAGAAGATTGAATGTTTTTACCATTGATTCTAGACACATCTGCCAGGTTATGTTCAACGAGCTGATGAATTAAAGTCAAAGGGCTTCAGTGAGATAGTTTGTATTGGAGTAAATGATCCTTTTGTAATGTCAGCATGGGGAAAGGATCAAAATGCACAAGGAAAGGTGAGTTAAAAATGGATTGAATGAAAATTTTTATTAATCTCTTTCTCTATAGTACCATGATATTATATTGTAGGTTCGCATGCTAGCTGACCCTGCTGCAAAATTCACTGATGCCTTGGATCTCTCAGTTGACTTGGCAGTACTCGGAGGAAAACGCAGCAAACGTTATTCCATGATTGTTGAAGATGGTAAAGTCACAGAATTGAATGTTGAACCTGACAATACTGGACTTAGCTGTTCATTAGCAGACAGATTCAAGTGAAATATCTAAAGTGATCACAAAGTTACTGTAACTCATTAAGTTATTTTCAATAATTGAAAAATATTGGTATTTATTCAATTATTAAAGTATAGGTAACAATGTCTAGTTATTATTTATACTCATTTAAGATATTTTTAGATACTGCAAAAATGATGTTATGAACAATAAATAGAAATAATTCCAATACCATATATGCCTGTACATTTATTATTTTTATTCATTACAGATAATAAGTATAAATAAGTTATAATGAGATATTGAAAATTTATTCACAAAAAAATTTGAGAAGTTTTATTTTAACAGATAAAGTAAGTTATTAACATCACACATGAATTATTATTGAAATAATTTGCATTTTCATGATCTAAACTTGAAAATATGAAACAGTATAGATAATTTTATTTATTTAATTACGAGTAGAATTCTGAAATGACTGTACAGTTATTTATTTCCCTAAATGACCTAAAAAGAAGAAACGAGAAAACGGCTGTGTATTTGTATCGCATTTGGTTGAACTATTAATGCGAACTTGATAATTATTGAAATTGAATCATTACACTTCATTAATTTACATCAAGATTTCATCAATATTGGGTAATAAATTATTTCATTGAAGTATTGAGCGCACTTTATACTTGAATAAAACTTGAGTTTGATTTTTGCAGGGATATAGAAAAATATTGAACTAGAACTAATTATATAACATACTAATATAATGAATTAAATATTAATTGAAACTGGCGCTAAAATTAAAATGGAGGGAAAATATATAATATATGTGGCAGCCAGCGTTGGTTTCGAGGATGCGATATTGAAAAAAGGTAAGCATTTGAGCAACTTCAGACTGCTCCGGCGGAGCACCGAGCGAGCGGTAGTGGACGCGCAGCATAATCGCACGTTCGAATTGAGGTATGTTGAGATATCCAATATGTATACATATGCATCTTTATACTAAAAAACTGCTCTCTTCCTCGTTTTTAGTCATCCTAAATCCACAAAGGTGCAACTCAAATTTAATCTAGCAGTGGGCAAGGAACCAATAAAGTATGCAGCGGAAAAATTTCCATCAAAAGTCTCTACCGTCTGTTTCCAACCTCAACTCTGCAGTGGATGAAAATGTAGTATAACTTATAGTTCATCGAAGCATACTTTGATAACTGCAGTCTACGTAAATTCTACGGTTATACATTGATTATTTGCATCATCCTTAAATGTTTCACGTTCATTTTAGTAATTAAAAGATGTAACAGAAGTACTCTAGGTACAGTGTTAATTGTTTTTCATTGCTCCGTAGCCATGAAAACACTTTGGGACTATCTGGTTTTCTCGATGGTCCTATCTGTCAGAGATGTGGTTTTGTTCTCAATGGCACCAGAAGTTCACATGTAAACCCCATTACTGGTATAAGCAGAGGTTGCAGTCCAGGAAATGCTCGAGTGAAGTACAGCAACGAACTTGCATGATGAAGTCGAAGTCACAGCAGTCGAGTCACAGTCAAGAAGCTGCATATGAAATGTGTAAGAGATCTTGGTTGAAACTCAAAAAAAATTATTCTCAAGGAGTTGGAGGTACGTTGGATCTTGTTGTTATTGGTGGCTATATTGTCTCTGTATACAGTAAAATTTCCTCAATCTGTTAGTACAAATGATTATTCATCAATTTATTTCGAAAATTAGAAAAAATTTCATAATATTCTTGCTTAAATGTTTTCAAATTTCATTCCAGTTTTTAGACTTATAATAATTATACTAATATTTTTTTGTAATGAGTACTGGCTTATATTTACGTGACTCATATAGAATATACAGTAATTTCCTCTTATAGTTCCCTAGATATTGAATGTGATGTAGTATCACTCATAGAATTTACATTCTGAAATGTTTACAGATGCTTTAGTGAATGCTTAATATCCATTTGTGGTCAGCACTTCATTCGATAACATGGCACAGAGATTTCCAGTGCCTAATGCCGCCAGCAATGTCCCACCACCTAATCGGTATGCACCACCTTCAGTGCCACCAAACATGAGATAGTATTCAGGACCTTATTTCCCAGTAAGTTATTAAGTATTTGTGGTTCACCAACTCATTAATATCTTTTCCATAATACTACTTATCAATGCAGAATTATAACCTATCCATGATACTAAAAAAATTACAATACAAACTGAGTTTGTGATTAGTCATTTACTTTCGCTGTATTCTAGTATAAAAATTCATTATGATCAAATCCGGATCCAATATACATCGTAAACCTTATTTCGTAACACAGCAGAGAACTGGTTTCACTACTCCACCTCAGATGGGTGCAGCAGGTCAATTGGGACCCGGTCAACTGGGACCAGGTCCTGGAGGCAAGGACCTATGTCCACACCACCTGGAAAAAGAAGTGCTGATCAGCGTATGCCTATGTCACAGCAAAAAGCGTAAGAAATTTGATCATTATTTCTTTCATTATCATTCATTTATAATTTAATTTATTGTTCTTGGAGCATTGAAAACTAGCTGTTCCACTATTGTGTAGCACAAAATAACGAAAACTATGTATGAAACAGTTATAATTTAAATTAATTTACTTTTTTTTTTATTCTTTTTGAGTTCATCAAATCTGGAACAACAGTCTAAACCCATCATGGCCTACATCACAATCAATTTTTCCAAATTTGTTTTGATTTTTCAAATCTTTCGTTATTTTTCCTTTTTTTCTTTATTGATACTCATCTAGGTATTTTTGGAACAGTGACTTTTCACATTCCACATCGAAAAAGAAGAAAAAGCTAGCCGACAAAAATTTGCCTCAAAAAGTACGTGCATTAGTACCAGAGTCACAAGCTTATATGGACTTATTAGCTTTTGAACGCAAGCTTGATGCCACAATAATGAGAAAGCGTTTAGATATTCAAGAAGCTTTGAAACGCCCTATGAAGCAGAAGCGTAAATTGAGGATTTTCATATCAAATACTTTTTATCCTGCTAAAGAAGCTACTGAAAATGAGGAAGGCTCTGTAGCATCATGGGAACTTAGAGTAGAAAGAAGACTTTTGGATGATAATAAGATTGATCCTAATAAGGTACTATTATAAAAATCGATTGTTATCTTCTTTTTAAACTTGGATAATATAAATTTGAATTCTTTTCCAGGTGAAGAGGAAATTTTCATCTTTTTTCAAAAGCTTAGTCATAGAGTTAGATAAAGATTTGTATGGACCAGATAATCATTTAGTAGAATGGTATCGTACCCTAACAACACAAGAGACAGATGGTTTCCAAGTAAAAAGGCTAGGAGATAAGAATGTTCGCTGCACCATTCTTTTGCTTCTTGACTACCAACTAATTAATTTATTGATTAGATAAGGAACCAGATCATCTTATAGATGATAAAAATTCTGTTCAACAGAGTACTGAAGATTTGGTATTTTCAAATTATAAAACAGGGAGGTATTTAAAGAAGTGAGTAGATATCCGTTTTATATCCCAAAGAGAGAATAATATATGTTATATAATTTCTTTTTTCTATATTCCCAGTTCAATCAAACAGAGGCTATTAGAAAGGATACCTCAATTCATGAACAAGTGTAAATCTTTTTGCAATACTTCAAAAGAGATTAACACTCACAAAAGATTGAACAATTTGACTTTGAGCAAAAGTGCAGAATTACTTGAAATTTTAGAATTATCTCAGCTGATGGAATCATGTTTAAAAAGTAACCACTATATAGAAGCATTAGAGCTTTCCCAGTATGCAAGACATTTAGGAGTAAAACATGGTGATGTCCCTATCATAGCGGTAACTCATTTAATCTTTATTCCATGCTTATTCTGATGACATTGCCTTGTAATCAATCAATATTGATATTTTGAATTTTTAGAATGTAGCAAATGAGATTGAAACTATTTGGTCTCAAATGGTGAATCAGGTTGTTGATTCTTTGAAAGAAGATCTCCCTCTACCAAGATGCTTTCAACTTGTTGGTTTGCTAAGATCAATGGATGCTTTTGCAGAATCTGAACTCTGAATAAAATTAATGGAATCTATACCTGCAAAAAATTGTGAGAAAGAATCTTTATTAAAAATTTATTTTTCTCATTGATGTTAACAACTATATTTTTTTTCATTCAATAGCTAATATTCATTTAACAAAAACTATTGAACTATCAAGGATCCACTTATTCAACATCATAACACAATATAAAGCAATGTTTAACGACGATGATCATTATCAACTGGAAGAGATATGATGATAAACGGTTCTGCCATTTTTCATCAGTGGTTGGAAGAGAAAGTAGGAATATAGATTATAAAATGGAATAATATTCTGCTTGTTTCATTTTTTATGATTTGCAATTAATTCTCACTTCTCTAGATATCACAGTTTCTTGAAACTCTGGAACTAGATTTACCTGGTATAACATCAATTGATTCAATACTTGGACAATGCACATATTTTGGTTTATCTTTTGGTCGAGTTGGAGCAGATTTTACAGGACGCATGTCTGATATATTTATGAAAGTGATATAGAGTTAGATAAAGATTTGTATGGACCAGATAATCATTTAGTAGAATGGTATCGTACCCTAACAACACAAGAGACAGATGGTTTCCAAGTAAAAGGGCTAGGAGATAAGAATGTTCGCTGCACCATTCTTTTGCTTCTTGACTACCAACCTTTGCAGGTATTGTACACTAATTAGATTAATTAATTTAAATAAAATCCATACAAAGAACAAATGAACTATATTCGGTATCAGATTATTTCGAAGCTTAGATTCTTTGAAATAAATACTAATCAATTTTTCAGTTCAAACTTAATCCTCGACTGGCACGTCTTCTGGGAGTTTGCACGCAAACGCGACCAGTTATTATATCAGCTCTATGGCAATATATAAAAACTCATAAGCTTCAAGATTGCCATGAGCGGGAGTATATAAACTGCGACTAATATTTAGAACAAATCTTTGCTTGTCCTAGAATGAAGTTTGCGGAAATTCCGCAACGATTGAATTTATTTTTGTATTTAATAGTAGTTTATTATTGTAATAAACATTACAATACTAATCAATTTTGAAATAAAGAATTGAATGACAAATATTTGAATTTTATATACATCTCATATAGAAAGATTCTGGATGGATCAAAACTTACCCATTTAATTTAATAAAAATGAAGTGTTATCTAAAAAATCTTGAAAACAAACATGTTTTATATAATGTTCATCTTCCCTAATTTTTGTTGGTCAAGATGTTTAAATAAGAATAGGATTAAAAATAAAATAAAATGAAACAATTTTTAATGTAATATTAAATCAATTTCAGGTACTGAAACCAAGCAAACAGTCTGTTATGATATTGATGTGGAAGTTGATGATACATTGAAGACACAAATGAATAATTTCTTACTATCTACTGCAAACCAGCAAGAGATTCAAAGTCTCGACAACAAGATTCATGAAACATTTGAGACTATAAATCAACTGAAAACTAATCGAGAATTTTTCCTAAGCTTTGCAAAGGATCAGCAGTTGGAGTTGTAGTCCAATCCAAGGAGTTGGAACAGGCTCTTGGAATTAGGAACTCTTAAGGAAAATTTGGATCCATTGAAATATCTCACTTTAGTCATATTATATTATAGACTTAAGAATGAACTCCATCTTGGCAGATCTGCGTCAGAGAAAGATTTTGTATCTATTTAAAACTATACATAAGTAAAGAATGGACGTGTGAAAAAGTGAATAAAGGGTGAACTGAATTTTCATCAGAGTGTAAATCAGTGTGAAATTTATTTTATTTCTTATAGGTACACTGAAAATAAAAAAATACATTTTATAATTGAATAACGTTTTTACTTCAAAAATCCATTAAAATAATTACCCCACATTTGTGAACGAAAATGAGATATAAATGCACATTTTAAAAAAGAAATAGTAATAAACAATCTCGCTCACAGACTTAATAATGTCGAGATCAATTCTCAGATGACAGACTTACTCACGCCCTTGTTCGAATTGTTTTTCATAGTTATCGGATATTAGTCATTGGCCTGATTGTCTCATGAATTTAAGATCATTAGATGTTTTAAATACTTTTAGAGATTTTGACTTTCTCATATTACGTATCGTCAGTTTTTTTACAAGTCTTAGAGAATGGATTAGAATTCATATTTCACTTCGAAGTGCATGCAACATTGTGTCATTGCTAATGAAATTTTTAAAAAATACTGTTTCTTGAGCAACATGAATTTTTGTTTCTTCTCATACATATTTTCGAACTTATTCCTTGTATTTTCGCACTCATTGCGCTTGAAATTTGAAAACAAACTAAAATTGATAACTATGAACCTTCACCGCAATCATTTTCGAATGAATTCGAAATATTCAAAAAAAAGAATATTCGAAAAAAAAAAGAATAGAAAGAAAAGAGTAGAGGAAAAAACAAAAGATGGAGTAGAGGTATACAATAGGTTACAGTAGATTGAGAAATCGGACGACAAATTCGGAATTCAGAAATCGGACTTCTAAGATTCTCTCAGACTAGTTATAAGATTTGGATAAGAAGATAATTGGATAAGAAGATTGTTGTAGATCATAGGTTACAGTAGATTGAGAAATCGGACGACAGATTCGGAATTCAGAAATCGGACTTCTAAGATTCTCTCAGAAGACTAGTTATAAGATTTGGATAAGAAGATAATTGGATAAGAAGATTGTTGTAGATCATCAGGTAAATTTAGTTAATATTGGTCTTAATTATTGGTTAAAAAAATTAACTAAGTCTGGAGCTAGTTGGTCGTTACCTGATCAAAATAAGCAATTATTATGATCAATTATTATTATGTACAATTAGCCTCTTCCTCTACCAGTCTCACCTACCCTGACCTCTCCCTCTGACTCTTGCTATAACAAAAAAATCATTAATGATTAAAAAATTGCACGGTGACAACTTGTTGACAGCAGAAAATGAGTGTAAGCATACCTTGTGCTCGCAGGATGGCAGACTTTCCTCTACCTGCAGAATCAGCGCCTTTGCCCCCATGTCTTTTGAACATAAGAGCATTCTTTAACATGTCAGGCAGTATGAGAAATCTGATTTTGGAGCCACGAATGTAGACATTCTCTAGCTGTGCAACACGTCCATCTCTGTAGGTGACCGTGATGTTTTGCATCTAACAATTCATATTGTCCTCAGCCTTGATGAGCTTGCCACGGTATACCTCACCGTTATTTGTCTGGCATGTCATGATGTGGCCTCCAGCTTCGTGCAACACTTTAATCAGTACTCCGATCGACATTTTTTCTTCCTAGAAGACTATAATAGACTTTGAGAGATAATCACAGGTTTCCAACCATGTTTATTGACATAGAATAATAAGGGTATTTAATTTACTATAATATTAAAATGAAGCTTCAGTTAGTTAAAAATGAAATAAATGAATACATTAACCAATAGATTTATTTATCAATTGAAGTTCTAATTCAGTTGCAATATTTAATTTTTGGACGATCTATACATACTTTAGATGATGTTTTTGAGGTTATATATCCTGACGTTTGAATGCACCTCAATATTTCAGTTCCCAAATCAAAATATCAATGCAAGTCCTGTTGGAAACACATTCTCTTAATACATTATACCCAAGTATACTTGCCCTACTGCAAAAAATCACCTGAGAAATCAGGTGATTTCTCAGGTGATTTTTTGCCATCACCAGAGATCCCTGAAAGCCACAGGGTCTAATGCTCAGCCATTCCTGAGAAAAAAAATAAAACATATTATGAGATTTTTCAATTATTGGCGGTACAGGGCATAACATTGCATATGCTATTTGAATGCATATCAATACCCGCCAACCATATGTACCAATCAATTTTTTATAAATTTGACTCAAAGATAAACTCTAAAACTATCTTGACAAATTTCCACTGGTTTTAGGCATACTTCCCTTATAGGATGTATAAGGGTCTCAAGCGCTAACCAGGTTATCATGGGAAACATGTTATACCACTTCCCACCCAACAAAACACGCATTTATCTTGAGCCCACCCATGAATATATATCAGAATATATATTTTACACTTGAAAAAGAAAGGAAATACCGTCAACACTACTTCTTTCTTCCCTACAGTCCAGAACACTTGAATTTTTGACGTTAAACAGTCGTATCTATTCAAAACTGTGTCTGGACTTACAATATCCTCATGCGTGTGGATATTTCTTAAGCCTATGGGACTGATGGGCACATGAGACAGAAAAAATGTACGTACTCACCGCAAGTAATATGCGCTTCATAGATGCTGCAAAATAACCTATCTCTTACATGAATGTTGACAACACTGCAAGTTTGTTGGGGATTAGTTTTTGCGCAAACTTGTTCCTTTTTCTTGAATCACCATTATGTTTATCAGCTCCCACTGAATGTGTAGCCTCCAGCATTCACAGAAATGATGTCCTATAAAGGGAGAAAAATAACACTCCAAGCCTCATCCACTCATGATTTGACTCATCTTGAAGTACCTGAAAATGAAAACACAAAGAATCATTTTCTTTGAATTTAAAGGTTAAAAGTAGCAAAAATCTAGTTAAACTAATAGAGAAAGAGAGTTTCAGAGCTACATAAATTCAACTAGAGTAGAAATTAGACACCCAAAATCAAAGGTTAGGTTACACTATGTACTTATCTGATGATTGATGATCCTTTCTGCAGCAATCAGCGTTCCTTCATGATCCGGTAGGAGAATTTTTCCAGACCCAAATTTTAGAAAGAGTTTCACTTCCACAGCACTATCCATAGTTGTACACAGAGTTACACAGCACCACATGTGCCAAACCAAAACAACAGGATAAGTGTCGGCCATCCGTTGGCGCAACAATTAGTTATCACTGACTGTTGTGAGATTCCAGTCAGCTGTGATCTGGTGTGAAATTCAAATGCTGCAACTTTACATGCAATATATGGGTTTGTACTACTTTTGCTGCTTTTTATATAATTTTTTATCAAATTATTTGGAAAAAGCGATTCAATATTAGAGTGAGTTGAATATTAATAATATCATTTTTTTTAATTATTATTTAATAATTATTTAATTATTTAGAACAATTATCAATAATTATATAATAAGAGATCGTTTATTACACACTGATCGATAATTTAACAATAGCCAACATTATTCAAATTATATCTTGAAAATATAAAATGTTCAAATATTGATGAAATATTTATCACATTAATTAATTATTAATTATTGATTATTGTTCTTATTTCAACATATTAATTTATAGTTACGTATAACCATAATTAAAAAAAATATTGTAGCTATTGTTAAATTATCGAAGAAATTAAATAATTATTAAATAATAATTAAAAAAAATGATATTATTAATATTCAACTCACTCTAATATTGAATCGCTTTTTCCAAATAATTTGATAAAAAATTATATAAACGACCCTAGAATTATTACTTGCTCAAATTTAAGCTCCAAAAAATTTTTAGCTGCCATTGTATCAATGAGAGTAGTGTTTGCGCGAGTGTGGAATACTTTCTGATTATATGCTGGAGTTTTTCAAAGGGTATTGACGCGGTTAGTATTTAGCGTGTTATACATTCCTAGTATATATAGTAAGCTTCAAGGATGAACTACTCACGTTCCATCAACCTCAAAATTTTTTTTGCTGGCTTAAATTGAGCCCCACGAATTTTTGCTGGCATTGTGCCGATGATAGTTGTATTTGCGCGTGTTTGGAATACTTTCTTATTCTTTTGCTGGCTCAAATTAACCCATTAAGTCCCAAATTGCAGAAATGTTATTGGTACTTTCGAGCTAAAATATTTTGATGAATAAGACGGAAGGTTTATTGCAAAATAGTCATTCCTACTATTTTCGGATATGCTCTACACGATACAACGGTTAAAAAGACTGAAAAACTTAATTTTTAATAAATAATTAACAAATTAAAATGAAAAATGCGATTTTTAGGAGCACTTTTTTTTTCAATCCAAAAATCAGGGAGAGAAGGAATTTTATTTTCACCGTCGAAAATATGCACAAAGGGCACAAAATATTTGATCTTTCCAAATTCGTTGAGTTTTTTCGACTATGATTTTTTTCAGCAAAATGGCGGCCAAAAAACGGGAATCAATATTTTGTATTTTCATTTTATCAATATTTTAAGGGGGGATATACAGTTCGAATGAAAAAAAAATTCGATTTTTTTTTTTTCATAAAAAGTTAGTAAATTTCCCGTAGAATATGCTCCTGAAACCCTTTCTTCGAAATTCGAACTCCAAGTGTTTTTTCCAAGGGATTGCTGATTGAAGTGTAAGTACGATTTATCGGTAAATTAAAACTTTCAACGCGTTTTTCTCAAAACTGCATTTTTGGAGTTTATGCCGGTGATAACTCGAAAACTAATTATCCGATTGAGCTGAAACTTATAGGATTTCTCTATTATAGTATTACCTATCAGATGAATAAAAAATTATTGTAATATTTTATTATTAAATATGGAAAAATGTGAGAAAATGGCGGGAAAAAAATTGAAAAAAATTGAGTTTTTCCAAAAAGATACGCCAAAAGTGCAAATTTTTTTTTTAATTTTTTTCGATAATTCATTTACTAACTGTGAATGTAATTAACGTAAATTTTTTTGATTTTTTTGTTTTCCGATCAAAATTGCGACCAGGAGAGCCGGCACAAGCAAAATAGAGGTACTTTTTTAAAGCTATCTAACGGCCGCCATTTTGTTAGAAAAAATTTAAAAAATATATTTTTGTATACTACATGGATCAACTTATAACTGTCAAAAATTTTCGATAGATTTGATTAAAAACTACCCTTGAAAAACGATTTTCAAAAATGAGTTTTTTTTCTCGTTCGAACTGTATATCCCCCCTTAAAGCATACATTTTCATATTCGATATATTCCTTTGAAATTCCGTATACAGGGATTTTCAATGTCGCTTATAACGATTCTGACATGAAATTCTCAAAATTCTGGATCCAAGATGGCGGTTTCAAGATGGCGGCTGACGATTTTCTACATTTTTAGTCGGAAAATCGTGAAATTTTGGAATAATGGGTTTTTGGGGGCGCTGATGATAAATCTGACATCAGATTTTCAAAATTCTGTATCCAAGATGGCGGTTTCAAGATGGGGGCTCATGATTTTGTACATTTTTAGTTGGAGGTTTGTGCAAATGTGAATAAGAGGGTTTTTGAATCTTTACTACTGGAATAGATTTTTGAGTTTTTCCATCTATGATTTTTTTAGCATAATAGTGACTGAAATCGGAAACTAAAAATTTGAATCTTCATTTTAGCTACATTTCGTCAACGTCATTCATGGATGAAAACGACGGCTAAAAGATGAAAATAACGAGATTTTGAAAATATAGAAAATTGTCCACCGCCATCTTGGATACAGAATTTTAAGAATTTCATGTAAAACCCCTGTATACGGAATTTCAAAGGAATATATCGAATATGAAAATGTATGCTTTAAAATATTAATAAAATGAAAATACAAAATATTGATTCCCGTTTTTTGGCCGCCATTTTGCTGAAAAAAATCATAGTCGAAAAAACTCAACGAATTTGGAAAGATCAAATATTTTGTGCACTTTTGTGCATATTTGCGACGGTAAAAATAAAATTTCTTCTTCCCCTGATTTTGGATTGAAAAAAAGTACTCCTAAAAATCGCATTTTTCATTTTAATTTGTTAATTATTTATTGAAAATTAATTTTTTCAGTCTTTTTAACCATTGTATCGTGTAGAGCATACCCGAAAATAATAGGAATCACTATTTTGCAATAAACCGTCTTATCCGATACGTAAGTTTGTGGACATTGTATTGAGGAACCCTCAAAAAAATTCTCAGCCCAAACCACTGAATAAAAGTCTCAATTATTCACCACCCCCTGCATCACGTTTCCAACTTCAATCTGCAATGTTACGAAAACATCCATTTGATTCACACTAAGTAATTGGCATACATGCGATTCGTACGTGGGATGATGTGTGTGTGAGTGTGTGCGTGTGTATATGCGCGCGCACACACACACACATACACACATCCTTCCACTATACATCGCATATATGCTGAATGCTCAGTCTGAATCAAATGGATGTTTTTATGACGTTGCATAATGAAGGTGGAAACGTGATGCAGGGGGTGGTGAATAATTGAGACTTTATTTCGGTGGTTTGGGCTGAAAATTCTTTTGATGGTTCCTCAATACAATGTCCACAAACGTACGTATCGGTTTTGCGATTTGACTTCTAGGAGCCGAGAAAAAAAATCCCAAGTACGTTCATCAAAGATACTATGGTTTACGCGAGTCTGGAATACTGTCTGATTTTTTTGCTGGTTCCTGAAGGAGGAATGACGAGGTTAAAATTCATTGCTAATATTCAGTAAGCTTTCAGGATTTTATTTATTTCCCACAGCAACCACCATTGATATCCTTGGCAAACGTTTGTTTACATCCCTAGCAACTGTTGCATCGGAAGCCGGAAAATCAGTTTTAAGTCACACTCGATGGCCAAGGACACTGAATTGTTATATTTGCTCCATGTCAACCGTTGTTTACCTCCCTAGCAACCGTTACGAAGGTTGGAAATGATCAATTTATGACCCATTTTCATCATTTTCGACGACAAAAGGATACAAAATCTTCCCAATTAGCTCCTTAGCAACAGTTGTCACATCAGTTCTGAATGCTCCTTTTATTGAGGGAGCGATATGAATTGAACTGATTAAATAATTTTTTTTTAATTTTTGAAAAATGAATAATAGTATCTACGCTAGTGCAATGGTGGAAATATAGATTTGGGATGCGTTTGTGGCTGATGTTGAAGCCTCTTTGAGAAAGCATACTGCTAAGGCACTTGGCAGCGGTTTTTTTGCTTACATTGTATCGATGATAGTGGTATTTGCGCGACTCTGGAATACTTTCTGATTTTTTTCTGGGGTTTGTATGGGGAATGATGAGGTTAAGATTCATTGCTAATATTCAGTGAGCTTTCAGGATGAACTACTCGCTTTTCATCGACTCCAGAATTTTTAGCTGCTATAGTATCAAAGATAATAGTGTTTGCGCGAGTCTGGAATATTTTTATATTTTTTTGCTGGGGTTCGAAGGGGTATTGACGCGATTTGAATTCATTGCTAGTATAGAGTGAGTTTTCAGGATGAACTACTCGCGTTTCATCAACCCCAGAATTTTTCTGCTACAACATAAATCGTTTGAATGTAGATTTTAAAAGTCTACCAGGTGTCAAAAGTTTCATCTCATCTGTTCCGGGCGCGTACTAACACAACTTCCACAGAGGTCGATTTTTACAGAAATGCTTTCGAAAACAGCGATGGACTCGTTACGGGTTATGACGGGCGAATATTCTCCAAACGATTGTTGATAAATGTTTGCCTTTAGAAATGTGTTCAATCTGCCATACTGGTGCATAATAAAATTTATTCCAGAATTAAGTAACATCGAATTGAACTTTTACCCCGAGGGTACTTTTTCCCCGGTCTCCCCTACCTATTTTTTTCACTATGATAGAAACTTATAAGTGCAATAATTTGCTTTTAGATTTCAATTATGTTGGAACCCAATGAAAATTTTATGTTGGATTTGACTGAAGGTTTGAAAGAAAAGTATTTTGAACATCTTAAAAAAGCCAATCAGACTTTGGCAAACTTTCAGAAAGTTTTATGCGAACATCAGAGTAAGTGAATACAACGTATATTATAATATGATAGTAAAATTTATAATTATAATAGTAAAATTTTCTGTTTTCAGAGGTATTAGCTGAAAATATTGAACTATCTATTACTAATGAAAAACTCAAATTAATCATTGATGGACACCGTACTGAGCAACAAGTGTAAGTGCATGTACAACTTGTTATAATGAAATCGCTTTGAAAGGTATAATGGTGATGAGTAACACTGTGGATCAAATGTGAAACTGCTTGGAGTAGAATCTAATTATTATATGAGACTGCTAATCCATATTCATATATCGAGAGAGCTCGAAACAAAGACACAAAAAGTGATGGGCTGTAAGGTGAAGCCAGAGAATTTGTGATTTGATTGGTTTAGACCAAAACGCTTGATATTAGTGAGATATACAGATATTGGTAAGACTATCAGTTGTAGAAATGAAAGGTTACGATGAACTAGTCAGTTTCAGAAGCTAAACTTGTTTATGTCAATACCGCGCAGTACGTCTGAATGTAGCTAGACATTTCTTTCTGTTAAGGAATTGTAGGGTTTACTAGGGAGTACCAAGTAATCACGAAAAGAATCCTTAGAAAAGGATATCTTTATATTTGAATTGAAACGTTTTAATCAAATAAGATAGTAAATGAAATCATCTGTACTTGATATCTTCATGATTTCTCAATTTTTTAATATTTTCATTAATTAAATCTATTATTTCAGTTCTGCATACATTGATAACTCATTACCATCTGCTGCCAATAGCACTCCAAAAAGAACCAATATCAGTCCAATTCTTAGTTACAATAAACGTAAAAGATATCGTTCTAAGAATAATAGCACTTATCGGTCAAGTACATCACTGCAATCGCGAGTTTTCTCACATAAATCGGTGGATGAACCAAGGCAGTCCAGAAATAATAAAATTGTAAAAAGAATGTTCAATCAAGAAAAGACTCCTGCTATTCAAGATATAGAGAAAATAGAATATTCAAGTGATGACACGTATTTTTCTCCAGCAGAATTTGTTACAAAAATTAAAAGTGATATTCCAGTAGCTAAAAACACGTTGATGTTTAGTTACGATGAGTAATAAAATAATTTATATGTTTCTACTATTATAGTCAAGTTATAATGTCAAAGTTTCTTCAAATGATTAATAGTATAGTATGCAACTAGTGCGTAAAATTGAACGATACTAGTACATATTACGTGACTAGTGCGCAAAGTAGTTCTGGATTCACCTACGTGCGCACGAGTTGCGTATACTATTTTTCGTATCGAAGTGCGAAAAGTTTGACTATGATAATGGATGATTGACACGCGTACGTAGAAATGCATTGGTCTCTCTGCTAGGCAGAATCCCCAAGAATCTAAAATTATACGTGGCTTCGTAATACGATGAAAAATTACGAAACTCCATGCGTAAAATGAACGTTCATCATCACATAAACAATAATAGTATATAATGCAACTAGTGCATTAAATGCGGTTAAACGAGTGCTAAATGGTCACACGAGTGCATGAAATCGTATTTCACGGGTTGCATACAATATTTTATGGTATAGTGATCAAACGCAAATTTTACGCATCGAAGGCACGAAAATCAATGCGTAAAATGAGCAATTATGATAATGTATACTATAAAAGATATTAATCAATTGTTAGAAAAAGTTTAACTGGCTATGTAGTATTTTTCACATAGTACTTAACACTTGAAATATTATTAAACTTGATATCAATTTTATTTCACAGGATACCTGTTTGTGAAAGCTCAAGTCCTAATTTTGCGTATAGAGAAGCAGCTGAGCGAAACAAAATAAGGAAGGCTCAATTGCCTGGTTGGGGATGCAGAGACTGTGAAAAAGTAAAAATATTCGACAATGAAATTATGTACATGATAATTCCATGATTATTTGGGAAATTAGAAAGATTGGGCCTCTGGTATCATAAGTTATAAGGGCCAAAAATATTTGGGAAAATTCAGGTGGTATTGTGGGAATCTCTCATATGAGCTGAACCGTCCGCCGTCGTCGTCACTTTGCTCCTCACGGTTGCTCCTCACAGTTGCTCCTCACGTTTGCTTTCACGGTTGCTCCCACGGTTCTCTTTGCTCTTTACGATTGCTTCTCATTATAGCTCTTTACTTTTTCTCTTTATTAATCCTTCTTATTCTTGCTCCTAAAATGTTGCTCTATGCTCAAAGCTAATTTTGCTAGAGAAATAAAATCAAAAATAATAATTGATTGATTTTGAAGTACTTCAATTATTTATGTGTATTTATTGACATAACTAATTTGCAGTACATAGAATTCGATGTTAACCAGTGAGGTCGGGGGTTAGCAAGCGAGGCGAGCAGGAGAAATACTACCTTGATTTTATTCTTTCATGTAAAACATTTTCTTTCATAGACATAAAAAATTGAATCATAAGTAGAGGATTGGCAAGCAAAGCAAGTAGGGGGGTACCACCGCCCACTAGTAAACAGAAAAACATAAAAATATGATTTTTATTAACTTCTTTCCATTCTCAATGTTAGATGAAAATTGATTTTATACATTGAACTTACAGTGGTACAGTCACTTGCCTACATCAGAGAGACAGGAGAGAAAAAATCAATGTTCGAAGCATAGAGGAAAATACAAAAATGATAAATGTACACCAGAAAGTAATGTTACATTTTTACATTCATCTTAATGTTTTTCAAGAACTTTATAATCATTCTGTTCTGTACTTTACAGGCTTCTGGAATCCTATGATCGATGATGATACGTTTGATTCATCATTCGATGGTCACTAATGATGCTAGACTGATGGAACTACAGAGCCAGAGTATCTTCCAAGAGAATATATTTTAAAAATATTTTTGTAATAAATATTATTGTATATGAAATAATATTTAATAAAAATTGTTTCTGAAATTAAAATTATAAATAGTACAGTATGTTAATATAGTAATTCACTGGAACTGAACACGTTTTTTAGAGAAAAATATCTACTGAATTCTGAAAAACTTCAATACTTCGATTGGTTAATTTGTAATGAATTTATCAATTTTAAATTTATTCAGAGCTTGACAAATGACAATTTACACTACAGTACATGGATAAAATAAAAGAGAGAGAGAGAGAAAGAGAGATTAGATTAGATTAGATTAGATTGATTTATTACCTGTACATTATGTTGTACAATGTGATCATAGTTATACATACAGTTACTTATATCTAGATGAACAGTATAAATTTAGCTTAATTTAATTTGGAATTGTTTGATCTACTTTATTTAAATTAAGAGTACTAGGGGGGTACCCCCCCTGCTCGCTTCGCTCGCCACCCCCCCCCCCCGTGTGTTCTTTAGAAATCAATAATTTCAATAATAAGTGTAGTAATAATTAAAAGAAAATTACATTTAAAAGAATAAAACTTTAAACTTGAAACTTCGATTTTGTTTGATTGAAAAGAATACTGAACGAACGATACGAATCAAAATAAAAGAATAATGTCAGCTATATTCATGTTAAACGTTTGTTTATTTAGATTAATAGTGGTAGATAGATGAATGGTTGCTATGGGTAAAACGGATTTTGTATCCTGTGCAGTTGAAAATACTGGAGACGAAACTTACTTTTTCTTTCCCTTGGCAACGGTAGCTAGGGCGTTTAAAAACGGTCACTGCGGAGCTAAGTGGAAAGATTTTGTGTCCTTTGCCGTAGAGAATGATGGAAATGGGTCATAGATTGATCATTTTCAACCTTCGCAATGGTTGCTAGGGAGGTAAACAACGGTTGCTATGGAGCAAATATAACAATTCAGTTTTCTTGGTCATCGAGTGTAACTTCAAATTGATTCTCCAACTTTAGAAGCAACGGTTGCTAGGGATGTAAACAAACGGTTGCCATGAATATCAAGATTGGTTGCTATGGGAAATATCTCATCGATTCTCTTCGATTCTCATCGATTCTCATCGATTCTCATAGTCCGAGTGAGTGTACATGTAAGATAACATGTTAGAAACGGTTGCTAGGCAAATAAACAACGGATTTTATTGAAAATTGAACTCGGCCTAGATTTTGTCGCGACTAACCTGTGTGCGAATTTCCAGGAGATCGGGCCATTGAATATTTATTGGAAATGAATAATTCATTCCAAGACACGGGTGGAAAAAGAGGATGGAAAAAAGAGGTGGAGAAAGGGGTGAAAAAAGAGGTGAAAAAAGGGGTGGAAAAAAGGGTGGAAAAACGGGGTGGAAAGAGGGATAAAAAAAGGATGAAAAAAGGGGGTGGAAAAAAGGGAGTTGAAAAAGAGGTGAAAAACCGCTGCCAAGTGCCTCAGCAGTATGCTTTCTCAAAGTATTGCAATTGAACCTCAATTTGCATTAATCACCACTCTTTGAGAAAGCAAAATGAACCTCTAACTTATTTCCTCCACTCCATAGTAACGGTTGCTAAGGACGTAAACAACGGTTGCTATGGTAAATATCCGAGCTTCGGTTTTCTTACTTCTTAGTCGTCAACAGTTCCGAAAATGGACCTCTAACTGACTTTTCCCATTCCATAGTAACGATTAATAAGGACGTAAACAATGGTTGCTATGGTAAATGTCGGAGCTTCGATGTTCTTACTTCTTAGTCATCAACAGTTCCGAAAATGGACCTCCAACAGACTTTTCCCACTCCATAGTAACGGTTGCTAAGGACGTAAACAATGGTTGCTATGGTAAATGTCGGAGCTTCGATGTTTTTACTTCTTAGTCATCAACAGTTCCAAAAATGGACTTCAAACTGACTTTTCCCACTCCATAGTAACGGTTGTTAAGGACGTAAACAACAGCTGCTATGGTAAACGTCTGAGCTTCGATGTTCTTACATCTTAGTCATCAACAGTTCCAAAAATGGACCTCCAACTGACTTTTTCCATTCCCTAGTTACGGTTGCAAGGGATATAAACAACGGTTGCTAGAGACATCAACAATGGTTTCTACGGGAAATGTCTCTTTGATTCTTATAGAATCCCATAAATATACAAAGCCAAATGATCATTCATCATGAATTATATGGGAACTTATCAAAAACACGATAGCAACGGTTGCCATGGGAATAAACAACGGATGCTGCTAAACACGTTCACATCTTTCGGAGACCGACCCATGTGCAAAATTTCAGGATGATCGGACTATTCCTTCCAAAGTCATCGTACGACAAAAAAAAATCAGTCTGAAGCTGAATTTTGTATCTTCATAGCAACGGTTGCTACGAGAATAAACAATGGTTGTTCCAAAATGGATTTTATTGAAAATTGAACTCGACCGAAATTTTGTAGCGACTAACCTGTGTGCAAAATTTCAGGACGATCGGACAATTTCTTCGAAAGTTATCGCACGACAAAAAAGTGCACGTACGTACATACGTACGTACATACATACAGACATTTTTGGATTTCCATGTTTTTCGACCCGTAGATTACTAAAATCGAGGTCCCGAAGTCCGATTCGGTGGGTCGATTTTTACCCCATTACAAAGCTTTCTCTTTGAGAAAGCAAAAAATGGGTGAAAAAAGGGTGAAAAAATGGGTGGAAAAATAGGGTACTAAGGGGGGGCAACTTGGGGGTCAAAATTTTCCACGGCGGCGGCGGCGTCGGCGGCGGCGGCGGTGGCAGTCTGGCTTTTAATATAGAGAGAAAAAGGAAAGTCTAAGAACAGAGCAAGCTCTCACCACGGTCGCAGGCTAGAAGGTGGAGAAATAAAAGTTTTTTGAAAACAGGAAGAGATGAAGCGTTAGTTATTACAGTGTGGAGTGAATTCCAAAGATACGTTGCACTGACATGGAATGACCTACGGAGGAAATTCTTGCGGAAGCTGGGAACAACAAGCTGCGGCCATACTTGAAAATCTTATATACCATACCACCATACCACCATGAAATTGCTTCGCCGAGTAGATGTCATAAGCCAGTTTAGTTCCTCCCTGTAGGGAGAGATATGCTCACTCCTTCTCACCCCATAGACATATCTTATCCCAGTATTAATAAGCCGTTGGAGAACCAGGTTTCGCTCCTCAGAGAGATCGCAGTACACAGGAGAGTAATAATGAATGATGGGAAAAAGGAGCGTCTTGATGAGATGGCACCTGAGCTAAAGAGTCGTGCTCCTCCGAAATTTATGTAAGCGGTACATGAGAGCATGGGATCTGCCAGTGATCAAGGCAACATGCTCCCTCCATGAGAAGATAAAGTTGAGGATCACCCCCTAGCTCTTCACTGAGGACTCAAGTTTAATTGGCGAACTATTTATGATGAGTCGGTCCGCAGGAAGACGAGCAATGGAAGGTTCACTCCCAAAAACGATGGCTTTAGTTTTCGATGCGTTCGTGTTAAGTCGTCGAGGTGACAGTGAATGCAGATTTGAAGGTCGTCAGCGTACAGTATGTAGTGCACATCGGATCCAAAGCATAGTGAAACATCACCGATATATGTAGAGGGCAAACAGCAGAGGGCCCAGGACAGAGACCTGGGGTACTCCTACTGAGACCACAAAAACCAGTGAAAGTTCCGTCTTCACGCTTAACACACTGCTCCCATCTCGTCAGATATGAAGCAATCCACTTTTAGTCAGTCCAAAGAGAAACCAAGCTTTGACAGCTTGCGCAGCAGCGTGGAGTGACAGAACGTGTCGAATGTCTTGCTAAAATCAAACAGGAGTAGGGCAGTCAGCATTTTCATGTCCCTGGCCCGACGGACGTCGTCGGTAAGTCTGAATAAAGCTGTCTGAGTGCTGTGACCCCGTCTAAAGCCCGCCTGACGCCCATCTAGCAGACCCTCCGATTCCACATAAGCACTGATTTGGTTGAATGCAAGTCTTTCCATAACTTTGGAGAGAAAATTGAGCAGAGAGATATGGCGAAAGTCACCGAGACAGCTGGGAGAGGGCATCTTGTTAAGGGCAAGGACTACAGCTTTTTCCCAGCAAGAGGGAAAGTGTGATTGAGCAAGGGAGGAGTTGAAAACGTCCACCAGGATAGGAGCAATGACAGGGAGTGCCTTGGAGATGAAGTTGTGAGGAATGCTATCAGTTCCCACCGACTGCGAATGGGACCGGCCTACGGCCAGTCTCACCTCATGCACTGTAACTTTCACAAAGCGAAAACCTGGACCACTGGCCGATTTGCCACGCAGGAGATTGATTGTGTCATCCAAGTTAAGGGCCAGGGGATCAGTAGCGATCCTGGCGAAGTGAGAGTTGATCTCCCCCTCATCGAATCCCCCAAGGTTGTTAGTAGATTCGGGTACCAGTCTCAGGAGATATGGAGTTTTCTCCATATCTCCTTGCTATCAGACAGGCCTACAAGTCTGCGCTTTTAAAAGTCAAGCTTGGCGTTTTTAGTGTTCTCATAGAGAAGGTCACGAGCAGCTCTAGGCAAGTAAGTCTGTGACAAGTCTAGTTCGCTTAAAGCGTCTGTAGAGTCTGATCTTATTGTGTTTAAGGCTATCCAGGCGACTGTCAAACCACGGTTGCTTTTTGTTGTTGACCTTGACGGTACGGGGTGGGGCAAATTTATCAGCAGCCGCCTGGAGTTGCACATAGAGTTGGTCAACATCAGTTTCAGTCGTGCGGGCCTCGCCCTGAAGCCATGTCTAGTCACGTTCGGCGAGAAAGTCACAGAGTTCATCAGGCTTGATTGCTTTGAAATTTCTGTAAGTGAATGTCCGTTCTTCTGGCCTTCCCACCTTTAAGTCGATAGTCGCAGTAATGAGGTCGTGACCGTCAGCAAAAGGTGCCTCAGTTTTCCAGTGATCTATTACGGAGCCAGGTATCTGCATCGCCACGGTGAAAAGTAGCACCATGGGGCACAAGACGGAGTAATTCCTGCTCAAGAAAGGCTCTGAGAAAGAGAGCATGGAGGGAGCATGGGGCGGCCTGTACACCACACCAGCAAAGAAAGTGTCGTACTTGGAATTCATTTCACAGAAAAGGAACTCCGGAAGAGCCCTGCCATCAGCCCAGTCATCCGTAGAAGTACAGAGTACCGTCGCTGTTAGGGTACGATGGACGTACATCGCCACGCCTCCGCCCCTCATACTCCAATCATGTCTGATAAGAGAATAGCCTTCCAAGGTGACCTCAGGGTCGTTGTTCGGAATGAAGGGGCCTAGCTTTGTTTCAGATACGGCTATGATGTGGAAGAGAGGTTGTGCCAGCAGAAAGCGCCTGATGTCCTGAATGCGCGCCCTGATCGAGTTGGCATTGAGTGGCAGACTCTCAGGTTGTCCACAGCAACCGAAGGGCCTGTCCCGGTAGAGTATGTCAGTGCACGCAGGTTAGGTACCGCAGGGATGTATGAGCAAGTGAGTGAGAGGTTGCACTGTTCTTGTACATTAGAGCTATTTAGAATCATAGTGCCAGACGGGCTAAAAAATTATCTAAATCATCCAGAGAGCCAATGAGAACTGGCGCCTCCCCCCTCCACCTTGCCATCTTGCCATCCATGTGAAACACAGATGCTCTAAAGAGAGCATAAAATAAAATACTAATAGATGAGATAAAATAATATACTACATGAGATAAAATAATATACTATTTTATGTTGACTATTAATTGACAGAGTTGTTGAGTGTTACTGAAAGTCGGTACTTTTATGAGATCAAAAATATATTATAATTTTGTTTACTTGTCATTGGTTTAACTCGTTTCGGCCCAGAATGCCACTCGAAGCATGTCGCTCTTCGGTACCGCAGAACTTTTCCTATTCGCGACAGAAAAATTCTTCAAGGACATATTTCGAATAGTAAACACTTGCTCTTTCCGATGGTGTCAATTAAATTTTTTTAAATCATTATTAAGTTGGCAAAAATACAGTATTTATACAAAACAAAACGCGCAAGGCCTGTCTATGCAAAGACGAACTTTTCAAAAAATTGCCAAGAATAAAAATTTCTTAAAATCACTTGAAAAGTACGCTGTAATTTTTTCAGAGTTTTTTTTTAATTTTTCAATTTTTGTAAAATTCAAAAAATCGCTGAGGTTCCAGGTCCATGGCAGACCCAAAACCCCTTGAAAATTTGATTTAAAAAAGAAGCTGTTTCGAGAAAATCGCGTTTTTTGTAAAGGTACTGTATTTTTGCCTATTTAATAATGTTCTAGAGACATTTAATTGACACCATCGGAAAGGGCAAGTCTTTACCTTTCGAAATATGTCCTTGAAACATTTTTTTGTCCTGAATAGAAAAAGTTCTGAGGTACCGAAGAGCGACATGCTTCGAGTGGCATTCTGGACCGAAACGGGTTAAGATCCATGTCAAAATAAATAACAAATAAAAAAATTATATTTTGTGCATTAAAAAATCTGAGTTCATCTTTATTTCCAATCTGGAATTCCATTCCTTGATCTTGGAATAGTCATGGAAAACTCAGGGAATTCCCTTCATCTGATGTAGTAGACACCCTGACCTTCATTACAATCAAACATTATTATTGCGCTCTCTACTCAAACGGTTATTGGAATTGTATCTGCGTTGAGTCTCAGAAACATATTCTCTTCTCTATAGTCATTACTCGATATTAGTCGCAAGTTCTATTACTCGTTTTCAGATTCATCAAGGGTTTCACGTGAAATGTTTCTCCAGTGGGTCAAAATATAGAATTTACCTGCATATTTCGTAGAGTATAAACAATTACGAAAAATAGCTCGACTTGAGAAAAGTACAGCTTTATAGACGAAAAATTGTTTTATTAAAAAATGGTAATTATCAAATATTATTCAAAGTGGGAGACTGTTCCAGAATGGTTACCATGGATTTCCCAAGGATCCACAGTAAAGTTAGCCTATTGTAAGTTTTGTAAATACGAATTTACCGCTACAAAACACATTGTGAGAAATCATTCTCTATCGGTTGGTCATGTAGCACAACTGAAAGAAAGAGAATTAAAATTTTCGGAGATCAATGGCACAAATAGTGATAAACCTGAATGTGATTTATCAACAACTTTCTGTGAAAACTCGTTTGGAGAAGATACTATAGACACTAGTAAAAATGATTCTTTTACAACTTCACAAATCATATCTGACATTGAATCTCTCAATATTGAACAAAAACAAATAAATGACAGCAAAAGTGATATTTTTGATTCCAGTGTAGCCATGGACAGTATCAAAAATATTTTGGATATTGACGAGGAAATTTTGAAATATTTCAAAATAATTTCAGAATATGATGGAATTGAATGTGTGAAAAGATATCATTGTGTCGCATGTGTTAAAAATATGACATATAAGAAATCTGTCATTAAAAAACACATCGAAAGCAAGCAGCATAAAGAAAACATAACCATGTCTCCAGAAAATAAGGAAAAACTGGAGCATGATGTCCATTATGCAGAAATCAAATTTGCAGCAATGAGTGCTGATTTAGATTTATCATTCTTGAAAACGAATAAAATTGCTCTAGCCTTGAAGAGTATGATTTTTGATTCGGAAACAATTACGAAATTGAACATTGAGAGAAAAAAAGTTCGAGATATTCAATGCAATGTCATTGCGCCAATTCATTCTTATGAAGTATTAGAAAAAATGAAAAAATCAAAATTCACAATATCAACAGACGAGACAACCGATAAATCTGCGGATCAATTGATGGCTATAAACGTCCGATTTGCAGATTTTGAGCAAAAGAAGATCATTGACACTTTATACGAAGTAGTAAAAGTGCGTGATAATCCTGAATGTAGTGGTAACGCACAAGTCTTATTCGATCTTACAATGAGACATATAATAGATAAAGACGTTCCTAAAGAAAACATTATTGCGTCGATGTCAGATAGAGCTAGTGTCATGATCGGGAAGCATAATTCGGTAGCATCCAGGATGACCGAATTAAGACCAGACATTTTGAATTTACAATGTAATTGCCATATTCAGCACACATGCATCCTAGAGGCTTTAGGAAAAATTGAAGATTCTTATTTAGAATTGTCATCATTATTGACGAATTACTTTTCTCAAAGCTCTAAGAGAACTGGGCTGTTGAAAAAAATACAAGAAGAATTGAATATTCAAGAACTAGTAATGTTGAAAGAATCTGCTACTCGATGGATCGGATTCTATTATCGTATCCAAAGAATTCTTCGCAGATGGACTTTACTGACAAAATTGTTTTCTGACGAGTTTTTACGAAATGATAAGAATAAAAAGAGTCTAGAAGACATAACTATCATATACAAACACCTAACGAACGTAAAAACTCATGCATTTTATAAGTTTCTAGAAGAAACTTTGGGAGATTACGCGAAAGTGAACAAAGAATTACAAAGTGAACGATTCATCATACCAAAAGACCTTGATCTGATGTCTGATCTATACGTGACCGTTTTGAAACGTATTCTGAAAGATGAATACGTAGAGGAACATATCAGCAGCTCAACTCTGTCAGAGATCAAACTTGACGATGAAAAAGAAATGAAAGATTTGAATGCTGTTTTCTTGGGAAAAGATACTGAAGCATATCTAAAATCAAAATCAAATAAATTGAGCGACCAAGACATGAAGCAATTGAGAATGTGTTGTCGAAATTTTCTTTTCGATCTTTGCAAAGCATTGAAACAGAGGTGCAAATTCGATGATGAGAGAATCATTCATAGTAGATGTTTCCATCCAAAAAATGCTTTAGATCCTATGTTTCATGAACTAGAATATCCAAATTTGAAAGGGATTTTTCCAGCTTTTAGGAGTATTGTTAGTCAATACGACTATGATCTTCAAGAGGAGATCGATAAAGAATGGAATCAACTGATAAAACATGAGTTTCCTGGAGAATACCTTGAGATTTTATCAAAGATGGAACATCCAGATGAATTTTGGTGGTCCCTTTATGACTATGAAGATAAAAAATCTAACAAAGTTATATTTAGAAATCTTGCTAAAATGGCTGTTGACATTTGTTGTATTCCCAATTCAAATGCAAGCCCTGAAAGATCGTGGAGTAAATTAACTATATCTAAAAACAGACTCAGGACTCGAATGAGTTTTGAGAGTACTCGGGGTATGCTACTCACGGCCCAATACGTCAAAAATTGTGGTAGGATAGTTAATTTTGAACCGACAGAGGAAATGATACAGATGAAAAAGTCAATCTCTAAAAATTGTCGGAAACATGAAAATAAGCTGCCTGAAGAGTCCGAATTAGAGTCTGATTTCATACTTCAGTGTCGTAAGGAAGATGAACAGTATAAGCGACGATTCAGAAGAATCGCTGAAACTTATGACAACGAGTATGGTGAATTAGAAGAAGACGAGAATCATTTTGATGAAATGATCAAACTAATCGGCATTCAGAAAGGAAACAGTAATCTTGAGAATGTCGATATAAGTGAAGGAAAAGACAAAAAATCCAATGATATTCTTCAGTTTTCTGAAAAGAATTTGATCATTGAAGCGCACAGCGGAGAAGAAACTTATGAGCCATCTCAAAAAAAGGTTAAAATAAACAATACTTCCGATACAGATACCTGTATTAGCGATGAAATGCATGACAAAACAGATCTTACAATGCCCAGTACATCGCTAATTAACAGAGTTGAGAAACTCATCTGCGGAAGATTTGCATCATTGCATAATGGATTAATTTCAGATCCAGATTATTACAGAAATATTCAAAGTAAATTTGATATTAGTGTAGGACTCTACACATATAGAGGGAAAAATCCACTGTTGAATTACACAGACAATAAATTTGACGAACGGATAATCAATTACGTAGAAGATGGCAAGGCTAAACTATTTCTACAATCGTTCAAGCCATTTCTAAGTGAAAACGGAATTCAAGCTTGGATAGATGGAGAGTCAATGGATGCTGTCAGTGCTATATTAGCAGAAAACTGGAAAAACATTATGTATATGCCAGTTCAAGTAACAAGCATGATTTTACACGGAGATATAAAAAACTATGATTCCAATTGGTTTATGTTTCATGCAAAATTGTCAAACTTCAAAGGGCAAATATTCTTCCCCTATACAATGAATAGTCATTGGTGTTTATTTGTAGCATTTCTCAAAGAGAAAGTTACAATACATTTAGATCCTAAGACTATGGATCCTAAACTCAACTTTGAGCGTCATTCCTACTGTTTCCAAAAGTTGATAGGATTTCTGAGAGTTCTCCAGAGAAACACAGATGAGAATTTCGAAATTGAAAAGTGGAAAATGATAGCTTATAGAAAAAAAAGACCACTGCAAGGAACATATGATGCCACAAATTGCGGATTATACGTAATACATTATATGGATGTAATTGGGAGAAATGGCCAATTCGACATGTCGTTTAATCCAAAAGCATACAGAAAACTTTTATTGAATTTATTGCTGCAGAATGCAGACAACATGAAAGAAAGATGTTTATTCTGTGCGAAAATATGTTCTGTGGGAGTGATTTATAAGTGCACATCTTGCGAACGTTTGTCACATGAACGTTGCATACGACCAAAACAACCAGAACATCATGTAACTTACATATGCTATGCATGTTCGAGTCAAACGTGAACTCAACTTAAACTTATTTCTCAAAGCAGATGGAACTTAGAGTAACAGTGTCCAAATTGCTTCGAATATCATATAATACACATATGAAAGGTATTGTAAACATACAAGGCCCTGTGAAAGGTATTGTAAACATACAAGGCCCTGTGAAAGGTATTGTAAACATACAAGGCCCTGTGAAAGGTATTGTAAACATACAAGGCCCTGTGAAAGGTATTGTAAACATACAAGGCCCTGTGAAAGGTATTGTAAACATACAAGGCCCTGTGAAAGGTATTGTAAACATACAAGGCCCTGTGAAAGGTATTGTAAAATAACTAGTGCGATTTCACGCAATAGTGCGTAAAATCGCACGATATTCTTGAGACCCACTGGAGAATTGGAGACTGATGCGAAACTGGCTCGGGCTTCTGCAAATGCACTTCTTGAACTAGTGAGTTATAATCATTCATTGCGATGTAGGAATTAAGTCGAAATATTAATAAAGAACCTAGTACTAAGGGAATAGGTTATACGTATAATCTGTCTAGGGAGACGTAATAGCATACGTTATTACCTCGTTAGAGGTTATCCGGCGCTGGACCTGGTAAGAGAGATCAGCTGTTTCGATGCAGAGAGCTACTATGTTTTGCACTCGCTTTGCAACGAACCTCTGCCTCATCTAAACTCGACAAGCTGGTGACGCAACTATAAAGGTGCCTATGCATGCATACGCGTAGAGAAAAATTATGATATTATAAGATTAATAAACAACTGTGAATACATCGTCGCCTCCGAGCAAGAAGGGGCCAACTCAGCGTCCGGTTGAAAAAGGTGTCCGACTCGCAGTCCATGTGAAAAGGGGCCAACTCAGGCGAGTTTTGAATTTCACATAAAATGAAATTCACGACTCTCTTGGGAAATCTTATGCATGCTATATGATGTCTAGTACGTCTCTTTCAATAAATAGACGATTTTCACGTAATTTACATATTTTAGACTCATTTTGAGCAAAAGTTTAACATTCTTTCTGAGTATACGGTTTCGTACTATTCATGATTGCTTATTTTACAATAATTTTTATACAGGAAAGAAGCATTTTCGAGAGCAATTATAGAGAAGTCAAGAAGGATCAGGAAAAGTAATTATAGGATGAATTATCAGAAGGTCCGGAGAAGTCATTATAGGATCAGGCTGGCCTTCTGAAGCGCATCTGTTAGGTGATTTTTTTGTAATCCACATATCTTAGGCTTGTTTTAAGCTTATTTTGAGCGAAAGAGAATTTCGTCGTCTGGGAAATTAGTATACATGAGTTTTTGAAGTCGCTGTTTTCAAATCCGACCTCGGATTTTCAAAATTCAAATTAGAGCCTCTGAAATTGCCTACCGAAATTTTGAAAAGATACTGGATTTTGATGAAAATTAGTATTCATGGGGTTTTAAGGTTGCTGTTTCCGAATCCGATCTCTGACTTTCAAAATTTAAATCAGAGCCTCTAAAATTGCTTACTAAAATTTTGAAAATATACTGGATTTTGATGAAAATTGGTATGCATGCGGATTTTTAGGGCGCTGATTACACATCAAGATTCAGATTAAAGTAAGCCTCAACCTTCAATAATGTCGATCGTAACAAGGAAGCATCCATTTCGATGATTTCCTAAATAAAGAGACAATTTTTTACTCTGGTCTCAGCGAGAGTCGGAAGATTCCACTAAAAATAAGCTTATGTTAGAAGAGTCATGAGCCTCGATCAAAATCGAGGCTCTAATTTGAATTTTCAAAATCTGAGGCCGTATTCGTAATCAGCGACCTCAAAAACCCAAGAATACCGATTTTTAAAAAAATTCAAATTTTTTCCAAAATTTTGTCAGGTGATCTTAGAGGCTCTAATTTTAATTTTCAAATTTTGAGGTGGGATTCGTTATCAGCGACCTCAAAAACACATGTATATAAATTTCTACGAGAAACCATCGAGGCAAAAACTGTTTAACGTAAATAGTTAACTTGGCATATTACATTCAGATGTGTCCTTACACACACATACACACATATTTACATACACACACACGCACATAAGCAATCGCACTCAAGTGCGCGCGTACCGCATCAACTCCGAACTCGAAAAAACGCCGCAAAATAAAATTAAACCTGAGATAGATTTTTCTATAATGTAAAATCTGAGTTAGATCTTTCTTTAAAAGTCGATTTGAAAACGATCTTTCTATACTGCTCGATTCGGAATAGATCTTTTTATTCCGCTTGATTCGAGATAGATCTTTTTATTCCGCTCGATTCGAGATAGATCTTTTTATTTCGCTCAATTCGAGATAGATCTTTTTATTTCGCTTAAATCGAAATAGATCTTTCTTTAGCGCGTTTCTGAGATCGTTGCTTTTTCCCCCCAGGCGACGATATGAATTTTATAGTTATCATTTTTCCATTGGTCACTTTTGTTGCAATAAATAAAAACGACTGATACAATCAACGGATTAGTCCGTGAACTTAACAGACACAGTGATTCAAATTCTATATGTTCTACAGAGAAACTTCAAATATATGAATATAACTAGCCACACTGAAAAAAAATTTCTGGTAAACCCTACTATATTTTTACTATATTATATGAAGGAAAAATGCGACAGCCATACTTTTTTGGTGAATCCTGCTATACAAAATTTAGGACGTCTTGCCAGATTAATATGGTTCAGATTACCTGAAAATATGTTAAAATTTACTTTAAAAATGGCAAATTATTAAGATAAAAAATGATTTTTTCAGATTTTCGAACCCTTAATCCGTTAAAGCCCACTGAGAATGTGGGCAAGCTAAATTCAAAGTAATTTTCGAAAATAGAATAAAACCGTGGAAGATGTCAGATGACAAAACTTCGATCAACGACATAATTTCATAATTGTTTAAACAATAATTGTTTAAATTATTAAAAAGTGATTTTTTTCTAACTCTGATGCCGACAATCGATTGTACGAGAAATATTTTTTACAGAACATACTTTGAAAAGTTCATGTTTTATTCCTCGAAATGCTCATGAACAAATATATTTTTACTTCGGATTCATAGTTCATATATCAAAACTATCTTGTTAGTAGATTTTTAGTACCGGTAACTATACATACATGGTTGTTTACTATATATTAGTAAGATGTACTATACACTAGAGAAATCTTGTAAAAATATAGTTACAGACACTATATTTTGTGTAGTGATAACGTTTACTGAATTTAACTATAGATGGATAGTATAATTTCCTATGAGATAGTGAATTTCATGTATAAATATAGTATGGTTCACTATATTTTTCTTTACTATACGATATAGTAGGATTTACAAACCAATTTTTTCTCAGTGCAGAATCACTCACTTGCTATTACTCGGTCGTACCATTCATTTGCTCTATTATGAATACAGATAGACGAATATTGAAATTGTTATTGGAATTATTGGTGAAAAATTTAAAGTACATACGGACGCTTTCACATTACCATTTATTTGACCCGTAGACTACCAAAATTAGAGTCCCGATGTCTCATTCGAGATGTCGATTTTTGCCTCATTCTAAAGCTTTCTTTTTGAGAAAGCGTAATAACAACATAATCTAAAACAGATTTTGTTATAATGATAAACAATTGTTAATCGTCTTTCGTCAATCCTTGAGTAGTATCCATTGGATCCACATCCATCACTATGGATATTTCGATGTTCTTTCGATCCGACATACCTAAAACCGTACCATATCTCTTAATATCACTTATTTTCTTCGATGCATTAAGATTAAAAATTAAAAAATCAATTTTGAAATACGTACTTCATCTCCACGCATCAACAGTTTTGGATTTTTCACAATCTATACTATAATATAAAGTTAATCCTACGGTAATTTTCATGTAAAGAAATTTGTATGAAGGAGTCGATTTGTATGAAAACGGATAAGACGTATCGAAAGGAAATTGCCTGCAATATGATGTTCCGTATTGAAATTTTTGAAAAAATCTATGCGTGGGCGTTAAAAATGGAAAAATGCAACTTGGGTTTTTTTTTCTTAGCCGATAAACCATAGAAAAAAACTATGAAATAATTGTACAATGGAAATTTGGGTCTGACTGATCGATAGATCCTTGGAAGGGCTTTAGTGTTTAATGGTTTAAACTTTGGAAAAATTGATGCGTAGGCGTAAAATATGGAAAAAACTGACTTTTGTCAAGTTGTGCCGCATAAACCGTTAAAAAAATCTATGAAACAGCGCCGTGATGAAAATTCTGATTGGAGATATCGATAGAGCTCATTGAGCGCTTCAATTATTCATCGAGGAAAATTCAAAAATATTCATGCGTGGCGTAAAGTATGAAATTGAAAATTGGTAGTTTATTTTGCGATTTTTATGCTTCCAGAGAAATACGTGAGATTATTATCTGGTGCAATTTAGGGTATGTTTGATTGAAAGAACATCGAATAGGCTCAAATATCCATGGAGAAAATTTTGGAGAAATTGATGCGTAGGCGTAAAATATGGAAAATTGACTTTTGTCAAGATGTGCCGCATAAACCGTTAAAAAAATCTATGAAACAGCGCCGTGATGAAAATTCTGATTGGAGATATCGATAGAGCTCATTGAGCGCTTCAATTATTCATCGAGGAAAATTCAACTAATGCCTAACGTTTTGAAACTTTATAAATAAATTATTTTAATAATAAATTTTATGTTTAGATAGAACAATGGGAAAAGAAAATAAACAAAATGAAGATAACAATAAATGCGACGCTAGCACTAGTACCCATCCCCCGAGAGGAAGGGGGAGAGGTGGAAGAGGCAATAATAGAGGTGGAAGAGGCAATAATGCAGCAAGAGGTCCCGGAAGAAACGAAACAGGAGGTGGTCGGTGGAGAGAAGAACGAGGAGGGAGCCGCTGGCGCGGAAATTTCACCCGAAGTCTTTTACGGGTAAAGTATATGGGGCGTTCTTTGTCAGCTCTCCGGAGCCGGCGCGCAGACGCTAAAACCTTACGTTTTCGACGATTGTTTTTGACTCTATATGACCCATATCTAAATAATGTTGGATATGCTATCAATGTAGTTTTTTCTCGGCTTTCCGGTGGTGAATTTAGTTTTCCAAATTTTTAACCTTTTCACAGAAAAAAAACATAAAACAAGCCATATCTCAAAAACCTATTTTTTTTCAATTTTTTTAAGTAGTCTAGATCGAGAGCTGAGGTTTTTATACGTTTATATGGATCTTTTGGATACCTACTTTTTTTTTGTATTCGAGTAATTGAGTAGCGAACATGAGAAAATGCGCCGCGCCGCGCTGACTCCACACGCTCCAGCTCAAGTCTTCTGCTTAGAAGAGTGCCGAAATCGGAATATATTTAATATCCATACAAGTCTTTATCTGTTGGATAAACTACTATCTAGCGTAGATCATGTACTCATTTGGGTTATGGACTGAGATATTATTTGGAGATATTATTATTATTATTATTCTGAGATATTATTATTAGACATTATTTCATTTCACATTCTTTGACCTCCGTTTTGGCTTTGATATTGAAGACTTTGCCGTACTATGTTTCAACTGAACTACTTTTTCAGTTCGTTTTGATCTAGGAAAAATTTCATATTCCTCAGCAGATGAAATTTTTTTAAACATCAGTCTGTCATCGGAAGTTGGTATGAACGCATGAAATTGCAGAGTACCTTGTACAGCAAAACACTTATCAAATCTTCCTTTAAAATCGATGAAAAATTTGTTGATGCAATTGTAACTTATGCAACATTTAATTCAAATATTAATCTCTCAAATTAATTAACTCCTTTTGTAGGACCGATCAACGATGGCTAGCGTTGTGGGGGCAATTATGGATGCTTACGAGCGGACGACTAGTCGTCAGTCCCACAGAAGAAGGAAAGGGGGTAATCAGGAGGCCCGGAACAGAAGGAGGTTTGAAAAGAAAACAAAGAAAGAAGAAGAAGAGAAATCGTCGAAAAAATCAAAAACAGAAGAGAAGAAGAATGAGAAAACAAATAAAGATGGAGAAAAAAGCAGTGACGATGAGCTGATGTCGGATAATCAATAAAAATTCTCAACTGTAATATTCATATTTCAATATGAGAATATATCTCATATTGAATATAATAGTAAGAAATTATTCATTTGTGTCTTCAATGTATCATCAACTTCTACATCAATATCATAACAGACTGTTTGCTTGGTTTCAGTACCTGAAATTGATTTAATATTACATTAAAAATTGTTTCATTTTATTTTATTTTTAATCCTATTCTTATTTAAACATCTTGACCAACAAAAATTAGGGAAGATGAACATTATATAAAACATGTTTGTTTTCAAGATTTTTTAGATAACACTTCATTTTTATTAAATTAAATGGGTAAGTTTTGATCCATCCAGAATCTTTCTATATGAGATGTATATAAAATTCAAATATTTGTCATTCAATTCTTTATTTCAAAATTGATTAGTATTGTAATGTTTATTACAATAATAAACTACTATTAAATACAAAAATAAATTCAATCGTTGCGGAATTTCCGCAAACTTCATTCTAGGACAAGCAAAGATTTGTTCTAAATATTAGTCGCAGTTTATATACTCCCGCTCATGGCAATCTTGAAGCTTATGAGTTTTTATATATTGCCATAGAGCTGATATAATAACTGGTCGCGTTTGCGTGCAAACTCCCAGAAGACGTGCCAGTCGAGGATTAAGTTTGAACTGAAAAATTGATTAGTATTTATTTCAAAGAATCTAAGCTTCGAAATAATCTGATACCGAATATAGTTCATTTGTTCTTTGTATGGATTTTATTTAAATTAATTAATCTAATTAGTGTACAATACCTGCAAAGGTTGGTAGTCAAGAAGCAAAAGAATGGTGCAGCGAACATTCTTATCTCCTAGCCCTTTTACTTGGAAACCATCTGTCTCTTGTGTTGTTAGGGTACGATACCATTCTACTAAATGATTATCTGGTCCATACAAATCTTTATCTAACTCTATATCACTTTCATAAATATATCAGACATGCGTCCTGTAAAATCTGCTCCAACTCGACCAAAAGATAAACCAAAATATGTGCATTGTCCAAGTATTGAATCAATTGATGTTATACCAGGTAAATCTAGTTCCAGAGTTTCAAGAAACTGTGATATCTAGAGAAGTGAGAATTAATTGCAAATCATAAAAAATGAAACAAGCAGAATATTTATTCCATTTTATAATCTATATTCCTACTTTCTCTTCCAACCACTGATGAAAAATGGCAGAACCGTTTATCATCATATCTCTTCCAGTTGATAATGATCATCGTCGTTAAACATTGCTTTATATTGTGTTATGATGTTGAATAAGTGGATCCTTGATAGTTCAATAGTTTTTGTTAAATGAATATTAGCTATTGAATGAAAAAAAATATAGTTGTTAACATCAATGAGAAAAATAAATTTTTAATAAAGATTCTTTCTCACAATTTTTTGCAGGTATAGATTCCATTAATTTTATTCAGAGTTCAGATTCTGCAAAAGCATCCATTGATCTTAGCAAACCAACAAGTTGAAAGCATCTTGGTAGAGGGAGATCTTCTTTCAAAGAATCAACAACCTGATTCACCATTTGAGACCAAATAGTTTCAATCTCATTTGCTACATTCTAAAAATTCAAAATATCAATATTGATTGATTACAAGGCAATGTCATCAGAATAAGCATGGAATAAAGATTAAATGAGTTACCGCTATGATAGGGACATCACCATGTTTTACTCCTAAATGTCTTGCATACTGGGAAAGCTCTAATGCTTCTATATAGTGGTTACTTTTTAAACATGATTCCATCAGCTGAGATAATTCTAAAATTTCAAGTAATTCTGCACTTTTGCTCAAAGTCAAATTGTTCAATCTTTTGTGAGTGTTAATCTCTTTTGAAGTATTGCAAAAAGATTTACACTTGTTCATGAATTGAGGTATCCTTTCTAATAGCCTCTGTTTGATTGAACTGGGAATATAGAAAAAAGAAATTATATAACATATATTATTCTCTCTTTGGGATATAAAACGGATATCTACTCACTTCTTTAAATACCTCCCTGTTTTATAATTTGAAAATACCAAATCTTCAGTACTCTGTTGAACAGAATTTTTATCATCTATAAGATGATCTGGTTCCTTATCTAATCAATAAATTAATTAGTTGGTAGTCAAGAAGCAAAAGAATGGTGCAGCGAACATTCTTATCTCCTAGCCTTTTTACTTGGAAACCATCTGTCTCTTGTGTTGTTAGGGTACGATACCATTCTACTAAATGATTATCTGGTCCATACAAATCTTTATCTAACTCTATGACTAAGCTTTTGAAAAAAGATGAAAATTTCCTCTTCACCTGGAAAAGAATTCAAATTTATATTATCCAAGTTTAAAAAGAAGATAACAATCGATTTTTATAATAGTACCTTATTAGGATCAATCTTATTATCATCCAAAAGTCTTCTTTCTACTCTAAGTTCCCATGATGCTACAGAGCCTTCCTCATTTTCAGTAGCTTCTTTAGCAGGATAAAAAGTATTTGATATGAAAATCCTCAATTTACGCTTCTGCTTCATAGGGCGTTTCAAAGCTTCTTGAATATCTAAACGCTTTCTCATTATTGTGGCATCAAGCTTGCGTTCAAAAGCTAATAAGTCCATATAAGCTTGTGACTCTGGTACTAATGCACGTACTTTTTGAGGCAAATTTTTGTCGGCTAGCTTTTTCTTCTTTTTCGATGTGGAATGTGAAAAGTCACTGTTCCAAAAATACCTAGATGAGTATCAATAAAGAAAAAAAGGAAAAATAACGAAAGATTTGAAAAATCAAAACAAATTTGTAAAAATTGATTGTGATGTAGGCCATGATGGGTTTAGACTGTTGTTCCAGATTTGATGAACTCAAAAAGAATAAAAAAAAAAGTAAATTAATTTAAATTATAACTGTTTCATACATAGTTTTCGTTATTTTGTGCTACACAATAGTGGAACAGCTAGTTTTCAATGCTCCAAGAACAATAAATTAAATTATAAATGAATGATAATGAAAGAAATAATGATCAAATTTCTTACGCTTTTTGCTGTGACATAGGCATACGCTGATCAGCACTTATTTTTCAAGGTGGTGTGGACATAGGTCCTTGCCTCCAGGACCTGGTCCCAGTTGACCGGGTCCCAATTGACCTGCTGCACCCATCTGAGGTGGAGTAGTGAAACCAGTTCTCTGCTGTGTTACGAAATAAGGTTTACGATGTATATTGGATCCGGATTTGATCATAATGAATTTTTATACTAGAATACAGCGAAAGTAAATGACTAATCACGAACTCAGTTTGTATTGTAATTTTTTTAGTATCATGGATAGGTTATAATTTGCATTGATAAGTAGTATTATGGAAAAGATATTAATGAGTTGGTGAACCACAAATACTTAATAACTTACTGGGAAATAAGGTCCTGAATACTATCTCATGTTTGGTGGCACTGAAGGTGGTGCATACCGATTAGGTGGTGGGACATTGCTGGCGGCATTAGGCACTGGAAATCTCTGTGCCATGTTATCGAATGAAGTGCTGACCACAAATGGATATTAAGCATTCACTAAAGCATCTGTAAACATTTCAGAATGTAAATTCTATGAGTGATACTACATCACATTCAATATCTAGGGAACTATAAGAGGAAATTACTGTATATTCTATATGAGTCACGTAAATATAAGCCAGTACTCATTACAAAAAAATATTAGTATAATTATTATAAGTCTAAAAACTGGAATGAAATTTGAAAACATTTAAGCAAGAATATTATGAAATTTTTTCTAATTTTCGAAATAAATTGATGAATAATCATTTGTACTAACAGATTGAGGAAATTTTACTGTATACAGAGACAATATAGCCACCAATAACAACAAGATCCAACGTACCTCCAACTCCTTGAGAATAATTTTTTTTGAGTTTCAACCAAGATCTCTTACACATTTCATATGCAGCTTCTTGACTGTGACTCGACTGCTGTGACTTCGACTTCATCATGCAAGTTCGTTGCTGTACTTCACTCGAGCATTTCCTGGACTGCAACCTCTGCTTATACCAGTAATGGGGTTTACATGTGAACTTCTGGTGCCATTGAGAACAAAACCACATCTCTGACAGATAGGACCATCGAGAAAACCAGATAGTCCCAAAGTGTTTTCATGGCTACGGAGCAATGAAAAACAATTAACACTGTACCTAGAGTACTTCTGTTACATCTTTTAATTACTAAACTGAACGTGAAACATTTAAGGATGATGCAAATAATCAATATATAACCATAGAATTTACGTAGACTGCAGTTATCAAAGTATGCTTCGATGAACTATAAGTTATACTACATTTTCATCCACTGCAGAGTTGAGGTTGGAAACAGACGGTAGAGACTTTTGATGGAAATTTTTCCGCTGCATACTTTATTGGTTCCTTGCCCACTGCTAGATTAAATTTGAGTTGCACCTTTGTGGATTTAGGATGACTAAAAACGAGGAAGAGAGCAGTTTTTTAGTATAAAGATGCATATGTATACATATTGGATATCTCAACATACCTCAATTCGAACGTGCGATTATGCTGCGCGTCCACTACCGCTCGCTCGGTGCTCCGCCGGAGCAGTCTGAAGTTGCTCAAATGCTTACCTTTTTTCAATATCGCATCCTCGAAACCAACGCTGGTGGCAGCACTGCGGTCATGGCGTATGGCGCACTGAGCAATGCGCATGCGCAAATGCGCAGCTGTTGTGCAAAATTTCAGGCGCCTTCGGGCGGCAAAAAAAGCCGTTTTCCCGCTGGTAAAGAGTGGTAAAGAACGAGAGTTTTGGGCTACAATTCTACGGAGACTATTGTTGAATATAAAGATATTGAACAGCGTAACAATTCATTTCATCATTGAGTAAGTAATTCTCAGTAGCATGTAATGAAAAAAATATCACTTCGTTTTTAGTACAAAAATGCTCCAATTACGGGTTGGTTAGACGGCGTGTAAACAATATGTATATGACGCTCACCGTTACGAAGGCTTTGATATATATATATACTCATAAGACTTAGAACTCTCCAATTTGAACAAAAATGTATTGAGATAGAAAAGAACAATTATATTTCAATACATATAACTAAATTTCATGAGTGCTATTTTCATAATGCTCTTGATTAATGCATTCTCAGGTAAAGTAAATTTACCTTGGGATGCTCAAAGAAGTATCATATATTTGTTTTGTTTCAATAATTTTTAATAATGTCTTTATCATGAATATAGTGTTCTAGATGGAGCAACCAATGGTAATTGATGCAAATCGATTAAAAGACTACCAAAATGAAGGTCTCATCACGCCTTGCAGGGTCGTCTTACAGAGAAACTTATCTTTGCCACCTGGCAGTTCTAGTAAAAGAAGCTTGTTCCGTGATAATAATGCGACGAAGAAGGATGCAGACTGTATTTCAGATGCTGAATCAGACTTAGGTCCAATGTCTCCTCTGGCTCTCACAGACCATAGCAGCTGTGATAGCTCACCAGGGCGACAATTTGTATCTCCTCTAGCAACCCCTGAAAAATCACCTACGATTGCTCTAACTCGATGGGATCGTTTAACGCCTCGTTCAATTAGAAATAATTCCAACGAATCTATTTCACCATTTAGTACTTTAAGAAAAGTTACTCGTTCTGCAAGGTTTTCTCCAAAAAGAGTATTATCTTTGTCTCCAAAATCAAAATCATCTCAATCTAGCCAAAATACTCGGACAGAAAATATTCTCACAAGTCCAGATTCTGCAGATGAAACCCTAATGCCAGAAGAAATTATTCCTGAAACTCCTGGAAAGGAATCTGATTTTGATGATCAACAATCATATGTAGCAGAAACTCCTCAAAAAGAAGAATATAATGAATACAGATTGATAACACCCTTGGGATCAGTTTGCAAGAATATTCCTATTCCTAGAATTCACAGAAGAAAATCTCTGAGTTCACTAGAAATTGATGAATGTGCTTCTCCCGAGATTAAAAAATGTCCTTTCAAAAGACATCAAGAAGATTTACTATCTTTTTCAAATATAAAATATCAAAAAACTGATGAGATGTCTTCAGTGCCTAGAGCTAGAGCTGCTCTGTTCCAAGACAGTCATAAGAATGTAGGTACACAAGATAAAGGTTTTACACTGACTCCAAAATCATTTTATGGATCCAACAATAAAATTACCAAGTCAGTAGGAGTGAAATGGAGAGAACCTCAGCCTGATAATAAGAAGAGAAGAAGTTTGCCGTCTCACAACTCAATCTCTAGACGTTCTGGAAAAAGAAGTCGAATAGGTGAAATTAATTGCGGAGTTAGACACGGTATTAAAAGACCAAAACCTAAACGTCAGTCTTTGCAGAACAGTGGAGCTAAACTTGGCAAACAGGCTGACAATACAGGCAATAAAAATACTGATGCTAAAGAAAATGTTAATCCACAACCTGAAAATATAAAAAAAAATCTAGTCTCAGAAGAAATTGACTCAAACAAGAAGTTTTTCAAATTCAAGAAAGCAGCATTGGAACAAAAGAATTCTGAACCTCCTGCTAAGAGAGCTAAATTAGATGATGTAGTATTTGATGCTACTGACCTATCAGTAGATGAACCATCAGTAGAAAAATCATTAGAGCAAAACAAAGTCGACAATATTTTGAAAATTTTAGAAAATGACTGGGCAGATGATGATTATGATAGCTTGGAAATTACTCAACCTAATCATTCTAACGTACAAACAGTATCTCCGAAAAAATCAAATGTGATGTTGAAAGATTTGACAATGTCACCAGCAAGTGAACTCAGCAGTATGGCCTCAACTATGTATATCGAAGATTTTTCAACTACAGAGATCCAAACAAATCACAATCATAATGATGATAATGCAATGAAAATTTCAACTGAAAAATTTTACCCTTTATTTTCTAAGAATTACTCATCAGATTTAGCTAATGAGTAAGTATTATACAATAATCTAATTCTATGAAACTAGTTTAGTCAGATTTTTCTTTACGATGCCAAAAATTTATTTCTTAGAGCAAGCAACCCTAAGAAAAGGAAAAGATCAACTGCTTGGCAATTATCTACGAAATATGGCAATGCTGTGAATCAATATCAAATAGATGCTGGTCAAAAAGTATTTGGTGCTACACAGTGTAATGAATGTGGAATAATATATCATATTGGCGATCCAGACGATGAAAATGCTCATCTGAATTACCATAACAGTTTTAAGACTTTAAAATTTCAGGTGAAAGATGAATTATTTCAATAACATTTTATTAGTTTAGTTCAAAATCAAAATCTTCAGAATTTATCATTATTTTGAGTATTGTAACTTTTGCATAGAAACTTGAAATTGGTCAAAAACATTATAAAACCATTCAAATACTAAATTTTCAATAAATTTTCTAGTTTTCATTCTATAATTTTACGTTTTAAATGTTACTGCTTGTACTACGTAAATAAAAATAATTTGACTTTTTAGATCTTAACTAATATTGTAAACTAACTGATTCATATTGGATTCTAGGGTTGGAAAAATGAACGTGTAATTTTCAAAGACTCTTATTCATCAAGTCGTATAATTCTAGTAGAACCAAAAGATTCCAATTTATATTGGAAAAAAGTAACAGAAATATTAGAAATTGTTGATCGAGATTTAGGACTTTCAGATATGAAACTTTCATTTTATAGGGATAAAAAGGCAAGTTGAAAGAGAATTTATAATTAATAAATTTATCGAACATTATGAACACTTCAATTTACTTGAAAAAATCTAATCTCCAGGTGTATATGTATGTGCGAGACAAGATTATTTTGGGTATCTTAGTCGCAGAAGACGTCAAAAGTGCATTTAGAATGATACCTGAATTGATTGAACTGAATTGTTGTACATCAGATTCAACACCAGTAAAATGTGGTGTTAATGTTGTATGGACAGCTATGAGCCATCGTAGACAGGGCATTGCTACTAAACTTGTTGACACTCTGAGGTAATACACCATCTTGTGTGGAAATACAAATTTTAATCTTGATTAATAAACTAGAATTGTTATTTCAGAGCAAACTATTATTATGGTTATATCATGTCAATTGATGACATAGCTTTTTCAACACCAACTCCAAGTGGCAAAGGATTTGCAGAGAAATACACCAAAACTCGTAATTTTAAAGTTTACTAAATTTAATAAAAATGTTCTAGTAGAAAATCCAATTTCATGTTTTGAGATTGTATGCTGTAAACTTTTTGATAAAATATTTTTTTACGTCCTATACATAGTTTTAAAAATATGCTCATTACTTTGAAATTTTAACATCAAAGTAAACACCACTAGTTATTCAATTTTTAAAATGTTTAAGTGACCAATTAAATTACATCTCCAGTGTAAAATTTATCTACACAATTTGGAGATATATTTCATAAACTAGTGATAATTTTTGCAATGTCAATTGTACTTGAAAGAAAAGACTTTTAAATAATTTTGTAACAATAAGAAGTTGATAAATAAAAACGAAATAATTTTACAACATGTATATATTTCTTCATATACATATTTACACTAAATTATGTTTCATAAGCCGAAACTTGAAACTTTTATATCTTTTCAATTCACAGTATAAAAAGAACATCTTGTCATTCGATAACAATGCATCTTCATTTACAAGCTTACATTTATCTACTATACTTCTATTTTATAGTAAGAGATCTTTTAAACAACCTAACGAATTAATACACCAAAGGATTTGGAATTTACAACACCTTTGTCCATCTTATACATCATTCATTAGAGTTTGAAACTATATGAAAAACCGTTTAAAGAATAACGTATAATATTTAAATAATAATGATATTGAGCTGACTAATGAAAATTTATCAGTATACATCGATTAAATCGTTAATCAATTTTCAATATCTACTCCCTCTTCTTCCTCCTCCGCCATAACGATCTCTGCCGCCGCCACCACCTCCTCCACCTCCATACCGATCTCTACCTCCTCCACCATAACTTCGACCTCCTCCGCTATTACCATACATTTCTTTTTCTTCCGCTTTTTTCTTTTGCATAGCTTCATAACGTTCGGCCATGGAGTATAACTCTTGTGGAATTTCCTGGAATATATTGACAACTTTGAATATTTGAAAATAATTTTCAAAATGATATTGACTTTACTTAATTTAAATTCAATCAATAAAAATGAATACTAAGAAGTAAATATTATAATAGTACACAAATTGGCAATAGTAGTATGAATTCATATGAAAGCGATATCGCGTAAGTTTTACGGTGAGTGAAGAGGATCAACGGAATGGATAGTATACGATTTGAGATTTTACGATTTTTGGAAAACATACATTGTACGTATTTACGAGGATAAGAGAAATTCATTCAAATTCCATATTTTTTTTTTTCAATAAGCGCAATGATGCATCAAGTCGCATTTAACATATACTATTACAAAAGCCATTTGAATTTACCTGTTCAGAGTCTTCTAATATTTTTATTAAATTAGCTGCTTGTCCCCAGTTGCTTCTCGTAAATAAACTGATGCTTTCACCAGTACGGCCAGCTCGTCCAGTTCTACCTACTCGATGAACGTACTCTTCAATCTCACGAGGAAAGTCGTAGTTAATAACATGTCTAAAAATTATCGAAACCCATCAAAATAAATATATTAAAATTAAAATTATTAATGAGATTCAAATGATAGGAAAAGAATTACGTTATGTCTTCTATATCTAATCCTCTACTAGCAACGTCTGTTGCCAAAAGGATCTGTACATGACCTTTTTTTATATCTTCTAAGGCCTGCTCTCTGTCTTCTTGTTCACGATCTCCATGAATGCTCTGTGTTCGTACACCTGATATGGCTAGGTCACTTCCAGTATGATCGACTTTGGTCTTTCTACCAAAAAATACTATAGCCTTATCATCTGGTCCCATACTTTGGAAGAATTGACGAATCTGATGGAGAATCAAGAACAATGGATAGAAAAGTAAATGATCATCACATAGAGGCTTCATTTAATTCTTTGTACCTACCCAGTCATCTTTCTCCTCTTCAGTGATAATATAAATTTTCTGTGTGACACTATTCGCTGCTCTTAAATCAAGAGTTCCTACACATACAGTTACAGGATTTACCATGTAAGATCGAGCTAATCTTCTAACTCCTTCTGGCCACGTCGCGCTGTTGAAGAAATAATCACCAAAAGTTTTTTTAACGTTTCAAAAGTTATAATTTTTATAAGTTCCAATGTATAGAACAAACCTTGTCATTACAGTCTGTCTGTCTGGTCTAACATCAAGCAAAGTTTTTCTTATCTGTGGTTCAAAACCCATGTCCAGCATACGATCAGCTTCATCTAAAACTAAGTATGAAACACTTTTTACGTCAAGATGACCACTTTGCACAAGATCGTTTAGTCTTCCAGGAGTGGCAATAACTATCTCTACACCCTGTGAAACAATGTACATCTGATCTTTGCGACTTCCTCCACCATAAACACAGCATCTATGATAAATGAACGAATTGAATTAGCTGTAAGAGAAAGTAACACGAATACTATTTCTCGATAGATCATTTTCCAATTACTCACGCTTTTATGTTATGATACTCATATTTATTGACTTCTTTCTCGATTTGTTGGGCCAACTCTCGAGTCGGTGCCATGACTAATACTGTAGGACCACTCCTCTTTTCCCGTGGCGTGATTTGATTGTCAATGTGTATTAAAGCAGGCAAGAGAAATGCTAGAGTTTTTCCTACAAACGAATATTTAATATGATCAAATATCGAGATTTCATTCATGAACTATTTTACTACTAGAATACACTCGACTTGTAGGTTTAAATAGCTAATACTGAACAGTTTATTTACCTGTTCCAGTTTGTGCTATTCCAATCATGTCTTTTCCACTTAGTAGTACCGGCCAAGCTTGACATTGTATGGGACTTGGCTTTTCAAACCCAGCTTTGACTATTTCTTTCAAAATATCAGGGAAATTCTGGATCAAAAAAATATAAGTGTTATGCCAATTAAACAGTGTCACACCAATGATCAATTAATTACTGTGTATTGACTTACATGAAACGCTTGCTCAAAAGCAAGTATTGGATTAGGAATCTTAAATTCAGGTTTATCCTTGTCTTCATCAGCAATGTCAAATGCGTGATCAACTTGAATGTTGTTTTTGTCCAATCTGATTTTTTCAACTTCTTCTTTTGACATACTTGCCACAAAAGGATCTTCTACATAGAAGTTTTTCTTAATTTGTACAGCTTTTGCCCACTTTTGTTTCTGATACTCTGCCTAAAAAAATGTTGCACTCATTTCAAAACACTAGTATAATTTTTCAATATAAAAATAATCAATTTCAAATATTCTTACATGTTCACTAGCTGCTTTGCCCCAATCAATTTCTTCAGCAGATGCATCATCTATTGGCTGAACATTCTGATCTGGAGTATCATTTGAATACATATTATTTTGGTACGAACTTGTTTCATGATACTGTTTTGGTCTATCATCCCGTAAAAGATCTTCTATCATACTTTTAGCACTATCTTGATTGCTTTTTGATCCACTAATAGTCACTTGGGTGGTATCTCCATTCACACAGTTTTTATTTATCTAAAATTAATATAGAAAGAGTTATTAGAGTTGAAACATTCAGATTCATCAATTGCTACAAACTAATTGCTTGAAATTTTTAAATACTCACATTAATTTTAGCACCACTCCGTTCTGTCAAGTCTCGAATCTGACTACCACCTTTGCCTATCAACTTCCCCAATTTTGAGCTTTCTACATATATTTCACACATTTCACCCGAGTTATCATAGTTCCTATTGAAGTCTCTCTTGTCATCAATGCTCATATTTGAGTCTGATCTGCCAAATCCAAATCCTCCTCCTTCTTCTCTTCTGTTGAATCCTTTTCCTTCATTACCACCACCAAACCCTCTACTTCCTCCTCCACGAAATTCTCTTCCTGCACCTCTATTGAATTGTCGTCCTTCTCTACTTTCGTTAAAACCTCTCCTTCCACCACCTCCATGAAATCCTCTTTTATCTCCACCTTCATTGAAACCTCTCCTTCCGCCACCTCCATGAAATCCTCTTCCATCTCCACCCTTATTAAAACCTTGGTTGGAGCTTCCTCCCCCACTATCTTCTTCAGTTCTTGTACCTCTATTAGAAACAGCATTAGAATCTTCATCGTCCCAGCTGTTATCCATCCTGAACAGAGATTTTATGAATTACTCGTATTACCCTTGCAACTTGCTAGTCAGAATATTAATGAAGTCTAGGAAAGATTTTTTATAAAAATTGTTTTTCAATATTTGTTTATTTTGAATTTGAAATTGGATAAAAAATAATTTGAAAAACAATAAAACTGGTTGTTTTCTTTTTTATCGATTGCAAATAATTAACAAGAACCTCTCTTCTCTTACTTTTGGTTCAAAATCGATGTGTGCATGTAATATTTCATTTTTAAAATGAATCCCATTTCCAAAATCGGTTCCATTAATACAGAACTTTTGTTTTATTAATTCTATACTTGCATATAATGTAATCAACAATAAGACCTCTTAGAAATACCTTCGTGACAAATAGCGATAGCCTTTGAAGAAAAAAAAAAAGAAACTCAGTCCTATTACATCTCGTGTTCCAGAGTATGTTTCTGAGAAAGTGTGTTACACATTATAAGATAAGCATAAAAGAAATATCAGAAGTACAAAGAATTTAGATATCAAATTAAAATTTACGTTTACATCGAGAGAAAAATCATTGATGCATATTATTTCTCGGTATTATATTCATTTAAAAGAAAGTAGTAGAAAGAAAAGAACATTTCATTGTCTATGCGGCATGAAATTCGTTCTCTTGTTTACATCAGAGTGTGTAAAGGTCAATGTCAACCTCTGGCACCTAACTGTACCTACTGAGAAATATGACAAAGAAGTTCATTAAAAGTTCAATTTTTCATCACGATAAGACAAATGAATAAAAATTGCTTACTTGTATGCTAATTTGTATTGAGGTTCGTTTTGGGTAAGTCTGACAGCTCTTCTATACTTTGAGCTGACACGGCTTATAAAAGACGTTGTTCGCAGAATAGCTCTGACTTGACTGATCAGGCTAACTTTGCGGTCTTGCGGGCATTGCGACTTGCGGCATTTGCGGCAGTGGGAAACAGGCAAACCTGGCACTGGCAGTGCCGCCAGTGTTCCATGTGAAAAAATAAAACGCCGAGGCATTTGATTGGCCAGCTGAAAGTCACGCATGCGCATCTTAAGTCATTGGAGAATGAAGGAGAGCTCGCGATTTTCAAATAACAATCAGAAATGAATTGTAATTTATGATTGGTATAAAAACTTTACGACACAAGTAGATGGAATTTTGGTGCAACTCGATGTAGACGAGTGTAGACCGTTTTTTTCTTCCTTCCAGGAGTTATTGTGGACAGTGATTGATAATTGGGTATTTTCATCTTACTAGAGCAAGAGAACTACAATGATAATGTGGTGTTGTATCTTATTTTGTACAAACATGGGAAAAAAAAGAATGTACTTAAGCATCCCCGTTATGCATTATTATTATTATTATTAGGATTACTGTTAAAAACCGGAGGTTTTGGGATTTTTAACAAACTTTGCAGATAAGCTTCACTGAATTTTACGTATTGGAACAATCTCCCAAGAATGATGAGATAAAGTACCTTCAAGCTATGGAAAAAGGTGTTCCTATAATGAAATATTGACGATTACATATTGCTTCTGTCTGCAAGTATGAAAAAAGTTCGATAAAAAATTGTTATAATCCCTCTATTTGTTCATTCAATTTTATAATTTGCAGTAGGCGAATTTTGCAAAGACTCATATATGAGGGTCGCACGCCTCTACAAACACAAGCACATTTTGATTCACTCTTGTGAATCAAGATCGGATGAAAAGTTAGAGATGTTAACGTATTTTTGTACTTTCGACGATATATATATAGTTTGGCAATATCTTCGGAAACTTTTCCGTGGTATTTGATATTAAATCTGCCGTAATGTTCACGATATTAATCAGATAATATCAACAAATTTGTATTACTCATGGATCATATTACAGGTTTCGATAAAAAATATTTCTGTGTACAATTTATTTGGAGTGAGATGTTTAGAATTTCGACAATGACGTAATATACGCGTAATTCCTATACCTCTTATCTTTCTTAAGACATCCGGCCTCTTCACTTCGTGATCAAATTGTAATTATGAGCAAATCCATTTTCTAAACCAAATTATAGTTCATTGCAACTTTTTTATGTAGAGGCTCACAAAAAATATAAATAGAACTGAAGTATATGCTTCTGTAGATCATCAAAAATCTTCCTGAATTTTTAAATACTGTGTCCAACATTTTTAGCGTATTATGGTAGAAAATAGTAAAGTGATCAAGTTCTTGGAATTTCAGTTAGCGAGATTAACCAAAAAATGACTTTTGATTTATGATACCTTTGAGAATGATGTGTAAATTTTATTATCCAGTATCATTGTACAGTTAGTCGTCAAATTAACAGAATTTGACACCAACAAAAGTCGTCCTTTTGTTCGGAGTCTGAGCTAACTACAACATTCGAAAAGTGATAAAAAGTTGAAAGAGTGATTTCAGAAATAGTTCAATATTTTGAAAACATTTTCAATTTACAAAACAAATAACAATTGAAAAATTTGGAACTGAATACAAATAAGAACACGCAAATAAACTTATATAATCACGCATACATATATAGCTACTAATTCAATATTTTACACGAGTATCATTTAGTTCTTTATCACAAAATTTTATATACACAATTCATAGCACTGGAATATGTTAGATATACAATTGTAATACTTGAGTATTTAAATTTTATCAAGAGTACAAAAATATAATATTAATTATCAAATTTTTCTTCCCAGAGATTATACAAACTTCCAAATAAGCATCATCTCACACTGCTTTCAAAAGTGTCTCTTTCATCCCATAACTGGTTTTCTAAAATAGCTTCTTCGCTTAAAATCCTGAAAAAAAAATAGAAAAACACAGTTAAATAGATAATATTTCTATAACATTGTTACAGTGCTACAATGAAAATGTTAATGGTTAATAAATTATCAATAATGTCAAATAAGGAAAATAAAAAAATGAATCCGAGACTTTTCTCAATAATTATTGTAGATGATCATGCTTAGAAAAAACAATGTCAATCTTGAAATACTAATTATCATACGAAATATCAACTTCATTTGCTAATGTATTCAATGAATATAACATTTTATTTTTTTGTAGAAGAATAAATTTTTGAACATAACTTTTTCTTAACCAAATTACGTTAAATTCCACTACATATAGAATCATACAGATAGATTATTTAAAATTTCTAAATACTTTCTTTTTAGTCTAAAAATTACTTGATTTGAATTGCAAGTTATTAGGATTAAAAATATTTTTTGTTATGTTCTAAGTCTTTTTAAGTCTATGTGAAGTAACTTTGTTTATCTCAAGTTCAAATCGAGAAATATTCCTAGTTCAAAATGAGTAATAGATAACTCAAATATTTTGTCGTTTCTTGCGAAGACTAACATTTTAAAATTAGGTAATTGTTTTTTGAAAGCAGGCATCAGAAGATAACATTCAAAAACGGTATAAACTACCGGTATAAGCCCTTAAAACAAAATATGGCAACAACAGTGGTATCAAGTCTCAATGAGCAATTTTGAAACAAATTTTTCACGAAACAAATATTATTGTGTTTCTTGTTGATCAATAATTGTATTCAAAAACTGTATTTTTTGTTATACCGAATGGTTTTAGTATTCAAAGTGCAGTTGAAAATATTCAACAAGCTGTATTTTTTGTTATACTGAATGGTTTTAGTATTCAAAGTGCAGTAATATATTTTGTTAGAAAACAAAAGAATTACAAATTTCTTATTACATTGCAATATGCTATTCAGCAGCTTGTTTGTCAGGCATCCTGGAAAAATATGTAACAACTTTTGTCATGAAAGTTGAAGCTTTGTTATGGTTATTTTGCAGCTATTGAATCATTAGACAGCATAACTCAAAAATGTAAATCAAAGAGCATTTAATATGTTTTGATAAAATCATATTGCTTACCTATATTTTGCATCATGTTTCTCATTTCGTTTTCTCCTCAGATGTACAAAATATAAGATTATAATACCAAGAATAGATACAACAATCCCTCCAATGTCTAAGAAAGTACAAAATTAGTCAACATGATAAAGAATATGTATCACTAGACTATTATCAAATTCAACTATATATTATACTATGAAATATACTTACATATTCCTTTATAAAGTATTTCTTCATAACGATGTCTTTTCAAACATTTTCCTAAAGCACCTAAAGTTCCATTCACTTGATGGCACTCTATTTCGAGTATCTCACAGAAGAGAGGAAGCAAATCGACATTGTCAAAAGGAGGTACTTCACATTTTGGTACAAATGCAGGCCCCACTCCAAAGAAGAATGGGTACATATCCGTGGAATTATTATCATATCCATGAACACCAAATTCTGATTTGTCATTAACTGAAAAAAAATTGAAGAAGAAAAATCATGAATCATGGCTAATGATGTGAAATATAATTCTTAAATATATATATGAGGAATTTTTCAATACCTGTAAAATTAAATTCTTTCTCATACCATGGAATAGTATCATATAGAGTTTGAAAAGCATATCCTACTCTGGCTGCAACAATAATAGGACCTACTCTTGGATTATTAGAGAAGTGATATCTTTTGGGTATATCTCTTTTCCAATAAACATCAAATGCATCAGTGAGTTTAGAAGCCTTTACCAAACTATTATATATAGAATCCTCTTTACCTATAGAAACAGTTTTTTCATTTTTCCAATCAAAAGTAAAAATAACATAAATTTAATACTTGAAAAAAAAATTTCATACCAAGATTTGGATAGATATTAATTACAGGTGACAGTCCTGCTGATGTGTAATCAGCTGGATCAATGAATTTGGTTAGATTCACTATCCTATTCATAGTAACAGTAGACATTCCATGATCACTCAAATGTATAACATTCACATCAGTTAAACATTTTTCTTTTAATTTATCGTGGAGATATCTCGTAATAAGATCTAGTTTTTTTAATACTTCATTAAATTGATCACTATGGATGCCAACTCCATGACCATGATAATCAGGTTCTTCAATATATAGCATGCCAAAATTAATTGGAGTTTGTGGATGTTTAAACCAGGAAATCAGTTCATTCACTCTTTCTTTCCATGATGTAGTAATATTCCATGGCTAAAAAATAAAACTATAATCAGATTTTACCATCATGAAATAGATCAATTTTAGTCTTGACTACTTAGAAATGCTTGAAGTGAAAAATTACACTACAACCAAGTCAAGATAAGCATGTAAACATCTGACAAAATCCATTTTCTTTCACTCTTAGTCAGTCAGTGAGCCTTATTTTCTTTCTTACGAACAAAATCTGAATGCATTAGGATTGTTCAGTCAAGGTCTCAACTCAGTTACAAAATATCACAAAGCTGTGATATTTTCTGTCAAGTACAGTAGAAAATGATTCTATGATTTCTTAGATGTTTTGCAATCTCAATATATTTTCTAAAGAATTATAAAGACTCACCACTCTAAAAGTGGCATTTATTCCATGATACTCAAAAGCACTACCAGGCCACATCATAACTCCACTGTGGCGTCCCTCATGATTATTCTCATTCAGAGCCTGAAAGTTTGATTTCAAAATAATATATTCATTGCAAAACTTTTAAATATTTGACATAAAAAATCTGAATAACAAACCCATATTGGAAGAATATCATTATTATAATGATATAACTCTTCAGAATACTTCACTGTTTTGTTGAATTTTTTATCATAAAATTCACTATCTACTACTCCATGTGATTCTACATAAAGTCCAGTAGATATTGTATGATGGTTTGGAAAAGTTTTTGTAACAAAAACATTTCTCATATGATCAGCAAATACACCTTCACTTTTCAATTTTTTTAGAAATGGAGTAATATCTCTATCGAAATAATCGTATCTATAAAAAGAGTACACATTAGATTTATAGAATAGATGTATTTGAAAAGATATATATCTATATTTTGATACAATGCCCTGATTGCGTAATATGATTATAAATAATCACAAAAAAAGTTGGCTTTATTTTTAAACTCATAGTAATCAAAATATGTTTTGGAGACGTAGGATTGTTTGTGATAAATTCATATGTAAGGATGAAAATTTTCCATTCAATGAAACATTTTTCCAACACAAATGATATATTGAATATATTTTGAAATTCAGTATTTTGTATAATCTCATCTCTAAAACGAAGCATATGTCACTGTTGCATAATAATAAGAGAATGTTCTATTGCATCTTCTCTATAAAGATCATAAGAAAAAAGAATGTCCGCAAGGAAACAAATGACATCAAAAGGTCAACATACCTAAATGCATCGTAGGACACGACGAGTAGTTTCGGAGGAGGTGAAAGAGCCGGTTTTGCTTCAGTATAATGAGTAAAAATTAAAAAAAATATGCAGAGAGAGAACGTCATTCCCTGGCTTGATGGCACGTATTGCATCGATAATAATAAAGTAGATGAGAAGTTGGAGCCACGAAATCTTCGAAAGGCTTAGCTCGCTCTTTCTTCGTCATAATTCATCCTTGCGACTGAACTCCATTTTACCTTCATTCACTTTCGATGGTAATTGCGTTGCGGATCTGGTTTGATCAGATGTAGCATCGCATAACTATAACGAAAGTAGAGTGGTTGTCCTCTGTCGTCGCGAAGATAACCTATATTCCACTGTTGCGTATATACATATATTTACACAAATCACATCAATGCACAGTGCACAGTGCACACTGCACACTGCAGCGCGCGCATATGGGTGGTGCAGTCTGCAGAAGCGCGCATCGCGCAATGACAAGATTTTTCCGAATCACATGATCTTTTAGCGTTTGTATGAAAAAATATATTTGACATTTAATGAAACTTTCACAACATAAAATCATGTGAATCTTATTCTATATTCTTCTGGTTATCTGTTTCTTATCTCTTGAAGAATTCTTATTATCATTATATACTCATTTACTTTTCTTTGTCTTTCCAAACAAAAATATCAATTTTGCCTGTTTTATTATTATTATTATTATTATTATTATTATTATTATTACCCATCGCTTACGAAATATGACATATATAATCTTTGATTTTTCATTACAATGAATAAAACAAATCAATGATTCTGGTTCATACAAGGGAGTCGCGAGAATCACTTTCGCACTCATATCGAAATCCACTTTTCCTGACTGAACGCTATGATCCATAAAGTTGAATTTGCATGGATTTTCATATTTGTATAAGAAAAGAGTGACATTTTTGTTAAAATCTACCATTCAAGATTGGCCACTGTAAAATTTTTTAAGAATCAAATTTTTTTTCTATTCGCGTAATCATGATACAAATTGTTTTTTTCTGGAAAACATTTCTTTCATGTGTGTTTAAGCACTTCAAGAATAAAGTCTTGTAGAACGTACAAATATAAAAAACTCGATAATTTTTAGCCTATTGATTTGAAATTTTAACTATAGCTTCTGTACCACATTTTAATTACAATTACGTATAAATCCGTCAAAATATTAAAGATTCATACATTTTGGACGATTTTTTAACAATAAAATACTGAAAACTGTTCTGAAATTCCGTTCGTAAATATTCCTCTAGATTACTTTATGAATTGAGGAGAATTTTTTTTCATTGCACTAGATTTTTAGTTTTCGTAAATATGTGATGAGTTATGGATAAAATTTTTATTCAATTCACAAAAAAACTGTCCAAACAATTGAGTTGATCCTTATGCGTCTTTATGATCGCAACACTTGTATTGACTTTTATGGGAGAACTGTTCAGTAATTACTTTTTTATCAAAACTCTGGAGTCTGCCGAGATTTTCCCAAGATGAGTATTGAAATCTAGCCGGTGCGGAAAAATGCGCAGTGTGAGAGATGGAGGTAGTATGTGCGCACGTGCGAAGTGTCGAAAAGTCAGCTGCTCGCAAGCGCGCATGCTTTGTTTATATGCCGCGTGAGTGTTAATGATTACTGCAGCTGATCCACGGCGCTACACTTTTCGAAAACAGAGAGAGCCGCCCGCCTCGTCGTCTCACGCCCCGCTATCTTATCCACGCCAATTAGCCGCGGCAACGGTCCTGCTGCGCATGTTGGGCGTTTTTTTCTCGCCGGCTCTCGCGCGCAGAGCGTGTGTGTTTGTGTGTGCACCGTATCATTGTTTTCGTCCCTCCTCCGCCGCGTGCACATGTGGGTCAGACTGAGAAGTGAGAACGCGCAGCTGTAGCTGCCGCGCACGGGTGCGTTGACTCATCGATGTGAGCCGCAGTCGCACTCGCAGTGTGTCTGTCAGTGTCTGGCTGGCTCCGAGAGCAGCCGATCCATGAGACTGGAGCGCGAGGATGGCCGGCAACTGTGGCAGCACGGCAGGAGTCCCCGCTGAGTGCCTCAGCCCAGAGCTCGCCGGGGTCTGGTCCGGATGGAGCGGCCTCGGCGACAGGGAGATCGTGAGGGAGGCCTCCGCCAAGGGCACTCACATCGAGCTCGCTTACAGGTTCCTCGAGCAGCGCAGGCACTGCTCGCCCGCCGAGGCCAAGGCGTACTTCGCCAGCGAGGTCGACGTCTGGGTGAGCAGCCTCCTCAAGAAGAAGCAGGTCCATCGAGCTTCCCATATACTCAAAAATGTTGTGAGTGGCCTGTTCCCTGTGTTTTCCCTGCTCTCTTCTAGTGCCTCCCTACGCATCGATTGCTGCAACAATTCTGCTTGTGTTCCAGGGAAAAGTCCCAGCTGATTATATTCGAGCAACTTGTGTCAAGTGCCAAGAGCCTGAATTGAGGGATTACATGGCTCAACATGTCGGATCATTTTTGAGTAGCGAAGAGAAAGAAGCTTTGCTCATTGTCAAATTGGCTGCTGAGCATGAACAAAAATTCAAGTATGGCTGTTCACTATTTACATTTGTCCTTCAATGTGCAATGGCTGTTTGTTTTATTCTATTATATTTTACAGCCTCCAGACTGGTTTGATCTCACACAAGTGCCTTGAAGAGATAATAACTCTACCACAAAGTATTAAAGATGCGTTCTATACTGAGCTATATTTTTATTGCTATGAACCAAACATTGTTGCTTATTTGAAGAGTGATGTAGTTTGGGATTTCTTACTAGCTACAAATGAGATTGACTTGATAAAACTCTGGATTGATCTCATTTATGGCGATTCAGAAAATGTTACTCCCAGCAGTAATCACAGAAGCGAGGTTCAGTTACTGTTTACAAACTTGAAAATAACAACCACTATGATAGATTCCATTGAATCATCAAATGGAATGTCTATTACCATTGATTTGATTTTAAATCACCTGAGCAGGTACTTGTTAACATGGAAACCTAATTCAATTTTTAAGCATGACTACAATGTTTCTTTATCTCCACAGATATGGAGTTTTTACTACTAAGGAATGTAAAGATGTCAAAATGATCCTGTCTAGGATATTTGCTGAATGTATTAATATTTCTGACTTTGTAAAAGTCTTGTCCAAACCAACATGTAATGTTGATAGAGATAGTTTTCTTTCAAAAATCCAAGTTATTGGCCTATCAAGAAATTATTCAGAAGATGAAAAAAGTGAAATATTCGATAAAAAAATAAAGAACTTAGTTGATTCTCTCAAAGAAATGTGCAATGCAACAAATAATTTTAAGCATTTTTTAGAGACTGGAATTGTTGAAACTATTAAATACATATCTAGTGATGTTGATAGATTTTTTAAGCAAAATCCAATTGTAGCTTTCACAATAATATTTTTGCATTACTCGAGATGTAAACAAAGTAATAGTGAGACAACTTTCACAGAAATATTTAATGAAAAATCTGGATTGAAAACAGAAACAATTACAATACCAAAAGATGTTCTGGAATCAGTAACATTACAGCTGCCATTTTTAAAAAATGAGCTAGATCCAAAAAGAAATAAAAATAATATCACAATGTATGAACTTCTTGATGGTTACAACCAATTCAATTCCAAGGTATTCTTTAAGTGGCAATTGAAAAATGAAATAATGCCAGACTTTAGAAATGAAAGTTTAGTAAGAAAGTATGGTTATCAAGAAGAATTGACTTACCTTTATTATTTAAAAGAAGCAAGGCCAAATATGGCAGCATACATTTTCCGAATTCAACAAGAAAAACTATATGGTGGAGTATCACCGAAAGCGTGAGTATGTCGGAATACGCAGCTTACCATTGAATTGAAATGAAATTTGAAAATATGGTTATGACTTTCTAGCAAATCTCAGGTGTCACTGTGTGCTCATGTTTTTGCATTGAGACATTTAAAAGAAATAGAAATAGTTAGTGGTTGCATTTCATTCTTAGAAATAATTGGAGTCAGCTCCGAAAATTTAAGATTACATGTGACGGCTGGAAATTTGGTTCAAAAAGAATTGAATATTCCCATAGGTATTATAAAATCCATAATTGTTCGAAAATGCCGAAATGAATACAGAACAGTTTGATAAAGGATGAAACTTTTTCTTATTGCAGGAAAATCGTTAGAATTCATTATTTACAATAATCAGCAATATTTAAAGTTAGTAATGAATTATTTAGAACGCGCGTTCCATTCTCGTCTGAATAGTAAGATACTCAATGATGCAGATGAATTGATTCAAGTTCTTATATTATGGGATGTAATAGTAAGATTCGCAAAAGCGCACAGTGCTACTTTGCCGACTTCGTTGTTAAAGTTTTTAGCTTCCCATGAAGCTTGGCTTGAATTTGTATTAGTCGCGCATTTCTTCGCATATCCTACCAACCAAGTTACAGATTGTATACAGTATTTTGAAAATGTTAGTATGAGAGAACATCTTCTGCTGGCATTAAATAATCCGCTTCTGAGTCATCAGTTCTCTAGCGATAATCAAAAAACCAGGAGTGAAAAAATCAAAGATAGAGATTTTCGACAAACATTGCCTGAAGAAATCGCTGTTAAGCATAATGTTTGTATTGAAATTAATATTTTTTGTACGTTAACGATGTATTTGTAGCTAGAAATTTTATTTTTCTATCTAAACTTTTTCAGAGTCCACCTCGATCAAACCCGTCTAAGTTGCCTAAGGAAATGGATCCATCCGTCAAATTTGTCAATAATAATATAAGTTTCAATTCAAATACAAATGTAACTTTTATCAATGACTTGTGGTTGATTATTTTGAAGTGCCACCAGAGCCAAGATCCACCCGGAGCATTACTAAATGCTTCCAGAAACTTCAAATTACCTATTCTTACTGTTCTTGCAACTTGTTACGAGGTAAGCGACTTTTATAGAATTATCATTTATTTTAAAAGGACGTAATATTGTATTTTGTACGTTTCATAGCCTTCTTCAATCTCGTCGTACTGTTATTCTTGGCTTGCAATATCCGTCGATAGCCCCCAGTTTGCGAAAGATTATGGAGAATTTCTGGATAGTCAAATTTGGTCAGCAAGTACAGTAATGCATTTGATCCACAATATGGTATCGAATGCATTTGTCGTTACTCTTAGCCGAGGAATTCAAATATTTTTGCCAGTAATGAAATAAAACTCATTTTTTTAGTACTTAGAGATAATTTCGTTCGAATAATAGAATAAACAACTTTTAATCCGCAGGAAAATCCATTGAAACAATTTTTTGGATTTCTTGAACAATGCATCGAGTATGGAAACTTCAATGACTCGCAGCAGTATCTGATAGATTTCATAACAGAGTGTTCCAATTACAAGTGCAATGTGAGTATAAATCAATTTCATTTGAAATATTTTCTTACATTGAGAAACGGATTGATATAGATATTTTTATAAATTAATTTATTGATTCATTTATTTTTTGAAAATAAAGGAGTTCAACCCTTTAAGATTCAAGTAACCAATGATTGATGATCTTAATTGAGTTATTCGTAGTATTAATTTTAGGCAGACAACTTTATGGGTTGCCACCTCTTTGTAAATTTATTTGAGGTAAACAATGATTACTGTAATATTTCAGTAACTTAATGACCCTCAGCGTGATGATTAGTGTTTGACTAGGTAATACTATAATTATTATTATTATTAACTAAGCATTATTTGAATTGTAGAACTGACCAATTTGTACATTGTTAAATTACACACACTTGAAAAGCGTGTCCATCTAGCCACCGGAAATTCGTTTGTCTAAGATCAATAATATGAATAACTCATTGAAGATGGTCAATTATTTGTTACTTTCAGAATGTATGTATGTACATGAGTGTGAAAATATGGCTTGTACATTAATTTTACATACTCATTCTAATGCAGAATCTACGTGTATATACACAGATTTCAAATAACTTCAATTTTTGTTTGATTTTGTATAATTAAACCATGGACAAAATTAACGATATTTTAGAAAATGATTAATTGGGAATGCAACGATGCGACGTATTTGGAAAATGTATATTGGATCCAGACGGTAGTTGTGAAATGCATTATCGTAGCTCTCGGTAATGCGCTACAAAGCACGCAAGCACAAATAGAATTCCTCCAGGCTCTGATAAAATTCGAATTCCATAAAAAATTGATAGGTAATGATTAACGAATAATAAAAACCATGAATTCATGAATAAAATTTATTTCACTCTTCATCAATCGACAGTTGATACACCAAATCTGGAGTCGCTACTTGAGTGTACCAAAATACTCGCTGAAACAACAGTCATTTTGGATTACTTTTGTTTCGATACAACTGGTAACATTCAAGAATCTGAGGCAGAAATAGAAAAATGCGTTAATGAGCTTGTGAATCTAGAAGATTATTGTAATGCATTGCGACTTTCGAAAATAGCTAATCTGAAATCTTCAAAAATCATTCTTGCCCAAGTTAGTTTATTCATCCAATTATCATGAATTTAAAAATGCATTTCACTGAAATATCTTTCATTGTCATAATTGCGCAGTATCGAAGCGAATTCAAGAAAAATGCTGACAATGACGGCGGACTTGACTCACATTTCTGGAGTCGTTGTTCTGCCGATTTCAAGAAATACGAAGTTTGTTATGAAAAAGCAGCTGAATTTTTCGTGGAACATGCAGAAAAAGTTAAATCTTTTAAAGAAAGGTAATATTAAATCATTGTGTATTTTTGTAAAATAAAAACGACTGTAATTCACTTGATAACATTTTAGATACGAAATTCTAAAATTAGCTTTGGAAATTCTTGAAAAGAATTCGACAGATCGTCAAATATGTGATAAGGTAGAAATGGCAATGTGGAAATCTTGCATCTTAGCTGGTCCTGAAAATATAGAAATTGAGCCACAAAATACTGTTTTTAAAAAACTTAAGACTGAACTTCTGTCAAGCATAAGCGAATTACAAGTGAACTGTATGCTCACAGATGAGAATGAGAAGGCTGCCGTCGAAATTCTAATAGGCTGTTTATTGGATGCAGGTAGATTAGATACTGCCCTTAGAATCAGTGCTATTTTCAATCATAGGAATAGGGTGAGCGCTAATTTTCTCTTGCGAGATTGAAAATTCAACTATTTGATCGAATTTATTGCTGAAATATTCTCGTAGGAGCTGCAAGTGTTGATGCTGTGCTTGAGTCTAGCTGAGGGTGAGATTACGCCTTATCAGCTGACCGTCCAACAAAGATCCTTACTCTGCGAATCAGAGAGACCAAGACAGAGAAACAGCACGTTGCGAACTCGAGGCCTCCAGCGATTACCGTCATCATCTTCGCGTAAGCGCAAATATTATTTCCTTAATCATCAGATGTTAATCAATCATTTGTTTATTTGTATTCTACGCGAGATTAAGAGCTTTGTTGGAATGGTTGAGCTCGAGTTTAAGCTTTCTTAAGCTTTTGGTTGAAACGTATGAAACAATGCATTTATCAATCAATTTCTTTACAGTTAATTCATCTGTAACAAATACTACTCTGAATAATGTATCTGAGGTTACAAATGCTACGGCCATCGTTGAACAGCAAGAAAAATTGGACAGATTATCCCTTTTAACTAGTCTGATAGAAACTCTCAATCACGGCGTTGACACTGGGATAAGAATACTTTTGTGCTATCGTATCGCTGTTCAATTGGGAAAAAGTTATCAAGTACTCTTGACTTTAAGCAATCCCATGCGGTTTCTTCAAGAAATTGTTAGCAGTCCATGTGATAGAAAACTTGAAATAGCGAGGGATATCATTACTACTTATCAAATCGACAATCAGAAAATAGCTCATTTCTTAGCAGAAGAAATCGTTGCACATATTACTCAAGTAATTGAAGGTAATCGTCTCCACATAGAATATAGCAAAACGAAACGAAATATTTCCTCGAGTTATTTTGATGATCTAAATGATTTAAAACTATCGGTTTCATAGATGGTTTAAACGAGCCAACGGCTGCTTGGAATTACAACATGAATTTACAATCTGTGATAGATCTTTGTAAGGATTCGTCCCTTTTGGGCCTGAAACTTCTTGACATGGCGAATAAACTACTTGGGCACTCTTATGGAGAGAAGAGAAATCGTAAATATTTTGAAGTGAACATTTAATAGCACTTTTTTCAGCCACATACCATTACCATTCAACTTTTTATTCTAGTTGTCACTTTGAAAATCATCGTTGAACTTCTAATAAGATCTCACGATTGCTTCACTGCTTCTTGCAATATGGAGGGCATTGCTTCTGTTCTTAGAAAGTGTCAGCAGTTAGCTAACTCTCTGCAAAATTTGAAACACTGGAGTTTATTAGTTCGCTTGATCACAGGAGTAGGTCGTTTCACGGAGATGAACTATATCTTCCAAATACTCAAAGAACATGATCAGTTTGAATTTTTGTTGGGTAGAGGCTTAGATAAAGTAAATAAATTTATTATAAATTCCTTCCACTTAATTTTCTTTTCAATTCAACGTAATCCTTTTTTTCCAAAGATTCCTGGGCTACGAATGGCTCTTCTGGATTTTCTCAAGCGAAACTGTCCCGAAGATAAAGACTTGTTCAATATTGTTGCGTTACACTTCCGACTTTATTATGAAATCGCACTCATGTGGGAAAACGAGGCGAAAGGCGTTATCAATGATTTAGTAAATGAGGCTAAAAAGGAATGTGGGAGAACTGTATACAGTCCACAAGCTGAAATCAAGTTTACTAGAAATGAAACAACGGAGAAGAGATTGCAGCTAGCTATCTCAAATTTGACACACGCAACTCAATATTTCCTTCAGGTATAGCATGTTTTCCAATATCTCTTTAACTGTCGTTCGTACGTTCAATTTTCAGAAGCGTTTCCTGTTTTAGTCTTACAATGTAACACAGATACATTATTATTGTACTATAGAGAAACTAGAAGTCCAGTCTAAACAAAGTTTGAACTTACAACCTTATCCATAAAATATTCGTATTTGTTCGCGGTGTAAGCACTTTATTAGCATTGAATAAAATGTTAATGCTGCAAAGCGATCTTTTGTTCTCGGAAGACAATCTTATTTTATATGACAATATTTTTATGCTATCTCTTTGAGTCAATTATCATCAGCATCGCATCATCAGCTCTAGTATAATGTACTGTTAATACTAAACCGTCAAGATGCTGCAGCACTTTACTGGGAATATATTTTGTTTTTGGTGGTCTGTCCTAAACCCACTGTTTCTACTTCGCATATACTCGATACTTAGCTTTTTGTTTTCTTGTTGAAATGAAATATTTTATGATTTCCTGAACGACAACTCATTCTCCTAGTCGGCGTTCCTTCTCGATAAGATCAAGGATCTATTCCATTTGAATAGAAGCGATTCAAAACTCATGCACGATTAGTCGATGAATACATTATGCAAATCCCGCGACTTCTTGAAACATGCATGCCCCTTACGAATTAAAGTCATCGTTGAACGGGGCGAAAACGAGAGATAAAAATGAATAATGAAATATGTACAGGACAACAAGCTGAATTTTGCAAACCGATGCTCGCACCAAGCCCAGCTGGTGGCCCTGCAGATCTCTCTGCACAACTCGACCGGTCCAGGACAGCAGTTCCCGAGCATCCTATTGCTGAGCAGCGACGAGATAAACAAGGCGATAAGCCGCCACTTGAACTTCTCCCAGGCACTAATAGTGGCTCGGGCCTACGACCACCACGTGGACTGGGCGAGCGCCTTGTACTCGCACTGCCTCCTGAACGGCGAGATCAAGTACCTGAGGGACTTTGTCACTTCGAAGCGGCTTAGCCCGTCGGTCGTGGCCGACTGCGCGCGCAGGTACAAGCTCGAAAGGAACCCGAGCAAGAGCATGCAAGAAAACATGAGGACGCTGGTCGCCAGCCTCGAGGACAACGAGGCCAAGTACGTGCTCGCCAGCCAGCTCGGCTTCAGAAGTGTCATCGAGCAGATGCTCGATGACACCGCGATAGGAGCATATCTCAAGGACACCGTGTTCAGAAAGCGATACGTCGCATCGGACTTTGTTAGAGACGGCTAGGCGCTCGGAAAGCGGTGTTGGTTCGTATGTACAAACGAATTCGTTTTTATGCGTTTGCATCGACATAATCTCTTCGCGGTAGACAAATTATGAAATCGTTTGCTTATTCGAGCCGCCAATGCTTTCCAATTACATTCATTTGAAAAATTCGATAATCCGTCATCAATTTTATCTGTCTCGTTTTAATTGGAAAGTAATGTTGTGTTCCTAGTATGTACACCAAACAAATTATTCGATGATTTCATCCTTATGCTGTTAAATACGAATCCATTAACGGAAATCACGTTGTTAATTGTAATTAGATAGTTTTTGAATATGCGTCCGTCGATGCTATTTTAGCGGTGGTTTGACATGTCAATTCATGAACAGATCAATATCAATCTCGCGATTTTATAATACGACATTGAATTTCACCTGGAAACAAACTGCACGATTGATAACTCGTCGTAACACATCGATATGTAAATAGAAGTTCAAGGTTCCATCGTGTAATGAAAAGTGTTTATGTTAAATGATCAAAATCTGATCGATTTATTGTAATATTCAGTCACAGGGATGTAAAGTACTCACAAAATCTAATATTATAATGAATATGTATATAATTATATTCTTCTGGTGAAAATAATTTATTTAAGATTCGATATTTATGAAATTTAAGCAACTACAGTATTTTTATACTTATTCGATAGTTTTTAAACATGATGAAGTTGTTGCAAAATATGAAAAGATAATAAATTTACATAACATCATTTATTTTTCAATAAATAGTTTTTCTCTTGGAAAAATTGAAACTATTTACCAAAGTTCTCTAATTGTCCCATACCCCCGTTTATATTATCTAATTCGGAAAGATTGAGTTTAGCTTTTGATTACATACCCCATTCGAGTGACATTCCGTTTCTTATAGAGAAATTTTAACGATTTCATATAGAAGAATCAATGCCAAGATCAACTGTGAATTCACTAGAAATTTTAATATTCGAGAAAATTGTCTAATTTTGCTGTCGACTGGTCATAGTTCATTTTACTACTTACAATAATGTATACTTCCGCTCGGTAGTACATTTTTCACGTCACGTAAAAAAAACGAGACGTGCATAATTATGGATTTGAAGATTGTACTTTAACTGCAATTACTCAATCACGGTTATCTAAACTTCGTATCTCATATAACTGATTCTATCATATAAACTTCGTATCATTCTTTATTTCTGGTAAAATTTAGTTGTGGCTTCTCTGCTTACAAAAAGACAAAATATACAATTTTTTTAGCATTAGTGAGATCGATCAAGTGAATTGCAAAAAAATGACAAAAAAGAGACCTGCATAATTGTGGATTTGGAGATTGCACTTTGACTGCAATTACTCAGTCATGGTTATCTAAACTTCGTAACATTCATTTTTCATTTCTCGTGAAATTTAGTCGCGGTTTCTCTGCTTGAAAAAGACAGAATATTAAATTTTTTTAGCCTTGGCGAGTTCAGTCGAGTAAGTTACAAAAGATCAAGTTTGTCCATTTCAACGATCTCGTATCAAGTGACATACACGTTCCTCTAGGTCATGAATTAATTTATTAAGTAAGACATTAGATGCTGAAGTAAAAATTGATAGACAACTGTAATGATCAACGTGATTTTTGACTAAAAATATACATTGTTCAAAATATATTTCAACACCTCATAAATAGAGTAAAAAATAATAATCGTATATTATGCAGCTCGTGCATAAAATTTGTAAGACTCGTGAGAAAAAGGTCCTTGAGCAGCCGCGCGAAGATAGTGTTACATGTTCACACGAGGGATAAAAATCTCACGCACTAGCTGTATACCAATTTTTTTTTCGTCAAACGATTTTTCAAGAAACGCACTAGTGCGTGAAATGGTGTTTTACGCATCGAGTACCATGAACAAATTTCTTTCCGTATCAATAAAATCAAAAATTCGCTAGATCCAAACAGTATACATCGATGACTCTTACGAAGAAAGATACATTTCGCAATCTGTCGGTGAACGACATATCTTGGAATTATTACCCCGCGAATAAAAACGAAGAAAGAGTTTAAACCCCAATCGAACTGTATAAAAGGCTTGTTTTTTTATCAATTATAACCTACTCATTCTAAGCTTTCATTTCTTGTATTTTTTTACGTCAGAAAATTCTGGGGTATGCGCCACGAGTCATTTCACGGACAGACGCGACATGTGTCTTTCTTCGGAAGAGACATCTATATAAAATAGCTCCGATACACATTACAAAACTAAAAGAGTATCTACTGAGTAATTTCATGTTGAATAGAATATGACTAGCTTTATCGCTTACTCGTATAATCGGCTGGCATTTCTTTTCCGTTTCACTTGATAATTTCTTCTGCGACTGTTTTTAAATTAAATAACTAAACTCATCATGTTGAGTTTAGTTGTTGAGGTATATAGAAGGGTTTGAATTGAGTAAAAATCTTGACACTTGAACTTATCAATGAGAAATGTTAGTTTGAAGTATTAACAAAATGAGTATTAATTCATCCACTTGTTTGAAATTCGATAAAATTATAGTGAACTGTTTTCTCAGTGCATTCTTTTCGGTAAAATATTTTCACGTTCCTTGGGCTCTCCAATTCATTCGCTATTTCTCTTCGGATTTCATGAAACCCGAGCTAAAAATAAGAGCGTAATACATTCGCAGTTCATGGAAATGACTTGTTCAACAAAATACACGTGTATGAATGAGACTCCTCCGATAATTTTCTTTCTCACAGATTACCGGTTCTGCGGCGGGAGAAGCCGCGGTAAATGTTTTTCTCGTGTATGCCCGTAGTTCTCGTATATTTTGCGAGGTCAATGTGAATGTTACTAGTCGTATATATATACTTGTAAACACGCGATGGCATTATAAACAGCTGTGTGCAGCGGGCATTTGATAAAAAAATATCAGATAATTAGTCATGTCTCAAATTAAAAGATGAAACAGTTGCTGCGGACAATGTGAATTTTAAATGTGCGCAAAGACAATGGAGCGTGTGATTCGCTATCTCCCTAAATAAAATACAATGAATAATGATTGAACTCAATTCGACAGCCGCACGAATGGAAAACTTTTGCAGCTGTTACGGTAGTATACTTGCGCGTGTGTGTCACGCAACAGCCGGCAGCGAATCACTCTTAACGTTTCATTCGGGTTTCAGTATATACCGAAAAGTTCCCATGAAAAAGTAGTAGTACACGCGGTCTGGCCTTCGTTCTCTTTCGAAATACACCTAACAATTGAATAAACACAGCATGTGTGTACGGGGGAAGCCGCGACGCTATCGCGCGCAGCGCAATATACTGAAGAACAAAGCCAAGAAGAGTTTCATATTTCGCTTGGTATCTTTCATTGGCACTCAGACGCTGGCGTGCAATAAAGCCGAGTCTTATACATATAATTAGCCCGAAAGCTCCGGAGCGATTAGCTTGGCACGCGAGACGTAGGAGAGGCAGAGGTCTACACAGCTGGTTTTACGGTCCGAAAACGAAAACTGGTTTTGAGTGCGCGCGACCCTCGGGACGACGGGGGGAATCGAGGAGTGGTGGGAGCATCGATTGCTACGTGCATACTGCATATGCGCTGGCGGCCGGGCGTCTGCTGCTCAGTGAACTGCCGCTGCTGAACAGCTGTACAAGTCGCGTGGCTGAAATTTCGTGGCCGGCAATGTGTTGTGTTGGAGTGCAGATGCTAATATAGCCAGTGCGTGGGCGCATGATCAAGAGCGAAAAATGAGAGCGACGAGCCGCGCCGTTACGGTTCGCCATCTATTATCCCCTCAACGCTTGTCAATCATCTCATGAGCTTTTCGAGATTAAAATTCAATCGGGTGTAGCATCTCTCTTTGTCGAATGCAGCCGAGCCACTGTTCCGCTCCAGCTATCACACAAGCTCGCCGCTTTGGTCAAATATTTGTTCGTTTGTATTTGTTGTGTACTCTTAGATAGTTGGGACAATGTTTGTTGTTTGATGTGATTGTACGAGCCTCTTGAATCTTTTAAAACCTCATATGTCCCATTGGATTGAGAATTATTTCTCTTTTTCAGGAACGTAATTTACGTTCCGTTAGTTAATTTATTGCTCTTGTCAATTCCATGGAAATTGAGGAAAAAATACAAAGAACGTCTCCGCAAGAGACATTGGTGTTTAGGATACCACAAGCCATATCTCTCGGTGTTGAGCGTTTTTTTTACAAGTGAGTCGCGTTGCATTCATTCCTGAAAAACTTGCAAATTTTAGCCGCATGTATACATTTTTTTGCACACGATTTTTTTCACAGTCTTGGGCTACAAATAGCTAAAAGGCCAAAGAGATGGATGCTAGGCTGTGCAATATTAGTGATTTTGTGCCTTGGTGGTCTGTTCAGATTCAGGCAAGAAAAGAACCCATTGAAATTATGGGTGCCACCGGATTCAGATTTTATTCGAGACACAGAGTGGTTGATATCAACTTTCAAAGTAGGGCAGAAAATAGAAACAATGATATTCACTGCAGATGACATACTCCAGCCACAAGCACTTTTCCAGCTGAATGAAATCACAAAAAGGATATTCAAAGCTCAAACCAGTGGTGCATCAAAAATCTCGTGGAGAGATGTTTGTTTCAAGTAAGCAATTTTTCTTCGTGTTTAATAGGTAATATGTGTGTTTAAAATCCTTCCCTCCTAAAAAAGATACATTCTAGGGTTCCTATAATTTCAAGTGTGACTGATTCAAAAAGAAGTAAAAGGCAGTTAGATGATGATTTCTTTGATGAAGATCCTATGATGCCAAATAAAACAGGCTTTGATCCAGGTGCCCATTTGCCGGTCAAAATGTACTGCAATGTCTTTAACAGCCTACCGAGTGGCTGCATGCTGTTCAGTATTATGGATATTTGGGAGTTCAATTCAACTTTAATCAAAACTCAGACGAAAGAAGATATTGTTAAAAAAATTAATTCTGTAAATACAAGTCCGACACTAGGGCATCCGATGAATTTTAGTGAACTATTAGGTGGTGTTACTAGGGACGAACAAGGGAAGATTGTCAGTGCAAAGTATGTCAAGACTCAGTGGGTAGTTTATATTGATTTTACTAGAATCGATATGGATCAAATGGATAACGACGCGGGTACTGCAGATTGGGTAAGTTCTGCGGAAATTTCAATCACATTTTAGAAACAATATTTACATCAGTTAAAACTGTCTTTAAATTCATACAGACTACAAAAGACGTGTATGACTGGGAAGCGGCTTTTGTCAAGGAACTCCAAGAAGCATCTGAAGATCTGAAAATAAATTATAAAGATAATGAAAGTTATTCAATATACTTTGAAGCTGGGAGAAGTTTCGGTGATATAAGTGGAGCCAGTATTTTTCAGGATGTTGAAAAACTCGTAGTTGGTATTATAATTATGTCGCTATACGTACAAGTGATTCTCTCTAGATATAATTGGGTCGAGTGGAGGGTGAGTTTCATATATTCGATTCAACTTGGTGTCTTCTCCAAAATATGGAGAGCTTCTCAAGAACATTTTTTTCATTTCCATAGTTTTGGCTGACAACAGTAGCTCTGTGCAGCATAGGAGGAGCTTTTATTGTTGCCATTGGACTGTGTTCTCTTGCCGGTGTTCCTTATGGTCCGGTTCATACGTCACTGCCTTTTATGTTGATGGGTCTTGGTGTCGACGACACTTTTGTTATGATGGCCGCATGGGATGAAGTAGTTTCACATGAAAAAAATCGCAATAAGCCATTGGTTGAAAGGGTAGCATTAGCTCTAAGTCACGCTGGCGCGGCAATAACAGTTACCTCTCTCACTGATGTCGTTGCATTTATCATCGGTGCCTCAACAGTAAGTAAAACCATCGCAACCCAATGATTTTATGCTTGCTCAATCGTTAAAACTTTAAAATTTTCCCAAATTTCCAGATCTTGCCATCATTGTATTCTTTTTGCATATACGCAGCCGTAGGTGTTCTCGTTACTTTTTTCCTACAAGTAACTTTCTTCACGGCTTTTTTTACTTTGGACTGCGAGCGGATAGAGAAAAAACAGAACGGCGTATTGCCATGTATAACGCACGAAAACCACGCGCCACTCGAATTCAATGCCAAGAGTATTTCCTGGAGGCTAGCAGATTTATTTTATACTAAAATAGTTTTAACACCAGTTGGCAAAGTAGCAGTTATAGCCATGACAATTATATTCGCGACATTTGGTGGTCTTGGCGCCAATCAACTGGAACAATGGTTCGACCCCGTCTGGTTTTTGCCGAAGGATTCTTACCTTAACCAATATCTCGTTGCTAAAGAACAGGGGTATCCTAAAGTGGGCCACGAAGCTACGGTGTTCATGAGTGAAATTAATTTTTCACAAGAATTTCCAAAAATTTTGAACCTCAGCGTAACTCTACAAAATTCGTCTTTTACCGAAAGTGTGAAGAACTGGCCTGTAGATTTTGTACATTTCGTCGACGCTAACTTTAACAAAGGTATGTTCGATTATCGGAAGGAAAATGTATACCCTCCTCGTAGCGAAATCCCTTGTTACTAATATAAAACTTTCGTAGATGCTGAAAATACAACTTTATCTGACCATGATTTTCGAAACTACTTATCAAAGTTCTTGTTCGGTCGTATCGGTGGGAAATACCAGCGCAACTTCAAATTCGCCGGTAACTTTACTTGCGGCGAAATCGCTCCTCCGCTCACAATGGCCAGCATCGACTTTACTTTCACCAAGTTCTCGTCTCCGTACCAGTGGATCCCAGGAATGGATGGGTCTAAACGACTGGCCGCTGAAGCTGGATTGGATGGTTTCGTCACCGTCTGGAGCGAGATGTTCGCTTCGTGGGTCACTGACAAAGTAATCTCGCAGGAGGTCGTTAGGAATCTCATACTAGCCTTATTATGTGTTATGGGCATGACTTCCTTCTTAATTGCCGAGCCGCAAACTTGCCTTTGGATATTACTTTGTGTTCTTTTGACACTACTGGACGTGTGTGGATTTATGTACTATTGGGGAATGACTATTGATGTCGTCTCATGCATAGGTAAGTGTTTTCCAATATTCTATTCAATTTCAATACAAAAAAGTTCTACTCCTGTATCTTATTTGTTTTCTCTGAAAAATGAAAAATCGAATTTAAATATTAAAAACAAAGACTGCTTGGCTAGAAGTATTTCATGAACGCATAACATGTTTTGAATTTAATCTTCGATTTTAAGGTCTATATATAGCTCCATTTTATTATCTTTTGTAAATATTTTGCAAAAAAAATTATCGCTGAAACGGCTAAATTTTCATAAATGTGTTCGGAGACCTCATTATGTAAAAGCGACGAAAATATCGTTTATTGCCTAAGTTGAATGAGATATTCATCGATACATACATACCAGTTAAATATATTATACTGGGGGCAATCAATCGATTTCTTCTCAACTTTGGTTTTCGAAAAAGTATTGTTTTTACTATAAACACGGAATCCATTATAAAATTCAATATTAAAAGAAATTAAAAAATCATTCTCATAATTTCTCCATATTCTAAAAGAACTAAGTAGAAAACGTTGAATATCCAACAACTGAAGAGGAAGTGAAAGCGTTCGTGATTACGACGTGTAGATTATATGCGTTGGCACAAAAAAAAAGGAAAGAGATTAGAACTGAAGCATATAAAGAAGTCAGTTGAATCGATTTACAAAGTATCGTTTGAACATCTTCTGTTCGGAAATACTCAGAGATTAAAAGATACGTTTTATTATAATCGGTGCATAAAGCAAATGCTGTTTTATTTTAGGTCTGGAGCTTGCAGTAGGCTTGAGCGTTGACTATGCGGCGCACGTGGCACACGCGTTTCTGAACGGGAGCGAATGCGCGGGAGCTTCGAGGCGAGCGGACCGGAGCATTCGAGCGTTGAACGCGATGCGCCACATCGGGGCGGCGGTGCTGTTCGGCGCCGGCTCGACCCTGCTGGCCCTCTCGCTCCTCATGTTCTCTCAGACCTACGTGTTCAGGGCCTTCTTCAAGATTTTCCTCCTCGTCATCGTGTTCGGACTGTTCCACGGACTGCTCCTGCTGCCGGTCGTACTCAGTACAATCGGTCCGCGTAGTCTCAGGACTGTGAGTATTATCTTATCAATGTGCTTGTCTTGACTGGTGAATGTCGTTTGAATGATTTCACAAGATACACTCATTAGAGTGAATGGTGTGTTCCATCATGAGAAGCTGCATAGAAAATTGTATATTTGAACATTTCAGGTGAAGACTACTAGGAGTGGAGTGTCTCTACAAGAGACAGAGGCTGCGGCTGTGCCGCTGAACAAAACGTGACCTGTTCTTCATCAATGATATTTATTTTTAGTTTGGTAAACATACAAAAATTATTACACTATTCTTACAATTAGTCACACATTTATACAAAAAGACAGTCGTCATCGATCGACTGTATTACAATTATGATAAAATTGTTGTAAGATGACGATTCAACGAGTTTTGTAAAATAAAAGAGGAAATAATCTTGTTGAATAACTTGAAAGATGGTATCGATTCGCCATCTCCATTGTACATTTACAAATATGTATATGCATATATTTATATTCATATTTATATTTATATTTATATCTGTTTGTTGAGATTACAAAACAAGTACAAAATAATTGCTTTGTCGAGGAGTTTTCTTTCTTTCTCATTAGATACATGTCCGACAACCGTCCATCTGTATACAGCTCCATTCTACTTAATAGAATCTTACACAAATAAATAAAGGAACACGACGATAGTAAATATTCGAAGAGTATGATTTGATAAAATATAAAAAAGTGGTCATTTACATCGAATTATTCTAAAGAATCTTTCTAACATTCGTTATCTATTTAATTCATCCAAGCGTAGGATAATATTATTCAAAGATAACTTTTCTCGAATTTAGCCGTGAAATTCTGTTCCGTATATACATAAACATTGTAAATAAAAACATCGAATAAAGAAAACAGTCGGTTTTATCAATCTCTAGGAGTGGAAAATAATAATTTTTCATGGATTTATAGATATAAAATCAAATAAATTTAAAGAAAAGTGTACCAATAAATTTCGTAGGAACATTGTTTCCAGACTTTATAAAAATATAATCCAATGAAAATATCGTTTAGAATTGCCTGTTATTATGGCGTAGAGCTCGAGTAATCGAAATTACATGAAGTCCATCTTGCATTCAGAATTTTCAATTGAGGAAGAATACTAGGCAGTGCTCTCGTTATTATACTCTTTTTCGAAAAAGTTATGAAACAAAAAGTAAATAATGTATTAATCTATTAATATTTTAATGTTCATATTTTTCATTTTTTTAATTATTCACTATTTTTCTTTATAAATTATTTCTGAGAAAAATCATTAGCATTTGATTACCAAAATGTAATCAAGTGCTCTTTATAAAGCTAAATAAAAAAGGGAATTGGCACATATGTATCCAACATACATACAACTTTTCAATAAATGATGCACCATTAAATTGTTTAGTAAGAAACACGTAAGAATTTGTTCCGCTTCATAAAATTATCGAGCCTATACACACATTACAACGTAAATATTATTTCAACTAGTCTATTGATTCATCAATGATCGTTTTTCTTTTACTTTATACTTATCTATAACAGTAGTGTAACTTTGCTTTTTGTTATTATTGATGGATCTGGCAAAAACGAATAAGTGCCTATCTAATACTTGAATAGAAAACCATTCATAGTTATGTCTATATTCAACTTTTTATTTTTGATATCCATATTCCGTGATAGATATATACAATAAACGATATGCATACGGTACGCAAAGATATTTTATTGCTGATGAAAGAAGTAAAAATTTGAAAAAACTACTCAACACTTTGAGTCACAGTCTTCTTTTTTCTTCAGAAATTTATTTTTATATCTTATTAAATTCCAGAATCTTTGATGAAATATCTACTTCATATTGAATTTTTTTCTAAATACTCTATAGTCTACTTCTATAGTTATTTTTCACTGTGCAATAATGACCGTTTCATCTCAAGTATAAAGTATATGGAATTGATGCGATTATTCAACACTATTCACTCTTGTAAATTTCACAATCCTCTCGTCAAATTTATAGTTGTCGTATCTCATTAACAAATAATTCAACAATCAAATCCAAAATATGTATAGAATATGTGAATGAACCTCATAAAAGTTTTCTAAATAATATTGACAAGTATTCTTTCAACCACAAATGTAACAACATGTGTTGTTACATTGTTTGACGAAGTAAAAAAGTTCCCTCTTCCTCAATGTCTTCAGTGCATTCCTTATTCAAATTCTAGATGCATACAAATTTTCCATCCCCTCTTCCCATTTCGGTTCTTGAAAAGCTTTTATAATTTAGCATTATACCCAAAAAACTACAAGAGGCACTTTGGATTTATTAGTACCATAGAAATGTTTGTGTATCTTGCAAGTACAAATTTGGGCTGTATTTCTCATTATTCATTGTCATTGGTATCATATGATTTTTCATTATCTGTTCACTTTTCTCTGTTCCTCCACGGTTCACCATCATTTTCTTACTATTTATTTTCTTGTTTTCTAAACTCCCGTACTCGATAACGCGTAAGAAACGTAAGAAGTATAATCAAAGGTGGTATATGAATGAAGAAATAAAGGAACGAAGATTTATAGTTTCATGGTAGATGTTACGGTGAATAGGGCTTGATAGAAATGCAATGAATGATAAAGATGATTTTTTTTTCAATGTTTTTATGTATGAAACAGGACGAAAAGTGTCTTACAAAAAAGAAGAATTCATATAAAACGTCGAGTTCCACATTCTGGCGATTGCTAGCAGATATTCTCTCTCACGCTTACACACATAATTTCGCTTACACTCATATTTTTCCATGTTTAGTGGCAACGTGCATGTTAATGAAATTTGTGTTTCTTTTCATTATAGAAACTGTTTTTACTTTTCAGCTATAAATACTTTCTCAATTGCAAGACTTGCACATTGAATTGACGCACAGGAAATTCAAAGTGTTTTTTTTTTCAAGGGCACGAAAACGCGCATTCTCTTTCCATCAACATCTTTAGAAAAAATCATATAGCCTTAAAGTTTAAAAATGCATCATCACTGTTAAATAATTGATTCGTGATCACTTTAAAAATGTATATCGCATGAAAAAGAAATATTTCTTTAGAAGCAAAAAATATTTTAAAAAGGTGTTTCATGGAATGAAACACTCTGAAGCAAAATCATTAATAGGATGATTTGCACAATTTCAAGGCATACCATTTTGTACACCCGTAATTAAAATAATTTGAAATTCAATTTATCGCACAGCCATACACACCACACCAAATTGTTCTTATGTATACATCCACGAAGTAATGTCGACGTTTAATTAATGATTATCAATTCATATCGATTCAATATCAATGTTATTACAATCAGACAATACTCAACAGTGATCGTTATTTTCTCGTTATATATATATTACAATTAATAATTAAGAGTGACAACAACATGACGACGGAGGCGTTGAAGCTGAATACCTATAGAAGGACTTTGGGGTTCAGTTACGAAGAGGATCTTGGATTGGTTGAAAATGGATTCGCTTTTTTCTTCCTTGATCCATCGAGACAATGAGGAATAGATAAGAAAGGACAAGAACGTTTTGTAGGAGCTTGAAGATTGCGAGTTAGAGGCCTTTATTATTTCGGTCCGAGAACTCTTTATGGCGGTGTGTAGACACAATAACAGCGAATAATGACGATGATGACACGACAACGATACGATGGTGATGTGTGAATGACGATGTTTCTAGAATGATACCTGACAGTAAGAATCATGATATCAGACTTCAGTTCAAATACATACGCACTTCGAAACTTCCACTAAAAAGCTTAGTCTTCCGATGGATTCCCTAGCACAGGCAAAATGTCTTTTTTAGAAGTATCATAAAAATTATTCGCAAAATATAAAATAAAATGAAAATTTTTTTAAAACCTCTGAATTTATACTGTCAAGACGTTTGTACAGTTCTTCCTTCAAATTTTGAATAGATTGAAAAATTAAATATATCAAAAATAAATAATCAAACTGTAAAGTACTCTTCTGAGACAGAAATCTAATATATTATATGAAATTTCATTCGTAAATCAATTTGTAAATAAACTTACTAAAAATCAAAAAAAAAATTGACGAATGGATTAATCATTCGTCACATTGCATTAAATTTGTGGTGAAATTTTTTAAACTAACTACTTTCATGATAAACTTTCACAATCTCTAGACAATCCATTTGAATTCTCTAAAAGATAAAATGGTATTTTCAGTTTTCATATGTGGAAAGACCGAAAAGATTGCGGAGGAAGCACGCGAATACACTCAACACAACCGTCACATCGAGCCGGCCACGCAATCGGCCATAGTTCAAATACTTTTATTCTAAAATTTGTTTGTGTAACCATAAAGTTAATCCTACTAGCTAATACACAGTCTGTTTTTAAAAAATGCGTCTGGTTTGCGCTTTTACACATAGTATTTCTTTGCTCTCGTAACATTCCCTCATATGGTTTATCGGCTTTCTTTCTACTCATGGCTTTTCCCTTCCCGCCTCCCACAACTTTTTTGATGATACGCCTAGATTCTTCGTTTTACACGGAATGCTTGAGACAGCTACTGACTTTAAATTACGAATGTTGGAAAGCAATCACGTCTATTAATTAATGACGTAATGGACATCTCTTTAATTGGAATGGCACTCATTGATTCTGAAGATTGAAAAGTCGTAATAAATCGCACACGAAGAACTCACACTTATTAAATGTAATATCCATAATACAGAGGGAAGTAGTAGTCAACTAATCTTTACCCTGAATATCATGACATTGAACTTTGAGAATTTGATATTCGCTTTTTAAAGCCAGTTCTGTCTTATAAATTAGAGAATAAAACGAATCTTTGCTATTTCGTGAAAAAATGGGAGAAGGGTGGGAGAGGCTTTTCTCCTTTCTTCAAACGTCGATGATATTTTCTAACCTAAATATATATATATACATACACACGTTTTGCGTCCGTGTAATAAATGTGTATATATGTACACATATACATAATGACATACCATACATGTATAATAATCATTAATAATAATATAATTATATATAATATTTGCGCATCGATCGGTCGATTAAGACATTAGCAATTATCGATGACTTATTTTACTCACTTATTTCCTTATTACGACAATCTTATTCCTTTTCTTATCATTAAATTTTTAATTTGTTCAAATATTTCAGTGGATGGAGAAGTATATTCGTTCAAGAAATCTCGCGCCATCCTCTCACTTGCGCGTTTCCGAATAACCGGAGCCTTCTTGGCAGTGGCTAGTACAAATAAACAAATTTTTTTCATCGACTAAGACATACCCGATCAGTCTAATTTATATTTCGCAAATTTCACTCAATAAATGAGTTAACGTCGATTTAAAACACCTGATGCTTGGTAAAAACGAATTAAAATCAATGCGCGATTCGATTCGTAAAAAAGACTTTACAAAATTTTTACAATAAAAACAATACAAAAACCGCCCTTGAATTACGACCTTGGGAACTAAAGAAGGAAATCTCAAGATTCCTCATAATATTCCTATTGCTACGTGAACTAGTCGATTCATTCGCGATTTGGACCAGGCTATAGAGTGAGCTATATCTCGTCAAAAAAGGACGAGCATGTGGGCGCAATTCCTGGCCATCAATGTGCGCTACTAAGATTCAATTTGTCGTACAAAAGTCGTAAGCAAAACTCTTTGACCAGCCGGCGATCGAAGTTATAAGACGTTTTCATTTTTTTTCACAAACAACATTAGCGCACAAGTTTTCCTCGATATATCTAGATACAATTATGATAAAGACTCACGCTCCAACTTTTCACTATGTACACTTTCCTGTGTGATTGATCTCGCCAGATCAAAAGCAAAGCTTATCATTTCACTCGCGCTACAAGGGATAACTAGCGTCCATGAAAAACCATTACCCATCAGGGAAATGAACCAGAACTCCACTAGGATCGGTCTTCCACATTGGAAGACACAACCACGAAGGCGGATAATATACTTCGCTCCGACGAGACCGACGCTCGCACGTACACTTAGAAAAAAAACACTTTGGACAAGACGCTCGGCGAGTCGGCTTATCTACGGCTAACACTCGGTGACGTGGGGTCCACGCGCTTGGCGGGCGGCGGAGAGGCGAGGAGGTACTGATGCTCGGCGTCGAGTAGGCCAGAGACGTGCCAGTAATAGTCTTCGACGGCGGCCGCAGAGCTACTGCTGCTGCCTACCGTCGAGCTCCTCGGGCCTCAGCAGGGCAGCTCGTTGCGCGCGGGTTTGTTCGAGTGCTTGCTCGTGTAAACGGGACATCATGGATTTCCGTCCGCGGCCATGATGTTGTGCACCTGCTCGAGCTTGTATGCGAGTCGCTGCTTCGTCGAGAATTCGTCCTCCTCTAGTGTGACGGTCAGCTGCTCGTTGTATTTGCTTGCGTACGTGTATAGCTCATACAGGGCGCAGTTTGTATTAAATTCATTCGTGTGCAGCTGTAAAAAAACATTTGTTTTATCATTAATTGCCTCATCCAATTTTAGATATTTCTCTGTCCATTTACGGATATCCAATGAAAAACTTACTCTAGATTCTTCTGCAAGCATAGCGTTCATGTCCTGGTCGGATATGGCTTGCATCAGTTTGATGTCGGAATAGTATCGTTCGACCCATTCTTTGTATATTGGAATGTCCTTGGCGTAAAGTAACTTTGAACTTGGTGAGTCTTTGCCTACAAAATTAATTGAAAAAATTACATACAATTTTTCGAGAAGAGAGAATTTTTTCTAGTTTGGCAGTGTTATTTATACGAAGAATACATTACCTAATCTGTGATCGGAAGTAGAGCAGCTGTCCATGAAAGTTTGCGCAACAACGGAGAAGCAAGCGTCGACGATGTTCGACTTGTGGATATCGAATATGAAGTTCGGGTTCTTGATTAGATTAACCCAGAATCTTAGAGGCAGTAAGTTGCTCTTCCACGTGTGCACAACTTCGGGATCCGTGATCTGGTGATGAAGCGCTTGATCGTCTAAGAAATCAAACATATACTTGATGGCCAATGGCAAAGCAGATCCACGGTGTGCTGTACTGAATATCGTCTCAAACAGATCGTCGACAAACTTCTGCAGTGTACCCTTTGTGGCCAAGAGCCTCGTGAGGTAAATTTCTGAGACCATCTTGTTTCCTCGTTCACCTTCCTTCTGATTATCATTATCGTGATGTTTAACGAGATGCCAAACTTTGAGACCACCATCGTGATCGTGGTTCAGAGGTGAAGTGGCACGTGACAGTGGTGGGCTCGCCGAATTGAATTTACCGAGGTTCAGAGTTTCATATTTGTGAGACTTGTCCGTCTTCTCGGAGAGAATAGACAAATTGTAAATAGATGATTGCTTGGAAACTAAGTTGAGTGAAGCGCCGTCTGGTACACGATAGTGATTCAATGTGTTGCGTTTCTTCCAATCTGCCTCAACCTTGGTCGTCGAGTCCTCATCATATAAAATCAGTCTACCCGAAGCTCCCGTTCTCCATTCTAAGGTGAATATTAATTAATAAAATATTTTCCCTCATAAATACAGTATCATCGAAGCTGTAAAAAATAATAAAACTTACCAAGATCAAGATCATCTTTTCTTGGTCTTTGACTGTAGGGAGTCGACCGATAAATGGTATCAAGAGCTTTCTCTTTGACTTGAGAAATAGTATCACAGTCTAGGACTTTTACTGGAACGTTTTCAGTATTTGGGTCCATACCTCCAACAAAGACAGTTTGTTGTGAAATCGACACGTATACCGTCTGAAAATGTAATCAAGTGTTATATTGAAAAGTGCAAATATGTAGCTGAAGGTAAGATACGATAAAATTTCAACGCACCATTGGCTTAAAATCAATTGACTGTCGGATAAGCTTCTCTTCAGATAATGAGTATCTAGCCTCCGAAGTAATGGCATCGACTGGTCCCTTGTCTACTTGTTGCTTCATGGCACGGAAAAGTAAGTATAAAGGTTCACCTGCACATTCTCGCATAAACTTGTATAATAGGAAAGTGAACCATGCGGTCAGCATTTTCTCAGCGACACTCTCGGTTCTGCGAAGAGATGCGTTACAAAATTAGAAACAATTCGGAAAAATATTATTCAATGGAAAAATAGACTTGAAAAGCACACATACCTCCGCAGTAGCAGTTTAGGATGGCTCTTTCCTTCCATGCACTTTTCGATCAAGTCGGCAAGCAAAGTTTTCAGAATATCCGTACAATACTCCATCTTGCTCTGCAGCGTCACCATGATTAGGCTTGCAACATTGACTCTGTCTCGCATAGAGAAGTAGCGGTTGCTCTCGAGAGTCCTAACGAACAGCAGCAAGAACGTTTTGTTCATAATAAGTTGTCCGAACAGCCTGAGTCCCTTTTCTTTGCGAACGAGTTCGGGCCTATCCCACTGCAGGACCACGTGGTTGTCATCCGACGGGAAGAGAATATTCATAGCGTACGTTCTATAATCCAAGAATGGAATGCCACCACTAGTCAGGTCGCCCGTGAGATCCGTCATTTCTGTCTGCAGTTCGGCGAACGCTTCCTTGCACTCGGCGGCTACACGCAGCTCCAAAATGTCCATCTGTTCCTGCATGTTCTTGAGCACGCGGTTGCTCTCGGTGGACTTTCGCCGGTAGGCGATGAGGAAGGCGATGAATACAATGACCAGGATGACAATTGCCGCGCTCACGCCGATCAGAGCCGGTTTCGAGGGACTGTTGAGACCGGCTGGTAGGGCGTAACTCAGTTTACCAATGTTGTACTTGAGGTTGCCGCCAACGGATACAATGACCTCTGGTAAGTCTTGTTTGAGATTGCCCGCAGAGTCGAGTGCAGGTGGCTGGGTCGGTGGGGGACGACATGTGAGCTGCTGGCGAGAGAGAGACGTAACGTTGCAGAAGCTGTCGCCGATCTTGACGACAACGTCGGACTCCTGGCAGGCTCTGTCCAAGTGCTGTCCGTTGATGGTGAGGTAGTCGCTCTTGTAGTACTTGACCTCCTCGTCGAAGATCTCGTAGACCGGATCAGGGTACAAGAAGAACGCGGATAGTCTCTGCTGGGTGAGATTTTGCACCCTGGCGACGTTGTCCATCCTGAAGCCGTACTCCAGCAGCAAGGGCTTGTCGGCGTCGAGCACACCGGGCGGTACGTCGATCTCCGGCGACTTGCACTCCATGCGCGTGTGGCTGAGAATGGTGCAGGCCTGCGAAATGAACTGCTTGCCCTCGTAGTACACGTACATCTCGGGCTTCTGAATGTAGCCAAGATTTTTGCCGGTGACGCTTATCTTGATGCCTCCGGACGGAATGCCCTTGGGTATCTTCACCTGTCCGCCGACGCCGCTCTCCACGCTCTCGATCTTGGGGTCGTCCACGTACTCGAAGTGGCCGCTGTACTCCCGGATGGACTTGTCGAAGATCATTTGCACCTTGCCCTTCCCCATGCGGTCGCTCGCGCTCGTTATGCACAGCACCTCGTTATGCTCGGTGTTGCTGATGTCGCAAGGCAGGTCGTCGATAAATGCCTGGATTCGGCTGCCGGCGTTCATGTACGAGCCTGTTATACGCAGCCTGGTGCCACCGCTAACCGGGCCGTGTTTCGGCGAGATCGATGTGATGTTTGGATCGACGAACTTGTATGTCTCCTTCGACTGGCCTCGGAAGTCCTCGATTTTCACGATCACCGGACCTTCGCGGATCTGAAAAATGTATCAATTCGTTAGATGCTCGGACGGCCCAACAGATGACGGATCAAATACCAAACAAAGGAGTAAAATATTACCTTGTTGTCTCCCGGCCCATCAACCCGGCACACGATCTGCTTTGTACGGAGGTACAGTTCCTCGTAGGGCTGGCAAGTCAGGCCGACCACTGTCACACCCTGGTAAATGTCCTTGAAGGTCTTGCCAAGATTGATACCGGTGATGGTGATGTTGGTGTTGCCTTCCCAAGGCCCCATCGCCGGCTCGAACCTGAGAATTTCCGGATTGGGACAGGTCTGATTACGGTCGAGCCAGGTGCCACTGCCCTTGTCGCACTGGTCCTTCACCTCGCAGCGGTCCGAAGTCATGCACCAGCCGCAACCGTATTTTTCAGCCAGAGCCAGGCACATACCGCAGTTATCCGCCATATCCCGGCACCTATACAATAATTCGTTTATCCCATTTTTAACAATAGTCTTATTTTCCATAGAATAAAATTTGTCACGTTAAAATTGAATTTCGCACGATTTGCCTTGACACGTGGGTAAAATTACCTGTAGATGACAACGTGAATGTTGTCGGGGTTGTCGAGAGGCTTGGAGCCGCCCCAGATGACTGCGAATGGCACAGTAATGTTGGGGGCGCGCGACGTGTACGAGAACTCGGTCTCGTCGCAGTAGATCGTGTCGGCGAGGAGGCGGGCGTTCACGCTCGTCACCCTTCCCTCGATGTTGAACTGGCACACGAACCTCGTCTGCACGATGAATTGCTGTAACATCGGACAGTTCAACGTTAGTTCTCATCTACACTCTCTCAACACCCGACGGACACAATTAGCTCGGCGCAAATGTGTCTGAATACGACAGAGCAGACGAACAAATTAACTATTTCACATTCGTGAATCACAGGTTGATCAGGATTTGTAACCGTACTGTTCTGAAGGTTCTACAGACGAAGAGCATATCGTGAAGCGAATGAAACAGACGTTAAGTGGATGGTTAAACTCGGTTTCCATACAATAGAGTACGCGCTGTGAATACGTGCTTAATCATGCCACGCATGAGCGCACTACAAATCACAGTGCCAGATTTGAAATTTGGCTCGTGTCATTCGATAATAGCCAACGTATTGAAAGAAAAGAGAGGGAGACATATAGGCGTGACAGTTGAATGGCACGATTGTCAGAGAGCAAACAACGAGAGAACAGCTTACCCCTATGATGTGGACCTTGACTCGGATGATCTTCTTGATGCCGGACGAAACGAGTATCTCCTTGGAGTCGGTGGCGTTGATGGTAGGACAGAAGGCCGGTCCGCTCCTGTAGCTCGGTCCCATTCTCTGCAATCATTTATCCCACCATTCATCTCTAATGTCCGACACGGAGACCGAGCGAGATTCTCCCGCGCGAGCAGGAGCATCGCGCTCCTCGTGTTTTACGGTCTTTTCACGAATTTACTCAATCGATTGTCTCGCCCGCACGACCACGACTTTACACGCAAAGTTATTTTTGTTGCATATATACGCGATATAAAGTTTGGGCAACCATGAATGCGTAACCGTACGGGAGAGTCGCGCGTTTATCGGTGCGTTTAAGTGCTTTTACGCGAGTTGTAAAACAAGTTATGGATGATCCATCCGAGTACTGACGATGATTTGTAACGCACGTCAAAGTTAGATTCAATATTTGCTGCAGAAATAAGATAAACATTATAAATACCATAAATATTGATAGAGGGACGGGGGGAGGGGGGGGAGAGGCAACTTGCTCCCGAGCCCAATCAGTCACGAGTAATATTCGCGTGTATCCACACCGGCATCGGCCGGTTTCTCCGACTAACACGTCGGTAAACTAATATAGCACCAATTCGCCAGATCAATATTGTGAGTTTATCAAGACGTTCGTATTTAAATTCGCCAGAGGGCAATTTGTCTAATGGCACTTTTAATTTGCTACAGCCAAAAGTAGCCGAGTGAATTTATGCCCGACTACTCGTCAAACAAGTTGGGCGCGCGGTAATTGCATCGATCGCGACGCGAGCCGCACATTGGCGCTGCGAAATTACATATGTATTATATGCTACTCACACTGACGCCGGTGACGAGGATGTCGTTGCGGCAATTTTCCGCCGTGTCGTGGGTGCACCTGTGACCGTCGACGCACCAATCGCACGGGAAGTTGGACGAGACGCACTGGGTGCACGAGCTGTGAGTGCTGCAGTCGAAAAACATAAAGTCCGTGGCGACGAGGTCCGGCCCGTTGGTCATCCGAACCGACAGCTTGGCCGTGAAATGGTGCTGGCCAGGTGGGATCGGCGGCAGCAGATCCGTCCTCGGCGTCGTGCAGTTCACGCCGTACGATTTCCTGATGGACAATTCGTTTGATTGATCAATATCTGGTCGCCGGTTGTTCCAAGACACGTTGAAAAAAAACGATTCGAAAATATTTCGAATCGTTTTTTTTTCCTTATCGTATATTGCAGATCTGATTAAATCATAGATCTTCCTTCGACTTTTCGAATGTGATTTTGTACGATCGGATAGGACTGCTTTGTAGACGCGCTTTTCGAGAAAATTATCAACAGGTATACGCGTGATTTACTAAAGGGTGAAATACCTCAAACGAACGCGACAAGTTATGAAAGAGAGGAATAATCCCAAACGAACATATATAGTTGATTTTTCACTAGTTCAAAGTTCCTGCGAAATATAGGCGTACTCAAAGTTGAATACTGATGATACCCCACGTGCAAATTACTTTTTCTAGGCACGCGATAGTTTTCAATTGTTCATTGGCGTCAATACAACTTTGCAAACGAATTGTTTTCGAGAGTATGTACCTGGTGGCATTTGTGATGAGAGTCTTGTCGAGGGCAGAGAAGGCGCAGAGAAACTGTCCCGGCAGACTGGGCAAGTTCTCGATGGCCAGCTCAAGCGTCCTGGCGGTGGTCCTCTGTAGCAGGTTGGGATTGACGCTGGTGATGGTTGTGCACCTGCTGGACTTGTACGATATCCAGTAGAGCGGGTCCTTGGCCGCGTCTTGACAGTCGCTCCTGAGGCTGCACTTGTTCTCGAGCGAGCACCAGCCGCAGTAGGGGTCCTTCGCGTTCAGGCAGTCCCAGCAGGTCTTGTAGACCGAGCACTCCTGCACCTTCACCTTCGAGATCTTCTTGTCCGTCATCACGTACAGGTGCATCTGGTGCTGGGCGTCGAACTGCAGGTCCGGATTGACCGAGGACTTGGGGTCGATCTCCAGGTCACCATATTCCTGCGCCTGCGACGCCGACTCGACCACCAACTGTGAAATACACGAAACATCCAGTTATTTCACCGCCAATGTTGATTTTACTATTACATATTAGGTTGCTGGGCGTTTTTTCTTTCTCATTCGTCTCATTCAACGATACAATGCAAGTCAGCGGCAATGTACCTTTGGCAAAACTGCCGGGAGTGATGTTTATACAAGTTCCAAAGCCGTATGCAGTGTGTGTTTATAATATTTGACGCTTGTTTCGCGTATCCGAATTGGAATCCGATTTCACCGTGGCACGCGAGAGCTCGTTGAATCATATTTATTTTGTCTCTAATGAACCATTAATTTCCATGATGCCTATTGCGTTAGTCAGTTCAAAGGGCGAATTTTTATGAATAATTCGCATCGTCGTTACACGGGCGTGTGAGCACGCGAGAAACGTAATATCGAGTCGGGATGCGCCAATATCGAATTCAATTAATTACCAATCGGATTCCTCGCAGGCAGGCAAAAATGCGCGGATATACCCCCAACGGTTTATCCGACGAATTCATCGGCGCGCAGCACACCTGGGCACAAAAGCGCGCCCGTGAGAGAGGCATCATTATTTACAGTGGGAGTCCCGGGGCGGACCTCCGCGAGCGAGCGGCGCGCGAGTCATTCGGGCGAAAAAGAAGAGCAGTGGAAGAAACGGAGCCGCTCGCGCGCCCGCGCGGATGACGACGTACACGGGCCCGGCGATAATCGAGCGATAATCGCGGGAGGAGAGCACGAGCCGAGCCGCTCGTATATGTTAGCCCCGAGAGCCGCTATCTCGCATCTCGTGATTTCGACCTTTTTTCCGCGCGCGCGCCTATCTCCTCGTTAATCGGCCTTTTATGAGGCCGATCGTCAAACCTCAAACCCTCCTCCCACCCCCTGACCGACCTCTTTGTCGCTGCTATTCTGTATCAATTCCGTGCGCTATTTTTTATTTTGATCGACACGTGCCCCCTTACTCGACGTTTTTATCACGCCTCGTGTCCGCCCCTGCCGTGCACCGAGAGAGACGATACTCGTTGGCTTTTGGCCCGTCGTGACGATGGGTTTTTTTGAAAAAATGTTTTTCAATATATATGTATGGTTTTCGTCGCTCACTCTCTCTTTCTCTGTCTCTCTTCCCCCGCCCCCTCTAATGGTTATCTGCCACACATTCTATTCAATATTCAATTTCCCTTTCGTTAAAATTGCGTTCTAACTTAGTTGTGAAGGGAAAATTCGTCATAAATTGAATACCATCCATTACTTTCTTCATCACTTTAGGATAAATCAAATTCAATGTTCGTGGTTGAAGCGTCTGTGAACTCGAATCACGTATTCGTAATCCGATGATGCAAATGGAAGATTTAATAGTTTTCGTTACTATACACTCCAACCGGTGAGAAATATTTGATAGGTTTATTTGACGTGAGGCACATCGCTGAATATCAATCTCTAGAAAACGTCGGCGGTAAATATGCCGGTATGGAATTTCATGAACAGCACGTTGAACCCGATTTGCTCGATGAATTACTCAACATTTTCGAGTTTTCGAAATTGGGCTCGGAGGACAAACGAATTTTGTTTTCATTCGCTAGATATTTCTCCAAAGCAAGTGATCAATCACAACGGTATTCATGAATTTTAACTTTACTAACTCTCCAATTAAGAAACGTCATGGCAGATACCTACAAACACCAATGTTAAATTTCATTAAAAAAAAAATTACATCTAAACCGATTGAACGTTGTATTTTACAGTTAATTAAACTTAAAAGTTTTCCCAGGGATGTCGATAGTTGCTCTCTTATCTCAGCGCGTTCACATATATATACAGCTCTCAGTGAAACGCTTAATTGATAGAGTGGTCAGCGCAGTGAGCAGTCGCGACGGTACGAAAGAAATGCGTGCCTCGGCACTGCAGAGCAGACAAAGCAAAATCGAAGCCCGCGCACACGTAACGGCACACGAGCGCTGCCGCAAGTATGTGCAGCCCAGCTACATACAGAGAATAAGGCCATAGCTACGATTGCGCGGACGCAAGAAAAACCAGCGATGTTTCAATTACGCGCCTAGGTACAACTGCTTTGTCGCTATGGTCACGTACGGTCAGGTGACTCACCTCCGCAAACAATTAATCATCATCAGGGCTGTTTTTTTCGAAAGAGGACAGATCTCGATGATCAGGGGGAAAAAAAGCGGAAAATCGTGAGCCGCGAGGGCAGCCCCGGGAGGCAATGAAAATCAGATTCGCGATTCTCACGACCCGCCGACGCCGACGCTTACGAAAGAGAAGGCGAGTGGCTTTTTAATTGTGAACGAGCGCGTGATATGCCTGCTGTGGATAGGCCACTAGTCGATCGCCACCTGATCGCCTTTTTCGGACCCGCTGATTGACAGTTTTCCGACCAACAGCCCTGGCTCCATCATTCGTTTTTTTTCCCGCCTGGGATTACGGCTCTGTTCTACTTTCGTGCGTCGCGATTTCGCGTCTCCCTCGGTATGCTCAATGCGTGGGAGCGTTTCTCGCACGAGGTTTTTTTCTCTTCGCCAACAGCGATGAGATTGGATTTTGGATTACAAGTATTAGATTCATGATGAAGCTTTTACTGATCCGATGAATAGATTTTTTCTCTTGTATCGTCGGATTTCATTCCACCGCTGCTCTCGAATCGTGGATAAATATATTCATTTTATATTTGTCATTTCAACAGATTGTTCGATATGATAATTCTCGTTTTTATAATACAAGTGATACTCATGAATGTATGTGACGAATTAAAGTTCGGTTACTTTCTCGGTTAGTTTGACAGCACTGGTTAACAACACATTCAAAATCTCGAAATGGGATTGTAATTAATATAATGAAAAAATAACCTCTCGAGCATGTAAGGTAACTGTACCCAATTTGGCACTGTACCCAATTTGGCACAATCGTCAGATTTCGTATTTCCGGTGCTCTCTGAGCATCAGTCGCTCTTGGGTTATGTTGGGGGAATTAAAAGAAAATTTTCGGTATCTTCCCCGCCCATTTAGCCCTTAAAACCACTCTCCTACAACACTTTGAACTTTCACTTACTGATTTTTTCACCATTTTCTTATTTCACTTTTCACACTCAACCTCAAAAATCAGGTGTCAATAATTTTTATCTCTCAAAGTGTCATTACTCTTTTTTGTGTAAAAACATCTCAGCTTTCGATTGGTCTCATCAGTTTTCCTAAAATTATTTTTTATCCTACTCAAATTGCTGTTTTTCGCATCAAAAAAAAGTGAACCCAATGTGCCCCTCTACGCGTTTTTAAATGGGAAGACTGAGTGAAATCATTGAATATTTGTATAGGGGACGTTCCACGTCAAGTGAGCATGGTCAAAATTTTGTTCGAGATTCTGCATTGACAAATTGATTGGTATCCATCCCCAGAATACTCAAAAATTTTTTCAGATTTTTAGGTGCATGTATGTGGAAGTTAGTCTGTGCACTCAAAACCTGAATTATTCAAAATTTAACTTTTTTCTCAATTTTGAGAGCCCAAATAATCTTGTATATGTGGGAAAATGAAAAAAAGTTGAGAACAAAAATTATGCTGAATACTACAAAGACTATAAAAAAAAATTGTTTGACACCAGAATCCTCCATCCGGATAGGCTACTCTATTAATTAAACATGTTTCAACCAGTTTGGCTATGTTCGCCCACTTATTTTTGACCTTTCAAGTTATACGTACAAACCTTTGTTCGATAGCTTGAAAATGGTCTCATACATTTTTTGGAGAAATTCCAATATCTCCTGCAATTAATTGTTTAAATCTGCAATATCACAATCGCCTTCTTGTTAGTTTCAACATATCAGGTCCACGATGAAGCTCACAGTGAGGATATCATGCCTTCGGGTCATCAATCTCAGCCAAACTCTACAGATATGTTCTCTGACACTGGATCAAGCTACCGGTAGAGTTTGGAGTTCCAGCGCTGCCTTGTTATAGAACTTTTTATGACTTTAGACTGAGGCAGCTATATATAGATATACATATCTGCCTTGATTTGTCTAAAATCCACATAATATTCATAATTTCATCAAGAAAATAATGTATTTCACCTTGTTTGGTACTATGAATGAATATTATAACTTATGGTTTCACTTATATTGTGTGAACAGCTCTTGACGGGTGGTCTCAAATCACATGCAAGTTATTTACACATGAAATTATAAACATTAACCAGGAATGTAATTTGAGACAACCGGTCAATAGCTTTTCCAACCTTAGCCTTGCAGTTCACACAATATAAGTCAATTACATGAGTTAATATTTATTCATAGTACCAAACAAGGTGAAATACATCATTTTCTTGATGAAATTATGAATATTATGTGGATTTTAGACAAATCAAGGCAGATATGTATATCTATATATAGCTGCCTCAGTCTAAAGTCATAAAAAGTTCTATAACAAGGCAGCGCTGGAACTCCAAACTCTACCGGTAGCTTGATCCAGTGTCAGAGAACATATCTGTAGAGTTTGGCTGAGATTGATGACCCGAAGGCATGATATCCTCACTGTGAGCTTCATCGTGGACCTGATATGTTGAAACTAACAAGAAGGCGATTGTGATATTGCAGATTTAAACAATTAATTGCTGGAGATATTGGAATTTCTCCAAAAAATGTATGAGACCATTTTCAAGCTATCGAACAAAGGTTTGTACGTATAACTTGAAAGGTCAAAAATAAGTGGGCGAACATAGCCAAACTGGTTGAAACATGTTTAATTAATAGAGTAGCCTATCCGGATGGAGGATTCTGGTGTCAAACAATTTTTTTTTATAGTCTTTGTAGTATTCAGCATAATTTTTGTTCTCAACTTTTTTTCATTTTCCCACATATACAAGATTATTTGGGCTCTCAAAATTGAGAAAAAAGTTAAATTTTGAATAATTCAGGTTTTGAGTGCACAGACTAACTTCCACATACATGCACCTAAAAATCTGAAAAAATTTTTGAGTATTCTGGGGATGGATACCAATCAATTTGTCAATGCAGAATCTCGAACAAAATTTTGACCATGCTCACTTGACGTGGAACGTCCCATAGACATATCACGATGATTTAGACGCGTATTTTTGAGTTGTATGTTAAAAATTTTGTATAAATATCACTGGGAACATAATTGAGAGTTTATTTCAATGCCAATTGGATCGTCCCTGTAGGCCTATATAGGCTGTAGCTAATGATTAAAAAATTGTGCCAAATTGAGTACACGTTTTGTGCATTTAGCCTTTTTGCGTTTTTTTTTAAATTGCGATTTTCGATAGGTTAAAGTAGTCGAATGATGATTATGAAGATGGTTTCTAATAGGTATTGAGCTAAGCTTTGAGATGCCGTTCACAGAATTTTAAAATTCGAAGTCTATCATAGTCAAATTCGCGAAAAACCCTTAGGGGGGGGCACATTGGGTACAGTTACCTTAATTAGTTAACGTCACGTAGGTCATTCCTTAGATTAAAAAGATTTTAAATTTTCATTACGCTCAACATTTTACGAAAACTGCATGTTTAAAATTTTATTTTATAAAAGCTACACATGTAAATGCTGAGTGTTGCTCAACACGAGAATTAATTAAAAGGAATGTGACAGCACATTGCATTCACTATTTAATGAGATAGAATGAGAAAGTGAAGTAAAAAATTGTTCGCTAATTAGAAATTAAAAATCGAACGCCATTGAAAACTCTGATGCAGTTAGATTAAAAAATTGTATTAATGTGATAAACTTGTTTCAATCAATTTTAAGTTAAAAAATAACTGAGACTAAATACATTATCTCTGTTGCTTCTGACGGTCGAAACTTCATCAACTCCATAACTATAATAAACCTGGTTACCGAAATTTTCCAAATCAACTTTCAATTTTGTGATGACATAAACTCTCGTCAGTGAGAGATGAAAAGCCCCCTTCTATACAAGTATCAAAGTACAGTATTTCGAATAGCCATAATGAGATTTCCTGCTCTAATCCCTTTTTAATCCAGAAATCCATCTAGTCCCTATCTCTTCTCCCCACAGAATACGTTTGGAAAGTAATATAACTTGCCGCAACAGCATTACGTTGGACTACGAGAAGATACAGTTCAGCGAGAGAGAGGGAGAGAGAGAGAGAGAGAGAGAGAGAGAGAGAGAGAGAGAGAGAGAGATGGGGGGGGGGGAGTCACCGTGACTGAATTCGATTTCATTAAAAATTATTTATACGAGTAGCGAGTCAAAGGTAATAGGGAGGGCGCGGGATGAACCGCAGGAATACATAAAGCTCAAGTGGCGCGCAATTAAATCGGGAGAGCCGTTGGTTCCGCTGCCGGCTGCTGCTCTCTCGCTTGCAGCGATGAAAAAGCGGGAAAGCAAAATATCGAAGGGAAAAGCGGTAGAGATGAGGAGATGATCTCGCCGTCCCAGAGGCTCCTAATTAACTGAAACGAGTCCGGGAGGGCATAAATGAGCCTGGGAGAGCATATTGACGCGGCTATCTGTATACGTGGCTTTATGGCGCGCCGCTCAAAACTCGCGATGAGTTCATGATGAGATCGTGCATACATATACATATATATATTTATATAGGTGAGCGAAATTTTAACGGAGGCTGCGACAAGAGAGTGAAGGGACTCGCGGATTTCTCTCAAGACGGTAACACTCCACTTTGTGCCGTCAAACTGCTAATAATGAGGTCTTTATGGGGCGTCAACTAACAACCTAGATTATGCGCCACTTCACGGTAATACTAATTCCCACGCAAAGTCTGTCAGAATCAACTAACAAATTATCATATATTCACTTTGTACAGATGGGCTTGCATACAAGTAGAGAGGATAGATTCAATAAATACCCAGAATCCCATGAGAAATCGTGTTTTTTCCTACTTTTATTCATGCTATTCCAAGCAATTTGAAAGTAGTTTGATAATTTTTTCAAGAGCAAAAGAAATGTATAGAATGAACATTCCAAGAACTGAATATCATCAATTCAAAAAATATGAGCGACGAAATTCGACAATCAAGTCCCGACTGGTATTTTTCAGCATCTACATATCACTAGGTCCGCTGAGATCTCATTTCACTAGCGGGTTTAATAACGAAATTTTAATACAAGTGAAATTACATTTTTCAAAGCGGCTAAACCCAGAAGTATCATCATTTTCAGAAATACTGAAACGTAAGACGTACTTTAAGAATGTCAGCTGTTATTGGTATACGATTCGACTGGATGAAAGAAAGAAAGATGGGAATATAAAAGAAGGGAAATAATAAGAAAGAAAGGAAAAGCGAAGAGGGAATTAAGTGAGACGCACACTTTTCTCTTCTATAAAGGTCAATTAATTTCGCCCTGGTCGTTTCATAGCTTCGAGCCTCTTAAGGCTACTTTCAAAGGGCGAAAGAAACCTAGACAAGAAAAATGGCACCGGAAGGGTCACGCGGAAAGAGAGAAATGCGTTGATGCTGTAGGATTGGGCAAAATCCGACATTGATGGGTTTGAAAAATCACTTTCTCTTGCTGCAACTGATTTTGGCCGAACTGCAGCCATGGTAACTTTGGTTGTCGAATTGATTGCCACGAGCACTCCGGATCAGGTCGGGTAAAGTTTGGGAAAAATAATTCACTCGAGTCACAAGATTAATCTTCACAGGGATTGTCGAAAGTCCGCTGCGCAGAGAATAAGACTGGGTATTTTCAACAATCGAAATTGATGATAATTGAAACGCAGCAAGAGTCGAGCTCGAGGCGTCCATTTGACGAGGAGCGCGGAACAGAAAAGCAAACAGGCGATCCGAAGTATCGTGCGAGTGCCGATAATCACGGGGACGAAATGGGAGATAGTAAAAGTGAAATACGCAGTCGCGAATGAGATCCGCTCGTTAGCTTTAACAGCGACGGAGAGGCGACAGCGAATAGTACTCGCCGCGCGCACTTTCCAATCCAATAAAGGGCCGCGTTGTATATGTATATAGCCGGGGTGCGCTCGCGCGCGGGCAAATTTTTGCGCGAACGCGGCTTTCTCACGCGACAAAGGATCGCACGTCTCGCAGGAGGCTCTCGAATTATCTTACTTAGCACTGGTGCGCGCGGGATCCCGCTAATGCCGCCGTGCGCCGGCGGATTCCTTTGGAGGTAAGGAGGCGCTAAACAGGCCCGAGAGCTTCCACCGAGTCTTGTTAGGATGCGCGTCGCGGCGTATATTTCGCGACGCAAACCAAGTTTGCCTTTGTCTGACGCTTCATTCTCACTCTCGCTCTGTTTCCGTCCGATACGCGGAAAAATTGCATTGGCGAGGAACCACACAGCGAGAGTTGGATTTTCACGAAAAATCCCCGTCCGTTACAAAAAATATCCGACACCAAAAATGAACAAGACAGCGACAGATACTACGGGACGTTTCAGCGACTCGGACGAAAATTGCATCTTTGCGCATCCGCCATTTCCAAACTGATTTTATCAGCATTTTCTCGATATCGAACGATGTACCGTGCGCTTGCGGTTAATTTGTAAGGACATCCCTGGGGAACAAGTTGAGTGGGGAGACAGCTATGTAAATCTAAGATGCCATAATAAAGATCGAGTAAAGACTGAACGAGTTAACCCTGGGAGATTTGCATAATTCAATCGGCGAGTCTCAATGTTGAGTGAAGCGTGCGAGTGTCGTTCGAGCAGAGGGCCATTCGGCGAGAAAAAGCCGAGCAGTTAGCGGCGGTCGGTGCGAATCCCATGAAGCGGCCGCGGGCAGGCCATAAAAAAGGCTACATTCCCCGGCGAGTGGTGTCGGAACAGTATGGAGCAGTGGTTATACTTGCCGCGGAGTAAAAAGGGGCCGAAGTACGGGGATGACGGGGGCGGGCCGGAGCCGAGGGGCGCACGAAAAATCCTCGGGCGCCCGAGTAGCCAGCGGCAACGGGGCTTAAATCACCGGGAAAATCCAACATAGTCAAAGATCCCCGATGCCCGAGATTGGCGCAATTGGTCGTAAAAACGTCGACAAAGGGGAGCTCGCGGAAGTGCGAGTTTAACTGTGCGCCGCGACGAGCTGCCGAAACTGCCGAGCGTATATATACGTATACACATACATGTATACGCACGCATACACGCACGCGGGCATACGCACAATCTTGTACTGGCGGATAACGAACAGGAAGGAACCCGAGTCGAATGGGATTCCACCGTGACGGGAAGCTAAAAAATCGAACTAAGGGTGAGCCTAGAGATACGACGAGACCGTGGAAATCGATGTTGTGGCGAAAAATAAAACTGCTTTGAATCACGGAACACGAGACGGTTGTTATTCGGTTTCCTCAAATACACCCTTCGATACAAACTCTCTTATTCATTTTATGTTGACAAGATAGAATAGTTGATCGATGCGAAATGATTGAGAAAATCCATAAAAGAATTTATGGTGCACGATGTGATTCGGTTTATGTGATAGTTTATGTGAGTCGTGACATCTATATGTGTCATTGTTACATAAAGGCACTTATGAAAGATGATAATCATGTCCACGTTTATAGAGAAGGGTAACGAGCGTTATGCTTCTCTCGTTCTAAAATCGAAAATAAAATTTTCATGAAAAAAAAAGGAAGATTTACTTTATTACAACATCATGAAATTTTTATTACTCGGCTTCGTGACCATCACAAAAGTTTGAGAAATTGTGAAGGCAGTCAAGCTGCCCGGATCAATGGCGCGACGCACCATGCTTGGGGCGTATAGCTTTCTCGAGGCGAAAGACGAAGACTGCTCACAATAAGTTTGGAATTTTCAATTGAATCATAGTGTTGCTCGAGATCGATTGTTGCCAAGTTTTCCATTTCACGGGAGTGTACATTTTGTTTATCGCGTCTTAATCTCTATTCGCCCGAGCCGAGTGCAAAACTCGGCACAGGCGAACGACGCTAAGACGAGAGAAAGATAGAGAGAAAACGAGGAAGAGAGAGAGAGAGAGAGAGAGAGAGAGAGAGAGAGAGAGATAACAGCGTAAACAGGAACGAGCCGACTGTTGCTGTAAAGTTAACAAACTCGGTTGCAACAAAAACTCGGGGCAGCTTGTTAATGTAGCTCGGCGCACAGTGACGCAGCTGCAAATCAAGTTGAGCGTGGGCTATAATTGAATGAATAAACTCGTGATAAATATCATTACATCTTGGAGCTGGCGCAAGCATTTTTGTGCCGGCGAAGCGCCGAAATTCGAGGCCCTTATATCCCGTCCCATCAACTGGCCGCACTGGAAGTTCCCTCTCAGGCGCGCGGCGAACGCAACAAAAACGTTCAATTGCACTCGGTAAAAGGCTGTCAAGTCGAATCACCAGCCGTTTGAATGCGGGGCGAGATGACAAACTGCTGCGCCTCTCCCCCACCACCCCCTCTCTCTCTTTTTCTCTCTCTCTCTCTGACCCGTAATTGCATTAAAAGCCGGCCCTTTTGTCCTGGCCCAATTATTCGCTCTCGCTCGCCCGCCGATTCTTTATATCTCAATTTAGCGAATGGCCGGCATCGATTCGCTCTCGCACCGCTGCGTCATCGGCTCTCTTTCGCACTTTCACGCCCATTTATGCGAAAAAAGTCGAGTCCGCGCGCGCATTAGCGATGAACACGTACGCGCGTGCATGTGTGTATGTATACATATACACACAGCTCGCGTATTTGTCCCGATCGTTCGGTGCGTGCGCCAGAGTATCTGCACCTACGTTTAATGCGCGTGAAAGTGCCGATGCGGCCATTCATTAGCGAGCGATAAAAATTTTCCAGGCCACTGGCAATGAAGAAAAAACCGATGCGAAATTGCTCAACTGCGTCTTTCGATCGATCGCTATGAATATTCGCTTTTCGGATTCGCTTGCGCAATCGTTGCCTTTTAAAAACATGCCCACACCGTATGCGGTCGCTGTATACACCAACTATACGGATGCCGCACGTATCCGAGCATCCGAGTAACTGAATTCATACATGAACGGCAAAAAAGAGAATCGAGAGGGAAAAAATTCGATTGAGAGCATGAGTTCCCATAATATTATAACAGAACGTCGCTCAAGCGCAACGTGCTCGAATAAGCGAATCCAACGGGGCTCTGGCCGTTCTAAATATTACAGGCTAACCCAATACACATCCCTCGCAACGAAGATGGACATTTCGCAGGGCCATATGTGCCGGGCGTACAAACAGCGCCAGGCGTAAAAACATATTCTGCGCGCGCGAGCCGCTATAGCCGCGCGTGTATTAAGGCTGCATCGATCAATGAGCAGCCGATGCGCGCATGAGCGCAGCCCGATGCCGGAGATAATCGAAATTGACAGGGCAAAAAGAGCCGGGAAGCGCCAACGTACGGCAACCATTCCCCCGTCCCCTTCCTCCCGCCCCCCCCTACCACTCCCCACTCGCCTCGTTTTTCCTTTCTTCCGTCGCAGAAATGTCAAAAGTCGGACGCGGAACAAGGAGAGCCGGCGGCGGCGGGCCGAGTTTGCTTGGGAATTTAAAGCCCCAAGAACGCCCGGCTTGTTTAAACGTCACTCGCTCTCTCTCTCCCTTCGGTGCTCCACGCGCGTGTGTGTGCGCGTGTGCGCTTGTCAAACTTTTCAAGTGCCCGAGCGCATAATGCCACATGTATATGCCCAGCCATTTTCGTAACGTACCGCGGGGAAGAGAGGCTGTCGTGCCATTGTCGAACAGCGACGAATGAGCGAAACTAAATTATATGAGCTTTTGTCGGATTTGGATGTTTTTACGGTTAAACGATGCTGCATTAATATAGTTGTTCGCAATACCACCCGCCGGAGATAATGACTTACAAATATAAACCGGATCATTGTTCGTCGCGTCGACGGATTCATACGATTCAACGCCGAGTATGCGGCCCCCCATTGAAACGTTAATTCGTGCTGGTAATAGTATGCATTGTGTGCAATATTCAAATTCGCGTATGAAATTCAATGATTCGGGATATAATGAGTAGAGCAGAGAACACACACACACACACACACACACACCCACACACACACACACACGAATCCAACGTTTATCAGTACTGCTGCTGCAGCAGCAGCAGCGCTGACCCAATCGTCGGAGCGTTGTTGCGAGTGCTTTCACGGCAAAAAGAGAAAAATAACTATTAACAAAAATAACCAGTCGATAATGGAAGTTATAACCGGTTAATCTGCGAACGGAAAAATATGCGGGAGCGGAGGCGCACGAATAATGGCGGTAGAATGAAAAGCGAGGAAAAAGTTGCAAAGAGAGCTGGAAAACGTACAACTCTTGGGTGCAGATTCATCGAAAGACCGCATAGGTGCATCGAGATTAAAGCGAAAGCTCCCGGGCCATGCGGCCGAAAGAAAGAAAAAAGAACCAAGCGCCGTTTGGCCCGGCGTGCTCGTATAGAAAGAAACGAGAACCGGGGAAAAATACGGGAGAGTCGAAAGAGTACTGTGATTACTGCGGTCAAACGGTTTTCGCCCGGAACACGCGAAGACAAAAAGAGATCGATACACACGCGGCCGCACGTGTGTGTCGCTTCCAAACGCCTTTCCGGGCCTATTCAAAAATTAAAAAAGCTCGCGTACCCGGCAAAGGGCAGCGGGAAACCCCGGGAAATCACACCCGGGTGTGCACTACCGTATTTGTTTAATACCCAGCTTGCGACTACAGTTTGAATTCCGTGCGGGACGTTCGACAGACGGGTTTTTTTTTTCGCAAATCGGAAAACTGATACGTGCGCGAATGATAAAAGAGAATTCGGTTGCAGGGAAACAAATCACGTACGTATACGCATGTTTGTCTGTTTGAATTTTTCAAAGCGTGCAGATATACCTCGTGCAATTTTCCTCTCGTCCTCTTTTTCTATTTTTATATATATGTTACCCTTTCATCCGACAGTAATCGCGGAATCAGCCGCGTTCTCAAACTCAATCACTCGGCGAGCGGCGTCGGGGCCGGGACAGATTGCTCCGGCGTCCGGGGGCATTAGAAAGCTGCGGGAAAATTTTGGCGCATCGGGGAGAGGTCGGCGATATACGACGCGTCGAACTGGAGCACGTCCGTCGGGTAATTTTTCGGCCTCTCTCTTCGGACGCGTCCCGCATCGGTTTAAATCGCGGCCAGTTGGCCCGCGCGCGCCCGCGAATTCCCCCGGGGGCGGTGCGAGATTTTCGCCCCGGCGGGATTTTCAATTGGGCGCCAGCGATTTCCCGCGGCGCGGCAGGGAATTCGAGCCACGGCACACGCGAGCGGTCGCCGATCTCCAGATGTCAAACGGAGCGCGACGTACGCGAGAGGCGATGCGGAAGATTATTCGAGGGTGGCCGGCTGGAAGAGGCGCGCGCAACATTCTCCAGACACGTTTCCCCCCGCGCGCGAGCTCTCGCTCGCTGCTGCTGCAGCTTACAATTTCTCGAGCGTGACGATCCAAAGTGCGGCTTGCAATTTACAGTGGCCTGCGCGACCAATGCCTCCGCGAATATGCTCGCGGCGCTACGATTTTTTCTGGAATGCGGTCTGCGCGGCAACGCATGCCACGGTGTAACCTGCACGCGCCCTCGTCGCGGCTTCGATTTTATCGAGCTTTGAAATTCAAATACATATCGAAACCTTCGACTCGCTCTTTATTTTTATTTTTTCAATCGAACTGACATGATCACAGGGACAGAGTGTTGTCCCTCCGACAACTATTAATCATTCAAATCTTTGATCTCCCGGTAAGATTCATCTGGAATATATCTGTATGCCTATATATTATTGTCATATCTTTCTAGATAATTACTACAGTTGTAGACATAAATTATTCATATAATGATACCGTGAGATTCAAAACAACAGTACGGAAAAGACACCTTTAGTGATGATAAACGCAAAAAATGAACACAATTCACAGAGGATATACAATTAACGGCTTTCACTTATCATTTTTCACGCTGCGCAATCGTAATTGCAGACAGACGCGCGACACTGCCAATTACAGTGCGAAATCTCCTCGTTCTCTCTCTCTTTCTCTCTCTCGCCGAGTGAAAAACCGGATGAAACGACGTGGCTGGAGATCGAGTCGACTGTCTGTATACACATATCGACAGAAAGTTTCGATAGGCTAGATTAATCACAGCGGAAGAGCAAGGCAAGTTTTTCCACGGCTATAACTCGATGCATCGCGCTCGTGAGCGTATAATCTGCAATCCTCTGGAAATCGCACGAGGAGGGCGAGGAGATTGCACCGGGCGTGTGTGAGTTCGCGTGTACGTATAGGTATAGTAGCGTGCGGCGGTGCACAATGGGTCCCCAGCGCGATTTAATAGAGGCCAAAATCATCTTGCTGGGCCGATAATGCGTTGTATGGCCGGCCGGTGCAATTGAAGGAGGCCATCGGCCGATGGCGACGACCACCCACCGCCCCTCGCCGCCCTCTCCCTCGTACCCGTCCCCCGGCGCATCCCCCAAGCGCCCAGCTCCCCGGGCAGCCGCGGCTTCCTGTCCCGCTGCAGTCGCTCTAAACTGTGCCGGCGCGTCGTTTATGCATAAGCACTTGCGGTCGCCGCCGCGCTCGGTCTTTAATCGATCCCGCGCCCCGTTGAATTAGCCGCATCTTATTTGCCGCCGACTCCAGTGTGATAGGTTGCGGGAGCTGCCTAGCCGCCTGCGTTGCCCATGCATGACATTTGAATTTGTAATTTTACGGCTCCGTCACGGCTCTCTGTTATGTGCGCTGCTACGCGGGGCTGGCTTTTTTGCGCGCGCGCGCGGCGATACACACGCGTTTCCGAGTACGAGAGGTTTGAGACGGGTGGTAATACGTCTTCACCAGAGGCTCGGCGTAGGAATAGCGGCTGGCGTGGCTTATTTGGATCAGACTGACTTACCAACGATGAGCTTTTTTGTACAAGGATACATGATGGCGAACTGGCTTACCTGTAACAGAAAATTAAACAGATTCGTTAGATTACGTGCCTCGAGGGTTGATTCGTTTCGTGTACAATGAGCCCAAGTATTATATTTTTTCTCAGCAATTCGTCTTTTTTCTGGTTTCGAGCACATTCATCTTAGACTCCCTGTATCTCTGAATTATACTGTCGATTTGTCGATTTATAAATCAATTATTTCAAATGAAGCTTTTTTATCATTTAATCATCATTCAAGTCCTGATTTTCAAACAACGAATTCGATTTTATCACGCATTTCGTAACTTTTCGCGCATTACGAGCGGCGATTTGAACCACGTCGCAAAGCAGTTTCTCGCCAGCATAAAATGTGAGCTGCGTCCATGTTTGACGTCGGAAACTCCGCATGCGGCTTCTCAATCAAATCTCGACTGGCAATACGGAATTCGTGGTCCTCTAAGTACGACGGCGTATATACGTAGGCGGCCTCAGCTGGTACTTATCCATTTCAGTCGGTTCGCTCCGATGGGCCACGCACGTATCTATTAGGGTTTCCGGAATAGCTTATAGGGTCTGGGCATAATGCGCCGCTCGCACGTGTCCCCGGCCAGCAGTTGGAAGCGTGCGATAATTTGCCACGCGAGCTTGAGGTATAGTTCGTCCGGCCGCTGGGGCACTCAAGTGGAGTTAATTCGGGAAAAGAATCTTGTTTTTTCAAATGTTACATCACATTGTTTTCTGCCGGTAACTCTCACTGTACTGCATCAAATTCCGAAATATCGATAGAATGTACAGATGTAGTTTTTGTTACAAAATCAATAGAGAGGCAATCACTGCAACACTATACTATACCCAGAAAAAAAAATTGTCAAAGTAACTATGTACTGTAGTGCTTCAGTGACAGCCGTGGGTCAAATTTTCGCAATGATGTTTGGGAAATAATTCGCGTAACTTTTACTACTTACTATATTGCAATCATTTTCAGAGACTATTTGTAAGGAGTATTATAGAAAACTCGTCGTCGAACTCATTTTTATACAAAGCTCAACAAATTTTGGGGAAAATTCAATTTTTTGGAGATCCAATTTAATAAGCGCAAGTTCGCGTGGGCAGCGCACGTTTTTCATTCTGTGAACCGGTTTTCGTTTGAGCTGCGAAGGAGTGGCCACGAGTTGATGTGCGGAGCGCGATGCTCGCTGCTTTTGGGCTGAAGTTACGTTAATGCATACGGTAGCTATCAGGCAATGCATGAAAACGGCCATACACGTAAGGGGCCAGCATGTTTGAGTTACATTTTGTTGGTCTTGTAAATGAAAAGTTGCCTCTTCATTAATCTTGCGATAAATTCACAGGAAGTAATTAGGAATGTGTCGAACTATTGGACAGAAATTTATTGACACGAAAAATATTAATTTTGGCCAACGATTTCAGAAAGCTTGATGTGTAATTAAAGTTCAACCATTACATTTCGGGGCTATATCAAAGGAATAACAATAAAATGCGAGGAGCTCGAGTTTATTCTTCAATTTTACCTGCATCAGACTCGATGGGACTACCTCCCAATGCGAGCTACTCGAGAACTTCTCTGAATGTTTCAATGGCTCTTGGTTACTCTACATATATATATATATATATATATATAGGGTTTGTTCCGTAGTCAGGCATTTAGGTTAGTTTTTCAGCTGCTCAGGACTGATCTGGATTCAAAGGATTAGTGCTGTCGCTGTGTAAACTTCGTAATGCTAGTTTTGATTGGGAATTAGAAGCTCGAGTGAGGTCTAAGCCTCGATTAGTCGCTGTTGGCTTTGATTGACTAGTAATCCAATATAATGCGGAGAATCTATCACTCGTTCACAAGCGTCTCCCAATCGTGGCTCGCGATTTAGAGAATTACACTGCGCGGGAGAGCACACGCGGGGGGAGAAGGGCCGGAGCAAAAATTAATTTCAACAGGGCGAATCTGAAATTCAAATGTTAGCTCGAGTGTGTGGCCATCCACTTCTCAAATGAAATTACAATGTTTAGTTTTGAGGAGAGCGAGAGCCGTCGTTTTCCGGCGATGTACACTGCGCAGTACAAATTTTACACGGGGCATCAGAATGAACTGGGCATTATATATGCGCGCGGCCGAATGGAAACATTCATAAACGACGTGGTTTATGCTCGGCGCGTGTCCTCCGCCGATAATTCGCTGAAATGATACAGGACCACGCTCGCGAACTGTTTGCAAATATTTAAGTGTTGCGCGTTTCCGCTCGTGGTGAGCACCGGCGCGAAATGCATGTTATAAGTGTACATTCAGTCCGCGTACGCGTGTAACGATATATGTATATAAATTAACGCGTTCATTAGTATGCTTCCGATCAGCCATTCCCAAGTATAATTCCAGCTGATACGATCAGCTTCGTGGCATTAGGACAAGTGTCTTATGCACTTGTTGATGTACAATTTATTTCAGTATCAGTAAACATGAGAAACTCTACAACATTCGTCGTGCAAGTACCAAAACAAAGTACACAAACAAAATCGACTATTGGTTCATTGAAACGTGAGGTAGAATGTAACTTTAAACTCAAGCAGTGCCACTCATCTGGGGGACTTCTCACTCTGGTACTCTATCAAAACTTTGAAAGTACTCCACGGTATTAAGGTTAATGTCATTCAAATTTTCATCTCATTAAAATGAACTTGTCGCTTTTTCATGAAGCATCCTAACCTGAGGACTAGCTTTTACTCAATATTGGCAAGAGTGAAGAGTACTATTAATTCATGAACCCGCAGTATTTCAAACGAACTCCGGGGTATAGGAGTACTGGTGAGAGAAACCCCTCGTATTCATCGCCCTATTCGGAACTTACACTACAGACCTATTACCAATTCCGCAAAAACCGAGTAAAAAGATCCGTCAACCCGAACTGTATATTAGCACGCGCAGTTTTCGCGTCGGAGGACGGCCTTGATAAACATTCGCGCGTGTTCGCACTTTGGGAGGAAGTCGGGAGGGCGCGGGGAAACGGCTCGGCTAGAAAAACAGCGCGGCCGGCTATAAATTGCCCGATACACGTGTGCTCTCTCTCTCTCTCTCTCTGTTGCGCGGCCGCGGCCGCGCCCCCATAAGTTTTCATGTAGCTCTCGAGCCCGCGACTTCTCAGCTCGCCTTCCGTCTGCAGGCCGCTCGCGCGCCGCGCACCGCCTTCCATCTTCCTGTCGCTCTTCGTCTTCCTCCCTTTTGCGCTCGCGCGCGCTTGTCCTTCTGTTTCTCGCGAGAGCGCGATCCCTTCGAGTGCGTATACGTATACCCACACACACACACACACACACAGACAGACACATGTACGCAGGCTCTCGGGCCCTTTGGCCGTGTGCATTTTTCCGCCGCCCCCGTACGTTCCACCCGCGACCGACAAAAGATTGAATTAATACGTGAGGACGTTAGAATGCGCGCGCGCGGATCGCGGCAGCCGACGGCTTTATTACGGATTTACCCTGCCGTGAATATTTGCGCGGGGCTTATCCGGCGCGCGGCTCGCGCGGGATATCTTTACGAATTAAATACCGGCTCGGTCGGGAGTCAAGGAATTCGATTGTGTTAGACTCGGTGAGCCATTACGAAATCATATACATGAACTCGGGTGTTTGTTCGTTGGGAACTGGTTTGGCCCGTTGGTATAACGAGTCGGAATCGCCGGGGCGCACTGAAATATTCACTGAAATATTCAATTTTTCCGGTCAACTTCTGGATATTTCCACGTTCTCGCATACACACGCACACACACACACACCCGAGAGGAGAGCCGTCGCTCGTCCGTCTCGGCACGTGACTAAATTCAGTAATTTCCATTAAAGTCGGGAAAGAGCTCGGGCTCGCTCGCGCTGGGCAAACACCGCAAATCCGTTTCTCGTCCCACTTGCTTGGGCTCGTCTCTCAGCTCGTACCTACAATAAACTGGGAGAGCAGCAGCTCGCGCGCGCGCGCACGCGGAATTAGCCGCGTGCGCGAGTCAGCTGTGAGTGCCGGGGCATAAATAAATTCGCAATCAAGCCGCTCTCTCGCTTACACTGCGCACACATACACACACAGCCATATATATACGCCGGGTCGGCGGAAAAACGGAGCGCGCGAGACCCGAGCAATATATTATCGGGCCGCGGATCGTGGCCGCGCGCGCGGGGCCATTTGTACGGCGCGTATATACTATGTCCTCGCGGGGAATTTCAAGGATTATCTCTCTCGGCTTCCTTGGCTTGGCTTGCCGGTGCCGCCGAGACGACGAGCAGCTCGTAAGCGTCCGGCTCGGCCGTGCTTTGTTTTGCGCGGAGCCGCAGTTTGAGACACGCGCGCTCCGCTTGGTTTTGCCCGAGCGCGCGTCTTTGGCTTGGCAAGATTTCCGGCATTGTTTGCCGAATGCATAAAGTTGATGAATCTCGCGGGACGAGAGGGGGGAGGCCGAGTCGCTCTCGCACACACTCGTCCGCGCGCGCCAAGCCGGCTAACGTACGCTCGCGCGTTCTCGTTCCAATTTGTACGGCCAAACTTTGCCCCACGCGCGCGCGGCGCTATATCTGTGTCCTTTCGATTCGCCCCGGATAATCCGGATAATCACGTTGTCTCTGGCCGCGTAACACAACGCTCTGCAAGTCCAATGTATCCCGCGCGGAAAGGGGCTCGGGAGCTCGAGACAGACAAAGAAGCTCGATTTTCCCCGCGTGCAGCTGGCACTCGCGGCTCCGAGATGGCACATCTCGCCGCGCGAGCGCGCGCGTAAGGATGTAGATTTTATGAGCCGCCGACTCTCGCCACCGCGACTTCGCGCGCTTAATTATATATTCCACCGGCAATAATTGACTTTCCCAAGCTCCGAGATATAAGAGCTTCGGCTACTTTCCAATTCTGCGGTGAGTCGCGCGCGAGCGCGGGCCTGTAATCGCGATACCCAATTCCAAATATGACTTTTCATAAATTTTGCCCGCGAACGTCCAATTTACGCGAGTGTATATTTATATCTATATACAAGTGTGTACGTATACGGGCGCGATCGCGACGTGTTCTCATAAACTCGAAGCGATTCGATCTGTCGAAAGGGAGCTCGACTGCTTCCAGTTGGAAATCCACTCGCTGCACCGCTGCTGCACTGGGCACATGTACCGACAGCTCCATCGCGATGCATATCCCATTGCGCTTTGTTAGCGCACGTATTAGGAAACGCGCGCGTCGGTATATACGAGGGGCGAGAGAGCGAGGTCAGTTTCCCGCTCGCTAGCTCGCGCGCCACGCAAAAATCACTCGCATTTTAATAATACATGTATACACGCGCGAGCACACGAGAGACAATGTAGGTCGAACGTGACGGAACAAACAGGCTCGCGCGCGCGAGAGCAATTTAAAACCGTACGCCTCATCAAGTCCTTGGTGCGTTTTTGCACAGCCGTTTATGTAACTATCTCTCCCTCTTCCTGCGGTCCACATCTCAATATGTGTGTGTGTGTGTGTGTGTACCTCGCCGCTGTCGAGAAACCGCAACGAACAAGCTATTTTTTTGCATTGGGAATAGATATACAGTATATGTATAGGGAGTAGCTCGAGGACGGTGAATAGGCTTTCGATCCTCACTATACAAGGAACACAGGACTCGCGGCCAATTTCAATCTGGGTTCTATCCATATGATATTCATTCTACGTGACAATCTAGCCGAATCTTTTTTTAGAATTGGAAAAAAAAGTTCAGCGGGGTGAAAATCCGTTAATATTCCTAGTAACAAAAGCACCTCTCACCGTCGTCAGTTGAATGGCCATTGGCATCCCAATTCATTCCGGGTGGATCTTCATTCAATCACGAATAATCGAGATACTCCGGATAAATGGTTATCATATTTTTCAATCAATGATATTCGGATGAAATGCGAATGGTGAATGTCGAACAAAGACTAGCGGAGCGCGAGGGAGGCTTGGGATCATTAATCCGCACAACCCAAAATTGACGATCGACCTGCTGATGCGAATGTAATATTCCCTCAAATCAATAAACCGTGTTTACGATTCGATGTTGATATACACCCGAGTTTCCAATCGTTTGAGTACGGTATACACTGGCGACTGCTGCAGGCCTGCACAGTATACGATGCTCATCCGCGCGCCGAGTTTTTCTCGTCTCCTCGGGCCGCACGAGCTAAGAATTCACCGTCGCGGCTCTTTTTATCGCGTCGCGACGGCGGCGACGTCGAGGACGACCGTTAATACGGTAACTAAATGAGCGACGCTCGTTGCGTCGGCCAAGAAATGCCTTGTCGTGTTTACCGAGAAGCCTTTGCATAGAAGGAGACGCGTGCTCTCTGGCGCGCGCGAGCGAGCGAGCGAGCGAGTCGCTGTCTGTGATTGCGGAATAGTGCGTGATGTTTTTAATGCTTTCCGGCACCGAGCTATTGTAGTGTGCATCACGCTTTCGCGGAACTATTTGCCCCTTTTCTCCCTCTCTCTCTATCTCTCGACGTCTGAACGTAATGCCGGCGAAGTGGACCGTTAATGTTGCGATTGGAATAGTCGGCGGTAAGCCTGCCGGAGGATTCGACTGATGAATCAATTAAACAGAATAATTGAAATCGATCGGAGGATATACCGGCGACGTTGGCCATTTTTCCGCTTATAAAAATATCTTGATTCGATTCAGTGGAGACTTCCTGATTAATACAATCAGGCCAACAGACTGAACTGACAGATTCGTCCCTTCATTTACCAAACTAGAATAGTTATATCACTGTATATACTCGGGTAATGGAAAAACTCTGTATCAGATAATAAATATCAAACGCGCAAGAACTATACCCGAGAGGCATTCGTAAGAAAATCAAAATAGTCTCTCTTGGATATTTGTACATACATTACCATGGCTAGGGTGCAGTTTGGCGGGGGATAAGACAAGCAGCGGCGAACGCGCCCGTGACAAAGCACGAAAAGAAAGGAAAGCTAATCCGTATCGAAGTAGAGAAGGAGTCGCGCGGGGCAACGCGGCTAATCTATCCAATTAGTGCGCGAGTCTATATATAAGTATATGATCGAGCTATAGGCTGGCCAGGTGCGGAGCACAACGGGAAAGCCGCCGCCCCACGGGCGGAGTAGCTGGCGGACACACAAAGCGGGGTGGTAGCTGTTTTTCCATCAGCACGCGCGAGCATCCCCGCGAGCGACGTACCAGCCGGCTGCGCGTATACGAGTGTGTATGTATATATATACATGTATAACGGGAGGCGGTACACGTGCGCGCATTGTCGGGCAGAAAAAGAGGCGGATACTGGAGTATATGCGGGCGCCGCTGTTGGAGTTTTAACCCACACGCACAGCATACACATGCCTTTCCCCCGCTCCTTGTAATGCGGGAGAAATAATTGCCCGGCGCGAAACTTGCCAATTCAAATTTTTCCTTCTCTCCCCGTTTCTCCGGATTTTCAGGAGCGAGTGGATTTTTCCCTGGGGGCCAAGTCGCGAGTGCAGCGAGGCCGTGAAGTGCGCGTAATTCGCCGACTCGCGCTCGTCTCTTTACCCAAATTGCCCGGACGCTCACGGAAAGAATTCGGGCGTACGACGAGGGGCGGCCTGCTCTATCTCCCTTTTTCTCCACAACTGTGACGGTACAACGCGCTTATATTATATCCCGAAACCCCGTTCCATATACGTATGCACGAGAGAGTGGGCCATTCACTCGTACACTCGAGCGATGCGCGTCCCCCACCTTGTGCGGGGCACCGGCGGCCCTCTGTTTATAGGGTGAAAGACGCGGGCCGAGTGCTGCTCCCATTGTACCCCGGCCGCGCGCCAGCTCCTCGTCCCTCCGTCATTCATGCGCCACGATACTCGGCCGCGTTTTTATCCCGTTTCGCTCAATGCCGTTTCGCGGCCACTCGCCAATGCCGCTTTTTTTTTCTTCGCGTACGGATACAACGCACGCTGCGAAAAAAATGGCCCAATGTGAAAAATCCACTTGTCTTCGCTCCACTCGTCGAAAGTGGACTTCTATTAATCCCGTACAAAAGGACGCTAATCCTTTCAAACTTCTGTTAATCTTGCTTTCGTTACAAGAGTTTTTTTTCGTTCCAATGTTTCGTAGGATCATATTTGGCCTCATCGTACCGAGTTCAAACACGCTGGTAGGGTTTTCCAACCATAACCCTTTGAGTTCCTGCCACTGGATTTTCGTGTTCCCTGTGAGCTATGGTGAAAAGATAATATGTACTTTTTTCTAAAATTCACTCCTACAGAATTTTTAGAGAACGTTTTGCACAGCTTTGTGCATCAGACGCTCGATCTCATCGACAATGCGCATTTTTTATGTATAAAATGATTGGACAGTAACAGTTATAAAAGATAATTAATTTTCCATGAAACCAATTTTTTCAAAAATGTTTCTTTTATCTATGCGAATTTCATCAGTACAAATACAGTTGGTTTTCCAGACGTACATGCACATCCCGCGATTTTGATTAGTAAAACTGTTTGCACAACAGTTTAATTAACGTACTTTTTCTGGGAGCTGCAACTCGAGGAGTAGCGGATACACAAACAGGCGCTCGTTATAACCGCGTAAAAGTAAACTTTATAACGCGGCGCCCGGCCCGGCTACGAAATATTAAAATAACAGAGTGAAAAAAAGTCGGCGCCGAGTAATTCACCCTCCCGTAAAGTGTTTCGAAACCGACGAGGCCAATCCTAACTAGAAGATCGTGTCACTTGAAACTTTCACTTATGCGTATATGCTCTCCACTGCAGCCCTTCCTCTCTTTCTGCGCTTCTCCCCAGCGCAATTGAAATCAAACTCGATCGGTTCATTTGGAAAAACAATGGTCGGGCTTCTAGAATTAGCATGGCCAACGGCTACACTGGGCTGCTCTGGCATACACACTCGAGTGAATATCGCCGTTGTGCCGGGGTTCGTATCCCTGAGAAATTTAGAGCCGGGCAATGAGCCCCGGTGCGCGAGAGTAGCCGGCAGCGGGTGGAGAAAAAAGCCAACGACTCGCGAGGATAATGGACAAGGGCTGAGAGGGATATAACGGAGGGCTGTGTGTGTGTGTCTGTGTGTGTATCATTCATCCGCGAGCGAGGCTCTAATTGAAGCAGCGATTCTCTGCTGCCATTCGCTCGCGCGCCCACTGAATATCGGGTAAAATTTTTCAGTCGGAGATAGGGAGACCCAGACGCCGCGGGGAAAAACGAAGCCGAGGACGCGCACTCGCTCGCTGCAGTCTCGTCCACAGAGGCTGTGCGTGCGGCATTCACTGACTCGTGCTCTACGCACTTCCGCATTGTTTTTGTTTTTTTTCTTCTTCTACTTCCTGTTGGATTTTCGTCACAGAAAGCCCCTCTCGCTCGAGCTTCAATAAATAATTATTTTCGAGTACATAGGGGAATCGGCTCGAGGTCTAGGGGAGGCTGTCGGCGGCCAGCGCACTTTAGCGGGATATATCATTCAATTTTAGAATCAAATTTGTCATCAATTTTGTCATCAATTTTAGCTCGTGTGCGTGAATTTCAATCAAGCGTTATTCAATTTTAAACGATTCTACTTTTTGTTTCATATTGATGGCGACCGCAGCCTGGGACGTTTCATTTAAGCTTTCCCGGGGTTTCCACGTTGCCGTGGGTAAAAAGCTCGCTCGATCAAAATTTCCATCGTCGACGCGACATTTTACGGCTCAAAAGAGTCGAACATGTACACGTATACATGTATACACTCGATTTTCACGGTTAAATTTGAATTTTCGAATTAACTCAAAAATTGCACGCCGCGGCGAGGGTATACACCGGGCGAGCTAGAAATCCAGGTTATACATCCGCCGCGCCGCGAGTGTTGCGACTGCGAAAATTCACTTTGAGGCGTATAATTCGATTCGATTAAACGGGATTGCACGGGGCAACGGCGCAACGGTGCGATAGCCCATAACACCATGAAAGAGAGTAAAAATCGCGAGCCGAAGAAGGCGCGAGCGCGGAGCTGCTGCTGCCCTCCCCCTCCGCCCCTCCCGGCATACATATATACACATCCCGTGCGCGAGCGCGAGTTATCAGCCGGGTATGGTGGGGAGGACGGGCGCGTGTCCCGCTTCGGTATATCTCTTTTTCCGCCGTTCGCCCGCTGCTGCAGAGCGGAGAACTGGTTTGCCGCTCGCGATGCGAGTGCGGCGAATTCCGCGCTTTCGCGAATTCCACTGGGCCGGGGAGAAAAGAGAGGCGGCGCGCGCGCGACACGAGAGCACAGAAAGCGAGTCGTAGGCGGCCGATATGAAAGGGAGAGGGAAAGAGCGCGGCCGGGGAAAAAACGAGCGCAAAGAGATGTGGAAGAATGAAGGCAGATGGATGGATGCACCGCGCGCCACCGCCACGGGCCGAGATGGATATACGCGTGTCGTTAATGGTTTTTCCAACTTTTTTTCTTCTCTCTCCCCCCCCACCGCCAGTCGTTCCCCTCGCGTGGATTTTCTGTTCTCGGCTCGGCAGGCGAATTATTGCAGCCGGGATATATCGTGCACGCGGGGAGGCTGTAATGACCCGCTGTTTTCTCGCGGAGAGCACGGAGCGCTCGGAAAAATCGGCCGGTTAATTAGTTTAGGCTCGACTCCGGGCTGCCGAAAGAATCGCAGATATCCTGGCGAAAAGTGATGCTTCGCGGCAATTGCACGGGATTACGTAAGCTTATTAGCGCACGGCAGTAATGGATGATTGATACCGCGAACGAGGCACGCACAAGACTATTCCAGCAGGTCGGTCCCGCTCGTAAATACTGACATTGCAAGTCGGCATCTCTAAGTTTATCAGGCAAGAATTAAATTGCCGCTGATTGCCAGATGCGAAGTATCATTTTTTGCTAACGTATTTTCACTCTAGAAAAATCTATTTAACATTAACATTGACATTCCAACCAAGTAGTGCTGTAATAAATATTTGCCTAAACGTTGTTTGTTGCAAAACTATACTTGACCAGAGAAACATTTCATGTATAAAAAACAGTTATTTCTGTACAGAATCATTTAAATCTGACGATAATGGGTGACCGAATCTGCAGATAGACAGTTTTCCTAGGAAGCCGGGGGGTCGATCGATTCTGACCCCCTTGAAGTCGTATACACGCCAAATCTGCGAGAGAGTCCGAGGAAACCCTTGTAAGTGAAAATTGCTCGACTCGACTGTAAAAGTGCCGGGCATAGAAAGCCACACAGCCCCCGACGCCTTCGCCGAGCCGAAAATATTCGGTACTACCCTCTCGGCATCGAACAATAACAACAGCCCCGACATCAGCATATAAGGCGCTGGCTTTGCGCGAATATAAAACCGAAAATCCGCTATTGTTCGCCCGCGCGACTTTTCAATCCTGCGAGTTCGTCGCCCGCGACAAAAGGAGCTTTCTCTCTCTCCCCTCCCCCCTTTACTTCTCTCTCTTTCTCTCTCTTTCGCGTACCCGCTCGCGCGTGACAACAAGAAAAAAGCACACGCGCTTATATACACGAGAAAGAGAGGTACAGTGCGGAAGAGCAAAATAAAAGAAGCGCCACGGCAAAAAGAAGCGAGGGATGTAGTAAAAAGGGCGGCCGGAGCATGAGATCGACGCGCGAGCATTCCAAGGGCGTCTATTGCATTTATTTTCACAGCCAGCTCACTGCAGCGGAATCTCGGCAAGTGTGTCAGTGCGTCCTGCAACGCTGGAAAGAGAGAGAGAGAAGAAAAAAAGAAAGAAAAAAGGAAAGAGTCACGACTTCACCGAAAAACCACCCGCGCAAACGACGCCGCGGCCAGGAAGATTGATCCGCGCGGTTTGCGGTCCGGTATTTTCATTTTGCAGCCATTCATTTGCAGAGCTGCGGGCTTGCCCGCTCGCGATGACGTTTTCGAGGTACAACCTCTCATTTGTATTTTCGGGTTACGCCCCGGCTCCGATGCGGTTATTCAATTTCATACATGTTTATGATCAAGATGTAAGTCACCGTCCCTCTCGAGGATGCTATATATTTATACGAATACTGAGTTTGGAGCTCTGTTGTAACTGTGAATAGACACATTTGCATTCCGACTGATCTCAGATATATTCAGAATCTTATTTTCTAGTGTTGACGTAGTGAAATTCAACGAAACCGGAAAATGAAAAGATACGACCTGATCATTTTTCTTCTCTCTACTTCAGGAGTTTGAAGGAAAAAAAATAGTCTAAATTCTCCACTGCGAAGAAATCCTGAGACCTACTGTCGGCCCAGTCTACAAATATGTATATTGAACTGTTTCAATCCCACCGCAATGGCAAAAACTAAATGGGATGATAGAATAAAATGTACTGTCTCGTCATTCAAGCTCGGTCCTTTGGCATTTCCCAAGACGCTGAAGCGTATAGGCACGAGCGTGTATATATATATAAAGCGAAGAGTCGGGTTTTTGAGTTACAGAGACAGCTGACGGGCGAGCGAGGCCGACGCGTGAGAAGCGAGTCCATTGTCGTGTGTACAGGTCCGCTGAATTATCGTCGTTGCAGCCCCGAGAGCATGCACGTATATATATAATCGATAATGTTTTCAGGATATATCATGGGAACGTAATAGTTACATACGGGGGAGGCTGCAATTTTCGACATTAAGCCGGCCGCATTAAACTCCCCGTGTATAACCACGTAATTTTGAGTAATGCGGAAAATAGGGGTTATCTCGCGAGGGGGCACATTCCTCGCGAGCATTACGTTTGAGCAAATTATTTTTCGACCGCGCGCGGCTCATCGATGGGACTTGCACGCTTTTCAACGGCTATGCACACAACCGTCCGGCGTCCGCCCGGATCTTCGGCCGCGGCAGCTTTTGCTCGGGCCGAGATTTCATCTCTTCCAACGAGATTTTCCACTTGCGCCTCCGGGCCGATACTGGCCGGACATGATTTTCATTTCATTATTGCGGCCGAGTCCCGAGACGACAATTCAATTTCACGTGATTGTTTTAACCGACGGCGGAGGTGGCGGGACGCGCACGCGCTGCTGGACCACTTTTTCGCGCTTTGTCTTGGCTCGAGGAACGCGTATCGGGTGTGTAATTGAAACGCGCGCTATCCGGTATCCTATCGAGGCATAAATATTTACGATGATTTTCACCCGCCGAGAAGAAAGTGGAAGCACGGCTTCACCCGCGCGCGCGAAATCTCCCGTGACCGTTTTCGTGTAACGCGTTTATCTCTCCTGCGTGCGCGCGCGAGCGAGCGAGTGCCGTGATGTAAGCCGCTCTTATAAGGAAGAAAGAGTTAATGCTACATTTATTCCGCCGCTGTCGTTATTTTCAATTTCTCTTTTACCCTGACACTCTTCGCGGCGTGTAGATGAGGGATCATCCTGGGTCTCGGGGGATTTTCGCTAAAAACGTACCGCGGACGAGTCGTGGCGTGAGAATTAATCAACACTTTTCCCGCGGTGTATGAGTATAACGCGTGGAAATTCCGAAGATTTTCGAGCTCGAGGCAATTTTGCAGAACGCACGGCACGGAAAGGAGCGGGAGTTAACATCAAAAAACCCGTTTCCGTCCGTTCACCTCTGATGATAACGCACCAACGAAAGCAATGTCTGCTACACCTAATTCGATCCATAAACCGGACTCCTCGTCCCTCCGCAGCCATACACACGCACACACGCGCCAACAAGATCATCCGTATCGTTAAAACCAAAACATCCGGTATTAGCACGTGAGCGCGCCGAGCCTCCGGCATGGCAGAGCGCATTCACAGGTGGAGCATCTATACGCAAAAAAGAATCGGCTGCCTTCGGGGCGTTGTGGCGAGAACACGTTTCCCCTTGGAATAGAAAGCTCGCCACGAATAAATAAGCACGCGGTTTTTTCCGCTACAGTTCGCGGATAGACGCGCTGTATATGGAGGAAATTTCATGGCTCCATTGAAGACTCATCAAAATCCAGACGCCCAGTCGCGCAGATTGGACTCGGAAGTGTCGAACAGTTACACGACTCGTCGTAGATTTTTTCACGGTCGGATTCGTTGCGATCGGACGAAAACGACTGATTGATTGTCTTGAATCATTTTTTTTCGTGTGCCCGTCTTTTCCCCATTCCCACGGGGACAATGTATTTTCACGCGCGGGTTTTTCTGCCGCGCAGTACACAGCCGTGAACGTAACAGCCGCGTAAAAAAGGGGGACGTCATGTGTACTCCATAACTCGGTGTTTACACGCGTGTATCGGACTCGAGCGAGTCGCTCTCTATCTCTCTCGGAGCGGCATCATTGCGTCAAAGGTGCAATATACAAGCAGGGCGAAGAGCTGAGTAAAACTATAAAAGGGCTCGCACGCGTCCGACGGTATATATAGTCATTTGATACGAGCGTGCAAGTTTACGTATATAGCGGCGGCGACGGCGGCAGCAGCGGCGGGCGACTTACACAAAAGCTCTTGGGCCACCCCCTCGCGTGAAAGTTCAGCCGGTCGAGCCAAGTTTGGTATAAAATACGCCGGCGTGAGGTCGCGCGCCAGTCGTGACGTGCCTGCGCGCACCAGCCACTATACGTGTACGTGTACGTGTACGTGTACGTGTGTGTATGCGAGAGCGGGAGACAAGTACTTATATGTCGATGCGACTCTCTCACTCTCTCTCCGCTGGACCTGTGTGTATGTGTGCAGGCGAGCTCGATCGGGCCCGGTGATTTCGCGAGCGAAACAGAGCGGGAGACATTATTTTTAATTGGCGAGGAATCCCGGATCGCGAGGAGCTGCTCTCCCTCCTCCCTTCCTCTGTCTCCCTCCCCCCCCCCCCCCCCCCTCGCTCTCGCTCTCTTTCTCCCGGCCGAGATGAGGAATGCGATCGACGGATAGACGCCACGAAAAATAATGAATCGAGCACAAAGCTCTCCTCTCTCTCTCTGTCTTTGTGGCCAAGGGGAAATTGTTTTCGGCCCGCGCGATGCTCGCCGGGGATATTCGGACGTGCGCTGCATATGAGCCAGACCCTGCGTTGTCCCATGGGAATAATGCATTATTCGCGAGCCCTGTTGCACCGCCGACTGTGTGCTCGCTATACGTGGGACCATCTGCGAGAGACAATCCAGCTGGCTGATTTAGATGCAAAAATGATTAGACGTCCGATTCGTTCGCGATTCGTCGTGGTACGTGCCACTCGAAGGGGGGGGGGAAGGACTCTGTCTCAATGAGAAGATCTATGTTAATCAGCTCATTTCCACGTGAATCCTGCACGCGAATCTATTATTCATATTTTATTCTCGCCGTACCGGCACGGGTTTCGATGTAGGTTCCTATGAAAGTTTTATGTAAGTCAGTCTGGGTGCTAGTTTATACATGGTGTGATCGACGTGGGAAATAATGTACGTATGGAAATCTATTCAGAAATATATGTGTCGATATAAAATATGCGTGTGTCTGCGGTGAATATTTTTTACCGTCCGACTGTTGATTCCCATTTCGCGAAGCATCATCAGGACGGTTGTTATCCAAGCGGCTATCAAAAATCGCGATAAAACCGTTTGTTCGATGTACAGACGAAATTAAAAAAGTTGAATCGAAATAAATATTTGCTTTCGGGCAGATTTTTATGCATTGTCATGGAGGTTTACATTAATTTCTGCTCATGATCTAGACGGAAACCGTTGTGTGTAATCGTAATAGCTATATTTTCAGTAGCTTGACGTCAAAAGTATACTAGAGTTGTAAATATATTCTTCAATTTATCGTTCGCAGCGCCACAGGCTATACAGAGATATGGATTTTTAACGTTTTAACGCCGGTCAGAAAAATATCCGATATTTAACAATCAAACAGTATGATATACTGTTATTCTTGATACATCGCGTGTGTATATGTATATATATTCAACGATTATAACGACGGTTCACGTCCTGAAAAGTGCTCGAGCTGAAATTTGAAGCATTTTATCCATAAATCTCATTGGAATTATGAAAATCATTGTTCTCATAAATCCAGTACGATCCGGAGTTAACTCGGAACACGCTCAAATATTAACAATAACCATTGTACATTTTTACGCAGCTGTGAAAGGGAGTTGGTAAATAAATAGCATGAATAGTTACAGCTATTTAGCAAGTATCATTAGGGGAAACGTGAGCTATCCGACGTTTGAGCAACCGTTCGAGGTATAGCGACGGGGATTTCTCGAAAAACGAGTTTGCCGCGCTCCATTACAATTACAGGAATTCCTTTCTCAGTTAATTATCGGCATAATACCCGTCAAATATTCTTAAATCTCCGGGCTCGGCCATAAAAATAAGCCGCGAAACAGGCGAAACGAGAAGTGAAACTAATTCGCTGTCTTGGGCATCCGTCACAAGTGCAGAGACCAGTCCCCGAGCGGCAAAACACATCATAACTCACGGCTGATTTTACATACAAGTAGACAGGCCGCGACATTGCTGCGGATAATTCCTCTTCCTCCGTTGCATAACCACGAGTAACGACGAAGACGACGACGAAGACGACGACAACGACGAAGACGATGCTCAAAATAGCTTGGCCGCGTGTGTATATGTAACGACAATCGGCAGCAGCATCCTGTGCGCGGGCGCGCGACATCAAACGTGCATAATAATCGCGCCGACAATTGTTGAACGGCGCGAGGCGGAAACGAGAGACGACTGCGCGCGTAAAAATACAGATGGCTCGCGTGCCCGCGCGTCATAAAACAAACACATTCGGACAGCTGAGCCGCGCGCGGGCAGCTATACCGCGGAAAATGGAAAAAATCGAGCGCCATAAATAATGGACGGGATACGCGCGCGCGCGCGACGGGTAAAGCCAAATGTCCCGAGGAGCAGCGGAGGAGGACGCGCCTGCGCGACAGTGCGCGTCTTTATGAGCAAGCGCGGTCGCAATAAATGTGAAACGAAAAGCTTGTTTGCCCGGCGAGCCGGGGGTGCAAAAATTACGTGCCGGAGACGATTGAAATTCAACTTTCGCACCGAACGTGAGCCGCTGGGGGTTTGGAATCATACTCGAATGAGAGTTTTAATTAACGAGAGAACCCGTTGATTGCCGTTTTTTAATTCCCTCTTCCCAGACCGGGAAGGAGTGATATTATCCGATTCTCACTTTTGTCTCGCGGGAGACTCGTGATTCGAACATTTTTACGAGATCGAGAATGCAAATTAAAACCGAACAATTTTCTTGTATTTATCGTGATGATTTATAAAAATTATGTCAGTCCAGGTCCCCGAGTAATTCGTGCGAGCGTTTCGGTTTGTCAAACCGTACGAAAGTGTCGACGATATCTTGACCAACGCGCGTAAACAGCCGAGCTCCAAACGACCATTAAGGAAGCCTCGTATACATGTGTCAGCGACGACGACAATGCACGCAATTTAGCAGGCGCGCTGTTACGGTAAGACAGCAGAGCGCGAGATGAGAGACGCCTGCTGCGGAGAAAAGTCTCGCGTGACTCGGAGCAACACAGCAGCCTCTCCCGGCCATTGAGATTTACGACTTTCTTCAAATTCGCTTGCGCGCGCGCGAGCCGCGGCTCGTGTGTGCAGCGACGTAAAACTAGAGCCGCGCGTCCTGGAAGGAGGAAGGTGGAAAATGAGAAACGTTGGAATAATGTGTTACGCCACAAAACGAGGAATATGTTGGGCAACGAAAAGAAATTCGTCAGCGAGTAATCGAAAGGATTTGGAAATGGCCGATTCGCGCAGGATGAAATTCGAAATAAATTATTGTGGCCTGGTATGGAATGATGACCCGTAATGAAACCGAGTTACCTTATAAGGATGGAGCATACCAGTGATTATACTGGTGGGGGGAAAAAAATCAACAATCATCGAATTCTATTGCACCGACACGCTGACGATTCGAATTGAAATGAAACTACGTAACGGAAAAGACAATTAGACGGATTCGGCTTAATCGGGGATCGGGTCGCGCTGCAACGGTGCCATGTAAATCTCGACCGTTGACTCTCCGGCCGCGCTGGATGAGCGCGCGCGATCGAACGGCCCTAATGACCCGCCATCCTTTTTGTCGGAGGCGCGAAATACGGGGCTGCAGTTTCACCTGCGTCGCCGCGCAATTATTTAAAACAATAAATGTCACCGAAATCCGAGGTGCCGGGAGCGCCGCTCGGCCCGCGGGCTGATCGATCGATTATAATTGCCGGCTCGCGCGCCGCTCAAATCACTTTTTAATGGCTCGTCATTATTTTTTCGGCCGATGAATTATGACGCCTCGCTCGGGCTGACGGCGACGAGTAATGAAAATTTCGCGGCCAGCCGAGCAATCCGGACGCGACAAAGTTATAGATCGACCGAGCGAATGATCGTTTGAATCATTTGCCCAGCGGCTGCAGGAATTTATATTACCGTCTGCTTGATGCTCCGCTCTAACGCATGGCTGCAATAATCAAGGTGAACGCATTAATTTCAAACACTTGCGTGTACAGTTACATAATATGGCCTTTAAACCAGACATCGATGAATCGCTCTTGCGCGCATCTATCAATGATATTTCAGTGATGGTATAACGCCTCACACCGACAGCGTACATGAAAGGGGCTCGATCGGAGATAAATAAGTATTCCGAAGGGCTCAATTTCGGAGAATCCAAGAACAAAAAAGAAAGGATAATGAGCTTTCTCCGATGGACAAATAAGAAGCAAGGAGTCGTCGCGAGTATTACTTTCCGAATAATCTATTTGTTTGTTTTGCGAAGCGCTGTAATTCGAATTTTTATTTCGATTTTTTCTATCCACAAACGTAACCTCACGTCAGCTGAATTTCGAGCACGAAACTACTCAAACACATAGCGAACTCGAGTCGCGGATGAATCGGTGGGGAAAATGCGGGCAGCGTTGGAGAGGTGATCTCACGAGTGCATTAACCAAGTGTCGGCGGGCTCGGAAAGCTCGGCTGGACGACGCTGGGAGCACAGCGGGGCGGGAAGTCGGCTTAATCGCGAGACAAAAGCCGCTGGAGAATCGGGGCCACGTGGCGATATATCCAAACGGATGCAGCTCGGGCCGAGCGACTCGCGCGATTTCTCAGTCGACTTTCCAAGAGACACGCGCCATATACAGCGGGACCCGCCACGTCGACTCCTTCCGCGCGCGACTCTCTCGTCCTCGCTGCTTATCCGCCTCGCGCGCGATATTTAAGTGAAGGCGGCGGCGGCCTTTACGCTCGGATGAGCCCGAATAGGTGGCAAAAGCGCCTGCCCGGCCCCCATGTTCGCCCAGCCAGCATCGAATGCGACGCGAGCGCGTCCGACCTGTAGCACTCGTTTTTTCTCCCGTATTATTGGACATTCGCTCCGATCAATACGCCCTTGACACTCGTCCAGTTGTTTATCGGGAATCTTTTATTGTACATTCCGTCTTCCTTGATATCGGGGTTTGCTGAATATTTTCTATACTATTGATACGGGTTGTCGAAGCCAAACTCACCAGAACGACGATTTTTATCTACAGCGTCCAAATGAAAGTTCAGCTTACCTGTAACGCAAAGAAATGAATTGGTTAGAAACACATTGCACCCGCTTTTCAATTGATAGGTTGTTAACTGTTAATGTATAAAAATGAGACTGAACATTTCGGAAATTGTTTCGGGACGTCTGGGCGCAGGTTACGAGGGATCGATCCATTTTCATTTTTCCCATGTGAGCTGCAGCTGCTTTTACGGCTTCCAGCGTCTAGACGAAAAACGCGACTCGTGAAAGATGCGAAGCTCGGGGTAGAGCCGGGAGCGGGAGAACCGTCGAGTCCTATGCTCGAGCTGGCGTAGCTCAAGGGGGATGCTTATTAAGTAATGTCAGCCCCGCTGTATCGGAGAGCCAAGTTGATGGGACTTTTAATTATCCACGAGGAATGAGCTCCTTATACGGCCGCCGCCGCCGCCGCTGCTGCTGTTTGATGGATTGCAGCCACTGCGGCCTCGTAAAACTGGATAAATTACACGTTAACTCCAATATTTACCGAATACCCTGTGAGCCAGCGAGTTTATTAGCAAATCGTAGATAGAGGAAGAAGTGGATGAATGGAGTATTTTATGGAAATTTATTCACAGTGTCCCGGCGCGATTACACCGGGGGTAATTAATTATGCTGCTCCTCTTCGCTGACACTTTCTTCATTATCACCGGATCCGAGCTAATCTATAACGATAGTTTAAAAATCAAACCTCGACCAGGTGAACTGCTTGACCGAAGCTGACGCAGGAAATTCCATGTCGGGGTTGTAAGTACGAGAGAACGAAGCTCGCGCAATCGTGCTACCCGGGAGAGTCTGCGACACGCAACTTCGATCGCTCAATTTGGAGAAAAAAAAATATCGTAACGTATGACCGGCGCGACCGACCGAACATTTTCGCCACGGGAAAGAGACAGAGGCAGCTGCGGCCGCTGTGCGTCCCGTGAGCCACGGGCGACAACTCGCGTATATACCGCAAAGCGGAATTCCGCCGGGGAGAGATATAAAACGGGACGCCCAGGATGGGCGGATGCCACGATGATTGATCGAGCAAATTTTTCAGCGTTTTAATCGGATAATTTCATGTTTCGACCTCCTTAAAATGTAATTATAATCCTCGTATCAGGCGTGTCGTCAAACGAAAATACTTTATAAATCCAATTTCCTTACGGGGATTACGTGATTTCTACGGATGTTTCGAACGTTCTGCAAAGTGTATCGTTCAACATGAACACTGTTCGGCATTTTCACATCATACCTCACGAATTTACTGTAAAACATTGCCAAATTTCGAATTTTCTCCCCAAGGAAATTGGATTTTTCTTTCCAAGTTTTAGAAATAAAAGTGTTATACTTGAAGGGATTTTCTTTCGCGACTTATTCAATGGTAGTCTTAATTGTACGGCATTTTTTTTATTGTCATCCCAGCTCTAAAATACTCATATTGCGGAATTTAAGGGAGAGGAGTAAAAAAATCTGGGCTGGTCTCTTTAGGTCATAAGGAAGTAATTAAGTTCGTTTAGGGAGGAAAGAGATACAGATGGGGGGTTTGTCCCACGATGCCTGACTTTTTCTACTTGTTTAACGACCGTCGGAACTACGTATCTCGTTAGTGTTGGAGAAAAACATCGTAAGAAGATTCATCTTGTTTATTTCATTGAAAATGAAATTAACGAAAAATAATTTTTTGAGGGAAAAATCAGTTCTATTTTTCAGGGACAAAAGTGGAGTACCCACCGAGTCAGTCAAAAAAGGGATCATTGTATGCCATCATTATCTTCTGACTCAATTAAACTCAGCTCCGATTTCACGAAAAGTTCGTTAAAGCATACATCCATTAAAAAAAAAAGGGGTCGGTTGAGGCAGTGCGGTTACACGTAAGCCCAACGAAGTAAGCCAAAACGAGGAGGTCGGCTTAGAAAAATACCAGCGGTGGCAGGAGCGCGTCATAAAGTCGGGCGGAGCTCGAGTCCAGGCGCGTTTCGAGATTACTTCCAGTTTCTCGGGCAGCTCGGGTATAAAACAGCCGAAAAATAAAAGGGCAAGAGGAGGAATGTTCGCACGCGCAAATTAATTAAGAGGAAAGCAAGAGGGAACTTCAGAGAACAGTCGCTGGAGTCATGGTTCGAGTGACGATTTGCTGAAGAGCAGCCTCGAAATTGTTCGGACCGTTGTATATCACTCAAAATAGATGCGTTCTTTGTACGAGTGATTGTGATGAGAACGGGTGTTCGCGTGAGCCTCTTTCGCAAGTCAGGCTATATTTTCGAACATGTTCACGGATACGTTGGAAATTCGACGGGCATACGCAATATTCACTCTCTGATATACTCAGAGAGACCAGCTAGGAATCTTTGACTAATGTACGGACTCTCAAATCCCGAGTCTCTTATCTTAACTCGTCTCGAACTACCTTAATTATGTTACTGTCCCGACTGTGCGCGGCAGCGGAGTATAATGTTGCTGAAATTAAACGAGCCCCGGAAACGTAAAGTGGGTTTGTCGTGGCCGCGAATCTCCCCGGGGAGGAGGAGGGAGGAGGGGACGATGATAATTTTTGCGCCGCGTGTCTCTGCATTACGCGCTTCCTTCGTCGCGCTTTTTCGGCTGCTGATTATTCATAAAGGAGCTGCGAGCGGAATGTAACGCTCGCGGACGCTTTTCGGCTTTTTGCCCGCGCGAGCTCCTTCTCTTGTGCCCTCCTCAAGGAGGGACGCCTCGGCTAATTTATAAAAAACGCCCGGGCAGAAGTGCGTGAGAGCGGCCACGCCGCGTGACGAGGCAATTGTCTTGTTAACGAGATTAGCGGTACAGTGGGAATTTGCAATTTTTACGTAGCATTCCTCATCTCGCTCCTTTTCTCGCGCGCGCGCCCGCAGGTTTCTTTGAGCTTAATGAAGACGCGATATGAATAATTGATTATGTTTGTGCGCCAGATGCTTCTTCTGCCTGTGCACGCTTACTTTTTTTCGTATATACGCATCGGTGAATTTTAATGCCACTTTGCGTTGGTGCACGAGTAACGAGGAGTATATATCCGAGGGACAATTACCACAGAATTTCAACTCGAGAGTTCACGATGACTCCTCGAGGACCGAACAAAATTTAGCTGTCGAGAGCGAAGAGGAAACTTCACAGTATAGAATACGAATAACCAGACGAGACAATAGAGCGTATACACCTTAAAACGTATCCGTGTCGATTCATCATCATCATCGGGAAGAGAATGAATGAGCCTCCCCCCGAAGACGAAGAAAAAAAAACAATGCTCGATCAGTCAGCTGAAGGAACGGTAAATAGTACATTGCGACAAAAGCGCGTCGGTCCGCCGTAGAAATCAAAGGACGGTCCGTGCGTACGAGCCAATCAATTTTTCGAATAATCGAATCGATCAAATATTCATACTCGATTGGATGAGGAATCGTTTTTCCGGTCGCCGGCGCGACGAATGAGTGACGCGTGAGATTAGAATGTGCGGGAAGAGGCACTGATTGTTACAGCACTTGGACCTTCGGTGAAGGTCATCCGGCTCGTTCCGATGACACTCGAGCATTGTCAAGTGTGTTCGATCGACTGCTCTTACCATCAACCTCCCGTCCACCGGGAAAGACGGCTCGACGTTTTGCAGTACGCTGCAATTGAGAAGCAATTGATACTCGAAGTGATCGCGACTTCGAACTGACACGGCCGTAATACGAGTTTATAAAAGTTAATCATCCGGAGTCCAATCTCTCGGCTGTGATGTACCCCTGAAAATACGAGCGTCTCGATATTGAAACATCGGCGGTCACAGCTGCGGGAGCGGTCGATAATTCAATTAGACGAGGCTTCGGTCCGCGTGGACAAAGCGGCAAGTCTTGGCAGCTGGAAATCCAAGCGAGCGTTTATATATTATACATACGCTCGAGCACTTGGCGCTTGCGACTGCGGGTGAAGATCGAATTATAAAATTGAAAAAGCGCACGGATGTATTGGAAGCTCGGCGCGAGAATTAAGGATAAAGGGGAGCCTCGTGGCCGCGGGGCTCTTAATGAAAGTGCCCGTCCGTAGCCGGGATTGATATCTCGTAGATTAATCGTAACCGACGATATTCTCATGGTATATCGGGGCCCGATCGCTCCTCGTGCCCTCTCTCTCTCTCTAGCCAGCGCTAGCGCGCGATATCGCGATAACGTACGTTCGAATTAAGTCGATCCGTAGGGGGCTACTCGGGCGGCTCTTTATCCGCGCTGATGCTCGCGCCCAGTACAGTCATTGGCCGCGTGTATGCATATACGCTATAATATAACTACTTATGTACCGCGGCTCCACCGTTGACGGCCGTCATCTGTCTTTCTTGCTTGACCCCCTTCCGCGTCTCGTTCTCTCGTGCGCGCACACTCTGGTCGCTGCATCCCAGGCTGCGCAGCAACGCGTTCGCTGGCTCATTGAATTCTGATGGGATGACCAAGGGGGGACACCAAAGAAAAATCGAATCGTGATCTGGTCGCAATGTAAACAACGTCTTCCAACGAGCTGCGATATGACGTGTTCGAGTATATGCCATACATCAATGTCGTCATGTTCGCAATTTTGAATCACTGTTACCGTTTGCTCGCGTGTACATTGCTGGGTCTTCATCATAGTGGTGTTACGTAATACTTCATCAAGTATTATTTTATTGCAATATTTTAGAAAATTTACGGTTCTAACGATCAACGCTCGGCTCCATCAGTGCATTCGTCTATCAATTAAACAATCTATGATTCGCGACATTTTTCGTTATATTAATACGCGTACTGTGTTTGCAGTTATCTCTCAGTAATGAATATCTCTCGGAGAGGTCTTTGACCTATGATCCGTATAAACATTTTATCAATCAATCAATGAATCTCTCTCGTGTTTCTTTCTCTCTTTCTCTCGCGTGCTGACCGGCCTTTTACCAATCCCCTGACCCCTCGTTGCATTTTTCTCGGACGAGCCCGGGGAGAGAGAGAGAGAGAGAGCAGGATGTTCTCTCTCCCTCGCTCCTCGTAACGAACTCGCCGTGGTATTTTTAAGGCTCCCGACCTGTGGGAATCGTAATGTTTAGTGATGGATCGCCAGTCGGGAGGCTCGGGCTCGACCGTTAAGGAGGTGTTTCCGAGGGTTGTTACGGATTTTTTCGCGTGCCGCGCGATTGTTGCGCTGATGAATTCCGTTTTTCATGCGCCCGGCCGTCCCGGCTCTATCTCTCCCCGCGGTACAGATAGGTTGATTGATGAGCAGCCGCGCGAGAAACGAAGCCGGGCTTCGGCAGCTATTTGTTTAGCTCGTGGGAGAGCAAGTTGGCTGTGCATTCAAATGGCCGCGGCACACAGCAGCCCCGTGGAATGCATCTCGAAAGGAGGAATTTCTATCTAGGCCTGTTCGCGATACTCACTTTCGTAACGCGTGATTCCACCGCGTGTGTAGATATATGCGTGTTTCGTTACGAAAGTCCTGGAGCCTTTCGTGCGACGCTCGATATCGCGCGCGCAAGCGCCAAGCTCAATACGGCCTCTGTCCCTCATTACGCCACGGCCGGCGCATTATGAATACTTTATTGGACGCGCGCGAATTTTTTTAATTATACATTTACGCGCTCGTTACGCAACGAGCGCGTGTTGCCGATGCCGCGCGGCGGCCAAATGGAAGGGTAGCCGCGGCGGCGGCGCGTCTCGAAAAATTATAACGAATGAAAGCAGCTGGGCCAAGATTAATGCGCAATTAAAAATGGCTCCCGAGCTTGGGATATATTAAAATTGCACCGGGCGCATTCAAAGAAGAAGTTCTCCCTCAATTTCGCCGACGCTTCGACCCAGCGACAATGGCTCCTTCTATCTATATCTTCCTCGGGGGGCGGCTAGAGAGAAGCTGCAGCAACAGCAGTAGCAACGAGAAAATAACAAGTTTTTTCTCGCTGCAACTCTCGGGCTTCTTAATCGCCATTCATTTTGCAATTCCCTCGATTCATTACGCCTTTTCATTCATTAGCTTCTCGATGCAATTTTGCAGCTGCACTTCCCCTCTAGCGCTCCTAATTTTCGCTCGCGCGCGCGACTTCATTCGATTAATTTCGATTTGAATTTTTCTCTTCCAATCTCCGTGACTCACTCACTCTCTCTTTTTCTCTCTTTCTCTCTCTTCTCTCCTCCCATTAAACGCCTCATCTCCTTTTCTGTGCGTCTGCTCCCGCGAGTAGTCTCTCCCCCGGGCAAAGGGAAAGAGGAGCGGTCGCTCTTTGATTGATGCAGCAGCGCCGTCTGGAGGTCGGGTCGCGCGAAAGCGCCAGCGATTATTCGCCCTCTAACAAACGACCTCAGACCTCGCGCATCTAATTAAATAACCGCACCAACAGCCGCAGCTTTGGCTATGAGAAGAGACAGAGAGAGAGAGAGTCAGAGAGCACGCTGAGATGGGCTAAAGAGCGAGTCGGACGATTCGTATAATTAGCCGCGGAGAGAAGCGCAGAGACGGGCAGGGGGATTTAGTTGCGCCACGCGAGATTCGCGTGACAATAAGGGGGCGACGCGCGGTTCCCCAACGTTATATTGCTTGGTCGATTGTATTGGGAGAAAAATCGCTGATTGGGCTCGAGCTTTAATTGATTCGGGTAGCCGATTTAATTAGCCGCATTTTAATTTGATAGCGTGTCGAGCCGAGACGTTTTCATCTCCTACCCGCACCGACTGCACAAGCTCCGACTGATTAGCCGCTCATCTGATAATTTACAAAATGAAATCTCGAATTAGCTGCGCGTTTTTAAATTACAACCACCAGCTCGTTCGCGGATTAAAAGAAGATCGCTCCTCGTTGTCGCTGGAAAAAAAGGTGTTGGAGGGAGAAAAAAAAATGTAAATCACCATTGGTTATGTAGCTGTTCACACTGCAGGTACACACTAGCACAGAGATAGTAGCGAGAGAAGTTGCGTAAGTATCGAAGGAACGAATTAGTTACGGTAAAGGAGAGGGAAGAGCTACTGATCGAGCGTACAGATTGCGGCCGAGCAGCTTCTCAATTACTTGTGGCGCGCATCAATCATTCCTCGATTACTCTCCCCGCGTATATGTACATACGCACGTATAACACGCGTGACGTGCGCGTATATGCCCTCGAAATTATATTTATTCTCAAATCCGACTGTCGGGCCACGCACCAGGTGGGGTATATAGGTATAAGCTTAATTTTGACGGGTGGCTCTCCTCGTGTTTACATCAATCGGTTCATTCACACCACCGGCTCACTCGATCGCGCTGCGGTTCTCCGGTTACACGCATACCTCCGTAACGCTACGCCAACGACCGACGAGCATTGCCAGTTGATCCACACCCGCCCCCCTCGACCACTATACACTCGCCATTGGACGAATTATCCCAGTCGGGATTTATTCGCCGGCCGAATTTGTTCGACTATGAATTTTCGACGTTTTCCGAAAGCATCGGATTCGGAGAAGAGTCGTATTGATCACAGGTCTCGGGCCGGACGACAATGCGCGCGAATTAGCCGACGAGGCAACGGCCCGATGTTACTTTCGCTCTTCGCATTACGCAAATGAGTCGCCATGCAAATTTGCATCCAAAAGCCCGGGGCCCGTCCATCTTCATGAGCGTGCGCCAGTCTGGATGCGTATACACGAGCTCCGTCACCGAGTCTCTTTATTTTGGCCGCGGATTAGAGACACAGGCCGGGTCGCAAGGATATAGAGTGTCCGCGGGGGCCGAGCTCGCTCGGTATAATCCGGCCGCGAGAGCTAAGCAGATCGCGGCGAGTCGCGATTTCCATCTGGCCGGGGCTCGAGCGTCGCGTCGGAGGCGCGATATCGGCTGGCGAGATGAAAAACGCGCGGCCCTCTCGTCACGTCGCGCGATATAAGGAAGTGAATTCCCGCCGGGGCTTATCGGCCGACATAATCGATAGAGCCTGAATTCGTATACGGCGGTGTGCAGCAGTAACGGACAATGACTGTTGTCCGTGAGCGAGCTGAGCGCGCGTGTAATGACGAGTGTGCGCGCGCGAGTTTTCGCTGCTCTCTGTCCGATCGCCCCGAGGATTCCCACCCGACGCGGTACACGTTGTTGTGTACCTGTATACACTCGGGACCGCGCGGCGAATCCGGGCACGATTCGCTCATTACCCGGCGATTCTTATACGCGAACCAAGCGCTGATATTGAGTTTCCACCCAACCTTTGTACATATATAGTTTGCCTCTCGTGTATACATCGGCGAATTCATCATCGGCGCGCTACACGTGTATGCTGTTGCGCCGCGAGTTAATTATTATTTGGGATAACCGAATCACGCGGTGGCGCGCAGCAGCCGAGCGCGGGACACGCCGTTCGGTGCGTGCCGCGATATGGAAAAGCTCGAGTTTGCGACGAGCTTCCGACGAAAAGCTGCATCGGTGGGTCGCTCTTCTGAAATGTATCTAAAGTTCGCATCGGTGACAACAAAAACAACTCAGCCCTGCAAACAGGGTGATTTGGTCATTCTTCTTTCCCATGGACAACACTATATGTGTGCTGAGTGCGTGGAAAGCACGAATTAACCATATGATTTCAAAAAAGTCAAATCTACGATATCGTGAAAATTCGTTGATGCGAACTTACGAGATACTTCTTCCAGAGAATTCGGAGCTGACAAATAACCCAAATATTTCCCATACAGTTCCGTCGCGCGAGCCCGTTCTCACCCTCGTCCCATTAGAGCATGCCACGTCATAACCGCGTTCCAGCCAAGCTCGGCGGCGGCTCGTAAAAATAGCCTCGGCCACGTAGATGAGGTATCTCCGGGGCTGTTGCACACGCGGCAGCCGGCATATCACAATACACCCGAGCGGCCGCGCTGATGACGACGATGGCACATCTTATCGAGGCCCGCATCAACAAACAAAGCGTCCGCGGGGACACATATCGGAGGCTGTTTGAGCGCGCCGGTGCCGTTACTCGCGCGAGCTCGCCAGCTTATTTAAGACGCACGTCCGGATTTAATCGCTCGCTCGACGCGACGCGACGAGGCGTCGCAAGCGCGCGAGCCAGCGCGGGTAAATGAATAGTAATGCGGAGCTGCCAATCTGCCGCGGCCGATTAGATGCTCGGAGGGGAGCTCCTTTGTCCGTTGCCCTTTTACCCCTTATCTTTCTCTCTGTCTCTCTCTGTCTCTGGAGAGTTGCGCGCGTCTCCCTTGGACACTTCCGTCATGGCTCTCTCGCGAGAGACTCGTACAGCTCCGGACCCGGGCTCATCCTCTTACGACTTGGATAGAACGCTCTGCGCTAAGTGGCTTTTTGCGATCGCACGTGTGTTGACGCGCTTGTCCACTCGGCCAACTGGCTTTGAAACCTCGTGCGAGCTCGCGAGATGCAACTGGACAACTTGAAAATCCAATCGTGCTTTGGATAATTCAGCTTCGCCGCAGATCCTCTCTCGGGCGCGCGTGTACTTTTGACCTCGTTAGCTCTCTCGGTTTCGAGTATGAGAAAACTCCGCGCGGAGCAACAATGAGTCTCGCTCTCATGGATTTTATAGTCAGCTAATATGCGGCACATAATAATATTACCCGGGGTATCCCCTTCGTCTCTCTCTCTCTCTCTCTCTATTCTATTAGATACCAATAGGAATCCCCATTATTGTATATTACATCAGCTGCTGGTATCTATATACAATGGATAAACGAGCGCGCTGACGGACGATTCGAACCGGATTTCTTCGGCGTAATTGAATGCGGGAACAAATGATGATTTGCTCCTCGCCTGCGGGACGAGCTTGTCGCACAACGGTTATATATTGGCGAGAATAGAGAGGCTCTGTCGACGCGGCGACTCTGAATCCGGAAACTCGCTGATGGAAAAGGAAAAAAACAAAAGCCCCCGAAACACGCTACAACACGACATGGAGCCAGCTCGTTCTCCACGGACATGGGAGAGATGAGAGCCGTGAGGGCGAGTTTCCCGATTTTCGGCTGGCCGTATCGCGTGGCCGGACGCGGCGCGTGTATATAAAGGGCACCAATCAGCTATTCAGTACACAAATTGCACGGGAGAAAATATTGCTGAGCAAACTTCTCTATCAGCACTAAATCCGATTAGTTGGTCGGCGCGAGCGCGCGCCTCATCGGCCGATAATAACGGGAGAGGGTTTGTCGAGCCGGTCGCGCACCGCGTGCTCCCGAGACTGGTTTTCATCAGGGGCGAGCGAGAGAGAGAGAGAGAGAGAGGCTGGCTGGCTGGGCGCAGCGGCGGCGGCGTTAACGCCCCGACGCGTCTCTCGCCATCTGCGCTCGCTGTGCCGTGATCGAATCAGCCCGGCCGCCGCCGCCTCTCCGCTATATATACACACGCTTTTATGCGATGCTTCTTTTTATACTGCGGACGATTCCGGCCGGCCAAGTCGACTGGCCGCGTAATTTATCGCTAAACATTCCCGAGCCCCAATAAAACTTTCGTCCCTGATAAGCCCGCGAGTCCCTTATCGGGGGGCGCTCTCGTGCACCTGGGAGCCGATACGGAAATACGCGGCAGTGCCCCGCGACGACCCACTCGATACAGCCCCCAGATCGAGCGACGAATTTACGAGCGCACCCCCTGAGACGGGGACGCGCAACGGACGATTGATTGATAGGACCCGCGCGGTATCCTGCAGATGGGTGTACTATACGCGCGTACGGGGGGAGGAAAATATTGTTATCGCGCTGGATTTGCATGGTGTAATGGATTGGCGAGTTACTACTCGGAGCAATAATTGTATCCGTATACGCGCCGGTCGATATTTCGCCGGCCAGCGCGATACGGCCGCGACTCCAGATCAAGTCACGATCTCGTGGACGAGCGAACATGCGTCCCGATAATAAGGAAGGAACGCCACCCTCCCCCCCCCCCGCCGATCGCCAAACAGAGACGTACTCTCGCGTGCGGAGCCGGCGTATATTGTGAGCCGCGCTCGCGGTTCGCGTCTTCCACCTCGTATCTATAATATCGGCCGTGTATATTTTATATACGCGCCAGTATCCATCCCTTAATCGGAGCGTTATAAACTTTTATCCGCTGCAACTCGTTCCCGACCAATGCCGAGAGATGCGCGCGACTGGCAAAAGAATCTTTGTGGATATTATTCAAAGTTGTATGTGTATATATCGAGAATAGCTCGCGAGCGGGGAATGCCTTATTGCGCCACGAGCTAAGCACACCGCGGGGGTATATAGAGAAGAAGTGATACAGGCAAATGGAAACATTTACGTGCGGCTCTCGGCCTGAGATATACATTGGGACGTATAATGCCCCAGTCACTCGAGTCGAAGCGAGCTCCGAGGCAGCGATACACGGGAAAAAATCGAGCTAATAGACCCATTCGACTAGGATAAGTGCTGCACGTATACGAGCTGGCTGTTGCATCGCCGACTCGCGCGATGAAGCAGCGGATCAAACGCTATCCCTATTGAACGGCTCCGTTGAGTTTTATCATCCAGATGAAATGTACTCCCGAGGTGGTGTATATACAATATCTCGCTCTGGAGAATCGAGCTATACATCCCCGGCGATCGGTCGCGAGAAAAACCCCACTGTACATAGAATATATACATATACGTATATATATATATATACAATGGTAGTATATATGCCGGCTCCGTTCTGATTAACAAACACCATAAAGCAGCGATCGTGCAAGCGCATTACAAGGCCGCGCGCTCACGATTCTCATCGAGAGGAGAGAGAGAGGGAGTGGAGAGGCGGAGGGAACCGATCGCTCAAGCTTCGGACTTCTTTCTAGCCTCGCTTACGATATAATTAACTCGGGCTCGGGGTGATTCGCCCGCGGCGATACATATATATGTATATATATATACACACACAGACACGTTCGGCAGAAGAGCCGCGGGGAACGGAGCTAGAGTCACGCGGCTCGCCGAAGGTGTACCTCCTATATTTACGCGCCGCGCCGTATCTGCTTCCTCCGTACATATACTGCACCGCGCGCCGAGTGCCGGTGTTGTTTCCTTGTTTTGTCTCGATTTCCGTTCTGCTGCTCTGTACGCGCGCGATACCCATCGAAACGTGCCCCACCGAGCTGTGCGACTCTCGCTGTATGTATATACGTGTCCCTTTCTCGCGCGCGGCCGCAGTCGCGCGATTCTTTGTCTTTTGCCATCCCCCACCGCCACCCCCCGGCGGGGGCGGCCACGTGTACAGCTTTTGCGCGCGGCCGGTAAATGTTATTTGAGAATTGTTAAATCACCCGAGAGCCTACATAGCTTAGGCTCCGATGGTATTTTTCAGCTGTTCGAGAGCTTCGACGTTGCTCCTCCGAAGGATTCGCTCCGCGGAGCTGCTTATTTCCCGCTGCAGTGCGCGCGCGCTCGCGGAATCAAGTTATTGTGCGAGTCTCGTTTGAAAACGGTGCTTCCTCCGAGGCGGAGATGCTTGTTTATATTACGGGCAGGAGGGCTCATTCAGCGGCGGGTTATTATGAGATAAACTTGGAATTATGAAAATAGGACGTTTTGAGCGAGAGCCTATAGACTCGAGCTCTCGCGCACTGATTGTACATTCGGTAAATACGTTAACAAGCGCGCGAAACGTACTGGATAAACATTCATCCCGAGTAATAATAATCCGCGTAATTATCCTGTTTCGGATGAAAGCCAGCCTTTCGAAGGACCGCGGCTTGAAAAGGGCTCGCCCGCATCGAGAAAAATTTAGCCCGATACATGCGTGTCTATGCATCTTTCCCAACGGACAAAACGCGGCGATTCGAATTCTTCCTCGATCCGGCCAATTTGACTCGGACAAAACAGTGCCAATAAAAGGCTCGTTGCCGGGGGGAAAAAAAACCTGTGGGTACCGGAACGTCGGAGAAGATAAGCCGAGGTAATATTGAATCGGATCGTTAAAGCGAGAGAGCAGAGCAGATTTTTTTTCTCCTCTTGGTTCATCGAGCGAGGGCAGATATATCGTTTTCAATCAGCAATTCCCTCGGTAGATTGAAAAATTACGGACGCCGTACTTTCGGTCGTGTGCATTGGATATGCATCAAGTGCAGCGCTTCGCTGCTTATATCTATCTCGGTAAAAATCTCGAGCTCGAGCGCCGAAATTTTTCGAGCAAAAAGTTGGAAATGCACCGTCGGCCAAGTCCGCCGAGGGCCAGAGAGAGCGAGACGAAACAAGGGAAAACAATCGCGAAGTAACTCGCGGGACTAGAATAAAAGAGCCAACGGGGCAAGTATAACGAAACCGATGTTTCCTCGTTTTGTCTCGATTTCCGTTTTCAGCGCGCGCTCGGCTCTGTATGTGTGTGTCTCTCTCTCTTTCTCTCTCTCTCTCTCCCGTCCGCGATACCCATCGAAACGTGCAGCGGCAGCCGGTTTTCCTCTCGTCCCGTACCAGTGTATCCCTCGGTCTCGAGAGCCGTTCCTCCTTGGCTGCTTTTATTTGCCCTCCTATCGTTGAGCGCGTGTGTTTGTCTCTTTTTGGATTCGACTCTCGCACGAATGCGCGATTCATCGCGAGCTGCTGCCCCGCTCACGACTCGAGAAAAGCGGCGACGGCTACACGCAGACACGACTTTTCCCGCAGCCGCGTTGGCTGCGGTTCGGAGGCGCGAGCGCCACGACAGCTGGGACAAATGAAACCGACGTCGATTTTGCCCGAGGTGTCGGGGTCAGAGGCCAAAGGGCTGATACCGTCTCGGACTCGCCGCTGCGGCGGCGGCCCCAGACGCGAGAGCCCACGCCAACGAGTAACTATAAAAGCGAATTGTTCGCGGCTGTTGCGCGCCTCTCTTATTCGCCGTCTCTCCGCAGCGCAGCGCGCGCGGGCCCGAGTTGAGATTTATGGCCGTACGACTGCCCCGAGTTTCGGAATGATTTTTCCACAACAATATATACACACACACACACCCGATGTTACGAGCTTTTTCTCCCGACACCGAGAGCCGTCGTTGCACCGCTGCTCTCTCGCGTTTCTCCGCGCGTCCGCTCCTCTCGGCTCGCTAGTGCGCCGCGCAGTTTTCATTTACACAACTTTCCCGTCTTTCCCTATTCAAATGTTCACTTCTTCTTTTTCAATACAATACACACAACTTTTTTTCCACCTCCTCTTCCGCGAGGACTCGCCAGAGGTAAAAGCCGATAATGGCTGCTGCAGCTTTTAGAATCTAGGTATATACATAGTCGGTTTTTCAACATTGTAATCCGCACTCGCTGCTGTTTCACGTTACATTATTGAAAAGATCACTTGCCCGTGCAACGTCGTCCCGAGTTTATTGAATTATAAATCATAAATAAATACAGCGTGGCTATATGCGTAATTATATATATCCGAGTATACTGCATATGCTTATATAAATGTGTTTTAATAATGCCTATCCCATTTATAATATATGTAATAACGACATACCATGTTCACACATTATCGATCATTGGAATTGTGTATGTGCCCATAAGAGTCTTTGCGAGGAATTGCTCAACGTGCGTTGCGTATAGTAGGGGATATACTTTGATGCGTAATGCACATTGAGCAATTACTTCCACATTCTCTATACGTGTATCAACTCCGTAAGTGCAGGACTGTATTGTACACTAGTCGATACGAGGAATTGAAAGAGATAATGAAAATATAGTGGCTCACAATTGATGTCTCGCAGCGGAGCTCCACTACGAATTGAAACAGATTTTTCGGTACGTATATCGAAATTTATTGGGAAATTGAATTTATCGACTAGTTGGAGTTGCTTTGATCTCGAAATGCCAGCCATTTCGATCAGATTTATGGTACAAACGCATTTGTTGGTACAATTTAACTTAGAGTAATTACAGCTTAATGTAAAATATTCAATCTCAATGAGCCGAGGAGCCGACGAATCATTGTGTTCGAAATGATACAATTTACAATGAAAGAATTATATCAATTACTATGAAGAAATGTTGGGAATTTTACTAGAGCCACTCGAATACAGTTTCAATTCCGCGGGTGAACTACGGCACGTACTGCTTATGCTTCGAGCGGTAAAATAAATACAAATTACAATAATTTCCTAAACGCGATAGTACAATCTATCCGAAGTACAAGTGATAAAAAACATTGATCAAACCCATTGATGCGTCTCCCACGCCCACGTGAAACTCGAGCGAAACACCGAGTGCAGGCGTGAGTAGAGTACAGACGTTGGAGCTGCTCGTCGGAGCTCGTAACGCGTAACAAGCATCGGCGGCCATCGGCGTTGCGATCTCTCTTTAAATCTTTCTCGGTTGGACTCGAGGCATCTAAATCAATCTGTTCGCAGCGTGAAAAGGAGACGCGCCCGTGAAAAGCGCGTCGCTCCGGCTGTGTATATCGGGCCGAGCGCATCTCCCTTATCGGCGGCGCGCGATCTAATCTCGGCTGGCTTTCTCTCGCTGCGCGCTCGCAGATTCCCGCGGATCTCGATAAGCGCGCGGGCTGATCTGCCGCGCGGAAATCATCTATTCGCTGCTCGTTCGCGCGGAGCAGCCCACTCTATCGGCTGGGTATCATCTGCGCGGCCCGCGGGCGCCGTTTCCATACACCGCCGCGCGACACTTTCTTTCCAACGCCCTCTTTCGTTCGATCGGTACTCTGTTTTTCTCTCCTACAGCGGAGGGGGGGCAGGGAGGATCTTTTTTTGTCCACCCGCGGCAAAGGGGAAGCGGGAATTGGAGGCGTCGCGCAGATTCCCGCGCGCGCGCGGTGATGCGCAGCGAGTATATACATTCACGCGAGCAAGAATGAATTATTCGACGGATTTTAAAAATGCGCCTGCCGCAGGTATGTATATGTTCCGCGAGCGCAATGGCTCCACGCTAAATTCCACTAGTATATGCGGGGGGAATCCAGCTTAAACGAACGACGGCCCGGTGGATTTATACGAGTCGCGTTTCCGAAATCCCTCTGCTGCCCCGGCAAAATTATATCACGAAATTCGTCAGGAATTATGCCAATTACGTCTGCTCTCGCTTACATTTCATCGCAATTCGAATTAAACAAGCTTTGTGGTTTCTGTGACAGTGGCTTTCAGTTTATTAATGAGCACGGGGCGCGCGGGGCACGTTGAATCGTCCAATCGAATCGTTTGATCCGTACATCAGCCTGTCAAATCGGAGTGTATAGCCCTCTGGCTCGCGCGTAATTTCACTTCTCAAATTTTCAAATACGAAAGGCTGCAATAAAGTACTCGGCGAAGCTGTACGCCCCGTTAGATTGCTTTTTTAGCGACGATCCAATAAAACTTTTGGAATCGAATTTCTCTCTTATGATCAGTGCGGGAGAAGAAAGCCGAGACTCTGTCTCTATAATCCCACTCTACGACTTTCACAATATCGACTTACCTGAGCGGGTATATATATTCGTGTATCATCGACGGGCGTTGGGAAAAAGAGTATCGGGTGTTGAGCCCGGACAGCCTAATGAGATCCCAATTAAAAGCGCCGCTCTCCATTTGAATTTTCCACCGGCGATATACATCCCGTACACCGGCCGATCCGTACGTTCCCACGTCCAAAGCAGCTACCCACCGCATCAATGAATCTCGTGCGGCCACTCGAATAAAAGAGTCGGATCTAATCGACTAATTGAAGCGACGCGATCCGTTCGGCGGGGCATTAGCATAATCTATGGAATGGAGTATCGGGGCTCAATTTTTCAGGTAGTCCCTGGTTTTTGGGGGGAAAAAATTTTATGCAAAAAAAAAACATTGTTTATCCCGCCGGATTAGAGATTAAAGCCCTTTGGCTGTCCAGCCACGACGATCTCATTACTTAAGCGCGGATTAAGAGCGAATCGGAGCCTTGGACTTGTCATGCGAATGGCTCGGAGGTGCCCTCTCCCACTCTCTGTCGCTCTATCTGCGCCCGGGAGGACTGAGCTTTGTTCGAAATAATGCGAAATTAAGGTCGGCAGAGAGAGAGAGAGAGAGAGAGAGAGAGAGAGAGAGAGAGAGAGAGAGAGAGAGTGAGAGAGACGGACCGAGCCGAGTCGGAGACGGGGGCCAGTCGAGAAGGAAACGCGATTACGAAGGTCCAGACCATTTCGAGTTGCGACGACGAGCTGCAGTCTAGTATCCGGTTCTCTATCTGTGTACCTCTTGCTCGTTTGACTCAGTGGGAATTAAGTTACGGCTTCTCGTTTCTTTTACTCCCACCCATCCACAGATTCTGATGAAGCCTTGATTTTCAAATGATTAAGCTCTTTAAGCAGATTTAGGACGAGGAATTTGGCGCGAGAAGAGAGCCTAGGCTGCCCTCTTGAAAGCTCCAAAGCCGCTTTCTCGAGTTAACGAGTCAATGGCGTGTGCGGCTGATCTTCATTAGAATCAAATGTTTTCGTATATCACTCGGCCTTTTTCGCGCGAGTAGAAGCAGGTTTCTCAATCGCGTGTTGCGTGAATATTGAAAAATTCGCCTGAGGCCGAAATAGTTCTCGGTTCGTTGGTCGTATACCGTATCTGATCGACCCGAGTGAATACGTTTTGACAGTGTACATTGTAATTGATCATTGATGTATCTACCAGCAACAATACTGCCATAGACAAATAAACATTAATGAAATTTCACATTCTCAGCTTTGAGGCTGGCGCAACAACTGAATTCAATAGAGCAATAAGAGTCCCGTTGGAAAAACAAAACAGTATGCACTGTTACCCCGACGAGAATAGATTAATCTTGCTTCGACAATCGGAGAGAAAATATGCAACACTGATGGTTTTCCTATGATTCGTGGTTACAGCAACGCTCACTCGCCAGCGCTCACTCATAATGACATATTCGAATGGAGAACTATTCATGAAGAATTCGTACAACAAAGTATTTCGCATCAATCCGAGAGGAACAGAACTGAACATGAACAACTGTACGATGTACAGTTAGGCCGCTCCCAAGAATCAAATGGATATACACTCGAGGCTTCGGTTTATCGGGATCCTCAATTTTTATCATCTCAATAGAGTGGGGGAGACATTGGAAAATACGTATTTCAGAATTAGATCGAACGAGTCGTGCCAATACAAGATTCATCTTTGCCGTTACATCCGGAGGATTCATGGATAAACTATGCGTTCGGATCGAGGATATAGGGGGGAGGCAGAAGCAGACCGCTCCCGGAACCCGATCGAATAGAATGATCCACGAGATGTTGCACACACCCCCGTCAGTATATCAAAGTATAAAGGATCTCGGGAGCTTTTCGCGCTGGGATTTAAAGAGCGTGAAAACGAAAAATCAGTCACAGACTCGTGCGCTTCCTCCGAAAAACCCGAGTCGCGCTCGGCTCCTCGGGAATTCGGAAGCGACGTGGCGGGGACGCGCGTCACGTCTCCGGAGCAGAAATGGAAAGGGAGAAAAAAAAGAAAGTGGGAAAAATAAACGGGAAAAGCACGCGCGAGCTTTTCCCTTAGCCCGCGCACACATGTGCGCACGCACGCGATCCTATTGAAGCGGCGCGCCTCGGGAAGGGCTAGAAATTCGAGAAATTCGATCAATCCTCGGCCACCCGATGAATTTTCCCCGGCGCGCGTCGTCGTCCGGTTATTCCCAAACAAACACGCGCGATTCGATATATATATCCGGCGGAGAGAGGCTCATCCTTTCCCTCGTCGCTTCGGCGAGGGCAGAGGCTCCTCGCATTTTTTGCTCCGCAGCACAGAGGCGAGCGATCCCGCGAGTTCCGGGCCTCGCTCAAGCGACGCGGACGCCTTCGGCTTTCCATTACTCGGGATTCGGGGGCTTCGCTTCGTGGCGCGCGTTTCTTATTTAAAATTTAAATCGCCACGGATCCGACTGCGCGCGTGTTTATCTCGAGAAATTTCGCGAGACAAAGGAGACGACGAGAACGCTCGGTTGTATATACGCGAGAGAAGCACGAAGTGTTGTTTGCCGGCCGAACTGTATTCCGCCGCGGCGAGAACCAACGCTTCCCGTGTCACTTTGATTGCACGGATTTACTGCCGGATTTAAAATGTTAGCGAAACTCCCGAGAAAATGAGAATTCACGAGGTCGATTGATTTTACTTTGGTTTCTAACAATTGATGAACACTGGGATGGGGCAATCTGATTTTAGAAAAAGAGATTTGGAAAATAGAAAATACATATAACACGTGTTTTATGTTTCTCTGGTTGAGGCGGTGCTTTAAGAGGGGTCGGTTAGCAGCAGTTATTTTTAGGAGTTGAAATTGTTTGTTCGCCTAGGGAATTCGTAATTAGATTGTCGAATTGAGAAAGTCACATTCAAAAATTCTAATTAGGGAGCTATTTCCGACGGCGGCAATGAAATCTGCTCTCAATGTATAAAGAAAGAGATAACTGTCACGTGATATAGCGGGGTAATCTACTTGGCTCGACTGGCACGCATCTACTCTGTAGTTTAATGCATAAACATCGATATTAATTCAGTCTAAAAGCGATTAGGCACTACCTTAACGGCACCCGTACTGTAGTTCAAAACGACCTTAACGTAGCATCCTCACGGGAAAACTTGATTAACAACACGGCGCCGGGTCCGGGAGAAAAAGGAGAGCATAAAGGAGCGGCAGAGGGAAGAAAAATAACGAGGCGTCGTCGAGCTGCGGGGCAGTATAGCCGAGCGGCAACGCCGCTCGAGGCTGGATTATGAAGTTGCGCGATGCAGCAACTGGCGTTGCGGAGTCGTCGCGTGCACCAAGTGTTTCCCGATCGCGCTGCCCTCCCGGCTCGAGAGACCCTAATTAATTTCAACCCGAGTCTCACCTGTGCCTCCTTCTGCCTTAGCCATAGCCGCTTTCCTCCGGGAGTTATTATTCCTGCCCTTTTTCCCCCGCTTCTTACGTGCTCCCCCAGCAATTCCCTGTGATTTACATTCCTCGCTAGAGATAATGCGAAATATTGCCAGTTGTTTGGCCAAGTGCGAGCGCGAAAAATTATTTAATTTCTCAATCCTGGATACGTGCTATTGAGGTGAGGTCAAAGCAGTTTCGACCCCACCTTGAGTTTTTACTTTGCCAGGAACACCAAAAAGAAATAATATACTTGTTAATTTTAAACGCGAGCATTCGGAATACTTTGATTTGTTCCATTATTCCTCAATCTCCAATTCTTTGGTGACGATTTATACAAACAAATACATGTCGAACCTTGCGTGAGCTTTAATCTGCCCTCGAATCAAAAGCACTCGAGCCAGTGTTACGGATCATGTCAAAACGAATGGTTGTTTCGACGCCAGCTTTTACGGGAGGAACATTCCCCCTCCCCTCTTCGCGCTAATCTTTTTCCTCCCGTCCTCGCAGTTTGCCACGCACAATCCAGGGGTAACGAAGCTCGATTATTATTAATAAGTGCATAATCCCGAGACGGGCCGAATTGAGCCCGGCATTCTCTTATCGATCGGGGCGCGCCGCGCCGGTACCGCCTTGCCTGCCAGCCTGCCTGACTGCATGCCTGCCTCTTCAACTCGCAAACTCGGCTCGACTCTCCGCTTCCATCCACTTGATTCCGTTTAGCGCCGAGACCGCGAATTTCGTTATTAAGACGCTAAACGAAAATTTATTGAGAAACTTTCAATATCCCTCTTGTGTGCGGCTCTGAAAGGGGAGAAATCCACTCCGGGCCTATATTAATAACAAAAATTTCTGTTTCGTCGCGCCTGAACTTTGCTTATTATTGATGCATAAAGCTCACTGAGTGCTACGGGGAACCTGAAAGAGAAATTTCATTCCGACTGTGCCTACTGTAGATATCGATTTGTCTGCGATGGCTGAAAATAATTAATCGACTTCGTTAGCCTTTCGCAAGTGCAAAGTCTTTCATTTTCAATATCAAACTGAATTTTCACCAGTCAGTATCGGAAAGGCACATCGTATACGCATTATGACGATACGCTAATGAGATTTTTCAAACGAAACTGTTCATGACTATCTGCGGAAATTTCTCTGTAACGCACTTGATCTAAATTTTCCACTGGAATAGTTGGTGATATAGCAAGAGCAGTTGCATCTATATAATCGTTGGAGGATGCCTGGCTATTTAGTCATGATCCGCCGACAGTTGCGAGCCTCGATGGTTCAACTTACAAAATCCGATCACTCGGAGCGCAGTTGAAACGGAACGCGCGGAATTACATCGATCCCTCTCTGGCGGTGCTCGCGCTTCGTACCCTTGTATATTTTCAAAAACCGATTTCTAGCTCCGATCTCTGCTAGCGTATTTTATTCAGGACGTGAAAGCGCAACTTGTAGCAGACATGTGAGAAGTTTATCTTTTGATATCTGGCGGGGCTATGAATATCATTGTGCTTTCGTATCAGCGTATAAACTCACGCGGCTCATACGGCTACATCCAGGCCTTGAAAATTTCCATAGGCATGCCTCGAATTTTTCATAGCCCCGCGTCGTCGTCGTGGGTGGGAGAGAAAGAGCGTGCGAGAAAAGCCGCGCGACAGGAACAACGGCACCGAACGAAAGGTGAGAAAGGGAGGAAAAAGACTGCGAGGTCGCAATAAATCCCCCCAAAAGAGACTTCGCTTTATCTAGATCTCGGGTCCGAGAATTTTCCTACTGTACGAAACAACTCCGTATATATTCGCGCGGAGCGGCGCTTTTAAGAAATCGTCGCGGCAGTGCCTCTCCTTGATACATTTTTTCCTCACTCACACTTTTATCTTCGCCTTCGGCTACGCGAATGGCGGAGCACATTGCCGTAAAATTTATACGCGCGGACAATCTCGCTTCGGGAACATTTCGTAAAAGTAAATAGAAGCAAAGCAGAGTACAGTGCGCAAATATATTTTCCCTAGTCAACGCGTGTGTTGGTTTTACGGATTAACAGAAGCCCGGATAAAGCAAAAACTTTTCGATTGAACCTACCTTTTCACGGCTGGCAACAGCTTAATGAAAATACGACAGGATTTATGACCATGACTTTTTTACCAAACAGATGTTTGTCGTAAATTCGTATTGTTTAGTTTGATTTTCGCCCAACAATATTTACAGTTGACGATCCAACTGTATACAACAGCTTGGCCAAGCGAGATAGAATCCAACTGACCTCTGCTGATATTCTTTAACTCCCTCAAAAAATCTGATGATTGATTTATAGAGTTAAGGCATAAACTACACTTGCGATTTGAGGGAGTTATGAGCTATCGGTAAAGAAAAAAAAGAAGAAAATCCTTTTGACCTGTTGTTATTTTTCCATACTGAAGTCCAAACAAACGCTTGTTCATGTTTTTTCCACCAACAAGACGTCTATGAGATTGCACGATAACTTATTGAACCCGAAAGCTAAATTGAACATTCACCCATTAATTATAACGATGATAAAGTTTGCGAGTACAATTACTCTTCGATAAACTATTTATAAGTTTGAAGTGCCAGCGCAATATATACAGCTTCACATCCGAGTAAACCTGCGGTGCATAGGTGCTCGGTGAAAAATCCCGGCGACGTTCTGAACAACTCGAGCTGACCGAGGCATCAATCAAACAGCGTCCGGGACTCTTCAAGCTAAACAACGCGCGAGCCTTGGGACGAAGCTCGCTCGGCTCGTCCGCGAAAAAGACGCGAAAAAAACATGACAAATTCCTGACCTCCCCGACGTCCTAGCAGCGACGTGTGTACTCACACACACACACACGCGCGCGGACGGACGGACGAGGTGCGCGCAGTACAATTTTCGTGCGCGGCCGTTTCTGGCGCGGCATCGTCGTGGGACGACGAGATGGGAACCAGTTCGTCGAGAGGTGCGCAATAGCGCGGCCGGGCAATAATGGCTTAGAGGCGAACTCACCTTTTTCAGATGTCCCTCGCTCGTTCCCAGGAACACGACGGTGTAGTCGCTGGTCGAGGTGGCGGCGACCGCCGTGAGGAGGGTGTCGTTGAACGTGAGCACCGGCACCGCGCTCATCGGCTCCCTGCCGCCGAGCGGCGTGTTCACGTCCAGCCCGCAAAAGTCCTCCCCTATCGTCTGCAGCTTCTGTAACACAACAAAGTCGATCGTTTAGCTGACGTGGCACACGGGACGATCGAGCCGGGAATAAAAATGGGCTGGATCGCGGGGGAATCGCGCGCGGGATAAGGAGTAATTGGAGGTTCGAATCATTGCGATGTGATTTGTGAAACTGACGAGGTGGATTATCGGCAACTCTCCGGAGGAACGTCGTTCTGGCCGGGAGACGATTGGGAAAGCATTGGTTGTGTGCCGCTCGCGCCAGTGCAGTATAACCGGGTGAATTTTTCACGCGGCGACCATAATATGTCGGGCGGATCGTAAAGTCAAACGAGCGGGAATATCCTGCTTAGATTTTCACTATATATGGTCGCGGTGAAATCGAAGCCCTCGGGAACTCGCGCGCGCGCGCGATTGTCAGTAATCTAACCTCGAGTCGCGAGTTGAGGAGAGATTGTAATGGATAAATATTTAATGCCCCTTGGATTCCTTTCATTCCGAGTAAATAATCCGCAGAAGAATTCCGAGCCGGCTATAGTCGATTGAACGCGCGCGGGGGGATATCGGGCCTCGCTACATCCCGTAAATTAAATCGCCAAAGAAAAGATGGCGTCTCTTTCTCGTACTTTTATATACACACATCCGCTCGCTCATAGAGCCTCTCTCGCTCTCGGGGCGGCCTGCGCGCGCGCGCTCCTCTCGGCCGGCGGCGCATTAAATTTTTATCGGGCCTCCATCTGCGTACAATTGCCAAGATGGGCATCACTTAGCTCGCGATAATCCACGATAATTTATGCAAAAATAATAATCGTCAGAAGCGCGGGGAAGAGAACCGCGCGGCGCGCTTCCGAGGGTAGAGAGCGAGAGAGGGAGAGAGCAAAAAACGACGAGGTAAATCCCTACAAAGAGGTCGTATTAAACGCGCGGGGGGAAATTCATTTCCCTTGCCCCCTTGCCCCTCCTCCCCCCCCCCTCGTGCCATCCACCTCCCGCTCCTCTGCAGAGCGCAGCATTTGAATTCCAAAGTCTAGATCCCAAAGTACTTGGCAGAATCGGCGGGGCGGCTTTTCGCGTAGGGACTGGCGAGCCTCGAGAAAGCCAAGGGACGTAATCCGAGACTCGACGCGAGCTGCAGCGCAGCACACCCACGCAAGCACGACAGACTCGAGTCCCGTTCTCGGGTGTATATACGTGCGCTCTTGCGCCGCATTCAAATCGCATCCTCCAGCACAAAAGCTGTTTCTCTCTCTTGCTCTCTCCCTCTGCTCTTCCTTTATTTTTCTCTCCTCGGCCAAAGCGGGCTCCCACCCGCTCGCGTGTTCTCGCTCTCTGGACGCGAGATCATATTAGACGCCTTTTCAATGTCCCGGAATAAATTTATCGAGTGTTGTCGTTGCTGTTGTTTTTGATGCTGCCGTTGTCGACACGCGCGCTGGCGCAGCCACAAAAGCGAGAGTGATTCCGGCGGTGGGCCTTGCCGCGCGTGAGTAATGATGAGTGGCATAAATCACTTTTCAATTTCGCCAGGCCCGCGCGCGGGACTGCACGGGTATTAATGGATATTAAAGCTCTGATAAATATGATCCGGCCCAAGATTTATTTTGCTAATTTTGATTTTAATTACCGCGAGCGCAAGGGAGAGAGAGGCAGAATGGAAGGGCGATTGCGCGTTTTATTCGAGTTGCGCACACGTGTTTATACCAAATACGAGCAGATTTTTCTCAGATCCTCGGGCGCGATACACGCAGCTGTACGTGTCTTGCGACTTGTTCCGGATGGACATGCGCGTGCGCGACCCGTCGACACTCCATCGCCAGAGTCAATATCTCACGTTTATCCGTGCCATCGCTCGACATTAATTAATTTTTTCCTCCATCGTCCCCTAACTTTCACCCGAAATACATCGATTGATGACCCGAGACAACGTCATAACTCATCGATCTTGGCTTTTTCGCTCCTTCACGCGTGTCGCGTATTCAAATTTTTCATCATAACCGCGCGAGTCACATTGGATTCATTACTGCCACGTTAACAAGCGTCACTTCGAATAAAATTTGGTTTTTGATGCAGTGCGAAAAAGCAAGGGAGAGAGAGAGAGAGAGAGAGAGAGAGAGAGAGAGAAGCGACTTCCATTAGCAACAAAGAAACAGGTTTGGAGAAGTCACTTGGAATGCTTTCTACACGGTGAGATTTTCGACTTCAAACCAGTTTTGCTCAGTCCTTCTAAACTTGTCCCCGCATTTGCTATGCTGAACAGCACTCGAAGTTTCGGAAAAACCGCGGAGCCAAGCTGAGATAAGATCATCCGTATCTCGCTCGATTCGCGGCGATCGTTAATCGCAACTTTTTCTTGCCGCAACGAAGACGTGAATTTTCAAGCTCCAGGGTGGGGAAAGAAGCGTAATATTCCCGGCTCCGTGTTTGAAAAATAGTCGGACAAACACGAAGAGAGGTGGGTCGGACGAATGTGCAACACGTTTTTTCGGCCTGCTCGCGCGCGAGCGCAAGAGAGAGAGAGCAGGGGGGAGGAGGAGACGCGGAAAGCAGAAGAGGAAGAGCAGAGCAGCACATCTCGGTTGTACAGGATAGGAGCGCGGCAACGACTCGGTCTCCCACATAAATTTTTCAGGCAGCCGCGAGCGAGAGACAGGGGCGCAATTTTCAGCGAGCGCATTTGTTAAAAGCCACGAGGAGCATTATAATACGCGAGAAAGAGAAAGAGAAAGAGAGAGAGGGGGAGAGAGAGAGAGGGTGTCCGCTCGGCGAGCGCGACTGCAGCAAGAGTGACACAGAAAGAAGCAAGGAAGCGACGAGCGGAAGAAAAAAGCCCGAGCGGAGGAAGGAAGCAGCCGCAAGAGGAATGGGCGAGAGGCCAGCAACACACACACACATACGCCGGAGCAGCGCAGCAGCCAAGACACACCGAGTGGGAGTCGACTCTATTTACATTCCTCCGTACATTTGCCGCTCTCTGTGTATACCGTCTGCCGAACAATTATTTGCATTCCACGGGCAGCTCGTCGCGCGCAGCCGGGGCTGGCCAATTATTGCGCGAGCGCGGAAAAACCATAGGGCGTGACGGACGACGAGCAGCGCCGAATAACGACGGCCAAGACGTTTCGCGATCGAAATGTACAGCGCCCAACCCGATGGAAAGAAGCTGTGTATCTACTCCGCTGCAGCAGCTCTCGGCCGCGAGGGAACCGCTCGCTTGTCGCCGAGAGTAATGTCGCGCGAGCTCCTATGCCTTCGGACGTAACATCGCGCATCGTTTCTTTATTCGTTGTTTACGCCGTTCCTATGAATGGCAAAACCCTATTGTGATTCTCTGGATGGAGTATACCTATTTCCAAATCGACAATTATTCGCACTTGAAATGTAAGTATACGAGTTTGGGAATGTCTCAAACTTCTGCGTGAATTTATGTAGCGTCGAGAGAAGCCACGGTGGATTTGATTATCGAAAAGTGTGAGAGTATTCCTTGGTAATATGACCGTAACCAAATTATTCCACGCAATTTTTGCGATTTATCGCGTGATAAAAATACACTTTGAGAAATAAATGTCGGGCCAAGTACAATCACCGCCCTTCTCTCGAGAGTTCTGAAAAGTTGCGGGGAACCGCGGACTCTCCCGCTTTAGCTATGTTTACGAGTAAACATTATATTTAAGGGCTGTCTTCATTTATACTCATTTCTCCTCTTTTGCCCTAAGTAAATGTAAATTTAGGGTAGGAAACGGAGGAACGAGCTAGTCTCGTCTACTCCAGTTGGTGGGGGGCGCGAGGAAGGTCAAATTTTAATTGGAATTGTGAGAGAGTTTTTTTTTCCGTTGGTACGCGAAATGCCGAGAGTCCATTTCAGGCGGTACATGGTGAGATTTAACGTTTCCAAGGCACATCGGGGTTTACACAAGAAATGCAATACGTTTTTACATGGTTCTCTCTCTCGCGGCTGAGACTGGAATTTCGCCTCAATATAACTGAAGATTGAAAGTGAAACGGACGAGAATTAAATTTGCACTTGTAATGCTGTAAGATATCTCGCCCCTCTCGTACGTATCTTTTTGTTTATTATGTTATACTTTGGAATGTATTCGTCGCGTCTTTGCGGTGCAACGTTCTCCGAATTCCGTACATTTTCATCGCAACCATAGTCGAATTTCCGGATTTTGGAATTTGGGTCATCCCGGCCACACGAGCGTTGCCGAGTTCTCGATAAAGTAGCATGAAAAAAAAGCTCCAATAAAATCCATACGAATACCGTGAAAAATCGGAATATCCGTACACAGGCCTGCAATGAGTGAAGCCCTCGCCCCAAAACAACAAGCGTCGACCGGGAGTAACATATATGAAACGTGCGTAAAAGTAAGCACAGCAACCGCGGGCTGATATTTACAGATCGCTCAATAGGCCCGATAAAGCTCCGTCAAACAAAACATGTGTGCGCACAGTCTGGGCCTTGCCGTATTTACACACTGTCCGCCCGGTTGAATTCGCGAAAAGCCCCTGTGGCTGTCGTGGGCTTTTTCAATCGTGCGCGCACCGACAGCTGCGCCCGCGCGCGTTATTTCTTATTTGCCAGAGAGCGGCAACGTCAAACGTTTCTGGCTGATTGTTCGCCGATAACGACGGGCTTGTTGTGCGCCCACCCCCGTTCCCAGTCAATATGTGATTAATACGCGCAGATCAAAGGGCGTAAGTCGAGGGAGACAGAGACGGAGCCGGCATAACTAACACAACTAATTATCGAGTGCCAATCATACGCGTATGAGCTTCCCCGCGGATTTGCCGCGGCTGTCTATATGACCCCTCCCCCGCCCCCGCCCCCCACGAGATTGAGGATTCTCGATTTTTCCCGCTGTTTTTTTGGCTGCAGTCCTGTCTCGAAATTTCAAACGTTCCGCGGCTCGAACGCCAGGAATTTTCGCGCTTATGGATATTGAGCCGTTGAATTTTTCACGAGCCAAACTCGCCCGAAATTCCACCGATTCACAGTGGACTAGAGAGTCGGTCGGAACAAGTTTCTTCGTATATCTTTGTAAAATTCACCGCGATATCGAATATTTCGAAATTAATAGGTCTCGATATAGCAAGGCGAATGAAACAATTGCGAGCGCGCAGCAGAATTGAAATACTCTAGCCAATATTCCGGGCGATTGGACGATTTCCCGGGCAAACGAGTCTTCCAACTTGGCCATATTGTTCTCGATTCTATCGCGAACTTGGATGCCGAATGTTTGAAATCAGTGGGGGAGCAGTTAAGAGTGAGGAACGAGAATGAAAGGGGGGTGGGGTTGGCGAGGGGGAGAAAGAAAAGGCGCGAAAAATAGCCTCTGCCGAGGCTGATAACGAATCGTAATTGAAAATCTCGTATCCCTATCTGGGAAGGATCTAAAATCACTTGGTGAAGCTTGGGGGTGGAGGGGGCGGGGGGTCGGTGGCGGCGGCCGCGACGGGCATACACTTTTCCATACAAGCTAGCCTCCGACTTGATTTCAAACTTTTCATCCGCGCCTGTAGCTAGAAGTTCCGGCTCGCGGGGCTGGCTGCCCGTGGAAAATCGCTGCCAAGGAAAACCGGCGACTTTCCCATCCCGCCGCTGCTCATTTCTCTCTTTCTCTTCTTCGGCTCGGTTTTCGCGCCTCCAAAGCCACTTTAGACTGCTTCCGCTCGGCGAGTACACTTTGAAATTTGAATTCGCCTGAATATCGAGGCTGCGAGGGAGAGGGAGAGAGAGTCAAGACGATGATGCGCCTCCCGTGCCGGGGCATAATTATTCCGGCGGATATGCATCATTGTTCTGCCTCCCTCCCGCTCGCTTCGAGTAATGAATTCCGCGAGGATCCGGGCCCGCAGAGATGGATTTTGTGTACACACTCCTGGGGCGCTTAGTACTTTCATTAAGTATAGGCGCGAAAAGAAAGAGGAGGAAGGAAGCCGGCAGTCGTCGGGAGAGAGAGAGAAAGAGAGAGAGAGAAAGAGAGAGAGAGAAAGAGGTGAAAATGCCGATGCGAGCGGCCAGAGTCGCGCGCTCGCGCATTGTTTTGGACGAACAATGGCCGCCGAGAAGGGGCGTTTTCTTCTTTGTGTATCAATGCAAGAGACAGTAGGATCACGAGGATTTTTGTTGCTCCCTCGCTCCCCCTTTTTTTCCCGGCCTCTGTTGTGGTCACGTATAGCCGGGGCAGTACACAACTCGAGAGGTTTAGATGAATGAAAAATAAAGAAGATGGAGAAAAAAAGAACACGTATCAAGCTTATCATAGCGGCGGGCGCGATTCAGACGCGGAACAAACGCATTTCCATATGCTAAGGGCTCATTCCTGAGCCACTTACACGCGGAATCACCACCGACAATGGCGACTCTTATTATTTCTGCCTCGGGATATAGAAGTTAGAATCGCAAATGCTTTTTCGAGAATCATTACGATTCGGTATGTCCTCGACCGGTTACAATGCCCCGCCATTGGCTATACTGAAAGCGCTCGTGCACACTGGGGTCGGAAAGATCCTATACAGAAACATCAATATTAATCGCGTAGAACATGCTCTTCATTCAATATCATTCTATCGATTCATCGTCATTGGAGTTATTAAATTTTTATGCGAATATGACGGAATGAAATATATAGTACATAAGCATACTTTATTATGAAGCGAAAAGGTCGGCGAATTTCAACCAGTCAAAGTAATTTAATCGATTCGAGAGTAATTTGCTTCAAAATGTTATTCGAATAAAAATGACGAATGGCCGATCGATTGAACACTAGTGTGCGAGACGTCGATGTGAGATAATCCAAGCGCAAAGTCATCAGGACGCTGTATAATATTAATTGAAAATACCATACAGGATCGATTTTTCATTGTATTTTATAAAACGTTGAATACGTGCGCGCGAGTCGAAAATATTTACACCAAAGAGCACTTGGATGTCGGAGCTGCGTCGAGTAAACAGGGCCGAGCAAACACGAGCGACAAGACGAATTGGCGCAGGTAAACTCCGGGCTCGTGTATGCAGTCCCGCCAATTAAAAGCCGCTCAGACAAAACATCCCTTTAGAATTTCGGTCAGCCGAGCCAAGTGGCGCGTCTGCCGTCCCTTGGCCGCGCCTCGCTCCCCACGCGCGAGCCGGCCGAAAAGAACAATGACACGCGGGCGAGCACGAAGTCGCGTTTACTCAGGGGCTGCTGCTGCCACCGTCGCGGCTGCTTTGCATTCAGCGCCTCGAGGGCCGCCTCGTATGCGTCTCTCGTGCGCCGCGAGCGAGCCGCCCGATATCAAACGGATGGCCCGAGCGTGCGCCGCATCGCTCGGCAAAAATTTTCAGCCGATCCTCTTTTTTTTCCCCCAGCGAGCCGCCACCAACGCTCGACGATTAATTCGCCAATTTCCAATTTATTTCGTCGCTGTCCGGCAGCTGCAACTCGGCTTGCTAAATTGAATTCTGCGCGTATGAATTTGATTAAAAACAGAGAGAGAGAGAGGGACTCGTCTCTCTGGTACATAGTTGGGCGGTATTAATTAAATTGCTCGCGACTTTTCCATTCAGATTGATGTACTTCAGCACGAAGAACAACTGGGGGTTATTCCGATCGAGCTCGGGCCATCCCATCGATTTCTGATTTCAACCTATTATTTATTTTCCCTTTAACCCGACGTCGGCGCGGCCGGATCGATGGGCCAATGCTTTTCGCCGTCGCTCGCAATCGCGGGCCGTTAACCCAAATTTACAAACGCGCGCGCGCGACCCGGCTGTATTGAGCGATTCTTTCCAATCGTGGAAAAGAGATTGGTTCGTTTCGTTTGATGGCCGGGACAAGATTGTCGCGAAGGTGAAAAGAATCGAGGGATTTCTATCGGGAGAATTAGCCCGAAAAGGAAACCGGCCCCCCGGCTTTTTTTTCCATCCTAATGCAATGAAATTTGGACGAACGCGACGCACACGCGCCGGCTGGATAATTCCCAGGAGCTAATTGGTCCGTTTTTCGCAACCATACGTCGGGGCATAAAAGCGGGAGAGATTAGCAGCCATAATCGTCGGGGGCGGGTTTTTTTTGCAGCCCGATTTAAATATCGAGCGGCGAGCTGACGAATTCAATGAAGCCGTCGTCGGGTAAAAAAGAGCGCGGCACAGCATTAGGAGGAAAGGGAGAGAGAGAGAGAGAGAGAGAAAGAAGGAAGTGGAACAGCAGCGACGGTGGCGGCGGCGGCGGCTCTAATTAATTAGCGGAATGATTAGTCCGCGCTCGCGCGCCCGGTATTTACGGAAAGTCGACTCTAGCCATTTCCATCTGCCCTCGGCAACGTTGCACGGGCTCAAAAGATGCGCGACTATTTTAATGAGCGCTGAAGGGGACTCTCTCTCGTTTGCTGCGCAACGCATGCGTACATACGCGCATTAAGCATCCGCCACGCGCGCTCGTGACCTCGTGTGCAGTGTCTGTGCGTGTGCGAGCGAGCGAGCGCGCGCGCGCGCCTTACACGCCGAAACGGAATGTTCAAATTAAGGATCGCTGCGCTCTTTTTCCCTCGCGTCATTTTCTCCCTCCTTCTCCGACCCTCCACACCCCCCTCCCTTCTCTCTGCGCCACCATACGTGTCGGCCCGGAAATTTGTTTCTCGCCAAGATATAGAGAACGACTCTCTGCGCGTCCTTTGTCTCTCTCTTTCTCTCTGTCTCTCTTTCTCTCGCTCGCGCGCCGCGTCTCTGTCGCATTTCTATCTGGCAGTTCCTTTTGCACGCGCGTCCGCGACTTCTTTGTTTTTTTGTAATTAGAGGGGCTGCGCGAATACGTATGTATATATGCGCGCCAGGCGGCTCGTTTTTGCCTATGTAGCCGCGCGTACATACGCATGCAGCCTCGGCGTGACAATTTCGATGCCCCCTCCCCCCCCCGCTCCGCCGCTAATGAGATATAATGAAGCTTCGCGCTTTTATTGAATGTGAGCGTTGCGGCGGCGGCGGCGGCGGTGATGAGCTCTCTCGCGGGGCCCCACACCGTCCCGGCAAATGAAACTCCCTCTCTCTCTCGGCCCGCATTCGCCCCGAGGCCGTTTTTAGGACATATCATTAAACTCGCGGGGCCGAGGTGCGACATAATGAACGGTGTACGCGGCCTTACGCTGATCATTATACTCGCATACAGGCCGTACGGCTGGATCGGCTCGCTTCAACTTAGATCGCATTATGTTTTCCAGGGTCAATTACAATGTGTATACCGACCATCGGCGGAGGAGTTTCTCGTCGAACCCCCGCCCCACCTCGTCCAACGTGAGCTGTCCTAAAGCAGCGAAGAATGCAGGACGCGATTCGAGGAATCCAATCGCGCGGACGCCGGGTGTAATCAAATCTTTCGGCCCCTCGCGATCAATGCACACCCTTCAGCGGGCAAAAACGCCAAAGCGAGCGCGCGTAGAAAAGCTCGCGAGCCAACGGGAAATATTCTCCGTTGATGGGGCAGCCTCCTCGCCCCCCTCCCCGCCCCTTACGCGTTTCGGCAGTTCATCATAATATGCGGTACGGCGAGAATATTCGCGCATGGATTATTTGGTGCGCGACAGAGGCAACGAGGGTCGTGGCCCCTCCTCCCTCCCCACTGGTCTCGGTCGCTCTCCCGGGTGCTGCTGACGACGGCGGTAAAAAAAGGCAGCGAGCGCGCGCCGGTCGTTAGGAGCTTTTGAGCCGCGCACTCGTCGTCATTCAGCTCGGCACGTCCAACGGCAGGTGCACCGCGGCGGCGGCGGCGGCCTTAAAAGGACGAACGGCGCGAATCGCCGCCTCTGCGAGCGGTCGATCCGAGAGGTAAGTCGGGGGGGCCGCACCTGGCCGACAGCGGGGTCAAGTGTGCCAGCAAATCTGGAGTAAATGCGCTGGAGTTTTTGTTGCAAGCCGCGCTCCGCTCGACGTTCGAGATATCCCCGGGGATGCGACAGGGATGAAATCCAAATGAGGTTAATTGTGCAGCGGCTCGAGAAAGCGGTGAAAGAGGTTTTTCTCGTTTTTTTTCGGCCAAGTGAAAAGCAGGGGATTTTCATTAATATCAGACGAAACGGAAAGGTCTCAAAGCCAGAGAAATCTCGCGGTACGAGTCTAAACAAAGCCGAGACGCGAAACTCCACTCGGCTATATGAGATAGGTGCGCACATACATCGGCTGGGACGGGGAGTAGGAGGTGGGGGTGGGAAGAGAACGAGGACGCGCAGGACTGGCCGTGTTGACACACACGCGCATGCACAAGCAGCGAAAGAGGATGAAAAGGACGCGCTACTGCTGCTGCTGCTGCTGCAGATAGGAGGGGCCTGAATTTTTCACAGTCCGACTTCAAAAATGTAGCTCCTGTGCGCGAGACGAGAAGGAACCGGGCGGAGGAGAGGAAAAAAAAATCATCTTAAGTACACGTTCTTATTTGGAATACTGAATTGTTGATAGCTGTCTTTGCGTGGAGAATTCAAAATCGCGTGACACTACGCGCAGCGAAGGCGTCGGGTAAACACCGCCCTGGGTTACACGTAGAAGTATATACATACTTTTATCCGGCGCGCCATCATTGATTTAACTCTCATTCGAGTTTTCGGTTACATTATTTCAAACATAAAAGCGGATGGGGAAAAGTGGCGCTCGCTCGGGGTGCTCGCTCGCGTTCGTTTGGCTCGAGCTCCGCGAGCTCGTGCATTTTTCACGAGGACGCGCTCGAAAATGTGAGCGCGCTTGCGAGCGTATATATATATATACACATATACACAGTAACCGGCTCGAAGAGCATCGAAAAATTCTCGGACCTATTTTTACACTTCGCCGCCTCTTTATTATTCACTCGCGCTCACGCCGCGAGTGCGGCTGCTCGCGCCAGGATTGCATTCGGCCGAGGTCGTCGGGGGGGCGAGAGGCGGCGGGAAGTGCTCCTTCTGCCCAACTTACGGCCGGGTTATTATTTATATCGTTACATCTGCTTGTGAACGGTAAATTTCGAAGCGGGACAGAGAGGGAGGGTCGGGGGGTACGCGTCGGTGCGCATTGTTGCAAGGGAAACTCATTAAATTTCGCGCGATATTAAATTGACAGCGGAAACGTTGAAGAGCCGCAGGAAGAGCGGGGTAATTCCGGTGGATTCGCTGCGCAAGCGGAAAACGAAGGCAGCGGCTCGGAAGCGTCGTCGCGAGAGACGACGGGTGGTCGGGAGGAAAGAGAGGGAGGGGAAAAAAGAAGTGACGGCGAAGGCGTCGTCATCGGCACCGCCCCACTTTTATGTGTCGGCGGAATTCTCGCGCGCGCGCGACCGCCGGGCTGACGTGTACGTATCGCGGCCCCGTTGTCGGCCGCCAAACTAACTGTCGTTCGCCCGCGGCGATCCGCACCGGCCGAGATACCGAATGAGTGCTATTGCGAAGAAAAGCCGCCCGTCCAACTAGTCCTCCGATAGACCGATATATAGCATCTTTTTCACCCGAACAAATTAACCATAGCACCAAGCGCCGTACGTACGGTCCGTGTAGTGAACCGCGAAAATAACAGCAGTCGGCATATTACGATCGACACATAGGGTTGACGAATTTGTACAACGCCCAGTTCCTCTTCATTATATATTCGTATCATATAAAATACCAACGGAAAATTGGGTCGCATCGTTTCCAGCTAATCGGCGTATTGTAGATTTTGTGCAAAAGTTCGTTCCATTGATACTCAATTAAACCCTTACAGTGAGAAAACAGTGTATAACTGTGTAGAGGTGTATGAGTGATTTAGTAAACTGCAATTGATTTTCCATGTAATATAAATGAATTTTCACTCTAGTTCCAAGAGTTTTGATAGTAACAATTTTCACATTAAATGTTTCACATTAAATTAATTTTCACTTCATGTACAATTTTCGCATTGTACATGAAGCTAATATTTCTTGATTATAAAGTGGATTTTCACTAACTCACTGCAAATTTGATGTACAAATTTTTACAATCGAACTAGAGTGACCTTTGATTACATGAGAAATAAACTACACTTCCACTCAACCATTGATCTTTGTTTATACAGTGATTTTTCACAGTAAACTTTCAAGTGAGTACATCTGAGTTCATTAAAATGAATATAACGATATGATATACTCATGAGAGAAAGAGAGAGCGAAAAAGAGAAATGTGACCTAATTATCCATTCATTGTTTGATTTACACGATGAAAAATGTACGCGTGGAGCAATCATCCCTATCGATGCGAGGGACAAGCGAGAACATACGTATGTTGAGGTTAGAAACACGCTTGGCCAGGGGGCGGGGGGACACGTTAAAAAGCCGGGCAGAGTATACGAGCCGGAGGAGAGCCGGCCGGCCCGACAAATTGAAGGGGAATTAGGGCTGCTATGTCTGCGGTGGGATTCCCCGGCGTGGCGATAAAAACCGCGCGTGTGATCGATTTTGCTTGGACGACGCTCGCTCCTTGCCGCTGGCGCGCGCCAGCGCCCCGTTCGCCGGGGGCCGAGATAAAGCTCGACGACGAGGAGAACGCGCGCGGCGGAGCAAAAACGTGGCCCCGGCTGCTGCACCGGCACACGAGAGAAATAGAGGACGGGCGGATCGATGCAAGCGACGGAGAATGAGAAAAAAATGAGATTTTATTGTCCTAGACCGGGAGCTGGTGCGCCAGTGCGACTACTCATCAGTCAAATCGAAATGGGCTCCGTAGCTCTGAAAATTGAAATTGCTAGATTCGATTCGGCGTGTGTGTGTGTGCGTGCCTCGGCGGCGGCAGTGTGTGTTTTGTAATCACACGCATCGATTTTCGCCCCGGCATTAATCTGCATCGCGCGCGCTTGCGAGCGCGCGACGTTACCGAGATTGGCATAATTCAGGCTTGCGCGAGAGCGAAGCCCGGAGCGCCGCGGGCCCGTATTATCCCGGGGAACAAAGCGGCGGCTCGTAATGACGGGCCGATGTTCATTCTCGAACTTGCGACGACGTTCCCCGTCTCACTCTCTCTGCCGGTGAGTATTTATAATTTGTCAGCAGCCAGGCTATACGCCGAGAATGAGAGAGAGAGGGTCGGGCGGCCAAGTTTCTCTTTCAGCGGTGCAGCGAACGGGCGGGCGGCCCCGAGTCAAACGGAAGGCTGCTCGAGCTGGAGTGCGCGCCGAAGGGACGTTGGCGAGCGGCGGAGGAAAAAGGACGATCGGCGATCCGGAGTGGACGCACTCGGACGTAATTAACTAATTACGCTTCCGGCCATTGAGCTACGAGGATACGCCCAGGAAAAACTCGGTGCCACCGGCGCACCACCGCAGCGCCGCGGCCCGCGCGGATATAAAGAGTCTGGACGACTGCAGCGCGCCGGGGCGATCGCCCAGCGGAACGACAAATGCTCGGGCTGCGGTTAATTCCGAGCCGCTATACACACACTCACCCATGTGTAAGCGTGTGTGTGTGTGCGTATGTGTGTGAGTATATATACTCTCTTTGGCTTGCTCTTGGCAGCCGGCGCGTGAATGAAATGAAGAGGGACAGAGGAAATGAGAGAATGCCGAGCAATGGGTTCGCCCCTGCGCGCGCGCGCGAGCGGCCAGCCTTGAATTACGATGGCCCCGTTTCCTATTATATATACTCCCTCCGACGGTACCCGTAATATAGCTGATTTTTCATAACTCCCGCCCCGCCTGCACACGCACACACCTCTCCTCTCTCCCTCTTCCTCCCATCCTCTCTCTCTCTCTCTCTCTCTCTCTCTCTCTCTCTCTCTCTCTCTCTCTCTCTCTCTCTTCTCTCACTCTACGGCTACGGCGCCGTTCTCATTAGTATTTACACAGGCAAGCGAAAATATACCGACTATACGGGAGACTGTTTCACCTTCGGCTCACCAATCATGGTAAAACTTTTGGGGTAGTTCGTTTCTCCGCGCCCACCCCTTTTATATACATGCATGTATCTACGTGTATACATGTGGATATTCACATTGCAAATGCGTGCAGAAATCAAAGTTGATCCATGTGAATGCCGTTGGGCCAAATTGCCGAAGGTGTGTCGTTTTTGCTTTTTCACCAAGTTTCGTCGTGACGAGTGAACCTCACCCACCAGACTTTCCTTGTAGCAGTTGGAAAAATTACAGCGAAATTTGGGTGCGTAGGACATCACGTGGAATATTTGCCATTCGTATGATCACGATTACATCGTGTCCAATGCAATTTTATGAAAGAACACCAGAAAATTGACGAGGAAGAAACTTATATGTTGAGTTTGGCACCCTGCCATCGACCCAACTACTCACAGGTGACGCAACAAATTTCCCCGTGTTTTAATGGAGCGCTCGGGAGCTTAATTTTTAATGGATCACTCCGTCAGTGTAGAGGACTCACCGGTGGGCGGGCGGGCGGCCACGTCTGCAAGATAGCGCATCCCGACGAAGCGATTACGGAGAGCGATAACGAAATAGAGCCATCGAGGCGCGCTGCTCGTCGAGCTGCTTGTCTCATTGAAATATCCAGTGCGGGCAGTAAGTCACGAGCGAGGGGAGCATTAATATTGCGCCGAGAGACTAATATGTACAAGGAACGCAAGAGGGAGGGAAAAAAAGAGGCGAGCGGGCCCGAGAAAATTCGACGACGCTCGTTGCTCGCCACCCCGGCGAGCGGCGCACGACTCGCTGCTTCTCGTTCGCGAGATTATCAAAATTTATCGTTATTGCGCTCGCGGCCCACTACTTCGGCGGCTAGCTGCTTTTATATAAAGCGCCGAGGGTTTGTTTTGAGGGATGGCCGGGATTTTTCCCGCCGGATTTATCGCTCTCCCGTGAAATTATATGCCGCGAGCCGCTATATAGATACGCGCACGCTTTTCCCGTTGGTTAATTTTCGTTTTTTTGCTCGTCCAGGCCCGTCTGACAACGGCGAGCGCGCGCGCGACTCTGCCGCGTGTGATTGCCGCCGGCTGCTTCGTTTTATCCAATTCACATTGATTGGGAAATTCAATTACGATTTATTAATCAGCTTGAGAGACTGCAGATCTGTCGTAATGAAATTACACTCCGCATTGATTCTCGCTGCACTGATAAATAATGATTGAATTATAACGAAAATAACGCGGGACCCCCTTCATTAAATATTCGCTTCATATCGAAAAACACACTTTCCGCAAGAAGAACCTTTTCGAGTGATGAACATTTCATTCGGAGCAGAGCCAGCTCGACGTTATTTTAGTTAATTAAAAAATTAAATTCCAGCATGCATTAAAATTATTTCGAGAAGGCAACAAAGTATAACGTGACAACATTTTAATATTCATCCCATCAAAGGAGAGCTGACACGAGAAAACCTTTTTGCTTCGTAGGATACTCGTGAAATTAATTCTTCCATTCCCCCCCCCCTCCTTACCACTACAATTGATTGAGAATTTAACACCCGGCACAGTTTTTTCTCATTATAATACACGAAAAACCGCTGCTAACAGCATTAACAGTATATGCTTTCTCAAAGAAGCTTTGCGTGAAAAATGGTTGCTATGTCGAAACGAAAATTCGGTGTCTTTTGTCACCGACAACATATCAACAACGTTTGCTACAGGAAATATCTCGTTGATTCCCGTCGATTCTCGTGTGTATTCGGACCCTAACGAGCATTCACGAAGAATTATAGGAAACTTGCAAAAAACACCATAGCAGCGATTGCTAGGGAAATAAACAACGGATGTTGCTGAACAACGAAGTCAAGTTATATCTTTTCAAGACTAACCTGTGTGAATTTCCATGTTTTTCGACCCGTAGATCACGGAAACCTAGGTCCCGAAGTCTGATTCAAAAGTTAAATTTTCCTCGTCACAAGTCTTTTTGTTTGAGAAAGAAAAGACTCTTTCAGTTTCCCCAATGCTGATCGCGGGCCTATACAGCTCGAAGAAAAAGTCGCCCTCGCCGCTGTAGTATTCATCGTCGCGAGCGACTGAACAAAGATAAATAAACGAAAAGGAGGTAGGACTTTCATGTTCCAATCAACGCGCGCGTCTCTTGCGCGGGCGTTTTTGCCTCGTTGCTCGGGTCCGGGGACGGCCCGATAGATGGAAATATATATCGAATTCGAGGAGTCGCTCTCTCGCGCGCTTCCTCGTGACGAATTTATCGGGCTCGCAGGGGCGCGACTCGGCCGATAGCCAATGGGCGTCGATTGAAAGCCGTCCGATTTAACGGGCCCTGAAAAACGAGCACCGGCGCGGCGTATATACGAGCTCGGCGAAAATTAATGGAAAAACGCGTCGCACTTGTTTATCCTGATTTGCGAAAGGGCCATTCGGATCGGCTGCTTTTACAGGGCTCGCTAATGGCGCGAGGCCTTTTACGGCTGCAGCTACATTGTTTATGCTTGCTGATTCGAACTCCCCCTCCTCTGCCTCGCTGTCCAAATGTACTTTCCATTCGATTTGCCACTCGATGAATTTCATTGATTTTTTTTTCCTCCGACGTTTCATTGTGACGTTGTTGCGCCGCGGCTCTCGTTTTATCGCTGTCGGAATTGAATTTCCAAACTGTGCCTCGCACAAGACAGAACAAACATGTAGTGACAGACAGAGAGTGAGAGGGGTGAACTTTTTCCGTCACGCATTTATTTACCTTTCGAGTGAATGAATAGCCAGATAATTGCGTTTACATACAGTATCTGATCCGTGTCATTTGGGATGAAATATTCCCGGCCTGAATCTTTTGTCCCATCGATAATCCAGCAGTTCTACTAAATACTCGATCGCGAACTAAATTAAAAGTTCGTGCCACCGACGAGGCGAATGAAGCTCATCGGTCGAGCACTCCACCAAGTTTCAATGGTATAGTGTCACGTGGTTATATGTAGCTCGGTTCGCTGCTGCGTGTAGTTTTAAAAACCTCTTCTTTTCGCTCTCATTAAATTCCATTGCTGCACCTCATTAATTCACACATTCCTCTCTTCCCCTCCTTCCTCCCCTTTCTCTGTCTGTCTCCGCCGCCCCACCCCTCCCCCTGCCCTCTCTCTCTCTCTCGGTCCCCAATTTAAATCCACCTTGAATTTCGTTACGCTCGGCGTCGCGACACTCCCCCGGAATTTCGCATTAAATTAAGCCTCATTTCGCGGCTCATCGGCTTTTCCTCTTTATCTCGGCCTTCAAAATTGGCCGCCGAGTATGCGCCTCTCTCTCTCTCTCACACGCACGCGGAAAATCGGGCCAGTGTGAAAAATAGCCGGGACGATATCAAAGGAAGTAACCGCGCGCGGACCAAGCAATTTTTGCGGCCCCTCAAGGACGCGCGCGCTCGCGCAAGCGACTTTCTCCCCGGCACGTGGGCAGGAGCGGGGGCTATACGCGCGCATATCGAGGGGGAGAGCCGCGCAGCTGAATCATTCACTAAACTTGCCGGCTCACGAGTCCTCGGGGATATTTCCGGGAGCGCGAGCGCCTCCCCTCGCGGCCCGTGTATTAGCGGGGGCCAAGAGCTCGAGGAAAATTAGTTTTTCAGAGCCAGAGCCGTGGCTTTTATTTTTGCCACCGGGCGCACAAGGTATATACATTGAGCCGGCCGACTCGAGAGCTCCGGTACGCGGCATTTATCTGGGGAACGACGCGGCTTTCGGACGTTTCTATTTTTAATGCGCCATGGGATTCTGCCTCGCTTTGTGCGTTTGACGCGAGTTTCTTCGGGAGTTGCGATGATTTCTCGCTGACGTGGCGTATACTCGTGGCCCGAGCGCGCGCGTTTCCAGCCGAGTTCTGTTTATTTCAGCGAAATAGAGCAGATTAACCTCTGTATAACCGTGCAGTTCAATCTGGTCGATTTCATAAGGCCTCGGATACGGAAAGTTTGTAATTCAATTTGCGTGAAGAGACGGATGATTCTTCCTCTTTTAGGTTCAAAGAAAAAGGACGAGAATCTTTACGGTACGAATATAACAAAGTGAAATCAACATCGTCGAAACAAATACGCAAGAATGCTTCAACAGAGAATCATATCTGAACTGAGATCTTTGCTTCTGGAAGAAAGTTTCGAATTTCAATAGTATGCTTTGTAAATAAGCCAAGCCAAGCTTGAATCGGTGTCTTTCGATAACTGAAGATTCTGAAAAAGATCCAAATGAGTTGGCACTTCTCTGCGGATGTATTTCTTGCTTTGATGCAATGAATATATTCACTGAGGGAAAAAACGTTTGGATGGAAAAGCTTGCTCTCATTTTATCAACCATTATCCACTGGAATAATCTCGATACGATTATTCACTCATTTGCTCTGCATAGATGGAGAAAATTTGTTTTTGAAATATCCCGAAAGCCATTGATTGAATTTCAATAATAAAGATGAAATTAATTAAACGCGTGATAGTTTATAGTGTGTGTACGTGGTTCAAGAAGTTCTTATTGGCAGGAAATCAAAAAAGACCCAATCGATAGCTGAAAGGATGTAATTATAATCTATGAAACAAGATAGAAAAGAATTTATCTTATCTACAGTCGGATTATATAATGGAACATTCTGCGCGAGCGTAATGTAAATTATCATCAAGCCGACGTGGTATAATTCATCGATGAAAGATAAGAAAGCTTCTATGGCTGCTATCAAAAGGAACGTTCGACCATTTTTCCCTTCATTTCCGTCACTTTCTCTCTCATTTACTCCCCCGATCGGGTAAATCTATGAGAGCAGTGGCGCGCGCATTGACGTCGGTTCGACGTTGCCCGGCTGACTGGCTTTTCCGCTCCCTTATATTTGCGGCTCGACTGGTGGTGATGATGAAAAACGGAGGCAGGTGGGCTTGTCAACTGGCAAAAAAATATGTCAACGACAGTGTAACCACGCGGCGGATAAGGGCGAAGAAGAAAAAACCTAATTTGCGAGATGTCAGTGTCCCGCCCTTTCGTCTTTTCGGGAGGAATTTGAATTTTCAATTCTGCCGTGACTCGCATCGTATCGTCGGCCCTTTTTTCCCCTCGTCCCCCGTATATATTCTTCCAGCGAGCAACAGAAGAGATACAAACGCGCGCGCGAGAGCACGTGTAACTTGGACGAGGGTGTGAACTTTGCCCAAACTTTCCTTTTCTCTTTCTCTCGCGCGCTGTCTCTGTTATGAATTTGTTTCGCGGCTTGGATTCGGTGTTTTTGCGGTGCGCTTTGCTTGTAGTGCGTGACATCGGCTGTTGCTATATTGGAATACTTCGGGCCGATTCCCCCCGACGACGAGAGATTATTCTTTTGGCTTTCAATATTTCTTCGTGTCTCGTGAAATATATCGCGACGGGTCGCGTATTGTTTTTCTCCTCTCGGCATGAAAATTCTGTGTACGGTGTATATCGCACTGATGCTCCGGTATTTTACCTTCAATATCAAGCGCAGGAATTCTTTCGAATCATAAAGAAATTCCGCGTAGTTCCGAGAGAACGAGGAAACGAGGGAATTTTTCTAAAATAGTATAGGCAAATAGCTGAGCAAACGGGGAAACACAGTCATGGTGTAGCAAAGAATGTAACGGGATTCTTTTGTGTAAACAAATCACAAGAGGAGGAAAAAAAAGTCGCTACAACAAGGCGGTATTTGCATTCCAAGAATCAGTGTTCGAACTGCTGGCCAATATCCGGCTTTCAATCCACGAACGGCAAGAAGAGTTCAATTTCAACTTTCTCACGGGCCGAGTCAGTTGGATTTCTCGAAAATTGGGTTGGCCGAGCGAGCCGCGGAGTCGCGTGCGCGCGCACGCGCTTCGCTTAAAAACCAGTTATTCGAAAGACGAGCGAGAACAGGTGTAACAATTAAGCGCTACAGAATCGACCGTTAAGCTGGACAAAAAAGCCCGGGGCCAACGTCTTTACGAGTGCGAGACAAGAACAAAAGGTTCGTGCCGGCACGAGCACCTACCAGTACTGCCAGTAGCGCACAAATCATGTGCAGCGCCGTATATTTAAATCCGTACGCTCGCGCGTGCGCGCGCCCGAGAGCCACGGAGAGTAATACCGGGAGAGGCGTAAATTAAAAGCGAATGAGAATCGTAGATTATACTTCGGGAGCGCGCGCGGCGCTCGCGGGGGGAATATATTGCCGCGACCGCCGCCGAGGCGTCTCCCACGAAAAGATGAGCGCCCGAGCGCGCGAACCACACACGATCGATGACTGCGCCAGCTAAATACGCTCGATCGCAGCCAATGCTCGCGAAAATTACGGAACGCGACTGAATAATGCACCCAGACCACGTCGTGCCAGCTGTGTTATTCCGACTCGACGCTCTATTTAATATTCCGCAGAGGCTGCAATTTATTATTTGTGTACGTATTGCGGTTGGACTTTCTTGAAATACATGAGTCGATATAAGGGATCAATGTATCGCGAGAACACATTGTTGCCGCTGTATCTCGCGCTTTTTTCCTTTGTGCAATGCTGGGAACAAGCGTTACGGGCTGTCTTGCTGCCACAACCGAAATTCGTCAAAAACAATGCAATACGCCAAGTTGGCGAATGATGATTTTTAATTTCGATTGAAAATAAGCTCGAATTGTACGGAAAGTCGAACGCAACGTTGCAAAGTGAGCGCGCGTGAATTTCAACATTTTATCCTTCGATCGAGGAGCCGAATTTTCAATTAAAAAATTCCCACCATTCCACTGCCGACAGACCAGACAGATACGGTAAAACTTGGGCTGTTAGCGTAATGGAAAGTTAAGCGCAGGGTCAGGCGCAGTAGCTGATGGAGCGCGCGATAAGGAAATTTGACCGAAAGTGCGAGTGTAGTGGGGGATAATGAGCGGTTGCCGAGCGCGAAACGAGTGTCTATTCCGGGCGACAGCTGCGCTCTCTCTCTCTCCCTCTCTTTCGCTCTGCCGTACGTTTATTTTTCGCGGCTCCCGAAAAGTTGTGGAGCGCGAGTGCGACAAGTCGAGATAAAAGTGAAGAATGCGAGCTGAGCGTACGGGAATACATAGCCGCGGATAGCTAGGCGTGCGGGAAACCCCATGGCGTCACGGATGGAAGTGGAAAAGGAGAGGCCCAAGGAGTCTCACTCTCGTGGCAGTTTGCCAGACATTATTAGAATATAACGACGAGCCGACGACGAGTCGCAATATATGTGGAGCAGTGGGCAGAACGGCGGAGACGGAGCTGCTGCAGGAGGTCAGGTTTCAGTTGAAGGCTTATCGATGAAAAGGAACAAGGGAGAAAGGCTTCCCATCACGTCCCCGAGCCAATCCGTCCGGCCGATATCCAACCGACTCCCCGCGAGGGACGGAAAAGCCGGCGGCGGGCGATGCTTCACTTGTGCTACAGCAGCAGCCGCCACGTCAGCCTCGTGCCCAAGGAGAAAGAAGTCTAATGAAGAGAGCCGACTGATGATGAAAAAGCGCGAGGATTTTCACTTTTATGGGGGACTGCTCCCTCCGCCCTCCTCCTCCTCCTCCTTCTCCCTCCCCTGCCGTCGTCGACTCGTCAGCTCTGTTGTTGGAGCAGTGAGAAATTGATTTTTTCGAAATAAGCCCGAGATTATGTGCCTTATCCCGGGAAATTACACGAGCTCGCGTTAAAATTGAAAAAGATTATGGGGTTTAATCCATCAGCCGGGGCTTCGAGCCACGTACCGCACGGCGGCTCGCGAAAGCATAGAACAAGCGGCCGATTAAACGCGGGCTGCAGCTCGTGCACGCACACCTCGCGCCGCGAGCGATATATATTTCCTCGTGAAATATTCCGATTGATCGGCCGTTAATACAACCATGGCGATCGAGCACATATTATACTTTTTGCACAACAGCGACGCTCCCAAAACGAAATATTATGCTGCTCGCGCGCGGGGAAGATCGGAAGGGTGGCGCAGGCTGCTTTTGATTCTGATGTATGGGCTGGTGCAGCAGCAGCAGCAGCCACCGCTCCTGGCCCCTCGCGCGCGCGCCTACTTCGACAATATTGCGCGATTCGAAAAATGCGAAAGAGGGAGCTGCCGATTGTGCATCGGGGCTCGGCTCTCGCTCATTGTGCCGGCGTGATTTCATTACGCCCGCGCGGGCGCTCGATGTGTTTAACGCAAAGCCAAAGGGGGGCAACGGGGGCGTGTCTTGTGTTTTCGCCGCGGAGAGTCGCTTAGCGACATATTCTCACGCGGCCAAGCCGGGCTTTGTTCGACCCGGCCGAGCTTTGCGGATTTATTTTTGCTCGCGTGTGCCCCATGGCGCGCCGCTGCTAAATGCAGAATCAACTATTGCGCCCGTAGCAAGGCTGCAATTGCGCTTTTTGTCCACTGACAAATTCGACGCTGCCCCCCGTTTGTCCACCAGAGCCCGGGAAAATCACAACGCGTGTCGCGTCCGCATTGAAAATGAAAAACCAAATCCCAACTTTGAAAGTTCGATGGCACTATATGGGTATGGTCTTTCACGAGCTAATCCACGCGCACGCGAGTCGTTCGTGATGGCGAACGTTCCGAAAATTGATCTGCAACGAAATCCATCGAATTTCGAAGGTGACATCTGGACGTTTTGCCGGTTTTTCAAAGGGAAATTCGTCATCATTTCCCCTCCGAAATACGCGTGGGCGAGAACAATTTGAAAATACGAAATCCGCGGCGAGATTCCATCGAATATGGAGGGATTATTGGAGCCGGTGACATTTGTCTTTCTCCCGAGTTGCTGGAGTATGTATTTTTTCAATTATCGAGAATGCCAGGAGAACGATCAGGAATTGGATAGACTCGCTCTCGAGCCCATTCAGCGCTTTCCATTGTTCATTGTGAAACGCTCGTGGCGCATTCAAAAATGAGAAAACAACCGAGACTCGAAAGATCAATTCGAATGCTCGAGAGACTGATTATGATAACTGCAATCGGAGAAATTTAGTTGACAAACGCTTTGAATGAGACGAGCGTTTAAATAGACAACGAGAGAAGCTGTATCAAAGCGGATCAATCAATGCTGCTGTAACAATGGAATCGGCTGGAGCATACGACTGCAGCTCAATAGGGCCGGGTCGAAGAGCGCACGCGCGTCTAGACAAGGGAGCTAACACAAGCAAGCCGTAAAATCCGTACCGTCTCAAAATAAATAATTTAAAATTACGTCGGCGGCAGCGGTGGATCTGACAAAAGAAGCAAATACGGAGTAACTCTCCTGGAGTTATCTATCTCTCGCAGCAGCAGCAGAAGCAGCGGCAGCAGCGACGGCAGGGTCGGCGGCTCCGTCTGGCGCACTCAGCGATCCTCCCGAAATTCAATGGGCTGACTAGGTAGACTCGGGGAGTCGGCCTGAGCAAACAAATCAGCGAGCTACGAAACGAGTTAATTGTTGGAGCTCGGCACGAAGAAATAAGCGCAAACACGGGCCGGGCGATAAGGTCCGCGGCACATTAGCGGCCCACTGTTCTAGACGTTACATTAAAACGGAAGGATCATCCCCGGGCGCTTATCAACGACGGGGGCCGGCGACGCGACGTCTGCTGCCCCGGCTGCGCGACCCCGTTGTTCTCGATGCGTATCTACGCTTCGCGTGCACATCACCTCGGGTCAGTGGGTGGACATGATATACTGTTGATTTCCACAAATCTACCAATACAGATGCGCTTTTTCAATCGACCAATTGACCTCGAGACCAGTGTGTGGCCTGATGTCAAATGTATTATTCTCGAAGACTCGTCAGTTTTGTATACGTGTGACAATGATTTCCAGGCGTAAGGTATTACAACTTGTACGATTACGAAATCTGCCAAACTGTGTCTTTTAAAGCAGGATGAACCATCCGGGGAATCCTCTAATTTCAAAGTTTTCAATCACTGAACGAGTAGACATGAACTTATCTGTTCGAGACAAGTTCACGTGTCACACGATTGTGTGAACGGCGGAAGTTTATGGTGGGTCTTTGATGTAGGTCAGTAGACGTTCCTGATTTTGTTCGGGACAATCAGTGTGAAAGCATTCTGGAAACATTCCTGCGATCATAAATTCACGTCACGAGAATTACAGATGGCGAGAGAGAGGGGTTCGAAGTAAGAACGCCAAAGGAGCGCGGAAAAATGTTAACTCAATAACACGGAAGAAAGAAAGGAAGATTAACGAAAGTATACACGGAGGCGTTGGACACGAAGAAAAGCATTACGAGTAACGGAAATATAACGCGATCAGGAGCACACACAAGCAAGAGAGAAGCAAGCGGAGAGAGCGAGAGCGAGAGAGAGAGAAGAATAAGGGAAGAGAGGAAATTCGCCAATCAAGAATGGTTGCGTGATTTCCGGAAACCACCTTGGGCACAGAAGTCGCGACGGCCGCTATATACGGTGTGAGAGCATCAGTTGCGCGCGCGACAAACCGGCCGCACAACACTTTTGGTCTAATAATAGAACGATTCATTAAAGCCAGCCGAGGCTTTCTCTGTTTGTCACCGGTCGAGCTTCTCCGCTCGTTTCCGCCGTTGTAGCGCGAACGAGCGAGCGAACGAGCGAATGCCGATTCTATCGAGGCCCTTACCGGCTTTGATTTACATGCCGTTAGTCCCACCGAGCGCGACTCCTACTACTGCGCGTCCCTTTTTCGTCCGGAGCTCTCGCCGTCTCTTGCCTGCGCGCGCGCGCAGTGTGTGCGGCTTTAACGAGCCCTGCCGTATCTTCGCCCGCTAAATTGTCTAATAAAAGTAATGGCCAAGTCATCGTCGTCGTCGTCGTCGTCGTAGTAGCTTTGTGAACGTGACAGCGCTTCGAAAATCCTAATGCCGCGGGAGCGCGCCAAGTTGCGATCCCAGTACGCTACTAAATTGGAAGGCACATCGTCTTTGTCCGGCTAATTCGAGAATTTGTCTGCAGCTTCTTAATCCCTCGACAATCGCTCGCTACGAATTTTCATACGCTAGAGAACAATTGTATATCCTTGGATGTCCGGCACCGCGGGCAAGGATTAAACTGATTATTGAAAGTTCGCTGTCCCCCCGAGAGGGCGAGTGAGTATGTACATAGCTGCTCGTCGTCGTCGTAGTCGCTTTCTCCCGTGAGAGAAAAACGCTGAAAAGAGCTGGTCCTCGCGCGCTCAATTAAGACTCGAAAATCGGGTTAGCCCAAACAAAACGCGACCCCAACTCGGCCGAGAGACTTCGAGGCATCAACCGGCGGGCGGGCGTACGTGTGCATATGTGTGCGCGCGCGCGCGAGGCAGCGAAGGAGCCCGCTGGAAAAGCCAGGAGGAGCAAGTACGAGGCGCGGCTGCTGAAGTATTTAGCAGCGTCGGCCGCTTAAGCGGGCCGGGACCTCAAGATTACTCGAGAGCGCTGGAGAGGTTAGGCTCGTCGCCCGCCCACCCCCGCCCCCGCCCCTCGAGGGATTTGCTGTTCTGCGTTCCGCGCGCGCCGACCCCCTCCCCGCCTACCTGTATATACATGCAGCCGAACTCTCCGGGCGCGGCATTCACAGATAGTCGCGATGAAGCTGCTTTTTTTGGGGGGGAAGGGGAGGGGGAGACGTTGGTGGGAGGCAAGTGCGCGCGCGCGTCCCCTGGGCGCCTCCGAACTCGGACGCGCAACAGGGTGAATTATTTAGGGGGTCACGCCGCGAGGGGAGGTCGCGACCGGACGTGCGACATATATATACATGTATCCCCGGTGAGATTGGTCTCGCGCCGGATGGTGATGAGTGTGGCGGGCGTGCGCGCGCGCGCCTGCAGCCGATACGAATTTCATCTGGACTCACGTAAACCCGAGACCGCAGCTGCCCTCCTCTCATACATTAGAACTCTCCAACTCACCTGTAACATTAGAAAATACACTCATTAGATTGTAACGAATTGGGTCTGCATTCGGGCGTTATATACATTCGCAATCGAACAAATTTTCAAGTAATGGGAATTATGAATTCGTCTGGCTTGAGGTACTGCAATATTCATTCGTGTCACACCATTTTAGCGAGACTGTACAGTATACCTATTTTCACGTTACTTCGACCATCGATCGCAATTAGCGCACGGGCGCGAAACGAAAATTTCACCAGCCCTCGCCTCATCAAATGAATCAATACATTTAGTCTACGCGTATACGGTGATTTATTATCTTTTTTATCAAGTCGCTGCATGGATACGCTTGGAAAAGAAAAAAGCTGATTGTGTAAATATGTCGGGGTGACAAGAGGAGGGTGGAACATCAAAAGGCAGCTGCTGCGAGAGATCAAATGGAGTCGTCGCGACTTATCGGGGATGGCGTCGCCAAGACAGGGTAGCTCGTCAAAGGCAAGTTAACCGTTGTTCGCGTCGCGCGAGGTAAGAGTAGATATACAAAAGGCAGAAAGAGAGAGAAAGAGAGAGAGAGAGATAAACTGAGAGGTATATAAACGCGAGCGCGCGGCGGAATCGATTAAAGCGAGCTCCGAGGCGCTTGAGAACAGAGGCGGATGTAGATATAGGCGGTGAGAAAAAGGAGAAGTCGAGCGGAGCGACCAGCCGGATATATAGGAACGCAATAAAAGGGAGAAGACCCCGCGGTAATGAGGGACGGCCGAGCGAAGAAAGGGCCACGAGGCGCGAATAAATCGAGAGCAGCTCGGGTGAGCCAACGGAAATCGCGATGTTTACATGCGAGGATTGACTTACAAACTGAAGAGCAGAATTGAATGGAGAATCTCGAGGGTGTGCGTGTGTGTGTGGGTATGTACTCACTCGGAGGATTGCTTAACTCATCAGTTTCACTGTATACACATTTGTTCATTATCATCCCAAACATACAGCGATACTGCATGAGTGGTAGCAGGCTCGAGAAAAACAAGAGGTCAGACTGTATGCATATTAGAAAATCGAGAACTGATGAGAGGCTGTTCGCAAGCCCTGAAAATAAAAGTAAGAAAAACTAATCTAGTCTTTCGATCATCGAATAGCTCCAATAAGTTTCGGTGAGATTTGTGACGAAAGGCAGTTCTGATCGTCAGAAAGAGAGATAGAGAGACAGAGCGTGTAAGACATGAGATCGTGGAGAGAGGCTGCACAAAGAGAAATAATGAAGCGCACGCGCGAGCAGATTGAGTAGTTGAAAAGAATGCGCGCGAGATGAATGAAGACGAGGGTATTATGGCGAGGAGTTAATCCGAAAAAGTCAGTCGCTTGTATATATAGAGAGAGAGAGAAAGAGAGAGAGTGAGTGAGGCGCGAGAGGAGGTGCACGAAGTGGCAGCGCGGCGCGCGGGCCGAGCATCAATCGCGCGCCGCGGGGAGCAGCTCGGTAAAGTTGGAGCTACGAAAAAGGCCAAGGGAGAGAAAGAAACGCGAGCGAGCGAGCGAGCGCGGATGGGGGAATTTATGGAGAGCGCGGTAGGAAGTAATTATTTAGCTCCTTTGTCACTTGGCCCGTCGTGATTCCGATCTTGGCTCTCGCTCGGATGGCGGAACCGGCGGAAACACAGGGGAGCGGGCCACCACCACCGCTAACCTTGAAATTTACTCTCTCTCTCCCGCCCTCCTCTCCCCCACCCCCCAATCCAGCACCGGTTGCTCGCGAATTTTCGCCTCGCTCGGTCTCTCGAGCCTCGCGGCACTGCGAGACGCGCGCGGCTGCAATTTTTTTCTCCACCGCGAGCGCGCGTTCTTAATCTCGAGGATGCCGGGGCTTTGTTCCCCGCCCTGCAATTACTTGCGGCTAATCGTTTTTTTTGCCTTCCTGCTCTCGTCGAGAGTGAGCGAGAGAGATAGAGAGACAGAGGAGAGGAGGAACAATTTTTTTCGAGATTTCAATTTTAATAAACGACTGCGCGCCGCGGCCTTTCTTTCCTTCAATTTTCTCGCGTCGAGTCGAACGAGGGCTGCAGTAATACGAAAATTTTTGGCCCGACGCGCGATGACGAATGGCATCGGACTACTTTGGAAACTGACGCGCCCGAGAGAGAGAGGAGGCAGCCATGCAAATCGTTAAAAAACTCTCGACGGCCGGGCCGCTGCAGCAGATGTTGCAGCCACGTGACAGACGAGCGAGACGTGTGGCGTCTCTTATACATCCTTAGGCCGAAAATTCCGCGCGTGTGTATATTACTGGGCTAAACGTCCCGGCGGCGGCTCGAGCTCGGGCGTATATTAAATAAATAGAAAGGGCCGTTTACGGCTACTTTGGGCTGGCGGCTCTACTTGGGCCGTCTCGTCGTCGCCGATAAACGTCAGCGCTAAGGTGCGCGGGCATAAATTTCGATATCGTAAAAGTGAAAAACGCGCGGATCACGTGGTACTCGTAAAGATCAAAAGAGATTTACACGCGAAGTCATTCGCGAGGGGGGGGGGGAGGGGGTGACGAGACGGAGGGGAATAATACACAAGTTTACGGAGCAGCGCGTCCCTACCGTACGCGCGGACTCCGTAAACCCGAGGCGCACTTTAATATTGTTATATATGCACGCGCGCGCGCCCGCCCGCCCGCCACGGCGCTTTCTTTTATTGCTAAATAATCCTGCGCGCGCGCGCTTTTGGTCGTTCCCTTCTTTCATTCGTCGCCCAACCATGTGCCGGCTATTTATTACGTGGGGACGGTTGATTTTACCGCTTGTAAATGTAATCGTGGTCGTGGGGCTTTCGCAACGCCATACCATCCATAAAACCTCGGGGATTCGTTTTCCGACGAGGACGACAGCTGACGTTTTGTTCATGGGAAACAGCTTCATCGAGTTGAGCTAACACTGCTCGAGCATTGGCTCAACTAATTAGTGGGTGCATTGGATGGAGGGCCGACGTATTGTTCCAACGGAGGCGCTGTTGATTCAACATGGACTGCAAAATTAATAGCGCACAACGGCTTCTTTCCGCCCATTGTCAGATGATTCGAAGTCGGATCGAACGAAATTTCATCCATCGAATCAAAAAAAACTCGTATTGTCTGTCGAGTCAACTCTATGGCATGTTAGAGAAAACAAATGGACGCTGATTTTGATGATGCTTTTCAAACTCTCCAACGTGTTCGTAGCAGTGAGGAAAATAGACGATAAACTCGACATCGCCGCTGATATTTTCTAATTAAAAATAGTGTAGAGAGTTGAACGTACGCGCGGAGAACAGTCAACCAACTGGGCGCGTTTTTGCGTTGGGTTCGCGGACGCGAAGCTCTCGCAAATGAGTCGAATGAAACGCGTCGAATTAGCATAAAAACGCATGCGAATATACCCGGCGGGTCGTTCGCGTTTGCCTTAATCCTCCGGCGCGGCGCTGACTTTTGCTCGCGAAGCACGCAAGATTAAATTTAGCACGCCACAACGGCGACGGACGACGACAACTGGGGGGAGGGGTGGGGGAAGGCAACGTAACGGATATATCGCGCGAAAAAAAATCCGCTCGCCACCGCGCACTCGGGGGAGCGGCAAAAAAGGGAGGGAGGGGGTTGAGAAGGAAAGAAGAAATCCGCTCGATCGAGGGGGCACAAAGGAAGCCCGCAGCCCTGCGCCCTCTCCTTTTCCCCGTCTCTCTCTCTCTCTCTCTCTCTCCCGACTCCAACTCTAATTTCCTAATCTGCCCAGGCAACAACCCCTTGCCGGGCAATTCGAAACCTGAAAAATCCCCGATAGCGGCTCGACTGTCCCACCCTACGTATATCCCCATGCGTGCGTGCACGAGCTGCCCTCGGGGAGCCGTTCGAGCCGAGACGACGCGACGGACTGTGCGAGCGTCGCCCTGCGCCGCGCAAATTCATTTTGCTGCAGGTATGGATTTTTCCTCGCGCTATAGATGCGCGCCCGCTGGGGCCGCCGTCTTTTTTCTTTCGAGCGCAAAACAAACGCCGCGCCGTCGGTTCGTTATGAACATTCGATACCCGAAACTTGACGGCTTGTGCTGGTTTGGGGTTGAAAAAATAACCCAGAGTTCGATGTCGTTTCGGAAATTCGAGAGAAAAAAAAATACCGCGTCGAATCGGCATCGAGGGTCGGACTATGAATATTCGATATCGACGCCGACCAGTGACGCGCCGTGTAATACCGTTAAAATGTATTTGCGGATTTTCGCGAAGTTCATGTGTAAAACATACGTAATCCAATAATCCCGTGCAGAGAGGATATATTCACCCTATGGCTGTTTCGCACCTAAAATTTCTGATATACGAGTATTAACTGTGTATAGCAAGGGCATACGCTTGATGGGGAAAAATTATTGTGAATAAAAAAGCTAAACAGAGTGCACAGAGAATGACATGGGCTTTTTCCACGTCGCGTCTGACCAGCTCGAGTCGTATCTACTTGTGCTGGAAAAAGTTTCATTTTTTTCTAGTAGCACGGGATAATCCGAGGTAAACATGGATTTAGCAAAATTGACCGGAGGAAAGAGGGAAAAAGGACTTATCTCAGTGAACTTTTTTTTTCCTTCACTATTCAACAGCTTACATACAGTTTTTGTATTTTGACCAGTTTTTGACTCGCCATCTATTCATTCCAATTTTTTTCTGTTACTTATTCCTGCGATAAGGAAAGTTATTCCATCTGCGCAAACGCTCGTTTTTCATGTTTAATAAGCAATAATTTTTTCTCTGAAAAAATTTGAATCGAACAGATTGTCTAGTATCTATCAAGACACAATCTCCGAATAACAATTGAATCGTATTTCAAATTCATCCGTGGCAATAATTCGTACGATAAATTTGCTGGATACTCGGATAAAAAGCGTTTCGACAAAGGTTCCGAGCCGTGTGCTATATTCACGAGTGTCTTCGAGTGCAAGACCCAACTCGAGGCGACTCGTCAACATCCAACTGAAAATGTAACATTGCCGGGGAGCAGCACGTGTTGTGCAAAAGGGGAGCGAGCAAGAGAGAAAGAGAGCGAGAGAGCATTATAATAGGTGCGGAGCGAGGGGCTTTGAGATGCAGGAGGTAGGAGCGAGTGAATTAGCGGGCGCAGGGGTAGCTGCCGATGGAGGAGAGCCGGGAAATATCGAGGGAGCGGCTCTCTCTCGCGTAGGTAGGTACCGGCGCGGGCGGCGCTGCGCTCGCGACAGCCGCGCGCGCACGAGACTACGCACTATTGATTCGCGCTCGGTTGCGAGCCTCGGGAGGCTCGCCCAGGCACACGGCCGCCCCCCTTAGCTACACACCTTTGCCACCGCTGCCGGCGCCGCCTTCCGCCGCTCGATGCACTTGTTGCGACGTATTTTCGGCTGACTCGCCGAAACAGCTCGAGCAACTTTTTCCCCTGTCTCGTCGGGGAAATTCATAATTATACATCGCTCGATCGGCTCGCTCGGCTGAGAGCCCGCCGCAGAGACTGGCCCCGAGCTTCGGCGCTTGCAGTTTAATCAATTTACCAGTGAGCCACGCGCAAAGTTAGACTCGATCGAGTAATTTATTATGGCTCAAACGCTCTTCTTTAATCATCTCACCGGATAATTGCGCGGCTCAATCGAATTTTCAATTACATTTTCACTCGCGCAATTTTCGCGGCGAGCATCAGGGGAATTCGAGCTCGAGGCGGAAAATTATATATCTTACATATATATATATATATACGTATATATACATCAATCAACTAATGAGTCTAATGAAGCAGAGTTTTTTTCCCAATTTATAAATTAACATCTTCTCCGCCTTGTGCACGCTTGCGCGAAGCTTCGAGATCGTGATTCGTCCCGGCGCGGCGCACGGGGAACGTACATTATCATTCGAGCATGATCTAATTTCGCGAAAGTAAAACTTCCCTTGGCTCGCTAAATATGTAGCACATTGAGATATCGATTTTAAAGGTCGAGCGAGAGAGAGAGAGAGATGGAGGGACGGATATTAAAACGTTAAGGGTCCGAAAGTTTTCAACATCTGCTACGGGCTCATTAAAATAATGGCTTATCCATAACCGCGCCCAGCTCTCTCGAGAACTCTTGGCTTTGCGCGAAATTATGTGAAAGCATTATGTAAATAAGCGAATTTTATGTATGCCCAAAACACAATATTTGCATGGGAGAGCAGTTGCACGAGGCAGCTCGCACAAGACGAAAGTATATCCACACTTTAGGACCAATTTCGAGTAATAATGTTATACGGCTTCATTCGGGCTCTCGCGTCGATCGTCCCGGCCCTCTCACGCTTTCTATAATTACGATTATCGTCGGACGAGCGCACACCCGGCCCCGCACGAGTTACGCACCAAAGTAAAAATGATTACCCCGCCTCGAGCTGGAAAGTCCATCAAATTTCCGCGCGAAAAACTTTAATCTGCTCCGATGGTTTTCGACGTGCAGTTTGAGGAAAAGCCACGGGGAGCGATTCGTCACGCGCGCACTTCGTTGCTCCTCGTGGTTCGTCGGGAACGGTATAAAATTGGCCCCTCCCGAAACAATCAAAACTGCAACCGGATCCACGCGATATTATTCCGCGGCACTGAGGGAGAAAAATGCGCGTCGTTTCGCGGGTGGCTCGAGGAATACGATTGCCAAACATAATTTCCCCGCGTAATCCGTGTCGCCGAGTTAATTCTAAGATAAAAGATAATTTCGAGCGAGCTTAGCGCCGGGGCGGAGTATGAAAAAGGAGGCTTAGCCGCGCGGGAACGAGCAGGTAAAAGCAGTGCCCGTCGCGCGGGGCGGCAGCAGACCGAGCCAAGGAGGACGCGGGGGCGGCAGGAGGACAGATTGCTCGTTGTTACCGAGTTAAGCCCCATTGCGCGCGTGCACGACACGATCCCACTATATACGGCCACGGCAAAATGCTCCGCGTGTATATGTATACGTATACACACGAAGAAATGCCCTCGCGCGCCACCGACGCGATACAACCGATAGCCACTGCGCGAGCTCGGTATATAACGCGCTAGTGTGTGTGTGTCGGTGCTATATACATGCGCGACGCGCACTGACATTTTCCACTCGATATTTTATGGCTTGTCGGCCGCTTTCTCACCGATGCGCGGCTAATGCCCCCCACCTCTCGGCCGACCTCCGTTTGGCGCGTGTTTTTCCTCACCGCCGAGAATCACACTTCCCTCCCTTGACGTTTTCAGAGGCGTTTCACCTTTCTAAAAAAAATCCCTCGCTCGAGTGAACCTTCCGGGGTCGGTTCGGTCGACAGACGCGAACATATATCGGACGCGGTGGTCAAGATGGTCGCGCGTCCGGGCGATCTGAATAATTCGATAGAGGCGAAACTGCTTAGTGCTACGCGGATCGAGGAAATGAGAATCACGCGCGAGGCAAGTTGAGGACGCGGGGAGGCGCGCAACACTCGATCGATAAATGGCCTGCGAACATGAGCTCTCGAAATGCTGAATCGGCCGCGCAGATTATTGGATCAGCGTCATATCCCGTCGTCGAGCCGGTCTTATCGAGTTTTGACAATGGCGCCCAAATAGCCGGCCGCGACGATCAATCTGCTCGCGAATGGCGCGAAGTGAGCTGCCAACTGCAGGACGGCGCGTCGTAGTTTTTGACGGATCCAAGAGGAGTTTGCCGAAGCCAAATAGCCGGGCCGCGCGTCGCCGTAACCGACCCCTCACACCCACGAACGCGGGCGCACGCACGCAGGATCATTTGCATGCGAGTAATCAGACAACGCGCGAGACGTCAATTTAGCGGAGAGTCGAACACCGGGTGCGTTCCTATGCTAATACGGATCTCCATCGATACACTCGACACATTATCTGATTAGCGGGCCGCTTTGGACGCCGGGCGTCTGCCGGTCCGATCGCTGCCCCCGTGCGCGTTGTTATATGCAAGGCTCGACGGGCGTCGACGCTGGCCCCCTGTCGGCTCCATTAGTATTCGATCCTCAATCAGAAAAATCCGAGATTGCCGCGCGCGGCATATCAGCCACCGTGGGGCAGATGAAATTGCGCCGAATCGCATTAGTTCCGTCGTACGCCTCTGCGGCCGGCTCATCGAAATTCAACGCGGCCCGCCGCAATTCCGCCCGGGAATAAGTAGCTTTCATTCGAATGTAAAGCGCAGCGGCCGCCAGACCATCCTTATATTTACCGGCGTCGCGACCCGCGCACCTGCGTTTGTCTGTCTCGCTTCCGGCCCCGCACGGCTCTCGAAAAATTTCTCCCGCAATATGCTGTACATATATAGCCGCGTTGCTTCAATTGTGCCACGTCATTTTTAGCGCGGGCCGCCTCCACCTCCTACTCACTCTCTCACTCTCAGGCACTCGCCAAGTACATGGTAATAAAGCGACGGCGGCTTCTTCGGCTTTTTGCCCCTGAGGCTGTGCATTCACGAGGAGATTTGTTTCAATCACGCCCCCTCTCTCTTACTCTGGGAGATGGTTCGCGGTCGAAGCTCGGCGCGAAATACACTCAGGCTAATTGTCGCGAAGACAGCCGCAGTACGACTTGATTAATGAGCCTGATGTTTCGCTTCTTCCGCAGCAGCTCGAAATGCAGACGCGTCATTTCATCCCACAAGTCATGTCTAAACAAGAGGCTCAAGGCCAGCTCGTAGCACATTAGATTTAACATCAAGTTGATGACCGTCACTTGCTATGAGACAGCCTCGTGGTGTTGTCACGGAGTATGCCGAACGAATCGGGTATGAAAACGCTGTGGAATGGAAATAGATATATAACCCCGATGTACCTGTTGTATTACAAAAAAAAAATGGAAAAGGCATTCTTTTCGCATACTAAATTCCATCAAAATCTGATAGCCAATTCTCCAGCCAATTGTGACATGCCGGCCCCTCGATGAACTGGCGGCGGTGCGTATATATCTCTCGATACCGAGACGTAGTTTTGAGCGCGCGAGCAGCGCGGAGCGATTTAAAATTCATCGCTTGTCAGCCGCACATGAGCCAGTTCGCGCGCTGCCAAACCAAATTGGCAAAGTTCGATTCTCGGATTGATTGGGCGCCAGTGTACGCGCTCTCGGGCTGGGGGCTCGGGGAGGCAAGGGAAAAGAGACGAGTCGTCCGCGGGTGGGAGGCAGCTTTCGAATGAGCGAAAAATTGACGCTCATGAATCGTAAACTGAGTTTAACAAGGCGCGCGAACGCTTTCCATCTGGCGGGGGGGGGGGGCGCGGGTGACAATTATCCGCGTTCGCGAAACTTCCCTGGCCCGTGAGCGAGTCGGGGGGGTCGCCCCTCCCCGATAGCGATCGAACCCGCGCAGAGAGAGTCGAGAAACTGCGTTGGCACTTTTCCCGCGCAGGACAAGGGAGAAAAAGTTGGCGCGTATGCATCGCGGAGAGTCGATCGCGTGAGCTCGAGCGCAACTGCTCGAGCATTTTTTTCGGAGTGCGAGCCGTGCACGGCGGGGAAAAGTCGCGGATACGTATCGCGTGCGTGCGCGTTTCGGGGAGCATCGGCATCATGGAAAGCGCTGTTTAATAAGAGAGCCGCGCTCGCGGAGCGGGGGTGTCTTGCTCGCTGGAGATTACAGCCCCCGCGGCTGGCAAGAGGGGGTAAGGGAGTAGTCGAGTGCGCACGAGGGGCTGATACACACACGTACACACACACTTTGCACAGGGCTTAATGTCCCTTGCCTCGTGCGTTACGAACCTCACTGCACGACCCCCTCACTTTCCCTCTCATCTTATATTTCGCCGGGGTTTCTTCGGTCCCTCCCTTATTTTTCACCTCGGCCCTTTCACCGCTCGCGCGCGCGCGCCTCGTTAATATTTATATCTCGCTCTTTACCCGCAACTTCCACCTCGATGACGTTCATTGATTTATCAATTTTTCGGAGAGACGTCCGCGCGAGCGCGTGCTTCTTAACCCCCCCTTATTACACTGCTCGCAAACTTCTTTTTAAGAATCGACTAGTGACTGACACGCGGGATATTGGCATCATAAAATCTTCCTTCACCGATTCGCCCGATAAGAGGAAATTTTACACGGATAACTTTTACTCCGATATAATGCGTATAAATCAGAGAGATATCGCTAAGGCACGTAATAAATGTGGTAAAAGACTCGAGTCTCGATGTATATTCCAGATAAGCTCGAACTCGCCGGGCGCGCATACACAGATCAATTTAGATACATTGCCTCCGATCATTTCTCGATAAACAAAAAACGTAATCCGATTCAATTTGGTCGTCTTCTTCCCTTAAACTGATATTCTTGCTCTCGAATAATGAACGTTTTATTGCAGTAGATATATAAGTTATGCAACGCGAGTCTCCACTATAAAAAAATTTAAAATTCAAAACGAGTGAGGATCAAAATTTGAAACGGGAGTCTGGTATATAATAGCATCATTCCATTATCTGCCCGATTTCAAAAGTGCCCCCACTCCATCTAATATGATAAGCACGCGCACCCGGGGAAGAAAAAATAAAAACGATTTTCACGTCCCCCGTCCTAATCCAATCTGCTTCTCAGCGAGAGCTCGATGGCCCTCCAACTCGAGCAGATCGAACTTTGCCTTTTCGCTGTGAAACGCACATCAGCCGTCTTAAATCGAAATTCGATTGTTCTAATCCTCGAAATATCACATCCATCCGTCTTTGAGAGAGCGAGAGAGAAGTGGAGAGGGGGAGAGAGAGAGTAAAGCCCTGTAACGGCGATGCCGCGGCAAAAACTCAACATGCCCTTCACCGGGTGCGATCCGAGGGAGCCGCCCAAAATCCCGTCGAATTGGATAAGCCCGTGCAGCACTTTCAACCGGCTCCAACCCGAGCCCGGCTATCGGCTCAGCGTGAGATTCATAATTTACATGACAACATCTCCTCGAGCCACACCCCACCCTCCGAGTCTGTTTGGCCTCTCGCCGCGGCACCCCCGGCTGGCTCTCTATACCCAATGCCGAAATACACGGGCGGCACTCGATGATCCGACAGCGCGCAACTGTACTCTGCCCCGGACGTATTTGTGTTTGGCTCTTGCGACCAACGTGAAAAATCGTGGAAGAATCAGAGGGACGAAACGAAAAAGCGTCGAGAATCGATTAGAAACGGTACGAAGGGACAATTGATCGGCAGCCGTATAATAACTCCTCGTTTTCACGGGATCGCCGTGACATATAGCCGGGAAGGTCGCACGTAACAGTCGTACATACAGACAGCCACACACGACGGTCTCGAGAGTTTTCACGACTATGATAACCCGTGGCTACAGACAGTTTGTACCCTGCTACCTCCCGCCCCGCCCCCGAAAAGGCATAGGTGCATGCGTGCCACGTATACCTAGTCGGGCGGCTTAATGAGCGTTTCAAATGCGTTCTAAACAGGTATTTCGAGTATCCCCCAGCGTTCCTAAGCACAAAGGCTGTTTTTTTCTTTCCCTCCGTGGAATTTCATTAGGCACGCGCCGGAGGACGGTCGCGCGAGCGCGCTCGTGCCCGCAAATTGACACCCAGCAGCTCGACTGCGTACTTTTTTTTATTTTTCTTCCTCTCGGCGAGTTGAATCGGGCTCGCGCGCGCGCGCGCGGTCGACTTCTCGCTAGCCGCGACTTATTTCCATTCGCGGGTTCGCCGCGAGATTTTATCAGCTGATGGATGGTTCTGCATTGTGATTAATAGGTGGGCAGCTTGCGAGTGAACAATGTTACTTCGAAACAGAGAAAGAGAGAGAGAGATACACTTTTACGCGAGGCGGCCGAGGCCAATCTGATGGATCTGCCTTTGGAAAAATGCCCGTAAGCTCGATCATTGCACAAAGCTTACACGCACGCGTGGACGTTGGCATTTTTTTACCCTCTCGGCTCGCGCGCGCGCGCGGCGTCGAAGCTTAACAGATGCGATTTCGAAACGGCCAGCGTGTTTCGCAGCCGACACGCGCCACTACCGCTGTATAAATCTAGTCTATTACACGCGCAGGACAAACAGTCCGCGCGCGACACACGATACAGCATTAAAATATTCAGTAATTACGGCCGAGCCGCAGCATTGGACGTATTATATACGCGAGCACGAGCGGATTCGCGAGTGTTGCTCTGTAGTAATACAGAAAGATTATAATCGGGGCGGGCATTTGGATTGAACGGGACAAAGACAGGCCCTGTCTCCCTCTCTCTCTCTCTCTGCCGAGCTCGACTCAATTCAATTAGCCATCGATGAAGCGTCAATGCCGTGATTAATGCTCGAGTTCTACTGCTTAGCGTTACACGCCTGCCTGTCCCCTTCCCCCCCCCCCGCCCGCCTCTACCCATATCGAGTGACGAATCGCATTAATCGCGCGCGTGCGCCTGAATAATAACGCGGCCACTCGCGCGCTGCCCCGGCAAAGTTGGCTGGGCCGCCAGTGCTGCTGCTTCATTACGCTCGCGATCGCAATAGCCATAACAGGCTTGTTTATTTTTCATGCCGTCGACCGACCAACCGACCGAGGAAACAAACTCGCGAGCGCAGTTATGGCCCCGAAAATGCCCTCTATTTCACGAGCCCGCCTCGCATGAAAAATTCAAACGGATCGCAGCGCCCCTTACCGCCTGGGTTGGGTCGCTCTCTGCCAAAGGTCGCGGCTGCGATCGATATGGTAAGCTCGGATGATGTGCGCGCAAGCCGCGCTACATAATAATGGGTCAATGAGCTTGGGAGAAACGAGAGTGGGGAGGAGGAGCTGCGGAGCTTTCGGATGTTTGCTTCGCCGGGTCGGCAAGTTTTTCCCTCGTTTCGGCGATTCACCGTAATTCGACGGGATTAGCCTGGCGCTGCAGGGCACCGCGCGAGCGTCCGGCTAATCAAGCGCCATTCGCTCGCTTTTCTCTCGCTTGCTTCTCAGATTATGATCGTCTCGTTATCGTTTCGTCGGATAGGTCGTCGACAAGCATCACAGCCAGGAGCTTCAATGACGAGACTTTGTGATGCTTTCAACGAGCCCCAACAGCTCAAACGTACACCTATAAGATGTTTTGACTTCACAGATATTGTTACAATTTTACGAGCATATTTACAGTGTATCCATATAGCTCCCAATAGAAAATGATCGGGTGCAGCCTTAAAACGTAATTCAGATTTACCCAAAATCCATCTGAAAACGCTTCATCACGATTAGTTATTCAAAGTTCAGATCGCCGAATCGCGGCAAACCTTGAGGCCCGTGTGTAATGGAGACTCAAACCCGTAAGACCGCATTTCGTTCGACCGAAATCAAGTTAAAAATGTCAGTAATAAGCCGACACGAAATTGCGAGACGCTCAATGCACACAACTGTCGGCGGTAATACCGCTCTCGCACGACTGCACCGGCTATCGCGCACGTATCAGCACTATATAGCCGCAGCAGCAGCAGCAGCAGTCACACGCGCGCTTTGGACAACAGCGGCGAAACTCTCGGGTCCGGTCTTATCTCGTGGAGCTCGCACCATTTCACACGAGGCTGCCGAAAAAACTCGCCCGTATCCCCTGCTCGCCAGCGGCGGCATAAATCTCTCTTTCTCTCTCTCTCCTCCCCGGGCCCGAAACATTAACGTGGCGCAGCGGCGGAGCCGAGTAAAAACGACAGCCCGAGTTGGCGCGTGTGTTTGCGCGGCGGTGATAATGCGCGCGATTCTCCAACTGTACACACACGAGTCGAAGGGTCCTCGAATCGTCGGTCGAACAAACGCGGCGAGCCCCCCCCCCCCCCGGAGGCGGACGTTGACGGAGCCACGTGATTTTTGCCGCGCGCGCGCGCCAGCGACGACGCCGGGACATATAGGGAGGGGTGTCGACCCCGCGGGATTTTTATGAATTGTTATGGGTCCGCCCGGCGATCCTCCGGGGAATCGCCGGCTCTTCGGTCTCTTCCGAGCGGGCGTTAAATTCGTTTCGATGAATACTTGAGAGACGTTGAATGACGTCGATGATTTATCGAGCTCGAGCGCATGGCTTCAATTACTTTTCGTTTGGTGGAGGGGGGGGGACATGGTATTCCTATATCCTAAGGAGATATGCACACACGGTTGTTGGGGAGAGAGAGAGAAAAACGCCGTGCCGACTATTGCGCGCGGATAGATTTTTATACGGGACAAGACGAGGACAAGACGAGGAGAAGAGACTATATTCACATCGAAATATTGCGTTAGTTTGCTTATCTCATTAGATTATCCGTGAATCCCGGACTGTTGATACGATGGGTAATCTAGATTGAAGAGATATCACACGCGTCGTGCTTATTAAGAGACTCTCGCCAAGTATTAATACTACTATCGCGGAGGGCTATCGCTATCACTGTAAACTGGATACCGACCCGGTCTCCGTGTAATAACGAGCTACCTGGAAGGAGAAAGAGAAAAAAATGGAATAAACGATGCAATGGGGGAGCATGGGGTAAATTCCGCCCCAATAAACAGCTGTAGAACCCCGCTCAGCACCAATTAACGCCGGCATGATTCACTCGGGTGAGTCACGTACCCTGTACCGTATAACAAGCCCCGAAAAATCCATCGGCCGGTGGACGTGGATCGGTGAAAATCGAAGCGCGAGTCTGCGGTGGCATTACACGCTTATTGCGCGCGACCTGGGCCCCCGTGGCCCCTGAGCCTCCCCTGGCTCCCAAAGACTCGACTGTGAAACGCGCGTATATTACGCGCTTGTGCAGGGCGTGCGTATATATATAGGAGTATATCGAGCGACGGGAGCTCGTCACCTCGGCCGCACGTGTCGTCAGGCGTGCCGAGCAATTTCGCCCCTTCGCGAGCGTTAATACTGCAGCATCAGCCGCAGCAGCGGGTGGCGCGAAACGCACGTGCGTACGTCCCCGGCGTTGTGTGCCGCGCGCGCTCGGGATTAAGACGCGCTTCGGGCGGCCGGCGATGCTTGTATATGTACATGCATACATGTATATGTGTGCACGGAGAGCCCTCTGCGACATGAATGCTGCTACAGTCAGCGCGCAGCTACATAAGACGTGTGACTTGTAACACGAATTCTGTTACCGAGCTCGGCGTGCAACAATATACCGTGGCCGCCAGGCTAAAAACCCGTGGCCGCCACGACTGGCCGCGACTTCCAAAAACGCGGACCACTGTACCAGTGAAAAGTCCAATTCGAAACAATGAGGTCTCAAATGAAAGACAAATAATCGCAGAATAGAAAACAATTATCGTAAAGGCCATAAATACAACCGGATGTTGTTTATATATATGATTTTGACATGGAAATGCTCGAAATCGCCATTTTGCGCCGCGGCAAATTTTCTTCTTTCCACCATAACTTTGGTAGTTTTGGTCCGATTGACCTGAAATTTGGTGTGCGTACTCTTCGAACCTAAATGAACAACTTTGTCGCTGGAAGTTTTCTGCCGCTCGACTTTCCTCACACACTTTTTTTCGTCAAAGTTGAAAAATTAGTTGCTTTGTTTGCCGATTTTTTTGTATCGCTCGATTGAACTTTTTGGCCAACGTGATAACATTGTCAGCATCGCTGGGATTTCCCGCGTATGCTAAAAAATTTTCAAGTGATTCTGAGCAATAGCAGCTGAGATAACGCGATTTGCGTTTTTGGAAGTCGCGTTTACCGCGCTTCGGCCGGGCCGCGTGGCGGCCACCGTTCCAGCCCGTGGTAACACTTTCCGTGTACGTGTAACAGAAATTCTGTTACCCGCACGGCCCTCGTGACTCCCCGTGCAAAGATTCGTGTTGCTATATAGTGTAACAGGATTCATGTCGCAGAGGGCTCTCCGTGTGTGTGTACGGGCAGCCGTGAACGTGTACACGCGCTGTCGTGCGTTATGAGGGAAAAATTACGAGGCCGTATTGCGAGAGCGAGTTTTAGCGGCGTGTATATACAGCCACCGGGCGGCCGATATTGCCTCGGACGCTGATGGATGGAGCGCACCACGAGATCCGGCGTGATTTAGACCTTGTCTAATTCGACGGGAGGGCGAGACACTGGACACGCGCCATTTGCTCGTCGGATCAACTTTGATGAGTTATGCGCGTTGGATAAGAGCCCGGAATTAACCGGTTATACCCAACACCAATTCTACTGCGATCCTCCTCGTATTCCTCGGGATTCAGAGGCGGAGAACACTTATCCTTCCATTGTTTCCCCTCCAATCGTTCGATCACTCACCTGCAACACAAAGAAACACAAACAATTAGTTTTGAATCAACAAACCACGATTGAGTTTCGTGAAACGAGCGTAAGCTCGGTGTATACACGTGTACGTAAATTCGCGTATCTTCACGGATGTACCCGCGCGCGATCCCGAATCAGAGTAAGGGTTCACGCGTCGACGAGCTGCTCATCCTCCGATTCGGCCTCGGTTCCCGCGAGGCAAACATATCATTGGCGCGCGCGGCATCGAGAGCCGGGAGGACAGAGGCGGCCGTGAAAAAAAGCATCGGCAAGCGGGGGGTGGCAAAGAGCGTAAAAACAAAAGGCGAACAACTACGGGGCGAAAGAGAAAGGCGCGCAGCTGGGAGCGGGGCTTGCTGTCGGCCCGCGAGCCAGCGATAAAGGGGGGCCGAAGGCAAGGGGTGAAGCTGCTTTCCGGGAGCGATCGATCGAGATGGCCCTAAGCGGCGGATTATTATTTTCCGCCCGACTTGGTCCCCGAGCGCACGCCCCTCGATTCTCTCCTGTTATGTCCCCCACGTGCACGCACTCTTCTCTCCCCGGCCTATCCTACATACACGTCTATACATGGATGTAGGTACATATATGCATATACATACATACATGTATAATATGTATAGGCATACTTGTAATGAGATGCGCGAGCGCGCGGGGATGCCGTAACTAATCGTACCTGCACGGCGTCCCTGGCTTTTTTAATCGGTTTCGTTGCCATATTACACGTGCGGACGCATATGCGCGCAGGGGCCGGGGCAGACAGCGCACACCATACTGTGTTCTGTTAATTTCCGCGCGCGCCTGCAGTCCGTACAACTCGGTCTCTCTCCCTCTCTCATCACCCCCCCCCCCCCCCCGCCACTGTATATCCGATGGACGTGTTCGCAATGCTTCGCGCCACTCTGGCTCTCTACCTCGTGCGTCTGCCAGACCATGCAATCGAGTTGGACGCGTTGTTGATGCGTGTTACCCACTGTATTACGGCTCTACTTGCTCCCAGCTATATTTCCTCAAACCTAACGCCAGCAGCTTCGGTTGGCATCCTAAAGAATATCCATTTTACTCTTTCATTTCATTGTTCCACAAACATAATATGTTTCTAGCCTCATACGATTATTCGGGATCCTATCTGTATAGGACTTCGAAGACTCGCTCGAATTTTGTAAAAGTATGTTGATTCATTCAATTTTTCCAAGTCATTATCTAGACCTTTAATTCGTCGGGGCAATATATTTTGTGGGATATTTGCATCTAACTATACGGCCATGTTTAACCGTTGATTATCGACTGAAAATACGAGAGAGTGATATATATTACTCTGTTTGTTTCTCATTATGCCATACTTTGGATAATACTGTAACTGGTATATCTGGAGATAAAACAGGGCTCGTACAATTTAGTCGTGAAAAATAAAGATAAATATACGTATAAAAGAGCTGCAGCGGCACAAAAAAAAACCTAATTGTTCTCGGTCCGTAATACGTTTACCCATCTGGCGTTTAAGCTCGTTCAAGTCGAATACAAATCCGCTACTTGGGAAATCGAGCTAGAGCCAGTGGGGCTCGTAAAAAGAGAATAAGACTCCGGAGGGGGGGGGGGGAAACGCTGTGTCTCGGTGTAAGTGAATCGATGTTTTAACTCACCTCGGAAAAGCTGATAAATGTTGGATAGGAAACAAAATCAACAAAAGAGCAACAAGGGAAACTGCATGGAAAAGTATTATTAGTACCGAAACAATGAAACTCGATAAATAAGAGATTGAGGTAATCTTTCGAATCATCGCAATTATTTTAAGACGCAAATTACCCGGGAAAAACTTTGGGATATCGTCGAATCGACGATCGTCCAAATAAATTTGCGCTACATCTTAGGATTTAGCCAGGGATAACGTTGACTCTCAATTATAGATCGCACCCATACAAATCGAGTCGAATTAATGCGAACCGCAGCGGAGGATTCCAGCCACGGCGGCTCGGAAAAAGATTACTGATTCCCGATGGCGCACGACGCCGCCACCGCCGCGTAACGAGCGCGAAAACGACGGGCTGAAGATTTGCGAGGCACAGCGCGAGCGCGCGAGCGACGTGGCTGCATCGACGTATATATAACGTCCTTCTCGACGTGACGAGGTTATAACTGCATGCAAATCGCATTAGAGCCGCAAAAGACACGACGCCGCGTCGAATACTTCGCTCATGAACGGGAGACCGCGATCGAGTTTGCGGCTCTGCTCTCTGCTCTCGCTGCAGTTGACTCGCGAGCGCCCGATTTATTTAGCTCGAGCTCAACGCGATTTGCTCCATCAGCTCGTTACTTTCTCGTCACGGATTTTTCCTAGCGAAATTCGACTGTTTTTACAACGCCCGAGCCGAGAATCTTCGTGTGTTAACAATGGTTCCGTCCGCCCCGTTTCCTCTCTCTCCCTTTCGCTCGAGTGTTACAACTCGTTAACACACCCTCATGATTATTTGCAATATTATTCTATACTTTGCGGAATTTCTAGAGATATGAATGTATTAAGTTGCTGCTCCCGAACGAGTGGGAGTATTATCGAAAAATTACACTTGTAGCTCCTCGTTTTCCGAAAGTATCTTGTACGTGTTTGTGGATTTCCGGAACGGCTTGTTTGTATGATTGGGTGATTCCAACCCTTTCGTAGCCCATAAGATTGTATTAAGCGTAAAGTGAGTTCCGGATCACATTAGCCGAGCGATTCACCGCGCTTGTGTACCGAAATTTCACCGCATTAACGGCATTACTCTGGTTACGACGATAAAACGCTCATTTTTCCCTCGGCTCGTTCGCTGATTTTGTCGGGTTAATCGGAAAAAGCTCACGTTATGCGTCACTTATTTTCTGATAAAGGCGCGATTTTATGGGGATTTTATTACGGGGCGGGCGCGTGCTGTGCAGCTAGTCGATTACACGCGCGGCCCCCGCGTGAATTTTGTTTATCAGCGTCGTTAACTGGACAGCGGCAGCGGCAGCAGAAGCAGCAGCAGCCGAGACGCGCCAGAGCAAAATAGAGGGCTGGAAAAGATTACGCTACGAAATTGCTCCCCACTCGGGGGGTGAATCCTTTTTTCCTGTTCGCGAGCGAGCAATTTCCTGCCCGGGCCGTCCATCTTTTTATCCAGCGTGAAAACAGAATTCGGATTTTATAACAAACGCGGCGTATCTTCGGCTATTGACCGGTGCGCATACGGTACCCCCGAAGCACCGGTGACGATATCTATCCCCAGCAACACGAGCCCCCGGACTACATTCGCAACCAGTGGATTCATTCTAGTGAGCGCACGCGTCGATGGATTTCATTAGAACGAATCACCCGCGTATTTTTTCGGGCACCGATTGCATTCTCCGTTGGCTCGACTCTGTATATAGAACGGAAAGTCACATTCAAAAATTGTTGGAATCCAAAGGGAAAAAAGCCTTCAACGATAAAATTTTACCCAGGCTTTGATGGAAAAGTTAATTGATTCATCATTGCAGTAACAAGTAATTTCGCATTTTCGTCGAAATATTTCTGCAGTAGCTCAGTAACACACGGGGAGAAAAGCTTTAGTAAAAATGACTACAGCCGATAGTAACGTAGTCACAGACAGACAAAACTAAAAATGTTTCTGGAACTTTCTAGTTCTAGAAAAATCCACTTTGATACCAACTGAAAATCTAGTGTGGAAGATAGTGAAAATTGGCAGGAGGTGAAAGTTTGGATAATATCTGTTCATTTTTACGATGGAATATAGTAATTTTTCACAAAAACATAACCTTCGAATTTCACTATTCCATTTTTTTTAGCGATTTTCTAAACACATCTCTGTAGATTTGTTCTGTGCTGACAGTTAGAAAACATTAAATCACCATACTTTCAGTCAACTTACGCAAATTTTACTCTAGACTTGTGTAACTTATAAATTTATGTCAAGTCCCTTCGTACATAACAAGGTCTGTCGGTGCAGCGGCAATGGTTCAGTAGACTCGAGTTCAAATTCAAATATAGAATAGAGTGCAAAAATGGGTGCAAACATTTTTTCAGCGGTAAAATATAATATGTATGAAATAAAATCAAATCGATGAATTACTGTCCCATTTGAAATTGCAATGAGCACGCGGCGCAGAAATGAAAATAACGTTTTAAAATATCTCCCTCGAAAAATGAAATCTTAATGAAACTCTAGTAAAAATAAGCCAAGTGACAGTCTGTGAGCAAAACTGCAGATATTCTAGTAGAAATGGCCATCTTTTGCTGTAAATTTTACCACGAGATTTCTCTCCGTGCAGATTTGACTGGAGATTATTTTCAAACAAGACGCTTCGAAAAGAAAATCACACAAAAAAATAAAGCGACCGCTGTTGAATCGATTTTATTAATAATGGAAGAAGATAAAGCTAGAGGGGAACGCGAAAGAGTCGAAACGAAGAAAAAAGATAAAATACAAAGAGAGGCAAAATCTGCATTGAGAAAGTTGCACAGCACACCGGCTCGATTTATGTTGTGGAAAGCTTTTAAAAACAAGCCGCCCGAGCAATTCACAATTTACTTGCGCCTGCCCTCTTTTCCTAATGCGATTTGCGCAAGGGCGGAGCCGCGTGAGACGACAAAAGCACTAACGAATCTGCAAAACCGCACTCGGCGCTTTTAAAAACTCCAGTCTCGTTTACACCTCTCGTCGTTTAGCCTCGCAAGATGTGTAGTTTGCGTGCCGACGAAGAAGCCGCGTCATTACGCAAAGTGCGTGAGCAGGCGGCTAAAGGCCTGGCGGTTCGAGCGCGCGGGCGCGCGTGTACACAGGTGACTCTCAGGGCGCACGGGTCAATTGGTTAGTCGAAAAGCGGAGCTGCCGGGAAAGGGGGAGCGTCGGAGAAGAGCCGCGAAGAGTGGCGTACGCTCGCGGCCGGCTCTCTAATTGGCAGAAGAGGCTCGCCGAGGCAGAAAGGGAAAGCTGCGTGCCGGTGGGGAGGCGAGATGGGGGGAGAAAGGGCGGCTGCAGTCGCGTGACCGCGGCCCTCGCGATCACGAAGGTGAGAGACGGACCTGCACGACTTCGCCGCGGAGGGTCGATCCCACAGCGGCTTCCCGCCAATTAATATATATGAGACGCCAGCTGGCGCGCGCGAGAGATCAGGGTCCGCCTTTGCGCTATTCCCTCTCACACGCCGATCCTGCAGCGGCATCACCGCTGATCTCGCGGATGTAGTATTCCGTATCCACGAAAAATTTCGAGTTGGTCGGTGTTTTCTTTCCTTCTTTCGTGTTTCCACCCCCCGCGAATTTTGACGCTCGTCTTATTCGCTTATACCGAAGCGAACTCGCGCGACCGATTCCCGCGTCTCGGTGTATTGCCGCGCGGGCAAAATCCATGCCGGCTTGTTTGTCTTTCATTCGCGGCTTCTCGCGATCTGCAGCTGAAAAGCCGCACCGCTCGCGATTCGGGTGAATTTCTTCGGGCCCTCGCGAAATATTTTCCCAGCGCGAGCTCGTTCCAAAGGCAAATAGGGAAAAAGCGCACAGCCCGCTGTCGCCGCGACACGCGCCTCGTTCGTCAAAGATTCAAAATAACACGCACGCGAGAGCGCCTTTTGTTTTTCTAGTGAAATTAAACGGGAAGAGAAACAGCCGCGGGAGAAATTAGCGCACGGGGCTAAGTGCGGCAGACGAGGAAGAAGTGAAAAAAACTGCGAGTAGGGGACAATGAAAAGTCGGGCAAGCCGCGGCGGGTAAAGAGGCAGGGAAGCGAACGAGGAGGTGACGAGCAAAAAGCACAGCGTTTATTAAGGGGCAGGAGGGAGGGAGGGGTGTGTTCGGGCAGGAAAAAAACATAAAACGAAAACTCGCGTGGAGCAGCTGTAAAGGGAACATTCAATTTGCGCGCCGGATCCAAAGAGCCGCATCGAAGCGCGCGCTGGCACACGGGTGTATATGGAACCGTGCAAGCTCTCACCGGGAAAAAGGAAAAGCGCATTTCCTTATACACTGCTCTCCCCCTATCCCTCGCCTCGTTTCTCTATCGCAATCGGATTTTTCCCCCCGTAAGTCGACCCACCCTTATGGAAGTGGCTCTATCGGGGGCATCTCCACGAACTCCCACGGACTCGAGCTGACGATCGAGAATTATGAGCTTTGGAGAAAGTGTATCGTCAGGAAGTGAATTTGATGTCAGTTTGCGATGAGAATTCGTGTTTTTCGTGAGAGACAGAGATCTTATCGTCCTTTCCCCGTCCGTAAAAGAAAATTTCCCATTACCACGAAGCGAATGTCCAAGGAAAATTACTCGCTTCTGAAAATGTCAGATATACGTGTGTGGCTTGACTGGTAATTGGCAATTCGACGAAATGAAGATGTACCTAAAGTTTGCATCGTTGATACCCGACGAATTCAGAACAACTCATCCCTGCAGGAAACGTTAGGATTGTTTTGATCCTCTGTACTATCTGTGCTGCCAGTGGGAGACACGAATCAATGATTATGTTTCAAAAAACAAAATCTATTTTCCGAAAATTCGATGGTTATCAACGATGGGAACTTGAGACACACGAATAAAGGCTGTTAGTTGAGCGGCGCTTGTTGGAAGCTCCCTGTGGAAAGTCCCAAGCTGCAAGTGCAGAATTGAATTCGGAAAAAATCGGAGGTCTCTTTTGAGTCTTATCGAGGCCGGTCTCGATGGAACTACATTAATCTCGGCTCCCGGGCAAAAAAGCCCAGACAGCGAGCGAATGAATGAAGTTGTGCCGGGCTGATAGGGCGCTTTCGAGGAAAGCGACGCGCTGGCGACAGGCCGGGCATCCATATTCATGCGCGCATCGATTCGTCTCGGGCTACGGCCGCGCGCGGCCATTCATAATGTTCAGCCCGGCCAATAACGATCCTTATCGCCGGGCTAAACACGGCCGCGAGAAATGAGGCCCGTTGCTTTTCGAGCGTGCAGTTTCGATGCATCGAGAGTTGAGAGACAGAGAGAGAGGAGGCTTTGTGCGCAGCATTGTTTCGCGAGCGGGGCTGCATGGAAAAAGTTTTGCTGTTCCGCCAAAGTGGACCGGCATTGATTAAAATGCCGGGCCCGCCTGCTGCGCGAGCCAGATATAATTGGTACGCGCGCATGTTAGTTATCAGTCGGATGGACGGAGCGCCGCCAGCCCACGGGCTATCTGCGAATTTTTTCCCCGCCTGTCGTTTTTTTTTTCCAACGAATAATTCGTGGGCGCACGCGTTCTTCTTGGTGAATGAGCGGATGAATACACCGGCTGCGCGAAATTCCACAGTATGCTTTTGGGTTCAGCCGCGAATTTCGACGAAGGGAAAAAATACCAGGATGATAATTCGAGGTACGCTCTGGCTATACGTTTTCGCCGCCGCATATCGTTTTCATCATTTTCACGCTGGAAAAAAGAAACTCCGAACCTATATTCAAAATGATCTTCCGACATCGAGTATATTCTTCTCGATTCGAAAAAACGCTTCGAAAGAAAAACCCAGAGAGAAGTTCCAGTGAATTATTGTCGATGGCCCAGGACAATTAACGTTCTCCCTGTGGGCGTGCAACTTTTTACAGGTATCGCGTCGAATTTTATCGGTTACTCCTCCATTTTTAAGGTTCTGCGCATTGAAAACTCATATAGGTCCTCAAGCGATGCACACGTTCGGACCAAATGGGTTATTTACAGTAATGAAACGAAGTAGATTGAAGGAAGTCGATTATATTTGTTCATTCCAAGAGTACTCGGATGAATCATTCCGGGCCATAATAAAGGATCGATGCCGAATAACTACAGTCGAGTCGTAAACGATGAATTCTCTCGGGGGTTATGTGATTGGGACGGTATACGGATATAGTCACATCAAAACGGATCTACGCTTGCCGATCCGTCGTTCGATCTCATCTCATTCCATACTCTCGCGTGGATCAACCGAGGCTGTACGCGTCAATCTTGGAAGCAGTGCGGCGAGAAAAATTGATAAGCCAGCGGTGAATAGTGAGGTCAAGTGTACCACGGTTATACCCGTTTACACGAGGAGCTATATGCGCGCGCGCGAGAGGCGTTCACTCCCCCATTTGGGAGGAATCTCTCATGTTAGCGAGGGAGGCCGTTTGAAAAAGGCGGAAAACAGCCGGGCCCATCCGCGCGATCCCCATGAATCGTCCGCGCGGGGCGGAGAACGGCGTAACGGTGCGCAGGGCCGCATATATATGTGTATGTATATAGCGCGTGCGCGCAGGTACACATGCACGCGAGGGTAATGGATTTTGGCGCGAGGCGTAATCCGTATCTCGTCGTCGCTCGGGGGCCGGTCGGGCAAAAATTTTCCCACCGACGACGGGCCGCAAGTGCGCGGCACGTTTCTCCGCTTATCTCTCCCTGGCCGCGGCTCCGACTCATTACTCTCGCGCCTTCACGACTCGCGCAACGATCCGCCCGGCCGCCCATTATGATTTTGAGAATCGGCCGGAGCGCGCGCGCGCGCGCGAGTTTACGAGCGAGCGTTCGCGTGTCAAGCGCCAACGAGCGGCTCGTGGCGCCCGCGCTCCAGGATAAACAGCTGCCTGCACCGAGAGAGGCCAATCGATGCGGTTCGGTTTAGGCTTTTTGTTCTAATTGATTGTCGCGCGCATTGTTCCCTCTTCGTTTGCGCACTTTTACCCCCGCCAGCTGATTGGCTCGGCGAGCCGGCTGCACTTCCGACTCGACATAAATTCTAATTTCACTCTTTCAACTGCCCTTTCGTGGCTCGGCGTGATTAGCTCTCGCCCGAGCGATATAACGACCTGGTCCGCAGCTATATGAACCGCGCGCCGAGCCGCCAGGCTCATCGGTGCAGCTCATTCTTACGTGTGCTCGCGAACCCGGCCGTAATTACTCCACATCGATTACCCGGCAAAATGTTTGACGAACTTTTCCGAAAAAAACCCATCGAGGCAGCTTATACATATTACGTGTACGTTCCGTACTTTGCCGACGAGATACGACGTGTCCCTCGCGCGCTCCTCATTTCGCAAGTTCAAATTGAAATTCACTTTGTAGCAAAGGACGCGCACGTGTATATACATGTATCCCCGTGACCAAGGCACACTCACAAAAATAAAGTCTTGGTTCAAGAAGAAAAATCGGTTTGACGCTATAGCAAGAAGATTTATTCTCGTACTGAAAGGACTCATCTAGAATCAAGAATATAGTCTCAATCCTAGAGGAAATCTTCTTGCTATAGCGTCAAACCGATTTTTCTTCTTGAACCAAGACTTTATTTTTGTGAGTGCAAGTATCGTTATCGGCATTCATAACTACGTAACAAACTTATCTCTCGAGCCATGATTCCACGCGGTTGCCATTACCGTGAGCCAACACGAGTAATGCTAAAGTCTCTCGCGGGATTTTGCGCGGGGAATTTTCATGTAAGCGCGGCCCGCTACGTTATAGGAAGGTAAGTCGTGCGATAAATGCTGCCTCGGTATGATTCACTTCGAAGATCGAACGACGCGAATCCCGGGGAGTATTATACCCGCGCGGGCGCGCGCGCGCGAGCGGTATTATCAAGCATAAACCCAGAACAATAATCCTCGAGCGTCGAGTGGAGCTTTTATGCTTGACCATGAAACGCGTGGACCGCGCGCCGGATGAAAATCGAGTCGTACAAAGTTCGCTCGGGGCTCGGAGGGGGCATTTATTTCGGTTTAATAAGCCGAGTGAAGGAGCGCGTGATGGAACAGTACGAGCGCGCCGCGCGCACACGCAGCAGTAAAGCCGTGGAATTGTACGAGCACGCGTATACGTATATATATATACGTACGCTCGGGCTGCAGAGGAGAGGAGCGCGTGGCCTATCATCATAAATATTTGCCGGCAACTTGCTCGGCGCGCGTCTTCCTCCATCACGCCAATCTCAATTCCACCGGCGTACATTCGCAATATCACCATAAGCGTTTGTTTTCCCCGGCTCGCGCTCAACTTTTCATTCTCCATTTCTTGGGCGTCCGCTTTCCACTTTTGCACGGCAATCCCGCGCCGCGCGTCCGAATGCGAGAGCAAAAGAGAGAGACGGAGCAGCAAGCCTCGTTAAAAACTTTGCCGGCGACGCGGCCCGAGTTTTATGCTCCCGCGCACACGCACCACCAATCCGGCGATTTCCCGAATTTCCACGTCGCGGCGAAGGGAAAATATCCCCTGTGTGGAACGGGAGTCAGTCAGGTGGGCGAGCGCGCGACAGAGAGAGAGAGAGAGAGAAATTTATCGCGCGCCGGGTTAGAGCCGATAAAAGGGACGGATTTTCGAGGGAGGATTACTCGAGGCGCCGTTGTGTGTACGGCAAACCGAAGGCGAGACGCGCAGGGGGAGCGCAATTTTTAATCGAAGCCCCGGCCGTACGTATTAAACGCAAACAGACAAGCGCCGGCTCGCCCTCGTTGTCGGGATTTTCTCCTTGTGTGTCTTGGATTTCCGAGAGGGTCGAGAGCGTTGCCGCTGCTGTTGTTGGTGCGGGAGAAACTTTCTGGGACACACTACTCTTCCATTCGAGACTCGGATACGAACTGTTGATTTTGACTGGGGCTCATTCAACGTTTACTGAACGAATTTGGCATCGTTCCAGATCATATTTCCATATCTTTCTTTCCGCTACTGCATCAAGCACACTCCGAATAATTCTTATTCGACGATCCATGAACGTGCGATCGGATTCTCGTTGTTGAGTCGAATACGGAGTAGATCAATGTTTGACGTATTTCTCATTAGAGCGTTATCAATTTTGCGAAACAGCGTAAATATCGATTGTGTTGAAGGAAGTAAACGTTATTTTACAAATTTTACCGAATAAGAAGCTACTGCTAGTATTTTTATTAAACAGCCCAACAAGCGTATTGATGCGAATTTCGCCATTAGCATGAAATGAGATGATTTTCGGATTGTTTTGCGAAAATAAAATCATCCGAGTTGGATGCTTCGATCTCTCAATCTCGAATGTTTATCCTAGTGAAACCGTGCAGAACGAAGTGAGAAAACGAGGCATCCGAGTCGTGTTCCCTTCCCATTGCTTTTGTATACTCATCGAGCAAATTGCAATTGCGCAAGCTACAAAATAAATCTCAGCTGGTAATAAAAGTCGTGGCATCCTGTAGACACAGCATTACTCCCGATCAATCATCCGCAAACACTCGGGCAATTATCGCAAATAAAATCATAGCTGTTCGTCCCGCGTGTACCACTCGGCACGCATTATCCTTTGCACTGACACGAGTAATCTTCAGCATCACTTGCGCTGGCCCGAGAGTTAGATAATACGCGGTACGTTGGATGCGGATGAAACCTCAATGTATGTTTTCCTGTAGTCGGATATTCGTTTCATGTGTCGAACTCATATGGGATGTATGATTTTCTTTACCAGTGACCATTTAGTGGATTTTCCACGAGATACTATCTATTTCATTTACATGAATGGTGAATGATCAATTAGGTTCATCAGGGTGTAATATATTACAGTCTAAATTGGACATATTTTTAGCTTGCTTGCTTCGCATCACCATCGAAATCGGCTTTGCATCCACCAAAAGAGCATCTACTTTAAGAATCGTTGGATACAAATATGTATAGTAGCCATGTTGGATTGAGAAATTAGTTCACACTTTTTCAAAGTAGGATTTACTTGCCCTTAGATCATTGATTTTCAAAAACTACTATACGCAAAACGTATACACTCCAAAATTGAGCGCCAATTTTATCCTCACGAATCTACGCATTATAGTTTGATCAATATGCCTTGCAAACAAACGAAGAATCGCGACGGCGGTTCGTCAAAGTCATACATCCATTCAGCGCCAGGATATACTTGTTTCAGTGTGCATTGCGTCAGTCTCGGCGCATCAGCCGAAGCAATCATTGGCAGCTCGCCGAAACAAAAGCAAGAGGAGAGAAGCTGTGCTCAGGCAAAACGAGTTCGGAGCGAGAAATTGGCAGCCTCGAGGATTCCTGGCTCAGCGGAAGAGACGAAGATGCATTATTACGTCACGCCTAACCTGAATCTTTAATAATCGGGCCGCGTCTCGTGGCAGCCGGGAATCGTGGGATCGACTCCTGCACTCCTCGTTTCAAATTGGAAATTCTCCAGTCACGCGGCGTGCTGCATCTCTCAATTCTTTTTCTCTTTAGTCTTCCTCACTATAGTCTCTTCAACTTCTGCTGCTGCTGCTGCTGCTGCTGTTTCTCGCCCAGATACGCACGCGAGTGTGCATGTCTTATGCGGCAGCTCAACTTTTTTATTCTGCATTTTTTCCTCGATTTCTCTAGAATTTTCCGACTATTGAAGTGTATTGCGTTATTTGTTGGTTAACCTTTCATCTTATTCGACTCATTTAATTTATATTATTATAATATCTAATGTATGAATACGATTAATTCATAATTATGCTTTGGGTGCGAGATGCTTATGGTGTAATTAGACCTCGCTGGGGATTGAAAAAAGTAATTGTAGACAACCATGTCTACATCGAGGACGTAATAAAGAACAATATAATCTTTCGAGTAATTAGTGATTTACAAAATATATGAAAAAGAGGATAGGAATATTGTACCATCTCTGTACTGATTATACGTTCTTTCAAGTTATTATTGGCTATTCGTTACTGTTATTGACATAACTCAAAGAATATACAATCTTTGATTGGTCTACTTATGCATTCGATAAAATTAAATCACAAAGGTTAAGATTAACGAAATGAGATCATGCAGAAAATTATCAGTGGTAACTTGGCAATTTTAGTAAAATTTGATATTGATATCTCTCGGAAACGTTGGGTCAGAAGACCCGAATGTTTAAAAAGGCCAATAACCGATCTTTCAATATCCTCAACCAGTCGACTCATGCCTGAAATTCGAATATTTAATTATATTCAAATTATTTCAAATTCGTATTCACGCGTGAATGCTTCATTTCGCTCGGTTTCAAATTGAAGTTAAATATTAATATTAAAATCTACGGAGTTAAAAGTGACGAATTGGATACTTGATATCGAGTGAGCGTGCATATGAAATTTTTCGATCATGCATTATGAATGTACCGGCTCTATGTCATGCATGGAACCAATTTCCTTTCAACCTTTATGACGTTAATTGATAGAATCTATTCGAATTCCATTCCTGACAAAGCTTCTGCGAAATGAGCTTGCTACTGCGACAAAAATTATCATCTAATCGAATAAAGTTACACTTCCATGGTTTTGTAAAAAGCAATGAGTTATTGAGAATCTTTTTAGCCATAGAATCGTCTCATATCTAACACCCAAGGCTACCAGAATGAATCTTCATTATCGCGAGCTACCAATAAAGCCAAACTTTGTCAATACTTCGAAGCCCACATCGACGTCGGCAAACGAATAACCGACAAACTCGGCTACTCTCCTTATTTATTTCGCGACATCTTTAAGCGTCTTATAAAAGTTTCTCTAGCGTCTGTAGAGCCCGTCAAACTCGCTGTGATATAATTATTTTTCGCGTCCCCGGGAAAATCCAGCCGTTGTCCCAGAGACACAAAGCCGGATAATTCAGGGTGATTGGCAGACGGGCGCGAGACTCTCCTCCAGTCCCACTGCTCTCGAATGACTAATGAAATTTCAGGCGCGTCCCGGTTAGTCCGAGCGGAAGTCAAGTTTTGCCCGGCTGAAAATCAAAGCTGGAATAGAGGGTAGAGAGGAGAGACGGTGGGGGGGGGGAGAGACTCGATGAATTATGCTCGGCGGTTTTCTCGATATTCCGCGAGCACAATGTCCTCGTGAGCTTCCTTTTCCTCTCGATGAAATGACGCTCCGCCAGCGATTCACCAATGTAATTTTAATAAGTCACGCCAGAGCGAGCCTCGCTTTCTCTCTATCCGAATGGCCATTTCTTTACGGCTGTTTTTTTTTCATCATGCTGCGTTTCCTGGTAGCACGTGTCACGGTGATTCTTTTTTCGCGAACGAGGAAAGGGAATTTATCGCGAATCGCATTGAAAATTCATATTTCTCCGAGGACGAGATAGTACGGGAATAATTAGATGACTCTTCCCTAACGAGCTTTTGGTTGCTATATACAATTTCTCTGTTACGACAAATACTGAAAGTAGTTATACAGATCGTATGAAAAGTTTGGTATTCATTACTGGCAGCATTCAAACAAGGTTCTCGGCTAGTTCCATGTTCGATCCAATTTACCTTCTATCGAATAATTGAATTCCAGGTTGACCATTGGTCCGCGGTAGAATCGATATTGGACAGTAATAATATACGTGTATATATACATGCTACGTAAATCGAAGCAATTCGTTGTGTAATTAACTTATTGAAGGAATTTGTAATAAATTGAAAGTAGCAATTAGCAACAATTCAACTAGCACAGGACACTGATCAAATTGACGAATGCCGATTTTATATTTTAAGATTTGATTATCAATTTGGCATAATGTCATAGGGTTGCTTAAATATTGCAGCCAGTCCTCAATCAACATAAGCTCATTAGTTCACGATATGCAACTGTATATGCGGTTACTATGTAAATCGCGCGAGTCAATCGATGTTAGAGCATAATAGAACATTTATAACTCACGACTGAGCCAAACTCGATAGAGAGGAAATTGAACTCACCTGTAACATAAAAGGAAAACATAATTAGTCAAATATCAGATTACCCATTCAATTTTGAATGTGCCAAATTTAGGAGACTCGCAAAACTCATAGATACATACGAATATACGATATAATATATTATTGATATTAATTCATCAACCACAAAATGTAAATTCAATCTGAAACATTAAAGATAGAATAATCAGAGAAGCGGAGAATTGAATTTAACTATTTGATTTCCAATCATCATCGTCGTTCTCCGAAGCCAACTTCTAAGGCTTCAAAGCTGTATACATGTCAAAGTCTGTTGGTATCCAATTAGATCGATGATATTTCTTAAAGTACCAGACCGACCGTTAAACAACTACAAAGATGTTTCAGACAGTTTTCTATTCAATTTTCATATTGGTGAATAGGATCAGAATTTTAACCGAGAAAAACTCGATTGCTCTGCTGGTTCTCAAACGAGCATACAGAAATTCTTCCCGAGTTCCATTGTCACTATTTCTCGATGGATCCCCAACTCACCATCATACGCCTTAGTAATTTTTTTATCAATCAACTGCTCACCCGACTTTTCCGTACTCTGTCGCTCTCGAATGAAATTTACTTTAGACCCATTGTGGAGGGAGATCGTACAAGAAAATACTGTAATTTTCACATGGCTGAACCTCGAGAGCATGAATAACTTCGCGGACGATCCTTCTACGCAAGTCATAAAAGTTTCCCGCGGTGTCTGGAAATATATTTCGAAAAGCAAATAACTCGCTACTACGCATTCGAGTTCGCGACAATATCCATCCAGTTTTTACCCGTAGTTCGCGATCCGAGTCGCTGGCGAGCGAAAGATTGTTTGGAAGCGCGCGCGCGCGTCACCTCGCAGCCGACTCGACTATCGCCCCGTGCATAGATTACTGATTTACAACGGTTGCGCGCGCGAGGATTGATCAAGTTTGCATATTCGCGAGAGGCAGCGCATTAGCTCTCTCGGGTGCACGTCGGGGTTGTTGCATATATGCGCGCAGATGCGCATTTTCGTGCGCGGAACACGCGGGGGAAACTCGCTGCCGCGATCAGCGAGCCGAGGCCATGGAAATGCGCTTAACGGCTAATTAACCGCTTTCCCGGACTTATCCTGCCCCCTCTGCGCCCGTCTCCTTTTTTTTCCGCTCTCTTTCGCCGATGCGAAAGCTCTTGTCGCCCGCGCGCATCTTCCGCTTCTTCGCGATCGTTTATGATTGAGCGAACGCTTCATCAGACACCCACAAGGTTGCCAGTACGGAGATGTCGCCGCCATTGAGGGAAAACCGCTGCTGAATGCATTAACGGAATGCTTTCTTGAAGGGATTTCAAGAACGACGGTTGATACGTAAAAGTGAGAATTCATTCAGATACAAACTCCGACGGCTCGATATGGAATCCATTTCCAACAATTTTAATCGCACCAATCGGGGATTCAATCGAAGTAAAATTCGTGTGCTGTGCGAATCATGAGGAATTTCGGCCCTCCGAATTTTCGCGACGAGTGGATTCTTTTTCCAGCGAGAATAAATCTTTGTGTGAAAATTATCATAACTCCGAGCCAGGCGCGGAGAAGCCCTACGGTGTTTCATGCGCATACCTTTCAGAGACGTGCGAATATGCGAGTGAAAGCCAGAGCTCGCGAAATAATTGAGGAGGGTCGCCGCGGCGAGTATATATACTGCGTCAAAATACAGCGAGGGGACGTGTGGCACGTGTTATTTTTTTCCACCTCTCGTCGAAACTCGTTTGGATGCGATGTGATTGAAACGTGACGGAAGTAGGAAGCAAGAGGGAGCAAACCCACTCGCTCCTCTCGTTGTATATGCCTCTCGACGACGACGGGGGCTGGCTCTTTTCGATTGCTCGCGATGTTTGCACATACGCTCGCATATTGAACGCTTCCGATATGTGAATTATTTATGGCTTTTCTGTGGCGTCGATTTAATTGAAGCCCCAGCCAGCGAATACTATAGATGTATCCAATTGTCACGTGACTCTGCTTTTCTCTCTTCCCAGCCTATCAACTGATCCACCTCCTGAAGAACAATCGACTACATCCAGAATACTCGTTTTCGTGAGCCAACTAGCCTTCGGGGAGAGCGTATCTAACTACCGGAGCCGTCAGTGCGGAAATTACATAAATTTGAATGTTTCCCCGAACAATGTGATCAAATAATTTAATTCCTAGTACAGTTTTTCTTTCGAAACCGATAGTTTATATAATTCATTGCTGTAAGAAAGTTCGATTATGCCACGACGATTCTAATAATTATCGTGACGCAACGTAACTGTCAAGCCACTTGGCGACTGAATTAAGAGCGTAATAAAGTTGTGAATTGAATTGAGGTGTACGGCGGGTAGACAAAAAACAACTACGTTACAAGAGCAATCAAAATTTTTTGGAACTTCAGATAAACTCTTTCTAAGATATAATAATATTTATGTATCCTCATTTGATTCAATCTGTTGTTATTCTAATTCAATTGGGGTGATAATAAGATTATACTGTACTTGAAACAAGCATAATTTGAATTCTAGTACATTTTAATAAACAATCAATTGGAATATGTAATGCAAGTCATTGTGCATCGATATTCAATGATTCATCTATTGCCGATACTGTAGTCATCAATGTCAATACACGGGTGACTCAAAGAAATACAGCGGATTAGATAAAAGCGACTGTTCCTTGAGTATTCCCATGGAAAAGCGCATACAACGGGTGATAATCTGACGATAACGGGCTCGATCAAAAGCCATCAGCTCGTAATTAGCGAGCCTCAAACGAAGTCAATGTCGAAGTTGGCTGCGTAGCGCAAACATCAAGAGATAGATAGAGATAGATAGATAGAGAGAGAGAGAGAAAGCTAGTGTCGGGGGTAAAAAGAAGAGGAGCAGTGGCAATCAGTGCAGCTCCTAAATCGCTCGCGATTCCCCTCACAAAGCCCGCCATTAATTATCAGCGTGTCAATTAATTAAACGGCAGCGCGAGCAGCGAGCGCGCGCGCGCGGCAAGTTGGCTGGTGCGCTATCTGCTCGCCCGCCCGCCTCTATTTTCATCCACTTGTGCGGTCGCGCCACGATTCGCTCCCTCCTCCCCCCTTTTGTTTGAATCGGCCGCCGCGGCTCTTTCGCCATTATGTATACGCCTCCGAGCCCCGTATAATTTCCCAAAGCGCCGGGGCTTCTCATTTGCACTTGGACTTTATATAACGGGCCTGGCGCGAGCGAGCGAGCGAGCGACTCTGCGATGCCCCTTGTGCAGAGACGTCGCCGCGCATGCCTACCTGCTCTAGCGCGTCAATGGCTGCAGCGTCGCGCCGCCGTTTCCGGGCTTTCCACACAAATTAACCGGGCAGATGTATATGTATATACACATACACACGTACATATCCATATATGCGCGGTAACGCGCGCGCGCGAGCTCGGCTCGGACAAAAGTGACTCGTTAGCGCGAGTTCACTCGATGCCCTGCCGGCGCGATCTGCTCCCGCAGCTCAAACGTGTTTTTGCCGCTATTCTATCTTATCGAGCTCGCCGATGCGCGCACGCGCTGCAGCGGCCGATAATTCGCGGTCATCCGGATGAAAGAGATCCTCTTGCCGAGCAGCGGCTGCAACGCACTTGAAACTCTCTGTTTCTCCCTTTCGAACCGCAGTCGGCATTGGGGGGAGGGCAAAAATCTCTTTCACCGGATCAACGTCATTCCACGAGCGCCGCGGCAATCCTGCCGCGCTCGCACCAATCAATTTCCACTCATCCGAGCGCGAAAAGCCCGGACAAAGCGCCCGACCCACTACGCTCATTCTATTTCTCTGTCTTTGACCAAATCACGCGATCGCTGGTTCATCGAAGATATATTCTCGGGGAGCCCCCGCGTCGGTGGCCAGCTCCAAATCCGCGGGTCGCGTGCGTTTTGTGCGCCGGCGCGTTTTCAATTCTCCCCGGCGTACGTGCTGATGATGCTCCGCGACGAGTAGGGTCGACGGGACGAAAGGGGTTGTGTCAGGTCGCGGGGTTCGGCGAAAAGCGAAAGGGCACTGGGAACCCTTTGACCGAGACTCCGTACACAATATAATATGCCAATTAAGAAGCGGACAATGGAGAGGACTCGCCGATTTTGTTTGTCCTACATAATTAATCCGCGCGAACGGAGAAATTTTTTCCTTCCTCTCCCTCCTTTCCACAAGGCTCTGGGCCGTTGGCGGGTGAAAAGCGCGAAATGAAAGTAGCGTCGCAGCCATCCGCTCCTACCCCGCCAGCTCAAGTCGGCCCTTTCAATTAGCATTTTTCAATTAAGAGCCATGAAAGCCGGGAATCCCTCGGCCGCGCGCGGCGAAGGAGCCATTCATTTCGTAAATCGCGCGGAGAGCTGCAAAGCCCCGGAGCCGTTGTCTCTGCCGAGTGGCTCCTCTGCGACTTGGAACTATTTTCGTCCCTCTGCACGCTCTCTTTCTCTCTCTCTCACTCTTTCGCGCTCACTCTCTGGCTATTTCGGCTGCGCGCGACAGAGAGCTTGTTGTCATTCAAATCCGGCAAACTTTGATGAATGCGCCCGAACCAACGGGATTTTTTCGTCTCCGGCCTCGCGGCGTCGCGGAGTAATTTAGTTTATCGAGTGGCTGAGTGCGAATGGCTTTGGCTCCACTTTGTTTTTGAAGGCTCCGCTAATTCGATCCCCCTTTTGAGAGACTTACCGAGAGCTTCGAGTATTTAGCCCTAAGTGGGGTCAGAATATACACGATTCGATTACTCAAACTCCTTGGATAAGTCGGCGAATTGAAATCCGTTGATAATGGCTCCGGTTCAAGCCGCGCCAAAGGGGAAAAATTGGAGAGGAAAATCCCGACTCCACGTGAGGAGGAGTATAATTTTTCGAGAGCACGCGCACACGTGATACAATGATTAATCGCTCGTACAAACAGGGAGCGTAATAAAATCACTAGAACCCAATTAGGGAGGGGTTGAAAATCGCTCTGGGGCGTCGTCGGGAAAAAAATGTAAATATATTACGGCGAATGTCCGAGTAATCACGGCGTAATTTTCAAAGGCCATTAACGCCCGCTCCTTGCGAACGCGGCGTGTTCCAAAGAAGCAGAGGAGAAAAAAAGCTCTGGAGAGCGGCGTTTTCGAGCCACACGCGAGTTAATAACTGAATTTTCGTCCCTCCCACAGCTTCTATCCATATAACGAAAAGCCAGCCGGAGGCGAGCGGCCAAACGAGAACGTAATTCTCGGGGTCCGTGCAGTATAGCACAAGCCGCGTGTGTGAGCGCGTACAACGAATCGCTGAAAGTGCGGGAATAAATAATGAAGGAGATTAATGCGAGTGTCGCGCGCGCGACGTCCTAATAATGAAATACGAAGGACGCGGGGGAGGCGCGAGCTGCTGGGATCCGACGCGCGCGGCAAAAGGAAGAGAGACGTGCGCCGCGCGGCAAATAAATTGAGCGCCTCCAGCGGTTGGGAGAAGGAGATTTCCTAGTTCAGTATCAGCCGATCGCGCGGAAAAGGAATAAATCAGCGTCGCCGGATTGAAATTGCGCCTTGGCACATTTGAAACGGACCGCAACAGTAGCTCGGAGCTTCGAAAGCCAGCGGGCCAATGTTTTCCTCACTCTTTCCCGGACGTTTCCAAGTTTTTTACATTCCCCCCAGCACCGACTCGTTTTTCTTGTCTTTGCCACTGTCGGAACTTGGTTGATCGGGTCTTGTGCACTAATGACCGAAAATATATAGGCAAAGGTAAAAAAAACAGCGTACTTTAGCCCATCGATTCGTATACGCGCAGGTGCAGATTGCTGCAGTCAATCCGAGTTCCGAATCTCATTGGTGTCGCGACGAGGTTCGATAGCCAGCCGATGGTTTAGCGTCAAAGGCTCGGCTATCCTACCTGCGCTTCACTGACGAGTCCAATTGGGACGAAACGATTGGCCGCCCAACGACACGTACTCGCTCGCTACATCTGACCGAAGCCCTATGTATATGTATACATAACCACTATGTCGCTGCCGCCGCTCCTTCGCCCGGCTCCGCAATCCCAACCTTACCTATGTTTCATCTGGTTGGACATCGCGTCACACGTCATGACTATCGTGTAGTGATCGACCATTGGGGGACTGAGTGATCCGCCGCCCACAGATCCGATGACACGCCTTTTCCCCTCTGCGGTTTATCTAATGAGCACACCTCACTAGGCGAATATTTTAGATTGAATACCAGTTCGGATCGACCATTGCTGGATCTATTTCATAAAAACTAATAGAGTTTGTTATACTTTCATCACGTTTTCCCACTATTTCAAAGTTTTTTTACAGCCACAACAGATCGAATCGAGCTGTGTACCCAATACACCTTCCTTGTTTGGGTCGAGATTAGCTAATGCAACCACAAACAGTTGTCAAGCAAATAGCTAACTCACGTTAATTAAGTCGGAAGTGATCTGACAAGGACGGAGTCAGTTTTTCTCAGATTAGCGGCATGTTGAGTAATTGAATGAGCCCGAGGAGAGCAGTGCTATTCAACGCTCGGCTGCTTTTTAAACGCTTGCTTTGGCGGGATTCCATTCTTTATCCTTAAGTGGCAGATCTCGAGCTTTCTCACGTCCCTTTTGTGCGGCGCGTGCGACTCTGCTTCGCGCACTCGTCCTGTCAAAACAAGCCAACTTCGAGGCCGCAAACAATGTCAGCGACGCCGTGTCAAGGCGGCGGCGAGCGCGGCTGCACTTGAACCTCGATTAAAATAACAATTGAGCGCTGTTATACAAATGCTTCTGTTCCTTATCTGTGCTTCAGCGAGACATGTGCAACGGTATCGGTGTTTGCCAAGGGGATCCTAGTCAACGTATCTACAAGTGTGGCGAATATATATCTTTGACGTTTTTTTTGCGCGACGCTGATTAGGCCAAGGCAATTCGTACTTCATTATCCAGATTAATCTCCGACATTTATGGCAAACAAGATCCAAAGATCTACGTGTTTTGCCTCCCTTACGCAACGCTCGCATCCTGCGACTTTAATCGTGAAGAATTTATTTCTCGTTTCGTTGCAGATGGAGTATTGCCAAAACCATTAAGAATGGAGTATCTCAAAGGAAAACCAATTATCGAGAAAGAGTCAGTTTATAATGCGGTCGGAGTGCGGTGTTCTTTTAATTGATGCTCTCTAAATTCCTTACAGTGAAATCTCACTGTAATACAGTGAAAATTCACTGTAAGTTTCAGTGTAATGTCGCTCACTGTATTACAGTGAATATTCACTGTAACATACAGTGAAAATTGTTAACTGTAGTTACAGTGAAAATTGTTGACTGTAGTTACAGTGAAAATTGACTGTAGTTACAGTGAATATTCACTGTAGTTACAGTGGATACTGATTGTAGTTACAAAAAATATTCACCATAAGAAGGTTAGGAATGGGTTACGGTGTACCTATATATATATACGGGATTGCTGAATTCATCGAAACTGGTGATACTCGGTCGGAAAAATCGTTCAGCTACTTACTGGGCATTAACGAGAGTTGCAGCTCACTCTCAGACTGCTTACACAACAGCTCTGCACTAGTAAAATCAACGCAGATCCCTCAATTCAAAACTAGCTATACACTAGCAGCAGAGGAGTTGAGTTGTACAATCTATAACACTTGTTCACTGCAGCTACAGCTCACTCGAACTGAACTGAGCTAACCAGAGCTGACTCTGTTTACTCTTTACACTTTCTTAGTGCATATGCCAATCTCCGAATCTCTGCACTTGTTCTGGCTATCAACATCAACCACCAAACACAAAGTCACAATGCCCGAATGCCGCTTGACCGAGCATTCGCAGTACATATGTTCGACTGTCGACTCGGAAGCTCTTCTCTCGACGGGGCCCGGAGTTGAACTGACGAGATTTTTCATTGAGCTAACTGCAGTTACAGTGAGTATTCACTGTAGCTACAGTGAGATTTCACTATAACTACAGTGAAAATATTCCAACTGTATGTTACAGTGAAATTCCACTGTAACTACAGTGAAAATTTTCTAACTGTATGTTACAGTGAATATTCACTGTAACTACAGTGAACAATCACTGTAAGTACAGTGAAAAATGTTTCACTGTAGCTTACAGTGAGATTTTCACTGTAAGAAATTTAGAGAGTGCATAAATTCATAAAACATCAATTACGGCTTACAGCCTCTTGCTCGGATGAAAAAGGCCATTGTCAAACAAATCGCAGCGCGAAGCCGAGGAGAAAGCAAACGCGGAAACGAAAGAAGGGGTATATGCGCACGTATAACAGCCGAGATCGAAGAGGGGACTGTACAGCCACCTATATCTCGATGGGGCAATATTTCCCAGGGTCTAATATAATATCGCCACTCTAATTGGCCACTGCCCGGGGGTAATCCTTATTTATGGAAGCCCGGGCTTCTTGCTCGAGAGGTTCGTCGATATGATTTTTCCCCCGCTCGTCCGCGAGGCTGTCTTTTTAGTCGACGATTTTCCAAAGGAACGAAGGCGACGACAGGGAGCCGCACAAAAAAATTCCCTCAATCGTGGCGCTTTTTCGTATACCCTATCTGGCAGTTTCCTGCTCGCCCTTCAACCAACAGTTCGACGTTGGTTGAAGGGCGCGTTATTAGCATCAGGTACACTTTACGGAATCGGAGGCGCTGTACAGTCTACTTGTCATCTCGCTGGACACTAAAGATTAATGACGCTTGCTTTTGATGATGCCGGCTGTCGTTTGCGTATTACTCCTTTTCGTTTCTCGGCCGTTTAATGATGCGTAATAATGATCGAGATCATGGTGAAACTAAACGTGACATAATTTGTTTAGTGGAAGAGATCAGAGCCGTTTCCAACTAGCAGTTAACGAATGCCGCTATTTATTTTTTAGAAAATCGGGAAAGCCTTGCTTAATTTATTAAAGCGAGGCAATTTCGTCAAAGTGATAGAGGCTGTAAATTCATAGCATGTTTTATAAAACCATTTAGAGTATAATCTGCACGAGAACAACGGATATATTTACAGTAATATCGCACATGCTAGTGTAGCCGAAATCAGTGCTTCGAACGAAATCTAACGAATAAACAACACAGCAAGAAAAAGCAAATTTCAAACACATGTTACAAAACGGAAATTGATTAGTCATAACGATTACTTAATCTATTAAAACGTTGACATTCGCATTCAATCATGTTTTTTGTGAGCGACTGTCTGTTCAACGGAAATACATTTCCGTTCATTCAATTTCCATAATCACGGACAATGTAATTTCCTCTTCAATATTCACACGACGAGGTGTGATTTTTCAATATTTGAAAAACAATAAAACTCGAGGTTTAGTTTCCTTATTCCATGCGATTAAATTTAAAAAGCCACTCTACGCGTATATCGATTTGAAAGAAAATTCCTTATCTTTACCATGGATGTACATGCACCATTCCAAGAGTGAACGTGAGAAGCAAAAAACAAACTACCTAATAGCAGCGAATGAAAGTCCAAACGGGCAACAAGTTCACCTGAATTGAGCGCGGCAATCAAAAGACACCGGGAAGATCGAGCGAGAAGCGCAAAAGCAGAGCACGCACGCGGAAAACGAGATCAGAGCTCGTCGGTCCGAGCGAGCGCGGCATGGCGAGTGTAACGGACCTCTAATCTATCACCTCCGGGGAAAAATTCCGTGAAAGAATCGATTACGAAAAGAAAGCGTGCCGCTGCTCCGGATAAATCATTTTTTACCAGGGGCCGCTCGGGCATTTCACCGTGGCGACGACTTTCTCGCCGCGGCGATATTTTCTATACACATGCGCGCACGTGCGCATTACATATGTGTATGTGTGTATATATATCGAAGATTTTTGCCATTCCACGGCAGAGACAATGGCGCCCATATAGGTGTGTGCTCGCGGGCTTTGTTGCACTCACGGAAAATTCTCCACGTTGCGTCACGTGCGATAGAGTCGTCGATCGGTCCGTTCCTTCGCGTACCGCTAAATGGATGTGATATGTGGGTTTTTGTTATACGGGCGAGAACTTCCCAGAATGCCTGTGCGCCGACTGCGGGACAAGTCTTTCTTCGCGCGCGCACGCGTCAATGGCAGTCCGTCATTCCACCCCATCGGCGAGGACGTTTAAATTGAAATAAGATATACTGATGGAAATCTCCTTGCGACTTGCGAATACACACCGTCAAAGACATGTTAAATAGTTCGAAAGACATACCAGGAACAATAATTCTTTGGAATTTTCGCACGACTTGTCGCGCAAATGTGAAAACTCCGATGAAAATAGGATAACAGGGGAAGTTATTTATGCGAGAAGTTTCGTGTGCTCAGCATCAACCAACTGTACGGGAACATTTCAAATATACCGCCAATAAAAAAGTCCGACACACACAGAGAGTGACGGCAATCCGGATACTATAAGGGATACATCCAACACGCCCACGGTATAAAGTAAGAAAAGGAACGAGCAAAAGAAGAAGAATATAAGAAGAGCATTCAATTTGAACGGACAAATTGTCGCGCGGTTGATCGCTTCGTCTTCGTGATATAATTGGATATTATAGAGCAGTAAATTAAGCGAATCTCGGTGGCTGGTCAAGATGACGACACGACGATAATATCCGGTTGGCAGGCTTTCAAAACCAGCGGGAATGTGTCCCGGCTACTCCGCATCGGCTATACACGCGTCCGCTTTGATTTCTCGGCCGTGGCGAACGATACCGTGCACACGTTATGAGTGGACGCGTGCGCGCGCGCGCGACCGACCAACCGACCAACCGACCGAGTCAAAGAAGGCGGTTTAGAAAATTTATCGGCTCGGGGGGAAAACCCGTTCGCGCGCAAGCGAGCAACTATCCTCTCCGAGTAATGGCCTGACCCTGATTTATATGCGTATCTTCGGGGGAAAAAAAAGGAAAAATTTGTGTTTACAGAGTTCAGCGCTTATTTACTGGCTTATGTAGGGTGAGTCGGCCACGAGTGACCTCCGTGGGAATCGCCTCTGCGTCCGATCTCGTTTGGGAGATGTTCCCGGATACGCCGGATCTTCTATTTCGCACGACAAGGATCGCCGCTACGAATTATTCAGAGATGCTGCGCGTCGGATAAATTTTTTTCGATTCGACGCGCGCGAAGCACACTTTTAGAATCGGGATTAGCAGATTTCTGCAATGAATGGATTTGTAATGGACAGGTACACGCTCGGCGATACGATACCATTCTTTCATGACCCATTTATGTGATCGGCCATGATAAATGCGTCCTTTCCACGCGTTTAATGGAATAATAAATCAATCCATCAGTTCATTGATTCAGTGCCCCATTGGAAATCTCTCGCTCTCCCTATCTTTCTCTCTTTCCATTTTTCAGACCATTCGACAATTGTACGCCGGAGCGCCGTCGTAAATCATTATCGCAACTCAAATGAAATCGTAATTATATCTGTGTAGGAATAAATTATCCAGCCAGTTGGTGCGGTGATCTATTGTCGTACAATAAAACGACGCCGCAGCTTCGCAGAAATATAGGTCGATTCATCAGGGGACGTCGAGACGCATCCGTAAATAAGCGACGTCGGCTGCAAATCTTTTGTCTCCATTAAAAGACCAATCGGAGCACTTATCCGCCGGGCATCGCGCTACAGGGAAGATCTCGAGGGTCGAAACGGCAAAAAAGTGAGAAATCTAGAGGTCATTGTAAATCACGGCGCGCCGAGTGGGTAATTCGATTGCGCCCAACTCTCCGCGGGACTCGATAGCGTGAAAAATCACACTCCTCCCCCGATACAAAGTCCCCCCGCGGCCGGCGCCTCCCACGCGAGTGGGGAAACGACACATCAGTATAATTGCAGCTCGGGCTTTTCCGTACACACCGCAGCGAACGGCGCGCGCGGATAAATCCCATTCGAATCGGACACGCGCTGCGGCGATTGTGCAATGAGTCCACGGGGGTAGGGGGAGCTCGTTGCAGGAATTATGCGCGCGCGCAGTCCTTCAAAATTCGCGATAGCGGCGTATAGCGCGCGGCGCGCGTATATGAAGCAGCAGGAGCCAAGGACGCCGGAGAAAGCCCGCGCGGCGCGCGAGACTCGCTCGCGGCCCCGATCGCCTTCCGAGATGCAAGACCGGCAGCTCAGCGCCAGCCCCCCATATAACCCAGATAGCCGCGCGGCTAGAACGGCTTTATCCGCGCGCGCGATCTCCATCGTGCGCTCATGAGAGAGCGAGCGAGTGAGCGAACGCGCCGATAAAAACGCGAGCCGCGATCCGGCCGATTCCTCTTCTCTCGCCGTCTCCGCGCGCGCGCCTCACTTTTATATTCCCCTCCTGCCGTCACACCTGCGGCGCCCGCGCGTTTCTCCGTTCAGCCGAATAATCCACGTGTGTGTGTGTGTGTGTATGTACACACACACTACTTTTCGATATCCCCGAGCTCGAGTGAGGCTCGTTTATCTTTATTACGACTCACGCCTCTTATGCGCCGAGAACACACCTCCCCCTCTCCCAACCGTTTGGATGGGAGCATTAGCTTTTCCGAACGGTATTGTGCGCTGCGGAGGATCGCCTTTATTCACGACTCGAGCGTGTTTCGGATCGCCGAGCGTTTGGGAGGCTGTTTCTCGATGACCAGTTCACGTGCGACGCGGGGTCGAAAGTTTCTCACCGAGAAATTACCCGGTTGAAGCGTTGAATTGTGGCGCGCGCGCGGCTCTGCTCTCGCATATAACGTCGGGGAAATTTTAATAAGTCGCGAGGCCGGGATTCGCGCGCATTAATATTTTACACGAAACCGAGACCCGGTTTCACTTCACCGCCAAGTTAAATTAAACATTCGAATGTAATTCCTCGGCATATACACGGGGTGAAAGTTTTATTTTTCCCGATTATTAATAAAATTCAAAGCGACGTCGAAATGAACGCGCGGCCCCGTCCACGTGCTTGGGGAACTTGAATAACCAAAGCTGCAGGCATATGAAATTTATCGTTGGCCGCGGAGCTCGTGCATTATTCATGGTAAAAGTCGCCGTTGTTATACGGAGTTTGTAATGCGTATCTCGGCCGGCCAACTGTTTGGCCCCGATGATGTAAACTCAATTTCGCGCGAGACAATGATAGCGGCCACGTGTCTACGCGCGGCGGCGGCGAAGGGAACGAAATCGCTAATCCGCCTCGCGCGCAGCCTATAGCCGGCTCTCTCGCGCCGGCTCGCTAATTGAAACAGGAGTCATAATTAAAAGTTCCGAGTGGAGCAGCGAGCTGCAGCCCCGGTGGCACGCGAAAAATACACAAAACGTCGCTAAACTATGCGCCCGGCAGCCGCGGCAGCGAGAGTTCGGGAAATAGAGCAGCCCCGGCCATTGTGAACGCGATCCGCTTGGCAAAGCCGTGCGCGAGCTGGCAACCGAATGAAAAGAGAGCAGCAGCTAGCGCATAAAGAACGTATATAACGAGGAAGAGAGAGAGAGAGAGAGAAAGAGAGAAAAGGAGGGGAAAAAAGAACGCTGGAATAATTCGAAAAGAAAACAGAAATCTCGGCCGGCTCGTTGACCCCCGCACCCGCGCGCGCCTTTTTCCTAAACCCGTTCGAAACTTTTTAATTGCGAGGTTCACCGGGGCGAACAGGGCTATCCAATTTGCCCGAATGGCTTCCCCCACCCCCGACAGCAGCATGCCGAACGTGACGCTCTTTCTCCCTCGCCCTCGCCGACTTTTTCATCGTCGATTGTACACACGCGTCTTGCTGCACGGCCAAAGATTCTGATTGTCCGTTCATAGCCGGTGCCTAGCCGGGCGATCCATTTTTTCTCTCCTCGGCCCACGTGTGGCTTCTCTCCCTTTGCAGCTGAAGGGGTCGGCTGGGTCCGGGAAGTTGGTGGGCGGGCGCACGGGCGTGTACTGGGCAAGTCGCGGCGAACTCACCGGCGCGGCGCGGCGATTTACTCGGGGAATTCAATCGGAGGGGGGCGAGTCGGTCCTCGTGCCTCCCCTGCGATATACCCCGAGAGCACACGACGTTTATTCAAGCTGCCGGGCGCGAGAAATCCTATTTGGGCACGAGCCATTCTTTTCCCCCCGATTGCCCTTGATTACCCGTGGCAGCTCTCACTCGGATACTCGGCGTATAAATCCTGATGGAATTCGCCGGCAAAGGGGGATATATACATCCGCATCGTTCGACTCGCGCGGCGGTCCAAGATTCGCGCGCGGCGTCGACAGGCTGAACGCCCGTAAATTCAGCGCGCATCTCTCAAAATCGAAAAGAGGGAAAAAGAGCCGCGAGAGAGAGAGCCCGAGTGAATGGTTAATGCCCTGATCAATACATCAATCGCGCGAGCTCGTCGGTGTGCTCGCTCCCCCGCGCGCTCACGTGCCGTTAAAGAAAAAGTCTCGCCCGTAAGAGGGAGGAAAAGCGTCGGTTGGTTGGTCGGTTGGTTGGGGCACGGGGGGCGCAGAGTTGGGAGGGGTTGCGCGCGAGTGCGAGTGGAAAGCGGCGAGGTCACGAAGCGCCGTAACCCGGGACGGAAGCGTGTTTGCGCGGCGGTATCGACGCGCGATCGTAACCCGCCCGAGCACGTATACGTTATATACGTCAGAGTCGTTAAACGGGCGAGTAGCGCATCCCCCGGTAAATATATATGTATCTATTCGTGTGTGTGTGTGTGTGTGTGTGTGTGTGTGTGTGTGTGTGTGTGTGTGTGTGTGTGTGTGTGTATATATATATGAACGTCCGATCGATCCCTTTCAGCCACGGAGCACAGCCCAACCCGAAACACGAAGCCGCGAAAACGTGCGTTACCTGTCGAGTGGACTCCTCATGTGATTGGGACTCCCCCCGTAATTCGCTTGTGTCCGACGCTCCAGGGAAACTCGATGGATAGCCCCGGATTCTCGTCGTTGCGCGCGCGCGGATTTTACACGTGTATGTACCGGTGGATATTAGAAATCGATTGAATCCAATTGACGGGCAAACTACGACTGGCGCCGAGCATTCACAGCGTATTTCGCTGAGGATTTCATCCGAGTCCTCGTATCCTCTGTAAGATATTACTATCAATCGCTGTTTCGATTCCAAAAGAAGGAAAAACGCGTTTTTCCGATTTTGATCGACCGCGGCCCTGATGCGGATTCGAAACCGAAGCCTCTCCATCATTGTTAATGCTTCACGCGACTACGCGATCCCGATGTTGGTTTAAACATTGATTGAAAGGTTGATTAAAATGAGGATGCAATCTCGCGAGAGTGCATTGGATATATGTGAAAAAGTAGGCGCTTTTAAATTTTTCCGATACATTGACGGAAAACAGTTGGGCGTGCCGATAATACCGCGTAAAAGCCGGATCCGGGTATTTTTATTTGCGTGCCCGAGGCCGTTCACTACCTATTCGGGGGACAAGATTTTTCTTTTTTACAGCACGGCATCGGGAGAATAGTGGCGTAAATTAATATCCACTTCAAAAGACACATTTTTTATTGCCCCATAAATTACAAAAGGTTTTAAATCGATTTCCACGTCGGCGAAGCGCTGAAATTGAAAGCACGGATTTCTCTTGATGAACTTTGCGAAAAATTCGAAAATTCAAGCTGGATACACCCGAATTAAATGGGAAAAGCTCCTGGAACGCTCTCCGTTCACCTGTTTTATTCATAATCACGCGATATTTTCGTGCTATCACTTTTTAAATCAACTCACAAATGGACTTTTTTTCTAAAGCTCTCAAGGGACTATCCCCGCGAATTTCACGCAAAAAATACCACCGGCGTTCAATACATTAACGGTCTTGGTTGTGTTTCAATGCGCTAAAACAAGAACCACCTGAAACGTACTTTACTCGCGAATCCTCTCAAGCGGATCGAAGATAAAACGTTCTGATTTAAAGATGAAGGACATCCAATTTAAACATGAAGGGCATACATTGGATTGTACACACAAACGTTTTAAAATTAATTTTTGATTCTGCAAGCTTCCGAGTGGCGCGCACGGCTCGAAATGCGCCGCACTCTCGGTACACCCCACGTGCTATAGAAATAATAACTGATTTATGCACTCGTTGAAAAAAAGAAATACGGCGCGCTGCAAGGGGGCGCGTGGTTATTTCCCATCGAGCTCGGGCGATGATTTAGCACTCGTCTTTGTCTGTCGGGGCGTCATGTGGCACCCTCGTTGCTCCAGCTCGTGCAAAATCATCGGATCCTCGGTGGAAACGCGTCCGACTCCAGCCCCTTGTTGCGCAATATGCAATTATCAAACACATGTCGAACTGCCCTCTGGTGTTTCGTGCGCAGCGAGAATATTATTCCGTTTGCCCGGAAGAGTCGAGTCGCCGCGCGATTCGCGAAGCAGCAGCAGCAGCAGCAGCAGCAACGAACAATCCATCCTCCCCGGGTTTTCGCGTTCGCTCCATTCACTCATCTCCACCATACATCATCTCCGCCGTGTGCCTGGGCGCGTTATTACGACTTTCTCTCGCACTTTCCGCGAGCGACTTTCCCCGTGGATTTTTTTCCCCTCTCTTTCTCGCTCGCTCGCGTCATCCTTTCCCTCGCGCACACGTAACTGCGACTGCACAGCACGTGTGCGGGCGCGCGGGGCAGCGGGTGAAAAATGACCGAGACACGCGTCGTGTCCCGAGCAATTATATCGGCCGCATCGAGTGCCATTTATTCCGAACCTCAAAACTTGCTCGGTGCCGCGCTCTCTACATGTGTCTCGCTCGCATAGCAGGCAGGGGTCGAAAAAGTGCGACGCGAGTCGGCGCCGCGATCCTTTTTTTTCCTTGCCCTGGAGAGTTGCCTCGAGCTTAGGTGCCGGGGGGGGGGGGGGGGCGAGCGGGCCGCGGGGGAAAAAGAAGCGAGTTCGGGTAGCGATAAGCGTTATTCGATAATCCTCCTGAATAGCGCCAACTTCTTGTTCAATGTTATTTTAACTCGTTGTGCGCGCGAGCTCTGAGAAAAGTGTCGGGGGCTTCGAGTGCTGATCAAGCGTTATATTGAACTTTGCGCCGGGTTTCCTCATTGGGCATTAGCGTTACGTGCGATAGATAAAATTTCACGAGCCGCAGTTTCGAGCCGACGTACAAGACTCGAATTCGAGAGAACGGCCGCCTTCCCGGGATCGCGATCGGCTCGGTGCGATCGCTCGCGAGCGTTGCCCAACATCCGACAGTCCTCCTCCCTCCCCCTCCCCCCCCCAATCAATTTTTAATTCACTCCGAGCCGAGCGCGAGCCGTTGAAATTTTCAATTTCCCTTGGCATTAGCGCAGTCCCGCGAGCTTAGCCGTTGCAAAAGCGCGTGTTGTGTGCGCGAGCGGCCGCTCGACAATGGCTAATATCCTCCGGCGAGCTCGCCGCGCGGCGCGGCTCCAGCTCTCGAGCCAGGCACAAAAGAACAACAAATAATTACGGTACGCCCGTCGACGTACGAGCGCAATTTGAATAATTCAGCCCGCGAGTGTGTATAGGAGGAGGGAGTCGTTATCGCGCGGCTCGAGCTGCATTACGCAGTAAGAAATTCATCGGCCCGACGTAATGGCCTGCAGCCTCGTCCCGAGGCTTTGATAAGCGCTAATGTCCGTCTCTCTCTCTCTCTCCCTCTCGCTACGTCGCTAATTGCGCGCCTAATCGAGCGCCTCCATACGAGCCTTCGCGACGATTGTCTGACGCGAGCCTCTCTTCTGACCCGTTCAAGGCTGATGCGCGCCCGAGCCGTTCTCGAGTGCACGCGACTGTAACCGGCTGCGCGCGCGAGGTGAATCTCAAATCGCTGTGTACAGGCACGGGAAGCCTGACACGGAACAGCCTACCTCTCCTACCGTTTTACTCTGCGAGTTGAAAATCCGCTCGCTTCTCAACGCGCCGGAGCACATCGATTTTCATCTCGAGTTGAGACATTTCTTCCCGGGCAAAAAACGTACTATGGTTATTTCTCTGTCCTCCTTACCATGGTATGGATATTTTCTATTTCGTCCTTCGTGTAAATAAAATATTCGCACGTCTGCATGGCAAGATTTATCTGGGAAACTTTGCTGGTCGATACTAGGAGGTTGATTGAGTAATGTTGGGGGAAAAAAATTATTTCTAATAACATGATGTATATTAGACGATTACCAATTCAAAGTAATATGTATACGAAACGTGTAAAACGAATGGCACCATCTCTGTGCCGATAGGTCCTTCCAGTATGCGTAAGTAGCGCACCAAGCAGATAAGATGTATACATATTTTTTCTTTTATATTTGGTTTGAGAACATGAACGGGCGCATCCAAGCGATAAATTCATAATCGTCGAAGGGAAAATGAAAGGTTTGCATATTGAGCATAAATACGTGGCAAGTGGAGCTTTGGAGAAGCCGATTTCGCACGCATCTCCAGATAGACCGAGGAAACGAGTTTATTAAATACGATGTTAAGCTGTCATCGAGCGCTGACAAGTGAAATTCAGTTGTATTAATCACGGGCTCATTTACATCAGATGATTACACTTGTTAACCCCTTAACGCCCCATGTGTCATGCGCGATAGGAACCAGTTTTATACATATATACACGTCTTACCGTAGCCCCCGCGAAGATTAGTCGATCGAAAAATTCATATTTCCGGCGACGAGTCATTCTCAGCGCGTCAAGGTCGGTTTGTCCCGAGAGATATACTCTTGCCAACCTGCCTCAAGTGATAAATCACGCGGCGAGAGAGCATATGAACTCAATAATTTATTCCACGTCCGATCAAGCGTAAAACCCCGACACATCTCCGAAATAACGAGTGATAAACAAGGGCCGATCGTCTCAATCTCGTTATATCGAGTATCGCCTTTATGAATCATCGTTTGCGCGTCCATAAACACCCGGGATATGGAGCACTCGGGATGGCGTTTCGCTGATGCATCGCTCGAAATTTGCCTGACGCGAGGGAATCAGCTGCTATTCTCCTTGCTCGTACAGCCGATCGTCTCGGGGAACGCGAAGACGGGAAGGAAAGTCACGCGCGGCGTCGGAGATATATACATTCCCCTCGTAAAAAAGCAGCAAGTCTCCGCGATTGGAAGAGATCCTTCCTGCAGGTCTCGGCTCTCGAGTGCTTAGATTTGAATTAAGATAAGTTGATTCGGTTCCTCAAAGCGCATCAATTTCACCAAGCCCTCGAAACTCGACTCTCTCACTCTCTCTCTAGCGCGGCTCGCGCGAGAGCTGAGTGAGTTTCCGAGCTGCTCGGGAGACTCCATCTCTCGTCTCGCCCCCCATTTTTTTTTCACGACTAGCCGTCCCCGGGAGAGAGGATCCAAGGGAGAGATAAAGATCGCGCGCGCGCGGGCGCGAGCGCGCAAAAAGACATTTCTCATGGGTTAGCCCTCGTTACGCGAGCGGGCGGCCAAAGCACGGGATTTAAAAAGCAGGGGGAAAGAGAGAGGCCAGACCGAACAAACAATTGCTATCTCTTTATACAAGAGAAGCCGGGGGCTTACTCTTATCGCTGGCATGGGGGCCTCCCCCTCCCGCTCCTCCTCAACCCGATTGCGATACTACCTGCGCTTCCGCCTACCCTTCGCGGAGCAGACGTATTAGGTGCACCTCGGAAGGAAGCCTTTGTCGCTCGCCAACCCAACGACTGGCGGATCGCTTCCTCCTTTTTTCTCCGACTCGCGTTTCCCTTGTCTGTATAGAAGCGGCCACTCGGGCGCCCGGCTTCGTTTCGACCCGATCATTTCGATGGTTCAACGACTCGGCTGATGCCGCCGCCGCCGACTTTATTTTCCCGCATCGACGAGTGCCCGTACATATAGATGCGATGGCCGGCTCCGAATCGAACGAGGCTGTCGGCTCGCGGCCCGGACGAATATGGAGCGGCAATCGCAGGTGCGCGCGCGCGCCCATCTCTTAACGGGCGACATTTACGATCATTTTCGCGCCACGTAATGCGTCCGTGGAATGTCAAAAACGGACGTTGTAATTCGCGGCCAAGAAGAGGGGGACGGGACGTTTCTCCCGGGCGCGCGCGCGCCTCTCGTTCGTCGCCGTTTTTTCAGGCTTTCACTCGGGATCTCGTGTACCGGGCTCAAGAGCCTCATTAATATATTTATATATGCCGATGAGTCTTGGTGCACGCGTTCGACGGCGCGAGTCATTTGGGGAGCGCATACTTTTTTCACCGCGCCGAATTAATTCCGGCTCGATTGCCGAGCAACGGATCAATTTGCTCGCGAATCGAATGAAAAACTCGCGGCGGGGGAAAATCGAAGGGACGCGCTCGGGGCACGAGAGAGAAAGAGTGACGATGTTTCGGCACGTGAGAATGAAATATCGGGACTCGGAAAAAAAACAGGGACCGGTCGCGCGTATAATTCACCGACGTCATCCGTTGACGTGTCATTGCTCATGCGGCGCGAGTGACAAGTGCGTAGCTTTCGCGGCTCGGAGAAATTCGGCGAAAATCGGGCTTTGACAGCTGTATGTAACCCTTATCGCTAATTTATCGCTCGATTCTTTCTGCGCTCGCGTAATTATACGCACGCGTTGAGAGGAGCCTCTCGCCTCGGCAAAAGGAAGCCGAAAAACGACGGCGGCGGCGGCGGCGGCGGCGGGGCGGTAATAACAGAAAATTCCAGCGAGTCGCTCGGCTGGAATTCCTGAAGCGTCGAAAGTCGCAGGTGCGCGGTCGTTAGGGCGAGAAATCATGAATCGGCCAAGTGACGGACGTGCGAATCGAGCTAGGGTAACGTGTGTGCGTGAGTGCGCACGCGCGCTACGATCGCTCCGCTGCTTTTCCGGCGGGCACCTGTCAAGTACGCGAACTGCGCAGTGGGTGCAGGGCAACAGGAGTATAAATAGCGACGGGAAGAAACGAGTGCTGGTTCGTAATATGAAAAATTCACTCGATTCTATTTATCCCCCCGTGCTTGTTACATTTCCATCGATTTCTCCACAACTACCCTCGTCGCTGCAGTTTCATTTTAAAATGCCATACGACCCTTCAATGACATTTTCCCCGAGTTCTACAATTACTTCTCATTAAAGCGACAAGGAGAAAGCATATATACACATAAACAATTCTCCCCGACGACATTTTTCTAGAATAGCTATATACCGACGTCGAGTTTGTAATTGAGCGAATACTTGAATATGTATATACGGCGCGGAGATACTGATGATGGTCGAGTATTTCAAAAATTCCTCATCTCACGTCGAATCGATTATCCAGCACATTCCTTTATTCTTGGACGAGCCCCGTATTCTTCTGACTCAATCGCGCAATCTATTCTGATCAATTGCGACCGACTCGTGCGCGCGCGCACCGAGTGAATTTGATCAGAGAGTGAACGTTCGTCTCGACTGGAATCAGCCGCAGGTACAGATTAAAAATCAGGTTGAAGAAAATTGGCGCTTTCGACGAGAGTTGGCTTATCGCGAGAGATGCATATACATTTTTTTCCCTCTCGGTGTATGTGTGTGTGAACTAGGCCTGCGCGGATCGCCGATCTGTGTGCCCCACTCACTCGCTTTCAGCTGTGGCGCTTTTCATCTGGCGTTGATCTCGCCGAGCGACTCGCGTACAGCGATCCGCTCATTTATTCCTCGTTGTGCAACGGTGCATCGAAGCGCGCGGCCTCTAAATGAGCCATTCGAAAGTTCCTCCTGCGCGCGCAAGCGAGCGCGCCGATGTACGGGGACGCTGCTATACGAGCGGAGAATCGAATTTAATAAGGATAATTGAGCGGAAAATGAAAATATGAGTGTCATCGCATGCATATATCGCCGGCTGGGAGCCCCCCTCGCTGCACTTCCTCGTTGCATTCACAGTTACGAAATATATGCGGGTAAGCCTCCGATGAATCTTCCCTATGAATATGACTCTCTCTCCCTCTCTTTCTCTCAATCTCTTTCTCCTCCCTCTTGGGAATAATGGCTACCGAGATTGTGAATCTCGGGGAGTCTATCATTCGAGCGCTTTTAATCATGCATTCAGCGGGAGGCAATACTTTCTGATCGTTGAATTAGCGTTGACCTGATTTTTATCGATCTCGAGGGGGGGAGGCAGAGTTCGAGTTTGAAACGCCGAGTAATCAGCCTGCGAGCAGTCGCTGCGGATTTGAAAATCAATGCTCGGGGGTAAAGCCTCGCGTTGCGCGCATTGAATGACGAATGAATGTTTGAACCCCCGCGCGGGAGGTAAAAAATATTCGCTCTTTGAAGCGGCAGCTCAAACTGCTCGGGTACTTAGCGAACCGGTTAAAATCCAAATGCACTGAATTTTTCATGCCCAAAGCGGATTCAAGTGTCGAGCGCTATGTATATACATCGCGTTCGCCGGGCCGGGGGAAAAAAATTGCGGGGAGTGTAAGAAAGCGAATACGCCGCGGAGCATAAAGCCCGTGTGTATATCGGCGAGCTACTCTTTTTTTCTAGGTTAAGCTGCTGCAGCCCGAGTGAAAAGGCGGCGCGTGTCGAAAGTCGCGGGACAACACGTGTATATGCAGCGCGAATAGATCGGAATCGCGCGCGGCCACAGACTCGCGTGTAATTTGTTTTTTCCCCTCTCCCTTATCTTGCTCTCGCCCTCGTCAAGAGAAGAAATGTTTCTCACAATTCGATTATTCATGTCTCGCGAGACGCGCGACCTTCGCGTACATTATACAGCTAAATTGAATCAGATTGGGGATCCAGTTCGGTCTCAGAAAAACAAAAAAGAAAGTAAATAAACGTTCCTCTTAATTCGCTTATTTATGTCGCGCACGCACTGGATTTAATACATTGTCGGGGGAAATTCAATCAGATTAAAAGCGCCAAGTTTACTTTTCGTAAGTCACGGTAATTTGTGAGCCTCCGCTCAACGAGATCCACGCGTGTATATGCTTGTTTTTAAAGGAAATTAACATCGATCTATAGCGACAATTAGTAACTCTCTGAGCGTCGCTAATGAGTATGCCCGAAAACTCGGTCGCGTGCAAAAGTGTTTTTTGAAAAACTCGATAAGATCGGACCCTCATTTTTAACTTTCATCTCTCGGTGTTCCACGGCTGATTAATTCACAAGGATACCCAAAGTACATGTACCGCTGATCTCATATCAACTTGAAAAGGAAAACATTAATTTTTCAATTGCATCTCTGAAAGTTCGGTACTATTCCTACCCAGACTGCTCATTAATTTTTCTCGACCTTCCTTGGGGTCGTAAATTAAATTCTTGTTTTTTCATTATGAACATTTTTAGTCTCCCCGTTTTTCCGGTTCGTTTTCTTTAATCGGAGGATTTCCAGATTGGACAAGCATAACGAACGAGAATTCTTATTATGAGCAACCCATGGAGAATTCGAAAAAAACTTATTTTCGACCTGGAGAAGTAATACCCATAAAATTTGATTTGTTTTCTGCTCAAGCTCCACTTTATCTGTCAAATTCAATTTGGACTGGCCGGCTCCTTTGCCTCCTGGATGAATTTACTCGATGCGCTCACAGGAGCTTTTCCCAAAAATGCAGGGAAAATTCATGAGTATTCCGTTGAGTCAGGCGGAATAAATTTCCCTCTGTCCAAGTTGGTGTGTAATCATCCAAGCACATACATCCGCATCGGACTTTTCGTTCTCCCACTCGAGACAGAGAGAGAGAGAGAGAGAGAGCGTACGCAACCGACAAAACCACCGAGAGAGCTCCAAGGATACAACATTATGCCGAACATTCAATTAAAGTTGGAGCTATCGTGAGCGATCGTTATTCAGCAATCGGAAGTAGCAGATAGACGGGGGGGGGAGAGGTAGGGAAGGAGAGAGAGAGCTGCTCGGCCGTTTTCGCGCTCATTTCGCGCACGCGCACGTCTCGAGGCTCGCGGGCCCGATAAGCGAGCGCTGATTGGCCGCAATCGACTCGAACCTGTCGATCTTCTTTGCGTCGCGCACTCCGGGTACGGTCATCGAGCGGGACACCGCACGACTAGACCATGCCCTTATATACACGCGTCCCGGCTATTTGAATTTCTTGTACGCGCTGCGCGCGGCGCGACGACTCGCTTGACGACTGATTTCCTTAGGCCGCCGGAATGCCGCGTCGCGCATACTGACGATAAGCCGGATTCTGCAGCTTAGATGCCGCGATCCGTTGCCCTCCTATCCTGCCCGCGCGCTTGGCTCTACGCTATATACGTGTCCACGTTTCCCGCACTCCGATCCCGAGCCATATTTGCAAACTCTCGGCCGATTTCAAATACACATTTGTTCTCTTCCCTGGGTATATGGTCGAGGTTTCGTCCAAATCGACAACGGATGCCTCGTTTCTACGTCAATTCATCAGCTTGGAAATAAGAATTTCAAAATCCATCAAAGTATCTATCATGTGGTTGAAAAATATAAATTCCGCATGTATTGCAATATTTCATGGCGAGATGAATTGTGATTCATTGTGTTTCGTTAATCTTCGACGGAGTTACAATCCTACGATCAAGCGATAGTTATCTCATCCGTACGCGAGAATTATTTCACAACTTGAATAATATTATTGTCCAGGTGAATCAAACGGGCAAACCGCGCGATAACGCGTTCCCCCCCCCCGTGATTTATACATCGGCATTGTGAGCTAGAAAAGAGTCTATAATGACAAAAGTACCAACATCTCGTTTCAGCCGAGACGATTCTTGCCTGGCATATTGCGAAACTAATTTCCCATTCAAGTCGAATCACGGACGGCTTCCTAGACGCGCGCGCGAGCGGCCGACTCGAGATTTCGCTCTCGTTCCGCGCGAATAAATTATTCACGCTCTCGGAACCAAAACCCATCGAACGATGTAATTCCCACTGGCGTCCGAGTGTAATTAAGTCGGGCAAGAAATGCGATGTGCTTTTTGCAGCTCTCGCGGCCGATCCGTCTGGTCAAAGGCAGCGGGCGCACGCGAGAATCGGCGCGCGGAGCAGGTTCGTTTCGTTATGCGCCGTCCGATCACTTCATTTCGCGAATTTCGAGCTTGCCCAAGTGGCCCGACACGTGATGATGATATGCGCACGCTAGCCCCGGATTTTAACCGTCGGCCGTTGGCGTTCGCGAGAAACTCACTTTCCCCCCGCGGCCTCTTTAGCGCCGATCCCGCTAATTAAGTGAGCTTGATTGCCAACCATCGCAGTTCGCTCGGCCGTGTCGTCGTTTTTCCGTATCCACACATATATACCCTTTTCGACGGATTATCTCGCGCGCGCCGCACGAAATCGTAGGGGAACTCTATGCACAGGCAATATTCTGGCTCGTTCGGCCCTGCTTGTTAGATGCGGTAATTTGATATTCAATGTAGCGCATTATGCTCGCGAAATAAAAAAATGAAATGTTGGCAGAACATTGGATGTTTAACCAATATTATGGTTATCCAATATAGAAGCTAATTGAATGGCATTCGACCGAAACGTAACATTTCCCTCGGTAGCTGCCTCGTATACGATTGGAAGAATTGAACGGGGCTGGTTCAAAGTATTCAAAAGTCTCATCACAACTGTCGCGCGAGCATTCGTAGCACAAACGATTGGCCAACTGTGGAAGAGCCTTCGTTCAACAGGGAGAATAATTCTCCGGAGTGTATGTAGCTAGGGAGGATAAATCGCTCGTTGGAACGGCAAAATATGTCAAAGTGTCGAGTATATGGATATGGTACTCACCGTAGAGACGCAGTTGTGGCTGGGCGATATGAAGTCGAGTCCCCTCTCGCCGTCGCCGCTGAAGCACTTTTGTATGTTGCTCATGAATCGCCTCCTGATGGCCTTGAGCGAGTAGACGCACAGGGCGGACTGGGCCTTGGGCTTGCTGTTGTTGGGGCCGTCGCTCTCGGCGAACACGGCGAAGAGCACGTCGTCCTGGGGCGTGTTGCCGAGGTCGCCGGCCAGCACCGAGCCGGCCTTGCCCATGTACGCGGCCTGCACGAGGTTGTACGTGTTGCCCTTGGAGTTGGTGCACTCGATCGGTATCTCCGTGTACGAGTAGTAGTGCTGGTCGTCGTGGCAGACGCGCACCAGCTTGGATATGTAAACGGCGGTGCTGGTGCTCTTGAGCTGGGTCGTGAGGAAGTAGGAGAAGCCCTCGGAGCTGAAGCCGTATATGTAGTTGATCGGGTAGCGCTCGCGGCTCAGCGAGTTCACGTACATGCGGGTGCCGGTCGTCACGGCCGAGTCCGCGATGTTGAGCATGCGCTCCTTGTCGAGGGAGCGCGAGCTCACCGCCGGCACCTCCGACCGGTACGGCGAGTTGCCCGTGTACGTCACCCCGACGTACATCACCTGGGAGACGGGCGGGTTCGGGGGGCCCGGCGCGATGAACGCCACCGTCGAGGCGGTCGCGTTGTTCGCCACCACGGGCTCCTTCACCTCCTGCACGATGTACGAGATGTTCTTCAGGTCGTGGACGTTGCACATGCCCTGAAAACACACGCAAATCCATCCATCATTGGCCGCATCGTTTTCCCCCGCGATCCACGTGTGTATCCACCGTCGCGCTTTGGCGTACGTCATTATCGTGTAACGGAACGGCCACAGCGAATGAAGAGGTCGACCTTTCGACTTTGGCTCTGCTCGGAATTTTCCCGAATCCGAGCGGTTTTGGCAAGTGAATACGACTCGACCCCGAGTATATACGGCTCGCGAAAGCTGGCGTCGATTATGCCGAGTGAAACAATCGATTCCCCCGCGGCGAATTCCGAGTGAATTCATCGCTTGCCCCAATTTCGCTCGGCGCGAATTCATCACACGCGTCACAATTCACGAGCAAACAGTAGATCTAACGAGATCCAACGTCGCATTCGCCGCGAGTTTTCCCCCGTGTCCGTAAATCGGGGCCCACGCGAGAAAATGGATCAGGCGCGCGAGACGACGGAGTCGTAGGACGCGTACGTCACGGTAATGATCCGGCGAAACGCAAATTATTTAATTCAAAACGACCTCCACGAGCGACAAAGCGCGTTGCGCAGCACTTGCCTTTATGCGTTTTCGCAAATTATCTTCAAGTTTGGGAACGGCTCTTTGTTCGCGGGCTCGCGCGTTGCATCCTGCCAGATAAATTATTCTACGAGTAGTAGGCGTCAAGTGCCTCTCTCTCTCTCTCGCGCTGTTTTTGCCGCCGCGAAAAACGGACGATAAGATAAAAAAGTTTTACGCGCGCGTCGAGCGAGCCTTCGCGGCGACGAGATGACTTATTATTTTTATCCAGCCAATGTCACTCTTGCGTTACTCTCTCGCGCGCGCGCGCGGCGAACGAGCATTTGTGCGCGCGTATTATTCACGAGCTGACAATGGCACCTCGCGCGCGCCATTCGCGTTTTCCCCGCGCCTCGCAATTAAACGAACGCGTTAAGCTCGTCGTGACAATTCGGCGGGGCTCATTAAGCCGCTCAATAAAGATTAATTGCAAACAGAAACAGCGTATTCGCGGAGCACGGCGCGCGCATCAAATTTTCTTTTCTCCCCCGGTGTATGTATGTATATATACGTTTGCGCGGCCGCGTCGATTGTGAAATTGGCGAGGGTGCATCGCTCATATTATCGGCGCTGGCGTGTCCGGTTCGCCGTGCTACTCTATCTCACGGGCTGCACCGGGAGGAAGAGCAAAAAGAGAGAGAGAGAGAGAGAGAGGGAAGGAGCGAGTCACGAGCGCCGGGCTCTCTTGTTCGTTTGACTTTATGGGAATTCCTTATCTGGATTGGGATTCTGACTGTTTTTTTCTCGCCGTCCCTCTCGCCTGCTTTTGTCTTTCTATCTGGCTCTCTCTCGCTCCCTCTTTCTCTGCCTCACTCATTCGTGATGCGGCTGGAATGCTTAGGGGCCGTGATTCGACCCACCGTGGATTTTCAGATCGCTCGCGCTCGCGCGCGCTGGCGAGAGGCGAATATAGCGGAGGCGAGACTCCACGGCAGTTCTCATCTCTCGCGCGCGCGCGCAAGCCCGCTCTCTCCTCGGTACGTCTAAAGCATTTCTCTATAAATTATGCCTTTTTCGATGGCGAGACACGAGCGAGAGACACCGAGATCTGGCTTTGGTGAAAATCGCTTCGGTCACGCGTCCCTCCGCCGCGGGATTTATCGTGCTCGGCTCTCGCTTTTATTTCTCATTTTATTATATTGTTTATGTGATATTTCATTCGATGACTCGATGCCGCGTCCGCGTCCGTTTTTATCCGCGCCGCCGTTTGAATTTTCTCCATATACATTATTGATTTATCCAATTTGATGATTACTTGTGATCTGATTGATAAACAAACAATCTTCATATGATTTGATACTTTTTTCAAGCTTTTCCGATATATCGATTAATTAATGCATTCGAACTGGATTTAATTTGAGTAAGAAAACTACGCTAAATGTCGGTTTATTTAATCATCAACGATAACACACACTAGCTCGTATATATAAACGAATAGAACGTCGGCTATTTTAGCGAGCGCTTGCAGAAGTGAATAATTAATGCAATAAAACAGCTGAACCGCATTGGCGTAGAATAATTCAATAGAGTTTAATATTATTGCCGGTGGAACTTTGGCGGACTATACACTTTTTCGAACATCACTCACTTAAATCAAATTGGGCGATGGCTCGCGCGCGCGAGAGAGAGAGAAAGATAAATCATAAAAATACGACTCTCAATAGTACAGCTGTCACCGTAAAACACATTTACACCGTAGAATTTATCTCATTGCACGGGAAATTCGGGATCTAAAAATTGAGCCCTAAAGAACGAATAAATCACGCGAGATGTATATCCCCGAAAGTTCTACATCGAGTAACAAAAAAAACGTCGATCTCGAACGGGTAGCTCGTTGATATGTATAAAGAAATAGTATACCAGGCACACTAAATCATCAAAATTGATCGAGTCACGTCGGGTTCGCGCGCCAAGGATGCCAAAGTTCATCGACCGTCTGTATCGAAAATGGAGGCGCTGCTTCAAGCGAGCAATCGATTGTGGGCCCCCTTCACTCAGTGCAGGTATACGAACATAACAACGGCGCCGACCTGAGATCCGATAAGACCGTCTCAATACAAATTTGTTTCGAGGAGAAAAATCTAACTTCCTTATGTGACATCCGGTACTGTTTCGGAACGATTTTTTCGTATCATGTGAGGTAACCGTCGCAAAAAATGTTGGTCACGCGAACCAATTATATTCACATATAGGATAAGACTATCGACACGAGATTATTCGAATATCTAGTTCGCAAGACATTATGCCATTCGTATGTATTCCTGTTGGCGAATTCATGGCAATTCGTAACGTATAGTTATGCATGCGACTATCTAGGAGAATCGTGACCATAACTACCAAAATACTCGGGCATTGTTCTCGCGATAATCCTATTCGCATCCACGCATAATAAACTGCTTTTGATAATTTTAGAGCATAGACAAACATTTTATGAGAAAAACTAGTCGATTCGTTCACAAGTTTGTCGTATAATTTCGAGTGGCCTCGTTACATCCGTGTGGCCGCAGCGGAGAGACCGTCTAACAAAAAGTGTGACAAACGATCGGATCGCACGCGTACCTGGAAGAGGCTGCCGCACGCGATGAGCCTGGTGCTGGTGTAGTCGATGACCAGGGCCTTGTTGACGTTGTCGATGAGCTTCCTCACGGCCTCCCGGGGGCAGTCGATCATGGAGCACTCGGGCGAGTCTTGCCTCGGCCCCGTCGTCTGCTTCACCACGAGGTTCAGGTCCGGCGAGAATTGGTACATCCTGTTGACCGCGCCGACGTACACGCGCCCGGTGTTCTTGTCCACGACCAGGTGGTTCATGCGCTCGACCTCCGGGTCGCTGAACTGCGACACTATGGCGTCCGGACTGGCGCTGCTGATGCCCAGCAGCAGCAGCAGGAGGCAGCCCAGCAGCGGCGAGCCGCCGCCCGACCCTCCCCCCATCCTGCCCTTACTCCTCTCTCCACCAGCTGGCGATTCTGAAACATTACACATTTTTACACGTTATTACCAATAGTATACAAAAGGGACAAATTGAATTCTTCGAAGGGGTATTATTTCGTGTCTGGCAATTGCCACTGATTCGAATGGGTGTAATAAGCTGCGACACTGCATTGGCTGGCAATGTGATATTGACCTTGGGGTATTATGGTGGTCAGATTGAATCGTCGAATTACGGGATCAGCCATTCCATTCGGGGATTTCCTTGTCAATGGGCTTATTCATTACAGGCTCTGTCGACTGATCAACCCGTTACAACGTCGTTCGATTCACGGGGGAGGGGAAGGGGCAAAAAAAAAACTAGTTTAAAAATGTCGGTCAACAAAAATTTGGCTTTTTTTTCCCCCCGCGCAAACTTTCGGTAACGGTTTTTGTTCGCGTACGTTGGTCGCGCTGTGCGCGCAAACCTTTCACGCGCTTCAATAAATAGTACGTACCGCTTCATATATCAAGATAATAAAAATCGCAACGGTACACGTGTCTACATCTCACTGGAGGTGCTTATCGTGAGCGCGAGGTGGTATAAAAATACTGTCATACCGGGCTTGATTAAGTACGCCGCTAATTTATGGGAATGTAGTTCTAATCTCCGATAGTCATCAGAACGAAGAGATCTAATTCGGGTGTTTTATGAGTTCCGCCAAGCCGCGCGCGCGCTCGTGCGAGCGCGAGCACATAATACCGTATCATTACGCCGGATCGGCAATATTAATAACGACGAAAAAAACTGTCAGGATCATAATGAGAAATTTACGTTATAACGAGATCGAATCAATTGCTCGGGGGACAATGACTTACGACTCGCCATCCATCTGTTGCTAATTAAAATCAAGCCCGTTCAAGACTCTCCGATTCGTTTCAATTGTTAACCTGATTATTGGCGCGGGCGCGCGCGCACGCGAGCACAAAAGCACACAGCCAAGATATATATTCTCGGAATTTATTCATATCAGCCGTGCGGCAACGCAGCGGCTCTCCGCGGAAAGAGCGAGCGTCTTGATCCCTCTCGTGCGCGCCCATTGAATCGAGCCGCGCGCGCGCGATGATTGATAAAGCGAAATAATGAATAGGTACACTTCATCAAATACATTGCGCGCAATCATAGCGGAGCGCGTTCGATTGCCAGTAAAATTCTCACATCCCAGGGCTATACGAGCAAAGTAGTTCGGCGCGCCGCAATGCCTATATACTAATGAGAGAGACAATAGAGCCCGGATAGAATTCTAAAATCGAGCCATCGCTCATCGAGCCTCGCGATTCTGCGCACCACGGCTGATTCGCTCCGTGTCCCGTCGTTCTTGTCCGGCCCTCAACAATGGCCCCATAATATACAACGAAAATAAAAACGCGCGGAGGACGGAGAGAGGAAAAAAAAGAGGGCAAGAGGAAAAATCAAAGGCGTAAAAAAAGAAGCACAAACGTCGTCGTTTCATTATTATGGGCGCTCGGAGGATTTATCTGGGCGCGAGGCTCGTATGGGATATTATACGGGCGCAGCGAGGAGTGCGGTGGTAGTATAACGATTGCCGCGGCATAATACACAAATATTTCAATTTCACAAAGGAAATCCATCGGGCAAATTACGAGGGGGGCCATTAAGGTTTTTATCGCCGAAAACACGCCCCGCAATATTGAGCATCGTAAAAGTGGCCTGACTCGCTCTCCCTCTTCCTCTCTCTCGAATCGGCCAGAGGTATACAGAACCTGTGCTCTGGTCGCGCGGGCACCCGGCGGGCGCAGGGTAAACAGACTGCCGGGTAAAAAGGTCGCTCGCTCAAAAGCATCCTTATCAGCTGCGGACTATCGAGGCGGAGCTGGCGGATGATAATGGCAACTCCGTCTCTCTCTCTCCCTCTCGCTCATATTGGTCGCCTGGGCACTTTCCCTATGTATATACGACGCGCGCAGGCATACAGGATCGGCTCTGTTGCGGCGGCCCGTTTTTAATCAGCCGCCCCGCGGAACAATCGATAGGGCGCCGAGCAATAATCGATATATACACACTCGCTCTCTCTCTCCACGCCCTTTCTCCAACTCGCGCACAATCGCGCCTGCGATTCGTGTTGCACGTGTGTATATATGTACATCGTATACGTGTACACCGCGGAAGCGGTCTTCTCTGTCTCTCTCGCTCGTGATCGCGCAGTGCCGTTATTGACTGGGCGATTTCTCGATCTATAACGGATAGCATCTGCGCGCTTCATTTTTGCTGGCGCTTCGTGATGCAGGTGTGCCGCCGCGGAGCTCGCGCGGGGGGGAGGAGGGACAGCGATACTGCAGCCGCCATAGTGAGAAGTGGGTTATTGGTCGCCGGGCTCTCTATACAACGCTCGACTCTCCATTCTTTTCCCACAGGCTATCGGTCAGCGGACCAATTTGAGCAGGCTCGATTAACGCGCCAATTGTGCTCGGAATTTCTCGGACCTCCGGATAGCACATATCTTTCTTGCTGTTCGTTTTTCAACGTAGTGTGTGTCTCGTGCAAGTTGCGGGACGTGTGTATAGACCTCGCACGTCGGCGCACAGTCTACAACCAGCGTACTCTCATTGTCGATCGTCGGTAGATGTTCTTTCGTATCAAGTTGTTTTGTGATCCGTGCGAAGCTACTCCCCGATCATCAGTTTTCATAAAATGATAATGGCCAAGACGTGGTAGTGCGGTATTTCTGTCTTGATCCCGTGGGGCAAAAATTTGTGTTCCTCCCGCGGTCGCGCTATTGCAGACTGAAAACCACCGTTCATGAATAATTTCATGATAATCAATAGATATTTCACGCGGATACGAATGTGCCCACTGCAAAAAATGCTCGCTCGCTCGTGGAATAAACAATGCACGTTGATTCGATGGCTCGTTCGGGAAAAAATTTATTGGTAAAAATAAAACGCGCAGATGTCGTCGTCGGGACGCGCGTATCGAAATTTTATTGCACTCGCGGGCGACGCTTCCTTTCACAAAACAGCGTCAGCAGTGCAGCTTGGCTTAGCGGTAAAAAGCGGCAGTATTTCGAGATGCTCCGTCGATCGCAAACGAGGGACGTCGTAAAGTCGGGCGACGTCGCCTCGTCGATTCCGCTGCTGCTGCTGCTGCTGCTCTCGTTTTGCGTACATCACATCCGCGAGCGCACGCTAACTCTCTCTCCCTCTTTTTCCCGTGTCGCGCGCGGCAAATGAGCGCACTCGACTCGAGATTATTTATGCATCGGGACCGACTACCAACTCGGATCTGTTTAATTTATGGATAGTTTGGAGTTACGATGTAAACTTGCTGTTGGTCGCTCCGAGAGCGGCCGTTTAATTGGGCTTTTGAAGAATCTTCGCCAACACAGTTCGAGAGAGCCGAGCTCCTCTCTCGCGCCCCACTCGTCCGTCGTAATGACTCAGATGAGTGGCTTTTAACCGAGCACATTAGTTGTACTGAGTATGCTCGATTTGACGGCGAGCTCGGGTAAGATTATCATTTTCCGAGTATTGAGAATATCGTTAGAACTCTGAGAATAGCCGTTGGCTCACTCCGCGGATTGAATTTCTATTATGCCGATACCGTGTTGGGGAAATTGCGTCATTCGAACTGGCGTCACGAGGGTCTCGTAACTTTATAATTGCTTGACTAACACCTGACTTTGCGGGCTTCGAAAATATGAGAAAAGTGGTCCACCGAGGGTATAAGGAATTAGTTCGCTAAAACTCATTAACAAGCACCACGTCACGTTTATTCAACTTACATATGAATGGCCAGATTTGAATCAGTCATTATGGTAATGATATCAATTTAGAATCGCGACGATGTACTCGAGGTTCTCGGAATGTCAATCGATTCTCCGTTCTCGTTTACAAGAGAGTGAATACATTCTTCATATATAATTCGAACTTTACGCAAATTATTTTTTCGCAATAGTACATAGAAGCTGCATTTACATTTTACATTGATCCTTAAACTCACGTACACTTTTTGACGGATGTATACACAATGAAACTCAAATACCCAAGTCTTTTCCTCAAGTAATCCTGACATTTTTCAACTTCCAAACTCGCTGCATCTCTGCAAAACTACCGAACGAAGGCGAATGCCAAAAGTTTATAGTATCTTTTGTGCCAAAAGGAGATCCACAAAATCCACGTTGAGATCTTGAAAACCTTCCAATTTAGGGAAAATTTAACTTCTCCAAGTTTGGAAAAAAGTTCAAGACAATCCAACTTGAGAAAACGTCTTACTAGGTCTTGGCTTTATCTACTTCCACGTACTTTTCATCTTAAAATTCTCATCGTTGACTCACCCTTTTCCGTTTAACACACCCCTAAATAAAGTTTGTTAGTTCGATAAACCTCCGCAGAGGGTCGAACTCTCGAGTTATACCAACACCATCATCGACCTTCCACACGCGAAAACAGCTCTCGCCACGAGGTGAAACAAGGATCTGCATATACTCCCCGCACACTCGCACCCCTTTGAATAAAAAAAATCGATCTCTCTTGGCCGATAAAGACATAGCCGCAACATTCCGTTCAACATCGACCCGAGTGACGCCCAGTACGGCGCGTAAAAACTGCGAGGTTCGAAGCAGCAGTAGCAGCAGCAGCAGCAGCAGCGTCGGGTCGTTCTCGGGGCCGATTAATATTGCAAAGCGAGCCTGGGCTTGGTGGGGGCAGCTGCGCACGCGAGCCAAGCTTATCTCGGGCCTGCTATCGTCCGCCCACTAAAAACGGGGCGCGACACGTCCGATGCGTGTCGTGCAGCTCCAGTCGCTCGGGGACTCGCGTGCGCTTTTCGGTAATGCCGCTCCTCCGACTTCTTGCTCTTTTTCCCCGCCGAGCTTTTTCCATTTTTTGACTTCATCCCCCGGGACAGATTTTTCGCTTCTCTGTTGTCAAGCGGGATTTCCTCCTGTTTTGCTCACTTTCCCTACGAGTCGTGCGCCGAGTTAAGGAATCCAGGGTTGGGGCGAAAAATTGGAACGATCTAGATTTTGTACTCGGAGCACAATTTTAAATTGAAAAAAAAAAAGAAAGACATTCGGATTTGCCAACCACGGCCCGTAACCATGAAGAAGTTTCTCTCTCGTTTCTCTCAAATGATTGTTATGAAGAACAATAGGGGATTCCAAAATTGAAATATCTCAAAATTTCCCGGAAGAAAAAATGGAACCGTGGATTTTTTGGACCACATGCATAGTCAATGAAGAAAAAGCTAATGCAAAATTCAGATGATTGTAGCACCGAAATGGTCAATCACACGAAATGTTGACAACCTCGCCACAGGCAAACAGACAGACACAGGCATGGATTTGAATAGAAGCGTATGAAAACAAAGGAAGAAAAAACCGGAGCCAAGAGCTGGAGTATAAAAGCGGACGACATGGACAACAAAGTATTTCGTAAAAAAGACGGGACGCGCAGGCTTGCAGTAAAATGAAATCGAGAATCTTTATTTCCCGGGCGATTTTCATTTGGGCTGTCTATCAAATCCCGTAGGAAATTCCTGGGCAATCGATAAATAGCTGCACGGCGATATTAAACAAACGGGTGGAGGCAGGCCATGAGAGGGCAAGTAAGAAGGAGCTTATAAAGGGAAGATCGAAAAACCGCGAGGAGGCTTCATATCTGAGCGGGTCTGGCTGCAATTCCTCGAAAATGCCGAGCGTCTCTCGATCGAACATTCTTAAGGCCGCGGGAGGACAATAAAGCAGCGGAGTTTCATGCTCGAGAGACGAGCTAGCGAGTGGGGGAGACAGAGAGAGAGAGGGAGAAAAATCGAGAAGGACGAGCGCGGAATAAAAGCGGAGGGCCACGACGAGAATAAGAGACAGCGAGCTGATATTCCGCTCGTTCCATCCTTATAGTCCACGGCGATTTATCGAGCCATACACACACACACGCGCTTACATACACACGCGACCCAGGTGACTTGGGCCTGGAGAGTCAGCGAGACGTGGGCCGAGTGAAAGTTGGCTCCTTTTAGCTTAATGAAACGCATCGGCTTTGTCGTGAGTGTATATACCGAGGCGCGCGCACGCGTGCCCCCGAAACTTGAGATAGAGAGAGAGAGGGGGGAGAGAGGAGAGGAGAGAAGCTGTGCGCGCATAGGGGAGGATGATGAAGAGTGCGCGCCGAGAGCTTCAAAGACAAAATCGAGCCTCGTGCTCGTATCGGGCTTCGATTGACGTGATCACGAGGCTTTACGGCCTCTCGAATAGTTTGATCATCGGCGAATAAGATCGGAGTAAGAGCGAGAAGAGCTGCGATGCTTCTTTACTCGAAGCGTTTTCCAGAGGGAGTGAAATATGATGGAGTAACCACTGCTCGGCTAATCATTCAATTTTGAGCATGTGTTTGCCAAGAATCTTCAACCAAACTGTATGAAGCTCGCGTCGATCACCTTTATACAGGAGTATAGGGAATGGTGGTCTGATGAATAAATGAATTTTCTAATAGTTGCATGAGTTCCGACAATTATCGATTCATCAATAGCGAGTTGGCGAGAGATACAACTAGTCAGTTGTTTCTATAATTAGTTCCATCTCTGGAAGACGTATTCCACCCGTTGTTGGTGAAAAAAAACACGTTGTTGGTGAAGTAAGCAAGAAACGTCTCGCGTAGCAGGCCGTAAAGGTAATCGGATAGTAACTCGCTATCGACTGCGGCGAACAAACAAAACATTTGAATTTCAAATTCGCCCAATAGATCAGAACGATCCGATTGCTGATGAGCGAACGCCGCGGCGCGAAGAGGCCGACTACGAATCGACGATATCCCGTCGTTTGCCGGAGGGCTGCGTCAAGACAAAGGTTCGATGCAGGGGAGAGCAAACGGAGGGAGGCGAGAAGCTCTCGCCGCCACGTACAAGCTCATTTTCGCCGGCGTTACGACTTGCCCGGGCTCGCGGGGGGGAGTATGAGGTAAGAGCCAGATAAAGCGCCGTTATGCGGCTGCAAAAAAGATGCACCGTAGCGTCTGCGCAGCCACGGCAGCCTGATGAGAAAAGAACCGAGAGCAATGGCGAAAGCTCGATCCAACTCAATGCCCTCGTCCGCTCGTTTTCCTCTTTCGGATCTCCCGCGTTCGCTTTTGTCTTGATGAGTAATCAGGAGAACGAGGTGTTTCAGCGTCGGCAATAAGACGTGGGCAGCGAAGATTCGACCCGACTTGGGGCTTGGGGGGGGGGGGGGGGGGCTTTCTTTTACCTCTTCTCCTCTTAAGAATCGTTAAATAGCTGTATTTTATATACTTTAGCTATCGGGGCCGGGGAAAAATGAAGTGGAAGGCGATGGGCGGGCTCGGCTTTGGGGAAAAATTTGCATAAGTAGTGGAGAAAAAGCATCTTTACTCCTTAGAACTTTCCCCCCGCGCTTCCTTTGCAAACAGGAAAGGGATAGAAAAAAAAACGTCGGCAAGTTAAGACGGTTGAAAAATATTTTTCCCCCCCAAGCTGCTCGGGAGAAGCACATCCGCGAATCAGAATTGAAGAGCCCCGGAGTAAGTAACGCCGCCCGGTAAGAAAAACAAAATCCCAGTGATAAATGTCGAAAAAGTTTTTCCCGTTGTTTCGAGGAGCAACATTCGGAATGCGCGCTGCAGCCCGAGCGGAAATCGCTCGGTTCGTCGTCGCGCATAATTTATCTTGCGCGTATTAATAAAGTTCCCAACTAATATTAATCCCGGCCGATGATATTCCCCGCGCGGACAAAAGACTGTTATATACGGCGTCATATAATTTTGGGATTTTTCAAAGGAGGAATCAAACTTGCGCGTAACAAGTTGAAATAATTTGAAATCCACTTAGCAATCAAAGAATTAAACGCTCAATAAGTTTCCATGCGCCGCGCGCGGCAAGCGTTCGCCCGCGCGCCAACTAATATATATCCCGAAGGAGAGCAGCAGTCTGGCTGGCGCTTTTCCGTCTTCCCGTACCCGAGAACGAGCAGCGTGCGAAACTTAGTTCGGATGGAGCTTCCGCCTCTTACTGTTCGGGGTCGGACGATTATCTGATTTTTCGGCGGCCTGGCAAAGTTCAGAGCGGAATTTAAATCGCTCCCCCACTGCTGCTCCTCCTCCTGGCTCACGCCCCCTTGAATTATGTTTACGCGAAGGTGCATCTCCTAAAACGGCAATTCGCCGGTAACGAACGAGCAACTTCGCCTAGAGAATCTTGCGGGCCTGTAATGGATTTTTAACAAGTTAAACAATCGTTAAGAGAGCGTCGCGCTCGCGCGCGCCTCTTCCTCTCTCGCTCTTTCCCATGCGCCCGTCTCGCTCGGCGATTGTTAAAATAAATTGTCGAACGTCAGGTGCGGCGGAATTTAACAAGCGGTTGGTTCCAGGGCCATGGAAATGAGGCTGCCGTTCGAGCTCCGATTGCTCTCCACCTCTGTTTGACTTCGGCGGGGATTTTTCATTAAATTGAAAGGTTCTTAATCTCGCCACTGTCGAGCGTGCGGCTCCAAACTGTTTTTTGCAAAATTCTTTTAATTATACTTGTGTCAGCACGAGCTGTGCCACATACGACTTTCATGAGAGAATTCCGCGTTTCAATATAATCTTGTAACAGTTGAAACGCGTACGCTCGTGTGATTCGGAACTAGGCGCCCCCTCGACGACCTCGAGGCTTTACGTCGACTGAGTACGCGAGGTAGTAAAAAAAAAAAGATAGAAATCATACACCAAACACAGAAATTGTCCTTCTTGTTAATTGTCACGGGTGTAGATACGCACTGTCAATATCGATTCCCAATGCCGTGAACCTTTCCTCGGCGAAGGCCCTATATAATACGCGCGTCACTTGGTGCATTCAATCATTTCCCGAGCGCCAGTAGAGTTTATTTGATCAGCGCGCACTCAGTCCCTTGGCCATTCCGATCGCCGATGAAATATTACGAGTCAAATTAGTTTTGATAATCATACTCGAGGGGTCGCAAAGTTAATGCCAAGGCCCAAAACAATAAATCATAACTCGCGCTGGCGCGCGCCAGATTGGAACGTAAGATTAATAAGAACAAGGCCGCGGAGAACAATGATTATGCATATAAGTCGAGCGCGCGGAACAAAAGCACCGTTTAGACTTGGTGCACTTTTGCCCCGAGGTTTCGCGCACGGTTCATCGAACTCATCAACGAGCCGCGCGCGCGTGTGCTCATGGGCCTCGCCGCGGTATTCTCAGACATTCCGGAAGAGGGAGTCGCACGCGCGTCATCCGATGGCACCCACCCGATCGAACGTAATCGGCGAAACCACCTCGGCGATCATACTAATTGAGAACAATGATGTGTAATTTTGCATCGGCTGCTCGGGTGTGTATATACCCCCGTACACACAAGCTTGCCGGAGCTAACGGAAAATCCACTCGGGCACGATCGGCTTTCAGCACGTCCACCACTTTGGAAGAATCAATAATGAAAAAGCTACCCTCGCGATTAAATCCCACATCCCGGTGCCTTTAAGGAGACAGCTAGAAGCTTGTGGGATTCAACGTCTACTTCACGACCGACACTATAACCTGTGTTGTCAAAAAATACAGATATGAGTGTTTGAAGGTTTTATCGCCCTAATCAGAGTAGACGCTCAGCGTAAATATAAACAAACCACGTTATATATAATATGTGGATTTAAAAGATTACATGCGTTGAAGATAGGTTACTCTAGGCAAACTCGAATTTGGGATAGGGTCAAGATGCTCCAATCTCTCTTTGAGCGAGTTCGTCAGTGTTACAAACTTATCTTACTAGCAAACTTATCCATTCGATTCTCCATATTTGTAGCGGTGGGCGAAGGGCGTGGAATACCCTGGTTGAATTTGGGCGATGAGCTCCGGCGCGCGCGCACCTCGGCAAACTATTTCCCTCCCTGTTCCTAACGCCGAGGCTTAAGGGAACTGTGTGGCTTCTCTTCGAGTTCTAATTATAAAATACAAAGTAATCGAACTTTAACAATGAAACGAAAGATGAACCAAATGATTTGGAAGCCCGTGGAACCGAGTAAAATTGAAGAATATTTCAGTCCCTCTGCGGCAGGGTATGTTGGTCGCGGAGGTTATAATTCTGGCCGACTTCTCGTTTGACTAGCGCGTTTACTGGCGAACTCGTTTAAACGCACCGAGACTGGCCGAGTGATCCGTGGCCGCGCGGTCGCGCGGGGACAAAGGGCCGGTCAGCGAGAAAATCGCCGAGAGGGAAAGCACCGTGACAGAGACGAATGGGGGGTCGCTCGTGGGACCGTGTCGCTGGGGCCCGTCACGCTCCCTCTCTCTCGCTTGCTCTCTCGCTGCCAGCCCCTGTTAACTCGGCCGAGGTATGCGCCTGCGAATTTTTACTCCGCGCTCCACGCGGCTGTAGTGAGACGTTGCCTCGCGGTGAGTTATTTGTTGCGCGGCTCGAACACGCGCGAGCTATTCGATGCCCCGATACTCTGCCCCGCGAGGGTGGCTCTCCGAGGAGGACAAATTTTATTAGAGGCTCGGGACAAGTAGTCACGTTGCGCTGGAGATGACGCGCGGCGAGCCGGCCAATCGAGCGTCACCATCTCACCGATCCTGTGCAATTACTCGAGTGATATTTGCTGAAGCGGGACTGACTTCTTTCGGGAGGGATTACCGCGACATTCTCTGCTTTAGCAAAAACTAAATTCCCATTATCAAGAGGTGAGAGTCTCATCGAGGAAGGGATCGGCGGCTAGAGGAGCCCTTTCACGAGGCGATTTGCTCTCTTTCACCGGACGGACCAATGGAGCGTTTTTCCGTTTTCTCATTCGGATCCCGGGCGACAACGACGACGACGACGACAAGCCGGGCTTTTCTCGTTTTTCGAAATCCGACTCATCCCTTCTTCCTCGTCCCTTCGCGCGTTTGCTCCTGTCCTCGGGTGCGCCTAATCGGCCCGATAAATTAGGAATTCATTACGTCGAATCGACTGCTCCCGGGTCGAGATTAACTCCCGCGCGATTAAGCGCCCAGATATTCCAATCAATTCTTCTTTCTCGCTCGCGCTTAGCTCGCGGCAGAAGGTTTTGCACTCGCCCTCCGGGAAAATCCCCGAGCGGTGTGTATTTCTCGAAAGCACACGCCACAGTGACGACTCGACCATCAAACACACATCATGAATCTCATGGGTTCGAATTGCCACCCTCGATCCGGACCACCGACGCGGCTCGGCAACTTTTCAGCAGGGAACAGAGCTCGAAAAGGGTTGAAAGCGGGCCACGGCCCTAAATAAATTAATGGCGATAGAATGGGGTTGCCTCGTCCCGTTGCTCGACGCGACGCAACAGCGAACACACGGTCACGGGCGATTGATGCAGTGCGCAGGATTACCAGGGGAAGAAGAGCGAGCGCGCGCGCGCATATCTCGCCGAGTCTCTCGCGGCATCATCAATCAGCATCGATAATTCAAAGGCCGTCGAGCACATTACGCTCGCGATATGTGTTTTACAACGAGGAAACTACGGGGCCAAACAAGTAAATAGAGACGGCCGGGGAGAGAAAATGGGCCGGCTCGGCTTGACAAATAGCGCCGAGGAGTTTTGAGCGCGGCGGAGATTATGGTGAATGATTCGAGCGAAAGCTCCTCTCGCGAGCGCTGGCGCATCGTGAACCTGAATAATGCCGGACCAATTAAGTGCTTACCAAGACGAACTGCTCGGCAGGCGGAAGAGGAGCTCGCGCGCGAGCGAAGGGTAGAGCACGATATCAAAATAAATAAACGGCGCGCGGCCCTAAGAAATGCACGTAGTACGTGAGGTGGAGCGAGAAAGGCGGATATATAAGCCCGAAGCTCCCCCCCCCCACCCACCCCTGTCCCTCCATCACCTTCCTTTTTTTTCTTCTTTTCCAAACTGCCCGAAGCTCGAGAGCGCTCTTTTTCAAGTACCCCGTTTTGAATGTTACATAAATCTTCGTCTCCACTCGGGCGCGCGCAAGAGAGCGAGACTCGGAGTTACACAAGGCCATTGTGCGGCCGTTGACAAAGCGCTGGGTTTCGCGCCTAAAATGATTAATTCGATGCGAAAGGGCGTCCGCGGGAAGAGCACGTATCGGCCTCCTCCGCGCGTCGGATGAATCTTTTGCCGAGAGCTGCTACGTATGCAAATCGAATTTCTAAAAGTCGGCCTTCGGATCAGGACCCAGTTGGAGCGGGCGAATCCACGAGATATTCGTGAACCAATAAAGGGGGGGAAGCGCCGAGCGATAAACAAATCGAATACGAGGACAATGACGCTTATCCACACCCCCCACGTAATACCCGATGAATATTCATCGAGCGGCGCAAAGTTGTCGCGGATGAATCTGTAATCAAGTTAATGAAAACAGGGAGGAAAAAATCAGATGCCATGGCATTATATATATTGAACTCGCGCGCGCCTCTTTCCTCCGAATATCCTATTCCGGCCCTGGCGTACTGGCGACAAAGGAAAATCAATGTCGTCCGTAAACACGGAGTAAAGTACTTTGAGCCCACAAAAGACTCGAGGATTGTGGACGTAATGACAGGTTTGAAGGGTCGCATCATTGTCATTTCACGAGGGCCACGCGCGGGGCGATGTTTCATTTCCAAATTAACAAAGTGCCAAGCCCAAAGGACACTCCGCGTCCACAACAGACTTCGCACCCGTCAGCCCAACAGAAAGAGACCACTCCGGCCCAGGCAAACATTTCGAATCAGGTCCGGCAGTCTGTGTGTGTGTGTGTGTCGCTAAAAAATTACGCCACCCCCCAGCCGAGATTCGCACCCTCGCCTCGAGCTCGAAGAAGAGTCGCGCGAGAGCCACAAAAGCTCTACCTCTCTCAAAGTCGGATCTCGGAGAGGGGAAAAAACTCGGAGGAATCGCTGCTCTCGAGGTTGGTCGAACACACGCGCGCGCGCGCGACACACAGGTCGACGTGGTTTGCTCGCGAAGGACTAATGAGATTTTCCCTTCTCCGTGCCATTGTGCCGGGGCTCGAGCGCGCATACTTTCGCTCGCGTGCGCGTACTCGAAAGGGAGAGAGAGAGAGAGGGATCGTGGCATCTGCCCCGCCTGACAATAAGCAGCCGCCATTAGAATTATTAGCTGTGCAGCCTCGTGTCTCTCGAAAGAGAGCGAGAGTGAGCGCGAGAGAGCGAGTGTGGGCTATTCCCACTAATTATCCGCGCTCATTTCGCCCAGGCTGTGTTTACTGTTGTTCGGATGCCTAGGCGCGGTCAACGTGCGCCTGTCATTACTATATAGCGCGAGCTGAGCCGCGCGCACCAATGTGCACTAATTGCCTTTGGCTCCGAGATCGCATACACAGGCAAAATGTGAGCTGCGCCCAACGTGTGCCCGTGTGCCCGTGACTGTGTGTGTGTGTGTGTACAGCGTCGGTTTGCGAAACTCACTTACTGCCAATTGCTCTGTGTATATCGGATCGCTGCCTGTTCCTCGTGGTAATCGACTCCCGCGGACCGCGAATTCTCGTTACCCTCGTTCTTACATATATACACACATACATGTACACGGCATTTTTCCCTCCGGGCGGACAGCCCCACCCCACCCCACCCCCCGACGGAGACGATGGGAATTTATCAGTGCGCTCGAAAATATTCCGCCGGCGCGAGTGAAAATTCCTCGTGGAAATTCGATGCATTGGAAATGGAGAGGGCCGGGGGTAGATTTGAGCGTTTCCCCGAGCGAGCGGACCGCGCTCTCGCGATATTATATTGGATTTTCAAAGTGGCGAGAGAGGGAAAATCCCTTTCGGAGTCGAGTACACGGATTGGAGCACGGCCGACGGAGGGGGACGGGGGAGTGAAGATGAGGAGGTCCGATAAATTTTCTGTTTTCCCGCTCGACGAAATCCCGAGAGAGAGAGAGAGCGAGAGAAACGGTTCGAGGGACACCGGGCCGCGCGTTTGCACAAATTTCAAGCTCTGTTGCCGTAATTATCCTGCGCAGGAGAGCCGAGGTGTGCGCCGGCGAGCAGCACAACGAAGGGGGAGAAAAAAAATTCGCATCTAAGCCCTCGCCATACAAATGGCGCTTTAAGCTCGGCGTAGCGCAAACGTTCGCGAGCGCATACCTTACCGGCTGAGTCATTTTCTTTGGTGCCCGCGTGTGTGTGAGCGCGCGCGTCCCGGCCGGACCGAGAGCGAGAACAAAAACGCGGGCATTAAACAAAACGTGCTCGGCGCACTCACCTATAACACACGCGTATTTGCTCTCTCTCTCTCCCTCTTCTCGGTCTGCTGCCACACACAGCTGCAGCACACCGGATCCGCATTAATAAATAATGCGCATCCTCCTCCTTCTCCTCGGCGCGCGATTTTTTCCAGCCGTCTCTGCGCTTCCCAAATTAACCCTTCGCTGCAAGCGGACTCGGAGAGAGGAAGAGAGAGAGACAAGTCCAACCGTAAATAATCCGTGGCGCGAAAATATCACGCTTCTCTCGCAGTATTGCGCGCGTTCCGACGGTAAATTTAAATAACGCCGAGCGAGAGAGTGGGGGGGGGGGTAGAGAAGCTGTCAGGGATGGGATATGCGCGTGTTTGGCATTTCTGTGCCCCCCCCCCCACCGGCCCCGCCAGCAGCCGCGCGCCGCCAGAGTCGACTAGCTTTAGTTTTAGTTGCAGTTCGGAGGTGCGAAGCGGAGCTTGCGCGCGTTAATTAATCGAGCCACGCCGCGGCTGCAGTACGAGAAACTTGGCTGGCTGGCTGGCTGGCTGGCGGGGCTAAGTGCTTGGCAAGTCTGCGACATCAAGTGATTGTTGCTGTTGCGGCCGAGTTAGCCCTCTGCACCTCTTTTTATCTCGTCCTGTTTCACCCACGCTTGTTTTGACGAGAGCCCGTGTCACGGTCGCACGCGCCGACATCCCGTCAACCCATCCGCGCCTCCCTACTCTCTCTCTCTCTCTCTCTCTAAATCGCTCGCGTATTGTAACGTGAAACTTTGGCCACTGAACCGCGGTGGATTTCCACCGGTAACAAATTTAGCGAGTATTTGATTGACAAAGAACACCCGGATAATACACCGAATCGGCAGTTCAACCGAGATATATATGTGTGTGTGTGTGTATATAATTGCGGTAGTGGGCAATAAAATAAATAGGCAGAGCGCCGGATCGTGTGGCCATGAATCATCGGACGAGCAACACGTCACACAGATATAAATCCCGACGATCTAATCGTAGCTCGAGTTGTATTTTCCGAGCGCATCAAGTCACGCGCGCGCGAGCTGCTCGTGAATCGCGGGGCCCAAGGCCCTTCCCAAACCGCCGTCCGTCTCTCTCTCTCTCTCTCTCTCTCTCTCTCTCTCTCTCTCTCTCTCTCTCTCCAGGTGTCTCGGGGTGAAGTCAGCCGGAGACGCGAGAATAGGAGCAGCCAATTCGTAAAGGCCAATAAACAACGGCAATACTCGTAAAAAGCAGCCAGCCAACGGATGATTTATCGTCGTCCCATTTCCCTCGCTTTCATTACTCATATAGAGTCTCTCGCGCGAGCCGCGCAGAAGCGAGGCAGAGCAAGGCAGAGAAAGAGAGAGAGAGAACGAGAAGGACGAGCGCATGTCCGTTCCCTCGCTTGTCCGTCTCTTCTCTCCGCCGAGAGACGCCTGTCGGTCTGCAACTATCCTTATGGTATATGTACCCGCGCCCGCGATCCGCACGTCCCCTTTGTCTCGGCGTACTTTTCCAGTTATGCAAGTGAGACTCGAACGAGTGCATGGCAATTCCGAAGAATCGCTACGTTGTCGAGCTCAGCTTTCCCCTGTCTAAGGACGCAACATTGCGAAATCTTCATTCTTCATCTCGGACGGGATTTATCGTAGAAAAATAATCGCCTAATTTGAAGCTGGCTACGAGAGAAAACCTTTCTTGCCCATATACCGTGGGTTTAACACAGAGGACACTGTGAATTCAAATGTGGGGAGCAGCCTATGCCTTCGTAGTAAAACCCGTGGCTTTATGGTGCAGATACGTCGCACGCGCAGCAGCGGGGGCAGGGGCTCACGAAACGTGCGTATGAAATTTAATCTTATCACAACTATATTTATTTTTCTGAATTTCCTGCTGGTGCAGAAACTTTTCTTTCAAATAGGAACACAGATGCATCGAGCACCTGATGAATGATTCGTTAATTTCTCTTTTTTTGGATAGAAACGTAAATTAAAAATAATAGAAATTGCATAACTGATAAAAGTTACTGTAACGTTGCAAGTTGAACACGTGTGACCATATATAGGCGTTCGGGGTTGCTAATCTTTTCTCACAACCGGTTTAGCCGTTGATAAAACAGAAAACCACAACACTGGCAAGTGAAAAGGCTCGTCACTGGGGATTGGCCTTATATTATTATAGTAAAAAGATTAAAATTTACGGCACTGGTAAGTAAAGGGCTCGTCGGCGGCCGTTGGCTTATTATTATGACAATATTATTAAAAATGATAAAGAAATGGTTTGTTTGTATAGAGTTTACGTGGCAGCTTTAAAAATAAGTTAGTTTATATCGATATAAATTGTTTCGAACGTCGTGTTCATTTCAAAAGAGTTTAAGAGTTTAAGCCGGGTTAGAAAATAAATCAAAATAACTATAAGTTTGAGATTGCGAAGTTTTTATTTTTATTGTATCCTATCTGCATCCAGCTTTCGAGCAAAGGGATTGAATAAAATGTTTCAAAAGTTAATTCATTATTCATTGATTTGGTGTTTTTTAATCGATATTAACTCATGCTGAGTTTTCTTTCAAATGGTTCTAGAGGTAGTTGTGCAATTTCTACAAACAATAGTAGTTTTCTTTACTATTCTTAAATCAGAGAGTAAATTTACGTTTTGTTGTGGAGGTCACTTCTGAATGAAAACTTGACGAGATATTTCTCTCTAAAAGGAACCTCGACAGTTTCCGCACAATGTTTCACAATATTGTCCAATGTGAATGTGAGAGAACCCATCAAATCATCGGACGAGAGAGAAAGAGAGGGAGGGAGAAAGAGCGAGAGAGATGGGTCGCATCAGAGTAAGCGAAGAGAGGGCGAGTATTCCCAGCACGGCCGAATAACCCCATAAAAATCTGGAAGCTGATCGGGCAACTAATTTGCCAAAGTCAAGGAGGAAAAAGTGGATAGGATTGGTCAAACTAATCAGGCCGGTCTTTATCCGGAGCGAGCCGGGCGGGTGCGGGCTTTGAAGATAAGAAAGCAGGGGCGGTACACGCGCGCACGTCGCCTCGGCGCGCCGAGGGAGCAGTCGTCGCCCGCAGCCAGCCATGCCGAAATATTATTTTGACAGGGACACGAGATCGGCCCTCTTCCCACCCCTCCCTACCCCGAGCTCGCTCGTATGATCTGGCTCCGGCGCGTGCAACGGGCAACTATAAATCCAGGGGCTGCTGCCGCGCTGCCCTACTCCACTCGGCCGTGAGCGAGGGGACCATATCTCCCCGTCCAACAGCCGTGTTCTCGCCTACATTACGAGACGATTCTTTTGGCGCGCGACTGGATTATTATCATTTTTCTTATTTACACAGGGTGAATTGGCCGATCCCTTCTACAAACACTTTTTTTTTCTCGACGCTCTGCGGGCTCGGGAGACCACACCGGACGGATCGAAAGTGAGGCGCGCGCGCGCGGGCGACGCGGAGGATTTCGACAGTCATCGTCCCGTGAGAGAGAATGAGAAATTGCGATGGATTTTTCCTGATCCGTTTTCGCCCGGGAACGACATTTCTATCTATCCGATAGAAAACTCAATTTCTATTGGTTCCGAGGGGCGGGGGGGGGGGAGGGTCCGAGGATGAAGAGAATGCAATTGCTCCCACCCTGAGCCATTCGAATCAGCAAAACTTACCAGTACGCGATTCGGCGGGTTCCTCTCTAGCGTCGAGATTTTATATCCCAGTTCAACTCACCTGCAACAGAGGAAAAGAGAAAAATCATCAAACAGTTGCTCGTGACCGTTCCAGCAAATGGGTATAAGTGTATATATATATATACATCGCTTTTTTGCAGTTTCGAGTTGAGCAAAGTACCAGAGGAGCGAACGAGCAAGCCAATCGGATATACGAATAAAATTGTATACCCGGAATATGAATAATATTATTAGAACGACAAGGAGCGAGGCTTATAGAATGGTAATATTCCAAAGGCAGCGACCCCCGCGTCTCCGGCGGATAACTCATCGACATACGCAGGCAGACGGGCGCGCGCATCCCCCGGCCCAGAGAGAGAATCGCCCATCTGGTCGTCGAGCCCATAACCAGACCAATAAGCTCCCAGACCAATACACACGGGGGCGGCGAGGCGCATCATCACGAATTCTCGTCGCGAGCGCGCATCCTTTACCAGCCAAACTTTCGGCTCCTCGCCGTCGATATATGGTGGTGGAGTGCGCGGGCAATCCCCCGGGGCCTGCTGCTGCTGCTGCTGCTGCGGCGGCGGCGGCGGCGGCGGCGACTCCCTCCGCCCCGAGCCCGCCTATATCGATCTCGCCGCGGCCGAGCTTCTTTGTCCCTCTGCCCCCTGCACTTGATTTGGCTGTTTGTGTTTTTTCTTGCGAGGGGCCGCCATGCGCTGCTAAATGATCGAGGAGAGGCGATGGAATTAATATTGATCGGTGAGTATATACAAGCGAGTGACGGGGTCGGACCGTCGGACGGGAAATGCTCGGGCAAACGCCAAGTAATGAGAGCGCGCGTATATACGCTTCATCGGGAGGGACGGACTGGTTGGTATGTTTGCTTTTGCGGGTGACACGCGCACAGCTTCATGTCTCCCGGCTGTCTCGTGGCGCTCCAGCCATTGATTCCACCAGCCCAAAATGGCTTTTGGCTGCTCGTCCGAGCGACGGCTGACGCACGCGACACGATTTCCTTTTTCGATAAATTAAAACGCGATGTTTGCTGCGCCGAGCTCGCGTGGAATACACACACACACACACACACACATATAAGTGCACTCGTGCCCATCGAGCAATTTCTTTGATCGGCAACACAATGATTGTGCGGGACGCCCGATGCCGTTGTTGGAGAAGAAATGAATAAATCCGCTAATACGGCTCGCACGGCCCGTTAGCGACGGAGGAAAAAAGTGTTCTCGCGCGGGCAGCGCACGCGACGGTGGAAATTATGATCACATGATTTTAATACGAACCACGTGAATAGAGTAAGTAAATCCCTTGATCCACTTAGATGAGCGCGACGACGACGGCGCGTATTTATATATAAACGGCCAACGAGCAAAGGGTCCCATACACGGGGCGTAATCCTCGAGTTTCCCCATTATATTTACTGCGCCGACAGACTGGCCCGGAGAATCTAGCAATAATGCAGGCCATTCAAAGCGTCAATAATAAAGCGGGCACCCATGGAAAAAAGCGGTGAAATCGCCAGGAGAGAGAGAGAAAGAGGAAGGAGTGGGGGGATAACCTTTTCAATCTACTAAAAGCGATCGCTCGCATTCAGCCGCGCGAGAAGAATGAAAGGAAACGCGAACTGCTCTCACTCTCGCACCCTCGTGTGCTGGCGAAGCAGCGGCAGCGGCTTTTCCAAAATATGGCGGAAGAACCGCATGGATTTTTAGGGGGAGGCGTGCGCGCCAACCGCTGAGCATCTGGCCCCGCCAGCTTTTTCCCCGATCGTCTTTCTCTCTCTCTCGGCGGCCCCATTGTGCCGAGCGCCATTCACCAGCCGCGCGAACTTCAAGTGGGTATCGCTTTAACTTGCCACGATCGCTCCACGCTCGCGAATATAGCGTGTGTGTGTATGCTCTCGCTCGCTCGCGCGCGCGCCAAGGGGGCAAATGGCGCGTGAATTTTGTTTTTGCGCGCCGGGGTTTCTCGGCTGGCTTCGTCAAACGACAATGGCTCTTATTAGTTTGGATGACGGATCTTTTGAGGATGGAGAATTAATGATCATTCGGTTACACTGGTGCGCCCGAGTGGAGAAAAATTATTGCGCCACTCGCACGCTCTCTCTCTTACTAGAGAGAGGAAGAGAGACAGAAAACCCAGAGGAGACGAAACTCGTTACTCGCCGCCTACCAACAAAACCGATGAGTCTGGTCGTCGGTGAATGATATACATTCGATAAACTATAATACTCTACAATGAGATATGAAAAACCCCATAGCCCTCAGATTCTTGTCAAGTTCTAACCTTTGGTGTGTTCACTGACCAGTAAAGTGAAGAAGCGCCTTTGTGAAGTGCCACTGAACTGCATGCATGAAGAGAATGCAGAAAAAGTAAACCATAGAAGCATGGGTATCATTCAAAAAGCATTGGTTTTGAAAAGGCATTGGTTTTGATTTTTGAACCAAGTTCAATTGAGGCAGGCCGTGACTAGTCAGTCGAGAGTTTTTTCAGTAATTCCGGGTTGGATGAAAACTGAAATACATTGAGTTACATGCCCATCTCACGCGTTCAAGTGAAATGTTCACAAAATAGGCTTCATTCATCACCGGCGCTGGCTCATAACTATACTTGCCCATCAGTGATGACTAGTCCATTGAAAATATCGTACTTTCTCGATAATCTTATTGTTCCGATAGGAAAATATATTTTACGCAGTTGAATTCACTGGTAATTCGTAGTGAACCGACTGTGCATAGAGAAAGTGAAGGTTGATTACAGTTGTGGCCCGTCGGGCGTTCTTTCGAGATGTCTAATTCGTTCCGCGAACCAGCGCGCGGAGAACTTGGCGGGTTGGTTGGCGGGGCAAAAACGTCCAAATCGCGCGAATGGAACGAAACCGGCAAACAACAACGAGCTCTCGAATCCGCCTCCTCGATCGGACACGCGCATTCGCGCGTGTGTACGATTAATTCGCGGACAAGAAAAAGTCCCTTGGTTACCGGTATATATCCGCCATTAAGCGGCGAGCGAGCTGTTAGCCAAGCTGGAAAAAAGCTTCCCACTCGGACAAGATCAAAATTATCGAGCGGTCGCGCGAACCTGTACCGGTCGATTGAAAAAACTGGCCCCCGCCGCTCGGAGCTGTCCGTGCGTATGTATGTATAAGTATATAGTACTCGCGAGCCGGAAGGTCGGTCGGGGTCGCGGGAAAGGCTCGGCGCGGCGTTTTTTCCCCCGGGCAGTCCCGTACGCAAAATTACCCGGTAGTCTGGAAGGGGGAGGCCGGTTCGTTGGCTCGCGCCCGCAACAGCGTAATTGCGCTCGCCGAGGAATGCCACACGCGCTATTGGTACGCGCGCGCGCGCACCCGGGAAAAGGATGCCCGTTTGATCCGCTGTTTTTCCGCGCCGAGCGCACCTCGCCTAATGAAATTTCCCGAAGCACCCCGCCCCTGTTTGTTGCGCCCATGCGATATCCCGGCTAATTAGACGTTTCTGAGGGGACGCACCACGGCCCCGGCGGCTCCTAATGAAAACCGCCGGGGGCACGCACGAAAATATCATGCGCGTCCATGTGATATTGGCTTCTCCGAATGGCAAATCTCCAGCGAGATATGAGATTTCGCGCGCACGCTCCTCTAGTTACTCTTTGTGAAAACAGTTGTACCCGCATGTTATGCGACGCAAAGCTCGGTGTGATTGACTCGCGTCCGTCACAGCCACTACTTTTATGATTCGCTTTTTCTAAGGTTTTTTTTTTCAATGAAACGGAGCCTCGCGTGTGATTGACTCCAAAACCGAGAAGCACATAACGTTTCTACATGAAGTACGGTCAAGTCTGCATTCTTCGATAAGGTTTTTCTCGGTATTTTTTTGATATTTTTTTTTAAAGAGAATTTTAAATGAAAAATTTCGATTTGGAAATGCACTGAATATTTGATTACGCGATTTTAAAAACCGAAGTTCGTAAAGTCGATCGTATCAAATTAAATGGATGTCAATTTAATTCTACATATTCTAAAAGTTTCGTATTCGAGTTCTGGATCAAATAGAAGAATTAACAAGTTTTATGAATAGAAGGTGATGATTCAAGCCCCGAAGAGTAAACATTCAAAAGGCACCAAGTGCGTGTTATTCTAGCTCGTAGAAAAACGTCGATGAAAAATGGCCAGAGCTCTCGTGCGAGAAATATAAAGAGAGTATGTGAATTCAAGTTGATCTTGTGCCTCACGCGAGTTTTCAGATGTAAGTACAGGCTTGGTGGCATCTGTAAAAGTTTCGTTAATCATCTTTTACAAGCGAGTAATTTCCACAGTAATGATTCACTTGCATTTTTGTAGATGAGAGTTACGTAAGTACAGGACTTTTTTGTCCTAGACGAGTGGCAGCCTCGTAAGAGCCGAGGGAGCAGATGATAGTAGGTGAAGGGTAAAAAGAAAGAAGAGTGAGAAATGAAGATAATTGGTGGGTAATAGAGAAGGACAGAGAGATGACGGGAAGAGAAAGGGAGAAGACAGCGAGCGGGACGGTTTATAATTTCGCGTAATTATGTGAAATGTTCCATTGCACGGCTATGTTAATCCAGCGCTGTGCAGCTGAACGTTTATTCAACGGTTTACGCGTTGAGTTCCTACCAGATAGCGGATTTTGCACAATCGCAGAAAGCTTTATAAATTTCCAGATAAGGGGCGGCCGAGTTTAATTTTGAAATTCGCACAGATTCACGTGAAATTATTCAGTGTGTGCATAAGAGCAGTGGGAAGAAGGAAGAAAAGTAGAAAACTTGATAATGCCGTGTAATTATGCAGAATTTTCTGCTGCCGCGACTCTGGTGATTTAGCCACACGAGGCTCAGGCGAATTGTTACCCTACATGATTTTTAAGTGAAATTTGTTTGGAGTGCTAACTTTAGCCGAGTCAAACTAGGTTATAACCATTTTACATTCGTTTCGCAGTATACCTTGCCTTTTATCACGGAGTACACGCGATTGTAACCAGAAACATTGTTGGGAAACGATGTTTTATTACTCTAAATAGACTCGTCCCGAGCAACAGCAGAGAGTAAATTATCTGAAAACCACACTCTTCCACCAAACAGCGGTTACTTCGTTAAATTCGCCGATTAGCAAGCAAAGATAGCTGCGCACGTGCCCGGTTGTCCAAAAAAATCGTCGCACGTGAAATTACATAAAACAGGCAGGGCAATCGAACAAGCGCCAATCAAGCTGTTGAGTGAGCACTGGCGAAAAAATTGATATTACACAGGCTTAATTAGTGGGGAGGCATAGGGGGAGCTTAGCGAGATCGAAAGACGAAGGAGGCGAGAGAGCACGCGAGAGCCTGAGCAAGAATGCGGATATCACGAGAGCTGATCTCTATTATACGGGAGAGAGAGAGAGAGAGAAAGAGAGAGAAGAGCGTCTTTCGGTTGGGGCGTAGTGGGCGTGTTGAGGGGCTCGAGAGCATCTCGATTCTTCGTCGGCTTTGGGAAACTCTGTAATTTCCGGAGTCGTTGCGTCCCGCAGCCGTCTCCACTTTTTTTGCAATCGGACACGGGTAATTCGCTACGTTCGCGCGGGACGAGTTACGTTAATTGAAAGATTATCGTAATCGAGGATTAGGAATTTCTAGCTCTACGTCGAAAATGCGCTCGTTCGATTTACCGTTACGGAGTGTGCGACCCTCCTTAATTCAAGGGAAGATGCATTGGAATTTGAGATTGCATCCCCCTCAAAAATTCTAACGCAAAGTTCACTGTTACCTCTTCACCTCAATTGGTATCAGCGCTGCAAGGGTATCGCGTGAATATCCGAAAAACAACGAAAAGCTCCAGTGAGATCCGTGGAGGAACCATCAGTCTACCTGTTCGAGTGTGCTGGCTGTTTTGGCACATGGGACTCGAGCGAACCGATGGACGATAGCGTCCGTCACTCGGCTCAATCCATTAACGGGTCGAATCGGTAAAGAAACGGGAGGGCCGGGAGGGAACGGAGGATCAGCGGTGGATCGAGCGGCGGGCGTCAGATCGACGCACAATGGGGCTCGATCAGGGCGTGCACGGGGCTCGTTAGCGCGTTATTCACCCTCTACGCAGGATTTCCTAAATAGTCGCGCGGCGGAGCGCAGAACTGCGCGAGCGTGTATCGCGTGGCGGCCTCTCACTCCCCCGTAAATTACGCGCTCGCTTTCTCGCTCTGTTAATCCCCTGCCCTGGCTCTCTCGGGCCCTCGGTTCCATCCGTCTTTCGCGTTTATTGCTTCTTCTGTCTATCCCGCACGTTCGCACCGGCCGGCCAGCCGACCCCCCGTTCATTTCCTACTCTCGCTATTAATTTACAAATCTGCCGATGGACGGACTCGCTCCTATTCCTCTCTATTAACGCGCGCTATCTCCCTTCTTTGTGGCCGTCTGCCTGGATCCCTCGCGTGTCACTTCGACCGTTAATCTATACATGGGATTACCCTTGCACGTTCGCTCCCTCCCTCCCTTCCCCCTCTCTCTCTCTCTCTCTCTCTCTATGATGATTCGCTGCCTTTGAAATACTGCCTCTCCGCTGTTTGCCATTATTCCCCATTCGTTTATGGAGAGTTTATCTTATTGCAGAGCTTATCCAGCTCGCTGCTGATTAGCAGGTTGCTCGCGTCGATCTGGTTACTCGACTTAAATTATCAATGAATTTCCACCAGTTTTTCCGAATGAATGCAGGTCTGGTATGATCTCGGAACTAGGATTATCGCCAAATCCAATGTGTAATCAATTGGGAAACAAGCGTTCAATATCTGAATAAACTATGCACCTCGCACTGATGCTCCGAGGCAAATAATCTCTAGCGCAGATGCGTGGCTTTTGAATGGCCACTGGCATTCAATGTCAAAATTTACGAGGACTCCGAGCATGCGAAGCCACATTTGAAATTCAAAGATTACAAACCGATACGTGTGTGCATTGATCAAAATCAGCCACTGATGAATACCAATCCATTCGAATAAAAGCGCGCTTGAGCCTATCTCAATTTATGAATACGCGTCCCGAATACCAAGTGCGTTTTGAATGTTCAATATCCCACCACGATTTTTTTCAGCTTCGACAAAAAATGATATTGCCTTGTGTAAAAAAATAAATTTTCAATTTGCCTTCTCTTACAGAATGTTATTTTTTTTCCTAAGCTTTTCCTCGTCACGATCAGAACTGGTTGGAACGAGCCGCATTCAATACAACTTCGATCGTTTTTTATCTTGACATTTGGCCTTTGCAATGATGTAACGGTGCGGTTCTTATTCTATCGCGAATATTTCATTACAATTATAATTCAACACGTCGCAGTCCAAGGCTATAGAAACTTGAAAAAAGCAAAATGATGAATGAAGCCAGCTCCCGCGCCTGTTTCAGTCACGGATGAATCATGCACCAGCCGATGAGCGACCGGGCGGGTGGGTGCGATCTCTTTCTCGCGGGCACGTTCGCGTGTCGGGATGCACATTTGCATAACCAAAATAATGGCGGAAGGGTCATCGCGGTCTCGTGCTCTCTGCTGCCTCGTGCTCTACGTACGGCTGCGCCCCCGCTTTATTGGATTTAGCTGCGGCGCGTTATGTGTTAGCTTTTATAAATTATGGACGCGGGACGGTGGCGCGGCTGTAAAATCAACTCCATTAACGGGGACTTCCCAGGTGGCAAAAGTTCCAAGAATCGGCCATTGATTGGGGAATTGTCATGTTGATTACTCTCGCGGATTTTGCTTTTTGACGTTGCGCATTGATTGATCGATTCACGGAACTCAGACGCGAGAAGAACAGAAGCTGGATTTGTATACTTATTGATTCGGCTATGATTATCAGGGGATAACGGCCGAAATGATATTCACCGAGGTAACCGTAATTGAAAATTTTGGTAGTCTGTTTGGCCGAGTGATTCGTCAACTTTATATAACTTGTATTATACGAGCCCGCCGCCGCGCGCATTCCATTTACATTCGAATCTCATCTGTTGAAATGTTCATTCAAATTCTACAACTTCTCGGCGCTAACCCCACGTCGAATACTTCCATATCGCAGACATCAAAATTTGCATTCGCCTGTTTGTTTTCCCCATCGTGCCGGGCTCTGCCGCCGCGGCTCACGCTATATCCATATTGTTTCTCATTAAGGCACGCGATGCATTAAAATTAACTGTACTCCCGCCAAATTGTGAATCACTGAATTCACAATTCCCTTGATTAACAGCTGGGGGACGCACGCGCGCGCGAGCGAGATTCTTTCGGGTAATAATTCGACAATATCAAAATGGAATTACACGCGCTGCAGCTAGGAGAGGAGCTGGCGCGCATTTCGCGTCTGAATAGGGTCGCATGGCGAATGATTGGGGATTCACATCGCGTCCGCAAACTTCTCACGCTAAATCAGCCGAGGGAGGTTTACACCGCCGAGTGCGCGCGAAGCCCCGGATCACAATCAAAATCCCGCGAACGAGGCGTCGAGGCGCGGGAGGGAGGCGGAAGCCTGCAGGAGCAGCCGCGTAAATTCCAGGCCCGCTCATCGGAATATTTAAAAGCTGCGGCCGAAGCGTGAGCCGCGCTCGTAAACAAGTTCCGCGTTCGCCGCCGCGTGTGCGCAACCGTAGACGCAAGTGGGATAATTAATTTTACCTGGCGCGCGGGCCCGAGTTGCCACGTGGCCGTTCCCAATTGTAACGCCGACGCGTGTTCCATCAGTGTAGAATTCGGGGTTGGAGTCGGATTTCCTCCGACCCTTTTTTGTTGGCCGTGTAGTTCAAACTTTGATACTTTGCGTACAATTAGACTTTCGTGTGACCTTACGTACGTTCTGTTGAACTTCAGATGGCACTAAATCGTACGGAATTTCGAGAGATCGCGATCTAGAGTACCGTATTTAAGTATGATTTACAAAGCAGCGAATTAAATAACATTCTGATAAATTATGGAGTTAATCGGAAATTATTTCGATAGTAACGAGTATGTCTTTTCCTCAAAATTATTTGTGTAGCCATGGGTGACAATTTTAAACATCCAGACTTCCAAGACTGTGTACTCGAAGATGAGAAAAATCTCGATCGAGAGTTAGTTTGTTGAGATGAAATCAATACTGTGCAGCGTCGGGAAAATGCATCGCCTTCCGCGAATCACATAGACTGCAACAGTTCACTTCATGCCCGATTCGAACAATCCTCTGCATAATGCACGAAACTATCAGTCAAAGCGCCCCAGCGAAACTTCATAATTCCAATAATGAATCGCATCCGCAGTTAGCAGATTAAAGGTTCGACGAATTTCTAATCATCCCGATCATATATAACTCTAAACGCTATTATCGGTGTAATAGAAACTCGATAATTCCGTGCACTATCCCAGGCCACACGTTATCCAAAATTCAAGCTCGCACTAGTCGAGAGCCGGTTATTAATGCAAATCGCGTCGAATTACCAGTCCTCTATCTCTCTGTAGCCAACACAAGAGCGCGTTATTGAATCGCGCGTAAAAATACACGCGCGAGCCGCCAGGGGCGCACGCGTCGCTCGCTCGCTCGCGCGCCTGACTCACCCCGCTCGATAACGCAATATAACGAGGCTCGTGTCGGCGAGGAAGGAATTCCCGAAATCTCGAGAGTTTATCTCGGGGCCGATGCATCCAAGTCTCGCCCTCGCTTTATTAGGGTCGCGTTTGTATAGGTATACAGTGTGTATATATACACGTATGTATTTTTATGTGTGTATGTGTGCGTGTGTATACGTACGACGCAGAGGCGCGGCCAATTGGGAATGTGGAGCGGAAGCCGACAAGCGCACCGATCGTAAAGCGCTATGTACAGCCGTCCTGCGATTGCTCCTGCGCGTTTACGACGACGCCGCCACCGACGCTGCGTTAGCAAAAATTGATTCTTCATTCGCGTGACCTTTTTCTCGAGAAATGTTAATCAGCCAAGTACTCACTGATTCATTCAGTGGGCAATAACTTAGCCGAATGAACAGCGTAGAATCGATGAGTGATTGCCATGATGTTTGTATATAATGTCACTCGGATCAATCAGTAAACGGTCGAGAGCTCTTACCATAAATTACGTTCGCGGCGAGCGCGATCTCGCGCGTGTGTACCCGCAGCCAAAGTTCCCAACCAACTCCGGGGAAGGATTTTGGGGAGTCTGGAAAAGGACACCCGGGTAGAGGGTACAAAGTTAAATGATCTATAAAGCCCATTTTTAAAAACCTGCGGCGCTACGGCCGTAACGGCGAGCTTGCTTCATCACCAAACTTGGGCAGTATTTCTCGCGGCTCGAGTAACTCGGCGGGGCTCGAGCCACCGAGATACATAGTATAACTCGCACCAAGTGGCCAATCAATTAAATTGGACAGATGGAAAGAAGAAAAATGTCGAAAGATACTTGAAACAACGAAGTAACAACTCTTTCGCTGCAACAAGCAAACGATACCCCGACTTGGTTGTTATTTTTTTCTCTCGTCGATTAAATCATTGTCGATTCGCCGGTTCGCTCGCTCGCGCGCGCGCAGATACATATGCGAAGGTGCGAGAATCAGTTGATACGGTATACCGACTCACATGCTCGGAGCTGTATAACGGACGGACGAGTTCTCGCGGGAGTAATTGGTGTAATCGAATTCTCCTTCGGTCCGCATGGGCGACTCTTGCGCGACGTGTCCACACGGACGAGCGCGACGTATCGAGCGCGAACGAATATCGCCGCAACAGCGTCGGTCGGCTGAATAAATCATCGTCGTCGCAAGTGTACGGAGCCGCGCGCGCGCGCAGGCCGGAGCCCGAAATAGGCTCTGTGTGCTCGAGCCGCGGCGGCGGCGGCGCTAAGCAGAAGACGGCTTTACACGCTCCCAGTCTCGAGAACTCGATCGCTGCCTTATGTATCGGCCCCAACTGCGCGCCATTGATTATTGCCGCGGCCGCGCGCGAGCTCGAGCGATATACGTGATAATAATTCCGAGCGACTCTCGTAATATCGGATAAAAGTCGTCTCACGCGTCAGCTCAACCGACACGTGACACTTTGACTCGAGCCCCACCGAGATATCCTTGTTGATCTATGATTTTTCATTATTCCGGAGGAAAATTTTACCCGTCGCGATATCTGGCCGGTTCGCGCGCGCTCGCCCGCCCGCGACAGAGAGAAGCAGGGGAGACGGATACACGGGCGAGGCTATAAGCGCGACACGTACGCCACCCGATGAAATATTCAGCCCTTGTCACTCCCGCTGACTGGCTTTCACTATTCTAATTCTGGCTTCCTTTCCGGGATACTCCCCGATTGAATTATCATTTGAATGTATCGCCTCTCCGAGAAGAGGCATTTATATCCGAGCAGAAAAAGTCGCGCGAATCACGCGCATATTTTTCCCGTCTGCCCCGCGCGATCGTATTTCTAGGGATGCGAAATCGCTGTCTCGAAGGCCGGCACAATAATGCTCGAGCCCGCGTGATTTATCGTTATTATCGAGAGCGTCGTTACGATTAGCGGACGCTACTTTCCACGGGCGCGAAGGGGTTTTTAGTAAGTGCGATCGGTCCAGATATGTGCACGCGCGCGCGAGCGCTTGAATTTATGCATTTTTCATTTGCATTGTTTATCTTGAAACAAATTTAATCCTCGGGCCGGATATAAAATGGGCGTCGTCTCGGCGGCGAGATTTACGAGCGCAGATCGGCTCGTGCGGTTTGCCCCTGCGGTTTTGAATTACACACCGCCAGTGCCACTGTATTAAATACGCTCGCGCATTGATTTTGTGCCCCGTAACAATGGGAACACTACGCTCGACATTTTTCAGATATCCATCTTTGATCCTAATCCGTATCTAAACTACGCTCTTCCGATCGGACTACGAGAAACAATTTTATTACACGCAAAAATTTAACCTTCCCTCCCACCATTCCAGACTTTACTTAAAAAATAGAGTGCCTCAGGCAAGCTTAGAGTATCGTTGTGTTTTGCAAGTTCTCTTGAAAAACACGTTTCCTAGAGTAAAATTAAGGTCCGATTCATGACGAGCGATATCGAATTCTCTAAAATGACCAGCATTCTCGAGGCATTCACTCTGAAAATTAATTACTAAGAAGAACGAGATTTTTTTTGCTTGCTGAAAGCTTTACTCGCTTCTTCCACAGAATATGGAAATAGGATTAATACCCCGAGACGTAGCTGCCCTGTCAGTTATACGATTGTTCCATTTGATCTACCGAAACACGATGTTTCACTTTGGGTCGATCGATTTCCTAACTTCAATGTGACTTTCGAGTCAGCCAACCTCACCTTGGACGAATATATAATCCACGCCCCGGAGCAGCGGGAAAAACAGCCATTTCATGAACATACCCAGCCGCGAAAAATAACGCAATCTCGAATCTGTCTGGTGAATTATCCGGGGCGCGCGGCCGGCCTCTCTGTATATATACATATCAGAGGCAAAAACATCCGATGCTCGTGCAGACAGCGCGCGATGCTCGGGGTCGGGCCATTCGTTAAGAGAGAGAGAGAGAGAGGGAGTTGCGTGAATCCTGCTCTCTGTCTGCCTCTCCCTCCCTCTCTCTCTCGAGCGCGCGCGCATTAATTCGTGCGCGAAACTCTCCGGCGTGCTCGCGCCTAAATTCGTTAGGGGCTCGGCCCTTCGCCATTATAAATAACGTTTAGGGCTCGTAAAACATCCCTCCCCGTCGTCGCGCTGCTCGGCGCTCCTGCTGGTCCCCCGAGCGGCGTGTACGCCCGCGCCTACATTCATGACTCGAGCTTATCGTTCGCCAAATCCCCCGCCTGATACCGTACGCACGTCGTCAAAGGAAAATCTGGCCGTGGCTTCGCGCGATGCATATGTCGTGTTACCCTCGTGTGTGCGCTCGTGATTTTAACCCTAAGTTTCGGGAGGTTTTTCTCAAATTCACGGGTCGGAGCTTCCATATATATGTCTACAAAATATATGTATAAATATGCCATCAGCTAAAACCTATGAACTTTATTGAAAATACCTTAGAATCGAGTGCTCGGCGTATAATGTGACATCCGTCGTTCGTTAGTTGATCCGTATTTAGGCTAATACATTTTCTCCATTCCCTCGTTCGCTCATTCGCGATCGTAATAGACGAGAATCTGGCGTTGAATTGCTTTTATCGTTCGCCGAGGGCTTAACGAAATCACTGAACGCGTGGTAGTGTTCCAAGCGTCAATCTTTCCAGACTATTCTGAGGTTGGCCATCAAATTTCGTTATTGGTTTTTATTATTGGATTTCCATCGTAATAAGTCTTTTACCCGTAGAACAATTGGAAATAAACGCGACTCGGGAATTCCCACGTTCGCGGGCGGATTCACTTGGAAAACAATTCTTTTATGCCTTTTAAAGAATAAAGCCTCGCGGCTGCGTCGTTCTAAATTAAACGCCCTCGGTTTATTCAGCACTCAGGATCCGCACGACATCACATGCCCGCTACCCAGCCACCGGTATATAAGTCGTTTACAGTCTGAAAATCCGATTGGGTAGCCTATAAAAAGGAGGGAAGGTGGTACTTTATCGGGGGGGCGAACGCGAAAACAGCGGCCGAACCGCAAGGAAGTGAAAATTCAAAACAATATATAAATTAAGCGGCAAGTCCTGTCGAGACTCGGGGCAGCCTGTAGTCCCCGGGCTAATTTACAGAGTGCTCATACTGCGAGGCAGGCAGGCAGGCGGGCAGGCACACCGAGAGAAATACGTCTAATTGCGAGGAAACGAATGGGCGACCTCAAAAATGGCGATTTATTCGGGTTAGAGAACGGCGAGGGAGTCGGGGCGGGGGCGAGGAGAAAGAGAGAGAGGGAGAAAGCGAGGGAGAGAGCAACGAACGACGGCGGCGGCGGCGGGGAGAAAGAAAAAAGCAGCAACGCAAGCGCGCGCGCAACGCACGGAGCCAAGGTGGAAAGGCGATTTAGCCGCGGTGCGCAGCGATAAAATCGCCCGCGGGCGACGTAACTTCATCCCTTTTTATTGGGTCGCGTGTGCGGCCGGACTTTAAGGCTTTCTAAGCCACTCAGATTTAATAGCGCTCCTAGCCCGGGCGCAAAAACATCCGTTTCCAATTGATTCTTGGCCGGAGCCGATTATTCAGATCGTCGGAGGAGGCGACTGTGCGCCGAACCCACTTGTTTATATACGAGCAACAATCCGTACGAGCGCGTAAATACGTATCTTCCGCTCGGATCCAACGGCACGAGGGGTTTTTTTCGTATAATTGCTCGATTTGAATGCGGCCCAGTTTCGCACTGTGCAAACGTCAATGCCGCGGGCTTTTGCCCCCGGGCCGAGGAACGTCGCCTCGCATATGAATATCATATATACGCGTCGCCGGCTGATTTTTCTATTGCTCATTCGGGGATTTGCCCCCCACGCGACTTTTCGCTCCGCGGACTCATGAATAATCGGATCGAAAGTTCTCCGGCTGCTGACACCGAAAGTCCCAGCCAAGACGTGCGGAAAATCATCATCGGTGGAGCGTCAAAGCGAGCGCCGGCACCGAATTACGCGGGCACGCGCCTTTCTAATTAATTACCATATTCACGAGAAGTCTCCGGGCGGGAAAAATATTATATGTATTAGTCACGGGCGTATAGGCGCGTACGGTCGCTCGCGGGCCCCGTCGAGCGTAACGCGCGTGCGTGTATACACGACATATGTGACGGGAGAGGGTCGAGCGGTTTGAAGATGGATATTCGCGCAAGTGCGCGCGGGAGAAACTCGAAAAGGAAAAAGCGCGCCGTCACGAGCTCGCCGAAGCGGCCAATTTGAATAATGGTCAGAGACGACGGGGTGACGCGCGATCTCCTTCCGCGAGAGGAGAAAGCGTCTAATGACTCGGAACGATTATTGTAATGAGATTTACCTGTTGTCGAGTGCGCTCCTGATTTGGAGGATGCCTCGGATCTCGTGTATACACGCGCTGCCGGAAGCGACCGGGAGAAATCGCACACGAAAGTGCGAAGATCCGCGCGGAGCAGTGTGTTGTTTTTTTGAAACACGCCTCGCTGTCGCTTCGCGCAGTTGGGAGGGAGACAACGCGGGGTAAACAGAGCACTCGGTCGTATTGCTGCACCGGGGGATTAATCAGCGAGTGGCGCGGCCGCGCGAATGAAAAAGATCCAGCGATGGATACATCGGGGAGAAAGCCGAGTGTTTTTCTTCGCTCGATTGGAAACGCCCGCGTGCTTAATTGACATCGGAGAGCTGGCCGTGGGTTTTTGTCCCTCGCTGCAGTCAAGCAGTGCAGCGCGACCCGACGACGCGGCGGGGCTGAAAGCCGATTGCCAATAGAGACACGCGCCCAAGAAACGAGAGAAAATCCGCCGCGCGGCGGGTAATAGGTTTGCATTTGAATTGTAAGAGCAGTCTCGACACACAAGCGAAGCGCGTCTTAAGGGAGTATATTCCATTTAGCGCTGGCGAATACTTTTCATTCTTTTGCCGCGCCGTGGAAATGTTATGTACGTTCGCGCGCAGAAGCACGTGTCCCATCAGTCACGATGGCGCGGAGATAAGTCGCTTGCGCGATTTTTCCCGGAACCCCGTACTTAGCTCGTGGGCAACAATAAATTTCATGCCGATCGTTCATTTGTAATTGAGCTTTGACGCCTCGGTATGCTCGCGTATCATTGATCATGCTAGCTATATACCTTCTCCATTACCGTCACATTACTGACTTTCATTCGACCATACTCTCGACGCGCGGATAATTATACATTTCGACATTGCGCTTTCGAATGCCGTTGTCGTTTCGATGCGCGCGAAGCCCACCGAATACATAGGAATATTTGAGAAAACTTCGGATATATATACTCCTGGAAACATTCAATTTTAATGGGATACCGTAAACAAAGCTCGAATCGCTTTTAGTTTCAGTTCCGAAACACAAGCGGTTTAGTTGGACAATCGACCAGGGAAAAAAGCGGACAATTTGTTGGGCGCCGGCAGCCACGGATGTGAATATAAATTCATGGGAAACGCTCTGGGCAGACCTCGGGGGAGAAAAAAAGACAACACGAGCCGAGCAATAAAAGGCGTACCCCACACACCGAGGGAGAAACAACCCGAGTATAGGAACGAGCTCGCACGGCCAAGGATTGAAAGCCACGTCTGTCACCGGTGCACGGCAAGTCGATAATTTCTCATCGGGCTTTTGCAATTAGCCATCCGATTACTTGTGGCCGTCGCAGTGAGGTATATAGAACAGATTCCCGATGCTCGTCCACCTCGGAATATTCATGCTAAAGATTTTGCTCGAAACAAAGTTCGTTAAATTCTTTTCTACCGCGTCATATCCGAGAGGGCGTACGTGAGGTCTGCAAAAATGAAACCCACTACAATACGGCCGAGCCTGGCTGAGAAGCCAACGGCAGGCAACGGCAATCCCTCCGACAAACTCACGAGGGCCGCGTGAAATATGGCCAAGTGCAGTGCCAGTGGAGTTTCCTGATCAGTACTTTTCTATTCGGGCTAAGCTCATTCCTCTCGAGGCGTGTATCACACACACCGAGACAAACGGGAACAATAGAGCGCGCAACTGTGCGGCAGCGTTACGTAACGCCTCGCTCTCGGACTGTTGTCCCTTGCACCGCGTGGCGGCGGCTGGCGGGGCGCGAAAAACTGCTCTGCCTCGCGCGCGAGCAACGGCACATTTCACTCGTTATTAAGCGTCAAACGCATATAAAAATCCGCTCGCTCCGCGAAACCATAAAGCCATAAAACACACCGAGGCGCTGGGGGCCGCCATATATAATAAGCCGGGAGCAACGGGTTGCCCGAGCCGTAATTGAATGTGCTAAAAAAAAATCGAGCGGCCCGACAATTAGGCTACGTGTACAACGCTCGTCCGCGACCGCGCCGCCGTCGCTATATACCATATATATACAGCGACGGAGTAATTGCTTTACGCGGACTGGCGGGATTGCGCATTATAAAGCCCCCTCTGCAGCCCCTCTAGATTGTCCTATGCGCCGCCGCGCCATTCTCGCACTCGCGCGCGCTTCCATTTCTTTTTTCGCGCTGCACCGTTGCTTTGTCTCTCGTGCCGCTTACTTCCTCCTCTATCTCTCCCCCCCCTCCCCCCCGGCGACTCGACTTTTCCGTGAAGCAGCAGCTTATGAAGCTCCGACTTCGCCGTTCCGCATTATAGGCTCGATTCTCAATGAGCGCAGCCTTTTGTAGTCTGTCTGCGGGTCGGATATAGGCAATATTCCCCTCGAGTCTTTTTCGCGCCGGGGAGTTTTGGAAAATCCCGAGAATTTCAACGGGTAAAGTCGTTGGATTCGGTCTCGAGAATCGAAATAATTCGCAGCGGGAAAGGAAGGGAGTCGACGAACTCATTTTTGGGACGTGGCTCGATTTGTACACGTGCATGCCAGAGAGCGAGAGACAGAGAACTGGTCAGCGTTCAAAAGTTATTACAGGGTGTGTACACGACGAATGAGTCGAGGGAAATTACTGTTATTACGAGCAGCGGATTGTATTGGGAGATTACTTTGAACCTGTGGTTCGGAATAGTGTCAGAAGCAGAAAAGAGTCGTCGCTCGTGCTGAAAAAGCAATCTTTGAAATTCGCGGGAGAAAAAATAATGCAAAAAAAGGTTTTGCAATGTCGCGCCGAAATAATCCGGGTGTAATTCAATTCTCTCGTAATTCGCGCATGCATGACATTCAGGCGCAATTTGGATGCCCACCGAAAGAGACGGACTTGACGAGCGGGTTATTAAAACCCATAATTACAGCATCAGTTTGACGTAACGTAAGGTTGTGTGACACAATCCGATGTGACAACTGCAATTTTCAAAATGCTACCTTATTCTCCCGTTACGTCAACATTGTCCGGGATTATAAACAGACGGGATGTCTCAAGTGCTCGACCTTCCAAATTTCATCTAATTTTATACATGTACAAAACGTATGACACGTGTGCTCGGCGCATTTTCTACTATTGCATTTCGGTGAATTTCACGTTTTGACGCAAGGAGAAATACTACTTCTTTCGTTCAGATATGGACGTTATCGCGAATGTCATAAAATGATGCAAAGGTAACGGATTTCAATTCTCCGTCCATTGATGCACAGTTTTATCGATTCACAAAATGACGAGTGTTCCTCCAATTTTACACCCAGTATACCCTTCGCATTTCGAAAGCCGAGGTAAACCCGATTCGCCAAACCAGATTCCCTACTAAACGTCGATGATTAAAAATTTGCGAAACTTTTCGAGGCAGTTCTTGGCGCCCCGGACCTGCTTGTAAGCCGACCGGCTGGCTTCCGCGAAGGGTATACCACCGCAGTTAATAATCGATCATGGCTCGCTCGCTTGGCGGCTCTCACGTAACAGTTCGCCCGACACACCAAATCCAAACTCTTCGCATAATTCAGCGGTGTGCGCTGGACTCGGCCGTGCGCGGCAACGGCGAGCCGAACTCGTAAATGCACATCAACGCAGACGCCAGCGACTCGGCCCGGTTGGATCTCTCCCCCCCCCCCCAGCTACCCCGCGACGACGGCTGGCCTGCGTGACCGGAAACTCGCGGCCGCGCGCGAGCGACTCCCCGTATGTTGTATAGCTCTTCCCTTCCGCCGAACGTCTGCTCTGCTGCTGTGTGTCGCGGCGGCGCTGCTGCTCCAGTTTCCCAGAGCGCGTGTACTTTTTTCCAAGAGCTCACATACATGTGTCGTACACGCGAGACTCGCTCTTTATTGAATTGCGGCCGCGCGCATATATATATGTATATATCGCGTGAACGCAGAGAGCAACGCGTTGGTTGCGCGCGAGGCGCGATCGAGCGTCCGAGGGGCGGGCAAGGGGAGCTGCTGCCGAGGGTTTACGAGTCAGTGGAGTAAGTGCGCGCGCTTTTACGCGAGTCGCGCAGTTCAAGTGTTATTACGCAGCGCCACCCGAGAGGAATATGTCCCATTGTTTGTTCCCCATCGCTCTAATTTTAACGTTCTATAAACGTGAGCTTACGGCGCCCGTTTTTACCCGTGCTAAACCCATTTTGTACTTTTCTACCCTTTTTACGTTTTTACAATAATTTTTTGCATTCATTGATTTTCAGCATCAATGCAGACCAAGAGAGAGTGAGAGAGAGCAAGATAGATAGATATGTTTTATTGTATAAATTACACAAAATTCATATTTACAAAAATATCAGTCATCTTTTTAAAAATAGCGGTCACTTAACTAAAACATGTTTTACATATGATCCTAGTCAATCATAATAAAATTCGTAGAACTAATTATCACAGATAACGTGTCAGTATTGGTATAATATTTATACAGCTAGTCATTACAGATTCAGACAAATTGGTCATCGTATGAAACGTTATAAAAGATGTCAAAGTCGTTCATTTAATTCTAAAATGTAGTTTCTTACGGAACGTTTAAAACTTGACAAAGACGGCAGGTTTCTATCAGAGGACCGAAGGGAGAGAGAGAGAGAAAGCGAGGCAAAGATAGTCTTTCAAAAACGCGCGAGGTGCGCGAGGAAATAATTTGGCCGGCGAACTGCAGTCGAACGTCCGCGCGAACAAAGAGGCGCGTGCAACAAAGGAATGTTTTCTTCCTCCCTGGCTGCCCCCCCCCCGCCCCACAGCGCGTAATCAGCACCAGCGCAACAAACACATCGAACCGAGCCGCCTCGGCGCGGAATCAAAGCGCGACTTCTAATTAGCGCGCGCTCCCCGGCAGAGGCTGTGTCTTCCGCGGCGCACGACCTTATTTCGCAACGGCGAATACACCGTAAGCGCGGCTGCGGAATAGAGGAGAGAGAGAGAGGGAGAGGTGGGGGTGGTGCGGACGGAGGCAGAGTCGCGGGTCGTGAGCGTGTCTTTATATACACGTACTTGCCGGGGCTGCGTATCGCTTCGAGACGAAGAGAGCAGCGTGCGAACGAGACTCGCTTATATCGCGCGCTGCGTCCGCCTCTGCGATAAGTTTGCTCTCGGTATCCAGAACCCAACAGTTTGAATGGAATGTGTCTCTCTTTTAAATGAGCAAACTTGGCCGCATACCCGGCTGTACGAACGCGGCACGGGATTTTCAACGAGCCCGACACGCGCAAAATCTTATTTAAACTTTTGATTTGATAAACTACCCACGTGCACGCATGAAAAATCACGCGCCCAATTGCCGCCGCCGCTGTGCGCTCCCCCGCGAGCTCGCGCGCACGTGCGCGAATAGAAATACCCACGGGTGTACGTGTGTACACTCCTGTTCGATAGACCGAACAAGAACGACTTTTTTTCTTCCTCTGCCTAGCTCGAGACTGCGCGAAATTCGGCGACGTTACACGCGGTAAACGCGTTTTCCTCCTCGGTATAGGTAGAAAAAGCATCGAATGTGGAACGGCAGGATTTGCGCGATAATCCGACGGAAAGCCAAAGTTATACACCCGTTTCCATCATAATCCCGTATTGAAAGAATACGCTGGTTGGTTTTTTGGTTGCGCAACGTATGCGAGCCATTGCGCTGTCAGCGAAGACAAAGTTGCGCGTAAAGTTTCATATTCGCAGCTTGTTATTAAGGGTTCGCGAGAGAGTGAATGGATCACTTCAATATGCACAGAGCGAACGAGGAACCTTAGCCATCTCATTATCCCAACTTGCGGAATTTCATCTGAAGCTCAAGCACAAACCTTAATCATTTCAGCCTCTATCCGACCTCTACATCTTGCTAAAGCAAGTTCGCGCGCATCTTTTCGCAGGGGTGTACTTGCATAGAAAATTGATTAGGACTTGGCACGTACGGTTTAATTCGACTTGCACGTCAACGGACGTTTCCAGCTTACCAATGATTCGAGCAATTTTCCCCCCGTGTAACTTCTCCTGTACCGGATGACACGCGAGTTCGACAGCAGGATCAAGGGGTCGCGAATGAAGAATACTTCTTCCGCACACCCCAAACGAAACGCCGCAAGTTTAGGGTGTATAATAAGAGGATCCGATACATGTCTCGCGCGCGAGCCGTGTATTTCCTGCGTAGCAGCGTCTCGAGCACGTACGAATTTTCGATTACGAAATTTCGACCATATACCATTGGGCCGACAGACAGGGGACCCGGGGAGCGAGTCACGGGATGAAAGCGTATACGTAAAAAAGCCCGGAGACGGGGGCGAGAAGAGGCGAAGGAAGAATCGCCGCGTCGCATGGCGCGCGCGCGCACGTCCGTGATTCGAATTCCGAAGATGTCGAGGGCTCTGCTCGTGGCTTGCTCTCCTCTCGTCTGTGGGAATGCCGTTTTGCGATGCACGAGCGGCCCGGGCCCACGGCGACCGAACTCCCGGGGACTTCGACGTATTTGACAAACAAATAAAGCCCCGCCAGTTGTACTCGGGGTAGCTCTCCCGCTTTGCCAAGCTCCACCGCAGCCGCATGACAAATCCCTGATAGCTCCGATACATCCCTCTCTCGGGTTTCATCGTACCCGCGGGCTTTCTCCGTTTTTTCCTCCTCCTCTCTTCCTTTCACGATTTGCCCGGGTGTTTTTCGCGACGATGCGCCAACGCACATTTTTTGATCGATGCGCTTTGCTGATTTTTTCCACTGATTTCGTGCCTTTGCACTTCAAAGGATTCGGGCTGACTTTGATACCGGCGCCCGTGTGTACTGCTACCCGACGCTGTGCTCCTGCGCGAGATAAACGTCGCTGCAGGAGGGGAGGGGGCGACGTTCAGCCTCATCTAAAATAATTGGTCCATCGACGAGCCGCTTTTTTATTTTCTCCCTTTCAACCGGCTTGCGTCATCTCTCATCAGCACAACTCGTTCTCTAACTGCGGCGGTATAATTGTACATGAAAATCCATTTGAATTTTAAATGCATACATAATTGTATAAATAAACTAGGGGAATAGCGAGATTCGAATGCACGCGGAGAGGTGAATGTGTTTTATCGATGAATATTCTATATTCAATAGGTGCTCGCGAGTAATTTATAGAAATGGAGAAACAATATGGAGTCGCGTGTGTTCGCTTTAATTGAATATTGTGTCATTTCTTAATGAAATCACTAATGAATCCGATGGAACGTTTTGTATGTCCCAAACAAACTTCCAACGATAAATAACTTTAATAAGCGAATTTACTCGCTCGCAGTATCCAAGGCAGAGGTAGAATCGATTGGAGTAGAGTATTGCGTACGTTTCGATATGTCATTCACATAAATCGAATATGAGAGCTGTATAAATAAATCAAATTCCTTTTCACCTTCGATTTGCAATGACGAACTACGAAATAAAAGAGTGCACGATTCAAAGAGTCCATAGGCATTAGAATGATTATATTCTCTGGCCGGTCGTGCGCGGCCAGTGAGAAATAAATAAATCGATAACAGACGTTGCAAATCAAATGGCAAAGCTAGATAAATATATTTTACAATAAGTAAATTGCCAGCCACAATTACCCCGCGTGTGAATTTCGTAATGGCCGCAGGCGTTGCCGATGCGATAAGCCAGAAAAAGACAGATAGGCACATACCTATATCGATTGGCGCCCCGCGTCTATAATTTTCTATTTTTTGCGCGAATAGCAATGAGTCTCCGGTGCGTTATCGATTACGAAACGCTGAAAATTTTAAAAGGCCCTGACACGGTGGGCCCGTGAGCCACTCATAATCGGGAAAATGAATAGAGCATATCTCGGGCTACATGAGCGCGTGCGCGCGCGTATACATGCGTACATAGAAAGTTCAACAAAAAGATCATATTACCTGGCGCGCGCGCACCACTATTTGCCTTTCCTCAACGGATTGTCAAGTGAGTAATTCCTGCTTTTACGTTATGTACACCCGATAAATCTCGCCGCTGGATATTTTCATTGCTCACAAAGAGAGCCAACGTCTAGTTTTCCCTGCGGCCGAAAGAAATCGATTCGATAAATTTCGCTCCTTTTTTTCCCTCCGACCCACTCGCTCGCGCGCGCGCGAGAGAGCTGGACATTTTTTTCCACCTAATCCCAACAAAATCATTACGAAACGATTTCCCTTGTTTCGGCAAAATATGGGCTACACGCGCGGCTCGTTCTCCCAATACCTCTCTCGCTCTCCCTCTAATCCGATTAAAGCGGAAAACAGCAGAGGGATAGGCGGACACATGCTGCACGGAAAAATGCCGGGACACACTTATGTGTCCGGGGGCTTGAACGGATTTTGCATGCAAAGCAGCAGCAGCGGCAGCAGGAACGGCGGCGTGAGCGGCGGCGCCCTTTAATTTACGAGGACGGAATATGGTATTTATTAAGTGGCCGAGAGTTGTACAAGCCCGTGAGAAAACGCGCGCTTTATTACGCTGCTTAATGCTCGTGCGTGTACATATTGATGAACAGAGCGGCGAAGAAGAAAAAAAAAAGTAGCGTAACGGACTCGCCGCGCGCGCTAAGCCCGTGCGCGCGCAGCCTGTCTGTGCGCGCGTGGAAAGAGAGAGTGTGCGCAGGATGTTTTCCCCCGATTGATTAATACGCGAGATTATCAGCGAGTAGCTCTCGGGATAATAGTGCGTGAAATTTGTACGTGTTCGCCTCGTTTACTTATTCGTTACGATTAAATTAGATAAAAATGAAAACATCCGCGCGAATTCACGCTTGTACAAATATTAATGCACTATACCCATCTCCCAATCTATGTTTATCAGTATTCCCTACGCTATAACTGAGGGGAATGGAGTTGTTCTTCATTCTCAAGGAGAAAGTACTCGCAAAAATTCGATTCAACGATTCAAGTGCGATATTGTGCTGATATACTATTCCAGATCACACATGCCTCGTTGCAGCGTCGCGGTTGGTCAATAAGCAAGTAAATCCGCCACAATATTGAAGCACCGAGGAGGCAGTTGATTTCGCAGTCGAATTTTTTTCGAAATATTTTTCCAACATACAAGCCCCGCGATTATGGAAATGCCCGAGAGAGCCGGAGGATTAGAATTTCGCAACGAACAAGTTATTTTTAGCGGAGAAAAGAGAGAAACGCGAGACTCGAGTCTGCCAAATGGAATCCGCGCGTGTTCATACACACGACGAAGCTAATGCGCGGGGCAATGATTCATATATACACGTATAAGGTAAGGCCGCGCGTGAATCAAGCAGCGGTTGCCGTACGCGACGACGACGAGGACAGGTCGCGGCAGTATGAAGAATTCGCTCGTCAAGGCCGCCTCTGTCCATGTGTTGTGTATACACACGCATGTGTACATAATCGAGCGCGCGCGCGCATTATCGGCCCGGCGCGATCCGATATACACACACGAGCGGCCTGCATTCGCGCTTCCGCCTCTCGCGAGATCGCTTTTCTCGGGCTTTTCACAATGATCCGCCGCGGGAGGTTTCGGCCATCTAATTGAGCCGAGGCCGGGGGGAAGGGGGGAGGGGGGGAGATGAGCGAGCGAGATTGCGCGCCGCGGAGAAAGTGACTCCGAACTCGTGTTACGCTTGGACTGTGTCATCGTGATGCGGTAGTTATATTCCGCGCTCGTATACACGCTAATCGAACCTTGTTTGTTTTGCCGGCCGAGCGACGAATGCGCGTCGTGCCGCGGCCCCGGGATTATAACGGCTCGCCTCACAAAGCACTGCACTGTGTGAGCGGCCGCGAGCAAGATGGTTTTCACGTATTAATCGAGCTATGAAAATTGATCGGCGACAGAGAGAGAGAGAGAGGCAGAGACAGAGAAAACTCGTTATGGGTTATAACGCGCAGACGTTGTTTCGTTACGCTCATGAATATTCAGACGGGCATTTGTTGGATGGGCATTGAATATACAGGACTTCTTCGAGAAGTCGCAAGATCCATCGGATCGATCGATTAGCAATTCATATATTCCGTTGGTGCGCGCGAGCGCAGATCGAATCAAACGCGCGGCCCGTCGACTCGTGTAACGCAAGATTATATACCCTTAATCGAGGCGGCCCGGCATCCCAACTGCCCCCGCACGTCCCGCCCGGAATAATACAAACTTCCAAACGGCCTGCAATTACTTCCATAACCGTAAAAACGAAGCGCAGCCCGGGGATCGTGTGACCCCCGCGTTTTCGGCCCCGGACCTGGAATAAATAGACGCGCGAGCGCGCGGAGGCATGGAGAGGCTGAGAGAGAGTCCGGGGAGTGCCATAATCGCGACGAGTATCGTTGGCTATCAAAACCCATATCGATTCAATTCCGCGCCCTAGTCATCGATAGTGCCTGTCTCGTCGAGATGCAATGTGACGCGATCCCCGCATATTCGGACGCAGTCTTGCGACGTCGTATGACTGCCACGGGACCAATCAACATTTTATGGTGTCAACTTCGTTCTGGCAAGCTTCCCGCTCTCTGTTTTTCCTCTCGCTATTTCGAAACTTCACTTTGATAGTGTGTAAACGAATTTTTTCTCAAATTGTCGACAAAATTGATTGCTCCAAATAACGATTGTATTTTTGTATACCTGCTCCCGATGCGTAATTGTCACGCTCTCTATAAGAGTCAATCAACATTCTCGAAAGATCAGTCATAATTTTTAGTCAGTTTAATCATTTCGAATAAATGTTTTTCTTTTAGACAAGACAAGATGAATGTATCGAGTGCCTTGAAGATCGAAATCGAAACGTTACATCGAATGGCGACCATTAGAGTAAGTCGCGCCATTTCAGAGAGATTCAGCATGATTGGTGAACCAATTAAATGGCATATGGTAAGTTGTTGGATGTGTATTTATTAGATGAACAACTATGAGACGAACAGTTTTTTACGGCTATTAGCAATCTCCACGGTCATGAATAACACGATTGAAAATTGATGATGGGAATAAACAGATTTTCAATTAATTTCGTGACGATAAATTAAAAATGAATTTCTTCGCAGTGGTCGAGAGGAAAGTCATGTTATCACATCGTATTCATCCAATGAAAAGGTCTGCGCCGCATCTCTGATGTACAACGTTGGATCTGCCCGTGTCGTCGGGGAGAAACGCAAAGGAGCGAGCGAGCGCGCGCGCGCGAATGAGAAAGCGCCAGTGGGAAAATGGCCGGGCCCGCGGAGACAAGAGAGGCACACTCGATGACTTAATAAACGGGCGCTCGGAGAAAGGGCCATTTGCAATTGAAAATATTGCGGTAGCCGCATATAACCACGAGATATCGAGCCGCGCGTGCTGCTAATATGTTACGCGGACGCATGTATAATGCGCGCAGCGGCAGCCGCCCGCAAAATCGATTAGCTCATTCATGCTTGCCGCCATTACCCGCCGCCTACTTCCGAGAAGGAAGGAGAGACAGAGAGAGAGAGACTCGACTTTCCTCTCGGGCGTAATTGTATTTGAACGAGGAGACGCGTTTGTGTCCCATGGCTGCGCGCACCATCGATGCGTTCTCTCTCGCGCGATCGATGTTTTATGCATCGCTGAAGCGCCAGCCTGTGTATGCAGATCATTCGCCGCGGCTTTTTTGCCCAGGCGTGTTTAGCGAATTGTGACGGCGGGGAAGAACCGCGGAGAGAAATCTACGAGGCAGTTCGCACAAGCGTCTCGCGGCTCTTGACAATGTCGCCCGATTCTATTGACGTCCTTTGTTTTGCTGATGTTCGTTTAACCGTAATGGTTCGTTAAAATAATGGCTCAATGCCGAACAGTGACAGTAGGCTAATTTTCTAGTTGTATTTGTATATGGTTATGCAAACTAATAATAACGCACGCGAATAAGCGCGAAAAATCAAGCAGAATAACCGCTCAAGTTGAACTGATAGGATTTCACGTAGTGAGTTAATGGTATTATAATATGTAAGGCCGTGGTCGTACGTGTAACGTTTGAAGCGCGAGCTTCAGTGGCTTTTTACAGTGTAGAGACGATTAGAAACTACTCAAGTATAACCGCACAATGCCCAATAAAACAGCACTTACGTCCGTCACAATAGAACTATTAAGAGCTCAATACTACATCACGCCGACTCTACACGAGTTAATATGGAAAGAAAATTACATTTGAACTTGAATGAAATTTGTATTATAGTATAACACAGGGGAAAAGTGAATTACAGCCTGCGAATATCCGCGCGCGCGAGAGAAAAAAAAGAAGAGAACATTGTTTTACCCTCTATTGTTTATTGACTGTATGAACAAGGGGGAATCATCGGTCACGCGTGCGTATATGTTCGACTTCGCATGAAATGCAGCCGTGGACGCAACATATATTTTATTCACTCCAAACAAACCCGAGATTCCGAAATCATAACGAGAAATCGAGTATTTCCAAGAGCTCGAGAAACTCGACATTCGCTTCCAAGTGAGTGGGTTGTTTAGTTAGTCAAGAAGTTGGAACTCGTAAGTTTTGACAGTCCTCGGCTGTACACGTCGCAATGACTTCTTATTAAACTTTCCTACTCGCGTCTTACGCACGATCGCAATAATTAATGTACGAACTTACTTTACACAGTTTGCCGGGGAGAAATTTCCATCAATATCGTGCATAACGAGAGTTTGCAACATGAGCACAAGTGAAAACAATGTTTTCTCACCAAAGTTGATACTATATGCGACAATACGCGAAGAAATTCATCCTGTCCATTGATGATTCGTTTCTCTTGCACAAATATACCATCAATAACTCACCCGAGGTCCGATACATGTATACGTCTGCTAATGCGTGGAAGAAGGTCAACTCACCTGGAACAAAAGACAACGATCATTAATCGTTCGTATCAAAATAACAGTTTCGTATATACACTCTCGAACCATCGGGTTGTATTATCCACGACAAAATGTAGATTCGAGGGGAACAGCGCACCGCCGAGACGCCACTCATTTCGAACGGGAGAGGGGCAGAGAAAAAAGGTTAGAAAACTCATTCGTCAATGTCCGCGTAAAACGGGGCGCAAAAAGGGGACTAGCGCGAAATCCATTTCCATAAACATATCCGTGCTGTGAGCGCTCGCTCGCGCGACAATGCAAAAAGTAAATCGCCAGCAATCTGCCGGGCGCTGGCGTCGAGGGAAAAAAGGGGACTCGCCCGCACGGCGAGCTAAGCTGCGGAGGAAGGAGTCAGCAGCGTAATAACGCGCTTTGCGACGACCCACGTGACCCCCGCGCTCCCCCCGTTGGCTGGGGCAAATTATCGAAAGCCTCGGTGGCCGCCTTTAAATTCCAGCCGAAATTACGCGCGCGGAGTCTCCCTCGATTGGGGCTCGAACGAATCAGCCGCGAAAATTCCTAGCCCCGCTGAAAAGCGAGCCGCGCGAGCTATAGCCCGAACAATTACGCGGCGACCGGCCACCACCCCACCCGCTACTCTCTAGCTTCCATCGAGCGCTCCATCGGAGCATAAATGCTCCGGTGCGTTCGAGGAATTTCACACACCGGACAGGCTCTCTCCGATTCTGGGTATAGGCAATTTTGGGATCGACGCGCGATATATAACTCGAATACTTGGATTCCGTGGGACACGAGTGTATGGGAACACGCGGTTCAAGACTTACGCCGAGAAAAACGAGTGAAAGAGATTTGTAACCGTGTGTCGTTGGGACTCGAATATTCCAGATTACTTGAATCAAGAATAATATCCAAAAAAATGAAGAATCGTGCACCACGTCGCATCGTCATCCACGACAAAGCTGTTTACAATTTTGACATTTTCAGATTACAGATGCGTACGTGGATTTCAGAATGTTGGCCATCCCGCTGTATACAGACAGACTGACAGACAGACAGCAAGCGCCAGACGTATATAGATAGCGAGTTGGGCAAAAGCGAATGGAAACGCGCGCTCGCGCGCAAGTGAATAAAAACCTGTTGAAGAATTTCAACTGGAGCGGTCAGTCATAGCGCGACCTTGTCAGATATTTATAGACGTGTAAAATCAAAGTGTGACTAGACGTTGAATTGGAACTGTATCAGCTGCGAGCGATGTTTTGAAGTCATTACCATCAGTATTGGCGACCATTGATCAAGCCATTCTATCAATAACGAACGTTGCAATTAGCCGTGTACGGGCCGTAACCTCGTGTCCTATTCAGTTGACTTCGATTATCCACGGGGAACTTGTTTCAATGGTCAATTGGCAGCGCGGCGCGGTTGAGCGTATATACCGCGCGTGCAGCCTTACCCGCGTATACTCCCAGGAGTTGGCAAAGTACAAAGTTATGTTCCGTCGATTGGCGTCGAGGCATAAAGAAAGTTTGAGCGAACGTTGGCGTTGGCAGAAGTCGCCGTGTTACGCGTCGTTATTAAAAACTCCCGACACCCGAGTGACCCGGTGAGAACGGAATAATATTGGCGCTGTTTGACGGCGACACAAAGCGAGCTGTTTTTCCACAGCTCCAGCTGGTGTGTTACGCTACTTCTGTCAGGGGCCGGTGTGTCATGAATGGTCGGTGTTGCGATAACACAAGAATCCGAGCCATCGGCTGAGTTGCATTTAATCGCGCGTATACCGGAACAGAACTGGACACCGGACAGAATAATGCTGGGAAACTACACTAGACATTATCGAGCCGAGTAAGAGTAAACCCTCCATTATAACAGAACTTTCAAAGCACACTTGCCCCTCCCACTGGCTGCCACCGCGCGGAGGATGTCTGTTTCGCAGAAGAAAATCCGATACGACCCGACGATCCCGACCACAAATTCGCAGTCGAATCAGATGTTCGAATGACGCGCGATCAAAGGTCGTACCCACAATCACGCGTATAATCTGCGTAGAATCGCAGTATACCCGTATAAGATCGCGAGGTCCGGTTACCGCGAACCTTTACATTTCCCTCCTGTATTCTTTTAGATCTGCGACATCCCGTCTCGGCCACAGCTTCGAATCTTTTTTCCTTCTTCTCCAAAAGAATAAAAACACTCAACGATCTACTTAGCTTTGCTCCCAAAGTAGACGTAGGCTTTGCCGTCGATGGTAGAACAACATTCTAGAGCATAATGGTAACGTACCCGTGCGATTTAATGCGGAGAGCAGCGCGTCATTGTAGGCACAGCCTAAAAAAAGTGCAAAGCGGCACGAGGGTCGGATAATGCACGTCGGGGTATGAGCTCCGGGCTCGCGTAAACGTCACGCGGCAGACAGATATCTCTCAATCAATATTAATCAGGCGCGTGCGGCAACGCATCGGCGATCGATCATCCCAAGTACCGAGACCCGAGCGTGTGTGCGTGTGTGTGTGTGCGATTCCGTTATACGCGGGAAGCCAACACCGAACGCCTCTCTCTCTCTTCGGCGATAATCACGCGCGATAGCCAGGGTAGAAAGAGAGAGAGAGAGAGATCGCATCTCGCGGGGACAAAGCACCAGGGCCCGCGACTCGCGTCCAATTAATTACAATTAGCTGGGCGAGCACAAAAGGAGGGGTCAGCGGCGGGCTGCGCGATACGTTTTACATTTAATTTGCATGCGATCGGAGCTCGGGCCGCGGAGGAACCGTTAGAGGGTGCGCGCGCGCGCGAGCGATCGAGCGCCCACTAGCCGAGAGAGCCGCGAGAGAGTACGGTTACAGTGCCGAGGAAACTTTGCCAAGCGAGTTTCCCACGCTTGCGGGAGAGCCTCGGCTGCGCCCGGCCGGGGAAGACGACTTTTACCTATATACGGCCTTTCGCGTTGCTCGATCACCCGAACGGGTATTACGCGCTATTGCCACGATTTCGGCACGCTCTAATCGACCGATCCAATTCACGTCGCGTCTCTGCGCGCGCGCGAGCGCGGATCTGTCCGAAAACGTGACGCTGATTTACAGACTCCGAGTTCTGGTGTGCACGTGCGATTCTCGCGCAGTATTTTTTGCCATCGTGGCGACTTAAGGGGAGGTTCCCATCTGGGAGTTCGAAAAACAGGTCATTTTCTCGTTTTTTTTTCTTTTCCTCGTTAAAGGAAACGAATAATGAACTCAATCTTCGCGTCACTTGTTAAACACAGCATTGAGTAAAAAAAACTGTCTCTTTTATTGAAAAATAATGAGACAATATTTGTCGACACGCCTTTTGTTACAGTTTTAAAAAAAAATAGTCAGTTGTTGTTCACTCTAGCACCAGCAAAAAATCATCAAAAAAAGTCGAAGAATTTTTATACAATATGATTGTAGATACAATATGACTGTAAGTGTGATTGGACTCCTAATAAGAATCGTCAGTAAATGTGATTCTTCACGAGAAGATTCATGTAGATCAAGGATACAATAATCTGCGTCATACTCTCGGGCTGATTCGTAAACATTGGCAGTAGATATTTAACGTAGATCTAACGCAGTAAGGAAATCGGTGTAGCGATCTATCCAGCTATTTCAAGCCGGGCGGAATACCGCACACTGTCGGGCGATTGGTGCGAATCGGCTGCTGCTGCTGAGCTACCTGCGCTGATCCGCTTTTTCGCGCATGCTCGCAACACGATGATAAGATAGCATTGTGTGTCGAGCCCGGTGTGCCGACAGTTTTGATGCGGGGTTATTAATGTTCGAGAGATCTATACTAATTCCTCCTCGGGGTTTTTAATCTGTCCGGGGCTACATGTACGATGCGGCCTCCTCCGACGGATGATTACGTGAAATATTGTGGGGGCGCTCTTACGAAACAGACTATTATTCCCTCGTCAGATTTTCACGTCCGATTTGAGAATCGCGCCAGCAACTAACTCTCAACGTGAAATTCGCTTCGCGACTCGGATGCGATTTATGTATACAATTTCCCTTCCTCCTCGATACTCAGAGCGACTCAACGTCGCTCATCATTCGATAAACCGTCACGGATGAATTTGATGATTCGCAGCATTGCATGTCTCCGGATCAATCAACCGCAGGCTCGATCCAGAGGGCTCACTTGAGCGACACCTATCGGATTTCAATAACAACGTTTCATCATTCGAGTATATTGTTTTTTAGCAAATAGTGTTCGAAGCAAATACTGCACGAACCAGAGAATTAATATTTGCGATATGGATGCGTCGAGCAAATTAAAAAATTCGAAGCGTGTAATGCGCGATATCTCCTCCTTAACTGTTTCATCCCACACGTAATATAGGGGATTTTTAATCCAATCCATTTGCCGCTTTCGTTATACTATCGCGGGCATCGGGATGCTTTGTGCCGGCGTGTTTTTCAAACGGGTTATTACTGCGGCTGCAAAAGTATCGCATAAATTTTCATGTTCGCCGGGGAAATTCGTCAGATGTGGAACGAGCAGCGACTCATAATACGAAATATATCCTCTCGTAAAACGCGATGTATGTGCTCCCGAAATGTCTGAACGAGGGAAGTCGAGATTACCAGGGATCGATGTAGTACCGTCGTCGAATTGAAATATTCGACGACTATTGAAAAATTCTGAAAGTCTTTGGCGCAGCGGTTGCAAGGGTTATTTGTACGAAGAGCCTCTGATTATAGCTTCCACCAGGTCCAATACGAGTCGAGCGTATTTCCTCAACATAGATATTTCGAAATTTGAATGTGAAAACTGATTCGACGCGCGATATTACTCGGGGGAGCTCCGACGAAAAGAAATGTGTGTGTTCGACAAAAGAGACTTATTCGTAGCAGCGAACGCGACAGCAGGCAAGAAAGTAATTCTGTGTGTCGGTGCGCGTGCGCGTGCTCGCGAGATGTGGAGCAGCGATAAGCAGTCGATCAGCGTAACGCCTTGTACAGGATCGAATGATTTCATTTTGGCACGAAGATCGAAAGATGCATCTGTTCTGGGGGGGCGAGTCTATTTTCGTTTCTGGAGCGGCCCACCCGCCCATGATAATAAACGCGAGAAGCAGCTCTTGCCGTCCGTGTGTGTAGCAGGACGTATCTCGTGCGCGCGAGCTGCGCTTATCTAAAATTAAAAATACACACTGGGCTAGAGGAGAACAAGGAGAGCTCGAGCTAGCTCGAGATAAAAGCCGTCGGAACACTTTTGCGCGAGTTTCTCAAAGCGAAATGCAATCGCAGAAAGGGGAGGATCCGAGGCGATGGCGCGCGAGTGTGTATAACGCGCGAGGGAAGGGCGCGGCATCGGCTCGAGGCGAACGTCTTGGCTGGGAACGAGCACGACATCAAAAACAGTATATGTGAAGAGTCGCTCTCGGGCCAAGTTCTAAGCCCCGAGCGCTGTTGCTGTTGACGAGAATCGGTAGGGGCGGGGGGGGGGGGTGGAGACACGTGACGAGCATGAAAACACTCGTCGGCCAAAATCCATTTGATCCGCGGCAAAGTTGTTCCCAGCTGCCGAGTTTATTTATTTGCCAGGACGACGTGTGCGCTTTATTGTGTGCTTTCGCGCGGCAAACGCCGCGTTATATTCGCGCGACGGTGTGACACCGATTTTGACGCTAATGTTTACGTCGCCGCCCCTTCGAATTGGGGGCTCCCTTGAAAATACAAGTGCCAAGGCGAATTTCGAAGGAATCAAAGTTATTCAAAGATAACACGAGAATCCCGTCGCTTATACACACCGCGGAGCAGCGGATATAACTCGTACGCCGGTGTAGCGCTGGCTCGACCTCATATTGAATCTCAGAGACACATGGTAGAGATCAACGACCGACATTCCATAAATGTCTCGCACCGACGATGCGAAGATTCTTCGAGAGAGGATACAGGAGCAAGCCCCCCCGAGCAGCCTCAAGTACAAACTGAAATTCTTTCGCAACTTTGAAAACCCGACAAAAACTTTTAGTATACAGCGAGTTGCGTAGGATATATCATGCCCACACGAGTCTGTATATACACGAGGAGTGACTCGAGACTGAGGCGTGCACGGCATATATCGCCATTGGGCTTTTTAATTCCGAGCTGAACGCGTCGCGAGGATTCAATTTTTGCTCGAGCTCGTTTTTGCGGGCAGCAACTCGGGGAGAAACGCAAGGTGAGAATCTCGAGTTGCGGTGCGCGCGAGTAACTCGACACCGTCGATTGTGCGGCCGTTGTCGCCGGCAGGTTATATAGTTTCGCGAGCGAGCCGCGCGACGCGCACTGCCACCGGCGCGGCTCTAATTCCTAGCTCCGCGAACGAGGAAAGCGAGAACACTTCCGCCGCGCGCGACCAACGCGACGATCGCGGCTCCCCACATGCACTTATACATTCGCGCGCGATCATCTCCTGATGCAGCGGATTCCGACGCGGCCGATATATGCTGTAATCTTCGCTCGCTCGTCCCGAGGGGCTTGCGTACAAACACGGGGGAAGTTGCACACTTTTAGATTTTATTTTCAATCAAACGGCAGACGGGGAAAGTTGCAAAATTACTTTTGTCGCGCGGCAAATCAGTTATTTCTTGTGGACTTCCGTTTTCGAATCACAATGCCACGGGATATGATTTAACGCCCGTTGAATCGAGATGGGCGAGTGCCGTTAGGTGTGACGCTCATAAATTGCATCGCGACGGCAAAAAAATTGTCGCCGCGAGGAAATCCTTTCTTCTCCATATGTGCATATTCGATTAATTTACATAATTGATAACAATAAACATATCCTAAACTCATTTTTCACGCCTGCCAACTGTACGCTGTACGATGAAATGAGTCATACGTGCGGCAACATATAAATCACGAACATTTCGAAATACCGACTATGAGCAAATCTTCCGAAGCTCTCACGGAGCTTATCATCAACGCAAACTGAGATTGCGTTAGTCCAAAGCAACGACTTCAACCGTGAACCTTTTCTTTCCAGATGCAGACGTCTTGAACGTGAATTCCCCGAAAGCAGAAATATCTCTCGAGACAAACGTTCAATTTTCATATTCTCTCGCTCGCAAGTTTTTATTTGCTGGATACGAACGTATGGGCTGATCGAAATCGATGATCGCACTTGCGCGCTGGCGAATCCCGGTTTTACAATTCGTTGGAACCGTCGCACGTTTGGATCCACAAGAGTGAGTAGCCCAATAGGACCAACAAAATTCCAAGGACAACGGCTAATGAGTCGCTAAAATGACAAGAGGACGATGTGAAAATCAAAAGAGTAGGTGAGTTCGGGACACATATAATCCCACCCGACTCGTTTCAGAGGTAACGAGTGGTCAAGGACATAAAGAAATCAGTTCGGCCGAGTTAACTATGGTGAAAATATGCTCGGGACGGCTGTTTCGAGTACAATACCAAGGGCCAACAAGAAGAGCAGCGCGTGAGTCGCTCCAGCCGACCGTACAGCTTTACGACGGTTTACCATTCGCGATTAAAGGGCAGCAGCAGCAGCAGCCCCATCGATGTATTGGATTCAGCATGTTTTGCGGCCGTAAACCTCGCGCCCGCTGCTTCTACCGGCGCGTCAGCAGCCTCACCGACGGACCTTACATTGTTTGTTTTTGCGTAATTAGCCTGCACGCGTCCCGATACACGCGCCGCGCGCCGCCTGTGTGAAATATAGCGTCCTGCACCGGCCCCGGCGGAAGGAGGATTTCTCCCCCTCCCCCTTCCCTCTGCCTCTCTCTCACTCTCGCGGAGCGGTCGACCGTTAGAAGTTATAAGGGACTCTCTTTCTCTCTCACTCTCGCAGAGGCGAGCAATATTTATTGAGGCAAAAACGAGCCGAGACTTGGCCGCGATATTGTGCAAGTGTTTTTTCTTCCTCGGCTACGCACACACGGGCTGCAGTCGCGCGGGCTTTTCCGTCGGCCACTCCGCGGCGTTTAGTTTAGCGTTTCGAAACACAATATTGCTGGGCGCCTTTGCTTTCCCCTCCGAGACGAAGCGCGTGGCATCCTCGTCGATTTGAAACTCGGTCTCCACAGCGGCGATGCCGTCTCTCGCGTCGTTTCGCGTGATTTACCCACCCCTTTCGGATGTTAATTTTAACTGCGCTCACTCGCGCATCCGCGTTGCGTCCCATAATCGAATCGCGAGCCGATAATTATTCCATCATCCGCTGCTGCTGCTGCTGCTGCAGTGCCGGGAAATTCGCGCGGGTTCCGAATGAGCCATTATAATTTATCGCGAGCAGGGGAAAATAATAAAGCGCGCGCCGTCGAGATGAATTACATAATTCCGGCCGCGCGATAATTCTTACATAAATTCTCGAATCGTGCGCGGGGAATTTTCATTTTATTTACATAACTCGCATTAATCTCGATCTCGATGAACAAGTGCGAGCCGATGAATTAACGAGGGCCGATCCATTTCCCACGTGAATGAAATCATTTCGGACAAAAGTTCCGTTCCTTTTGCAATGCTCTCGGCGGCGGCGGCGCGGCTGGGCAGCGTAACAAGGTAAGAGGGTCGAATCGGCCGGGGCCTGTTAAGCATTCTAACAAAGTGGGCAATGCCGCTGATTAGGCTTAAGTAAGGCTGAATGCAGCGAGAGCGCAATTTGGATCGGGCGAGCCCACCGCCATAGTCCGTCGCGCACACGCACACTCCCACAGACGCTCATTTAATTTTACTCTATGTATATACGCGTGCAACGGCTCGCCCGCGGGCTGTGTGTGTGACTGTACTCGTAAAAAACTGCTCGGCCAAGTGACTCGATGAAATCATCGACGCGTCCCCGTCGAAGCTCCAATCATCACCTCGTCGAGCGTACTTCCTCCTCGTTCGTTATAAGGTAACTGTACCCAATGTGCCCCCCCCCTAAGGGTTTTTCGCGAATTTGACTATGATAGACTTCGAATTTTAAAATTCTGTGAACGGCATCTCAAAGCTTAGCTCAATACCTATTAGAAACCATCTTCATAATCATCATTCGACTACTTTAACCTCTCGAAAATTGCAATTTAAAAAAAAACGCAAAAAGGCTAAATGCACAAAACGTGTACCCAATTTGGCACAATTTTTTAATCATTAGCTACAGCCTATATAGGCCTACAGGGACGATCCAATTGGCATTGAAATAAACTCTCAATTATGTTCCCAGTGATATTTATACAAAATTTTTAACATACAACTCAAAAATACGCGTCTAAATCATCGTAATATGTCTATACGAATATTCAATGATTTCACTCAGTCCTCCCATTTAAAAACGCGTAGAGGGGCACATTGGGTTCACTTTTTTTTGATGCGAAAAACAGCAATTTGAGTAGGATAAAAAATAATTTTAGGAAAACTGATGAGACCAATCGAAAGCTGAGATGTTTTTACACAAAAAAGAGTAATGACACTTTGAGAGATAAAAATTATTGACACCTGATTTTTGAGGTTGAGTGTGAAAAGTGAAATAAGAAAATGGTGAAAAAATGAGTAAGTGAAAGTTCAAAGTGTTGTAGGAGAGTGGTTTTAAGAGCTAAATGGGCGGGGAAGATACCGAAAATTTTCTTTTAATTCCCCCAACATAACCCAAGAGCGACTGATGCTCAGAGAGCACCGGAAATACGAAATCTGACGATTGTGCCAAATTGGGTACAGTGCCAAATTGGGTACAGTTACCTTAGTCTGCGCACAAGGAGCAACTTGGATAATTCCGTAATGGAGTCTAAATCCATTCATGCGCCGTACACGAGTTATTTTTCGCGATGTCGAAACGCAGTTATCGAACGTCAAGAGGAGAAAAAAATAACAGCTCCGAACGAATTATAACCAGGGTTGTGAATTCTTCGAATCGAATGACAAGCCGTACACTTTTTCACCGCGTAATCGTACTCTTCAATGAACGGTTGCATCGACTTGCAAAAATCGCCAGCCACGCTGAATTCCTGAGCAAAAGAGAGGGATAGATATATGGAGAGAGAGAGAGAGAGAGAGAGAGAGAGAGAGAGAGAGAGAACCGCTCGGTATCGCATGGCTCATTGATGGGGAAAAAATTGCAGTACGCCATCAACGCTCGACGATTACAAGTTGAGCAGTGAGATTGATCGGCTCGCAATGATGGGAAGGGTCGAGAGCGAGAGAGAGAGAGAGAGGCTGGCGATATTTATATCGCCGACTGACGTGGGAGAGGAATTGGAATCGAGCATTTATCTACAATTTCCACTCGACAGGCATCGGGCGAGCAGCGTCCATTGCCGGGCAGGACTTATCTCTCGCGCCGCGAGACACACTCCGTTTCAAAGTGATATTTTGAAAGCATTCGAATCGCACGCGCGAGCTCCCCGATCAATCAAGAAACAATCATCCCGCGAGATATCCCAGTGTGAAGCCCAAGACCGGAACGCGTGTGCGTAAAAACGTAAATGTACCGTATATATAAGTGTACACCCGGAAAACACGTCTATCTTGCACACTCTCTCTCTTTCCGAATATCTCGGATTTTTTTTGACCGGCAGCAGGATTCATTGTCGTTCATGCAACTTTTCAACCCTTTTGATGGACGGCTCCCATACGTTCGACGTCGAATGCATGAAACATTTTTTTGTTTTCAATATTTTTCCAACGCTACGGATACACGCTGTGGCATCAATTCAATAGGGTTGACGAATTTTTCACAACACCTAGTTTTTTCATGTAAAATGCATAAAGAATCGAAAAATAATTAGGTCGTATTTTTTTATTTTTGTTTAATGTTATTTTTCTAAAAGATATGACCGCTGAAAGATTCGGCGTTTTCGGTAGATATAGATATACTTCAAATGCAAATGACGTCATATCGTTACTAACGACACGAATTTCATCTCCTCACATTAGCTCGAATTTTGATTTGATCGAAAAACAAAAAAATACGACCTAATTAATTTTGCACGTTCTTTCGATTTCTACGATAAAAAAAATAGCGTATTCTTCCCAATTGCTTACTTCTCCGAATCCATCCATTTTTCTGTCTACCGCTTTTGGCTATCCATTGATCGACATCCGATGCTGCAAAAACATTAGTTTGTCGAGAGAAACAAAAACACGTTGCGAAGGTGGGCTATGTTACATTCGCCCAAATGTTATACGCAGGTGATATTGGCGGATTGAAACCCCAAAAACTGCTTCGTGTTGTCGGTGAAAGTGACTATCTCGTGTTTATCATCGATGCGCAATAGAAACTCTCAATACACGTTCCTCATTTGCGATTTAATCCAAGTGCTTTTCGATTAGCTCTTGTTTATATCTCGAAGGCTCGGCTACTACTCAAGATTTGAGCATTGCCGCATCTTTTAAATCGTCCCCGATGAATAAACCCAACTCACATTTTGCTTCGAATTCAAATTCAAATTCTCGACGGATCTAATCTCGCGTCCGCGGGGGTGTAAAATCCGAGCCGGCGCTCGCGCGCGCGCGAGCGAACTTCTAAAAATAGTAATCCATTCACTGGCTACTCTAGTTGCTTGCCGATTAAGCCGGCCCATAAATCGACGCGGCGCTGGTGCGCTTATCGGGGCTCGATTTCATCAGACCTCGTCCTTCCTCGCGCTCGCTCTCGGATCCAGATTCCCCGGCTGTGACGAGAGAGCGAGCCGCAAATCGGAGACGCGTCTATATGCGCGCAGTTTTTCCCCCCGGCCTTGCGGCCGCGTGACTCGAAATTCCGGGGCGCGTTTTTTTTCCCCCGCGGCTGCTCTTCCTGGGCGTGTCACGTGTCGGGTAACGCGATATTCCTACCGAGCGCGTGTCGCAAAAACTATAAGATCCCCAGCCGGCAACGAGTCGGGGCACGTTCGTTTTTCTCGAGATCGTTGCTAGTGCAGCGCGCGTTATTTCTTGGGTCATAACATGACCTTTTTTTCAGAGCTCGTTTCTGACTGCCATTTGAAATAAAGCTACTACGAATGCGTCTCTCGAAAAACGTGTTGAGAGTAACGGATGCCACCGCGGGGATGATGATAGTCCAGATTTGAATAATGACGTTAACTGTAAACACACCGATCGACGTACATAACATAAATTCTCGAGTTATCTATGTCTATCAGCAGAATGACTGTAATAACCGAGGGAAAATGTTTTGAAAACCTTGCTATTTGTTCATCGATCCAAGTCTTTTTCGTCGCGGCTACAACATTTATGTACTTAGCTTTAACAAGCACACCGTTGAAGCGAGTTATCTAGACCGGTCGCGTTCAAAAATCTCAGCCTGATATGTATCAGGTTGAGTGAGCTCCGATACTCTGTTAATTCCGATTGTTTTCCAAAATAAATAAGAACGCAGAAACGCTCGAATGCGATCCAATACCACGGATACTTCGGCGTTACGCAACATTTTCTAATCAAGTATTTTTCCAATAAGCGGACAGCCAGGCACCGTGGCGCCGCGCAGACATTCTGTAATGATAGTCTCGCGGGTTTTAATTTATAACTGGAACTGAAACATATTAGACCGAGTTGCAACAAACTCATTCGCGAATAAAATATGTCACGGAAAGTTCCGTAGTAAACGGTACTCACAACAATAATTTTCTTTTGAATCAAGAGCAAATGGAGCGTGGGTTCATTCATGAAAAAGTTTTTTGCAATTTTGACACTGGACTATGATGTAAATTAGGATTCTGGATAGCATTCCATTAAAAAAGAACGAAATATTTTTCGTGTCTAAATAGATTCGAGTCAAATTGCGAAAAACACACGACACAGAAGTGATAGTGATTGAAGTAAAGCCAATTAACTCGTGATTTTATTGGTTCTGACCTAATCACGTGGCGTGAGTTAGATAGAGACCGTAGGTCAGTCGGAAACGGGGTTACCATTTAAAGAATGAATAGGAAAGTGTTGTTAGTTTTGTCAATATTTTGAAATGAATACTTTATCAATTGTTATGAGTGTTATTATTAATAAGCACGGAAAGATTTTGGCTATAATGTAGCTATTTTGGGGGATAAAAAAATCAAAGCTATTTATCGGTTAACATTATTTCGATAATGGAATATTTTATTAGTATTCTAGTTAATAACATTCCGTCTAATTAAGGATTTATCTTTATTGCTACAATTTGAGCATTAGAAATTGCATCAATTCATTTTAATTGCTCGACCGTGTATTCATTTTACGAGGAACGTATTATAGATTTGATAGAGATCAAAAGTCAGTGATTCGAAATGTTTACTCTCTCTGAATATCCAAGTTGAGTCGGTAAAAAGTGTTGAAATGATTGGAACGCTGGAAAACAACAACGACAGCGTTGCAAGGTCGCTTATATTATGAGCGGAGAGTTTATAAACTGCGGGGAGCGCTGCAATGTATCTCGAACAAGCAGATCGGGGATGTACGTGCGATAAATAGCAGACCAAAACAGACTCGCGGTGTAAAAATAAACTGGCGCGTGTAGGCGACTTTTACTATCGCGATAATTACCCAGGCCCAACTGGCTCATTAGAGCGTTTATAAGTATTAGCATATCAAAGGGAAAAGCAAGAGGAGCTGGGGACCGGCCTGTGCTGTCCCGTCTCTCTCCCCGCGCGGTAGTTCATTGAGCTATTGGCTCGCACGCGACTTTTAAACTGGATATACGCGTGTCCGTCTATACATATATATATATATATATATATGTGTGCGTATTGGCGCTATAAAGCGCGCTGGGCAAGAACCAAGCAGAGCAAGCCGACGGGCCGGGCGTATATGATAAGGAGCTGCCTCGCAGCGATACAACGGGCTTATGATCTCGCGCGGATGTTCTCTCTCTCTCTCCGTAGCGTGCTTCTCGTGGGCCAACAGCAAGACTCGTAATCGCGACGATTAATTAGCTTTCCGCGATTAATCGCTCGGCGCGCGTTATTTTTCCATCATACATATATATAGGGAGCGCGAGCCGGCGACTTTACCGGTGCTCGCGCGCGCAGCACGGCCGCGTTTTCGTGCGCCCCGGGCATTCGTTACAAACTCCTGCACTCTGCAGTGCAGCTCGCGCCACACATCGTCGCATGTACGCAAGTGATTTATCCCCCGGCTCACGTACCACTGGGTAAATTATATTTTTCGACTGGGAAATCCCATTGGGTGTCGAGGGCGCCGATCGGACGCCCGTGAGAAATTATTCCGAGCTGTATGCGCATACTCTCTCTGCCTCGGACGTAGGCGCGCGCGCTTGTGTATCGGCCATTTGCCGGTGTATAGAAGCTCGCTCGGCAATTTATTCCTCGTCGGATTTTTCCGTTTCACTCGGGGCGACGTGAAAAATCAGTCGGAACAAGATTACTACGCGCGGGTTCTTTCATAAACCGGCCTACCCCGAGAGCCGCGCTTCGTACGGAGAGTTTCCAAATAACCCATGAATCACGATTAACGCGCTGGATCAGATCCCGAAGAAATGCGGAGAAAACGAGTCTACACACATTGGGAAGGTAAACCATAAATCTGTCCGCAGCATAACAATGAGGGAAAAAATTGCGCAAGTCCGTCGCTCTCGAGCGCTCGAGCGCCAGAGAGAGAGAAAGAGAGTAGATCTTATGAAAGCCGCGACAGCTCTGGAGAGTACTGCACACACGAACGCGGTAGCAACAGTTGATTGCAGCCGAGAGTGGACGACGACGTTCGACTGCAAGACTCAATAAAGCGTCGCGCTCTCGCGCTGTAGTACTGATAGAAATAAAGAGAGAGGGAGAGACAGAGGGCGCAATGTGACGCACAAAAAATCCCTCCCTCCCCGGCTCCCTATCCCCCATCTCTCTCTCTCGCACGACCGGACGTAGGCGACGACGGACGCACGAGATTAAACGTGGCAGCGCGAGAGACAGCTGCCGAGGAGAAAGAGAGAGAGAGAGAGAGAGAAAGAGACTGGCTGCAGCGCTACTCGTACACGTCGTTCCTTCTCTCCGCGTTACTCCATCGCCAACAAATCTTTCAACTTTATCATTTAATTACTGAAATTCTCGCTGAAACGCTCGACGCACGCAATTCCACACTCGATTGACGCGGCCGACTTCCTTCGTCTTTTCTCAGCTCTGTATACGCACATATATCCACCCACATATACACACACACGAGCGCGCGCGAGCTCGCAGTCGCACATCGAGTGCGTATATAGCTGTTTGTTCGTCGTGGCCGAGCTGGAGATAAAGAAAGAGAGGCAGATAGTATATAGAGTAGAAAGAGTAACGACGATGCCTTTACGATAGCTCTAAACTTCAGACTGCGCGCGGAGAAAGTAGGTAGACATATATATACACACATACGGAGAAATAAAAGGCAACTGGCAACAATGATGGAGAGAAGCCGAGCGTCTGATAGTTGATGTTTTTTTATCTCCTTCGTTCTCTCTCTCTCTCTCTCTCTCCCTCCGTCTCTGTCTAGCTCGATGCATTCGAGCCCATCCGGATCGGCAGCGAGCGTTGATTTAATAAGTAGGATAAGGCGCATTATTGATTGCTTTGATCTCGGCGCTGAACCGACTCGACATTCTGACTCCCCTTATCCAGCTCTCCAGCCCGAGATATACACGCCCGGCGTTATTTTATTAATTAAGCTATTATTTATATATCTCGCGAGGCGCTTACGCTCCAACAACTTAATAAATTCCCCCCATTGTGTTTTCCGCGCTGCTACGTCTCGCGGCTATGGATTACGAGAGAGAGAGCGAACACAAAACTTGTAACGAGCGGCGAGCTTCTTAAAAATCCGCGGATATTTCGCTTTGGGGAACGTGTCGATTTCGCTGAGGCGTTTGTCAGTCGCTGGGCGTGTTTGTATCATATAAGTATACATACAAGAAAGCCGTACGCTATAGGTTATACTGGGCAAGTTTGCAAACAGATTGAAGCAAATATTCAAATACCGTCCGGGCGAATTTCTCTCGGCGGTCGCGTGCCGCGACGAGCTGACAAAGCCGCAGCGGTGGAAAAGGGCGAAAACAAATGAGTAAAAGGGAACGTGGAAAAAGGCAATGAGAAGAAACACACGCGAGAGGGGAGGAGAAAATACTCGGACGGGTGAAGTGAGTAGACGAGGTGGAAAGAGACTGTGTATAGGTATAGAGGCGCGGTGCGGATCAAGTGAAGAAACACAGGGAGCGAGAGGGAAGGATACTCCAATAGCCGCACTTACAGATAAATCGACGGGGTGAATAATAGAACTGTTGGCTTTGCGGAGAGCGAATGGCTCGAGCATTGTTACCTCATTACAATTGTCCCCCCTCGCACGCATTTGTTTCGTGATGAGTAATTCACTCGGACGATTCGCGGGAAACGCGCGATTAATCACGTATACGTGTGTATACGCGTTTCCACGCGCGGCCAAGTTGCGGATTCGAGACGGCATATGATTTATCCCGGTTTCGAGGAGCTGCCAACGCACATCCATACGCATATACGCGCGCGCGCGGAGAGCTCGTCAGCTCACGCGAATACGTGTGTGCATCGACGAGGCCACAGCTCGCGCGGATAGCGAGCGCGAGAGAGAGAAAGAGAGAAGTGCAGGCACAAGTCGCGCGAGCAGAGGGCGATAAGCCGGCCGCGCGAGTGCCACTAAATTCCGATAGAGTGGCGTGATGCATGCTCGCGCCCGCGCCCGAGGGAAAGAAGGAGGGGCGAGCGACGGGCTTGATAACCTCTCATTGTTCATGACACACGCGCCTTCAGCAGCTGAAACGTGTTATCGCGCGACATCCGCTCTTACGCTGCGACGCACGCATCTCCCGCCGCCCCCCTCATCTGCCGCAATACTCCTGTGTGTACATGTCGCGTGTGTACAGTCGCGGCCCGACGCTTTTCAATTAGCGCGTGCTTTATTTTTCCGGGCCACGGGTCAGCGAGCTGATGGCTAATCGATCCGGCCTCATCGCCGCCGCGCCGACACTACTCGTCACTCGCATACACGCATGATGTTGGGTGCGCACATATATAGTCCGCCCCGCGAGCCAATGACAGCTGCGAAAATACGTGTATATGCACTGCAGCGTGTTGCACGGAATCCAGCACTCGTCACGAGAACGGAAGAATTGATTTGTCGCCGAGTAGCAAAATACAAGAGGACGGTGCGCATTTGCTTTTGTGCGCGCGCATTGATAATGTGCTTGCGAGTTGGGTCGTGCGTGGACGGCGTGTGCTCGCCCGGTTCAATGCTCCGAATATTCGAGGTGATTGGCGGCTTCCCCAACGACTCGCGAGAAATCATATATGACGATTAATCCTACCATACCTTTCGTAATTTTTTATTGCTTCATCAGAGAGCAAGCTTTGTGATGGGGCGAAAATCGACCTGTCGAATCAGACTTCGGAACCTAGATTTTCTTTATCTACGGATACAGGTGACGTTGTTCTTCGGTTCCTTAAATTTTGCACACAGGGTAGTCGACGAATATCAACGAGATATTTTCTGTAGCAACCATTGTTTACTCTCCTAGCAACCGTTGCTAAGGAAATGAATATCGAATTAGAGTTCATTGCCAGTACTTTTGAAAACAAAGAACACACAATCTCTGTATTTCCCATAGCAAAAGTTGATGAAATCCCTAGCAGCCGTTGGTTATATTCTTATCAACAATCGCTACGCAGCAGTGGCCAATTAGATTCATCTGCCGATGGCGGAAGACGTGTCTCTCATTATTTTTTCTCCCACAAAGCTTCTTTGAGAAAGTATATTTTGATGCAGTCAGCAGCGGTTTTTGTTTTCGTGCGGGCTGTTCTGTTGTCGTTGCCCCCACTGTTCGCGCGCGTGTTTCAAATTTCACCATCCAATGCACTTCGGCGGCGGAGTTTTGATCGATGAAATTTCGCGGAGAGAAATCGAAAACGACCGACACGAGTGGCACGGGACAAAGTGTAGATTTTGCGCATTTCACGGGGCGCCGATTTTTCATCCGCCGACGAGTGCGAATCACGTTGGATAATGCGCGCGCGCGGCCCGCAACAACGATACAGCGAGTTTCACTTTCTCGCTCGGCACCGGGGGGGGCTTTTTCCACGCGCGGCATTCAAATGCCCGAGCGGCACGAGTCATTTGTCATTGCCAGGCCGCGACTGCCAAGTTGAAGAGCAGCTTTCGATTTTGGAATACGGGACGATTTCGCGCGATCGTTAGCCCCCAACACTCGAGGGCCCACTTGATTCGCTAATTCCGCGCAGCCGCGGAAGGAATAACGAGCAGCATCAGCAGCAGCAGCAGCTGCGATAGCACAGGCTCCACGGCGCAGACGTCAGCCATTCGCGTAATAACGAAAACTGCGAAGCCGCATAATCGAGTAGTAATCAAGGGTCTCGAGACGCGGTGAAAGTCGCACCGGTGCGCTCGATGCGCTCGCTACAGTCACCGCGCGCGGCGGGATAGATACAAACACTTTGATCGCTGGCTGCTTAGCGTGTATCAATTATATCGGAGCAGCCGAGCCGAGATCGCGGCTTATTCGAACCAAGCTGCTCGTGACCGAGTCTCGCGCCCGCGATATACGAGCACACGCTCGCATGAAAATTGAGCGTGGAAAGTTTCGGGCTGATCTCTCGTCCGCCCCGGGCCGCGCGCGCGCGAGCTTATCGAGGGGCTCCGTGAAATTTAGCATACCAGATGCGCGCTGCTTCGAGACGTTTCTCCGGCTCGCGATTGTGTCGAACCGACGCGCCGATGTGGGTCAGGGTTTGGTTTTCAGCTCGGCTCCGAGGCGCGCGCCTGCGCTTACGTAAATTTGACGCCGGGGCAAAAGTGCGTTTGCACAAGCACGCGAAAAGTTGGTGCACACGCGGCGCACAATATCGGAGGAATATTGAATGCGCCGTTTACGGCGGAGGAATTCGAGCCCCGACGACGCGCCTGTCAGATCCCCGCCGCCGCTCTTTCGAATGCGAATGCGAGTCGCGGTATGTCGCGGTATATATACGAGCGCAGGCTGCCATTCAATCGGAGCTCGAGCGAAAGAGAGACCGAGACAGAGGGAAAAATTCTCCTCTCGATAATCTCCAGCCGAGATAAGCGCGCGACGGTCGCCCGGGGCCGCATATCCACTCTCCATAAAGCGTGTCTCAATTCCAAGCGAACTCTCGATTTTTACGACGAATCCGTTGGGGTATATATCGCGTGCAGCCGATTAAAAGCGCGACTACTCCCACGCGAGAGACTCGGTGTCGCGAGCTTGGCTCGTTCTCTGTCTCTCTCGCTGTCGCGCTCGCCGAAGGAAAACCAATAGTCCGACGACGACGCCGGGAGCGGCGACAATGCGCCGTTTCGCCGGCGACGAAAAGAATCCATAAGCCGCGCGCGTATATACGTATACGACGGCGGAGCTATTGCGCGAAAGCAGTGCCACGGGGAATTACGGAATCATGGAAATCCGCCGAGGCCACCGCACACGCTTTGGTCGCTGCATTGCCCTGTCTGTGTGTGCACGTGTGTGTTGGAGGGGGTGGGCATTGTCGCGCGTTATGCAGTTTGGCTGCTCGAGAGAGGCGAGAGTTGCCCCCCCGGTCGGCAAAGCCGAGCCGCGGCTATATACCCCGGTGCAACTGCTCGAGCGAGCGAACTTTGCGGATATTGTGTGTGCGGCGCGCCGAGATCATCACTTTTCTCTCGCGCACTTCGAGTGCCCTATTCTCGGGCTAATTTCGACTGCAGGCGGGGCCGGGCTGTGTACGCGAGACGCGGATTAAACGCGCGCACGGTTATGCCAGTCCATTCGGGGCTTTGGATATTTTCACGCCCCGCTCGTGGCGCTCTGGATCGTGAATTAACGCGCGAAAATTGGCTTAATCCGGAGGTGTGAATCACACGTCGGTTCTCACCGTCTCGGAGCTGGGTGAGCGCGCGCGCGCGCCGAGGAGACGCTGCGCGCGTTAATAAACCCATTACCGAGATAATTTTCGTACGAATCGCGTCGCGGAGCGCATATTTTCGTAATTGCCGCGGCTCTAATTTTCAACTGGCGCCGAGCGGATTCCCGAATAACGTACCTTCGCATACGTGCGTGGCTCCCCGAGCGGAATATACACCCGAGAGATACGCAACGCGTGGGCTTTTTTCCTCCTGCACGGGCGCGAGCGCCAACAAAGTTATACGGTGCGGTGGTCGCGCGAATTGTCGCGTACGTAGCCGCGGCAGAGAGGCGGGGGCGCGCGTGCGAGCGCGGCGAAAGAGAAAGGAAACGAGAGAACCGCTACATCGAGAGAGGGCCGGAGAGAAGCTGCGCGAGCGAGGGGGCAGCCGGGGATTAGCTCGCCAGTTGCCTTGCCGTTGGTGCCCCCGAGCCAGTCAAGGGGTAGATGCACCGACGACACACGCGGAGGAGCAATGCCCTCGCGCGCCCCTCAAACCCGACACTCTCCTTCGGTGCTCGACACATTTTTTTCCCCAAGCGTGCCCTGCAGCCCGACAATATCTCGGGATGATTTCGACTGCTCACTTATCTGCTGCGATTACCGATTCTCAGCGTAGCCCCCTGCACTCGTTGGATCTTGGCAGCACCGATTCTCAACACGCTTTACACTTTCAATGTTGCACAGAGCGATTCGTTCGCTTCCCATTGGCTCGGGCTTTGCCGAAACCCATCTACACTCTATCCAGTAGTCACGTAAGACTCGCGGTGCTCGGTTATTACCGAACTCTCTGCTATCGCTGGATATATTCCACTCTCGGCGCGAATCATCGGCCGGGCGAAAAGTCTAATGGGGTTTCCTTGTTTGTCCCCTCATTGGCAGCTGGCTCGACGTCGCAGTGCAGTGTGTCACGCGCGCTTCCTCATTCGCGAAAACCCGGATCCTTCCATATGATCGCGCGCGAGTGTTTTACAGGGACAAGCATAGTCACTTAGACCCGGCGAAAGCCGCCGCCGCGAGAGGGGCAAAATCCGCGGTAAAAACGGCGCGGTCGAAAGGTGCGCGGGTGAACGGTTAGGCGCGAGCGAGCGTAATCGGGGCAGCGGAGGAGGCTGCGGGAGAGAGAGAGACGCGACGGTCGTTGGCCGGACAAGGCTGCGCAGCTTGCGCTGCTCACAAACACACAAACACACACACACACACACACTCGGAGTCGCGCTCAACACGCGCGGCATCAGCGACAGACAGAAAGAGCCGCGCTCGGCGCATTTGAGCGTCGGACAAGGGACTCTGTGTAGTGTGTGCAGTGCGCGGCGCACTGCCTCCGGCTCGTATAATCGATTGCGCGAGGCACAATGCGTGTATATGTATGTATAAATACGTGTTTGTGTTTGCGCGCGAATCTGTGTGTACGGGCGCATCGTGAGAATGCCGCTCGCGCCGCTCTTCGACTTTTTCGTTCGCGCGCGAGCGCAGCACACCCAGCGAGGGTATAACGGCAGAGTTGCGCAACGAGCGATATTATATTCGCGAGAGAGCGCACGTGCCCAGCCGTGGGCGTCTGCGAGACCCGCTATGTATTGGCGTCGGCCGCGCTAGAGCGAGCACCGATGTATATGCTAAGCCTCGGACTTTGCCGTAACAGCCACTTCTATACGTCGAGGTTTTTTTCATCCTAATTCAGACCCGCTCGAGATTTGACTCCCTAGCCTCGTTGCTGACCGCAACAGACCCGTGATACGAGTTCCCGAGACTGATGTATTTTAGCTCTGCCGAGTCGGGTCGGAGAAGTCAATCGAATTCGTCGAGATTTTTCCCGACTTGTTGTACTCCTAGATTGGGATTCATCCGCGATATGGACCCTTCACCGGTGGATCGTCGGTTTAATCCGTTTCCCCTCGCGAACTCGAGTTTATTTGACTGCCAGATTTCGTTCGGGGGACGGTTCCCCCGAAGTGTCTCGGGACCAGATCTTCCTTTTGAAAACATCCACCGCGAATACCATCAGTGAGCCCCGAATTAACAAAGTCAATGGATTCGGCGATGAACTTTGAAGCGATTCGGGTCGCGGATGCACAGGCAAAAGTCCAAAAGGCAATTTGAGGTTCGAGTCTAATTGAATCCTAACGGAACTCTATATTAAACTTTTTTCAACCTCAATTGTTCAATGTCGAGACGAGAAAACGTTTAGTTATCATACTTTGATGAAATCGTGGGTATCTATGGATTGTGAACCTTGGATACACGTGTACATACCGATGATTCGATCAAAATCTGATAGCCACTTGTCCCGTTCGTACACATACTCCCTCTAAATTATGCGACGACTCTCGGAGGGGCAGTTGCGTCTCCCGAAATAGAGTAGCTGTTTGTTTTTCGCTTGCGCTCAACTGCTCGAGCACGGCGGGAGGTGGGGTAAAGAGGTTTGCCGAAGACGCGGGAAAGAAAAATAATTCGAGTGTGCGTCTCGGCGCAATGAGCAAGTCAAACACTTTTGAATCGGGAGCTCGCAGCGCTGGCAATACGCTGCTGCTGCTGCCGGCCCTCATCTGCCCATTCCAGTCGCGTTCACGATAGAGAAGACGAGCAGCCGAAAGTTTGGTACACAATCGAGGGGGACATGCGCGCGCACACACACACACGATTCGACTTTCCAATCTTCTGGCCAAACATACGATTTTTTTGCGCCCGTTAACGCGTATATATCGACTCGGCAAACACGCGGATAAACTCGTCGTCGTCGTCGTCGTGCAAGTTTGCCCGCCTCCACCAGTCCCTGCTAATACGATCGCCAAACACAATGGCTTGCTTTTTCTTTTTCCATTCGGCCGTGAAGCCACGCACTGCGGAAGAAAATCGAGCCACGCGCGACGCACACACACACACACACGACATCTCGCTCGAGCGCTAATTATTTTGCAGTTGAATAACGTGTTTACTCGAGGGGAATAACGAGTTGGCCCCGGAGCCTAATAAAGAGCGGCGTTTGACGTCTCGCTTGAACATCGCTACTTTCTATTCTTCCGCGAGTCGCATAATTAACGCGACCCGTTCGCTCGCTCGCTCGCCTGCCGAGTTGATTCCGATTCCAGCTGGATATACACGGAATAGCGTGTAGCGTTCGATTGATTAGGAGAGAGATGCAAAAGGAAAAATGTCGAAACACGCGTGTATTGTTCGCCCTTGAGTGTCATTCGAGCTCGAGATGATTGAGTGCCGAACAAACACGCGTTGCCCAACTGGCCGGTGGCGTGTGTATATACAACGGTCCACGCGCGCAAATCCACGTGGACGTGTCCCCCCGTGAAATATTCAACCCATTCCTAGGATACATATATATGTATACGAACGCGCGAGCGCGCGGCCGTGCCAAAAGATGAGACAGCGCACACAGTGGGTCTGTACAGAGAAAGAAGGAGAGCGAAAAGTGCAGCTGCAGCCGCGGGGCGACAGCGGGGAGAGTACGGGGAGAGTAGAGAGACGGGGGATTCGGGCGTGGGCAGCAGCAGCCACATCTGCGCGCGCGAGCGAAGAGCTGCAGAAAAAGAGAGGAAGTGAAGAGAGATTAGGCAGCCGTGATGCTGCTGCTGCTGCTGCAGCTACGGGCTCGGGGGAGCGACGACAGCGGCTTGGGGGAAAAAATAAAAACACCGCGCGCAACCAAGTTCATCGTTCGCCTCTTGTTTTCTCGGCCCGCCGCAGGGAGAATCAATGCTGTGTATGTATGTATATACACACACGTACCCGCTCGTTAGCCGAAATTACGAAATGGTCGCTGGCGCGCGAAACACTCGCCCCCCCAGTTCGATAAATATTTGCCCTGCTCTCCGGATCACCGAAAGACGCCGCGGCACATTCAAAACTGCCGGTTAATTAATACGGGGTAGACGCGAGTACACGAGGCCGCTATTTGTCGATGATCCAGCATGAAGGAGTCGCTCGCTCTCGTGTGTATGTGGGCGCGAGACGCCGAAAGTTTTACATAGGCCTGTGTATTTGTGTGCGCGCGAGTGTGGGCTTTTTTCCCGCTCGACAGTGTACGAGCTTTGGCCTGTTTAGTCGAGAGCCTGTATATGTACTGCTCGCGTTCTCGACTTTTTTTCTTCTCTTTCTGCTGCTGCTGCTGCTGCTGCTGCTGTTACTGTTGCGCCCGGGAAAAAGAGAAAGCCAGAGTATAACGTCGCGCGCTGAAGGATTTTCGGTGCTCGAGATTTGATGGTGGCTCGCGTGGCTCGTTCTCCTTGCGGATGATTCAACGCTCGCTGCCCGGCATACTTTTTTTCTCGCCGCGCGCGCGCGAATTCCTGTGCCGTCGTTCAAGTGCGCATCAGTTGCGATGATGCTTTTAGCCGTGCGCTGCACCGATGATAACGACGGGCTCTCAGCGTGTGTGGACGGCGAGAGAGAACAACAACGACGAGGGAAAAAAAAAACGTTGACGAGCACCGAGAATGCGTTTGATGCGATTAGAGTATGACTCGGTTTATGACTCATTAGCAAAACGTATTTTTCACATTCGCCCGAGTGATAAAAATCATACACTTTCCATGCTCAAGTTTCCCAGTGCTCCCGGGAGAATCAGGCCTCGTATGAAATAATTCAACGGTTACCGTCTCTCTCTCTCTCTCTTTCTCTTGCGAAGATACAAGATTCCCATTAGTTTTATCTGGAAAACACTTAAGGAGCGCTAAGAGCAGGCTTCGCCGATAAACTCACTCTTTGTTTCGATCAGCGTGTGATTTTGTTCCATTATGAATCGGTTTAAACTCACCAGCGGTGACTAACGTGTCTTATCTGCATTGCTCGAACAATGTATTGTGGAAAGCCAACTCACCTGTAACAAAAGAAAGAACGATCACTTAGTTACGATTTATTTTTCGAGACAAAAAAATTTCGCATTAAAGAACGACGTGTTTTCCCCAATGGTATAAAAAGATAAAGAAAACACAAATTACTTTGTCCTACAACTGTAAAAATGCAAGGCGCGCAACTTTTGAAATAATGAGAGACGCCATAATGAGTATAACACTTCATGAGCTAGAGGATATAAAATGTGCTTCGTCACCGAAGAGCTATTCGAAGAGTAATTACATCGTCGGAGTGGTAGAAAGTTCAAGCTGCAAAGGCTACAGCGAGAGCAAGTGAGAGAAAGAGAGGGAGAGAGAGAGAGATCGGGGGCAAAAATAGATCGACGAAAAGTGAAGGAAATCACGGTGATGAACGATAGAAGTTTCAGCTGGTAAGAAGGAGTATGAGAAGTACGGTGAAATGTCTATCCGAAACTATATGGATGAAGAAATTTCCGAAAGAGAGCACATCCATTTGTAGGTGAGAGGAGGGAGGGTTTAGAGGGGGGCGCGACGAGCAAGTTTCATACAAATGGATATTCGTAAGGAGTCGTTCGCGCGTCCGGGGACTAGAAATAAATTACTTTTTGAGCGGCGTGTGTTACCCAGAAGGTAGAGCGCGAGGATCCGAAATGGATCGTGAATATTCAAAGGACGTCTTTGTCCTCGTCAGTTCCATTACTCTCTCTCGCGCGCGCGCAGCTTCTCCCAAGTCCCGCTCGAGTCCGACTGAGATATATATATGTATATACACACACAGCCGACTTCTCTCTGCTTGCTCTTTTCTCTTCGCGCATTAGCGATACTTTCAATCGGCCGATTAGTTGCGATCGGCTTCGGCCGAGCCCGTATTTATTATGTAAAGTCTGAGGCCGAAACCGAGAGCAAATGACTGACGGCAAGGACGCTCCGATAAACTCCGGGCTTTTTTTCTCTTTATAGACTCGCTGCTCGCTGATCGCTCCTTCGGGCTGTATTGAACGCACGAGCCTTGCCGGCTGTTTACAACTCTTTATTGACAAAAATAATGAACGACCCTTCGTGCCTCGATCCCATAATCCTTTTGGGTCTCGCGATCGCGCGCTCCATAACTCACTTTCTCATTACTCTGAAAATATGCCGGTGCGCGAAAATATACTCTGCCCGTCTCGTTGAGCAAGCAACTATTTGAGACTGATTGAGCGGTCGATGTAACTGCAGAATCACTTAGCAATTGCTCGTGTGTGTCGTGTTACTGGTCAATCAGTAACAAAACAGAGCTACCACCACCGTTTGTTTCCAATACTTGGACAGCCGCTGGAATTTCATCGCTTTACGACAAGTTCTTTGGGAATCCTGAACCAGAAATTCCAGCGCTAAAAGTTCGAAATTAAATGATATACTATTTTTTTTGTTCAACCTCGAGCACAACCAATATTTGAGGAAAAGGAATGACGAGAGAATCGATACCCGCACCGAAATTGACTTTATTGACGGGCTGGTGTCTGATCTATCGCGGTATTTTTCTTTCAAATGAAAAAATCCCTGGACATAGGAGATAATCGATGGTTTTATAATCATTCCAATTAGCCGAGTCACGAGAGCGTCGAAGCAAAGCAGGCGCTGGCCCAATAAAACGTACACGCCAACGCGCGAATCAGAAGAGTTGCCCCGCCGACGCGGCGGCGCGAAAGAAACACTCCCCACTTGGCTTGGGATAGACGATGATTTCGAAGGTTTCGCGATGATTAAGCGAATCCGAGCTTCTCACGAGCGGGAAACACGTAGCTCGCGCGCGAGGCCTCGCCAGGGAGATTTTCTCTAATTCCACGTTGGGCCCAGCTCACGCAATATATCGCGTCTGGCTTCATTAATCGCTCTCGGGGCTACATATGATTTGGCCGCTTATCTCGCGGGAGGAGGGAGGGTTGATTCCGCGGCCTCTCTCTCGCTCCTGTTCGCTTTTTCGCTGTTCGCCGGGGCTCGTTTAATCCGCGGCAATCTGCATGCATTCGCGCTCGTGCGGGGCGGGATAATGTCGGGACAATGTGCGTACAAGCGAGCCGGAGAGACGCGGCTGGAATCCGAGCTATGTAATCCAAAAGGGGCCACAGCTACCTGCACCCGAGGAAAACTCTGCCGGCATTTAACCGGCTCTCGCCGACTCGCCTGTGTGTCGGAGAGAGACAGAGAGCAGCGGCGATTTTAAAAAATCGACGCGCCAAATAAATGCCGGGGGGGCGGGGGGGCGCTTATCAAAGCCGAGCAAATCGAGCCCGCTTTGGAGGAGGCGCCAATCTCGCGCCACCCCCCGACAGCCTCCTCTCAATCTCTCATCTCCGGAACGGCTCCTTTGTGTTTCGCGCGCGGGATTCCGAAGAGCCTCGATTGAGTTGGTCAGGCGGTGGCAGCAGCCACCGAGGGATTTTTCTTACTTTATGCGCGAGCTTTTCACGCTCAGCCGCGGCAATTGCTTTTGGCGCCGGCTTTGAGAGCCGAATAATCCGGGGCGCGACGAGGAGCTTTTAATATTAAGGTAATTCCACGCCCGGCCTGTTCATGATCAAAGCTGCTGATTTAGCCGGCAGAGATTTTTCAGATTCATGGAGATTGCATGTTTCGGAAAGTTGATTGTCCGAATTCCTCAAATTCGCCGGGCGCTCGCTCGCTCCGAATTCCACTGGGCTCTCGCGGGAGCCGCGAGGCTAAGCCGGGCGCGCAAAAATTGCTGCGTACCGATGATGATCCTCGACTCGCGTTATATTGAATCGAAAAAATTTCATTAAGAAGGGGCCAGAGCTCGGAGGCTAATATTTTGAAGGAGAGAGAGAGAGCGGATGAAGGAGCGAAGGGGGAGGACTGGCAGCCGGTTTTCCGTTCAACAACGTCCAAAGGAGAGCAGCTGAAGCCGAGGGAGAGAGAGCCTCCCCTCCGCCCCCTTCTCTCGAGTGCAATTTTAATTTTCCACCGACTGCATTGGAGAAGTATCGGACATACCGCCGCGCCGACGCCCGACATTTCGAATCGAATCAGCCTCTGCCACTGCCGCAGCTGGCAAGCTCATAGGCGTGGATGTGTATACGGGGGACCTCCTTCACCCAAGGACTATATGTACCAGTGCTGGATTTTATTCGATATCGATGTTTATTCTTCGTCCTCTTCGTGGAAAGTTTGTTCGAGGCGGCAGCGACTTGCACGAAAAAAAAAATATACGCGATTTTATCAACAATTCCAAAGCGAGCGGTACGACCTCTTCCAGAACGTGCGACTGTATTTTTCCAATAGATTGTATTGCGGATGATCGAAACGTTTCACACTCTGGCAATTGAAACATTGGAGGAGTTGTTTTTAGATGACAATTTTTCGGATTTTCTTTGAAGAGAAATTCAATCGGCCACGTCGAAAAGGCACCATATTGCATTGTCACCCAAGAGACAAAGCCCAGATCGAATGATTTATGTACCCAGCTGTGGCTCGACGTGAATCAATTGAATTTTCAATCGGACAATTTCGACAGAAAGAGCCACGAAATCAGGGACGGATAAAAAATGCAAGTGACCGAGGCGCACAGTTGCCAAGACGTTTCGATATTCGACAAACGAAAAATGGATTGTTTCAGAATATCGGAAGAAGGAAAAAGAGAAAAAAAGATCCAAGTGTGGAGCTACGCGACACCGAGTTAAAATTCGAAACGCGCCCGACGGTCAACAAGCCGATCGTATAACTCGTTAATTCGCTGCATAACACACACAGGCGACTTTTGCTATTCATACATCCGACTCGCGGCGCACGGGTCGATGAACCCCCGACAAAGGCATCGCGGCACGCACGCGTGCGCGCAATGACTCATCGCGGGGCTCTCGCTGAATCTCGGTGCGCATCAAATTTTGCGCCGCTCCCCTGACCTGCTTCTGGGCGGCGAGCATCGAGATTCTTACATATTGCCGGCCCTGGGAGCCTAAATCCCACGTCGCATCTCGCGCACGTTTCCGCAGGACGGACGGACGGACAGACGGACGCAGTAGCAACAGCAGCAGTCGAGGATGGAGAAAAATAAAAAGAGGTCGACGCTCCACGTGGCAGTGCAGCCAAGACAAAGAGAAAGGAGAGGAGCGAAGCAGAGAGAGAGAGCGAGAGAAAAGTAAGCAGTCGCTATCTCGAAAATGTGTTCATCCGGCGGCAGCCGCCTGCTGCGCAATCAGTGCATATAACGGCCCCGAGGGCGAGCAGACTTCATTACGGCACGCGCAAAAAACACACCCGGCTTTTATTATTAAACTCGCGCGCGCGTTTCTTTCTCCGAATTCAATGTTGCAGATCGGCTCTCGTGACTCTTATTTTTGCCCGGCGCACGCAAAAGCACGCACCGCCGATTCTAAATATAAGTTCAGAAACGACCGAGCGACCGATCGATCCTGCATACACCTATTCGAGTACACGCTCAATCTCCTTCTCTATTATTTGCCCGCGCGGGTATTAATATTTCCGCGGGTGGCGCGCGAAGGGCTTTTCCGTTTTTGACCTCGTCGCCCATCGTGTCGCCGAACCTTCCCACCCCGCGCGCGCGCCTCTCTATATTGATCGGCTCTCTCCGTCCGAGTTTTCGATTAATATTAAATGATGAGTTGTAGCGCTATTGGAATATATAACGGAGCCGGTCCGGCCGAATAATTGACGCTACTCCATTAATGATTCAATGGAATCTATGTGTCGCTCGACTCGGAGCCGACCGCTTCACCGTGATTTGTCGCGCGATAATTGTTAACTCGGCCGAAGCTTGTCCGCGAGCTAACGCCAAATATTTCTATCGTGTCTCTCGGGGGGCAAAAAAAAAACTCGAATCAACGATCACGACGAGGCGTTCGCACGATAGTCGAGCTTATCTCGTTATAATGCACACGCACTCTCGCACCCACACGCGCGCCCGAAGTAATTGCGGGTAGAATAAAAAAAGGAGGGAGGGAGAGAGGAGGGCATGCGAAGCACCGGCGATAGTTGCAACAACGGCTTTAATAAAAGCAACGGCGAGGCGGCTTACACGAATAACCCATTACCGTAGACTCTCGCGGCCGCCGGAAAAATACTGTAAAAGCCCATCTCTTCATGCAATGGCAGAAAGCCCCGCGCTCTCGAAATTGCACATCTCGCGCTGGCGGGGGTATTAAAAAAAATTCAGCTGGTGAACAGAGCGGGGGGTATGTTTAAAGAGCGGAAACTCATACACAGGTGCGCGCAGTCGAAAATATATATATATAGAAAATAGAGCAGCGAACCGAGTCTCCAGAGGGATCGAGCCGAGTCGACTGTCACGCCGTCGTCGCGGCGGGGCCGGACAGGTGAGTTTCTCGTCTGTGCGGCGCGACAGACACATTGACGGATCCGACCGGCCGCGATAATTCAATTCAGATATACGCGTGGTACGGCCGGGACGTTCTTTGTCTCCTCCGACGTGTCTCTGTCACGCCGCGCGGCGATTCGACGATTCAATTCGAACTCGCGCTAATTGCACCTGGCCGCGTGTGATACGTCCCGCGGCCAAACGTGCGGCGCGACTAATGCGCCACCCTCGTAGGCGCATTTGCATGCGAATGGGGACCGATTGGCCGCCGCGGGAAGGTAGAAAAAAAAAAGAAACGCGCGGCAATTGCCCCGTTGACATCGGCGATTCCTCGGGCACACCGATCCGCGGGGAAATTGCTTTGCGCTCGCGATTTCGCCGTTTTCTCAACATTGCGCCCCCCGCTGAGCTTTACGGCTCCGGAGTATCTGGTCGCGCCAGGCCGCATGGATGCGTGTGGTGCGCGGTTCGACGCTCCCGTACTTTTTTAATCTCTCTCCGTTCGCGGGGGCTCGGTCGCCAGCTCGAGGGGGGCAAAAAACGTATAACAATGAAATATAGACCGTTTTCATTATGCATTTTATCTCGTGCTTTGAACGTGTACGGGCCGCTTCGAGTTATGAATATAAATGAAGTTTCGAGCATTCCACTGGCCCACGAGAGAGAGCCAGCTATGTAGGTCTCTCGGTTTTAAGCACCGCAAAGGGAGAAACTGGCGCTGGAATAAAATGAGATCTGAAAAATCGACAACGTGCGCGGGAAATTCCAGGTGCGCAATGCTTTGTCAAAATTAATGCCGTTTCGCTGATTCTCCTCTCTATTTTTCGTTCACTCGGAGAAACTTTCAATATTTCTGAAAAGCCTTAAATATATGCATGAAACGATTAATTTTAGTCGCGGGCAGACTGCCGCTGTCGAGAGTCTCGTCGAGTCATTGGCTTTTGTGGAATGATTCGTATAATTATCGGGAAAAATCAAAAAGTTTAAATTATACGCCCGACGAGCAACAAAGGGAGGCGGCGCAAGAGAGGCGACTGATGAAATAATCCCGATTTTTAAGTGCGGCACGTTTTCGATCCGGCCGATTTCACATGACGCTCGTTCGACGAGTTCGCGTCGAGGCAGAAACAACTATAATCGATCGCGGAGTGGAGCGCGCTTGCGCCGTCGCAACAGCCGTGGCTCGTACGTGCGGCTCCACCGGTAACGAAAGTCCCTCTCCCACAAACTCGGCCGAACAAGATAGGCCCTGAATCTGTGTTATCAAAGAAAGTCCGTAACCGGCGGTGTACGTCGGGGGGCCGTTGCACCGCACGCGTCGGAGGAACAAATAAAACGCGCGCAATCGCAAGGGCCAATCTAACGTCTCGTATTTTTCCCGGGGCGCGGGATATCGGGTTGCCGGGGACGGCAGACCGGTTGGAAATTTGGTGTCCGGCATTAGGCGCTAGATATATCTCGGATATATGCGTGGCGATGCGCGCGCGCGCCCGACTGCCCCCCCCTATACGTATAGTGTGCCGCGGGCATATTACACGTGTCTTCGCCCGTGGGCCCGATAACATCGGGCGTTGCGTCGTTGGCCGGCCGTGGCGCTGCTGCTTTTTCCTTCTCTCCCTCTTGGGGGAGAGAGAGAGAGAGCGAGGGACGTCTCAATGCGGCAGCGCGAGATCCGACCTGGTTCTTTTCATCGCTGCCCCGGGCTGGTCTGCCCGCATTATTTACGCCCTTTCCCCCTCGCGCAGATCGGGAACTAGGCCAGATACACGGAGTCGCGGCTGATAAGCAGACCCTCTCTTGCCGGCCGGGTAATTAGCATGCCATAACTAGCTCGGATTCAGCGCCCGGGGAGTTTCTGGCAAACACCGCGGGGCTTTCCGACCTTTCGCGGACAATCTCCTCGCGGATCAGCACTTTTCTCTCTCGTGCGCGCGGCCAGTTGCGAGTCGCGACCCCGTCCTGAACCAAGTTATGAGAAGATTCTCCACAACTTTTGGGCTTTTTCCTTCTTTCAAATTACTTTTCCCATTGGTTTTTTCCCCCAGTTGATCGTCCGTCGTCGCGTACGTATTCGCGAATACGTCGAACGCTGCGTGTATTTCTTCGTACAGTCTGACCGAATAAACATGAGTCTAAAACACGTCTCGTTGTCATACCTCAATGACTTTTGTTCCATATTATCGAAGGAGCTCTTCTTTCGTCGTTTGTCAAAGACTTGAAAATTTCAAAGGCAGTCCTATCCAGAACGGAGAGAAATAACGATGCGCACAACGAATAACGCTCGACGTCTCGAAGTATTCGTGTTGGAAGCGAAGCTCGCGCGCGCGTCAACTTTGATATACACAATGAACCGAACTCGTGTTTTTTCCATGTTGCTTTGATTATGTCCCCCTGGTGCAGCTGCTTCTTCTTCCTTTTTTTCTCCTCGTCTTCCCCCCGCATGCGTATCTCCGTCTCTCTCTCTCTCTCCCCGCCTCGGTCGAAAAAGTCGAAAGAGTCAGTCGTCTCGGGAGACGAATCGACCCGACAGAGTATCGTCTCCCGGATATATATGTATACCTTCAAGATGCCGCGCCGGCAGAAATCCCGGCGCGAAATGATTGATAACACGCTCCGGTTGATATGCGAGCCAATGTGTCCTCTTTTTCGTTTTTTACGGCCTTTCTCGACAGTCGTCGCCGGCGCAGCTTTTCGAACTCTTTTTTCCCCCTCTCTCCTGTCCGTCCACTCGCGATTGTACGTCCGTCGATCCGTTGCGCGTAGAATGATTAATAAAGTACCCGGTGTAATTTGAAATTCATGCCTCCCACCCGTGAACAGCTGTGCGCATCGTGCCCGGGTCCGGAATAATCAAGTCGGATCATTTCTTTGGTAATTTCAGACGGTCGCGGGAGTGCATACACGTTCTCTCTCTCTCGTTCTCGGTTCGGAAACACGATATTCTCCGATCGATGTTATTTCGCGAGCCTGCGCGCGCAATTTAGCGCGATTATCGACAATTACGATCGGAGCGTTTAATATTATTGAAAATGCATCGGCCGGGATCCGAGTGTGCGTGACGCAGGATCGAGTTTGCACTGCTGACGAGCACTGCGGGTGTACGCAATTGAAGAATCGCCGCAGTATATACTGACCGTGCGCGCATACACGCTTGGCATCAGCTCGCTGGCGAGATAATGATCTGGAACATTTTGAAGGCGTCGAATCCGGTCCCATAACGTTCGCCGATACATTCCGCTGCGCACTTTATTGGCTCGGGCCGCGTGAAAGTTTGATGATTAGTAAAAGGCTCGTAGCCGCGCGGCGAACATTCGCGAGGAGCAGCTAAGTAAATTCGAATGCTCGCGGTGCATTTTTATCGCGGCCGAGCTGTTTTAGAATTCTTCAGAGGCCTTTGAGCAAACCGTTACTTTTTACCCCTCGTAAAGCCCTGCGGGGGATTTCTCGCCGGCCGAGAGTAGGCAACCCACCACTTTCGCGGGCGTACGTATATACTTTGGCTTTTCCGCCGCCGCCGCCGCGTGTGTTCTCTTTTTTTCTACCTCCCTCACCTCCTCCGATAATTATTGGCGTCCCGCAGTAAAACAACACTTCGACCCGCGGGATTTATCGCACGAGATGTGTAAAACGTAAAACAGGTTGAGAGACTTCGCGAGCGAGCGAGGGTAGGAAAGGAAGAGCGGCGCGAGTGTGTATTGGCGCTTGGATTGTCTCCCGGCACACGTTAAGTTCAACGCACAAGTCTACAACACAGCCACTTGGATATTTTGTAAACTGGCCATCGACGATATCCGTTATTGGAACACGGCACACATATATACACACGTCCGGGGCAACAATAGTCGGCCATTGTATTCCTGCGCGGCCCTAAGACTCTCTCGAGAGCGCGGCCGCATGTAAACGAAACCAATTAGGCGGCGGGGAGAGAAAACTGGGTATCCGCGCCGCACACGGAAGGAAAGCGTCTGAGTGCGGGCGGGCGTGTGTGTGTTTGTGCGCCTGCACACCGGTGTATACACACGCTGCGGTCTGGCTCTTTATCAGCGCGCGCGCGCGCACGGCCCGGCCCATTGATAAGCCTCGCGGCGGCGGCAGCGGCGAGCCACGAGCTTCCGCTTCCGGAGCGAGCGCGAGGCCTTCCAAAGGTCGTCTGCTCGCGAGCGAAATCGGGTCAAGAGAGTCGAGAGAACGAGAGAGGGGGGAAAGCGTGGATGAAAAGCCGCGTGTGTGGGTGGCACGTCGACGACGACGGAGGGGAAAAAGAAAGAAAAAAAAGGCGGCCAGAGGGTGCCTGACCTGACGGCTCGAAAGGGGAGGGGTGGCGAACTACTCCCTCTATACACTCGCTGCAGCCAACACCCCGGAGTGAGAGAGAGAGAGTTTTGGAGACGAGAAATGTGGGATAAGTGCAGCCGGGCTGGATATTCGAAAATTTCTTAGCGCGGCGCGCGAGTGTCTTGTGAATATCCTGGGGAATGGGGCTCGCGCGAGCCCGCGCGTATCGACCACAGTTTGGAAAACTCGTGTGCGATGTATACCTGCCGAGTGTTTTCCCTCGGCAGTGCATATACGAGTACCATTCGAAAGTAGGCTCGCACTGCAACAAGCTAAATTATTCGGCGACCGAGTGTCTTGCGGATTGTGCTTCGGTAATTAGTGTATAATCATTCGAATACACGTATATACCGTAATTTGTACGAGTCACGTATTCGACTAATGACTCGCTTGTTAGACGGAGTAGAAGCTCGAGCCCGTACGAGCTTCTGGGAACTTGATCAAACATTTGCGCTGCAGTTAATGAAAATTGATGTGTCTCAATAACGAGCCAGTCGGAACTTTGCTCGCTCCCTTTCCCTTCCCTCTCTCCCTTTTTCCTCCTCTCTCTCTCCCTCTCGTGCAAACGCGCGCAAATCGACAACGGCACAAAGTCTTTTTGTTCCCTTTGATTTTTCGAATTTCCACACTCGCAGCTCGCGCGCGTACTCGCGCCGCAAATACATCTCAATCCAGACCCGTATCTTCGAAAGGATTTACGCATTCTTCGCGTAAGTGGCCAACAGCAGCGCAATCTCCGCAACAATATCTCTCGACACGAAATTTCGCTCGAACCCGTTCGCCTCCTCCCCGCCCCGCCCCTTATCGCACCCGACAACTCGAAACAAACGACCCTTGCATTTTTACAAATGAACGCGACTCGTTTGGAGGGGGAGAGGGGATGGAGGAGACGAGAGAACGAATATCGTTCGGAGAAAAGTTGGAGCGTCGACGAGAGAGATTGGACGGAAGGAGAGAGGGGCGTGGGGGGGGGGGGGAGCGAAGAGGAGGGAAAGGAAACGAGTCGGATCAAAAAATGCCGTCATCGATCGTTCGACAGGGCGGGCGAGGCGTTTTTGTGCTGGCGCGAGCCGCTCTCTATAACGTTTAATTGCGGGCCATCGCGTAATTGGCCATCAGGTGAAGGACCTTGGAATCGCTCGCGCAGCAGCAGCAGCAGCCGCGGCAGCAGCAACAGCAGCCTCAGCCTGATTTTCCCCATCGATTTCACGGAAGAGGCCAAGACGCAAGCGCGCGATTCCGGATAGTGGGTTTTCGGGTTTGGAGATCGCCGCCCCGAGCTCGCGCTGCTCCACTGCTCCGCGTGTATAATAACGCGCGTGACATAATCTCGCTGGGAGATTTTCCCCTCTGCCCGGCCGGGAATCCTTAATGACAGAGGGCCAACCCACGCTAGAGAGGTGATATCATTACGGGACCCCGCGTTTTTTTTCCTCGTTTTTTTCCCTCTCTGTCTAGCTCTTAATGGAGCGCCGCTCACTCTCTCTCCCTCGAAGCTGATCATTATAATAGAGTTGCCAAGGAATTAATGGGCCAGCCGTATCGGTTTCACGGCGCGTAACAGCGAGCAAGCGGGCGCGCAGCGCTTTTACAATCATCCATCACATTGTAGTCCGTGTGATACTTGATTAACCTGTTGGATCGAATTTGAAATAAGACTCTCGCCGCCACCTGTATAGCGTAATTGCTGGAGGCCTTCGAGAGATGCGTATATGCTCCCGAGAGGATTGGTCCTCGGCGGAACATTTTTCGAAACAGTTTGACGCGTCTCCCCGCAGTGCGAGAACCGTGAGCAGTTTAGCGCGCAGGGAAACTATTGCGGAACACTTTTCGTCGTTCGAATTATGAGGCTAAATCGCGCTGTACGACGTTTGTGTGATCGTTTCGTGAGCAAGCCACAGGGGGAACGAATTCGGAATCGAAAGAATGAGCGAGGAAAAAAACGAGAAACAAAGACGTGGAATGACGAGAGAAAGCAGAGAAGAAACGCGGATAAAATATCTCGTAAGCTGTGTGCGTCCGAGAATAGACCAAAATAAAAGCGGTTGCGTGTGGCAGGGGGAAGGGGAGGGTGAGAAATGCGGACAACAAGAGGAGGAGAGAAGGAGAGTCGAAGACACACGCGTCGTCGTGCGTGTCATCGTGAGAAAGATATCGGGCCGGAGGAGATAATGAGGAACGCGAGAGCGGCCAGAGTCGATCCCTCCGTCATCCCCGACACGCCGCCTAATTACAGCCTAATTGGGAGGCCCTAAGCATGCGTATCGTCGTCGTCATGGTCGTCATGGTCGTCGTCGTCGTCGTCGTCGTGGACTCGAGCAAGAGTCTCGCGCGCACAATGGGCCCGTGAACGGAGTCTCGCATCGAGCCATTACTGCCCACCCCCCCCCCACTCTTTATTCATCAGCTTTATTCGCGGAGTCGCATATCCCGACGCATTTCTCCACGACGACGGAGCGTATGTGTGTCTGGCCCGCGCGAGCCACCGCCGTCGGCTACCGATATGGACACACGCTAGCGTGTATATACACTGCGCGGCGCTCGTTATTGTTTTTTAAAAATCCAGCTGCTACGCGGAGCCGAGCTCGAGGCTCCGTTGAATCGCGCGCGGAGGTGAGGATTGTAAAATTAATTCTTGCTCGTTTATTATGATTCAGTGCGGTATCGAGCGAGCCCAGAGTCAAATGCTTATATCTCTTCAGCTTCTCTCTCTCTCTCGCTCTCTTGGGCGTCCAACATCCTTGTATAAACTGTGCGTGTACACCGAGTGTGTCTGATTGGAGGATTAATTCATCAGAGTTATTATAGTGTGATATTCAATGCGGAATATGTCGCTGGATTGATTTTTCCCCGGCGTGCACAAATTCAAGCGCTACACGCGTCGAGACGTAAAACGAAACGCAAGTAATAATATCCCTGTGAATTAAACACCCATTCGACGCTGAATTATTCGTATACATACATGTTGGAAGAGAGAGAGAGAGAAATGTCGGGGACAATCGTTGTTGTTCGCACACCGGCGATAAATAATTCTCCCTGGCGCGTAAAAGCTTCATCGTTAAATTCTTAATCCGCGCACTCGGCGACTCTTAACCAACGTCCCTATATAGCTACCAAAAAGTCAACGATTCCACACGCGCGCGCGTCCCGACTCAAACATTCTAATTTCGCGAAACGCGCGACTCTCGCATTACGCGGCGACTCGGCCACTCCGAAAGTCCCACACACAGCGAGTAGCGCTCGTGTATATGAGCGCGCGTTTATACTCGGCAAATTTCGACAGCGTGCCACTGGTAATTAAGGTGGCTCGCCCGGCTACGAGGAAGATCAATTTGAGGCTCAGCGGGAGCAAGAAAAAACACCTCTATTTCCAAGAGTTCAAACGGCGCGGCCACTGAAATTTAAAACTCCGCGAGATAAAATGTTGATGGCTCGAGGAATTCGGAATTCTGTATACATTGAATATTTGCGCCTGGTGTGTACGCTTAAAGCCTTGATCGTTTTTCAATGATTCGCTGTTGTGAAAGATTTCGTCACTCGTTGTTGTGGTGGACAAACGTTGAAATCACTGCTCGAGCTATAAACACTCTCCTTTTAAGAGTGACATTTCTTTAGCATATTTGCAAATCTCTCCATATACATACACGAACGTATTGCACATGAACATTTTTAAAAATAGTTTATGGCTCGCGGTGGCCAACAGAGTAAATTTCTCAACACGTCTCGATGAAATCGATCTGCCGGGCAACTACTTTATAACTATAAGCCCCTCGTTACCGCGGCTCGTTTGTACACGCGAGTGCAGAGGCTTAGGGCGTGGTGGCCGAGGCACATGGGCCACACGAGAGGACCCGGCAAGTTTGCCCGGCCAAGTATAAGCCGAGCAATCCGCGAAAAAGACGAGCCGCGCACCGCAGCTAAGGAGTTTCAGTCTCGCGACTAGTCGAATATCTCTTTGTTTCTCGGGTGCTCCAGCGGGGCGGCAGTTCGAGCCGGGCCGAGTGGGCAAAAAGCTTCGTTCTGCCGGCGCGCAAAACTTGTGCCGGACACCTTTTTGCCGCCGCCGCATCGCAACAGCCGCAGCGCGCCCAAGTTTCATAGCTAACCAGTTATGGCTATTTTCACGCCTCCTTCGACCCCTCCACTTTTTATACCGTCTCTCTGCGGCCACAGCTTGGAACTCGACGCTATCCTCTCTCTCTCTATCTCTCTCTCTATCTCTCTCTCGGCGATGATTGCTGATTGGACAGCTGGCGAAAAAACTTGTCACGGATGTATGGAAACCGACGCAATACTTCGACACTCGGAGCGTTTACCCCGAAAGAGCTTCGGGCTCTGGCTTTATCGTTATGACTTTTTGGAACTCCAACGTCCTTTTTATATTGTTTTTCCCCGTTGCGACTGCGGCCATTCCGTTCGCGAACGGTCACGAGTCCGCTTTTTATCGGTGGCCTGTAAAAAACTCGGAAATGATTTAATTTCCCGACAGAGTCACTTTTCTATTGGCATTTTGTACTCGCGGATTGTACCGAGTCTCGAAAACGTTTGCGTCGGGAATAATCTTAAAAGCACATTGAAATTTATGTGCTTGACGGGAGAGAGCGAACGAGGCGAGTGGAAATCCCTTGCCAAAAACGGAGTATAAAATAAGAAAAATCGTCATTGAAATCCTAAGTGTTCGCGCACCGCGAGACATTCGTACCAGGAATCCAAGAACATACACAGCGGCCGGCGCGCTCACGTCCAGATAAAACAACAGCGCGAAGCGAGAAGGACTTTACGCAATAAGAAAAGGGTAAAAAAAAAAAGAAATATTCTCGGCACACGAAAAATTCCTCGGGACTTACTTAGAAAAATAGCGAGAACGACGACGCGAAGACGACGGGGCGAAGACGACGACGACGACGACGATGGCGACGACGACAACGACAAGGAGGGCATATATCGAAGAACAAAAGCAGATGGATGAGAAGGAGAAAAAAAAGCGCCTGCGCGAGAGGTATCGGATGGAATAAAAAAGGTAAAAAAAAAGCGAGGAACGAGAGGTTCGAGGCCGGAATACGGGATGCCGGTGCAGCGCACGCGGCGGCGGCGGCGGCGGCCGCACAGCCACAACGGGGAGAGAGGCGAAAAAGGGCCCATATAGCAGACGAGACGGAGTGAGAGAGAGAGGCGGGAAGGGGGGGGGGGGAGAAGAGCTCAAGGTAAAAGGAGCCTGCTGGCAAAGATTGACCGGACCACATGGATAACCGGCAGTTTTCGGCCTGTACACTGCACTGGTGGCCTCGTCTCCCGATCTTCGTAGTCATCACACTTTAGACCGTAGAATGGCTATTTTCGCTGGGGAATTCCTCCCAAACTGCAGCGGTGGTATATATTCCTCCCGCGGAGATATATACTTCGAGACGACGACTTTTCTCTTTACTTTCAAACACACACACACACGCGCGCGCACACAGAGCGAATTGGCAAACAAGTCAGAGGCCGGAACTGGCCATATCGAGCGTGCGAACATCGAAATAAATTCGGCGGAGCCCCATTCACGGGAGAGAAGGCATTAAAGCCCAAACAGCCGAGCGCACGCGAGTCAATGACCACCACCACATCTTTCGAGCGCTCGGGATAAAATAAAACTCGAATTCCATAAATCAAAGGCGCACAATGCGCGAGGCCGTGAGCCCGCGCGCGCGGTCGATCAGAAATAATTAAAAAACAGCGCCAAAAAGTTCGGTCGGCTTTCTCTCCTCTCTTGCGCGGCGGCGGCGGCGGCGGCGAGGGGGTACGCCCCTCTCTCTCTCTCTGTTCCTGGCGTGCGGGCCGCAACCTGCCCAAATTCCTCGGGCCTTTCCCTCTAGCCTTTTATTTCTCCTCTCGAAAACTTGTTCATCCACTCTTTGTATAATTGTACAATGTTCCCGGTTACAACTGTAATTACGCCGGGAAGGGATTTACGAAGCACACCGGTATACATACTATGGTTTGGCTCTTCACCAATCAGCCATGTCGGGGTTTGGTCACAAATTACACCTACGCCTGCACGCCGCGTATTCTCGAGTACATCGTAATGTATTTATAACGACCGGGGGGGGGGAAGGGAAGGAAAGGAGGAAAAAAGGTGGAAATATTTCTAAAACCGATTGGCGCACAGAGAAGAGCAGAGTAAGTACGGCCTGCTCCGCGGCGTTCCCCCGGAGAGGCTATGGGCCGGGCAGGTTCGGAAATTTTCGTTATTTATGAATTCGCTCCGGGAAGGTCGCTACCGTTCGAGTTTTCGAAGGTCAGCCGATCCGGTTTTGCGTAATCGCTGGCTGGCAAAACTCGCGAGCGACCGAGCGAGCCCGAGCCTCGGGTGAGAGGAAGAAGGGGCGGAGGAAGGAAGAAGAACCCGCGCGACGGGTACACCTATATAGCCGGAGGAGGCCAGAGAGGCGGCAACGGGGCCGGTTCACTCTCCACATATATATATATGTATAGCTCGCCTCTCGCTCGCTCGACTTTTAGCGTAACAATGGGAAGGAAGTTGCAATTTCGCTTTCCAGAACACTTTATACCTTAATCTAGCTGTATCCTGCGCGAGCGACGGCCTATTCACCGATCGCCGATTCATTCAGCCGGGCCGAGTGGAACCCGGCCCCGCCGAGACCGAGGGGGAAAAAACGCGAGCGAGCCACGGTTTCATTCATAATAAACGATCCGCGAGTCACATGTGTGTTTGTAAAAACACATTTCGTAATGCGCTGGATGGCGAGCTGTCGTCCGCAACGACGCGAAGCGTGTTTGCACTGATTACAACAACAAGTGCGAGTCTATTATCGAAAACCCGATACGCCCGAGCTACTATACTTATTGCGTCTTATCAGCCGTGCCAAGTTTACACAGCGATCGAGGGACACACGAGAGCATCGTTGTGGCAATCTTGATTCGTCACCGATGAAACATTGGCGGGATTCGTTCGAGATCTCCGACGTCGAATCGTCGGGGAAAAAATCCACCGGCCAGGGAGCATTTGTTCGAGAAGCATATTACCACGCTGGACGTGGCGGGATAAAACTTGATTATACAAATTTACGGCTCAATCGCGCGAAATTTGCGAGCTCATCTGCAATTCCCTTCGTACACCGCGCGTACACACACACACACACACACACACACACACACAGCGAAAATACGAAATTACGCGCACTTTGTCAAGCTCTACACAAGATATTCATACCGCGATAACCTTCTCTCGCTCGCTCGCTCTCGGAGAAAAACTTTTTTTCCGGATGGATGATAAATGAGTCGGGCTGCACGGCAGCAGCAGCAGCAGCAGCGGCAGCGGCAGTTTATAAGAGACGAGCCGAGAGCCGAGAGCCGAGAGAGCTCGCGAGATACATTTTCCCCCAGTGCTTGCGCGCGCGGGGCACATTCTAAACACGATGCTTTATTACACGGCCCCCGCCGTGCGAGCGCGCCAGTCCTGTCCAAACATTCCCGGTGCCATGGATATTTCTCAAATTTCAAGATGAATTTGAAAAATTTTATCTCCGACCGCGAGCAGCAGCGGCGTCGTGTGCACGCGCATATATATATATACACAGACACGGTGTAACGAAGGCGCGTCAGCCCCGCGAGAAAGGCGCAAACACAAAAATCCCGAACTCGAGATTTATTGAGCAATTACACTGAATAAGTATGCTCGCGCAAAACAGTTCATTACGCGGTGGGTTGCACGCGCGGCGACACGGCCATCGGCGCAAGATAAAAATCTCGCGCGTGCGTAATTCCGTTCGATCTGCACCGACGTCTCAATGCGATCGGCCCTTGCGCACAGACACACGCGCGCGACCCAGCGTATATATCTCCCCCACTCGCTCGCGCGCGCTGCACAGCCTCAGCTCGACAAAGCTCCGCGGAATAAATGACGCGAGTAGCTTTGGTCAGAGAGCGAGAGGGGGGCAGGAGGAGAGAAACACGCTCACAATCGACGCTTTCCTCGCGCCGCCGCCGTGATGCTGTGTAGCTCCCCGCAACAAAAACAAAGCGGCGGCGCGCGAAAAAGCAGCAGCAGCAGCCACCGATAACATCGACTCGGTCAGTCCTCCTCTGTGTTTCTCAAAGTCAGGGCCGTATATATACGGGAGGCTCGCGCGCGGCTCCTCTGCGGCCCGGCCGCGCTGCTCGTTAATCCTCGCGGCTGCACAGAGCGAGAAAACGCGCACGAGCGAATAGGGATAAGGGGCGAAAAAATCCATCTCTCTCTCTCGCCTCCTCCTCCTCTACTACTTCTCGCCATAGCGCGGAGTCCCTGAATTATTAGTGGCGTTGTTGAATATTCACCGATTCCCGCAGCAACGGCGGCGGCGCGACGGCGGCAGAGCCAGTGGAAGCTTATGAATGCGCGAGTGGTAGGCAGTGCGCAAGCGAGTATTCGCTAATTGCAGGGAAATTTCGCTAATTCCGTTCCTCCGGAGTAGCAGCGCGCTATACTGATGGCTGTATTTATTACTTTGTCGGCTGAGATGCGCTTGCCCATGTACTTATAGACATGTATATACATATATATATACATTTATGCGAGAGCCGCCCGGTGAATTTCCGTCAAAAGACGCGCATCATTTTTCATAAACGCGCGCGCGCGACACAAATGAATCACGGCTCTATTTCTTCGGGGTGACATAAGAAAAGAGCCCGAATAAATTGTGTGTGTGTGTGTGTGCGTGTGTGCGTACGCGCGCGCGCAAGAGTGATGGGTACGACGAGATCGGGTGAGTCACGGTGTCCCGGGAGCCTCTGTATACACACATGCACGATGTGTATAAATAATTCAGAATTTACTCGTGCGCGAGCGGCATATTTCGCGACTGAGCCGTATCGCGGTGATGAAGTTTGGGCGTAGGACGGAAGCGAATCCGAAAGCCATCATCAAATTTACATGCTTGGTCGCGGGGGGAAAAACTCCAATACACATGTGAAGCGGGCGGACTTTCTCGCCGCGAGGCAGGTGAAAAATCACCGATTCGCACGCACATCAGCTCGCCGAGCAGCAGCCTTGACTCGAAAAATTCCTGCCTCGCGCGGTGGCGGCGGCGAGCGAGCGCGCTCGGGCCGACCGAGTGGCGCATCCTGCACATCGTCGCGGAATGCCGGTCGGGTCGGCAGGAGGAGGGAGCCAGCCAGGCAGCGGCCTTTTCCGTCTTTGTCGGCCACTCGCTCGCTCGCTCGCTCGTATAGGAGAGCGAAGGATGTGGAAGGAGCGCTCGCTCGCTCGCTCGCTCGCGACGATCTCCGGGCCGGGGAAAGGGATCGATTATGAAAGAACAAATCAATCGATCGATCGATCGGTCCGCGGGGGGAGAACCACGCTGCCCGGTTTTCCCGGTGCTTTTTCTCTTTGCGCCGTTGCGCAAAACCACGGGAATATCTTATAACTGCAGTGGGCCGCGCGCGAGACGTGAGAATTTATAGCGCGATGCACTTTTTTCCCCCCTTCTCTCTCTCTCCTCCCTCTGTCCCTCTTTCTCTATTCGATTCTGCGCGCCTTTTATTTTTCACGTACACGCGTATGATAATACACACACACACACACACACACACACACACACACACGTATTGAAATTGTCGGAAAGCCAAGACGCTCGTTAATCAAACGGATTTCTCGGCTAATGCCCGCCGCCGCTGTGCCGAGGGACGCGTGCAAATTGTCGTTTCTACAGTTGCGAGCGGGATTATTATTGTTCCTCGACTGACCCACTTTGCTCTCTCGGGGCTCAATGTACGTGAATTGACGCGGCGATCCTTTTGCGCATACGTACACTCACACGTGCGACTCTCGGTCGCGGAGGGAAAATCACGGGTTGTTTACGATAAAGCGCAACGTCGGGTTAAAAATACATATATCGCGCCGTTTCAAAAGCCCGTTCCACTCGAGGACACCCGATCGCAGCGCTCGCGGCTCGTTTCCTTTTTGTTCCTCGCGTATATAGATGCAGGAATGCGTAACTCGAAGCGATTCGAGGAAGCCTTTCGTCCTCATATCGCTGACGAAGATCTTTCCGCGCGTTGACAAAATGCGTGTGCCCCGAAAAGAAAAAGCGCCTATAGCGACATAAATTTTGCGATGGAGCATTTGTACACACACACGGCGCGAGGAGGAGAAGACGAGGCAAAAAAAAGCAATCGGCCACACGTCTCTATCTCGGCGCTGAAACAAACAGACCCCGGAAAGTCCAAATAATTTTTGCTCTCCAAAGGAGATGGAAACAAGAGGGAGGGCCCGATGTGGCGTGTATATAAAAAAAAAGCGAGCTCGTGTCTCCGCCTCGCGGAGACAAAGGGGGGCAAAAACCGGACCCACTCGCGGACCGAATAATTTCCGGCGTTTTCTAAAGATCAATCGGGGCACCGAAAATCCTTTCATATGCGGGCAGCGCGGCGGTGGTGGCGGCGCCGAGGAGCCGGTGCGCGGCGCATGCGAAAAATAAAGCCCGCCAACCGCATAGTGAGAGGCGGAAAAAAAAGAACGAACGAGAGCAGGGCGCGCAGGATATATACGTAAAATTCGCTACAGTCGCCGGACGAGCGAGGAAAAAGCTTGGCGAGCGAGAGAGAGGCATCGGGGGATTCGCAAGGGGTGTATTGACATAGAAATGTTCGATTTTTGATGGGACGCAGTGCGCTCGTTTCGTATTCTACCCTCGAACGTATCGTTTCGACGGGCCTCGTGTACAGATAGCACAGTTCATTTTCCATGAAGCAACGAAGAAGGCGCCTCGCGAGTTTTTTCATTTTCAATGAGAACCGCGGAACTGTATATATACACCCGAGACGAGTCGTTCTCGCGCGTTGCGGGCGACGGTCCTCGATATTGTTCGTGTTACGACTGGTGTTTTGTAATTCGACAAAAATCAGATAATAGAACGAGAGCAAGAGAGAAGCGATCAATGGACAATGGCCCATTCAGGCCCCAAGTTCATTGTGTGTGTGAAAATCTGCTCGCCGCCGCCCACATTGATTCCCCCGAAAGCTCGCGACGCGAGACGCGCGCTTCACCGCTAGTCCTATCGTTGGAAAAAACAGAAATAAAAAAAGAGCAAAATAAAAAAGTTCCTTCGGCTCGACGACGTTGGTGTTATTGTATAACCGCACGGGAAGTTAACTGTGTCGAACTGGATATATGCCGGCACAATAACACCCACGCGTTTGCTTATCGCCGCGCGCTTCATTGCAATAATATCAGCTATAATACACAGTTGAGATCTTTTGGCTGCGCGAGGTGCGCGCGTGATTTTGGTCACAATGAAGAAGCTATTGTGGCGAACTATACTTTGCGCTCCACGGGCATGAGCCAATTACAACGTATAGACGCTGTTGCTCAAACGAAACTTTTCCTTCTCCCAGCCAGCTCAAGAGCCGATCGCTCGCGCCGTACAAATGACAGAGCCGCAAAAACGTGCCGAGGAGGAAAGGAGCGCACGAAAACCCGGCGAGCAGTTCGATCCGCCGTCCCGGCGGTGCACACCAACGAAAATATATTATTATTATACAATGCACACAACACCTGTTATTTCACTCATTGCATACGTACATATCGACGAATTATACGTTTCTCTGCCACAAAATTGACACAGTCGACTTGAACACGCATGTACTTATTAATATACGGATAGGCTGTACAGGCCTTCTCCTCTGTATCCATACTCGTACCGACATGTATTCGTTTTCTTCCGACCGAAATACGGCACTCTGTTCCCCATTGACGATAATCAAAACGTCGAGAATGTTCAAACGGACAATTTCAGATTTTCAGGATTTAGGTAATGGTTGTTGCGTCACTCGAAACATTCGATACGATTGATCCAACTCGCAGGTAGAAGGTATAATGCATCGATTATATTCTTTTCTGCCGGCGTGGAAGGAGGAACGAGGCTGGGAACAGAAGAAGAGGGCGAGGGAGGGTGGGGGGAGTAAGAGAGAGAGGCAAAGGTGAGGCTCGCCGAGCTCGCGCGCGACAGAGCCATCCGTGGGACCAGCACGTCGATGTCTGCTCCGACTGTACATATATACACGAGTCGGGCAGGTACGTGCGCGCTGCAGCCTCTCTCGCTCTCTCTCTCTCTCGCTCTCGTGTATACGTATTCATGTATATGTATTCCTCGCGCGCGCGCGCGAATGCCGCGTGGGAGACAAAGACGGACTCGCGCGATCGTATAAACACATACGTACGTGTATGTGTGTATACGTAAGCTGCTCCGCGCAGCGTCGTCCCTCAAGCCGATGGAGAGAGAGACCGCACGGCAAAGGGTAAGCTTCGTTTGCTCGAGACCGACGCGGATGCTTCCAGGGAAGCCCGGCACACCACCCACTCGAGCCCTGAAATCGCGAGTATATATACACTTGTATAGGGACGCGGTCTGCTGTCGAGGTCGAGTGAGTTCCGTGAGACAAAAGTGCGATTGCGTTATTACAACTGCTTTGCACGTGACAGTCGCGTCAACGTGACTCACCCACACACGCACATATACAATTTTGAGAAATTGGTCTTGTGGCATTTACTTGCCGCAGTGCCAAATTAAACTTCGATTGTTGGAGGGAATGAATGAAACGGTGAATCGTGCCCGAAGTACATGGATTTGAGATTTGCTGAAAAATTTCGATAATCATTTCGAATTATAGACGATTTCGATAGAACGAGGAAGAGATATCGGAACGTTTGGTTCTGGATGTATACATATACCCCGAGCAACAAAACTTTTCCCTCCGAACTTCGATGCATCGTATTCGTGAGAGAATGTGTACTGCAATCTCGTGTATTATTCTTCCGAGGGTGAAATTCGTGATGAGAAAACTCTTGGAATGATCTGTTCAATTCATTCAATAATAGCGGAGTAGCTGCCCTTTCTTTCCCTCCCGCGAATACCAAGCAACTATAACAAACACGACTCGACCGAACGAAAAGCCCCAGCGAAGATAAAGAGCGAAAAAGAGAAAATGTGCTGTGCAGCGCAGCTATACTCTTATAGTGGATCTCCAGCAGCAGCAGCAGCAGCAGCAGCAGCACGACTTGCTTCACCATATCCTTCTCTCTTTAGCCGCAGTGAACTCTCCTCTCTTTCTCTCAATCTCTCGCGTGCACTCGACCCTATATATATATGTATAGCTGCACTCGCGTGTTGGTAGCAGCGCGAGCGCGCGCACACAGCCGCAGTATCGACGGAGCGTATCTCGAGCGTTGCATCACGCGGTTCTTTCTCTCTCTTGCACTCTAGGAGTATATAGGTGCGCGGGGGCGGCCCACTCCCTGTACTGTAGGGGAGGGGGGTAGGTATTTTTTCAACCAACTGAAAATCGAAATAGAGAAAGAGGAGATGCTAATGCAGTGGGACACGTTGAATCAACGCTTCCACGTGTGTTTTTCTTCTAATGCGTTCCGTGTATACGCACGCACACGGTAGCTTTTAAACCGGGTCGATAAAACGTTTCGAAATTGATGGTTGTGGTGGTGGAGAAGGGGGGTGGGAGGGGCTGGAGAGACCAGAACTAGAGGAAGCAACTGGCGCGCTGTATATACACGTTTCGGGGCTTTTGTTTGTTGTAGTTTTAGAGCGCGACGCTGCAGAGCGCTCGCGAACATATATACATGAAAAAGAAAAAAATCGGTCTCAGCCCCGCGTGTGGTAGTATTTTCATAAACAACAAAAGCAGCAGCAACACAGCAGCAGCAGCAGCAGCAGCAGCGCAACGAGCAATTCCACTCCGACTCATTTCTTTCTCTATCTTTCTCTCTCTCTCTCTCTAGCGCGTAGCGGCTTTTAATTTGTTTTCTGATACGATTGTGAAAAGTAAAGAGAGGGCGGAGCGCTTACGGCGTCGTCGGCAATATCCGGAGTTTGGAAGAGTGCGAAATTGAAATTTTGAAAGTTTCCAAAGAAGTCGAGCCGCGAGTGGCGCGGCCTCTTGTACGGTTTTATACACGTGTATGTATGCGAGTGTGTGTATACTACACGCGATCGCGTCCGACATGTCCGAGCAAAAGTTCAGCTCAGCATTGGCGCGTGCCGCGCAACTTGGAATTGCGAGCTGAAAAATGCGCGCGCGCCGCGGTATCAAATAGCCAAGGTGGCGCGAGAGGAATTTGTCGGATTCGGAACGGACGCGCGCTCGTTCGTATGTGTACCTCGTGGAAATCTCAAAGCTCTCTCTCTCTCTCTCTCTCTCTCGTGCAGGGCTCTCTCGGGCAAAAGGACAAGTGTATGGGGGGTTGGTTGGTTGGTGGGGAAGGAAGCTCGAGCCCGCGGGGGAGGGGGAAAAGGTAAGGAGCGCAAGTCGCCGCGAACATTTACCTCCTTATACCGCGGCGCGCGCGACGAGAGTGCGTTGTTTTGTTGTGTGTGCCTCGGTGAGAAAAACTTTAAAATCACAAAATTGTCCGGGTCCATAAGTACCGTCTGCACTTTCCTCGCGAGACCGGCTCGATATTCCAGGCGGCGCGGCGCGGCGAGTGAGAGAGAGAGAGAGCGACTCAGACAGAGAGACCCTCTCTGTAAACTCTCTCGACTCCAAACTTTCCTGCTCTTCTCTACTTTTTAAAACTCTCTCTCTCTCTATCTCGATTCGGGGATACGGTGTACAGAAAGAAAGAGAGAGAGAGGGAGATAGAGAGTTGGCGGGGAAAAGTTGCCGAGGCTCGAGCCGGAGGGAGGGAATCCAATCAAATCGATAGCCGGGCCAAACGCGTTAACAAACCCCTCCAGCATATAGCGCAGCCCCTACGCATGAATATATGTATATACTGAGGCGAGTACGACGCGGCGATCGCGTATAACGCGCGAATTCACCAGGACGGCCGAAACTAGTCTGGAGCTCGCGATTCCGAGCAAATACGGGCAAAGTCGTGTAGCTGAGCCGAGGAGGGCATTATTCCATCGGGCTACCTGCATGTGAGATGAACAACAACGGCGGCAGCGCCACGACGCCGGGGCGGGTTCTCATTACTTTTTGCTCGTCGTCTCGGGGCTGCTGCTGCTGCTGCTGCTGCTGAAGAGGCCGGCTCCTCTCTTTTCTCGGTAAATGCGTGCCAGCTCTGAAGAGCAGCTCGCCAGGTATTTAGAGCCGGATTTGTAAGGGTTTATCATATTCCGCGCCGAGGGCCCGGCCGATGAAAGGAGCGTTTGTCCAATTGAGAAAAACTCCTTTTATGAGTGTATTCTCAGCGTTATGGCTTTGAAAGGGCATTAAGCGCGCAATTTGCGCGGATGAATCCCTCCCGAAAGGGAGGGAGAGAGAGAGAGAAATTATTATATGGATTTTAGTCGCTCGAGGGTATAAATTTTCCATTTGTTCAAGATTTGCATGCTGCATGTTTATATACAGGTGGAATGTGTGGGCGCGACGACGACTCTTTCGCAACGACGACGACGACGACGGGGCCGGGAAAAAGAGTCGGATAGCGCGCGCGATATACTATATAGATATTGGCATTCGAGAAATCGGAAACGCACTCTCGTTTAAAATTGACGCCGGATTAATTATGTAAATATTCGAGGTTCTAACGCGCAATTCTCAGGTGTTTGGCGCACAGTTGAAGATACTAATCGATTCCGCGCGCGGCCAACCGTTGCACAATCGCGCGCGGGGCTAACTAACACACACGGTCAGCTCGTTGCGCCCGGCGATAAATTAAATTTCAAATAAACGCCTTGTAATTTAGCTGGATTTCGACACAATCAATTATCTCGCGTCTTGTTAACACCTCGGCGCGCACATCAGTGAGAATCAATCCTCGATACGAGGGAGATTTCCGTTGCGTGGAATTGCGTTGGATAGAAGAAAAAAATAGCGAATCGACGGTGCGAGGCGGCACGGATCGGAAAAGTCGGATAGAACGCGCGTGCGCTCGCTGCTTTCTCCCCGCGCGGTGCGGTCATTACACACATAACACAGAGAGAGAGAGCAGATACATACAGTATGAAAACATCTCGAATGTTTACCGACTGTCAGCGCTTAGTACGTAAAATAATACCAAAGTCGATATGAAATGTCCGCATTATTCCAGAAATAACATGTTTCCCGACACTCGTGCTTCCATCGGGTTTTGTTAGCTTTCGAGAAAGTAATCCCGGCATATCCAGCTCTCGATCTCCAATTCAATCTTAACAATGCCAACCACACGGAATCGAGTCGAGATGATAATAATCTCTCAAACGTACTATCAAACGGGCTAGGCTAGGAGTAAACGGTTGAGCAGCGCAAGATCATAAGCGCATTAGATTATTTCATTATAATAGCTCGAGAGAGAGAGAGAGACAAAGTATAACTCGCGAGTTTTTCACAATATTCCCGGCTTTTATCTCGGCTGCACTGGCGCACAGAGAGCGGAGTTACGTTAAAAATACCTTGGAAGATAATGGCCAACTATCATTCGGCCTTTTCGCGGAATGACTCAATCTAGAGCGAGCAATTCAGCAGCTGATCCCGAGTTATGTTTCTATATTACTCGATCCAACGTTTTTTCTCCCTCTAACGCGCGGTGCTCTGCCTAAGTATACTTAATAGCTCGGTTAAAAAAAAAACTCCTACAAGGAATTCACTCGGCGCGAGCAATTAAACAGAATCAAATCTCGTCCTACACGCATCTGGTATGCATGTGGGACGCACTCGAGCGCTTTTTTTTCTTCCTCAACCCCGTGAACGAGGGCCGATCTATTTATAGGCTACTCACGTGGGTCTTTCTATGCTGCGTGCCGCGCTGTTGATTACGGCTTCGATATACCTCCTACTTGGAATCTAATGAGCGAAGGCCGCGCACAAGGAACAAGGAGGAGGAGGAGGAGGCTTCCCCAATGCGAATCGCGACTACTCGAATGTTGGGCGTGCAGAAGAGCCGCGCTGTAGTACTCACCGAAAGATGTGTAGTTAGGTGTGGTGCGCGGACGCATGCAGCTGCAGCGTCGCGCGCTCGGCTCTCCTGGGTCTCTTGGCTGCCGCCGGGCCCCGAGCTGCAACACTGGCACTGGGCGCTGGGCTCAACTCACCACTTGTCACAACTCGCCGCGCGGCTGTATCACTCAGCGCGAAAAACACAATCAACACGACAGACGTATGTATAAATACGTGAATCCGGACACGCGCACACTTGTCACTTAGTTACGTGAGCGAATCACGATGCCTTCGTTGATGCCCGACGATACGGCTCTCTGCAGTGCTCTCCCTCTCCCGGGCGGGTTGACTCTCTGCTCTCCGGCCGCCTTCAACAATCAGAACATGCAAATCAGCGTGATTGAGCGCGGACATGTGCAGTCCCACGCCATATACCGCACAGGCACGCGCGCATACACACACACACACATGTATACGTGCACAAACTGGTGGATTGACCCGCTCGATTACGCCCGCACCGGGGGATTTTCAGAGCTGAATTATAATCGGACAAGATGGGCTGCCCCTGGCTTATACACTCGGTCCTAATGCAAGGACTGCTATTCTGGGAGATTTGCTCTCTCGCGTCGGTGCGCGCGCCGCTGTGCTCTGTCGCCGGATACGACAGAGAGAGAGACGGGCTCTCTCATTTCACTATTTCAAATGATAACGACACAGAGACACTTTCCAATTCAATTTGTAATTTGAAATGAGATATTACGAGTGACGGGGGAGACTTATCGACGCGACAGATTAGCGAGCAATTCTCGACGGATGCATCGTTTCGTTCGCGTCGTATCGTAATAATAATGAAATTACAGACGTCGATAAATAATAGTCGAACGAATTCCAGCGATCGAATTGTCGAGCTCGATTAGTTCCGTTATACACTCGGTAGTCAACGAGCTTCGTCAAGGTCTTTACACTTTATTCTTTCTTCTTTTTTCTTCCTCGGGCAAACTACTTTGGCCGCTTTGCATTCCGAGAGTTGCAGAATTGCATAAGAAGTTGATACAAGAGAGCGACGTGAATGAGCTTGATGCAAAAGCTAACGTTACAGACGTGCGGAATGGCGGTACATATTTCAGGTAGACACGCCGGCTGTATAGCCAACGACGAGGGTGTTCGAATGTATAAGGAGCGACCATTAGTTCTTCTTTTTTCCATATACATAAATACACGGGAGAGAGAAGTATAGTCGGGGGGGAGACGGAGTTAAAAATTTAACGGGGGATGATGTGTGCGGGCGTAAGGCTTCATTAATATTGAGGAGGTTGAGGTTGATGATGGTAATTACCATGGGCGAGGGGGGTGGGGAGGGGACGGGGGGATCGCTGAAATTTAATGACGTAATAAAATTTAATACGAAAAGTCCGCTTCCACGGTGACATGTATATCTAAGTGATAATCAGATAAGTTCTAGAGCGATGGAACGATGAAAAGACAAGCGTATACTTGGCTCGGAGCATTATGCTTTTCTTTTGCAGCGAAAATATGTAAATACCTCGATACACTGTACAAACAGAACGAATTACGTCAACTGCTTTACAAATCAATGACTCGCGCGAGCGAGCGAGCGGACAAGTATGCCTCTCGTGCACCGGGCGCTTTTATTTTCGTATATATATATTCGTTTCATCACGCGAGATAAAGATTTCATTCTTGTAATTGCTCATGAGAGGTATCGATTCAATATCCCAGCCGTTCCGAATTAATTTTCTCTCTAACGAGTTTTTCGTGTAAAAGCATCGATACGCTAATTGAACGAAGGAGAAAAAATAAAAATAAAGCGTATTTCGTAGAAAGCTGTTTCGTATAGAGAGTATAGACGCGACCTATACGGCTTATTATGTTCAATTCGCTCGAAAACCCCCGACCACATGTTTACTCGGAAAATTACGTTTGATAATCGAGAATTTCAATTGGATTTATAATATAATGATAATTTTGCCGCGGGGAGAAGAAGGAGAGAGAAACCGTAGACGGGCGCACCGATTTGGTAACTAGAGTTTCTCTCTCCCAATACTTTGTACGCGTCTTGTCCCCTTATTAAAATAATCCATTCTCCGCGGGCGCGCTCCTTGCCGTATCAGCGGGCGAACTTTGCCGCTATCACGCGAGGAATTACTCTCCCCGGCTCTGCTCGGCTCTAACGCAAACACACGGGACGAAACTTTAAGGCATAACCGCAGGGTTAAAAGTTCGGCGCATGCCCGGCACGAAATTTTCGTTTGATATAGCGCGAGCGCGCGCGCGCCTACTAACTATTTCCTCGTTCGTTCCTTTTTTTTTACTCTCTTTTCAAAAACTCCAAACAAAAGTGCATGATTACGAATCAACGTCGACGACGCAACGATGGCGTTTGACGAAAACGTCTCGTCTACGCGATCGATTCGTTCATCCGCGAGGACAGGTCGTTTTATCATGGAGCCAGGGCGAGCGAGAAACTTTTGGGAACGCATTAATCAACGATAGGGCGGGTGGAGTAACGATCTACACCGGCCGATCGTTCATTTTCGCCTTGCCTCGTGAGTTACGCTGTTCGAGGCTCAAGTCCTCCAGAAGATCGGAAAAAAGGGAAAGACATTTGACGTTGTCGTCACTCGGCCCGCGGAAGCGTTTGACCGTATGCTAATTCAACAGGTTTACAGAGACTGCATTTTTCTCGCGAGCGTATTGGAATGTTCAGATCTCACGGGAAGCCCGTGACTCTCGTAAATATACGTACACATCCGCCGGACTCGCGAAAGTGCCAACGGGAGAACGCGAGGTTCGCGAGAGGTCGGCGAGTTTTTTGGGCCGGGTCGCGCGTGGGATCGATTGGTCGGGTGCGTCGTCGGGGCGCGGGGCGGGTGAAAATTAGCGGCGGCGCCCCCCCGATTCACTCCTTGTTCGCGCGCGCGTTCCCTCTTCTCTCTCCTGCGCTCCGTATAGGTGTATATATACGTGCGCGCGCGCGCGTTAAAAGACGTTCGCGCCCACGCTTTCGCCGCGTCTTTTCTCTCTGCTCGCTCGGATCGCTCGACGTCCCACGCGAGCGCGCGCACGCACGCACACGCACTCTCGGCTCGAGAGGAGCCCCCGAAATTCCAGTCTCTCTCCGCGGCACAAACTTGTTCCCGGCCGCCCTTCTCTCTTGCCTCGCTCGAGCTGTGGCCGCAGCTCCGCGCGCGACGCCGCGTAGCTCGGGCTATCTCCCTCCGAGACAGTTTTAAATTAATTTTCGGACGATGAGCCCCCTCGGTCCGGTGTTTCATTACTGTATATATACGTGGGGCCCGGTGGACACAGGTGGATACGACCCGACGTCGCGCTCACTGCCCAACATTCGAGATCCGAGATAACCCGAGAGCGAGAGAGAAGGGAGAGATAGTTGGGCCGCGCTGCGCAGCAGTGTGGAAATGAGAAAGTTTTATCGGGAAGATTCTTATCGCGATCGAATACTTGTCGCGCTGCGGGTCGAGAGATAAGGGGATAAACAAGTGGGATGCAAACACTGTATCGCGGAGACGGAGCGAGAAGCGTGTCAATTCGCGAGCACGCGACGGAAAACTCTCGGTTCTTTTCGTTGTCGGGGATTCGTCGGCCGTTCCCCCCCGGGACCGAGCCGCGATGCCCCGAGCGAATGCGAATGGGATGGCAAAAATGTGGAAAACTCGGAGGAGACGTGGAAACTGGGGTGCGGTGCGCGCGCGAGAGTCGTTGGAAAAGCAGGATGAGCAAGTAATGCGTGGCCCTGGTCCGCGAGTGGTGCACAGGGAGCAGCATCGACTCGCGTTCGGGAGAGGTGCAGCCGCAGCAACACGGGCGCACATAACCTCACCGGGACGCTGCGGCTTTCGGAGCAGACTATACTGGGCCGGCCCCGCCTAGCTCGGCCACAGTAAACACAAACGGATCCACCAGCCGGCACAATAACATCAACAACAACAACAACGACGACGACGACATCAACAACGACGACACACGTACACACAGAGCTACACACGTAGAGACAACATCAACACTGACGGGGGGGAGGGCAGTCGCACTTGGCACACTCACGTTGCAGAGCCAGAGGCTGTTAGCAGCAGCGGTGGTCGAGGGATCGCCGAGGAGGTGCCGCTGGAGCGGCGCCTGCGGCCCTGTTCACGAGCATTCCCGGCCCTCTAGTTGCACTTTCTCTCTCCGTGTGCGTCCGCGGAGGCTCGTCGTCTTGGGGCGGCTCGGCTGCGCGGCGCTAAAATGGCGATGGCTGTGTGTCGGTGCGGGCCGTCGCGGGCGGGGGTCGTCGGCCCGTCGTGCCGGGCTCGTCGGACGGGAGGCGCGAGGCGTGGTGCGCCGCGGCTACGCGGGGGTGCGCCGAGCGCGGCGTCGTTGGCTGCGCTGGGCGTCGCGCAGGCACACTCACACACACACACGATCTCTGGCTGGCTGGCTGGCTGGCTGGCGCGCGCGCGCGGCTCGTCTCTCGCGGCAGCTCGCTCCCTCTCTCGCTCGCTCGCTCGCTCTTTCTGTCTGCAGGCGGTGTGTACGGCAGCGGCACGCGCGATCCGCTCGCCCTCGCTCACGGGACTCGACTGGGCCGCTCGCCCGAGCCGGCTGCCTCGACCCGGCCCCTCCACGCATGCGTCGCCAGCGCCGTGCCTACCGAGACCGCCGCTCTCCAGACAGCGGCAGCAGCAGCTCGCTCGCCCGCCGGCCGCTCCTCCCCGCTCCCTGTAGCTGTGCAGCTTGCTCCTGCCATCGGTCCGCGTGTATATATACGTGTACCGCGCACCCCACCCCAACCCAGTCAGTCACCTATGCCCAGGCGCGGATCAACCGTTTTATATCACCCCCGCCCCTCCGCCCACCGCCACTCGCCCCCAACACCCCACGAGTGCTCTCGCAAAACTTGATATGTTGCCCCCCCCCACCGCCCGCGACCTCTGTTTTCGCCCCGCGTTGCTGTTTCTTCGGATCGCCCCGCGCGCACTTTGATTCTAATCTTCTGCATAACTGCTCCCGCACTATACCTAGTGACTATTCGAATTTCAACGGGAATCCGTCGAGTCGTTGTGTGTGTATATACTTACTTGCCAATCATAATATTAATACCTGCCTTTCCCTTTGTTGGGCAAAAACACTCGTTTCGAAGATTAGTGAAAGTTTCGGGGTACTCGCGGGAATTGTTCAGTCGGAAAATGTTACATAATGAGTTCGTATTTACGACTTTCGGATTTATAGGTATTCACGGGTGCCTTAATTGTTTGGATTCTAAGAATATAAGAATATAAGAATCTTTCTAATAAAACGAATGTGATGAGAATTCATCCGAAGAACATGCATAGCTATGTGAGCAAATGTTATCTGATTGGGCACCATGCAAACAATTCCCAGACTTTCTTGTGAGTTCCACTAAAACTAGACTTGGAAATTTAACGAGTATTTTTGTGTACGTATATATGTAGATAAACAATGGTGATTTTTCAGTAGTCCGCGGGAATATCAATAGACACTTCATAGAAGATTTTCTGCCTGCAGGTGAAAGTATTGCGCAAATTGTTATGTTATGTTGTGGGAATATTGTTATCGTGGCTTCACACAATTCGTTGGACGTTTTCCATTTTGAATTCGCCATCATTCCGACCGATTGATTATCACAAAATTTATAGATAATTTTGAGACAGAAAAAAGCCGGTTAAATGAATTCAGTATAACTCACCTGGGCTTAACAGGGATGGTATCGGACTAATAGAGTGACGTGTCTGTCCATATCTAAATCTCTCGCGTAGATATCATTCGCGTGTGCAATATATATCAAAGTAAATAACTGCTTTATTCACCGAACGCCAAACTTCTAATTTACGCTGATGAGTATACTCGTCAATATATAGCGCACCGTAAAACTATTGGATCCAACCACCGCGGACAAGACACAACTTGGCAGCTACTCTGTCACTATATTCACAAACACGATGCAAAAACTTATTGCACTAACTTTTTTTTTTAAAACCAAGACAATTTTAAAATAAAAATCTAAACAGTGCAACCACAGTGAGTTTTGTAATAGTCCGTAGAAAAGTCCAATGTTATAGCTATACAGAGGCATGTATTTTCCCATTTCAGATCTGTAGGTTTACCTTCCTATGCCGAATATCGAATTATTTTAGCATACTACCAGCTGATCTCTAATCTGTCAATCGATGATGTGCTTTCTGCACAAATTTGACGAGAGCTCGGTGTTTCTTGTATGTGCATACTGCACATTTAACATTATTATTATTATTATTATTATTATTATTATTATTATTATTATTACTTTATTATTACAATGTGATTTCGTTTATAGTTCAATAAAGTACTTATTGATCATGACTCCGCAATGATGAATGTCTCATTCTGATGATTCCTCGACGGGATATCAAATTCGCTGTAATAATTCATAACCAATAACGGAGTTGTGTTGTGGATTTCATATCTTCACGGCCAGCTGCAGTGGTCACACTTTGAATTCATATCGTATAGAGTTGCATTCGTTCGCTATCACTTTACAATAAGTATCCATGTCTGTTATTCATACACGGAGAACTGCGGGTACCTCCTCGTACAATCCTATACTAGACCGGATAAATCACATTGATTCTTGTGTACTTTTTTCCCTGTAGATTCCTAAATATAAATGTTCGTCAATATGCGTGTCAAGAGGATTCTCCCAAAAATGTGGATTTTAAAAGAAAGAAAAAAACAATGTTTTGCGAGTCGAGAAATTTTTCTATTCAAAATTATCCGAACTGAAAAAGTAAATTTGGAAAATGTCGTTGGATACTTTGAATTTCCTGATGAATATATATACTATATGTATATTCGTGAGTGTTATTGTATACCTATGCCATGAAGCCATATAAACGCACAGACATAAATAAGTTCTGCTGATGTACGTCCGATCAATTCTTGTGCACGACTTATTTTCATCGCGAAACCAAAGTCATACTCACAAAGTTTCATCAAGATCCAGCTGCTATAAGCGCTCGGTGTTCTCATACAATATATATAATGAGAGAATCAAAATACAGTCAGCACACTAGTCCAGATGCTATATACGTTCGAACGGGAGCAGCACTGATCTTTCTTTATTAAATCCTAACTTGGGCTGCCGGAAAAAAGAACAATCCACGCGCGGAATTACCTTGAGATCGGGGCTCATAATAGGACAGGCAAGCTTCGCGTCTTGTTTTCCAGCACACACACCCACATACATATAGAGACGAGCTAAATCGTTGGAACAGTAGATGCGTATAGATGTATACATGGGTTCGGAGTCGGTGAGCTCATGGGGTAGCCCATGGCAACCTTTGTTCTCTCATTCGAACGCTCGAAATGAAGTTTTTCTCTCGCTCCCGCGGCGGACAGAATGCCAAACTTCCTCGTCCTCGACCCCCGCCCCTGTGCGTTTATAGCTCGTGCCACCCCCCCACCCCCCGACGATTGTCGAACTTATATATATCGCTACCTGTCAGGTGCGCTCGCTCGCGCGCGCGCGCCATATCTCTCTTCGTCATTTTGTCTGTACCGAGCCACCCCAGCGTGATCTCGAGTCCTTTATACTCGTCGTGCCGGTTCGCCTTGCTGATTCTCCATTCGTCGCAGGGGTTGATTCATATTGGCTTATTGGCAAAAGGGGCTCCGCGACGTTCCCCGCATGTTTTCTGTGTGCCGGTAATTGGCTGATATAATTAGAGACGAAACAGATTCCCTTGTTATTAAGTGAACTCCGAGCGCTTGTGTATGGATTACTTTTTCTCCCCCTCCGCGTGTGTGTGTATACACTGCCGCGTCGTTCGCCCTTCTCAGAGTTTGGCGAAATTCGATTAAAAGTCGCTACCGTATGGAATGAAAAAAAAAATAAGTGTGTGATCGGAAATCTAATGGTAGTCTGGGATATTTTGTGTAAATAACTTTTAGATAATCAGTGTCTGAACCAATATTTTTGCAGAATATAATAATCCCGTATCTCCCAATAATCTTCGCATCTTACATCTACGTGATATTGAACTATGCTAATTTAATATCATTCGTTCCTGGGTAAAGTCTTTCATAATGTGAAGGTACCGTCGTATTTTTCTCATTATATCCCGACCTTTGCTATTAGCGGATCGATGAAAAGTAACAAACATTTTTCAAATCATTTTTCAACATTATTTTGAAGTCAAATACTTTGGGGGAAAAAACAATACAACACTGACCACCGATGAATACAATGATTTATTTTCAAATAGTCAAGAGAAAACGACCACAACTGAGTTTTTCTCTCTTTTAAAAACTAGTATGATTATTTTTCAGCTTAGAATAGCGATCAACCGTACAGTCACAGTCCATTGAGATTTTCCCTTTCATTTGAGCTTGTCGGACTATTGTTCAAGAGTTATAAAGCTACTCTGTGCATATTTTACAACACTTTCAAGTCGCGTTATCATCATATTTACACTTACTTTATTTTCTAGTCAAAAGTTTTCATATCTTTGTTCTTGTATTCCGAATAGTGAAATCAGTAGAACTCAAATAATATTTCCTTCACACTTCCACATTAGAAATGTCTTCTTCGATTTCTTGAAAAATATAAACTTTTATCACTAATTGTTAATCGATTTTCTTATCTCGCTATTCTTCACACTTCCAAGCTTCTTGATTTGTTTGTTACACCCGATCCCTTCTCGATATATCCTAATTCGATATTTGAATCGATTAAACTATCGTAATTTAACTTTCTCCGGAATACTTATTTAACTTGACGTTACAAAATTCTAAACACTTCAGTTTGCGTGCTCGCATCCAATGGACGCACGTGATTGTTTTTGTTCTGTGAGGCGCAAAGACTTCTGGTCTCATCAAGCTATTGTAATATGGCCAACCCTCGAAAGACTCGTTGATGTAATTCAAATTCCTCAGTGAATATTTAACCAAACGAGATCAAAGAGAGAGAGAGAGAGAGAGAGAGAGAGAGAGAGAGAGAGAGACCGAGCTGTGCCTTAAAACTTCAATCCCGGAAAAAGGACTCGTACCTCTTCGCAATATAACTTTCCTGTATAGATTCGGTTGAAATTATAAATTTGTAAAAATCATGTAAAACTTCTGGGCTTGATGCAGATCGTCTGGTTGGCAAATTTTGATTAATATCAAAAAGTACAAAATGACATTGAATATCATCAGGAGCAATACGAGAATTGTAGCGATAGGGAGAAAGCGAGCGTGGAATCATCAGAGCTGTACAGCCGTCCGATGCCCTGCCGGGCACATATCCGTCAGTCTGGGCCGGGAGGAGCGAGCGAAATTCGCGTCTGGATCATTATATATCATTGCATTAGAGCCGGCCGTCCGGCTGACACGCGCATATACCCTCGCTCACATGCACACATACGCGCGCGCACACACACACACACATACATATATTTATATAGAGCCGCCCCGAGCCATATAATCGCTTGGGCGTAATGGCGCGCGCTGTCGCGCAGTTAACCCGGCCCGCGCGCCGCTCGATTGGCCTTTGATGCGCGCTGATTTTTGCCGACTCCGAATTTATTTACTCCCCACGTCTCTCCCAGCGAAAAAGTTGGCCGCTCTTCCACGCTCGTATACGTATATATATACGGATGTCGCGAAACGCGGGGCTCGATGTGCCGTGAGTTTCTCGCTGCTGAGTCGGGACTCAGGCAGTTCTCAGGATGGAACGAGTCTGTAACTTTGACAGACTTTTTTTTAACAAAAAGAAACCGGAAATAGTTTGAGACAGTAGAATCAATCGTAATTTCAATTGAATGTGCATACACACAAAGTAGCTTGTTATTCTATAAAATTGTTCTAATAACTTGCTGAATTCTGATAGAAGTTAATACGCTGTTGATCGAAATATCGAGTATCCGGTTATCAGTTTGAGCATCGATTCTCAATTAAAACTTCCGGCAACTTTCCATAAAGCAACTTAATAAGCCCGATATACAAATTCCCATTGTACAAACATCGGCTTTCCCTTTTACTCGGCCGTCCGCGTACATATACATATACCGCATTATATTCTGAACCCAGTTAACAGGCATTAAAACGTCCGCGTCTTGTACATTAACGGAACGCGCCTCCCCCTCGCAGAGTAACGAGGGCGGCCTCGCACCCTCACGCACTCTAATAATCTGATAAAGATTAACCCCATTACGTGATTCAACGGCGCGACCATCAATCTCCAATCGAAAATCTGAATAATTCACAACACCCCTCAGCGGATTCAACGGTGAATTTCCCATGCGTTTTGAATGCTATAGGTAAAGAAAAAAAAAACTCGCGCCTATAATACGGCCGACCGTTCTTTTTATCGAGCGCTCGAGAGCCGTTCGTTCTGCTTTCGTTTTCTTCTGTCTGCGTGCGCTGTCCTCGGGAGCTCGTTACTACGGCTCGCCGCACCCGATGCATCTCGCGCTCGCTCCACTCTGTGGCCAGACTCTCCGACGTCGACGTCCGAGCTCAATTTCTCCTGCAGCACAGCAGCCCATATGAAATTCGGGTTCGAATCGGCTGCAGCTTCAAATCGATACAGGGCCAATAACTTTTCCGCCGCATTCGTCGTTCGGTGTGAATAATTGTGTGAATATCGCAGGATGTTTCGAAGAAAAAAAGAATTGTGGACTGCACCTTGATTTTTCATGTGCAGGATAAGTACACGGTCGCTGAGAATAGATAGAAATTTGTACAAAACTCAGTCCTATAGAGACTTTTAAATCAATACGTTCTATCATTTTATGGCATACAAGAGCATTTGAAAATACCGAAGGATAACGATTTTCTTCAAAAGTACGCTGATTTATATTTCGTAAGGATACTTATGCAAATTTTAATTCGAATAAACAAAATATTAATAATTTTGGCATGAAATCAATTGAAAGAAAATTAAAATATTAATCAATTATCAGTATATTTTAATCTAAACTTAGATTTGAAATAAAAATGCATCATACGACAACAATCCGCGCTGTACAATAATTATACACAGTGATAAAACCACAATAAATTGACTTTCACTTCGTAATCACACTTATTCTCGTTCGTCTCTTATTTCATTGTCTCAGGAAACGTCTGAATTGGTGTAGAAGATTTTCAGTTACAATAACATCAAGCAGCATAAATTGCGAATCGTTGGGATCAGCGTCTGCATTCACAACAGTTGCTTCTTTATAAAGCCACGCCTGAGCGTCACTGCCTGATTCTACGCGCATCCTTATCAGCGATCTTCCAGTCTCCGATAAAACCATTTTTTGAATTTTATATCGTAGCAAATCAATACCTGTGGAAAATAATTATTGAGTTCCATGTAAAATTATGTTCCAAGATATAAGATAATTTTGACATCGTTCAGTCTCAATAAACTAATAGTTCAAAGTTTGTACAAAGTTTCTTAAATAAATTCCAGTATAATCATAGACTTGAAAAAAACTGTAGTAATTTTTATGTAATAAAATCTTTCATTCAAACATTCTTGATTTATACTAGAATAAGCGAAAAATGTTTAGCAGTACTAGTTGTTACTGTTCAAACTTAGTCTTAAGTTCATTAGATTTGTATGTACCAATAGATTGAGTAGCTGAAATCCCTAATTGATCTTCTGGAAGTTCACCTGGCTCGATTAGATCACATTTATTAGCAACTTCAACCAGAGGTCTATCACCATCTGTTAATGATTTCAATGTTTTTCGTACATGATCGATTTGCGCCACCTTATCTGGATGACTTGCATCATATACATGGATTATTATATCCTGTAAAGGAAAAATACATTAATTTCCAGACTCATGAAAATGTATAAAATTCGATGCACTAAATGAACTCACCGCAACCATGGCATCCTCCAAAGTAGTAACAAATGGTTCTATTAGTGTTTCCGGAACATCTTGTATGAAACCAATTGTATCTATGTACAGAACTTTCATTTTACAAGGAAGGTATCCTTCGTGTGCAGTTGTGTCAAGTGTAGCAAAAAGATAATTTTTCGGTTGTAAGACTTCGTCTCCAGTCAATGCTGTGGGAAAATTATTTACTTCAAGAAATTATGTGTCAAGTGTTTTCCGAAATGAAATTTGTATGAATTTACCTTTTATCAAACACGTTTTTCCTGCATTAGTATATCCAACAACAGCCACTGTAACAAATCCTCGAGTCTTTCTTTTACTCCGAACTATCTCACGGTGTGCCTTGAGCTTTTTTATTGCTGCTCTGAGCTGCGATTCACGTGCTTGCAAGTATAATCGACGCTTTTCCAATAGGTTTATTTGTCCACACAACTCACTCATTTTCTGGTATATATACGGCAATTCAGCAAGGGCTACCTGGAGCTTGGCTTCAGGACTTTTTGCATGACATCTAAATATGTGTATGACAAGAGAGTATCGATCATAAACAGGCAAACCGAATATCTTTTCTAATTCTAGAATCTGTACATGTTTCAGTGTATTGGTGCTAATAAAAACTGCAGTGACATTTCTTCCACACTTCAATCTTGTTTTAACATTTTCAAGGTTGCCACTTCCAAATAACTGCTTTTTCTCTAAGCTTAATAGGGGAATAACCATTTTGTCCACTACTGTCCAATAAGGTAAGGTTTCGACTAGCGCTACAGCTTCAGCTAATTGTAAGTCACGATTGGTATTTGTTTTCTTATCTTTTCCCCATTTTATATATGGCTGAATCACAAAAGTTCTATGACCTTTGGCTATCTCACCAAGATACTCATTTGAAATTTCATTATATTCTGGATTTGTCAGTTCCCTATTTTCTTCTACCATGAAGAAGGAATCTTCATGCCTTGATCGTAAACTCAGAAACCATGCTTTTTCATTGACAATTTGCTTGTTCAGAAGCAATCTATTAGCAAATGGTAAGATTTTCTTAAATATACTATTCATTTTTCATCTGGTTTGGTGAACTAGATTAAATAGAAAACTGAAGAATAGTTATATTATTCAGGCACCAGCTGTTTTAATAACTGACTTCTGACATTCTTTTCACATTTGTCCCTAACGTAATTTCCAGCAAAGTAGGAAATGGATAGCATTGAACACGCCCCAATTGCTAACTTGTATTCAATTCCTAAAGGTATACGTTTGTGGAATTTCCTGAGAGCTAAAGGAATAGCAATGATCCCTGAAAAATAAATAAAGATGAATGTATAAATACTTGACTCAAAAGAATACTGTACACAGCCTCATGAACAAAATAATCATTGAAAATGTAATGATTGTTCAGAGTTTTGATTGTACATTGGACAATGGAGTTGGAGTTCAGAAATAAATTGTGTGAACTCAGTTTGAATCGATATTGAATTTGGATAAGTTAGTTCATTTTGAATTTATACAAAAGTGAGTATCTGCTACTCTTTTAGTTCAAAAACCGAATGAATATTAGAATTAAGAATAAATCACTGTACCCTTGTTATTAAATAAACAACATTCCCTGATTCTCTGCAGAGTAATACTAAGATTGTTACTTGAATCACTGAACTCCAAGTCAATAGATATTGGTACATGCTTGTATTGTTCAAGCGCAATCTGACTGAGATACAATATTTTTATTTTGTCGATCAGTATTCAATTTCTTATCTCGCATAAATGAGCTGCAATGAACGACGTGACCAATCATATCTTACCAAACACATAAGAGAAAAGAGAAACCTGAAATCCAGTAGTTATACATTCTTGGGCCAAAAACTTATTAAAGTCTGCTTGAGTTTTCACATCTTTTAGTTCAATGGAGTGCAGTTCATTACTCATGACGGATCAACTGAAATTCCACTGATATACAGATTGAAACGATTGAATCGATCGTAAATTGCTAAATCTCGGCGACCCAGACGGTGCAAGTGCGCGAAATACTTTACGTCAGTTACATATTTTTCGCAACTCTCGAGACTTCCTCGCCTTGTATTTGTGTAGTACATGTATTGAGTGCGCGCACAGTGTCGTCCCGGCTTTGAGGTTAGTTGAGCGCACTTACGGACACTTACGTAATTATTTTTTCCATTAACATTACACTTATTTATACATTATACATACGTTATTATGGTAAACAAAACGATTTTCACAGTTGCAAACATGTATTGGAGAAAACGCGGATGTTTTATTTTTTATATAAACATATCGACATGAAGAATGATAGTTAAGGTGATCCAAGTTCTGTTGGAGTAAAAAATCTCGAGTTACAGTTATATAGATATGACCTACTCGATTGAGTCGAACGAAAGACGGGCGACGAAAAGGAACAAAATCATCAGTTAAATAAGAAGTACTTGTTTATTATTGTTCAAAGTTCGAGCCTGTTCGAAAGTGGCGCGCGATAGCGTAGGTCGCGCTCGTATCGCAGCCGCGGCAGCAGCAGCACTCAGCAGAGCAGGCAGCAGCAGCAGCAGGGCTGCAGGCCAGCAGCAGCAGGCAGCAGCAGTGAGCAGTAGCAGCAGCGATGAGTGTGCGTTGATGCCGTTGATGTTAGTTGTTGGAGTCTCGGAGAGTGTGCTGCTCGCGGAGTAGATCCGGCAACGGTGGATCGGTCGGTCGGGTCGGGCGCGAGGCTCGCGAGAGAGAGAAAGAGAGAGAACACATACTACTCAACACACACTGCAGAGTAGAGCAATAGAGGCCAAAGAGGAGCAGCTCTCCCGCAGCACCACAAGCTGCAGCAGCAGGCGCCGCGCGAGCAAGTGCAGGTATATACACACAGAGACACGCGCGACGTGTGTACAGCCGTGCGCGCGGTGCAGTGGTGTAAGCTCGCGGTGTGCAGCAGTGTGCAGCGGAGCCGAGTACTTATACTCGGTCCAGCTGCAGGAGGTGGCCGCTAACCTCTGCGTGCGCGAGCCTGCGGCCCTGCGCTCGGTGCCAGTGTTGGGCAAGGGGGGGTGGCCGAGTGTGCAGCGTATCTTCGCTCCGGAGCTGCGATGGCGGAGGCGCCCTGACTCCCGACCGACCCTCGCGCACACTGCAGCCGAGCTTGCACCCAGCAACAGCGCGGACGCGGCCATGTTCCGCGGCGCGCCGCAGCGCTGACCAGCACGCGACTAGCACACCATCTCCAGGATGCCCAAATGCGACGCCAAGACCAAGTACCTGCCGGCCACCTTCGCCTGGGCCCTCCTCCTCTCCACCACCACCTTCTTCTTCTACTTCCCGTGAGTACCACACTCTTTGCTTGCACCGTCCTCCGACAGTCTTGCAACATCAACGTATACTGCTCCTCTTGTTTTCAACCCAACCTCCGGCCTGCCAATGATCATCGGTTGTGACCTTGTTTGTGGCCTAGCGTTCAAATGCCAATGAGTTTATTAGTCAAACGTCACTGATTTGATCGTGGGAAAGACCGGGAGAGGATGTAATTTTCTCAGTTTCATCCAATTCTTGTGTATTATGTTGGATCAAGAGGAAATTGGTTTAGAGCATTGCTCATCATATTACTATTGTGATGACTCAGTGCTATAATATCACTCTCAAGTGTTCTTTTAAGATTCTGACAGAGGGAAACTCACTATATAGTGCTTGAAGTTTTATTAGTTTTTAAAATAAAACTGCTTTAAATATTATGAAGATAAAGTCATTGCTGTGCCAAATTTGTTCAACATTGTTAATAACAAAACTTGATTAGTAATGTTTATATTCTCCCCAAGAATTGAAAATTGAAATTTTTTTAGATCTAACTGCATTATCTGTTATTGATTATCTACTATTGATTATTTCAATTGAATACTTGTATTCATTGATTATTGAGAATTCAGTCACCGGCAATAATCCATGGATTAATTATTGATCGATAAATCTCTTTTCAGGTGCCAGTATTATGTCATCCGATACCCATGGGTCCCAGCACTGCAAGGTGTCATCACCTTTTTTGTGCTGGCAAATTTCACTCTGGCGACATTTATGGATCCTGGAGTCATACCAAAAGGTTATTCAATTTGAATTATATTAATAATACATACTTGATACTTGATAGGCAAATGAATGTTTAATAACACAATATATATTGTTTCAGCTCCTCCTGATGAAGACAGAGAAGACGACTTTAGAGCACCATTGTACAAGAGTGTTGAAATTAATGGAATCACCGTTCGTATGAAATGGTGTGTAACGTGTAAATTTTATCGGCCCCCTAGATGCTCGCATTGCAGTGTTTGCAATCATTGTATTGAGGTATATAACTGTCATACTTTATGAAAATTCCATTAGTCTTTTATCCAACAATAACTAATTTATATTTCAGACTTTCGATCACCATTGTCCATGGGTAAACAACTGCATAGGAAGAAGAAACTATCGTTTCTTCTTTTTCTTCCTGCTCTCACTAAGCATGCATATGATAAGTATATTTGGATTGTGCCTATACTTTGTTTTGGAGCACAAACAGAAGCTCGGTGAAGTGCATACCATTGTGGCGTATCCTTTTATAAGTATAATGACAGTACAATATTTCAAATGAAATAATAATTTGAGTATAGAAGTAGTTGAATAAGTTAGTCTTTTAGTCTGTCAATATGTGTTCCTTAATTCTTTGATCAGTATATCACTCATGGGTGTGGTGACAATCCTTTTCATTCCCATTTTCGGATTAACGGGCTTTCACATAGTGTTAGTGTCGCGAGGACGCACGACGAACGAACAAGTAACAGGAAAATTCAATGGTGGCTACAATCCTTTTTCACGAGGCTGCCTGCATAACTGCTGTTACACACAATTTGGACCGCAATTTCCGAGGTTCGCAAATTCTACGATTTTCTCACTCAAAACTAGTATACTGATGGATGGTCTACTAACTGAATTCAATTATTCCAGCTTAATGAAGCCTGAAAAGTATTCAGGAAAACGACGCGGAGCTTGTACGTCTGAAATCTCAACTATAGACAGCGAGAACCAGGTAAAAACCTACATGGATAGCAGCAATGGTGTTAGAAATGCCAGTTCAAATGCTTACAATAAGGTAAGAGCTAGTGCTGTTCCTGCTTTCTAAGACGAACTTCCTCCAACCTTAGCGCATCAGCGTGTGCTTGTAACGCTTCGTGCAACTGTAGACGAGCTTTTGTACCATATTTTTTGACCGATTTTGTTGTTTCTTAAGAGTACAGATGGACGTAACTTTCTCGTCAAGCATGTAATTATAGTTGTTTACGTCATGAGTATGACACATCTGCGCTTTTAAGCAAAAACTCCGATTACCGATTCTCTGCCAAGGTAACGATTTCCTAATTCTCTTCTCATGATCGAATTTTTACTCAGACTTCACTGTCGACAAACGATATTTCATCCGATGTTCCCACTAAAGTCTCAAGATAGCACTTACGAGACACTTCTAATATCCCTACACTCTCTCACTCTTCCAAACGACAGAAATGGTAAAAACGATAAGTTTAACGATCGCCCCTCTAATTATTCTGTAAATGCTGATCAAATGTTTTTCTTTTGGCAATTGTAGTTGTCTCCCGGTAGAGATGGCTCCGACACAGATATGGAGCCAACTGCTTCACAATCGGCAGACTGCGAACCCACCCCACCGTTGCAGAGACATGGTTCGAAAAACAATTTCTTCCTGCCGCCTATGGAAAACAGCGATTCTCCCAGGCATCCTACGCAGTCACAACACCGTCACCCTATTCACTATCCCAGAGGCAGTCCGCATCCTAAGCCAAGGTAAATTGCATTTTTTTATACATTTTTTCTTAATATAAATTGCTAGGCTGGAAAAAGTTGATCTTATGAATCATTTTTTTTTGCTCGTAGTCACGAAATTACGTCACTGCAAAAGTTGATAACATGTCGTTATCGATACAAGAAAAACGTTTGAATAATACTCAGTTTTTCATTCATTACTTGAAGAGCTTATACTTACAAATTAATTGTTTCAACGAAAGAATTTCTTTTTTATTGTTATCTCAAAGATTTAGCTAATGATAATAACGGTATTGGATTGTTAGATTAATAAAAATAATACAATGCATACATTTTCCATAAAACGTCAATTTTATGATATTTACTTATTTTCTTAGAAGGTCAAAATTGACTGTAAGACCCAGTGAGATGATTTGAACTACCAGATCACATTCTCCATAAGTTCGAAAAGTATGGCTAGTGTGGTGAATCTTATCGAGCGTTGGAGATACCTGACAAAATGAGTTATAAAGTTAAAGTTGTTTACGAAATATTTAACTGTCAATTACTATCAATCCGTCAGATAAAAGAACTAAGTCTAATGCATCTGCGAAAAAGTACCGGGTCAATATATTATCATCAGGTTTATTGAAACAGACAACTAATGCTCGTCTTCTAATTCACAGGGGCATAAACGGTTCACGAAGTCATACACCGGACCCGTTAGCGGAATCGAGTGGCTCGCCCGCGACCGGTGGAAATGGTGCTCGCCAGGGTGGTGCGAGTCCCACGATGCAGCAGCGTATCAAAGCCATCGGCGTGCCAACGCCTCTCGCAATATCCAGTCCTATTCGCAGGTATGCTATCCGGCCTTCGTTCCATTTATGTATTCCTTTCCGGAAAGACACACTTCCACTTAGATGTGTGCACACCTCAGGCAGACAACTTTATACTCTCCCCGTCTATATACATATGTATTCTATCGATGTTATGTCTGTCGATGTCCCTCGAGCAAATCCGAAACTGTTCTATCTCTATACTGTTTTCCTTTCTTCTTTATAACCATCTGTTAATATTTAAGATATTTGAAAAAATAGAGTGTCTACGTAAGAGTTTATTGATATGAATGGAATACGTCTAATCGACAGTTTATCAAAGTATTCGAGACACTTCTTGTAACCTTTCCATCTGCCCGTAACTTTATTACTAATGTTGATGAAAATTTGTACACACCTTGGCTATCGCTAACACATTTGTATTTGTCTTTATCTTTCTATTCCCCTACTTATTCTCACGCTGAAGGCCAGCACCAAAGCAGTCGTTGACTGCATGTGAATTGATTATTAAAATTACTTGCGAACTCTTCATTCACTCAGGGATTTTATTTCAATACTATTTATTATACACTACTCAACGCGCAAAACTTATTTAATACCTGTTTATCAAATTAAAAAAAATCAATGGTTTTTTTACTTTTAGTTGAGATCGAACGAGTTTGTCTAACATAGTGAGTAACGGCTGATTTTAATACTTTCTGTTGAATTATCGTCGTTTTTTCTCACATTTTTTAATCCAGCAACACTGTTTCACTGAAAAATTTCGTCACGTGTTTCATCAAAATAGAGATTTGTAAATGCAAATAGATTCGCGTGTCATAGACAATTCGGCGACACAGTAGTCAATAAGTGTATGGAGCATTCGAACTTCTTCCTCGTTCTGATGAACGTATAAAAATGATTCATAATGATACTGTTAGCAGATGAAATAAAATATCAATATTTCTTTGCTGTTAGAGTTTCTAAATAATTTGTAGAAGAATCTATCTTGAGTTTTGTTCGAGCTATTTGATTATTTGTTCACTCATTTTAGTATCAGAAAAATCTTAGGATTTTTCGTAGACTTTTAAGGCAGTGACGCATTATTGCTTCTTCACTATTTTACACACGGGGAATTTTTTGCATGAAATATTATTTATCACGTGATTTCAAACGTTTTTTTTTGCCAAGATTATTCGAATTGAACAAACAATGAACACCCGAATCGCCACAATTTTTTAAAGGTCTGCTCAATTCTGATGCGTGCGGTAAAATTTAAAAATCGACATACATTTGACCGCTGGATAGAATTCAATAATAGAGTAACAAGGGAAACTAGCTTGCACGCAGAATTTTGAGAAGATTATGTGGTATATAGATGAGTTTGTGTCCCACTGCAGGGGGTGGTAACTGCAAGGAGCTGCTTTCGGCCAGTCACATATTGCGACCTACTGCAGGTAAAACACGAACCTCGTTCTCTGCAAGGACGCCTTTTTCTGTAGTTTTTCCTTTTAAAACCTTCCGTTTTTCCCGAAAATATAAAATTTTTATAATGGTAATTGCTTCTCTCTTGCATATATTTATATATATTGTTTGTTCCACTTGTTGTTCTGCGTTCAAAGTACGTTGGTATTGTTAACTATGCGTTAAATAGTTTATTTGTTATTAAATATGTATACTTGTTAGTTGCGCGTGACTGCGTCATCGTCCATCTACAAATTTACCACACAATTCATCGTTCATCATTGGCCTTGCAGTCACTTTATGGCTTTCCTGCCTTCCTTTATTCTATCATCGCCATCATTATATTGTTCATCTAGTTGCTAAGAATTATAGAAACATGATTCGATCGTCATCACAGTGCAATTATTCATATATTATGATCTTCATCGGTGCTCCTGTTTTACAATTTCTTTGCAGATTTACTCTTCTACTTGTCAGATTTGGTGTTGATTCAAAATTACTTTTATAAGATCAATGCCATCTCAGCAAGTTATAGTTCTTGGAATGTTGTCATTTTTAATGCTCGTTGGTAAGAATATGGAAGAATATCATTGAACCGATTCTGATATTTCATGAATGATGAAAAAATTGAGTACAACATATTTGGAAGAATATAACACGGTTGATTTACCTCTGGATAATTTACGCTTGCTTAAAGCTACTTTGCTCGGGTCAATGGTAGAGTGGCATTATGAAAATAAAATAAAATAAAATTATTTTCAGATTGATATCGAGGCATAGCCGTGTAAATGTCGTACAATTTCTTTCATCAATCACCATTTATAGACTGGCACTTTAGAGAATATTTACTCTTAATCCTGAAATTGTAAGGTCTCGCAGATTGATTTTCTAGGACAATGAATGTCTTTATTCAACCTCATACTTTTGTACTTCGAAACGTCGATATATTCAACCACGGCCCTTGATTCTGTGTGCATAATTACCAAAAAAACAATTGAACATGAATGAGGAATTTTCTTAATGAAAAATGTTCTTGCGTAAATTAAATTAGTAAATTTATTTTTCCATTATTTTCATAATCAAAATCAATTCGGAATTTTAAAAGTAACGAGAAGTTTAATACAATAATTTTCAAATTCGAATGACGTTCTGTTGCCCTCCTCATAATGAAATATAGAAGCATTAATGTATGATTGAAAAAAAGACGAAAGCAAAATTTCCTGTTGGTATAATAGTGTCAGATACTCCAGTACGCATTAGTATGATTGAATCGCGCGTCCGAATCCAATTCCCCCAAGTACAATCGATTGGCAATTAGGTTAGCACACTAAAGTGCCAGTTGAGAGGGCTTAACTCTCTCTTTCTCTCTCTCTCTCTCTATCTCTCCGTCCCTATCGTGTTTAGGCGTTCGAGCTCGCTCTCGTTACAAGTGGCGAGAGGCGCGCTTTGCTTAGGCGCTAAGCTTCATCCAGCCCCATCCCTCCGCGTCGATCACCCCCATCGAGCTATTCGATAACGTCGAGGGCTGTGTTTACAGGTCGAACCCGGGCACTCCGACGCAGGTCCGTCGGCCAGACTTCATCGGCGTGTCCGACGTGCACCGCCAACAGCAGCAGTACCAGCAGAACTACTACGATGTCCAGCAGCAGCTACAGCAACACCAACAGCAACAGCAGCAGCAACAACAGCAACAGCAACAGCAGCAGGGAAGCAACTACAGTCCCCAGCGACGCTTCATGTCCGAGAGCGAGCTCGTGCGCCAGGCTAACGAGCAGCTGCCTTACGCCCGGTCCAACAACACCGTGGACAATATTCGCGAGCTCGCTGGCTCCCCCCAGAGGGGTGTCTACACCTGGAAGGATAACTCGCCTGGCAGCGCTTATCCGCCTACCGGACCCACCTCCACCGTCGCCGCCCTCGCCGCCGCTCACCAGGCCGCCCAGCAGCACCAGGCTGCCATGGTTAGTTATCTCAGTCGTAAGTTCTCCCCGAGATGATGAATGTCGAGCGCTTTGATGCTCTCCAATCACTTTCACCATTCATCTTTTCCGGGGAGAACGTTGCTTTTACTAACTGGTATGGATATCGTAACATTTTATTTTGTAAATAACCAGCTCCGCTATCGATCATTCATTGTTAACTCGCTAATCACTATCATTATAATCTCAAAGTCCAAGCATGTGTATACAGTTTTTATACATTCCATCGAAAATCACATTTAATTTTCAGACACACACGATCATTATTAATCTAAATTTTGTTATTGATTTTGGACGATTTCCAATGTACAAGGGTGAAAAGTTGAATGGAAAAATTCAAATAGGATTAGTATAAATGTTTGCATGATGCAATTATTGTGGACGAGTCAGGTTTTAATACATTATCTAAATCGCGTTCCGCGTGTGGTTTACTTAGACGCTCGGGCAATATTGAATTTCGTTATGGCAAGGCTGCTAACTAATGTCGCATAACTTGAAAGACAGCTCGAAGGAAATAACCAAATCATAATCAATTAGATCCTTTGAATTTTATATGACGGTCTTGTAAAATGAATGAAAAATTATTTTATAGTGACGGGATTCATCATATTGTAAAATGCCATTGTAAAAATACATTAATTATTCAAATACACGTGTACTTGTATAAATAGTTGTAACTATTTTTTATTCAATGTAGAATCCAGAATTCATTGTAGGTTCGGCCAGTTGAGAACTTATTTCTTGTGAAAAATTGAACAAACCCGTTTGTTAATGGCTTTTGCTGTTAGAGCGGACATCACTGACATCATTTATCATTATCTGTTTTCGCTCGTGCTTTGTACCATAGTATACAGTTTAATTCTTTTTATCATAATTCTAACTTTGAATCGTAATACTAATGCCTTTTCATACTAAGATGTGTTGTAAATAAATGAAATAAATATGACCTCGTAATTTATCAAATTCATCACTGCAGAGAAAATAGTACTATAATGTTCTATTTGCAGAATGCTATTAAACTTATACTATAAGATTGAAATAAAAAGAATAACAAAATACAGTAAAATTAAGTTTATTGGTGTACATTTTTCTCTACGTTGAATCTGAGTTACTCATGGTTTTTCGAATTTTCTCAAAGAATATTGTAAATGTTGGATTCCTCAGTGTTTCATTTGGAGTGTGGGTCATGGCTTTCATTCGAACTCCGTGTACTAACTCGCATTTGAAAAATTGATTAATTATGCAGATCCACTCGGCAGTCCATTGTTCTAAAACAGACATTTGAGTCAGTCAAAGTAAAAATAAAAGATGTTGAAATCGAATTGAAGTGCATGACCTCCAAGGCCGACAATAGCTCTGGCTTAGGCTCGAGGCTCGAGCCGCGGGCCGCGGGCCGAGCTCTCGACTAATGATATGAAAAATTCAGCAGCAGGGAGAACCGGGAGCGCAGCGTCCGCCTCTGCCGTACGTGTACTACCGCTCGAACCCAACGTCGCCGACGCAGCAGCCGTACGGGGCGGCGCCGCGGGCCGCCTACCACCCCGTGCTGAGGGGCGGCGTGCCCGTGTTCCCCCCGTCGACGGGCCAGTCGCCGCAGGTGAAGCGCAAGCCCAGCATGGCCACGCCGACGACGCCGACGAGCAACCGGAGCCGACCCATGTCCTTCGTGCGAGCCCTCGAGATGACCGACTCGATGGAGATGGTCGCGCCGCCCCAGCCCGCCAACGCTCAGCAGCCGGCCCAGCCCGGCAACGCCGCCAACGCCCACCAGCCCAACGACTCGAGGCCGACCTCCAACCAGAGGCCGACCACGCCCACGCCCGACCGAGCCTCCGTCTACGACATGAACTACGAGATATCGGTATAGCGCAGCTGTTGCGTCTCCCCGCCCGTCTGCGGCTGGAGAGACATCGGCCCCAAGAACAACATTGCCACCACCCACCCCAAGAAGACCAAGCACCAGGTCCCCGTCTGAGGCCTCCCCGACCCCCTTCCGTGCTCATCCCCTTCTGCTCATCCGTGCAACGACTGCACTGCTTAGCCGTCCACTCGGCTTCGGACGATCTCTTCCGCACTGCGTGCGACCCAAGGCCACGCTCCTCGCTGCGGCTCGGCTGCTCCCGCATCGACGCACTTCATTATTTATCGATTTCTCGAGCCGTCATACTCGCTGCGCTCGTTCAACGTATCATATTCCACCTGTGCCCAACATTCCTCACTTGCATTTTTTATCATTTTCTAGGCTGTTCGATACGTCCATATCGTACTCGCTAGAACTCTATGTAGTTAGATGTATATGGTTAATGAGCTAACGTTGGCACATGTGTTGAATAATACTCTCACCAACGAGCAGCGAGCATGTAAGGACAGCTCGAGTAATCGATAAAATCTTTATAGACGATATCGCAGCTGTTCCAGTTAGAGGAGGCCAACGTGAAATGTTTTCGATGCATTTTTTTTCAGTGAAAATGTGCAATAGGATAAAGATTATGCGTATGACTGGTAACTGGAGAGTGAGGTGAACCTTTTCATAAATGAACTGCAATGAACAAAAAAACAGACTTCCGGCTAATCGAATGAACTAGTCCGCGTTTGACTGCTCGTTATTGAAACTCTTTCATCGTAATCTTTTTACTCGGCATGAATATGAGGCGGGCTACGTGCTGCGCTGCAATTTTATTTTATAGTGAAATACGTGTTAAGGTCAGTTTAGATTTTTATACAGCGTTGTTATTGAAACCTCGTTTTTTAATTACTTCGTATTTCCTTTTGAAAATAAGATGACGAAATCAATGTGCAGCATGAGATTTGTATTTATGTACAGGTGAAACGTTTACAATATACAACTTATAACATACAAGACACTATCATCAAAATAGTATGAATTGGTTTTTTTTTTGATAATATATCTAAATTAAGAAAAATGATTTTGAGTTTCTCGAATAATCTCTTATTGATATTTATTCAATAGGTTCATGAACATTGAATCTAATCAACATTGAAATTATTTTGTTTTATGTATCTATATAGAGTATATATGTATATTATTTGTTTGAATTATTATATCACTGGTATATGAATATTATGTGCACGGTAAAATATATACAAATTTTCTAAAAGAAATGATATGTATAATCATATTGTTATAAATTGTATAATGTATAATGTTTATATCGATTGGGATTAATGACAAATCCTCTTGAATAATATTTTTTTTCTTCAAGTAATCATGGAACGAAATCCAAGTTCGAGTGAACAAAAGAAAGAAAAAGAGATGTCTAATGTCCATTAACAGAGTTACTTAGCAGAGATAAGTCATCGTGAAGCTAGATTAACGAATATTGTGTAAAATAATCGTGAATTGTGTAGTAAATTTTTAATATTCAATCATCTATTTAATGAAAAAAAAATATTTATACATGGAACGCGGCGAACCATCAAGTTTTCTGAGGTTTTGTCCGTTTCGGTTATGAACTGTGGTTAATGGTTTTATTGGTGTGCCCTGAAACTAACACTATATTCACGAATGTGCGAGTGACCGAACATATGTGAGTGCTTGATGCAAGATAAGTAAAAAGTAAAACCTTAGCCATACGAAAGTACACAGATGCGACTGTCACAAATGTAGTTTATTGGCAGTCGAATAACGTGAAGCATTAAATTTTTGTTGTAAAGAGAATAAGGAACTTGTAATATATAAATATATATATATATATATAAAAATATATATATATATAAATATCTGCAAATTGCATAAGTTTACTTACATATGCAGACTTTAATGTCAAATTCATAAATTCCCAATTTTTTATGTGTAAAACTTATGATCGAAGCTTCCGAGATTCTAAAATCTCAAATGATAAAGACCAATATCATATTCATAAAAGCACTCGTTCAACTTTTGCATAGTGAACTGTGCCAAACGAAACACATGTTGATTTACAATTCATATTTTTATTACAAACTATTTTCCCTTCATTGTCATTTTCAAATTCATTTTCGAAATTATTGAAGAGGAGAGCTTCAATGACTTGAATCGATAAATCAAGTAACAGATATAATGGTGAACATGAATAAATTGTACAAGGTGCGACGAACGTCTTAGTGTTTGTAATTTGGTGTACTTGTACATAATGCTCGTTATTGCTAAACTTCAATGTAAATACGTATATATTTCGATACTTTGCGTATCGTCACTATTCTATAAAAATAAAAACGACTTGAAATTAAAGTTTACTTCTTTTGCCTAACTATTTCTGCAAATAACTGGTATAATTTTGAGTAAGAAAATGGAAATGTTTTTTTTGCGATGTTAAATATTTTGGTAGCTAAGTTGTATGGACAACATTCGCTTCAATATTGTTTGAGTTTTCAACCGAACATAGGAGATAATAAATTATTTTTCGGTGTGATTTTTGTTTTTACTAAAAAACAATGTATGATGAGAAATTTATTGTTTTATTAAATGAATAAGATATATATATATACACACCCACGCACACACACATATACATTATCATAATAAATTTGTTTTCTTTAATTAGTTACTTTATTTTTCCTTTGTATCTTAAGATTTAAGTTTTTATTTAAGCTTTATTAAGCTTATTTAAGAGTCTACTTTCTCCACATGCAAAGGTATTTCATGACTGAAAAATTTGGATTTCGGTGAATTTTTAAATTCTTATTCACTCTCATTTTTTGTCTCTCGCTCTTCGTCGACTCATTTGTTCGACATTTATGCATGGAGGCACCAGCGTTGGGTAGGTCTTGACTCCTTGTGAATCTTGGGATATCGTATATTTCGTTCAAAAAGTTGTGCTTTTTGTAATTTGCAATAGCAACATATCAATAAAAATTCTTTCTGAAAGGAGTATAATACGTTGACACTGTGATCCAAGACAAACACGTTATAAAATTGAAAACGAAATCCTCTAAAATAAACAAAACAGTACCTATAGGAGCTCTTATTGTATGAAAACATTTCAAGTTGTACACACAGGCTAGGTTCTATACGAGATTAAAATATCTGTCAACAAGTGATAAAATAGGTATTGCGCATAAGCTGCACCATACATACACGCTGGTGGAGCAAACATGCTTTTTTTCATGCTCTTATTTAGTCATTCTTTTCGGCGAGGGGTTCGAAGCCCAGGAACGTAAAGATGAACATTTCCGCATAGGAGTGCCAAACCACATTGAATTTTGAAACTTCTCTGCCCAACAGGTCGATAAACATTTCTCATTCTCAAACAAAATAATTTTACCTAATTCATGACAAACATTGAATAGATTTCTTTTGATGCTATATGGACTCAATTTACATCAATTATAATACAGATTTTGCAGTGAAAAAATGATAGTAGAAATAATATTTCAACAGAAATCTATACTCATTTATCCAAACGTCGAGTTTGGCATTTCATCACGCGTTTGCGCGTCGTACATACAGGTACATACATGTCGGATACATAAATACATTAATCAATTTTTATCCTAAAATCAGTATGTAGATCAGTTTGAAGAGCGAGCGCGTCGAGCCAATGTAGCCAAGCCGAAGAAGAAAAACTTGGTGTTTACCGCGCGGTGCCAAGCATATTGGCCAAGCTGTCCCGCGTGCGCGCCTGTTTAATAAGTTGTCCCCACTCCCCAAGTCCCCATGTTGGCTTGCCTGTAACGGCGGCAGCGTAGGCATAGGCGTTTATGTATATATGTATATGTGCAATGCCGTGTGGATTGTGTGGACTGCGGTGGATGCCAGTGGATACCATTGCGGGGTAATGTAAAGCAGGAGAAGGAGGCGGCAACACTCAGCAGCAGCCCAAGCTGAAGCTGCCCAAGACCCGGTAGCCATATTCATACACGCTCGAGTGCGTTAACCGACAATCCAGCGAGGCCGGATCATCTCCGAGGCAGGCGGCTCCAAGCCGTAGCTTAGCAGCAGCCATGTAAGTACTTTTGTTTTGGAGCTCAACTTGCCCGACCGGCCATCACGTGCATATCATACTCGCAACTAACCCTTCGACGTCTTATCAAACTCCAGGGCTCGAAGCCGGAGAGACAGTGCTGGCAAAAGCGACTCCGAGGCCAGCGATAACGACACCAAACGACGAGTCAGAGACAAGAAGAGGAGGTCCGCGTCCTCGTCCAGTAGCGGCAGCAGGTTAGGATTCTACTCCATTTTCCGAACTCGAACCGGAGTCGGCCCATTACCAACCTTACCGCGGCTTTATCGCTTTTCCAACGCTGCTGTTTACTTCGCGCCGCTTGATCCTTACCTTCAACTTTTCTCCCAACTGTTTATTCATCTTCTGGTTTAATTTAATCATATGCAGTGAAGTAAAAGAGATTGTGCAGCTGTTTGATTTTGAATATCAATGAGTGTCATTATTGATTAGTAATACGAGTAATGTATTTTTACTTCAAAACAGCTCATCGGACAGCACTTCGGCTTCTTCAAGCTCCAGCTCCAGTGGAAGTTCAAGATCTAGCTCATCATCCAGCTCTTCGTCTAGTACTTCTGGAAGTTCCTCAGCGAGCTCTCGAGACAGAGGTCGTAAGCGCAGCAGGAGCAAAAGTGTTGAACCTAGGAGACACGATAATAAGGATAAAGAAAGAGAGAGGGACAAGGAAAGGGATCGCGAAAGGGAAAAGGAGCGTGAGAGGGAACGTGAACGTGAAAGAGAAAGAGAGCGTGAACGTGAGAGGGAAAGGGAAAGAGACCGTGAACGCGACAGAGAACGAGACAGAGAGAGGGATAGAGACAGGGACAGGGAAAGAGACAGAGAAAGGGATAGGGAAAGGGAAAGAGAGCGTGAACGAGACAAGAAGAAAAATAATGCTGTTGCTGAAAAGCCAAAGCCAAAACCTCGATCCAGGTATGTGGTATTCAAATTGTTACACTAAATGAGACTTTTCTTATCTAATTATTGTTGTGACTTGATCTTGGACATACTTATTCTTCATTAATAATACGTCATTTATAATACGTAGAACTCAGGTTGTCATTACTAATGAAAGAATTATCTCTTTATTCTTGTGAACAAATCATGTATGTCAAGCTTCAGTAGTGCAGCTATTTGTCAGAAATTTCACTGATTCTAATCTAGATTCTAATATGTTCATTCAATCTTTCTAACTTTAGTTATGATAAAAGAAGATACATTTTATTTACTAACATTTATGATATATTTTAATTCTAAATTTGCAGATCTCCATCCCCACGTCGGAAACCTCGTAGAGAGAGATCACCAGTTCCAAGACCAACAAAAATTCACATTGGTCACTTGACAAGGAACGTAACAAAAGAACACATTATAGAAATTTTTTCCACTTATGGAAATATCAAATTGGTTGACTTTCCCATTGACAAAATGCATCCTACTTGTGGAAAGGGATTTGCATATGTTGAATTTGAGACAGCTGACGAAGCAGAAAATGCAATGAAACATATGGATGGAGGTAAGTTTACAATCTATTAAAGTATTTGATTTTCTTGTAAAGTTTAAAATTAAAACAAGTATTCATATCTAGCATCCTTCTAATTTTTGAAATATTATCCAATCAATGGATTATATTATTATCTACTGTGGTTATTGTTTATTATCAAAAATTCATAATTCGATTTTCAATGGTAGAGTAAATTAAAATATATTTTCAAGCCATTTTTTAGTTTTCACAAAAATACGAGTGCTCTTCATAAAATGAACAATAGTAAATGACAATTTTGATAAAATTAGAACAAACAAATAATTATCTGACAATAAAAGTCTGTCACCTTGGCCCGGTAACAATGGGGCACTCTTTTTGAATGTCAGTAATCTGTTACGACTGACAAAAGTCGTTGATATGATAAGTTACTTGGTTATCTCATATCTTTTGTGACTAATAGCAATCATTGTGAAATATTTTGACTCAGAGAATTGAATTTTCTAGTGATTTACGCATTGCATTCATTTATAAATTTCTATTGAAATGAACAGTTAGTTCTCTTTATTCTTATTGTGATTGAGAGCTCAATTCTTATTTTCATTCTTGTCATCGTATAACTTGTGTTTATTTGGAAACATAAAGGTTAAAAGTTTCTGATGAAAAATCGATAATATGATGAAAATCTGGAATTGTGTTCTTGATGACTGCAATTTTTAAAGCTTAGTTTCCGACAACAATGCAATATTGTGCCATGATTTTCGCTACAGTGAACTCCCTAATATCATATTTGTTCTAAATAATCTAAAATTTGTCAATGGTACAGAATGAAATATTTTTGACGAATGTGTCACTCAAAGAAAATAATCCTAGCTTTCTGAGTTCTGTGAAGAGAAAAAATGATTGAAAAACCTGCTTGATGCTAAGTTTTCATAAAGAATTGGTGCAGGGTGATTATCATAAATTTTGTAGAATGTTCATGATAAATAGGCAGACTCAAAATATACAAAATATAATGAGTATTTATAGGAGCATCTAATAGCCATTGATAAAATGTTTACAGGACAAATAGACGGCCAAGAAATAACGGCTGCTCCGGTGCTTATTCCAAAAACCCGACCACCGCCAGTACGTCGGTCCCCAATGATGATGAACCGTCGTGGTCCACCTATGGGTAACCGTGGTGGCTGGGGTGTCGGTCCAGGCGGCCCTGGAGGCAACAGGAACTCGCCTAACCGCTATCGGCGACGCTCGCCCATGAACCGGCGTGGTGGTGGTGGTGGCGGCGGTGGTGGTGGTCGCAGCCCCGCCCGGGGGCCCCGCCGCCGGCAGCAAAGGTCACGCTCCAGGTCACCGGTAAACAACGCCAGACGGGGGGAGCGTCACCGTCGATACACCAGGTCCAGCTCGAGTAGCTCACGATAACGGGCTACCTCGTACCGCTGGGAGGACACATGTAATTTGATAATTAAGGACAGTTTTATGCGACATGCGCACCCGTGTGCGAGTGCTTTGGTGTGAGAGACTGATTGATTGAATATTATGTAATTTGTTCATGCCATGGCCACTTTGGCTGATTGGCATTTTACAAATAATATGTGGATTTACAAAATTATGAATTTATATGCATTTTATAGCATTGTGTAAAAGTAAAAGGTTTGACAATGTTGTGACGAAATAACAATCTTACACTACAAAAATAACAATAGTTTAATATAGTGATGTAATAAAATGTAATAAAACTATAATACAAATATTGTAGTATAAACAATGCTTTTCAAATGCAACGTCATTCTACCAAAAAACTCTAATTTCTCCCATTTTACTAATATACTAATATATACTAATAAACTTTAGAAAATAATCAGGTTTATTTCATGAAATCGATTTAACCGATCGAAATTTCCCGAAGCATTGCTCCAAAAGTTCCCCTCGAGCTCAATGTCGCATCCTTCGATGAACAATACAGAACAATGTAGAATATGCGTAAAATTGGTCTAGTGATATATGTAGTTAAGAACGCCGGGAGCAAGGAATGCAGGAATGGATAATTATCTGCGATACTGCTCTGGTTACCGCGCGCGCGACTCGAGATAAGCCGCGTTATAGGCGGTGTGGTATACAAGCAGAAGAATTCCGTGCGCCGCACGGAGCAGCGAGGATATACCATGCCGATATCGAGCGTTTTGTCCCGAGATCTGAGCGCAGGATTCATAAGTAAAGCTGATGCAGTAGGGCCCGGTTGTATGGGTACATCTCCATGTGAGGATAACCTCTGGAAGTAAAAAAAAAATTGGGCCCGGTTGAGACGACGTGCAGGAGTCGTTGAAGACCGTATCATCGTCAGGACGGCCAAATCACTCGAGATTTTCAAGTGAGCCATCTGTTGGCCAACCCCACAATGTATATACATACTATGTGTCGCGAGTGCGTGCAGCGGTCGCTGCGATGCAGCGCGCGGGGCCAGCAGCGTTTGAAAGGCGTACAGAGTATACACGCTGAAGCGGTCCTATGTTAGCTGCTCGCGGCAGTCAGTCCCCGACTCCCCGCGCGCAACGTGCGCCGCGTCGCAGTCTCGGTGGGCCCGTAATATACACATATACATATATGCCCAACTCCCCAACTCACGTGTGCGCGACCTCGGACTGTTATTTATCCAACGTGTACGTAAGTAGGTATATGGATGTAGTGATTCCCTGCAGGAGGCACTTCTAAACGCGAACGAGCCCAAGGACATGGAGGGATAATAACTGAACTGCTGCATCGATGCGAGAGACCACGCCACACCGAGATGCTGCTGGCGGGCGTCCTTGTCTTCCTGATGCTGAGCGCCAGCTTCACCCACCATGCGAGAGGTGAGTTGCTTCGACGGTCCTGCGAACCGACCCTTAAATTCGCTCACATGATCATTGGGCGATTCGTCAGAACACTTGTTGACTATACACCTTATGCTTTTTTGGTTCCGGGAATGAGATATCATCAAAGTTCTTTCAAGATATATCTATACTGAGAAATCGAACGCGCGAACCGGTTGCGAATTTCATTCCTTGTACAGCCCACTCCAGAAGTATACTTACATACTTTTTGCATATTATCAACATAATCCGGAATTCGACTGTCTCGCGTTAAGTTTTCTCCTAAGTATCCTCGTGCTGATGTGAAATAGAAAGTTGGAGAAACATAGGCCCTTTACGCACATTTTACGACATGTATTCCTGTAATACCTGCGCTGCGCTATCTTTCTCTTTCTATTTGGCTTCCTCCGTCTCTTCCTCCCCCTTGTTTTTCCTTCGGCCTTTTTTGCCACGTGAAAGCGCCTTGCTCGTCTGTTGCTCTTTACGACTTGAAAATCCCTGCTGCAGATGGTCAAGGTCAAATGGCCTTTTCAGATGCATCGAACAAAAGAGCTGTTCAATTTGTTCCAAGTTCGATTGTTTGGATGTCACGTGTATCCGGAGTGTATGAATAATTCCCCAATGTATCTATCTGCCCCAATAAAATTACGACACATGAACATACTATTTTGAATTATAAATGATTATAAGTGGGATCCGTTTTATTTATCATACAGTAATGAAAGTACAGATATGTAAAGCTTACCTTCATCAAATTCATAGCAGGTTCACCGACCATCCTGTTCGCAACTAATAAGGACATCCGAGCAGCTGATGTTTCACGCTTGAGTAAACTTACCACGATCGTCAAAGTCAAGGGTGACGCATTGCGAGAAGAGGGCGTCAACCTTGACTTTTACTACGAACAAGGTCTAGTTTGTTGGTCCGATACCGCACTAGAAATGATCCAATGTGTCAGCACCAACGGCACTCACACCCACGTACGTGATTTATCATTCACCATCCCGTTTTTTTTCTATTATTATATTTCGACCATTTGAATAGTATTTTATTACATTTCAATCCAGGCCTTTCGCGATGATTTCTAGGTCACTGAATACAATTTTGAATCTTATACAGTTAAATATAATCTCAAAGCTGATATTTGAATTTATATAGTGAAACTACATTGAAAAACGTAAGAAAAAATTTACCAAACCATGGAAAAGTTTATTCATATGAACGACGTAATTCATGATAGGAACCTACAACAGTGGTCGACTCAAACCTGTTGTACCCGGAAGGATTGGCGTGTGACTGGTACACCGGCAAGTTATATTGGACGGATCGAGAGAACAATCGTATCGAAGTAGTGAGCATCGAGAGTAAGCAGCGAAAAGTTCTTTTCTGGACGGAGATCTACCAGCCCCGGGCGATCGGCCTCGCGCCCATGAAGGGCTTCCTGTTCTGGACGGATTGGGGCGAGGAGCCAAAAATCGAACGAGCCTCGATGGACGGCGACCCCAACAGTCGCAAGGTCCTCGTCTCCGAGGACATATCCTGGCCGAACGGGTTGACACTCGACTACGACAACGAACTCGTCTACTGGATTGACGGCAACTACAAGTTTATCGCGGTCATGGACTACTACGGGCGCAACCGACGTAAAATCTTGAGCAAAGGCCTCGAATACCCATTTGCCATCACTTACATGGACCAGCGGCTTTATTGGACTGACTGGCGCACCTGGAATATCCATAGCCTCGAGTTGCATCCAGGTAGGGTCACCGAAGAGAAAAATATCGCGATAAATTAACTATATAACTTGGATAGTTAAATGACGAAAAATACTCCCGATGAAGCTAACGTATTTATTACTAATAATTTATTCTCTCAACAATATAATATAACCAGTTGACGAAACATAATATTTTTTACTCAACATAGGCTTGTTTTCTCAGATTTATCGGAACCGCGCGACATATTCCACGGCAAGTACGTGCCTCGCGACATCAAGGTGTGGGACGCGAAGAGGCAACCTCCAGCCCCGCCTGGAACACCCTGCCGTACTCACAACGGGAACTGCTCGCATTTGTGCCTGCTGAGTTCGAGAACGCCAGGCTACAGTTGCGCTTGTCCTACTGGAGTCAAACTTTTAGATGGGCACACTTGTGCTCCAGGGCCTCAAGATCTGTTGCTTATCGTTCAGCGCAATCAAATCAGCAAAATATCACTCGATTCGCCGGATCATACTAATTTTGTGATACCTCTGGCGGGCGTTGGACTTGCGACCGCCATTGATTTCGATCCGATCGAAGAGATGCTGTACTGGACTGACAACGAATTACACGCGATTTTTAGAGCGTACTTGAATGGATCGTATCAGGAGGATGTGGTTTCGATGGAAGTGAAAAATGCAGAGGGAATTGCTGTCGACTGGATCGCGCGCAATCTATATTGGGCCGACAGCGGAACTCATCGGATTGAGGTTGCCAGGATCGATGGGAAGTTCAGGAAAGTCTTAATACACGAGGATCTCGGTGAGCCCAAGGCTTTAGCTCTCGCTCTTGAGCTTGGTTGGATGTTCTGGAGCGACTGTGATGACAAAAGACCAAAAATCGAAAGGAGCAATTTAGATGGTTCCGAAAGATATATCGTAGTTATGAAAGACATTGTCAAACCTACCGGAATCGCTCTTGACTTCGTTAGCCAAAAAATCTATTGGAGTGACGCCAAGACAAATAAGATTGAGGTTTGCTACTTGTGCCTTTTCTCAGTTTTTTTTTCTTTTGTCAGAAACCATGTAGATCAAGCTCGTGATCGACATTTTTCTTTTTCAGGTGTGTAATATGAATGGCTCTGATCGACGAGAAATTATAGCTGAAAATTTACCGGAGTTGTCTGGGTTTAGTATATTGGGAGACTATTTGTATTGGACAGATTGGCAAGGTCGAAGCATTGATAGAGCAAACAAGTTCACTGGAGGAGATCGCGAAGTCGTTGTGGAGCATATTGAATTTCCTGATATCATGGAATTGAAAGCCATCCATCGAGGCAAAACGAATGTAACTAATCCTTGTGCCAACAACAACGGAGGGTGTAATCAACTGTGCTTGAATCGTCCGAACAATAAGTTCGTTTGTAGTTGTCAGATTGACTACGAAATTGCTAAGGACATGAATACCTGCGTGGAACCTGAAGCTTTTTTGTTGTTCACCAAAAAGAATAAGATTGGAAGAACGAGTATCGAGAATACAAATAACAATAACATTATTCCCGTGAATGGGATTAAAGATGCTAGGTATTTTCAAATATTTGCCAGGCTATTTAAATATATTTGAATCCGAAATAAATTTTTAATGATTGATTATTTTCAGTGCCATTGATTTTGAAATAGCAGATGATCGCATATATTGGACTGATATGAAATTGAAAACTATAACACGTGCATTTGTAAATGGATCAGAAATCCAAACTCTGGTTGATTTCGGATTAGAAACTCCAGAAGGCTTGGCAGTTGATTGGATAGCACATAATCTTTATTGGAGTGACACAGGCACGCGGAGGATCGAAGTTATTCATTTGATCAATCATAGCAGGAGAGTATTGATTTGGCAGAATCTTGTTGAGCCAAAGTCGCTTGCTCTCGATCCCAGAAGAGGGTAATGATTCTTTCTTGTCTTTCAAAAAACATAGAACTAGATAAGACTGCAAGTTTTAAAAACTACGTCACATAATCATACATCTATGGCTACGATTTATATACGAATTTTTGATGTGGTTTTTGAACATCCAAACGAATTTTATTCACAATTGTAGGAATATATCAATATTTTAATAAAATAGGAACTTAACATTAGGCTACGTGGCTGCTAATCCAATCTTTCTCGGTAGTTAAAACCCATCTTAGAAAGTTTCTGTTCATTCGTTGACCTAAATGTTGTTATTTATCCTGATTATTGTACCAATGTTAATCTGTATTTTATATGAATTGATGCATAAATTAATGGATTGATTAAATCATTGGTTTCAGTTTTTTCTACTGGACGGAATGGGGCACAACTGGAAGTATTGAACGGGCTTGGATGGATGGAACTCATCGCCAAGTTATCCTATCCAATGTTGGCCGTACAAATGGATTAACAATAGACCATTCAACTTATCGGTTGTATTGGGCAAATCTTATCACTCCAGCTATTAATAGCTATGATTTAAAAACAAATAATCGTGGACAAATCATCACTCAAGATGTAGGCTATCCATTCAGTATTACTGTATATAAAGATTATATCTATTGGACAGATTGGAATACGGGTGATATTGAAAGAGCCAACAAAACTACTGGAGAAAATCGCACGAAAATTCATGATGAATTAAAGTCAGTTACTAATTTACTGCTATACCATAAGTCTAGGCAGCCAGGCTGGAATACATGCGCTATCAACAATGGCGATTGCTCTTCCTTGTGCATTACCTTGCCTGGAACTGATGATGATTCTTCTGAAAGCCATAAGTGTGCTTGTCCTACTCATTTCAGTCTTCGAGCGGACAACAAAACTTGCAGTGGTGAGTAGTATATGATTAACCAGAATTGATAAGATAGTAAACACGGTTAAACAAAAAACAAAAATTGAGTCATAAATTAATTAGTGACAAATTATTATCAGATATATGTTTCTGGTAACTACCACTTGCTCATATTTTCTTAAAAATATTTGATATGCTTACAAAATTTCAAGAACTATAATTGTTCCTTTTTCTGAGCTAAAAAAATTCATGTAATAAATATACTAGTGGAATAATTGTAGTAATGAGTTATTATTGAGGTAGCTTCTCAGAGAAGTATCATGAGTAATGAACACTTCCAATTAAGTCGCAGTTAATAGAAGCATTTCAATAACTTGATTAGTAACCTGCAATCTAGCGACTTTAACCACAATTTTTTATTATTTTCCAGCACCGAAGAATTTCATGGTATACAGTTACCGAAACGGAATAGGTCGGTTTTTACCGGATACAGAAGATTGTCCTGACATACCACTTGGCGTGCAAAACTTGAAAAACGTCAAGGCCATCGAGTTTGACCCAATAAGCGAGTACTTTTATTGGATACGAGCTGGAGACGAGCAAACTTCATCTATCTGGAAAACTTCGGGGAAAAAAATGCATTCCGAAATCGTTCTTCCCGATGGCAAAGGGGATATTTTCGACTTGGCTCTGGATTCTCTCGGTCGTTTACTTTTCTGGAGCTGCTCGATGAACGACGCCATAAGCGTCATGAGACTCGACAGCGACTTGTTGTTAGGAGTCGTGGTTAAAGGAGAAGGCGAAAAGCCCCGAAATGTCGCTGTTCATCCAGAAAGAAGACTACTGTTTTGGATAGACGTGGGCATAATGGGTGTCATACAAGCCTTGATGGATGGGAATGAGAGGATTGTGATAGCCTCGGAGTTGAAATCACTAACTAGTTTAACGGTCGATACCAGTGCGGATCTAGTGTACTGGGCTCACGGTAGACAAATTGAGTTTGCTGAGATAGGGGGAATCAATCGACGAGTATTGGTCTCAGCTCCTCAAGGCTCTTTTGCACATCTGTCTGTGCTTTTCGATTACGTGTACTGGTTCGACCGCGGTAGCCAAACTGTCGACCGAATCGATAAAAATAATGGCTCGGGGAGAAAGGATGTGATGAGCAACCGGGCCCTGACAGATTTGGTAACAGTGAGAGCGCCAAGTAATTTGGCTATGGCAAGCAACGTATGTAGTCCATTGCATGAACTAGGTGGCTGCTCGCACATTTGTATTGGTGCGGCTGCCAACGATACTGCTGGTCCATTATGTTCGTGTCCGCAGTCTTTGGTTCTTTCTAGTGATGGGAAGAATTGCAGAGTCGTGCCTTCTTGTGGGCCAGATCAGTTCACTTGTCTCACTTCAAAATTTCACTCAGATTCGAAAGAGTGTATCGCAATAACGTGGAAATGCGATGGCCAAGAGGATTGTGCGGATGGTAGCGATGAAATTGGTTGTCCCTGCAAGAAAGGAAGTTATTTTGAATGTCACGATGGTCACTGCATCGGTATGTTACTCGCAGGGATAATTTCTCGGCAATGCTTCCTTTTAGAATTATTATTAAAGAACCCTTTTTTTGTCTCATTCTTTTATCTAATCATTTTGCATTACGGTTTATATAATTGTCAGATATATTTTATTAATTTTTACATGTAACCAAAATATTTCTTGTTGATTCGCAGATAAATCTTGGGTTTGCGATGGTATATCTCAGTGTACAAATGGCGAGGACGAAGAGAACTGCTGTCGCTTGGGCCAATTTCGTTGCACAGATTCAGGCAAATGCATCTCGGGTGCTCAACTTTGTGATGGTTGGGAAAATTGTGCAGATGGTAGTGACGAGTCCATGCCAGTGTGTATTTCGGCCAATAACCACCGAGAGACTATCGAGCCTGCACTCAAATTCAGCGATAGCTCATATGTCATGCTAGTACTAGTAGTCATAGCAGTACTCTCAATTCTTGCTTTCATCATATATTGGGCTAAACAACGACTCGGTAAGACGGAAAGACTCCCCGATATTCTTCGCGATTCAGCAGGAGATCCGCTTTCAACTGATGGCTACAGGATAGTTGATTCAAGGGCTCACAAGAGTGGAAGGAAAGATACAAAGTTGGGAACGGCCGTTAGAATGTCCAATATAAATAGTAGCAGCATAAGTTCAAGCTACGATCAAAGCCGTGCGACACGTTTTTCTTATTGTTCGTAATCATACCATCTTTCTTTTCTTTCCAAAACTGTCAAACATTAAAATTTGTTTATTCTTCCTTTACAGGTGCGTCGAGTTCAACGAATGGTAGCTCAGTTGGGGGGTACCCTCAGGAAACGCTGAATCCACCGCCCAGTCCTACAACGACTGCAAACTCTAGCAGTAATGTATCGCGTTACCGACCTTATCGCAATTACCGAAATGTCAACCAGCCACCACCGCCAACCCCTTGCACAACGGATGTGTACGACGAATCTGATTACAGTATCTATTCGGAGACGCCTTTATTTAGATACGGTCATAGAGCTTACGGAGAGCCATTTTCACCACCATCGACTCCAAGATCCGTATATCAAAGTGATGTGCCAACTAGCTGTCCACCATCGCCGAGTACGAGATCCACGTCAACGTACGTGGGTCCTCAACCACCGCCTCCGTCGCCCGTGCCATGAACCATTTTTTCTTTTCCCGCATTCGCCAAACAATCGAAAAATAATAACGTCGTATTTTTTTTATATTTCTTAGAATCCTTTTTTTCGAAAGTTAAGAACACACTTAGAATGTGAAGAATATTGGTACATGCCGATAGAACATCCCATGCATTTTATTTCCTCGTGTCGGCTATTTTGTTGAATCGAAAAATTAAATAAGATACGACCTAATTATTTTCCATTAACCGTTGAAATATGTAATGACAAAATCGTGCAAATTACATATTATATGTACTTAGATTTTCATTTAGTTTTAATCTAAGGTTGATATTTTTGCCTGACTAAAGCATGTTACAAGCACTTCGTGTTTGTTCCAAATTACAACTGACATTGGCCTTAAAAATATGTTTTAATGCCTATATAGTTAAAATGTTGGGTTATTTCAGATGAAAACTATTGCTGAATCCTATGTACATACATTATATATACACAAAGTCTGAAAGTAACAGTACCTAGTAAATATTATAATTTTTATCTACTGTATCTACTGTATATACTTAAAATACGTGACGTGAGCATTTTACAGTAAGTGTATCTTGCAATTGTGTAATTAATATGAAGAAGACTGTTGCTATTTGATCTGTAATTTTAATTCAAGTTAACTCTCGTTAACTTTCATTATTATAAAGAATGTAAAACGATGTTTCTTATGAATTAGTTTTAACCAAAGGTTGTAATGCATAATTTTGCATGAAGAGAATTTAGCTTCGTTCTAGTAATTTTTTGTGGTTATGAACTTTGACAAATCGCCAAGAAATAATAGTATGTTCTCGATTCATCAACATTGGAATGGAATTGAATTGGAACAAATATAACACGTGGTTGGACGATTTTAAAAAGAAATTGAAGTCAATGTTATAATTTATCTTGATCTCACAGGTAGACAAATGGAAACGATTGTTAATATTAATTGTTATTGTCATAGAATTCTAACAAAAGTATTCAACTATTTGTTACGGAAGAATTCAGTTCTCTATTTCATTAAAATGTACGATATTTTTGATTTGGACATAATTGGTATGATCATTTATGATTGAAATAAGATTGTTTACACACAAATAATTGATAATGGAATCAATTGTTTGTTCAATTCATCAGTTCTTAATCCACTGATTGGAAGAAGACGATTTTCAATTTGACTTATAACAAAAACATTGTAAGCACTGTCATTCGAATCACATTTGTTGTGCCATAAATCATGGTTTCTATCAGATAAAGACCACTCCAGCCAATGAAAAGTTCTTACTCCTACAACTTATAACAACGATAATATGCTTCCAGTTCCTAACATCGTCTTTAAGACTGATATTATATTTCTACTTTTATTTTTATGTAGAAATAACGTAGTTGTAGCGCGTAATACTGTACATACATACTTATTGATATGTATAAAAACTGCAATTCATTAAAATCAAGTTTCCATTGTACTCGATCCAATTTTTCCTGAAAAACCCACGAACCAACGTGAATTGAACATTTAACACGAGACTATTTGCCAGAAAATTATAATAGCTAGTAGACGCGACTGAATGAAAGGTGTTGTTCGATTTGCATCCCATGGCATGTTGATATAATTCGAAGCAGCCAAATTCAGTTGCTGCCAACCAGTTATACAAATCGTGTGAATATTTAATTCGCTCTTCAACCTGAAAATCAGCGCATAACCATAAGAGCTGCACAGCGCGCGGGTTACCGACCCGAGATAAATCTGGTCGTCGAGAGGCTGCAGCCCATCGTAGGTATATACATATACGGCGGGGGCGGTGCTGCAGCAGCGAGCGTTTGGAGGCATCGCGCACCTACTGTATACAGTGCGGTCCACGCCGCAGTGTTGGTTCAACCTGCCGCGCGCTCACGGCTGCTGCATCAGCTGCGGGTCGGGCTTTGGCGGCGTCGTTTGCACGTGCGCTGGCTTGTGCCATCAGGTGCCATCGGAAATATGGTGCACAGCTCTAATGCTGCTCGTGTGACAGGGTACAAACGAGGCTTGCGGTGAACATCGATGCGCGAGCCAGCCCAACCGGCCAAGATATGCTGGGGGCCGTCCTCCTGTTCGCCGCTCTCGTCCAGCATGCGCGAGGTGAGTCGTCGCATGCAGTACGCTATACGCTACTTATATGTGGCTATGATTTTCTCCAGTCTACCCAAGCGCGCTGTCTTTACCTTCCGTCGTCTTCGTCTGCAGCTTCGCTTGCTATTGATACCTAGCAAGCGAATTCAATTTTTCGAACGTGAAAAATCTTTGTCCCAATAAAATCGATCCAAACGATCAATTTATCTCGAGTTTCCATGAATTTTCGTTCGTCCGAAAAATGCGATTCCTACTATCCCTTCAAACTGCGGCTATGATCCTACGATCGATGGGTCAACCGGAAAACATTGAAGAAAACACATAGCACGCACATCCCTGAGATGCATCAGAGAGTCTCCCCAAGGACCCAGCAGTGGTCTTTCCGCTCGTCTGGCATCTCTCCCGTGCAGCGCGCTTCTAGTCCCTCTCTCTCTCTCTTTGTCCCTGCCTCTCCCTCCCACTCTTGGAAAGTGAAACCGCGCGCGTAGCGGCGAGTGAAACTTGTTGAGCCGCACGCTGTGCGCTGCATGCACAGGGGTGCAAGAACGCGGCGCGAGGGACACACAAATCTGTTGCATTCCCCGCTGCGGCTGCGCTTTTCACAAACCCATGCGCTCACGCGCGGCTGTTTCGCTGCGCCGATGGCGCGGGACAGTCGGCCGGTCTGCGGGGCCTCATGGGCAAGGACGCCGAGGGAAAAGGGGGGAACTGAGCAGGCATAAACTTTTCCTTTCCCTTCCACAAAGTTGATAAATTTTGCTTTTAAATTCATTCCGTTCGAGCGGGGAAAATGCATTTTCAAATATCTCGCGTTATTTCAACCTGAAAATTGACTCGTGTAAAAATATATGCGCCGACTGTCGAATATAAGATCAATTGGTTGATAAAAGGGATAAACGATGAATCTCATTCCGCGCATCCCTGGAAACTCACCATTCACAGCTCTACGATGTATACAAAATGAATTGATCGATTATACCGAGGGAAATTAAGCCATTATTTTTTTTAGTAGACTTTCGTTAGTTGAACAAGTTTTTTTTCTGTTTAGGCTCACCAGCGCTGCTTTTTGCCACGAACAAGGACATCCGCGTGGCAGATGTCTCGCGCTCGAATAAAATCAGTACGATCATCAAAGTTAAGGGTGAAGCTCTCCGACAGGAGGGCATTCCCCTTGACTTCTATTATGAACGTGGATTGATTTGCTGGTCCAACAGCGCCTTTGAGGAGATGCAATGTGCGCAAACTAACGGCACGGTTGCTGAAGTAAGTTACTTAAGCCCCTTCATCCTCGCAATAATGTAGGACAATTTGCAAAGGAGCTATCTATGAAATTAAGCTCAGGTTAAGAGGGTTTTCAATCTTACCCGAACAAATACGACGAAAAAAGTACAAAAGTTGGAAATATTGAGTTGATTATGAAGAAACATATTTATTTGAAGATGACGCTATTAAGCAATGTGTGATTTCATAGTAACTAATTCTTATTTGGGGTTGAAGGAGTTGTAGAATCATGAATTTATTTTTTTTTTAATTTACCCTCAACTGTCACGATACAATAATTATCAAATTGTAAATAGGAGCCGATGACAGTGGTGAACTCGAACCTGATATCACCAGATGGACTAGCATGTGACTGGTACACCGGAAAGCTGTATTGGACGGATCGAGAGAACAATCGTATCGAAGTGGTGAGCATCGAGAGTAAGCAGCGGAAAGTTCTTTTCTGGACGGAGATCTACCAGCCCCGGGCGATCGGCCTCGCGCCCATGAAGGGCTTCCTGTTCTGGACGGACTGGGGCGAGGAGCCAAAAATCGAACGAGCCTCGATGGACGGCGACCCCAACAGTCGCAAGGTCCTCGTCTCCGAGGACATATCCTGGCCGAACGGATTGACACTCGACTACGACAACGAACTCGTCTACTGGATTGACGGCAACCACAAATTTATCGCGGTCATGGACTACTACGGGCGCAACCGACGCAAAATATTGAGCAATGGTCTCGAGTACCCGTTTGCCATTACATACATGGACCAGCGGCTGTATTGGACTGACTGGCGCACATGGAGCATCCACAGCCTTGAGTTGCGCCCAGGTGGTTTAGTGAAGCCACGCGACATATTCCACGGCAAATACGTGCCTCGCGATATCAAGGTTTGGGACGCGAAGAGGCAACCTCCAGCCCCGCCAGACACCCCTTGCCGGACCAGCAACGGCGGTTGTTCGCACTTGTGTTTGCTTAGCTCTAAACCACCTGGTTACAGCTGCGTCTGCCCAACCGGCGTAAAACTTGTGGACGAGCATACGTGTGCGCCAGGACCTCAAGATCTGTTACTAATCGTTCAGCGCAACCAAATAAGCAAAATATCGCTTGATTCTCCTGATTACACGAACTTCGTATTGCCACTGTCGGGCGTGAAATTCGCGACTGCCATCGATTTCGATCCAACCGACGACGTACTGTACTGGTCCGACAACGAAATGCACGCTATCCGCAGAGCGTATTTAAACGGATCTGGTCAGGAGGACGTGATCACGACTGAGGTGAAAAGGGTGGAGGGGATAGCCGTCGACTGGATCGCACGCAACATTTATTGGACCGATAGTGGAACTCATCGTATCGAGGTCGCCAAGATCGATGGCAAATTCAGGAAGGTTTTGGTACACGAGGATCTTGGTGAGCCAAAGGCTATAGCCCTCGCTCTCGAGCTTGGTTGGATGTTCTGGACCGACTGCGATGATAAAAATCCAAAGATCGAGAGAAGCAATTTAGATGGCACCGACAGAAACCTATTTATTGCCAAAGACATCGTCAGGCCTATCGGGATAGCTCTTGATATCCATAAAAATAGAGTTTATTGGAGTGATATCAAAACTAATAGGATCGAAGTGAGTATATATATTGACTCATCACTGCCGCAAATCACTAATATGAGCCATTTGAAACCCCATTGTTGTTTTTATTTGCCCGTAGGTGTGTAATATGGATGGAACCAATAGACGAGAAATCATTACAGAAAACTTGCCAGATTTGTTTGGGTTCACTTTGCTCGGGGATTCTTTGTATTGGACTGATTGGCAAGGCCGAGGTATCGTCAAAGCAAATAAAATAACTGGAATGAACAGAGACGTTATTGTGGAGCATGTCGAATTTCCTGATATCATGGAACTGAAGGCCATTCGTCGTGGAAAATTGGATGTAACTAATTCGTGTGTGAAGAACAACGGAGGATGCAGCCAACTGTGCTTGAATCGACCTATCGATGAATACGTTTGCGCGTGTCAATTCGGATACGAACTTGCCAAAGATATGAGATCTTGTGTAGAAACTGATGCTTTTTTACTTTACTCGAAAAAGAACAAGATTGGGAGAACCAGTATTGAAAATGCCAACAACGACAACATTATCCCAATCACAGGGATTAGAGAAGCAAAGTAAGTTCTATTACGATTGTCCCACGTCCAAATCATTGCTCATTCAATGTGAACAGTAATTTATCATTCAATTGTTTATTAATTCAAATCTGCAAGGTATCTCATTTGACTGACAATTAAAATCGATTTTTTCAGTGCGCTGAGTTTTGAAGTATCAGTTAGCAGCATATACTGGACTGACGTGAAATTAAAAGCCATCAAGCGTGCGTACATAAATGGATCAAAAGTAGATAAAGTGATTGACTTTGGACTCGAAGCTCCGTATGGTCTGACAGTTGATTGGATCGCGCGCAATCTATATTGGAGTGACGGAGGTACTCGCAGGATCGAAGTCATTCACATTCTAAATAATTACAGTAGAAAAGTGTTGATTTGGCAAGATCTCGTTGACCCAAGATGTCTAGCTGTGGATCCAGAAAGAGGGTAAATTTTTGGCCGATATTGGCAATGAAATAATATATTCCATTTAATTTCGTCCCATTAAGTTTTTTTTTCATACATTATTTTTTAATTATTCATGTTAATTTTAGATATCTGTATTGGACGGACTGGGGCAAGACTGGTAGCATCGAACAGGCCTGGTTGGATGGATCAAATCGTCAAGTTGTATTGGTCAATGTCGGGCACACGAATGGTTTAACGATTGATTACGTAGCTCATCGTTTATTCTGGATTGATCTATCCACGCCAGCAATCGATAGTTATAATTTGATAACCAAAAAACGCGAGCAAATAGTTACCCAAAAAATCAACTATCCGTTTAGCATCGCACAATATCAAGAATATATCTATTGGACAGACTGGAACACGGGAAGTATTGAAAGAGCCGATAAACTGTCAGGAGAAAATCGTGTTAAAATTCACACCAACTTAAAATCAGTCTCCAATCTGTTGCTTTATCACAAATCTAGACAGCTAGGCTGGAATAAATGTGCTATGAATAATGGCGATTGTAGTCATTTGTGCATTGCCTTGCCTGGTAATAATGGTAGCATCTCTCAAACTCACAAGTGTGCCTGCCCTACTCATTATAGTCTTGGAGTAGATAATAAAACTTGTATTGGTGAGTATAACATATTTTTTTTTTCTGAATAAAAATATATAGGGTGAATGGGTATTCATTTAATGGTTGATTTTTTCATTGCAGAACCAAAAAATTTTATGGTATACAGCTATCAAAACGTGATAGGCCGATTTTTACCTGAAATCGACGATTGCCCAGACGTGATGCTAAATGTGCAGAGTGCAAAAAGCATACAGGCAATCGAATTTGATCCAATGAGTCAGTATATTTATTGGATCCAAACCGAAGACGAAAAAACTTCATCCATCTGGAAAACTTTGGATAATCAAAGTCACGCTGAGGTTGTCTTATTCGAGGACAAAAAGCATCCCTTTGATTTGGCTCTTGATCCCCTTGGTCGTTTGCTCTTCTGGAGCTGTTCCTTCAATGACGAGATAAGTGTTACAAGACTAGGCAATGATGCGAAGCTGGGCATCGTAGTCAAAGGGGACGGTGAGAAGCCGAGAAATGTGGCACTTCATGCAGAGAAAAGACTGCTCTTTTGGAGCGATGTTGGAAAAAATATTCGAGTCGTGCAGGCTTTAATGGACGGAAATGAGCGCGTCGTCATAGCGTCAAATTTAAAGCCCGTAACTGGATTAGTGGTTGACGCGGGTACGAATTTAGTGTACTGGTCTCACGGCACGCAGATTGAGCTTGCTGAAATCGGCGGAAGCAATCGACGTACCTTGATCGCAGCGGCTCAGGCTTCATATCACCACCTGTCCGTCTTTTTCGATTACGTATACTGGTTCGACCGCGTCAGCCAAACAGTGAACAGAGTCGAAAAAATGAATGGCTCTGGAAAGAAGTCTGTAATGAGCGATCGAGGCTTGACAGACTTGGTAACTGTGATGACTCCTACTAATCAGACAGTCGAGATGAGCGTCTGCAATCCATTGCACGAATACAGTGGATGCTCACACATATGCATTGGTACTCGTGATAACTCTACGTCCAGTCCAAAATGTTCGTGTCCACAATCGATGATTCTCTCGGACGACAAGAATTGCCGGATAATACCTACTTGTCAGGCCGACGAGTTCAAGTGCCTCACCTCCAAAGTAGCTCACTCCATAGAGTGTGTCCAATTATCGTGGAAATGCGATGGACACGAAGACTGCGCGGATGGCAGCGACGAAGTTGGATGTCCTTGCGACCCGCATAGATACTTCCAGTGTCACGACGGCCGTTGTATAGGTGCGTATTTTCCAAAGTGTATATTGACGTGATATCTAAAGAAAAATTTCCCGCGTCTTAAGAATTATTTTCCATGCATTTATTATTAATTTGAATGTAATGGTGGATATTTTTGTTGAAAATTTGCAGAGCATACTCGAGTGTGTGATGGAGTGTCGCAATGCAGTAGTGGAGAAGACGAGATGAATTGTTGTGAAGGCCAGTTTCGTTGCGCGATTTCAGAGAGTTGCATTCCGGAGGCCGTAGTTTGTGACGGCTTGGCGCATTGTCCCGATGGCAGCGACGAATCTGCTGTAGCATGTGCCACGGTTAACAATCATCGACAAATTGTCGAACCTTCGCAAGAGTACAGCATATGGATCTATATCCTAGTAGCTTTGCTTATAGCGTTCCTCGTTTTCGTTATTTTGTTTGCCATATACAGCCAGTGGAAACTTGCCAAAAACAAGGAGTTGCCCCGTAGTTTAGTGGGTGGTGCAAATACAGCGAATAACGGCAGATTAGCGGTGCGAGATAATGCTGTGAGAATGTCTTCCTTGAATAGTAGCAGCATGTGCTCAAGCTACGCTCGGAGTCCGAATACTGGCTTCACTTATTGTAAGTTTTTATTTTTCTTATGACAATCATTTCTCTAAAGTTTCATTACAATTTGAATTGATTCAGTATCGTAAAAAGGTATTTTTTGATAACTAAAGTAATTAAATTTTCAATCTTTCCAAGGTCCGTCTATCTCAACCCACGGCAGCTCGGCTGAAGAGTATCCTCAAGAAACTCTAAATCCCCCACCCAGTCCGACGACCACGGTTAACTCGACTCGCTGCTCAAGTAGTATCGCATCACGGCAGCCTTACCATGATTATCGACACATGACCCAATCGCCGGCGTCTACGCCATACAGCACCTACGATGAATCCGATAGCATCTACTCGGCGACGCCTCTGTTTAGGTACGGTCACAGAGCTTGCAGGGAGCCGTTTTCACCACCGCCGACACCGGCTGCGGCATATCAGAGCGACGTAACTTCTAGCTGTCCACCATCGCCAAGTGCGAGATCCACGTCTACGTATTGGGGTCCTCTGCCTCCACCTCCATCGCCTGTGCCTTGAGTAGATTTTCTCACCGTTCAATTAGTTATCCATTAGAATTATTTTGCATATATCACTTGGTTTGTTGAAGGCTCCATCTAATTGTGATCCTTGATTGCCTGATGCAGGGGGAAATATCAATTTGACCTATTGATTTCAACGACGAAATTGACGTAGCTAATTTATGCTTACATGTATTATAATTAATTTTCAAAGTACAAATACTTCACGAATAAGTTACCAAACCTCATGTACAAAATAATGAATAATATTGCCTAAGGGTTATTGTGACTTTTACTAAAGTCTGTTGTAATGTAAATAGAGTACGGGAGTGAAATTATTGAATCAATTAAAAACTGAATGCCATAATCTATAATTGTATATACATTAGTATTTAAGCGTTTGTTCTTGCCAGAAACAATTATTAAGAAATAATTACACTCAAGACAATAATTTGATAACTCATATTTGATAGCTCACCAGTTATCACAGACTGATCATCGTTGTTGTTGTAACAATTATAATCTATGTTATAGTTATCAGTTTGCTAGTTACGGTTGAATAAATGTATAAATGGATGAATTGATGAATGAAAGGATGTATTCAAATCGTCTTATTTGACTTTGGGAATAGATTATATTATAATTAGACTTACACCAGAAGCACGAGAAATAAATTATATTAGATAGTTATATCTGAAAATATCACATTTTACCGATGAACTTATCTAGAGATGTGTTCCTGGGACCAACAGAGTAGTTGTGCCATAAGCTGTGGTTCTTATTTTAAATGTTAACCACATTTTTTGATGATTGTTTTACATAGCAGAATCGCAATTCCAATTAATAATGCTATTACGTGTACTGATACTGGTTTTTATATCCGAATGGTTTTCTAATATTGTGTAATTTTTTAAGACTGATACTATTGTAATCATTTTAACTTTTGTTAATCTAGGCGTGAGGTGTAACATATACAAACATTGGAAAAAAATTGTAAACAGATCAGATAATAAAAAATCCGATAAGACATTTGAAAATGTTTTCTTTCAATCTGTTTATTCTCACGCGGGGGCACGCGTTTTCTGGCTGAACAATTCGATGAAAATGAATTGGAAGTAAAAATAACATTTTAAAATCATTTACAATTTATGCTCTAGTATACCACAGTTCAATTCATGCTCTTTTCAAATTTTTGATAAAATCTCAAAGTGTGCAATGTAAAATATCTTTGTGTCCACTCCAAAACACATCGGAATGATCAATATTAGAATTTTACTAATTCATCTTTCTAATAATGGTTATTTGCGTCAACGAAAACAGATATGCATCTGTCTCAACGAATGTTTGTAAGTTTAGCATTTTTTTTTCCTTGATTCCGATTACGGCAACTAGGGCATGTATCGGTTTACCATGAACCTCCCAGGACCAAGAGTTGAATTATAATTTTTCTCGTAAATGCTGCAATCTGCTTCACTTGATCCTTCTCGTCGGAAAAATCGGAAAAACTTGAATAAACTAAGGCCATACTTTTCATTTGTCCACGTATGTCTCATATCATTCTAAATCATTTTCCGAAGAAAACAAAAGAATTTCCAGAGAGGGGGTATGAAAAGACCGAGGTCGACCAATTTTTGACAGATGCGCCCCGTATACTAGTAAGTTTAGCACTAAGAAGGTCCAGGTAAGATTTCACTGTACAATAATGTGTCTAGACGGCTCATGGGTACGGAGTATTCCATCCCGCGTTAAACCGATTTTATTGGTCTTAGTCATTTGAAGAGGGGCTAGGGGAGTTGCTTTCGAATTTTCATAGTATACCTGAGGTGGCAGATTCTCGGTTAAGCTGTAGTACTGTCGCTGGATTCATCGAGTGAGCGTGCGCCTTCTGTTGAAGTTTCTGATAAAATTCGAATACATCAGAATCAGTGGTTGAATGAAAATTACACCATGGAGTTCCTAAAAACTCGTCAAATGGGTCGTGGTAAGATATTCCAATCTCATAAATTTATCAAGCACAGCTGTATTTATTTACGTATAATCAAATGAAGTTTCACTGATTCTTCGTTTGAAACAATCAGAGTGCAATGATATGAAATAATAATAGAGAAGTTGGAGAACTAAAATATTTTTCATTCGAATTTTAAGGTTTCGTCGATCATCATGTTTCCAACAATGAGTGCACATGCCTCAGACCAAAAACAAACGTACTGTGCAACAATTGTGGAAACGTTATGTACGGTAGAGTAGAAAATATGTGCCCAATACACTCTGCGGTTCGTACGTTTTTCAGTTTTCAGAATCGTGATTCTATTTATTTCATATAAAATAAATTAGATTATGTCTTACAGGTGGCTTATCTTTGTGATATAAAATCGTGCGTCAAATGCAAAGCCAACAAATCTTTGCTACGTGAATTTGATGCCGAGTATGATGATAGAGAATGGAAATTTAATAACAAAACTTTAAGTAGTCCAAGAACATGAGAATAATCAAACTATGAAGACACCATTCATTCGAAGTTATTTACATCTAACTTCGTTAGGATGCAGAGGATGAGTTTTTTGAGCCACCAACGTGCTTAGTACAATGCAGTATATCTTAGAATAGTGCAACTCCAACCAATATGTGAATATAGGATATGGTTTCATAATACTCTCGATCAAATCTTGTAACCACATCATTAACTTCAACATACAATATTGAACACAGTCTACTTTGAAGAATGGGAGTGTCTATGTGTATTTAGTTTTAATACTACGTCAGATGGTTTTTTGGAAAGTTCATATAAATAAGATTAAGGATAAATAATAAATAGAAAATTATATGCTAATGGTAGGGAAATTATGTTAGTTTGGTTTGATCAATAAAAATAAACTAATAACAAATTAATAAATTTGTAAACTTGATTCATTTCTAATAAGCTTCATTATTTACAAAAGAACTTAAACATAGTAATATTCTGAAAAACATCAGAGGAAAGGTATTATACAAAAGACATTAAGCTGCTACTTTGATAGAAACTATGATTATTCGACCCTTTTACAAAGAATCATTGATTTTTAGAAAAACCTATTCACACAAAACTTCCTCTATACTTAATCGCATCCGCTCGGTATCTACAAAAACAGAACCATTGCATCGCGTTGCAATTCATTTTCTCACCACTTTTTCTCTTTTCCTTTTATCATTAGCTGCATCGATAAAAAATATCTACAGTTCTTTAAATGATGCACATTGTTCGGTTCGCAAATCGTTGTAAAAATAATGTAAACAACTGCACCCCAAACATTCTCTTGTCACTCACATCAGCACAAAATCGCCCTTGCGACTTTTATTCAATGGAGTTTGCGAGCCAAGAGAATGGGGAAGAAATAAAAGGAATTATCAGAGTGATTGCGTTTGATCGCCGGCTGATAATGGCACGCGTAGGAAGAATTTTTGTAATTATCTTCCTCGTACACAGATTTGAGGGCAAAATCACAGAATTACAGATAGAATCACATTTAGCAAAACAGAATGATCTTTCAAAATTCTCGCAAAAAAATAAGATACAAATTGAAATAAAATCGTGTAAAAGATAAGCTCGCACCATTTTCATAGTTCATGACTTTTGTATTCTTGTCAATTACGAGCGGAATTTGATGGAAATATTCATTTATACTATATTTCTTTCTTAATTGACGTATTTTATACCAATATTGACGAATTGAAAGAAAAAAACGTTTAGATTCTACCTGTCAAGGCTTTTGAGTAATCATGAGAATGCTTTTGAAAGTCGCTTCATTTCAAATTTTCAAAAATATCTTTCCCTAATAAGTAGATTTTTGTATTTCATGTATCCACGTTTATCAACCGTATATGATTTATCGAAAAATTCTCCTAGTAAATGTTATGATTTCTCAAAACCTCACATATGAACTTTTGCCCTATTCCTTATCTCTTTTATAATTCACTCGATCATCTCCGGCGAGAATTGAGTCTCTATTATCAGAACATAAAATTTTCTATTACAATTTATATTACAGACAACAAAATGAGAGCTTAATGTATACCAATCGTGCTCTCTTCTTCCAGACATTCTCTCACAATTTATCTCTTTTCTTCTAGACGCGTCAGCGACACACAAGAGATTCGATTAGTCGTCGTATTCGATGCCTGGTAATAAATAAATAATTAAATAATTTCAACTTTCGTTGACGATCTCTATCACTCTAAAATTTCTATCACACGTCCATTTTTTTCTCCTCACTCCACCCCACAAATAATTCACGCATCTCATTTTCGTGCTAACTTTCACTCTCTTTTTTTTACTTATTCTGCTCTCGAGTGACGCGCCAGAGATTTAAGGTTTATAAGACGAAAACTTGCACTCCGATCAATTTTCATCTTTCGCTCAGTCAATTATTTATCATTTTATTTCCCTAAAATTTAATATAGGCGAGTTTTTTCCACCAGTTTTTTTGACCAGCAGCAGTTTTCATCTAACATTCCTTGCTAGTCTTCTTTTTCACGTTTTTTTTTGTAACTCTACAATAATTAATTAATATTACACACGATATTTATAAATGTACGCAGATAGTTATTATTTACGAGTAAAGTTTATAATTGCTATAGACAGACAAACAGTTTTTCGCGGAGCATCGCCGGTGTAACCACAATAGCTGTTGCACGAATTTATTTTCTAATATTTTACTTCTAAAATCCACATCTTTCGCGTACACCTTTTCCCATTTTTACGTCACACGATAAAATATTCAAGTCTTTATTTCCACTTATCCATTCTCTCTTATTTCGTCATCTCGTGTCTATTATTCGGAATTTGCTTTATCTAAGAGAGAAAAATTCTTATAATTGAAAGCACAAATTCCACTCATTCGGCCACTGGCTTTGAAGTAAAAGACGCTAAATAACACTTATTATTATAAGCCTTTTATTTCGCAGTGTCAAAGAATGAACGTACTTTTCATTTCATTTAAAAACGTCGACCTTACGTTAAATATAACGTTTGACCTGAATAAGATAACATAAGAATAATTTTTTAAATAGTTACATATAGTACCAATTTAACAAAATCCGAAATTAGCGACTGAAACTATCTATGAATCACAAAAGGCAATGGATAAACATTGCTCAAAGTCTACGAATGTCTAATATAAACGCAATATCCAGCTACAATTTTCATTGATTGCCAATTTAACACGATAGAAACAAAATACACTTTTCGGCATTTACGTAAGATAAGTCACATTCGATACGTATTATCATCATTGAAAAATTCATTCAATTAATTTTTTTTTTCAATTTATCAGAAATCGTTGGAAATAATTAATATTGAAGAATGAAAAAGTCAACGGAATAAAATAAGTTGATTAAACTAAAACGATTCTATTTCATAAATATATTTTAAATTCGAGACCAATAATTTATTCGATTCAATAAACACGAATCATCTACGAAATAGAGCTGATATACTTCTACAACATGGGTGAGGAACAGAAATGAACTTTACTAAAATTGATTTTAATGTGAATGAAGTCATACCAAAATTGGTAAGTTAATTTTCACGATAGTCAAGAATTTATAATTACTCGCAAATAGAATTTCATAACTTAAATGTATAGTTTTTGGAAACCCAGCGCAAATCTCGGTTTTTCCCAAATTAATTTGCATGAACGATATCTTACATTCTTCTTTTTACAGATATAAAACTCAAAACATTAAAATATTATTGCTATACGAAGCAAAAAAAAAATAATAAAAGCACTCATAAAAAGAGTGAATATCACATTTATTTAACTGAAAGAATATATGTAAGTATCTTGAGCTAGGCGAAACCTGTTTGCTCTATCGAATTAATAAAAGCTACTCCAGTCACGATAATGATCACAGCGCATCGTGCTAGTTTTCAGCTGGGTTTCGGCTTCGAATGCGATTTATTCAACGCAAGTGCCGAAAATTCAAGGAAAACGAGTAGCCTCAGACACAGCGAGGTCCGATTTCCCTCTAGTACGACGAGCTTTGCACTTAGTCGGTCGAGCCGGTGCCCCCGGGGAGCTCGCGACTCGTTAAAGAGGGGGCAGGCACGCTCCTGCCGGATAATCTCTATAAATATCAGCATTAGATAGAATAATCGTGTATGTACAAGTGAGCTTAGAGGGGGGCTCATCATCGTGCCTGCGAGGAGGCAGGGTCGTCTTTTTTGTGCATATCCGCGGGTGCCTGGGGGTGTCCGACCATCTGGGGCGGCTGTGGGCCCCCCGGCTGGGGTCCGGGTCCGGGGCCCGCCCGGTGGTGCATGTGCAGGTTGCTCAGGGGCCCGGGGCTCGGGTCCTTGGGCCTGAGGCTGGGCACGGGAGGCGGCGGCCCCTGGGCCACGTAGCCCTGGGCGTACAGCTTCGCCCGCTCTTCCTCCTCGCGGTATGCCACCGCGGCGATGAGCGGGTTGTATCGCAGCTGCTGAAGTGGGTCGTACCTGTAGGGGTCGCGGAACGGGTCGGCCGAGGGCCAGACCGACGGCGGCGCTCCGGCTGCGGCTGCGGCCGATTGGGGCGGAGGCGGCCCAAAGTGCTGCATCGGATGCGGCAGTGGTGGCGGCAGACCCGCTAGGCTTCGGCTCAATGCGTGCTGGTGAGATGCAGCCAGACCCGCCTGATGCCGCGCGCTCGTGAGGTACGCGTGAGGATGCGCGTGGTGGTACCTGCAATTATAAAACTCACTTGATTTTCCGACCTTCCTAAATTCTTTATCTCCCTCTTTTATCGAGTTCGTGTGTTTTCGCAGAGAAATAATGGAAATCGTGACGCATTGACACAATAGTACATTGTGTAACGAGCGCGGAAAGTTGCCAATTGCACACGCGGGCGCGTTGGTGCACGAGCGCAGCGAGTGCGACATGTCGCCCAAGTATGCTATTGGCAACTATACCGGGCGAGTTGCTCATACTATTTTTCATCACGGGCATAAAAAATGACGTATCGCGTGGTAGTTTCGTGGATGCAAAATGGGTGATTGTGCACTCCGTTGCGATAGTGTCATTTTGTAACGCTAGAGCGTCATGCAATGACGCGAGAGCGTGACAAAATGACACTATGGCAACGGAGTAGACAATCGCTCATTTTTCATCCCCGAAACTGCTACGCAATATGTCAGTTTTCGTGCACCCGTGATGAAAATCCTTAAATCTACTCTCTTATAGCTCTTTATACGAGAGTAAATTACAGCTCTCTCGTACTCAATCCATCGATTTTGATCATCCACGCGTGAAAGTGCTCGGAAAATTTGAGTATTTACACCTAAAATATCTATGGAATGTGTTTAATATTACAGATTACATTACGATGTGTCAATAACTCGATATATAAGAAATACAAGAAAGCATGTTGAATTTTATAAAAATCCCAAATCAAATAGCGATTGAATTACTTGTTAATTGAATGATTTATTAATCCAAAACTAACCTTATCCACTTTTCTGTTTCGTGTAGAGTGCTCTGGAGATCCACTCGATCATTACGTATGTCGTGCTTATCTCTGTATTCAACAAAAATCATAATATTTTTAAATGTTACGAATAGTATATTAGGATGTAGGGATGTTTTCTGTGAGTGAATATTCAATCATGAATATTCGTGAGATAAGAATTATTCCATAAATTACTGGAAAACCACTTCACATTTGGGTCTCCCGTTTCGTTGAAACTTTAGAGTGTGGTTCATGATCATCTTAATATATAATATCTGTGTTTTATTCATCTTCACGTTTTGATTTTTTGGAGATATTGTAATCTCTTATCATGGAGAATATTAATTTATATAAATGACATTCCATACGTCACATTCATAAAATTATCAATGATCAGTCAATATTTCAGATAAATCGAAAATTTATAACGAACAACTGCAAATATCACCTGATTGAGTATCAAAAAAAATATCTCCGACAATTTTAAAGGAATTGGAGACCCAAATGTGAGCCGGGTTTTTGTTTAATTACTTTAAGCACTGCATTTTGAAAGCTCTTTCATATTATTCGATACGTGAAATGTCATTTACGCACTAGTGAAATTTTTAAATGTCTCTTAAATGAGCACAAAAGATATCGTATCCAACTGGTACGTTCATTTTTAATCACTCGTGTGAACGTGTAATACTCGTCGTAGGCTTTGCCGGCCACTCATGGACACGTCCACACGCGTCTTCAAAATTTCACGCGGTAGTTGCATAATATACTATTCATCTACGTAAATTGGGTAAGCATTAACCCAGAATGCGCACCTTGGATCTGGCAAAGCGTTAGGCGGTCCAGGGCCAGGGGGAGGCGCCCTCGAAAGCATGACCACGTCATCATCTTTGCTTCTGGGCTCCTCTTTCACCCGCACCATAGACGAAGGATCGTGAGGGTTAGGCGCACCGTTCCTGAGAGGTGACCTGTCTCTCCCCAACATCATATGCTGCTGTTGCTGCTGATGCTGCTGATGCTGCTGGTGTTGCTGGTGCTGCTGATGCTGCTGAAGCTGCTGATGTTGCTGATGCTGTCGGTTCTGCTGCTGTTGTTGTTGCTCGTGCTGGATGAGCCTTTCGCGTTCTAGCTGCCGCCTCTCCATGTCTCTGCGCTCCTTTTCTCGCCTCTCACGTTCCCGCTCGGCTGCCGCAGCCGCCTCCTGTTGCTTACGCTTTTCCTCTTCCTCTCGTTTCCGCCGCTCTCGCTCCCGCTGTTCTTCGCGTTCCCTTTCTCGCCTTATTCGCTCCCGTTCGCGTTCCCGCTCTCTTTCTCGTTCTCGTTCGCGCTCGCGTTCACGCTCACGTTCACGTTCTCGCTCGCGCTCTCGCTCACGCTCCCGCTCCTCCATCTCCGCCCGCCTTGCGTCGATCGTCGGCGGTGGCTCGGGCTTCAAGCTCCACGCGACCGACGTAGGAGGATAACCAGTTGAGGCTCGCTGCAATCTGCAATAATCACATTCAAATCAGCGTTGAATCTATGATTCGATCTGTCATATTCAAAAAAGGTTTGTAGGCGAGTAACTTACCCTCTCCAAGGATCGTGAACCGCACTTAGCCCCAGGGGTGGCAAATCTCTCGCCTGTGGATATCCCGACAGACCTGGAAAGTTTGGATTTGGAGCTGGGAAGCCTGGTGGATACCTCCCAAATGGCGACATACTTGCAGCTAAAAATAACGTAAATTTAATCAGAGATTCCAGTTTTTCAAGTAATACATATTTATTTTAATTTGTGTAACATACTCATATGTGACGGAGGGGCCGATAGAAATCCAACCGCGTGCGAAACTGGAGGTCCAGGTGGATGTGTCGGCATTGCCGAAGTAAACGGTGGTGCTAACGAGGGCGCGCTCATACCGAGAGCACTAGCTGGCCCAGTCTGGAACAGGTGGCCCGGCGGCCTCAACAATTCCGTTTTCGTCGTGACACCACCGCCGCTCTTGGCTTCTGCTTGCTGCTTCTGCTGATGATGATAGATCTCCCAAGCTATCCGCACGTGCATCGCGTTCCATTTTCCAGTTTTCTGCTGATTTGAATTTGATGTTTATGTTCCCATAATTTATAATCACGATTAGATATAGTGGATTAATGTATTCAAGTGTACGATCGAGCATCTTTGAGTTTAAAACATTGAGTTATGAAAATACTCCTAATTACCGCGGGCGTATATGACGTTACACTCGGAGATACAAAAGGCGTAGAAGGAGGCCCTAAACCAGGATGAAGAAGGCCAGCATTGAAACTCGAATAGTTGCCGAGTGTCCCACGAAAAAATGGAGAGTCTACTCCACCCAGCTTTGGAATGTCCTTGAACTGCTGTAAAAATTAACGTGTTTTTCATATTAAAATTTATTCACGAAGTTAGATTGTTTTCAAAGTATTTTCTAAGACTTACAATTGGTGGAGGAAAGAGCGAAGATGATGGAGGCTGTAGCATAGGCGACGTGTGCTGATGGACATGTGTGTGTTGATGCTGATGATGATGCATCTCTGTTCGCATGTACGGTGGTGGACCGAGATTGGCCACGTTCCTGTCTTGAGAAGCCAGAAACCGATTGTCCAGCTCACGACGCAATAAATCTGTTTGACCCGACACGTGGCTCACTCCTATTTTTGATTCTAATTTTAGACATAGTAATTCGGTTCTTCTTCAATCAGAGATGGGCAAGTGTCGATAACTTTTCCAACAACATTTACTTTTGATTGAATAGTAATGAGAATTTAAGATGTACGAAATTACAAGTAAAACAAATACGAGTGAAAAAAGTTTAATAGTTTCTTTTCAAATGTTTTTAGAAAGCCCAAAACTGCCCATCTCTATTGAATTCAACAAGGCTAACAATGGTCGACAACTTACTCGTTTGGAACAGTGACTCCGCCGAGAAGGGGTTGGGGTTGGAGGTGGGCGGAGGAAGCGTGGACAGGGAAGTGTGCGGACTCGCGCTAGAGACTGGTGGAGGCATCGGTGCCGCGAACATCGGCGGTGGGAACGTATGCAAGCTCAACGGTGGCACCGATGGTGGAGTCGGTCGTGGCACCGACGTGGCCGTTGCCGGTGACAATTGTGACGGTGCGCTGCTACTGTAAATGTTACATAATATTATAAGGTGGAAGTCATCAAATTACCGATTATCGTATTGTAGTTTATTTTTTCAAGGAAACTTAATTGGCATCATAATACAACATGATAATTTGTTTGGTAAATCATCACTTGAAATTAAGTAATTTTAACATTCAAATTGTAAAATTAATCATCCTTACCCGATCCATTGAGCCTTTGAGTACGCAGGTAGACTAGAATTGGCCGGGGAGGAGGTGTTTGGCACGCTAACCGGTGTTATACTGCTTCTGCTAAGGCTGCTTACGTTACTACTACAATAAATGAATTCATTACTCTTTCTATACATGTTCGAGTAATTATTTATTTTGTTTTCAAAGAATCAAATTGATTTCGGGCTCAATTAATCGAACAAAGAGGCGAGTTTATGTGCTTCAAAAATAAGCAAATCAACGTACAATTAAATCTGAAACATGCTTCACTTCATAATTATTTTATGAAATGTTTTAGGTAGAGGTTAGACGATTTCGACATGAGAAACGTTTTCTACTTGTGCGCAGCGAGGGTTGCAAGTTAACTGATGCCGAAATAGCCTAGATAAGCATATGTTGATTTTCGTCTGCAGCGGGAGAAAAGTAAAATTCTCTGCTAATGCCAGGGAGCGAAATTGACACTTTGCTCCCGCTAGGAGAAAATGCCAGTTGAAAGATTGGAAGTATGACATTCTCACTCTATTCCAATTGATATAGCAGTTGCGTTCCAATGAAAATGCATCGAAGGTAATACTGACCTATAGCTATCTCGCTCCCGACTCGGGCTGTGACCCCTCGGAGAATTGTTGCTATTCCTGCCGGCTAAGCTGCTGGACACAACGTCCCTGTGCGCTATAGAGTTGGCCGTCGTCACGGTATTCGTCACCGTCGAAACACACGTCGTCGTTGCTGCGCTTAACGGTGTACCGATGCTATTGCTCACGCTGTGATTCGTCACTGCGCTGCTTATCGTTGGCTTGCTCATGTTTGTACATGGGGATGCTCTGCTACTTCGCTGTAACTAATTTCCAGCGATTAATGTCATTCGTATGGTGCGCGAACTCTAGAGTAGCGGTCTTTTTGCTTCGATCGTATAATGTACAGGAATTAAGTAAGCCAATCAACTAACTAATAATGATTGCACGAAGCCGTAAGAATTTACGCAAAACACTTGTTGAATGTCCATTATAGTTACTACATATCTAATTTCAAGTGGCAAAATACGAATGAGTGACTGAGGAAGTTTGCGGTATCCTCTTGTCACCTCAAATGGTAATTATTATTCACGCGATTACAATATTGGGACGTTCTATTTTTTCCATAAGGAAAAAGCCATCAAAATTCAAGGTAAATTAAAATAAGTTTTTGATATTCTTAGCCAATCTCCATTTTATGTATGAAATAAAATTAAAAACTATTGATGTTTGATTGTATTAAGTAAAATGTTGCTTGAAAAATAGAACTTGCGTGAGTAAACACATAGTGAATATTTACTGAATAGTTAGGCATCATTCTGCTAGCGTTTTTGAGCAGTCTTTGGAACAATTAGAATAGTGACACGTACTTAAAACTTACAACGGGACACAACACAGCCCGACAAAGAAATTCTATTATAACATTGCGAGTACATTTTTCCACGATAAAAATAAGTTTAGTACAAAGATTTTGTCAAATGCACCGATTCTCCTGAGACTTTCTATGAATCATTACTAGGTTTATATACGAGCCGTACATACATTGTATATATCTTATCATATATATCAGAGTAATTTCGGCGCACGCTCTATTTTTGTATTTCAATATTTCATTTTACAAAGAACTGAACGTACCTCTTTCCCTATCATTGACAGAAGTAACCTACCATTCGTCTAACCTACCATTTCATACGTGTTGCCAATGCATATGTCACGTTTTAAGAGAGCAAATCGAAATCTAGCCTTTTCCAGACTCGTTTAATTTTTATTAAAAGAAGGATAAATAACTTTCACGAATATGAAATTATGAAATACCTCCAGGAGATTGATGCATTAGTCGAAATTATTGTACAATTTTTTTTCTATAGTTGAACGAGCCCACTTGCGAAGATTTATCAGCTTACGGAATATATAATGTGCCATTGATAGTTGTGAGCCGAACGCGTAATCAAACAACGAGTAGACTTACGTCGGTACGCGAGGAAGCGGAGTGCGAGGGCGAGGGCACGGCGGGCGGCAGGTACGGGCTGTGGTTGAGCGCGGCGTAGGGGGTGTAGAGCGGCGGGTAGGACGGCTGGCTGGCGGTCTGGGGGTAGGCGGCCATGGGCAGGGGCGGCGGGTAGCCGGTGCTGGTGGCCGCGCCGTTCGATGGTGCGGCCGGGCTGACCCCGAGACTCGCCACCGCCGGCGATGTCGTCGTGTGGTTGGTGTGCGACGACGCCTGGATCAGCGGCACCGCACCGCTGCTCGGCAGACCTGGGATCGGCTGCTGAGCCGAGGCGGGCGCGCTGGCCGCAGCCGCCGGAGACTGAGATGGTTGCGTCGGTGCTGTCGGCTGACACTGCGCCGGCAACGACGGCGAGCCTGCCCGCTGCCCTGGGGCTATTGCACGTGGATTCGCTGCTAGCGGACTAGTCATCTGAAAGTTAATAGTGATGATTATAAATCATTCTTTTTTTTCGGTATCATCGTCATTAAAATGGGATTTCGTTGCTCCATCTCGAACATTTATATGTATATACTGAATTGTTATTTGAGAATTCTAGTGAAAAACAATGAGCATCGAACGTTGACAATTTTTTTATTTTAAAATTTCTCAAACTCTGCTTGGAAATATATCGTCGCTACTGTAATGAAAGGTATTAACATGTAAGAAAATTTTTAGATGTGTTAATTGACAGTAATTAGATAGCACTTAACAGTTACTAAGGCGCGGTTTGATTCAATTGGTACTGTGGTGCCGAATGCAACTTTTTTGTGGTGCCTTGACATGATTAATTTTACACTACGCTCTCCAAACCTCTCCAGTTGAAAAACTATTCCATTCTTTCAATTATTATCAGAGTAACTATGAGTTGACTCGGATATGCGGTCAATGAATTAGGAAAATAATGATAACCTGCACAAAACTAAATTCATTTTCGTATTGTCCACCGAGAATAATTCAAGTTATAAAAAGACTTCGATCAAAACAGAGCACGGGCATTAGAAACATTTTACTCGCAAATAATTTACAATGAAACCAACGAGATTTGCTGCCATCTGTTGATCTAATAGATCATATTGTAAAGGAATCCGCAAATTGGAAATCTTTTTAATGTCTAGTTCGAGATATCGTCCAATGATTCGAAAATTTTTTTACTTTCCAATGTATGTATGTAATTGATTGATCTTTGTATTTTTTCCGAATAGATTACGAATCATATCTTATCTACAACTATCCGCCCGTACTAATGAACCTCAATAAAATCACGCGCAATCTGAAAAGTATACTCGTCAAATAACAAAACGATCGACTCCGTGGAGTCCTCGATGACAATTCACTGATAACAATGTATTTCCAACTGTTGTTCTGTAATTCTCTATAATGCAGGTCAAAGTTGACACTCGGAATTCATTTATCTCAATGCATTGTCTCTCATTCAATGAGATGTCCCATTGAAAATTGGATTCAACGTGGAAAAACTATACTTACGGGTGGTTGGGATATGTGCGGGGGTAACGTAGGACTTGGGGGACTGGGCGCCGTTGGGACTGGCACGTTAGCAGGCACAGGAGGAGGAATTGGCGCCGGGGCATCTGTCGCTGGATTCGAGATCTGTCCGCCGGTATCTGGTGGCGAACCTCCTGCCCCGTTCGCCGGAGGCAGCACGTGTGGCGAAGAAGATGGCAACTCGTCTGTACAAAAATCGCAACCAATTCATTACTATGAATTTTTTCATCAATTAAATTCTTCGAACATTGTAATCTTTATATTCCAACACGGATTTAAATATTTTTTACGATTTAGCAATTCAAATTTCAACTCGAGATTGGAACTACATTTAGTGACTATAGGTTAAAAAGTAAGATGCACTGATATGAGATTCGTATATTTACTCAAAGCTGGAATATTTTCAACTCTTCTCGAAATAAAAATTTTTGTGATAATTCAATTGAAACGAATAGACATAAAACTCACATTTACGTGCGAGGGGTGGGGTAGAAGATTCAAAGAGTATCGATTCCGCATCCGAGTTCTGTAACAAAATGAAAATATTTGTAATACTATAATCAACATTCTCTCTCTTATGAACAGACTAGCAATGTAGTAAACAGTATAGACAGATCCCCGACCTCTTTCCATAAGATAAATGTTCTAACATTAAAATTACTCGGAAAAGTCAAACAGGCTATCTATACTGTTTTACGTACTGTGCTGAAACATAAATTTTGATAGAATAATAAAATTACCTTATCGTCTTCTCCTTCACTATCACACTGTAGAACAAAAGATTATGAATTAGCATTTGTTTTATTTCCATTTTCATTTAAATTTTCATGTCAACCTTTTTTTCTTTTTTCCAGAAAAGAAAACGAAAATACTTACGATATAACCTTTACCCGAACTGCAATGACTGCTCGCCTGTGAAGCAAAATTTTCATGCTCTTTACGTATACGCAATGAATGACAAAAGAGAATTTATCGTTAATGTACTTTATTATCAGCAACGATTCTCATTTTTAAAGCAAAAACTTCTTCCATAGTTTGTACTGTGTACGTAATTTGTCGAAAGCACGATCCGTGCATGTATCAACGATTGGTGTTCTTGATTCGCAATATTAAAATGAATCATTTTTGAGCGAATTATTTGAGCATCGTAAAGGATAAACGTTAACTTTTCTGTTTTTGAAAAAATTTTGTTGTTGGTGACCGATTCCCATTCCAGTATAATGCAAATGATGATGAGTATGTACAGTGATAAGAATGAATGAACTGCCGAATGATGCGAATAAGCGAAATACAACCATAGATTCGTGTTCTGAGTTTGTTATTTTTATGCCAAGTCTAAAAGACATTCAATCACGAATTTTAATTAATATATTCTACAATGTCTGTTGACACATGGAGATCAAACTTGTTTTATTAGTATTCTAATGATATTTGATAACTTCTTGTCGGTTCATGAATATGCTTCACTAAATTAATAGGAAAAGTAATTGCACTAATTTATGGGAAATACTAAACACAGTTTTTTTATTTACTTATTTCAATATTCTTCCGTTATTTTGCCATACCCGGGTAATTCTTACTTTTAATTGTCAGCTCATTGAATCGAAAAATGATATGTATTCTCGAAAAACGGATGTGTGTATAAAAATACGAAGTGAAATACTTAATAGACACCAATAAAACAACTAAACACTCGAGGATTCGTAAACCTATTCAAGTACACTCAACTATGAATTAGTCAACACAGAACACATGTTACATTTGATAAGAAGCCACGTCCAAGTATAACTCGTTCTAACTATTTTTAAGTAATATGAAACAACGACGCAATGGTATATATCTAATGAACATAGGGAAAAATGTGTTTACTATTCGGGTTAGACAGTCCTGAAACCCATCTGTCATGTAACAGAGTTAGAGAAATGCCATGTTAGCACGTGAATGAATTGAACGATGACAGTTAGATGAGCGAATGAACAACACCGGTGTAAATGAATATGCGTGCTTTGTTATTCTGTACACGAACGGATGATTCTCGCAGTTGGCTGTACTTACATCGCTGAGATGGTCCCTAGAACTGTCGGCGTCCTGGTTGTCCCTGGGGATGCCAGAGCCGTGCAACTGCTCGGAAGCTCGGCCACTGTCGTCACTCGTGCCTGCATCTAGGCCCTGAAAATCGCATAAAACAATGTCAATCCCGGCCCTCGGCTAACTATTTGATGAAATCAAAATATCATGCAATATTCCGATGAATCTTATCGCTCTTTGCAAAAGCAACAAGAATATAATGGGGTTGATTAATTTTGAAATCTGTATTCTGATATGAAAAAAAAATACTTCTCTCCGGGAAAATTATCTCTTAATGAAATCTGTCACAGCTAATCGATTAGACTTCAATTTAAATTATGCGAAACTTGATTGAAAATTGCTGTTACAGAAGAAGGGTATGATGAAAATAGCGCTGCGTGTAAAAATCATCGGATGATTGGGAAATCAAATTAATGTGAGAGCGACGAGTAATAATTTAAAAATTGATAATCGCCCGAGGGATGTAACGAGAGCGCGTCACATGATATTTTGCTCAAATTCGATGTTTCCGATGGGCTATTGCGCTTAATGGAGAACAAGGGAAATTACCTGGTTGAGCGTCGAGGGTGTCAGTATGGAATTATGCGTATTGAAATGGTTGTGCTTAAAGTGGTTCTTAATGTGGTGGTCGTTGTGCCGGTTATTCTGCCCCGTGTCCAACTTCGGCTTCTCGTCCGCTATTGACAGTAACGAATGCAGCTTCTTGAAGTTATTCTTGCCGGCTAGTTTTATTGCACTCTGTAATCAGGCAAAACAAATGCGCCACACGTTAGTCAACATATTCCCATCTTTCGATAAAAATGAAAATTGCTAATTTATGCATTGGGCTAACAAGCGCCAACCCAGTTGCAAAACCAGATTTATTCGTTGTTACTTTATTTTGATACAATTATCCGTCGGTTTCACTTGAACAGTCTTAAACATATATATATACGTGCATAACTTGGCCGAATCACTTTTCTCGAGTTTAGTTTTTGTAATCTCGCCACACAATACGCGACAGTATAAAAAATGATACGAGAATCCTCTTACGGAAAATAACGCGCCAAGTTCCACGAAGCATTAGAATATCAAATTAAAGGTTCCCCCGTCAACATTCTTTGGGCAAAGTTGTGAATACCCTGCCAATACTCGAGTCTAAACAAAATTGAACCGATGAGATTACCGGGAGTCTGATATTCTCGCTGGTGTTTAATTGCATTAAAGTGAACGTGAAACGGGAAAATGTTTCCGTAAATAGCACGTAGCGAATCTTCAGCTTTAATCTCATTATCGTACCGCTTTGCTGTGTTCGGTCTCGAATCACACGCGCGACGCTAACTTATTACCGAGTTTCGCTCATAGTAAATTAAACGGATTACATCATGTATTTAACTGTTGGAAGGAAAACTCGAACTTTCGGCCAAATTAAACAGTCGGTTTATCGTCAATGCGAGTCTATATATATATACTCCTTTGAATACACGCGTGTCACCCATCGAAGGGTCGTTATTTCAATGACTCGCACGTAACAAAGTAGACGGGGCAAAAGTGGATTCGCGTTGTTTTGTTATCGCTCGCTAGAGTACGTGTCGTTTGTTCCTGGAGGAAAAAAAAGAAGAAAAAAAACGAAATCTCCAGTCTTTATCCGAAGAAAATACGTAGTCCGGGCTTGCCAAACAGTTACATTGAACCAGTGAATTCAAAAAAGTGTGTAACCGCTCACAAAGTTTCCGTCGACACGTGTTCCATCTTCAGGGAGGCCGAGCGTGAAGGGAAAAAAGCCTCTACCGTACGAACTTTGGACGTTGAACAAGGAGAAAATGCGGCATCTCATGAGCGACGAATGAAACTATACAGCGTGCGATGTTCGAGGCTAAAGCCAGTATATACACGGTGCACCAGAAGAAACGCCGCACATGAAATTGTACCGCGATCACACGCGACCTACTTAACGGATCTCCGCACGAACCGCAGTTGTTTGGACAGCGGCTAGTTTTATCGCAGGCCAAAAAGCGTATCGATTCCCTCAGCATCTCCGCTCGAGCCTGAGCTGCAGAACCACGACACTCGGCGGGACGCGACGAGAGGCACTATAGCACATGTGCATACATGTACATATATATATGTTGGACGATTCGCGTGCGCAGTCAAATACACATATGTATATAGGTGGGTGTATATATACGTGGAGGCGAGCGGCGCAGAGAGTGGGACAGTTGGAGCGGCCGGCTCGCGAGTCGCGACTGCAGCTCGCCTATATAAAGTGCAGCTCGACGGCGGCGCGTACGGTCGCGATGCCGAAGGAGTGCGTGTGCGGCGCGGCCCCCACTCGCGCATCGGTGCGTTATATACGTGCACGCGGGAGAGGGGCTGCGGATATCGAGCCGCGCGCGCCCGCCACAGAGGGAATCGCTGCTGCAGCCACAGCCGAGAAAGAGAGACAGAGAGAGAGAGAGAGAGAGAGAGACGGAGGGAGAGTGAAAGAGCCGACGAACAAGACATTGACCGAGCCGAGGAACGCGCGCGCGCCGCCTTTTTCGTGCCTCGCTGCTCTCTTTCGGCCTTATGAAACATTTACGAGTCGCCGCGGCTGCCGCTGCCGTCTGCCCTATACCTGCACCTCCTGCCCTTTTTGCCCAGCTTTTCGCGGTAGTAAGTTTTGCCACGATTTCGGGAAGCCGCCGCTCATGTGGATACACGCGCTCTCATGTGGTATAGCCTGCTTGACGAGCTTTTGATTGTCGCAGCCCCACGGCTATCTCCACTCGTTAGTCACCTTTATCCTATTTAATTCGCTTCACAATCAACGGATCGTATTAGCGCGATAATGTTCCTCGGCTCGGGTTTCAATCGACGGGATTGATTGCGAGTGATTCGATGATATATATACCCTCGGCGCAACCATAATCCACTCTTCGATCCCTAAGAAAAAAAAACTTCATGTCCGGAGATTAACGCGGCTGTTTGTTTCATCCTGTCCGAAATCACGGGACATGTCATTGGGGGTATGGGGAGGCGTGCATTTATTTGTCGCGCAAAATTCTCGACGATAGGCCTCCCCGAACAATCCACTGGCAGGAAATCGGCGCGTTAAACTTTTCGATGTAAATACGACGCCAATTTGAGCCGTGTCGCACAGTTGCCAACTGAAATTCAACACCGGTTTCTCATTCCGTAAATTCCTGATCCTCTGTCGGTTTTATACCCACGCCGTTGGAATACGCAAGTGAAATGAATTCGTTTGACGGAATTTCAAAGTTTGATTCGGGCGCAAAGTCACCGCCCCTTGCTGTTTTATTTGTCCAAGTCGATTATATACAACGGTTAGATGGATCCGCAAAAGTTGAAATTCATCCGCAACAACATCGGTCGCAATATGTCCTATACAACGCCGCAACAAGTATATCTGCGAGAAATTAATTTTTCTATTTCACGACGTACAATATCCATGTACTTGCTTCGCCGGCACCAATACGTTTCTCTTTCTCTTCTTCACTCAATGTACAGTAAATAAAAATAATCTGAATCTGAATCGCTCTCTTTCTCACTCGAGTCTCCCGTCGTCGCGAGAAGTTGGATGAATGTTTGATGTAACACAACTCCTCTCTCATAAACCATTCCTTTAGACTATACGAGACTTGCTATTTTCGACATTTTAACAAGATGGAAAAATGTTTCAACGCGCAACAGACGGCAATTATTTCGCAGGTTTGCAAATATAAAAGCTAGAGGGATATATACATTGATAGATTGATAAAGAGAGAGAGAGAGAGGGCAAGAGAGAAAAACACGAGCGCAAGAGTTTGGATTTGCAACAGAGCGTTACAACGGGATCGGGAGCCGAGAGAGCTTACGGTATTGGAAAACGCGCGCGCGCGGCAACCAGCATATAGCAGCTCGGCTATAGCGCTGTGCGCTAATCCGTCAATCAGCGATCATGCAAATCAGATTGGATAATGCGGTTTAACGGTTGCGTTTATCAGATTTCAGGATGCGGCCGGCCGGCCAGAGAAAGAGACGCGTGTAACTTTATTGTGAAACTCGCCCGGCGCGTATTACGCTTCGAGCGGCGTATACACACAAGCGCAGAGAAAAAAAAGCCATCGCTCCGCTCGCGTGCGAGAGATGAATTGAAAACGGATCAGCGCGGCATATCGCATTACCCCCCATGTTTGTTATTATTTAGAGTGATACGGACTATCAATCATGGAAAGTGGAGCCGTTGGAGTGCAGCACACTCTTCCGTTTCGCTAATTGATTCGGCGAATTTTCCAACCGCGTTGATATACATATAAATACATGTATATACGAGCTGCCGCTCGCGCCGAGATGAATCTCGAAAAACGAAGGGGAATCGAATCGAACCCGGTAAAAAGTGCACGCAGAGGTACGTGGTTACATGAAATATTCATTGCAGCCAGCGGCCGAGAAGAGATCGTTGTGCCTTGCCAGCGGAGGAGGAGGAGTAGGGGAGTTGGGACATAGAGAGAGAGAGAGAGAGAGAGAAAAAGAGATAAGCTGCATTAACCGCGGAACGGACGAAAAATTATCTGGCAAAGATAACGAAAAAAATATCGAGTCGCGGGGCGCGATACCGCGTTACAATGTGTGTACGCGATACGCGAAACACGATACGCCGGCCGATAAGCTTTCAAAAGCGGACACGGCTACTGCGGCGGGGCTGCCGCGGCATTCCTCCGACTATTCGCACGCCCGATAAGTGTATACGTATACCTATACACACATATATAAAACATATACGTACACACATGTACATATATACAGAGAGCGGGATAAAATCAAGCTTTTGTGGCGCGCTTAATAACCTTGCACTTGCCGCGAGTGCGTTTGGCCCCCGCGGGAGAGGCCTCGCGCGTCACGCGAGCAGCCACGAGGGGGCGGCAAAAAAGCCCGCGGCCAAATCAATACACGGGGCGCCCGAGCCGGAAATCCCAGCTCGAATCTTCGTGAATAGGGCAGATTTGCGTGCATCGCGCACCGGCTTTTTCCCCGGCAGCCACCGGCAGAGAGAACAGCTGCCGCACGGCCCTGCGCCTATACTATACACACGCGCACACACACATATGTATACACACAAAACGAGCAGCAGCAGCAGCAGCGTCGACGGCGGCGCGGCGGTGGTTCTCATTAGTCGATCGGCCGAGCGGAGGCTGTGCGCATGTGTGGGTGCGGGAGCGCGCGCGTGCCGCCACCGCCGCCGCGCAGCGCCGGTCGCGCGCGCGGAGCCAGCGGAGAGCCATGGCTCGGCAGCCGCTCTCGGGCCGCAGTCGCGGGACGACGCCGCTCCAATTCGCGCATGAGCCGCTTTCTCCAATCCACTTTCGGCACACCGCTCGCCGGCGTGCAGTCCCGGCTCGGCGCCGGATTTTCCGCCTGCTTTGCGCCCGTTATCGCGTAACTACACGCCCGTATAGCCCCGTGCATTTCCCACAGGATGAAAGAACGATGCAGTGACCCGTGAGGCAATTCGCGTCGGCTCTCATACACACGCACGTACACACACACACACACTGGCACGTATATACGAAGAGATTCGAAGGCTGTGCGTGCACCGGACTTATGATTGATTGCGCGCGGTACGCGCTGCCACCTGGCTCACAGCCGCTCTCTCGAATTAGCTCCGCGCTCGTCCGTTTTCACCTCGTGGGTATATACCTGTATACTGCATGTGAGGAGTGCGCTGATGCTTTTGGACAAACGCTCGCCTCCGGCGCGCGAGCCGCGATGACAGTTTGGATCGCGTTAAAACACATGTTCGTCGTCGATCGATCGTGCGCTCGCGTCTCTCGGACGAGTCAATCGAGCTCGCTCGGACGGACGACGCTTCTCGGGTCAATTATTCGATTATTCCAACGCTGAATCTGGAATGGAGAGCCGTTGGTGCGTCGACTCTCGCGTGGATCAAATGGGCGCGTCGAAAAACAGCAAAGCCCGGAAGAAGCAAAAAAGATTAATCGCAGCCTAAGTGAATTTTCCAATCGACCTTTCGCTCGGGTTTCCCCCAAACTCATTTAACCTCGGCCCGGCTGATTAAATCTCTCGCTCTCTTCGGGATAGTTTGATGAATTCCTCGACGAGCCGCGGCTTTCGGATAAATCTTCGTAAACATCCCCCCGTCGGCGGGGCTTCGGACGGGCGGCTGATCCGGCGCGCCATTGACCGCAACTGCGCTCGTTCAAAGAGCCCAAACGTTCCGCACTTTATAGAATGCACACGCCGTTTTTACGCGCAGTTTCTCCATTTTTTTTTGTCGAGAGACCCGCAAATCTCGGCTTGTTGCGGTCGATTTTATGAAAATCTATTGTTCAACCGTTCGGGTAACTTTAGATTACATTCCAACAACGGTTATTCCAGTTTGAATGCAAGTTGTTTTTGCGAAGCACTATACACCGCAGTAACAATTTGCCGGTTGCGAAGAAGAAAACAAGTACAGCAATAGTAATATTCCACTCATCAAAAGGCGTAGATAACGGAAAAAAAAGAGTAGTAAATGGGGCATTGCGAGATCAGTCGGAACGGCTGGGGGGAGAAAGAGGAGGGAGGGAGAGAGAGAGAGAGAAAGAGCCAGTGTCCGCGCGCGCGATCATAGGGCCGGCATCGATCGGCCCGGGGGAACGAAAGCACTGCCTAATTTGTCCGGCCGTTTGCCCAATTAGTCTTATCGCGCATGTTAGCAGGCCGCGTTAATTCGATTCGCTCCTTTTTCGCCCGCTCTTTCGCCGGTTCATTGTTCCGCACGCCGAAACTTTTCGAAAGAGACGTGCTCGGGGGAGGCTGACACGACTCCAGCCGATACATGTGCCACGCTTCCCGAGCCTATGATATGGATTACATTCGTCGGCGCACGATTGAATTGATCAATCCAATGATTGTCTAACAGCCCTTGGAAAATTATCGTATATAACCCGAGTTATGTCTCTCTGCGATTTCCACGAGGGATAATCGATAATGGAGTAACCAGAGTATAAAACGAAGAAGCGAACGAGTGAATTTAATATCTCACTCGACCGAAATCTCGGATTGAATGATAGATCGTCAACTGGCCCTCACGCGGTATTATATCGCGGATTAGGCGTTTGTTTCCAAACGCTCGAGCACATAGTGCTGTGTCCTATCTCTCGTGCCACATATATATACGTTTATACGCATTCCCGCATTCGAGCGGACTACACTATACTTGGAAACATCGAGTTTGACTTTTTTGCGAGCTCGAGTTTTCACAGGCAAAGCTTCTCCGGAGCGTTGCGTGTCATTATGCTCTCGTCGTGTATTTATGAAACTGATGGATAATCCTCACCTGGCTATAAATAAGCATGATAGATAATTTAATTTTACATTCTGCCGCTCGCTCGCGGAGTGAGGCGTTCCTGATTTAAAAATGAATGGCCGCATGCATAATATCACTTTTACGGGATGAAAGTGATAAATTATAAAGATAGCTCTTTTCCATGCTACTGATTAATTTGAATATATAATGCGCTCATATACGCTCCTTTTTTCTTCATCGTCGTCCGGCATACAAATTAAATAACTTGTGCGCTGCTTGTATGTACACGTCGGATTCTTTTAGCCCCGTTTTCGGGACAAATATGTTTCCTACACATTCATTACACAAATTGATCTATACGCCGATTAAACTTTTCCAATTATGATACACGCGTTTTATAACTCCATTTTCACGCTAAACGATTGCCTTTCACGCTACACGTGCAACTTGAGAATAGTGCTCTCGAGTTGTACGTCAGAAAGTTTCATTAAATGAAAGACTTTGTCAGGTTAATAGTCGGTCGGTGTTAAAAGTCAATTTGGTACAGAAAACAAAAATCTCATTAAGCGCCGCGGGAGCCGCTTGATTCAAGTTGAAGGCACCCGTCAAACGAGAAGTGGAAGCCTAATATATTCTAATTGGATGTTAGCTTCACAAAAACTATCAAAGTGATTTATTGTCCTGGCTCGTTAAGCTTTGGAATTCTATAAGTTTCCATTCTAAAACTCGATTTGAGGAAACAATAATTATCGATCGGTTTCAAGTGTAAATTATGTATAATTAAGGAGTCTCTGATTATACACGTCAAAACTCCTCTTCGTTTTCGAGTATTTATTTCGAAATTACTGTTATATATTCACCGCACCGGGGCTTGGACGTTAATTTCTTCGATAGTCGGAATGTATCGCTGGAATTGGGTTGTTACGAGCGCAACTAGACGCGCGGGGCGCATAATCAACCGACAATTACGCGTATCTATTATTGCGCGAATGCATATAGTATTAGAGCAAGCTTCACGAACACGTCGGCGAAAACGACGCTCGTCATTAACTCTAACGTCATTACATATTCTAACATATTAATGACGGAAGTGCTTTCGTCGTATTTTCGTGTTCCGTGGAAACATTTTCATTTAATAACGTGTGCGATTCGCTGGTTGCACTCGTTATCGGCACCTACGAAAAGCAGAAAATTACATTTCTTTACGTAAACAATATTGCCATGTTATTCTGAAAACGTCGAGCGAATTCGAGTGATTGTTTGACAAACATTTATCATTAGCCGCGCGTCGAACACCATTTCGCGAATGAGTTTCCGGGACGAATAAACAAAGTCATTCAAGAGTTCAATAGTCATCAAAAATTGCGCGTCAACCATTCAAATCAACTTTTCAATCGTCGCTCCCAACGAACTGATTAAAGTAAGTTCTCAAACCGACGGGCCGATGCGCAGAGTCAACTGATTAGCATAACGAGCTTCGTTACACTAATGCAGCCTCGCTACTAATTCAATCGTCCATCGATCTTCGGAGCCATCAGCGAGAACAAGACTCGAGGAAGTACGTATAGGCTCTCGGTCGATGTACCGAAAATAGCCCGATTGGCGTGTATCACACGCACCGGAACTCCACCTACGCGTCACCCTCGGAATCTGTTATAATCTGCGGAGGCCCCGCAGGCGACGGCTAGTATATAAGCGCGTGTCGCGCTGGCCAGGCTTATCATGCTCGGCTCGGCTCGGGGTACGGCGCGGCGGTTAAAGGCCAATAAACTCGCGGCCGGCCAAGGCACAAACTCGGGGCTGGTCGAAGGAGCACGCGATAAAGCGCGTAATAAGCCGACACTTGGCGCAATTAAGGCGCGATTAACGTCCAAGAGTCGTCGTCGTCACCGGTGAATTTTCTCGTGACGCGCTGCGCCTCGAGTTGCGTCCGCGATTGTGTGTACGTGTGTGTGTGTGTCCGTATCGCTGTGCTCGATCTATTTTTATAACGTGAAAATTTTAATCGCCCGACAATTGATGAGAATTTCCCCACAAACTTTGTCCTCGCGTAATCTGTACACCCCTCGACTCCCGACGTTTTATTGTGATTTAATACTTTAAATTTAAATGCAAATGGGCGGGAATTAAGTGATTTCTTAGTTTGATAACGAATTTATGGTTAGTTTAACTGCCAGCGAATGATGCTTTATTCTGATACAACACGAGCAGCATTAATTATATTTTAACATCCAATGAAATGCGGACGAGCCAGTGGATTGCACGTGTTTAGCCTTGAATACATCGAACACCGCGATACGCAATCATCCACTCGTTAGTTACTTTAATTGATCTATAACTTTGTTCTCGAGTGCCTCGAAAAAGTAGCATAGAATATGTTTACTATCAACTCGGCCAATCATAATCCCGATCGAACAAAAAAAAAGCGTCGTGTCAACCTCTTACCGAACATCATCCATTCAATAAGTTATTGATCCCGATCGCGCATCAGCGTATATATCACCCGAGAATGAATCGTTCTCCGGCGATCTCGACATTGAACGTATTCAAAGTCGAAGATTATACGTAATTCATACGCGAGATCGCATGATATAGGCAGGCGAGAAAAGTTTAACGAGTATTCACGGATGAAACTCACACCGATAATCATCGATCGCTATGCTCACTCTCGATATCTCAATAGCGCTTCCGGCTAATCCCTCGAAAGCCCACGTATTTGCTCGTGTTCTTGTGGCAAACACTCGGGTCCGGTGCGGGCTTTCGCCGATGGAGTTTTCTCGAGTGTTTTGTTTCGGGCCAATAGAATGTGTGTGTGTCGCGCGCGCGACGTTTATACCGTGACGATCACCGTGTGTTCCATTGTAACTCTGTTGCGCCGATTAAAACGTGTCGCCCCGTCTCAACTCGTTTTCGCGTGGCTCTCTCCGCGTCAGAGACGCGTCGTTATCTCTTTCTCTATCTGCACGGCTTCGGTGTCTCGGCTTATCGGGGCCCGATTCAACGCCTGTCGTCAACTCGTGTTCGGCCCGCGTCATACATGCAGCTCGACGGCTGTTTAGGGGCCGCCAAGACATTGATTGAGTATATGAGCTTCTTATTCGGCTGATAGAAATTACCGAGATACACAAGACGATGACGAGCTTCGAGTGAATTATCGAGTAGGAGTTTGGCGTTCTTCTCTTTCCGAGGTTACCGAGGGGCATCGATGGACGGGCATTCATTTTTCATCGATTTGCCCGAGTGGATATGGCTTGAGCAAACTTTGCGGCGTCTGGGAGATGCGATAGATAAGTGAATGGAACATTGTCGATGTGACTACTTATGTTTTTAATCTGCTGATTGGTATTCAATTCATTCTATCACTATAAACGACAAATAAGGAAAGTTACATTATGTCTTTATTATTGAATGAATGCTCGACTCTATAAACTACCACGGGGTTGAATAATTTAATTATATATAATATACGATAAGAGCATGAATTACTCGTTGTGTTACGTCATTCACAGTTTACTTCGGCCTTTGTCTTGAATTTTAGTTGTTATTCCGGTCTTGGAATATATTCATTATTCTGTTTTAGTCGCACAAAATCAGAAAGTCAGTTAGACCGACGGGGGAGAAATTAATGTAGCACCGCTAACTCACGTCACCGATATTGGATGCTTGTATCTACGGAATCTATCATTCTCGAGTTGTCATAATTCTGGGTGGAATTAGTTGTTCTCGTGTCAGGAAAACCAGTACAGAACATTTCATCTCGGTTACCGTCGAAAACTAGAGCGGACTTTTGTGCCAAGTCAATATTTATTTTCCTCGTTCTCACTTGTACGAATATATGCTCGTCGATTTATTCATGTCTATTAACTTGTTACAGAATGTAACAACCTTTTAATCATTCTTTTCATCATTTGAGTGATGAGATTCAAATAGCACCTACAATCCAAAGTTATAAATTAAACATTATTCTTAATGCAAATTGAAGAAAAAAAGTTCGGTTTATTATTTCCATCAAATTTCAAAGAGTTTTTATTCAATTACCCGTTTAAATTTTATTATGTAGAAGCACTCTTTGAATTTCAATTTTTTTTTTACTGTGGAACGTTCAGATGAGTATGCTATTAATGGGGCATGAATATTGTAACGAAGAAAAATGTCTGTCTGTCGAGTGATGAAACCTTGTAGCTCTAACGGGGATTTCAAAGTTTTATGAAAAGCGGTCTTTTGACGTTCGTGATTTGACGTGGGCTATTTGCTATTTACGAAACGAAGTGAATTTTTTAAATGTCCTATTGAAGTGCGACTTCTCTCACTCTCGAAATACTACATCTGCGATGACATGTCTCAAATATCATTTCCAAATCGCTTCGATCCATAACATATCATGCAGACCACTTTAACTTTGCGAGAAAGAGAATTTCAAATAATTCAAGAATTTTAAGTTATATGATGAAGGTAAAGAGATTCGATGTTTGTCTATCGAGTGCTCAAAAATATAATATTCAATTGCTTCTGAATATGCTTCGTCCGAGGACTGAGCAAATTTCCCCTTCATATATTTAGTTTAGAACGTGTTTCAAATCTCCGCATGAGTGTGGCATTCTAATAATGACAAACGATTGTCCACGAAACTGAAAGAGCCAGCCGACGTATTGAAGGATCGTTACACGCCCGGCTCATAAAAATTCCGCGCGCGGGTAGAGCATTGTATATGGGGGAATCCTCCGGGCGAAAATGGGTTGGGAAAATTATGTATCGACTGTCGGGCGCCGCTTTTGTTTGCTACGCGGGGTCAGCTATGAGAGAGAAAGAGAATGAGGAGAAAGAGAGAGAGAGAGAGGGAGAGAGAGAGAGGGATGTAGAGAGAAACGGGCGGGAACGAAAAAATTAAGGCGCGAAATTGATCAGTCGGGAGAGGCGGGCACGTACGCCCGGCGGAGATTCTCAATTTGTCGGGGTGGCAAAGGGTGGCGGCAAGAGCGGGTTTGATCATTCTTATCACGTGCCAAGAAGAACTCACCAGAAAATTGATGCTTGCAGTTCTCGTGAGAGCTCGCGAGGGCGAACGGACAAAAAGAAAATTCCTCTCTCCATTCATCTAAATCATTCGGGGCTATTTGCGTGTGTGCGCGCGCGTGTGCGCGAGTTCGTGCGCGTTAGAGGTTGCCGCCTCGCGCGCGCAACCGGGATACTCGTTTGGCGTATTAAAAAGTTAACTGAATGGATATCGAGGCTCCGTTATCGCCCCGAGCCCGAGAGCTCGTTCAACTTTTATTCGATATATAAATGTATGCTCGACATCTCAGGATGGAAAATTGGCATTGGCCAATCGCGATGCCCTCCTCGTCGTGTTTCACTCAAGCTTGATAATGTATTTAAACTAATGGGAAATCCGGCAGATTAATCACACACGAGCATTTCAAAAACGAGCATCATCAAATATATCGATGGTGGCGTTGATGTGTTTTACTTCAACAAACGACCCAGCGCGACTGGAGCCGCGATCCCCAATAATTACGTAGATCATCCTTATAAAACTATTATGCCGACAAAACGTGCGAGACGAAAAATTTCGGAACTCTCTCTTTCGCCGAGCGTTGCATTGACACAATCGAGAGTGAAATATCGTGTGGCTTTTATTGCAATTCGAACGCTGCCATTAAGTTTTCTTGCCGCGCCTGACGTTGGATTTCTACAACAAAGTCATTGCGTCACGAAGGCAGGCAAAGTAAAAACGAACGGCGGCTCATTACGCCGGGACATTGCAACGATTACCAATATTATCGTTGGGACGTAGCAGAATCAGCCGTCGTCAAATCCGCGACTGTCTTATTTGCATATAGAATCGAGGGAAAAAAGTGGCGGGAGGCGTGTGGAGCAGTTTACTTTCTTCTCTCGCGTATGCTCGAGAGGGACTAAAAAGAAACCCTTTTTCCATACTGGAGCGCTTCCAAATCCCGCGAAGTATAATCGAAGAGCAAAAGAAGCGGTCGGGGGGACGGGAGAGGATCACAGGCGCGGCGGGCAATTCACTAGTCATAAAATATTTGTACAAGCGCGGCCGCAAAAAGAGCGACGATCCCTTGGCTTCGACAAATGATATAAGAGAAAGAAAAAAGAAAATTCCCCGACAGGGGGAGGGAGAGCCGGAGATAAAAGTCCCGTTGAGCATTAAATGCTTTTGACTACTGCATTCGCTGCGCGGCCACGACTATAAGCGAAAAGTAGGTCGCACTTGCGCGCACAGGTGCACATCGTCACGTCGCGGACGCGCGCTCGTGTGTGTAGATGTGCACACGAGCAAAGCCACGAGCTCTGGCGCCTAACGGGCGATATATCAATTTTCGAGAGATTCGTCGGCGCTCGTTCGTTATTGCCGACGTTGCAGCCAGAGATTCAATGCAATAACGAGTGCTCGCGCCCCAACGGGAAATAGCAAAGTGCACCGGTTATTGACATGTTTATCGCGATGCGTTCGATCCGCGCACTTTTTTTCCCTCTTCCTCTGCCCCGAGAGAGATTGAGAGCGAGTCTGTTTATTAAGCAGCTTCATGCTTTGGCGGGAACACGTGTGCCAAGTGAAAAATGGAGCGGACAGCTCTGTGTGGACGGGCTTTTTTTTCGCGCGAGCAAAGTAACACCGGGGAAAAAGGACAATGTGCTCGCGCTGACTCTGTACCTGTTTGAATGCGCTCGCGCACACTCATATAAATGCAAATTGGCTCTGCACTATAGTCGCGCGCGCGCGCGACATTCAACGTATTACGTTTTTATCACATCGCTTATTATTTATACGCTTTCAAAACATACAATTAGAGTGAAATGATAGGTGCAGATACAGTCAATTGTATTCGGTCATTTGTTACTTGCTATTCGATTTTGTAATTAATGCCCAATTGCCAACGTTTGCATTCAACGTCTTTTTTTACGTATTCATTAATAACCACACTTCGCTTAATTTATTACTTGTTACTTTAACAACATTTTTAGCTGCGGCGTTATTCAATTTTTCACGTCATTACTGCGTTCGCTAAACCTTTACAGCACGCCATAAACTAAACTTTCAACTCGTAAAAAATCAAGTAACATAACAGACGTAATTTTCATCATGTAAAAACGAACCGTTTCACCGGAGGATCAATCTGACCTTGATTGAAAAGTAATTTTCATCGATAGGTACGAATAAAATCTATTCGTAGGAATGTTGAACGATGGCATTACACGCGAGGAATAGTCGTGCCGATTCGATACCTCAATCCTTGCCCAGAAATAATCGACGCTGTAAATGCTATACGATACGCGTCGACTTTCAAAATTCCAAACACATTGCCGCGAGGTCGAAAAAAGGTGCGCGTCAAATCATACGCTCATCGCTCGAGTTCATCGTGAATTCCAGTTGAAAAGTAGCGGGATGTCGACACACGTCGACCCGAGTACAGTCTAAGCTGCAGTGTTGCGCGGGGCGAGGCGAGAGCCTGGAAAAAGGCCGCGTCCAAGAGAAGGAGCGCGATTCGGCACGATAGTGTGATACCGATGCACGGAGAGCCAGTTATGGGCAAGTGTGTGCCCACAAAGGCGCGGGCATAATTTTTTCATTCGCCGGGAACAATGCGCGGCCGGGTGCAGAGGGTCGCTCGAGGTGGCGCGCGCAAGCAAATCAGCGCCGATCGAGCACCGGCCACTGCACAATGTATAACATATCACGCGTGCGTATACCTATCTGCATATGTATACGTATGCACGTATGTACACACACACTCACGCACGAGCCGGATTCTCCCCCCGTTACCGCGTGTATCTTTTTCCCGGGCCGCTCGCGCGCGCAGGGGTTTCCTGACAAACTCGTGCCAACAGTCGCATTTGACTCGCTTCGCTTCCTGCTTTCCAAAGACTCGTTCCTTCCCGACCCCTCATTTGCCTTCCCCCCGATCGGCCTACCTGGCAGGCTCGCCTTTTTTTCCGCGCGTCCTCTCTCTCTCTCTCTCTCTCTACGACTAAATAGCTCAAATCTCATGACTAGCTGTATAAATTTATACCTTTACTGACGCATTATCTGTGATAATTAGTTTAAGAAGTCTGACAAGGATGATATGTGATATATATTTTAACTTAATGACTGATATTTTAAAAAGATGACTGATACTATGTAACTACCATTTTTGTATATTTTATACAATAAAACATATCTATCTCTACACACACGGATCGCTCGAATGCTTTCTAATTCATTCACCAACCAATAATTCAACTGATTGAGCAGCCAACCCGCTATAGCGCGTGTATCATATGCGGCTCATATATTTGTCACGTAAACGTGTTTCAAATATTTTGGATATCACAACGGAGAGAACCAGACAGTTTGAAGCGAAATGTTTGAATTCGATGCACATGGGGATTCAACAGTGTGTTCGATTGATATCTCTTTATTAATAATGTCGCACCAATCACTCAGATAACGGTACTCGACATAGTACTTTTCATCACCATCATTATCATCATCATCGATGTTAAGCAGCGCTTCGTGTTTTTAATAACATATAACGAACGGCAATCAGATATCAAGCAGCCATTGCCTGAATTAGTCGATAGAGTTGGAAAAAAATGGATGACAGTATCGGCGCGTCGACGCTCGTCACTAATTTAATCGGACGAACCACGAGTTAATTCGCGAAGTTTCACCGAACTTTTCGAGAGCTTATATTGTTTTAATGCACTGCGTGTACATGCTTTAGAGGCGTAACCGGATAAAAAAGGAGCAAAAATAAAAAATGCACTGCGTGTAATTTTGCATCCTGCTGCGCACGCGCTCGTGCGCGGTTGCCGCCGTTCTCGCTGCTCAACGGGCCCATCGTCGGGCGCGTAATTGTTTACGCTCCTCGAGTCTTCCTCGATTCACCCCCGCGGGCGCTTTTACTTTTATCTGTTTAATTGTCGCGCGCGCGCTCGCCGATCGATCGGCGGCTTCTGAGTCGCGTCGGGAAAAGCGCCGGCAATTTCCCGCTCAATTAATTTCACACCCGAGCCGGGGCTTGCGGACGATAATTGCACGCTGTGCGCCCGCGCGCGCGCGTACAATTGTGCGATTCAATTTGACCGCGACGGATTGATATATTATTATCCGTGGATTACGACTCGACGGACAGGGCCGCGCGCTCGCAACGGCACGGCGCGTCCACGCTATTTTTACGTGGCGAAGCCCAGACACACAAAAAAGACCGAGGAACGCGATTATCGGGACGGCGGCGGCGCGCTTCATTCGCTGCACGCAGAGCGACTCGGGTAAAGCTCAGCCGCGATTTATCATCCCAGCGCTCGATACAGGAAGTGTCGAGCGAGGTGCACAAGCACATACTCGCACACGCGCGTATAGATATACACGTGTGTATAGACACTCGGTGGCGCACGGGACAATTTTCATATACCGAGTATTTTCCGCGCGGCCGCATAATAAACCGATATAACGAGCGATGTTAAGGAGGTGTCACGCGCACCAGATCGAGTGCTGCTGCATTACCGTCTGTTAATTTAACGGTTCACCGTTTCGTTGCGGCTAGTGTTATCGCGCTATCGCTGAGCGCCGCCAAGAGTTCCCGCGAACAGGAAAAAAGATGAAAATTCAATTGGCCGCAGTTTTCATTACGACATCAGACTGGCGAGCGCGGGGCTATGTACAGTGTAATCAACGGAAGTGTTGATTTGTTCATCTACAACCAATCTCTCTTGGACCTTGAAAGTATCAATTTATACATTTTGCTTCGAGCTGATCTATTTCTAGAAACTTTTCACTCGACAAAAAAAAAACAATATTTTGAGCAGAGGTCAAATGAGCGTGCGCTGTTTCGCAGATGAGCGAATGATTCGAATCGAAATGAAGATTTTCCCTTCAATTATAGATGAAATAGCATGCCCGAATCCACAGACACTGTATCTCGATGCGATTGATCAATTTTCATTTTTGTCTGATGGACCGCGTGTCACTTCGATTCAATCAACAACCCATACACTAATTGAAGTAAATATTTATAAATCATCACTCGGCAATATCCACTTCGCAATCTCGAGTCAATTCTCAATCGATATTTTCCGTTTAATTCGTTGACATATTCGCACATGTTTTAATCATCAACGAAGCACAAAGAACGAGCGCGGCGTCGTGCCGTTATTATACAATGTGTGCCGTGTCTATAGGCAACGATACCCCGCGATGCGAGAATTGCGCGCAAGAATGATTCGCGTGGTATTTGCATAATCTCAAACAAATTGATAGGATCCGGGAATAATCAGAGTCGATCTAAATAGAAACGAGCGTGATCAGCGTAATGCCACTGCGTTAACAAGTTTTCATCAGTTTCAGGAGTTTCAATCAAAACAACGAACGAAAGCGGCAGCCGGCAGAATTCCGCGAGAGCTAGCTATATGCATTAATAAACCCATTGTGGGTCGGGGGGTTGGCGCTGGGAGGCAGGTACAATCGATATCGGCGCGAGCGCGCGCGCACAACTTGTCCCGGCGCGCGGATTTCTCCCTTGTCTCCCGACGAATAGACAAAGTTTTCTCTCCCCCGACGCCACCGTGCGCGAATCTACAATTAGCCCTACCGGAAGACAACGAAATCGCGTTTTTTTTTGTTCCTCTCCCGACCCTCGGAGATTCCGAGTGGGCGGTCGCATGATTAATTCAAGCTGTGCGCGCGCGCCTCTTAATTGCGCGGCAATTAGATGCCGGATAAATCGCGCTTGCGCTCGCGTCGCGGGGGCGGCTCGATCATAATCTGCTACACGCCAATCGTAATTAGTAGTTAACCCAGTGGAGTTCGCGGCACTTTCTCCCTTTCTTACATGTATACGAGCGTACGTATACATTCTCGGTTTTTGTCTTTCCCGTTAGCTGATCTCCGTTACTCGTGTTTATTCTCTATCGTGGCTCTTCCACGTCTCCGAGCCACGGCCGATGCCTATCTGTCGCTGTTAACGCGCGCGCGTGACGCGTAAGTAAATTTGTCAGATAGTTGGATTTTTTTTCCCCACGGTGCGCGCCCCGACGGACTTTACAATTGCCGGTGGGACGTAATTCGATTCGAGCGGGACGTTTAGTCGAGATTCATGCATGTCGAATTATCCAGGTGTAATTCGATTGTATCTTTGATTGACAGCGCGAATAACCATGAATGTATTACGAAATCTTGATGGCGTGCGAATGGTGCGAATTAAAATAAAAAATCAAATTATTCGTTTTGCTCTCTTCACACTGTTGACTTTCTTTTCCCAAGTGGAAAGTCGAGATTGAACGAATGTCGACCCAAATCCCTATACACAAGGGATTAATATCCGATCGAAACGATCCGTCGATTCACGCGGTAGAGCGAAATAGTTCCCGTAACAATCCGACAAAAGCGCCGTGATTAATTAATCAAGGAAACGATATATGGGAAGCGGGGGGGCGAAGCTTCGCGGGATAATTCCTCGCTCAATTCTCGAGTTCACAGCAGCGGCAGCTACGAAGCGCGAACTCTTTGAGCTCGTCTCGCTTTTCGGACACACGACCAGCTGGGGAGGGGGAGATACGCATCTGCGACTCGGCGGAGGGGAGCCCAAACAGTGTGGCTGCGCGCGTGTGTACCTTGCGAAACGCGATCCATTATTGCGGCACACATCACGCGGACTGTACGCCGAGAGATAATGCCCCCTCCGACTGCTACGGCGACGTGCATGTACTACCACATCCCCGAGATGTTTTCATATTTATAGACGCGGCAGATAGCGACTGTTAATGGCCAACCATCCGATATACACACTCGTCGTTTTTCCTCGCCGCTTTTCCGCGAGAGATTACACACTGGCTGGGCTATAACGTCGCCCGTAACGCGCGGCCGACCATCGTTTTTCCTTCGATTAGTGTCACTCCGGCCTGAAGAGTCGCGTGTCTTCGCGGATGTGCGTTTTTGATAGGCTGCATTGCATCGCTTGAGACTCTGCACACGGACGACACTAAGTGAATTGCGAGTTGAAGGGAAAGACATTGAGCAGAATTATCGCCAGGCTACCACGCGCTCTCATCCTTCGCAGATAATTATAAATTGCAGAGCAAAACGCCTCCCCAGTGTTTATGAATGCCCCCCACGACAAACTCTTTCAAAATACACATTTTATTTACTAAGTGAGATAATAAAAATCATTCAAAGTGCATCCAGGTTCCATTAAGCAACTTTTCTCCCACGAAAGTATCAATTACTCTGCAGAGGATATAATCGAGCAACGATTTGATCGTCAGCAGATAGAACGAGTTGATCGATAGAGTGGCGATCGAATTGGACGCGCGTCATTATAGCTTCATCTCCTCCTGAAATCCACGGACGCCCCAGTGTATATATATCAGGCGTCCCTTCGCAGCGCAAGAGCAAATCTAATCGGCAACGGCTCGAAAAAATGGCGAGGCGCGATACACGTATATATACACACAGACGTGGCACCACGGGGCTCGCGCTTTGATCGTCGTCCCTCAATCTGGCTACACACACATATATACACGCGGCTGGCGGCTGTGGGGGCGAGTGCGCACTGCTGTGCTCCCTTGGCTGGCGCTGCAGACGCGGCGTCGGAGGAGGGGGTGGGGGGAGAAGGTCGGAAAGGGGGAGCGGGGGGCGCACTCGGTTCCGGAAAAAACGAAGCGCGACGGGTTTTCCCATTGACGCGCGCGGCGATCCCGCGCCGATTGCTCCCTCCTTCCGCCAGATTTACCGCGGCTATGCTGCTCATGCAAATGCGCGTTTATTCGCTTTCAGCTGACAAATCTCTCGCTCGCTGCGGCTCCCCCGTGTATCGATCGATTTTCATCTACGTCACGCGTCGCGTGCTGTCTTTGTGTGCAGGGGGGAGGCTCTGCGCGGTGCCTCGAGCGGCGGCCCACCAATTGTCGACTTTGCGTTTCCAAGACATTTCCTCGCGTGTCACCTCCCTGAGGAAGACGTCGATCGTCCTCGAGTCTCGAGTGGATACGTGAGTGTGTGTGTGTGTTCGCGAGGCGAGATGTTCAACAAGCGACGCGCAGAGCAGGAGAGACAGAGAGGGAGTTCGCGGCCGGTGGTACGTGGTGGTGCGCAGGCCCCGCAGCAGCTAGCGGCATTTGAGCGCCGGGTGTTGTGCGCGTGTCCGCCGGGGAGAGTCTCGAGCTATGCGCGGGGCGACGGCCGCGTGCGACGCCCAGCCCAAACCAGCGCTGCGCGCCTCCCTGCGCGCCTTCCTGCTCCCTGCGCGCGCGGATACACCAAAGCCTGTGTCGAGCTCCCGTGATAATCGCCCGATTCGCTCCGCGAGTTTTCCGCCCCGTCTCACGCGCATCGATCTGCCGCCGTTTTGCCGCGGCTATACACCACCGATTGTTTGCCCTCGACTCAACTCCGATATATACACATTTATGTACGTGTATATATGGCTCCACCACCCTCGCGCGGCTCGCTCCTACACGTCGAGCGCACCAGATAACCAGAGCCAATCTTTTGTCTGGACGAGACTATTATCGGACCGACTAGGGTCTTCGAGTGCGTGAAAACAACGTCGTTGTAATAGTGCGGTCCACGCGACAATCGGGTGGATATCTATGTTACCCGCACCAGCAACAATTATTACGTCTTCTGGTTAGACGATAAACTGGTACTGGATAATCGCAGGGCGTTCGGGGTTATTTGATAAAGAGGGAAATGGACTTGTTGGAGAGCAAAATTGGTCGAGTTTGGTTCTTGAGGTGTTACGAGTGATGTGACTGCCGAATCCTATATTTCACATGGGAAAATTACATTCAAACTGCTGCTGCTGCTGCAGACTTGCAACTCTCATTCGAAATTCTCAAACTTTGAAGTTCTATTTCTCACACTCCGTGGAACTATGCCATCCCGTGATTCCAACCGGTAATGGATCCCATCATCCCGAGCATTTGCCGCGAATTCAGAGGGACGCAATGATAAAAAGTGATTCAACGCGATTGACGTTCCTTCCGCGTGACTCGTTACGAAAAATTACGTTCCCACGCATTACAGCAAAACGGCAAATCAGCTCAGTTTATACTTCAATATTCAACTCTGCAGGATAATTCCTCGTCATCGATCGAACGAGCGAAATAAAAAGGCCAAGATCTTGGCTTTGTTCGAGTTATTCAATTCTGGAGAGTGGGGGTGGGGGAGAAGAAAAACAAAAGAAGTCGATATCTACTGATTTAATAACCGCGCAGATTGATCGAGTATGAAGAAAAAAAAACGAAGAAAAAATGGGAAAAGCGAACGAGCGGGGGTAATTAGCACGAGCGGACAAAGAGATGAGAGCTGGTGGGAGGGATCGGTGGCAATTACAGCATCGGCAAACACGGGAAAGATCGTTGCGCGGCGCGGCACCGGTGTACAGCAGCAGCAGCATAGAGGAGGGCGGGCGCGAAACAAGAGCCCAACAGCAAAATTGATCTTTTGTTAAAGAGCAGTCGAAACCCCAGGAGCCGAGCCGAGAGGAGACACACGCCGCGGGAGAGGAGCGAGCGCGAGCAAAAAAAGACCCAGCCCTTCTCATGGGACGCAGTCAGCCAGGCACAATACGAGCAAAGCGGGGAGAACGAGAGGGAGAGGGAGAGAGAGAAAGAAGGAAAGAAAGACCGAAAAATACTCGATCTCGCTAGCTCGTCTTGTTATATTTATTTCGCTGAATTTGCGGCCCCATTTCGTGCATTGTGCACACGGGTGGGCGAGGATTGATCTTGCGGCGCGCGCGAGCGCACGTGAGTGTGTGTGTGTGTGTGTGTCTGTGGATGCGAGAGAGCCAGCGAGTGGGTACCTATATAACCGAGGTAGGATATGAAATTGCCACGATGAATGAGCGGAAGAAAACGCTCGTACTCGCCTTCCATTTCAGCCTCAAAATCATCGAGCAAATCTGCGCGTGTATAACGCACGAGAGATGCGCGCGAGTGCGCGGCCTATTCATTATGCGGCATTGAGTCACGCGAACGCCGTAACATCATTCCGATTGACGCCGATCGTTTTATTTCTCTCTCGCGTCTGATCTGTATTCAATCGGTTTCCCCTCCATTACCCCCATTGGTTTACTCACCTTTACGATCGCGAGCCGATCGTATTTTAATATTTACACGAGGAGAAACGAGACTTTGGTATGCGGACGCGTAAAACATATCCGCGCACACACGACTGATGATATTTTCGTTTTTTTTCTGCACGATACTCATTGCCGCGGAGTTTTTAATGCGTCCCGCTCGACGTCGTTATATTCAGTTGTTTATCCGCGAAAATGTACAACGCGAACACACTTTTAACAAGCGCATCTGGCGTTCTATCGCGAGAGCCGCGTCGCGATTTCACGAAATTCACAGGACAAAAGTTGCATCGAGGGCAATTATTTGTCCTCGGGCGCGTCACGCGCTATACCCGCGAAAAATAACTAGACGGATTGTGTGAGAGAGCACAGTTTGGAGAGCGCGCGAGATAACCAATGTAAAATGGTATATGGGTGGATTGGTAACGGAACCATCAAGGCGAATATTTACGATGCACCGCGAGTATTTTGAATAATCCATCGATTACACGAGCGTAAACTTTAAAGCCAAGCCACGATATATGTATAGCACACACAGCACTATATGGACGATGAAATTTCGCAGCGTGAAAACATGCGCACGTCTCAGGCGCACTCGTAAAACGCGATGATTACGCCGACTAATGAATTAATAGACTCAATCACGCGCTGGCCGCGTCGAGGAACGAGTCGAGCCGATGTACGCGATGTTCCGAAGCTCAAACTAAGGGAGAAAAAAAAGTCCCGAATCGTGTCTCGCGAACAGCTATGTAACGGGCAGCAGTCGAAAGTTCGAGAGAGAAAGAGAGGGAGAGAGAAAATACGTATATATCCGCAGGAGGAATTTCGGCAGCTCTCCTTCTGTTCCTCGTGCGTTTATCAGATCTCTTTCTCCACACTGCCGCGCGCGACTCTTGCTTTATCTCGCTCTCCTTTCTCTCGCTGCGCACACGCGAGAAACGCGGGGAGGTATTATACGCACACAAAAAAAATATATATACACACATATATATATATACGGAAGAACGCGCGGCCACTTTGTCGGCGTCCGCTGAAACACGTGTTAAAGCGAGCTCGCGTTTCTTTTTCAGTTTTTTTACTTTTTTTTCTCGTTTCATATTCTTTCCCTCGGCAACATTTTTTTTTTGTTAGTCCTTTTATTATACGCGTTACACGCGGGCTTTTGTTCTCGGGCTGCAGCGGGATTTTCGCCGCGCGCGCACGCGTTTTCACACGTATACACACAAGTCGTGGGCGAGCGAGTTTTTCGCAACTGCAGCTCGGCAGCGTTCGAATACTGTAAGCACGGGTAACACGAAGTCAAGTCGTCGGTGGTGTCGCGCTGGATGCTGTTTATCTCCCGGGGTCCTTCGCGCGTTCCGCGCGCCGAGATTGCGAATAATATAAGAGAGGACGGAGCACTGCCGCGCGCCGTCTGTGCGCTGATTCGCGAATGTATACCGCCCGTTTTTTTCTCCTCGCTCTCTCGCCCGCGCCCGCGCGCGAAAAAGGTTCCTTGTTATTTTTTTTTATTGAGACGCAGCTTTTATACACTTGTCTGTGGCCCGCGGAATTATCTCGGCGAGATTAAATAAACACAGCGGCCGAACGTTAAGCGTTTCGCTATATGCATGTATGCATTTTTTTGCCGGTGACACACGAACATTATGCTAATTAGTCTCTCTAGCTCTCGCTCTCTCTCCCTCTCTCTATCTATCTCTCCATACGAATTCCACGGGATGCTAATTTTAGACCGCTAGACGAGAGTCCCGGCTGCAGTGGGAACCGCTGCGCGCGTGTGTTATGGATTCGATACCCAATTTAATGTTCCATTTCAACCAGCTTAATTCGCCACGACAAACACACCGCGGTCACATTTAGATGCCCGACAATCATTGACTATATAATGGCGTTAGCCCCGAGATTACTTAATTTTACGCATATATGACCTGATGGCTCGTGATAAACATAAAAAAAACCGTAAACTCTCATCAAGTTTGATTGAAAACAACCTACCTGTGCGTGATATACAGCGCCTAATCCTACGAGAAACACCGAAAACGAGTTCTAGGACGATTGCGGTAAACAAATAAAGTGAGGAGCAATCGAGTGGGCACATAATCACGATTTCACGATAATCTGAATTTTTCATGCAAGTCACTCTCGCGAGAAAGACGCGGCGCATTATCTGTTGAACAATAAACATTGCATCATAAAATGATAATGAAAATATGAATATTAATTTGCGAGCGTGTAGATATTATTGGGGAAGAGCTCGTGCAATAAAAATACGACCGATGAGGAAAGAAACCCATTGGAATAAATCATATGACATGATTATCCCCGACCACAAAGTATCCTGCATTAATGCGAGCGCGAAATTGGCGGGCAGTGCTCGGTGCGCGAGCGGCATTAAATTCTCGTAATTCGGATCGCACTAAATTTCCTCCCGGTACAGATATACGAGCAGCGTCGCCGCAGCTCTCGACGAAAGAACAGCGCTTCGATGTACAGAAGCGCCACGACGCAAATCAGTTATTCCACTCGGTCGTTTCTCCGCTCGCGCCTTTAAAAGATTAATGAGAGCTGCTGCTGCTGCTGCTGTTCGCGCTGACGTCATAAATCAAAGGCGGTCGAGCCGCCGCACCACCGACTGTGCAAAGGGAAAATTCATACGCTCTCTCTCTTGCTCTATCTTTGGTCCTCTCTGTGAAAAGGTCCTTTCCGAATATGACGAAAACCGTTGTATTCAGCGCGCCCTGGGTGAGGGAGAGCGAGAGAGATGGAAAGAGGAAAAGAGAGGGAGTATGGTTCATTCGCTGGTTAATAGAGCCTCTAATTCTGAGCGCAGCCCCGCGGGTAGCAGAGAGCGGGGCGTATGTATGTACAAGGAGAAGTGACGAATTGAGCTTGTCAAGTCTCCATTATCGATGTGCGTGATTAATACAGTGATAGCCGACGGGTAGACGTTGGCGCGCCGTATAAATTGATTAAGTTTTTATGGCTTGCTCGTTATTCGAGAGAGCGGCTCTCGGCGCTGCAGTCGTCCCGAGGAATTTACATCGCCCTGTCGTTTCCCCCTCCCCCTCCCCCCCCCCGCCCCGGGCGTATATTATATGCCTCTCCGGCGCGTTTGATTTGAAACGTGCTACACCGATTAGTACCGGCTTGTAACTCAACTGCATACATACAAACAATTTTAATGAACAGGAGTAGTCGCGCCCCGAGACCGGCTGCAGCCCGGGTATTCAATATGAAACTAATTAGAGGATGCAAAGCCGCGTTGATGAATTTTTTTGCGCGGAACGGCTCGTCGCGACAGACGACTCGTCTGCCAGAGTATAAACTCCCTCTCCCTCTCTTCCTACCTCCCTCCCAATCTCTCTTTCCATCTCTTTTAGAACTTGGGCGAGTTTTATGCTTAATCTTTCATGAATTATAAGTTGGCCGGAAAGTCACTCTGCCGCGGAGATACGCGGAGAAAGTTGTTGCGCTTGCGCGGCTCATTATCGGACAGGTTTAAATTTGTTACGACTAATTAAGATATCTCGGGCATAGTACGCGGGGCCGCGATTACATCGGTTAAGCGTGTACGCGCAGCGTCGAATCGATCGTACGCGCATAGCGCGTGAAATTATCAGCGGTCCGGGGCTTATCAACAATGACACGCCGTTTACTTTGTCTCTCTCTCTCTCTTCCACTTCCTATTCTAAGGTGTATTAATTTTTACGGGCAATAAAGGCGAATAAACAGTGGGTGCTCGTGTGTTTGCCGCGTCGAGCTTGGTTATAATCGACCTCGTAAAATCCACCGCTCGCCTGTACCGATCCCCTCCCGAAATTTCCACCGGATTTCCATCTGTGCAAATATACGCCCGCGGGGGAATCCGCGCCAATAGCCGTCTCCTCCGTGGCTACATTGTATTTTCAATTAGGCCCTGACTCTCGCGCGCGCGCTCGCTCGTGTGTGTACATACGTATATCCGTGCAAGACCGAGCTACAATTAAAGCCGCGGCCAGACATTTTTCCCCGGGGCGACGCACCGCACGTACACACGTGCAGGTACACGCACGCGTACACACGACCTCGGCGACTTCTCGGAAATTAGAAACTCGTTCCGCTCGATCGGTGCGCGCGCGCACCTATAGATATATGTATACTGTCTCGCGCTCGCGCGCGAGAGAGAGAGAGAGAGAGAGAGAGCAGAGCGCGCGGCAAGGCATAAAAACGCAATTTATTCGGCTGGCCGTGCGGCTGTGTGCGTGAGCGCAGCTCGCGTGCGTGAGAGGGAGGCTTTTTGCGCGCGCTCCAGCCGAAGAGCCGTTGGGCCGATCGGGATTATTGACACCTCGATCGTGACTCGGTGTTATTCGGGCTCGGCATGGGAAAACGCGCGGCGATGACGGGACGTGCCGCGCTCTCAGCTCGTCCATTTTTACCCGCCCGTAAATTGCTTCCGACGCGGCGATTTATCAAGCGCGCATACGCGATCCATCGATTACGCGGGCCGAGCTCGCGCGACACGCCGTATGCGGAAATTAAAACGGAGGCTCGTCGGCTTGGGCCGGGAGACGGAGGCAGCGTCGATGCCCAACACTCGTCGCTGATGAGCACGCGTACTTACGAGCCGTGTACTCCGTGAACCAGCTTGGACGTCGGAGCCGTGGGCAACTGCCATTGTTTCGCCCCCCCCCCCCCGGTGGCTCTCTAATTTCTCTCAAATTAGTACGCGACCGGGCCGCTTTTTTTCCTTTCCCATCGCAGCCGCTTTATCGCCGGATGTTCGGGAATTCCTCCGGTGCTTGCCCCGCGGGTTTTCTCGCCCGAGCCTCCGCGACCGATTCGGACACGAGCGGCAACGAGTCGATTGAAAGCCCAGAACAATATTACATCCGCATCGGTGTAAGGAAGACTAATTGGGTGTTTGCTCGCTCGCGGACGACTTCCCGTCAGTCGCCGCCGCCGTCAGCTCGCCAATTTGTAATGCCAGCAGCTCGAGAGCCGAGTTTTCCCGTTCCGAGAGCGAAACGAAAGTCGCCCCGATCGCGCGTTTAACCTTTTTTCTTCCGATCCCCCCGCTCCGCCCGTCTTCATCGAGCCCGAGATTTATTGGCAGGACGATTGGACGCGTCTCTTCGGATTCCCGAGCATCGGATAATGACGGCGTTATATCGCGAGAGCGATTATCCGATGGCTGTGGGACGCTAACCAGCAACAACCTCATTAGAGCGGGATTTCAAATTTAGATTCGCGAGAGCGCGCTCAAGGTCGCGCGCGAGTCGAACGGCGCGCTCGATATTAATACGACTGGGCGATCGAGCCGCGAACCCGAACAACACCCGACGAAGCCGCGAGGTGGGGGCGAAAAGAAAAAAAAGACGAAGAAGTAGCGAGCCGGCGAGCTAATGAAATTTGAACATTCGCGGCGATCGATAACAGCCGCGTTTCCGCGAGTTCGAGCGTGCACGCGCGCGCGCGCTAGTGTCGGCGAGGCGCGTCAAACTTGTGTGAATTTGTTGAGCGCGCGGTTATAATTCACCCGAGCCGTGCGATATTCGAGCGACGCGCCGCAAAAAACCCGAGAGAAACAGGAGAAAGAGAGGAGGAGAGAGCGAAAGAGAGAGAGAGGAGCGTGAAATGTATCAAATAATAAAGTTTGCTGTGGGTAGAGGGAGAAAAAAAATAATCGAGCGACGGTTGAAACAGAGTCGTGATCCGCTAATTTAACGACCGGAGCACGCGGTAAATTAGAACGTTCAGCTCTGTGCATTTCGTTTATTCGTCGTTGGGCCGTCGGGGGCTGCAGGGGGACGTATACGTTTCGACTAGTATTTTCGAGACTCGAGACTCGAGCTGCTAATACAAGTGCGCGCGCGCGAATCAGAATGAATTCGTCGATAAGATATGAATTATGATTGACAGTGCGCGCGAGTGGAAATTATCAAATTACAATCATCGTGTGTGTACGTTTAGTAAACAGATTCCTCGATAAGAACTCGTCGCATCTTCGATTTCGACCCTGCCATAGCATCTCTGACGCATATGTATACGCACGTACATACATGCCCGGGCCACGAGGACCTTGAACTGATTATTACAACAAAAGCGGGTTTAATATTCATTGTGTCGATTAAACGTGAACAGCTTAGCTCGCGAGCTCTCGATATGAAATTCAAGTATGCAAAAAACGTGTAGCGCGTGGCGTCGACTCTGAATACGAATTAATCGTCGACAACGATACTCGAGAAAACGAGAGAGAGAAAGAAGAGGGGAGGGGGTGGGGGAGAGAGAGAGAGAGAAACATGGAGGGTTTACCTTTGGCGAACTCCGAACTTTGTTTCTCTTGTTTTTCAATGGAACAACGGCCACAACTCCCGAGCGACGCTCGATTCATTCGTGGCACGCTTCATTAAAAATCATTAGATAACGCGGCTCTCTCTCTCTCTTTCCCTCGTAAAGCGCATATTTCGCTTGCATACGCGTACCCACGCGTGTATATCTATGTATATAATAGAAAAGCGCGGATGAGAGTTTGCAAAACATGACAAAGTTAGCGTACGTGCGCGCGGGGGAAAAACCTCAGAGCCAGTGGCCGTCTCGCTCGCTAGCTCGCTTGCGGTTGAAAGGTTAAAAAAGTAGGTCATTGAGAAACTCTTTTTCTCGCTGTTTTATCAAAGCGCCTAGCGAGATTAGACAAATTTCCTCGAGTGGCTTAGCCCTAATGCCACGTCGCGTGTGTCTCTCGCGTTGGGCGAAAATTGCTCTACCGTCCAAAGTGTATCGTTGCGCGGCTCTGGCACGGCGAAAAAATTTATACACCAGTTGTCTCTCTTTTACCACGTCTAATTGAAGGATTTATAAGCTCGTTTTGTACGCGACGGCTTCAGCGCTATCTAACAGGTGTGTTCTTTCACTAAATTTATTTCTGAAAGAATTTGAATATTTCGGGATCGTCGTCTAACGGACGGGAGGGAAGGGGGGGAAAAAGTGCCAATGTCGCGGCGAAATTGATATCAACGGCTCCGCGAGCGAGAGAAACTTTTCGCGTTGGAATTTTGATATTTTTAGACAAATTAATCATCGGCTCCTCCTCCGCCTCGCGAATCTCCACTCGAAGCAGTCAATGATTGAACGCGATCGTGAATTGAATACGAATGCAAGCGAGTCCTTAGACGGAAGAAAGAAAAAAAGGCAAATCTAGCCGGACGAGAAACCGAGTGAGCCGGGGGGTAATAACAGTGGTGCGCATTGCTATTATACCGAGAATAGCTGAAATTTGTGAAGAATAAGAGAGAAGCCGAGTTTTCGATGGGCTCGCGAGCGGGCAATTATTGAGCGTGCACAGATAGCCGGGGCACTCAATTACGGGGCTAATGGCCAATTGCCGAAACATTTCGAGCAGCCCGAACTTTTTTCCCCCCGTCGTGTATACGTAGATCGGGTCGCGAGACCCAAATCCGCGGAGTCAAACAAGCGTGACCGGGTTCGGTTGTGGGTTCCTCAGACGCGTTACTAGCCGGTAGCCGAAGTTCGCAGAAGAGTCTGCCGGTGCGGGAGTAACGGATCGCATATATAGCACGAGCGTCGTCGTGCGGGCAAAGCCGAGCGCGTGCTGCGGTGGAGCGGGACGAGGAATTGATAACAAGACGATGAAGCACGGGCCGCTCAACGTGTAATGCTCTCGGGCAATGTATGGCTATTGATCCGGTCGATGTGCCTAGTTATGCCGGAGGCGGAGGGGACAGGGAGGGCGACTGGGGGAAAGGGGGAGGGGGAGGGGGAGCCCCCGCGATATCTATTTTATGGATGCAGGCGAGGAGCGACGTCGGCCGTCCCAATATTGCGTGTGTATATACGCTGGTGGAACAATGAGCGCCCTATCGAATTAGCACTGGTATTGCGAGGAGAGAAAAAAAAGTAAAAGGAAATGGAGTATAGTGAGAAATTGAGACGCACCTCGAGGTCGTCGTAGGTGCGGAAGGCGAGTATGGCGAAGCCGTCGATGATGTCCTCCTCGAAGATGGGCTCGGCGTCGAGGGGGTTGCTGGGGTGGGCCGGCTCCCTGGCGGGGGCGGGCTTCTTGCGGGGCCGGGGGGGCCTGGGCGGCCTGGGCGGCCGGGCGCCGACCTGGGCCGGGGCGTCGCGGGCCCTGGGCCGCTGCTTCGAGCCGGGCCGCTCGTCGTCCTCGCCCGAGTGGCTGTCGTCGTTGTTGGCCGAGCCGGACTGGGCCGGGCTGACGTGGCTGAGCTGGTGCTTGGCCTCGCGCTGCGCGGCGATGCGCTGGGCCCGCTCGCGGCGCCGGTTGCGCTGGCTCCGCTGCTTCGCGCTCTCGAGCTGCTCCATCGCGGAGGTGGAGGCGCGCGCTAGCCCCGGCTGCAGGTGGTGCTGCTGCTGCTGGTGCGGCTGCGGCTGCTGGAGGAGCTGGTGATGATGATGATGCTGCCGGAGGTGGAGCAGCTGGTGGTGCAGGTCGAGGGGCCCGTCGTCCGCGGCCGCGGGGGCCGCGCCATTGCTGCGCCCCTTGCTCAGCCGCTGCGGGGGCTGCTGGTGGGGCTGGTGCTGGTGGGGCTGGTGGGCCTGCTGCTCGGCCGTGCCACTGCTCGTCGTCGTCGTCGTCGTCGGCGCGCTCGACGCCGCCTCCTCCTCCTCGCGCCTCTTGCTCTTGTACACGACGTTGTACACAATTTTTACTTATCCCGAGGACACCAACACACCACCACCCACTCGCGCACCAACTCGAACTGGGTCTATGCTCGTCGTCCGGCTGCTGGTCGCACGGGGCCCGGGAGCCTACGCCGGGCTATCACTGATCAGCTGACGAGCCGACTGGCCGACGGGCTGGCACGCAGGCGCGCGGCCGGCCTCGGGACAGAGCACATGCACCGCTCCCCCGCTGCGGGAGGGGCTGCTAATTAGCACCGGCCTGTCGGCCTCATGCCCACAACTCGGACGCCGCCGCGAAACCCTGGGCCAACGCGCAGCGCCACCGGACGTCAGCAGGCTCGGAGCGGTGAGGCGCGATGTGCCTGTCCACCGAAAGCTGATGCTGCTGCTGCTGCTGCTACAGCTGCTCCTCGCCACATCGATCGCAGTCTCTGGCCTGCTTCTGCTGCTGCTGCTGCTGCTGCTGTTGATGTTGTTGCTCCTTCGTTTCGTCGCCTCACTCGTGCGTCAACACCTGCGAAACAACGAGATACAGTTAGACTCGTGTGGCACGTCGACGCAGCATCACGTGCCGATTGCTAATCGCGTATTTGGAAAAAAATCACGCGAGAACAATCGAGTCTCTCGGAGAGAAAGTCGCGACAAACGTCTGGCGTACAGGGGTGAAACGAAGCAATGATCGATTGCGTAGTTTGTGCTAGCTGTCCGATAAGCTGGATGGCGAAGAATAACCGTAGTGCCGGTGCGCCTATCGCTCGGTGGCGGCGGCGGCGGCGGCGGCGGCGGCTCATTGTTTACGAGTCATTCGGCGCGCGCTCGCGATTCGCATCTGACCCATTCACTCGGGCGCACCAGTTTAATGAGCCGTCGGTCGCGTTCGCGTTTTGGAGCACGAATACTCGGGGCCGAGCTGGGGCAGTGGCAGCGTCAAGTAAACACAAATAGAGGCTCGCGAATCGAGTATCGAGTCGAGGAGCGATAACGACGGAGCACTTAATCAGCGCGGCGCACGAGATTAGCTGGCGCGAGCAAGCCAGCGAGGAGCGAGCGAGCGAGCGAGCGAGATGCTGATCGGGAGGAGGGCCGCGCGATCGGTGCATCAGGGTCAGGCGGCGGTGGCGGCGGTGGCGGCGGCGGCGGCGGGTGACGTCAGGGCGTTGCGGCACTGGCTCGCGGACGACGACACATACACACGGCTACTCGGGGCCGCCCCCCCCTCGACTCGGGCGGCCGTTGGGACAAAAGGAAAGCTCGCTCGTTTTTATCGGGGGCCTCGCGAGGTTGCCGAGAGCAAGCGAGAGAGCGACAGAGAGAGAGAAAAAGAAGAAAGAGAGAGAAAGAGAGACGGAGGTGGTGCGCGCGCGAGCCGCGTGCACGTCGCTCTCGCCAAGGCTCGCACGTCAGCAGCGGCGGTGGCGACGCAGATGGAGCTGGGGCCTCGCGCTCGGCTGCACTTACTGCTGCGTCTCGTCGTTGCGGGGCTGGTGGTGTTCGGGCTGCGCCCGATCGCCTCTGCTCCTCGGGCCTGCGGCTAGACCCTGCGCCTGTGTATGCAGTGTGTGCGAGAGTGTGTGTGTGTGTGTGCGTGCGAGTGTGAGTGAGAGCGAGCTCGTGTGTGTGTGTGTGTGCGTGCGAGTGTCGGAATGGCGGCCGCTCGTCGGGCTGCGCGCGGCCAGCCGCCGGCGCTGCTCTGCTCGCAGCTCTGCGGTGTGGCGCGGACGGCGGCTGTGGAGCGTCGGGGCTGGCTGTCGGTTCCCCGGGGGGCACTGCGCGCACTGCGGGGCACACTGCGGGGCACAACCGGGCACAACGGGGCCACGGACACACTCACGGGACTGGCAGCCGCGAGCGGCGCAGGCAGCTACTGCTCTCTCTCCGCGCTCCGCTGCTTGCTGCTGCTCTCGCTCGCTCGCTGGCTCGCTGGCGCGCGCGCGGCCTGCCTCGAGCTTGAGCGGTGCAGCGCCCAGCCACAGCACTGAACAGAGAGAGCGCACAGCAGAACACGACTAGCGCCAGCAGCGCCAGCCAGCCAGCCAGCGGACGTTGCCGCGCGTGCTCGCACCGAGAACCCGAGTCGCGGCCGAAATGTGTATACCCCCCGAGCAAACACTGCAGCGCGCGCGCCCACTGTAGTACTGTACGCGCGGTCCGTGTTCCCCAAGCCAACCCGCAGAGCACGGCCGCACGCGCGCGCCACTCCGCGGCCCCTGTTGGCCCCTGTAGCGCGCGATAGCCCAGCCGCGCGCGGCTTCGGCTCTCTGGCTCTGCTTCGCTCTCACCCACACGTATGCTCGCACACGTCACGCACGCGCACACGCGCGAGCTCACACCGGCCCGACTCCTCCATTCTCATCGTCTCTCGACTCTCGAGTCGTCTCTCATCCTCGCGCAACCCAACGCAGCTGCTTCCCGCGATTCGCTCGAGAGGCGCTGCCGCGCCGCGCGACGCACGTCCGACGTCTGGCAACGCCGCCCAACGCTGCAGCTGTCGCCATCTCTCGGCCGCGCGGCCAACCCTCCGAGCCCGCGCTATTTCGAATACTGTGTCCCCCGGGCCCCGATTATATTCCCTCCTGCTTCCTTGTCATCATGTTTTTTGAGGGTCGAAAAACCGCTGCTAATTGAACCAACAGTAGGCTTTCTCAAAGTGGCTTTACGTGAAAAAGAATAATGAACAAATGAAGCTCAAACGAGCTTAATTTTCGTTCCCTAAGCAACAGTTGCTAGGGGTGTAGACAACAGTTGCTGTTGTCTACACCATGGAGTAATGAAGCTCCCGTGTCTTTTGCCGTAAACGAATAGACTTTAAACCGATTTCCTCTTCTCGTAGCAATAGCTGCTACAGGGATATGAACAACGGTTGCTATGGATATCAACAACAGTTGCTACAGGAAATAGCTTGTTGATTCTCGTCGATCTTCGTGAGAACAGTTGAGTGCCAATGAACATTTACGAAAAATCATATAGGGAACTTCCCAAAAACATCTTAACATAGCTTAGCTTAGCATATTTGCTAAGGAAACATATAACGAATTTTGCTGAAAATTAAACTCGGATTACATCTCTCCAGGACAAACCTGTGATTTCAGGAAGATCGGACGATTTCTTCGAGTTATATATACGGGTAGTCAGTCATAGCAACAAATTAACAATATTTATAGAACGTCCCCGGTGCTTTCTTGCATTTATTTATAAGTATATGCAAGAAAGCACCGGGGACGTTCTATGACAACTGTCTCATGGATATATAATCTTAAAATCTCATGGACATATTATTTTAAGATACTATTTCTTAAAATTTTATGCGACACTCGTAACATATTCAGCTTTCTTGTAGACTGAATAAGAAGTTTGCGCATTAAATCAACTATACTGAAGATAAATTGGTTTATTTTACCCTAACAGCTCACACTGTGTGAATTTTAACAAAAACATTTTCAGAACTTCTATAGAATTGTGCAAATGGGCCTCGTAATGTCGTGTACCATTACACCGTATAGGACCATCCATAATTCTGTACCGTTGGGGTGGCTTGGAAGCCAACAGTGTATGTCTAGCGTTCGTTAGAGCACACCTATAAAGTTCCTTATAAAGTTTATTCTATTACAGTAAAAAATGTTTTATAAAATATTTTTATGTCATTCAAAACAATCAATATATTATACAATCCATTTTACAATCAATTTTTTGAAAAGAAGAGTTTTTCCTACAATCCTTTAACAATACCTAGATATTTTCGTTTAGATTTTCACAACTCATTATTGAAGTGGATATCGAATTTTCGGAGCTGGGTAAGGTTTACCCGGTGTGGTCGCTATACAATTTTACTGAAGTGCGGGCTGTTAGGGATAATTGAGAGATCTGACGATCTGTTTTCATCATTCAAAAAAGATTTTCCCGTCAAAATCTTTACTAAGGTGTATCGCCCCAAGGGAGGAGAGCATCGTTGACACATGCAGACAGATACTTGACACCTTTAACGTTATCCCTGACGCGTACTTTGTGACACACTCATATAACCAGTCTCACTCGAAATATTTCACTTTTTCCTTCCAAGGTTGAAAGAGTTGTCCCATCCCACTTCCGTTGCAGATTCAGTTGATATTTGCCATCGAAATAAATTTACAACACACGCGATTGATTCTATATAGTATGGGATAGGAATTTTATCAATATCAAGAAATTAAATATTACAACAAGAAATTATTATTATTTCAGTATCTCGATCATTATATCATGCTTATATCATAGTTTCTTTGTTATAAAATTGATATTGTTTAGATACAAATTTCTGTTTTTGTTTTTTAAATTTTCACGAATACCAACCAACAGTAAAATTATTTCTGAAACTTTCTGGAAATCACCGGGAGAGAGAAATACCGTATATTCTAGTTGCACGTATTCTATTATGCTATTCAATCTCTATTATTTCCCCGCCACACAAGTGAAGAAAAAAAGTATGAAGTCGGGTTGGGGTTTCAATAATTGAAGGGTAAAAGTCACAATTAATTCTCTTGGAAATAGCGTTTAGACGATCAATAAATTCTAATTATAATACAAATCCACAAGTGTTCGCGGAAAATTCGCGATTGCCAACGTACCGGATTTTCAACCAGCAGTATAGTTAGTGAGTTCGTAACATCGTTCCAAGAGATGGCGTCAGGAGTAGCAAACGTTAATATACAACGAAGAATGAAGACAAATCTAATCTTATCCAGTCTCGCTCAAAATGTATCTTTGTGTTATCAGCTGGGAACGCGACTAAAAATAAATATTGTACAATTGTCACCTCTGCTGCAAATATAAGCTCAAGAGCAATAATTCTCCGAGAGAATTACCTCGCTCGCTTGTGTCGAGAAGTTACGGGAAATAATTCCTTTCTTCCCGTCGATCCTGGTTGCTTTTACAATAAATCCCTTTGAATGTTGCGCAAAAAAGAAAACTTCTCATTGAGAATAAATTCCAAACACTCTGAATGAGTATGGCTCCGCGGGTACATCGGCATTCGAGTTCATATGCGATTAAATTTAACATTCAGTCATTCCCATATTGAATCTGTCAAGTAATTCATATCAAGTTAATCGCAAATTTGTATCGGAGTCAGTTGAGTTCAATGAGCTTTTTTAACGGTATTACAAAAGTAAACGAGCACGAATCCATTGTGATGTCATGTTTGGGAGCTTTAAGAGTACCGTCCGCTATTAAAATTCATGACATTTAAATATCGAACAAGGCAGTACAATGAAGGTAGGTGAAGAGCATATTAAATTGATCGCAAATGTTAAAGACGTCGATAAATTTCAACAAAAGATTCCCTCGAGCAAATAGATACAAAAATTACGCGTGTGGTAATTTGTTAATGTATATGTGCACGCACTTGGCTTTCAGGTTCTACGTTTATTGATCATTTCTTTCGTAAGCATGAGATGATTCGTTATAATAAAACTAGAAGGGGACTATATACTATATATCGAATATCTCTGACAGATTTGCACGCCAGCTCCGGATTTTTTGTCTTTTCAATCTCCAGAGAAAACTCAACCGTTCGTGCAATGAATCTATTGATGGTTTTCATAACATTCATGACAAAGTGATGAAACCTCAAGAATCCATTCGCTCGCGTTTCAGGTTACAAAATTTAAGTCAATTAACTCCAGTCCACATTCGTGGTCGTGTAATACCGCCGTTAATGATAAATTCATCGTGTAATAATATCAGTATACATTTGAATCTCAACCTCCTTATCAATCATACGGGAGTTTGTTAGTTCACACATGCAATAATTATACCATCCGAAATTTTGTTTCACACAAATTTTGATTAACGTAATCGACTACATAATTTTTCACTAAAGCATGATCCAGGCTTTGACTAATGGGAAATATTCGATGCGTATTCCATTGAATCAGCTGAAAAAATAAATTTTATATTGGGGAGTCAAAAGTGCGCATACACAGATGTCAAAGCTTGCGTCCTTAATTTTTTTCAACGTGCCGATGTACTTCAAATGGGTGGATGGCGCTCAGTGCACCATTCAATCTTGCCGATGCTCCGCGCAATAATCGTCGAAAAATATTAATTCAACCATGATCTTGGTCGATGGAACTGAGCTTGATCATTATTATTCCGGGGAGAAGAAGAAAAAGCGCCAGTATAACAAGTGGATGACTCACTGCACAAATCGTCGAGGGAGCTTGGCGCGTTTGCGGCCGGACCAAAATCCACGTATATATATACCAGGGGAAAATATCGGCTCGCTCGGGTGCGGCAGCATACGAGTGCACCATACGCGGCTAAAGCTCACTGAGAGCGTCGAAAAAACTCGGCGGTGCAACTGCGTAAAAGTGTGTTAATAGAGCACTGCTCGGAGCAGCGTCGTCTTGCGCCGTACGTAATAAGAGCGCAGCAGCGCGCTGCAGTTCTCGCGAGAGCTGCTCTTGGGCAGTTCGCGGCGTGGGCCGCTCGCGCGCCAGCAGCAGCAGCAGCAGCAGCAGCGGCAGCAGCAGCCTACATCACGTCTTGGAGGACGGAAGGATTCCTTCGAGGTCGTTACCTTCTCCCGATGATCGCTTTATACGGCGGTGGCGGCGGCGGCGCGCACGCACGAGACGCGCACCCTATATACCGACCAGACCAGCTTTCTCCCCCTCCATCTCTCTCTCTCTCTCTCTCTCTCTCTTTCTCTTTTTATCTTGGATCAATTGGAATTGAAGACAAATGTTGGATAATTCGTATTTATTTGGATGAAATGACCTTTCAGTAATGAAATTTTCAAATCATGCTGTTGCGATTCCCACGCTCTCATGATGATTCTTTCAAATATTTGTACTGATCTGATAATGATCCTTGGGAAATTGCAACAGATCTCTGACTTGTTACAACTGCTCAGATGCAGATTGGTTCTGCTGAATCTATGATATTTATCTATGGTGAACAAATTTTCTCGTAGTTATCACCTTCGATTTTTGTGAAGATTTCGCGGGGAATGAAAAAAAGCAAGCAAATGAAGAAAAACAATAATTGATAATTCAATGAATTTCATCCGGTTGAATCCACAGAATAGCTCGCTGACAAATTTTCCAGTGAAACATTTTTTTTCTAATTTAGGCAACCTTGGAATCCTTATATACCACATTGTATTCACATCAACAACTTGATCCTACCATTTTTCGTTATATTGATAACTATAGTTAGAAATTGCCGTTTCTAGAGGTTACAAGTCTTAATGGGCGTCTTTTGTAATATACGGTTTGGCAATGAAGGAAATCGCTTATCTATACAGTTGATGATCCATCCAGTCTATTCTAGTTTTTCCGACTGCTTAGTCGTCGAATTTCAACGGTTGTGTAAAGTATATTGTGTGAAGCGTTGTTCGTTTTATCTTCAATTTAAGGTGTGGCACGGCTTTTGTTCCGTATATCGATCGTTTGTAATGGCTCTCGTAGGAAAACTGGCGATAAATCTATCTTGAAGTGACGAAAAAATCTATATCAACTTGTGTCTAATATTGGCAACGAGATAATTCACGAGAAACCAATAAGCAAAATCTAGTTCTTTTCTACCACTCTACTAGTATACAAAATACGAGATTTTTGCCAAGAAATTATACGAACCATCGTGTGAAATATCCACTAAGCTGAAGAACCCATTTGAAGAAATCATAGCTGCACTGAACGAACGGCTCACATTGAAATCTCTAGATAAATAAAATGCGATATGATGAGCTGTGATATATAGTTTTCTTTTCAAACTGCATTACTGGAAAACGATGTTCAAGTTCTGCTATACACAACTATAAGATAATTTTTTACGATGCTTGTGAAATTCTACCATACCGTTAGACTGTGCAATGCTCGTCATATTGTACATTCCACTGTATCGTAACTACCCACGAAGTGTGAATTGCCATTTGGTCACATTGACCTTGGCCCCGGAGCATAATTAGTTATCGATCGAGTCGATCAATCGATCTCTCCGCCTCTGGCGCATTGCCAGAGCTCGACCCACCTGAATTATCTCCTAATCGAGTCGCTTTTGAGATAAGACACAAGCCGCCACCGTTTGTTGTCCCCCCTGCGTGTCCGGCGCGTTTTAACGAGCCCGCGGTAACGAAGCCTTCGTTACCTCTTCCGACACGCACTTGTCCCCCGGCATATTGAGCCTGCAGATGCCACTTGTGTATTATTCAGTGCTTTGGATTCAAGCTCGTTTCTCCCGAGCTCGAGTCCCAACGGCAAGAGGGTAATCGCCGTGGTGCGCGGGCAAACCAACGCTCGGATAGCCGATGTATTTCACACGCATCCGCCGCTTGGGCACTTTAATGCATTTGATATCGTAAATTTTTAAACCTCTGGGTTCTATGTATTTTCAGTAATATCGCGTGTACCTTTGAAACACACGCGACAGATTCCCGCTTGGACTGTAAGAATCTTACTCCATTCAACCGAGATTATGAGATTTCAAAATCTAAATGGATATATCAAGATTTTTTTAATTCCCCTCTAAGAACACGCGACACTCTCGTTCATCCTAATCCATATTTATTCGAACTATTCCTCTCTTTCGCGCGCGTACTCCCCCGTCGCTCGTACGTATCCCCGACAATCAATCCAAAGAATGATGACTTTTATTCCCGAGCCCCATTCAATGCGAAATGGGACGTCTTATTTATTGAGAAAACAAGATTATCACCTTGATTAGATGCTTACACTTGACAGGCATTGATAATATCTCACTGTATGATTCCATATTGTTGCTTTTTTTTTCTCTCGGCGAATAAAGATCACGCACACTGTAAAATCGTGGATATGGTTTTTATAACCCGATATTTTTTCTCGAGCCGTTTAAGCTCTCTATGAGAAATTCAAATAAACTGCATAAAGTTGAATGGAGCTATGGGGGCATAAACGAATTTACAACAGCTATAAACACCATTAGGCGATTCTGAAAATGCACACTGGTTTGTGTGTCGGAACGAGTAATCAAGTTTTTTCTTTGTTGAGAAATCAAGCGTGGGTGCGATTCCGAGTGGGATAAAATTTAGCGGGGAGCTGGGGACGAAGGAAAAATATAAAGATACGATCGCGTCACAAACCGAGAGCCGGGCATTACAATTTCGTACGTTTTTAACGTGGTCCATAATGGACTGTGACGTTTACTACAAATTTATTCATTCAACAAAGCTGGACAAGAAGAGAACTCGAATCACCTTCGCAATGACAAGTGTAGGTTTTTTGGTATTTCTGATTCGATTCTCATCGATGGATAATTCTCATACCTGTTCGTCAATTTACAATCTTTATCGTGAAAAGAAAGCGATTCACTGACAAAGCATTGCTATCCAACTCGAAGAGATTCTCCTTCTCTCGAATCGCTTTGAAACGTGTAATTTTCAAAGACACATATCGCGCCACCCAAAAATGTACGAGGAAAAAAATGAAAAAAAAATCATACACATATCTCCACCGCGAGCCCGAAGCTATAAACATATACCATACGCGAGATATACTTTTCGAGTCGGCAACTGGGCAGATATATATTTGTGTGTATGTAATAGGCAGGTCGCGTTGTGATTAAACCTCATTGCTAATAAATTTACGCCGGTTCGGCCGGTGGCAACGTTCTCGTAAAACTTTTGCCCCCTGCTCTCCCGCTCGAGCGTGTGCTTATCGTAAAGCTCGCCGCGCGGGCTTTTCCAGCGTCTGGCACGTAAGTGAGCCCAGCCCATGATCCTTAAATTTTACGAACCCCGGCATTTCTCCGCGGCCAAGAGTCATTTTTAATGGTCGCGCCGAGCACAGCTGTTGCGCAACGCCGACCAAACTATCCGCGGCCGCTTCCGCGGAACTATACGTGTACACAAACACACTCTCGCACGTATCTAAATCCCTCATAACTCGCGCGCTAGCCCGAGCGACAGTTGTTCTGGGTCGGGCGTTCATATCGGGGTCGCGTGTGATTTACTCCGCGCGCCTCGGTGCTGTCCCGCGGCGCCGATATCCCCCGGATAACCCGGGGCCAGTCGCGGGGCAAAAAGCCAAAATGCCATATCGGGTGAAAGTGAATTTTTACTCTCGCTCGATCGAGCCGCTGCGGTGCGACTTTTGCCCAATTAGCCGCGAGCCCGAAAGATCGGGGGGCGAATCGAGTGCACCGCGGCCCGTGTGTGTGTGTGGCGAAAAAGAGAGAGCCCCTCTCGCCTGGCGCGCGCATTGAAATCGGCGAGTCGCGCTGGCGCGCGACCATTTATGGCGAGATTTCGATCGGACAGGTGGGCCTCTCGCGCGCGCGCACGCGAGCCCGACAGAGAAAGAGAAACGCCGCGCGCGCTATACGTGTACCCGTAAGTAAATATATGTATACACATCGCACACATATACAAGCGCGTGGTGTGGCCACCAGCGAGACACTCCCACCCGAGGCGCAGGCGATCCGCGACAGGCTGCGCAGCTGACCCGCTGACCGATTTTCACCTGCGCGCGCGCGCACGTGCATCCGACGCACCGATTATGCGTGCGAGTTCATCATCGCCGTGCGTCTGCTCTCGGCCGGCTCCGCGCGACTGTGTCGCGAGCTGAGGTGTTGCGGAGATTTTGATGTGGATTGTTGTGTATCTCGAAACACACCACCAATTCATCTTCGATTTTAACGATCCTGATGTCGAGATGATCAGAAGAATTCGGATGCAACGTCGAATTGAACCCATGATTCGTCAAGCCTACGAGCAACTGAATTACGTTTGAATATTGTTGCACGCAGGGGAAAAATAAAGTCCCAAACGGGAAATACGACATTTGATATGTCCACATCTCGGCTCCTATATACAATATGAAATAACGTGCATCAGTACAGGTACACTCTTGATCTCGGCTCAAGCTGTCTGACCGTGGAATATTGCGTAAAGAATATATTATCTCACAATCGGAGTTTCGAACGAAAAGACGTTTGAAGCTTTACATCTGTTCAGAATGGTCCCGGTCTCCCAAATAAGCAAAAGCACGAGCAATTCAAAGTGATGTTTGTTTGCGAAATTTCTGGTTAAATTTGTTGCGTCACCTACAGCCGTTGCAACGCTGTCTAGGTTGAAATTGTTTCGATAATTAACCAGCAATAAGAGCGGGTTAATTTAATTCACTTTCTTCTAATATCTTACGAGTGCATTGTTATACAAACTTCCACTATTACTCCAACCTAATCCACCAGTAGTTGCGTGTAACATCGCCTCTGTTAATCTTCGAAATCGCAAATTCACTCCGAAAATTCATCCAATCAGCTACGGCGGGTTAAAAGTAGTTTTTTGTATAAAAAATCTCCCTCTCCCCAGACGCTTGAAAAAGTTTCTCCGTAATTGTGGGAGTTAGCGCTTTATTTTCATGAAAATCATGAAACCCGTTGAGCTGCCAACACGCCCGTCCGGATCCAGTAAATATACAAGAAAAAGGTGTTGTCCAACACGGGAAAGGTTCATTTCGGGCTGTGAAACGAGAGACCCGAAGTATCGCGACGGTCGAGCGACACAAGGCACAAGGGTAAACAATATAAAACGATCGCTACGTTCGCGTGATCGGCAATCGGTTGGGTAAATTTTTCCCGCCTCACGCGTCAAAAGCACAAACGAGCACTTTGACTTTGACGCGTGCTGGGCTCTTCCCCACTGTATCTCGGCCGCGGGAAAGCCTATCGCGTGCGCGGCACTGCTCTTGTCAGGTACTTAACGCTTTATGGAAAGGCCGCGGGGTGATTATCGGTAATGTGCGCACGCGCTCGGAAGCCCGCGGCAGAAAAACAAAGACGCGGGCGCGCGCGCATGGCTGGGCGAGCGCGAGAACTCGCGCGAGAAGCGAGTGCATTAAGTTTCAAAACGATCACGCGCCCAGCCACGCATGTAGCGACACTTGCGCGCGAGCGCGGCTTTCGATATATCTCGAGTTGGTCGAGCGCGGTGGGGAGGAGAAAAAACAATGAGTATATCCGCGCAGGGTCTGATCGAGCGCGATCCCGTGAAGCGCGCGACCTGCCTCTGGATATAAGTGTCGGTGTTTTACTTGCTCCCCGGGAAAAAATGCGAGTGTCTTTTGTTTAATTTCCATCGACTCGGGCACGTTTCATCGTCAAACTTCATCCGTATGCTGTTTCAATCTATGTTGCGAATCTACGTTGCCAAATTCGTATGTATTCACTCGACCCACCGGTGTCTTCCTAACTCAAGTTACTTCAAACCAATTAATCCGTATATAATACGGTTGAATATCTTTTAACTAAAAGTTCGGATAGTACTATATTTCATATGCAGATGATACTGCGATTATTCTAATTGAAGACACTTGGAATGAAATTGAAGAGTTCTATGAATATTGGTACTCAAACGATGTAGCTTTGAAAATAACTGTATACATATAATATTTTGAAACTATTGTGATAGCGTTTCTAAAGATTAGTAAATTAATACAGATTAATTCAATACTTTAATTAGGGTTCAATATTACGAATATTTCAGGTGTATTGTTTTATTTCAATCTATGATGAGACGAACGATATATTGATATTGATTATGTATATGTCTAAATTTATGCTGTTAGATACATTACAGTTGATGTACTACGAATTTCTAGAAATTGTAAACAAAGGTTAATTTCTTCAATATAACTTCCTTGAACCTACGACAATTTGTTTTTTTTTTTTCATGATTGAATTATCATTATAATCAACTCAAAGAACTATACTAGAACTCGTATATTAACCCAACTAGGAAAAGAAGAGAAAAAAGCTCTGTCTGTCAAAAACACTGACAGTGATGAAACACAGTCACTTAGCAATAAAGGATATTCAAGGATCTAAATCTCACATCACCAGGCAATAAGTGAATTATTATATAAGAAAAGAATAAAAATTGGGCTCGACTCAATATTTGAGATATTAGTAATGTTAACATTATATCCAATATCATGTATAAAAAAAGAATTATAATAATTTGGTATTGAATTTTGGTTCAAGAACATTTTTTTCTCAGCTGCCAAACAGACTGCTTTGGGGTCAAGAAAATCTTCTAGTTATAATTTCAAAATGCTTCTTTTGCTCCAACCAAGTTTCGATTTTTACGAGTGTATACGCACTACAAATGAGTATACCTGTACTCGAGCGATTCACACATCGCTATATATACATATCGCGCGTCACCGGAGTCTCACCGAGCGGCAACCTCGCCCCTCTCTATATGTACACTCGCTCTGACGCGGCGGAGATCCGTGAAATCGGGAGGGGAAAAAAGGCGCGACAAGTCGTAAGGCCGCTGCGTGTGCCATATTTATCGCTGTCGCGCTTTTGCACTGCTGCAGCTCCTCTCTCTCTCTTTCTCTCTTTCTCTCTCGTCCCGAGAGCCAACAAAAAACATTGCGGCCTTTGCGAAACAAACCGGCTGCTGCTGCTGCTGCTGCTGCGTCGTGGCCGGCGCTTTAGTTATAATGGCGGATTTTCGGGCCCGTCCGGTTGGCGCTCGACGGCGGTACAGGGGACGGATTTACTCGGCCGCGGGAGGATTTAGCTGTTATTTGTCGTATCTCTCGGGCATCCTCTCTCGGAGCTCTCGCGATAATGGCTATTGGTTTCACTTCGTTTAAGGCCTGCTCTGCCGCTCTCCGCTTTCTGTCTCCCCCGTCACCTTGACGCTCGTTCCATTATCCTTGTACGTACATTTTTGGGGATGCTGGCGAAATCGCCGGGAATGAAAGAAAGAAAAAAGAAGAGAAAAAAAAAGTCGATCCACGCGAGAGAGCTCGCGTACTCCAATCCAATTCTGTCGGCGCTGGTAACGAGCGGCGATTCAACAGTCCTCGCGAGCGATGGTGTCAACAGGGCTGAATTTGACCGGACGAACTTGATCTATGATTTTGGAGCGAACGATATGCACCGTTGAACCCGCACGTCACGCTCATCCCCAGAACAGCAGTGCAGATTTCGTGTTGGGACACCGCGACCGAGAGGGACTTGGCGGGCGGTGTCGCTGTCTTGCCATACCCGTCTGCTTCCACTTGCAGCGCGGCGTACTCGCGCTTGTTCGCGGGGGACTGCTTGTGTGTCTGTGTGTGTATCGCTTGGGCCAAACGGAACGGAACGCACACGACTTTCTCCGGAGGGCGGGGTGGGGGTGGGGGAGTGTGAGTCGCGGCGGGGCTCCCTTCTAATGAGCTGCAATTTGAATAATCACTCTCGCTTTCGATGTTGCGCGCACGCGCGCGCGCGCAACAGCCGCTGGAAGTGCTGGCGCTCGCGCGTGCCCACCGATGTACGCGCGCTCGAGCTGTAGCATCGCACGTGTCTCCGTCGCTGTCTCCGTCGCGCGGGTGTACCTCGCGCGCATAACCAATTGTGCGTTGGTGTTGGTGTTGGTGTGTGTGTGCAGAGAGGCGCGCGAGCGCGGGATATATACCGATTGAGGCGTAGAGCTGGCTCGGCCGCGCGGTTGGTCATAGTTGGTTGGTTGCGGTCGGCCCCCACCGGGCCGCTGCCGCCTCCTCCTCCTCCTCCTCGTCGTCGTCCCGAGAGCTGTGTGTGGCTCGGCGCGCGCGCGCCGCGCTCGAGAGACTGGCGCTGGCGAGCGGCTGGAGCGCAGCTGCCGGCAGTAGTGGCCAAGTGATCCGGGCGTCAAGTGCGCGCGAGCTGCAGCGAGAGGCTGAGCGAGCGAGTGTGCAGTGTGCAGCTAGGCGCGAGCGGCTCGCCAGGTAAGCCCCCCAAGGGAAAGGTGAGCGGCTTAGGAATGCGCGAGAAGGACGAACCCGCGAGCCCGACGTTTTGCAACGAGCTGGCGGCGGCGGCGGCGGCGGCGGCCTCCTCTTCTCCTCCTGCTGCCGCTGCTTCTGCTGCCGCTGCTCAGCTGCGCCGCTCGCCGATAGCTCACGAAAAGCAACAGTGTGTGCGCGAACGCGACAGTGCGATGGTCCTCGGGGCCTTAACGGTACACCCACCGCTGCTCCTTCCTTCTCTCTCTCTCTCTCTCGCTCCATCTCAGTCTCTGTCCCCTGGAAGCCAGCGCGCGATTAGCGAAAGACCAACGAGCCGTTGATCCCGTTCAAGTGCGAGTGCGGGTGCGCGTGTGTGCGGGCCTGCGATAACCACCGAGCAGCGGCACGATTTGGTCGTTTTGACGCGCGAGACGAGCTCCTCCGCGACGGCACACCCACGGCCGAATCTGTATCGGGACTCGCGAGCTCGGGCTCCGCCAACACGTTCTCTCTCTCTCGCGGGCGCGCGCGCACACACACACGGATACAACACACTGGCCGCGAGCGCACATTGTGCTAGGATAGAGCGCGGCCAAGTTGCGCAGCAAGTGAAATTACGTAAGAGATTCCGAGCTGCAGCGGCAGCGGCAGCAGCAGCAGCCGCTTACTCTCCTTCTCTCGCAGCGCGCCGAGCCAGCTGCGCACGGGGGAGAGCGGATAGCTGGTGCAGCGCGAGCGAGTGGCTGACGGGGGGCCAGGAATCTGCCTTTTTTGCCCGCGGATGGAATGCAGCCGCTGCCGCCGCCACCACCGCCGCCGCGCTTAACGATTCCTCTCCCGATAGATCCAGAGGGTATATATATATATTTCCAGCAGCGCGGCTCAATGAGAAATTCAATCGGTCCAAGGACTCTGGATTTTCGCGGATGCGCTTCTTCAAATCGCCGACAAAAGTGTGACATACCCGCGGATCGATCATCCTTGCGCTTTTTCCTCCGTTTGCCCCCGCGAAATGCGAGTCGCGTATTTGCATTGCCGCGACGACACCGAGCGACACGCTCTGTATACTCCGACGAGTTTTTCCATTAGCCCCGCTCGAGACTCCTCCGCGGGCTTTTTGCTCCTCTCTCCCTCTCTTCCAACCGAGACCGAGAGAAAAATAGGCTCGCGCGCCGATGAGGACTCGTAAAAAGCTCGCTCGGCCCATTCGAGTGTGCGAATATGACTAAGCCCGGTCCGCTCATGAATATTCTTACCCGGTAACATACAGACACCCGTCCAACGCGCCCATAGAGACACGCGTGTATCACGCGGCTGGATTGGCTCGGGCGCGAAAAAAAATTAGGCGCGAACGATCGGTGTGTTTCGAGCGAGTGACTCAGCGGCGGCTCGTGCGATATCGTCGCGCGCGAGTCGAGTTGGATTGGGCACTCGCGCGTTGTTTTGATCCGCCCAGCGCGGAGCGCGAGTCATATATAGGCGTGCGCGCGGGCACACACGCGCTATCTCGAGGTTCGAGACTCGGTCCCGATTGAGCAAGCCGCCTGCACCGACGCAATTAGGCGCTTTCCGAGGCTGCAGGGCTCGAGCGACGCGCGCGCGCGCGCGAGACCGGCCGATGGGAAATTTTCACCGTCGGATGATTTCATTGTGGGAGCGGCGCGGCGTTGTTTGACTTAACGATTAGTATAGGTGTGTGTTCGTGTGCACGTATATATACTCCACCTGCGCGAGCTCGAGCTATAGCTGCCACGGAACGAGCGAGAGTTTCTAAAATGGCATTTTGTGCTATGGGCGCACGCGTATATATATACACACACCGGGCGCTCCATTCTCAAGCCGCGAGTTTCCTCGGCGCAAAACACAATAGCACGACTTTCTGAAGACCTGAATAACTAGTTAATGGAGCCGCGCACTTCCTATTGCGCCGCCGTTTTTTTCCTTCATTATCTGTGTACAGCCACACACACACGAGCAGGCATCCACGCGCTGTACCACGAGGAATATTAACAAATTAACTCGTATGAATAATTAAAGCGAGTGATCGCCTCGAGCGACGCGACTTTCCTGCAGCCTCCGAGTTGCCGCGTGCCGCAGTCGCGAGCCCGGGCGACGCGCATATATACGATGTATAGGAATGTTTGACCACCTCGGACGACGCTCGAGGCTCGAGTCATTTTTGCGAGCTGCACCTGCGGCTGAGAAAACTTTCATATTGCGCGTAGCCCACAACGATCCCCGATAACCTGCACACGTGGTCCGTTTGAAAATCGCACGACCCACGCGATCGATCCGCCAATCTCGAGATATGTGTATGTATATCCCAACGCGGCAGAGTCCGCCGGGCCAAAGATCAACGTCACGCGCATTAGCCGGTCGTTACGCCGCAGATCGCGAAGGTCTTCCGCAGCGCTGCGCCGATAAACAAGAGCCACGGGCGACGCCGCTATCGTAAAATCGGAGGAGGCACACGCGTCAGTCTGATCGTACGGCCCAATGGCCGAGCGGATGCGCGTGGGAATCGAATCGGCACGTGCGCGAGATCGAGCCGGGCTATCCGGCGGATAGATGCGGATGCCCGGCGATAGATTCGGCGGGTCCCCGTGTGCTAAGTACATACACGCGCCACGGCGCGAGAGAAACGGGAGAAAGTTCGGCGGTGTGTTGTACACTGGTCGCGATACCGATCCGCGCAACCGCATATCCACGGCAGCCTCGCGCGCGCGAGAGTATAATACACAACTTGACACGTTCGCGTGTGTATGGAAATGCGAAAAGTAAATTTCTCCGATTGGCGGATACGGAACTTCGATCCCGGGAAATCGGACGGAAAACGGGCGCGTCTCTTGTCGCGACCGGTATGCGTATGTTCTTTCGCGTTCTTTTCATCCGACTCCTCGGTCGTTCCTACGCTATACACTTCGGAGTGTGCTCGCGAAAGCGTGTTTTTTCATTGTCTCGTTGATTTGTAGAGAACAACGGACGTGTCCTTCGCACGGCAAACAATTGATTTCGCGGCATTCGAAATCGGAAGATATGCCTTGGAAACAGAAATTCTATTCGTGAATTGTCTTTGATCTATGAATGAAGAATCCAGCGCGACATTGCATTGTCATCGGGGGCCGCGAGCTGTAATCATATATGGTTCCACGCGTATTCAAATTGTTGCCGCACGAGTACCAGAATTATCGATTACAAAATTTTGCCCAGCCCACCGCGACGGATACGCAGAAAGGCAGACACGCGAACGGTTATAATCGAGAATAAAAGCGTATGATTACAACGATGAAAAAATCTTTGTCTCCCGGGGCCTCACTCCTTACAATGACGAATTGCAACCGGGCTCATCGCGAAACTCGTACACCCTATACGAAATCCTTATTATTCCATACGCGGTAGCTGAAGGAACGTTTCCATATGAATTGCTACGCATATACCCGGTGATCAATTTTCCGTTGAAATGCTCGTCGATTCCCCAACTCGTTCGTCATGAAAATTGAAGCGTACATCGAACGTTGCGTCGCTCCCATCGCTGTTCGAGGACGTCGCGAAGCCGCGAGAGACAGTACTTTGCAGTTGTAAATTGGAAATGTTTGCTCGTCGAAAAGGACATGCGAGGAGCATTTTGTCATCGCGAAAGACAAGCATCATGGGAATCGGTGTAAAGAATACAATCGCAAGATCGACGTGTGAATTCACGTATACGATAAACGTCGACGAGCGTATTGCCACGTTAGTACATGCGCGTCTGCGGAATGAGCCGGGATATGCGCTCATCGACCGATATTCGTGGCTCGGTACTTTTCACGAAATTCCGCCCACTATAGAGCGGCCACCCACTGGTGCTCGAGAGAGAGACAGACAGACAGACAGACAGAAAGATAGAGAGATAGAGAGCGAGGGAAGGAGAGAGCGAGAGCGCGCGAGTCCGAAAAGGGAAGAAGAATGGGCCGCTCGTTCGATTTCCATTGGAAATGGCCGCGTCCTTGGGGAGGTCACGTGGCTCAATGCGGGTCACGTGGTGCGAGTGGCCGCCGCTGGCCACCCACGAGACTTGAGACACGGGCGACTGCGAGCCCGAGCCCGAGAGCCGCGGCTATTTCACCTCTCTTTCTCTTTCTCGCGAGTTGTTGGCTGTTGGTCGGGGCCGCTCCTACCTGTTCTCTCTCTTTCTCTCTCTCGCTCGCTCGCTCACTCGTGAGCTCGCGCGCGCGCGCGAGCGTTTTTTATCGGCCGCCGAGCGAGAAGGAGCGTTATGACTTGATCCTCGCGCAGCGCTGCATCTCGTGGGTAGTGCCGCGGCCGCCGCGCCGCCACCACTGCTGTGTGATCGAGTGATTGCTTTTCAGCGCCGTAATGCGGCATCGCCCGTAAAGACCTGCTCTACGCGCTTTTAATGAATCGCCGCAGTCCTGAGAAAGAACGCCAACTTGTTCAGCTGCGCGGCTTTGCTAAAGCGCCGACGCGCGCACGCACACACACGCACACACGCGCGTACGCAGCCTTTTGTCGTCGAAGCGGCTGAGGATTTACTCGATTCATCAATCAACTCTCGAACGAAAATAATCAGCCGCGTTTCTCACTACCCTCGCGACCGATGCTGTATTCTCACGCGTGTTGGCCCGATTTTTCGATTCGCCAAGCCCGGCAATACTGATCTCAAATTAGCCCGACTCGATTCGACGGCTTGGGAAAAATATTCGATGGCTCGAGGGATCGTTCAATTGAGTCGCTCTTTGACAATCGTCCATGTAACTTCCTTGTTTCTCTTCGCACGTAAGTTTATTATACACTCGTACCTCTTCGGGAAGCCGATTATCGAGGGGGGTTTTTTTTCATCTCGAATCGAGTATTGCGTCGGTGTCATTGCAGTAAACAGCGTCGGGGGGACATTGGATGAAAAAAGCTCAATATTCAATTACGAATATCGATTTACGGTACGCGAGAGAAAGTACAAGTATGTATCTGCAATAGTATATCCCCGATGCGGCTATTACTCAACAGCAATTGTAGCTCTCTCGGTGATTATTTAGATATGAAATTTCAATTTAGTAAGTGGTTTATCCCGTTCGCTGGTGTATTTTATAGAGTTGCTTATCTCGCGCCGTCCGATAGTCGTTGTGTTCCCGGTGATACGACGAGGGGAAAAAAGGGTTGGGGGAGAGAGAGAGAGAAAAGAACGCAGCCAACTCGATATGCATCTCGAGATTCCTTATGCGAGAACGTAGATCGCAATAATTTTATCTTTATAGTCGCAACAACACCGTACATTCTCTCGCCTCAGCTGTTGCAAAAGCTCGTTCCGTCGAATAATCCCGGGGAATAAGGTATATACACACGCCCGTCTCGCGCGGCCTGCTCACCTGCGACGATTATCCACCTGCAGCACCAGCAGCGCTTCGGTTTACCGAGGCCGCGAGCATTTATCGCCTGCATATACATGTATCTATCCCGATCGTCGCCGTCGATTCGTCCGTGATTTTTCCGGCCCACGCCCTCACGCCTCGCGTGTACAGCCGAAAATTAATTCAAACTTTGGCGGCCGAACCGTCGAATTTGCGCAACGGCCGAGGGAACATTGGGCGGGTGACACGTTTGGGGCCGTGTCGCGCGCGTGGGATGTCGGTGATCGCAGCCGCGCGGCTATACGCGGTGTCAATCCCGAGCGAGCGGCAGCGCAATAATCGTGAGCCGAGCTCCCGCGGCGTGCGCGCATTTAAATCACCAGATCTGGGCGCCCGACCAATCTGATGCGGTGCCGCCGCCGCCGCGCATCTCTCTCGCTCTCGCGCGCAAGCACTGCTGCACCGCGCGAGAGTATATATACGCGACTCGTTTCCCCGAAGTCTCTTCTCTCTTTCTCCGTTTCGCTGCTGCTGCTGCAGAGCCGGGAAAAACCGGATCCTCGTCATATCGCTGGGTCGTCGTTCTAATTGTCATGTTTATTGTTATCGCCCGCGGGGTCTCGCGAGCGCTTCGTTTCTCTCCTCGCCGCTGCGCAGCCCACCCCCCGACGAGCCTCCTCGTTGTCGCGCGCTCGCGCCAGAGCGATTTATTCGGCAGAGGGCACGCAGCAGACACGTATACGTGTACAGCAGGGGCGATTTTATCGGCTCCGGCTCTTTGATTTTCGCGCGCGTGCTTTATTTTATTGCACGATTTTCATTAAGCCCTCACCGGGGGCGTCCCTCAGCTGCGCCCTGCGCTTTTTCTCCCCCGGCCCCCGTATATATATATATATACACGTGTGCCGCTCGGCGCGTGTTTACATTCGCGACGCTGCGCACACTCGCGCGCGCACACACGCGGGGCCGTGTGTGTTGAAATTCCGGTATTACACGATCTGAGCGCGCTGCGCCGCCGCCGCGGAGCCGATTGAGATCTTGGCCAACAGCGCGCGGCGGCGGCTCGGCGCGGGTATATAAGCGCGCTCGCGCGCGCGATCGTGACTTTTTTTCTCCCCCCCGGATCGCCGCTCTTCTCTTCCTCTCTCGGCTCGTTAATGAGGTGTAAATTATTTTTGCCCTCCTCCCGCGGCATTTTTACCATATGCTACATCCACACACCCGCGACTTTTTGCCGGCGTCCGAGGCATCGCGCACGCGCCTTTTTTGCCGCGGCATATAATTCGTATATATACACGGATAAAAGTTCCTTCTCTTCTCCGCTCTTTCTTTTTTTTATATTCCTCATAGCAATTTTTTACCCCTCGAATATCCGAGAGCTGCTCGAGCAAAAACATTTTACGTATTTCATTGACACGAGCTGCCCGCTCGAGCTCGCTCGCTTCTTAGTGAATAAACGGCTGGCGAGCGCGAAGTGGCGCATGAATATTCAGCGATCGATCTGCGCGCACTGATGCACCGATGCCATATATAAGCGGAGGAGAAGGAAAAAAACGAGAAAAAGTAATTAATCGACGTGTGGCGTTGAGAGCGAGAGCTGCGGAGACTCGCGCGCGCGGTAGAACCAGTTATGCCCACGTGAGAGAGTTTCGCGAGCTGCTGCTGCCGCTGCTGCTGCTGCTGCTGCTGCTGCGTTGCTGCTGATGGGAATTAACATTTTTCCTTCGTTCTCCGAGTAGGAACGCTCGATTCTCGGAATACACGATTTCAGACCTACATTCGTAGTTTTTTGCCAAGCGGGACAATTGAGGGTCGCTGTAATTCACACGCTCATTATAACACCCGGATAGCTCATCGTCCGCCCAAATCGAGTGCGAGAGGAAAAAACGCTCGTGTCCTGGGAGGTTTCGGAGCAAAAAAGCGTATTAAAACGAACAAAAAAAAGTTACGCGGCGCAGAATGAGCGAATCAAAACTCGAGCCAACAATGCCCTACACGCTCGCAATGACACACGTACGTGAGTGTGTGTCTGTGGATAAACACACATCCGAAATGTTATCGCGCGTCCCTATATATGTGTTACATTAAGTCAAAAGCGTGAAGCGAAGAGAGGAGAAAACACGTCTGCGCGATGTATTCGGATCGAGGGCCATTCTCATGCTAAGCCAAAAGTCTCACGCGCCGTATACATTAATCCCCGGCACAAAAAGCAGCAGCAGCGGCGGCGCACGGCCGAAAATTAGCACGGGTGAATCAGTTGCGCCTCGTCATTGTCGCGCGCCAGCGCCAACACGTATATGTATACACGTGTGCTCGTGTGTGTTCGTGTGTGTGTACAATATACAGATTCGTGCACGGAGGATCGGTTGCACTGCTCGCTGCAGCAGACGAGGAAGGAGAGATTGAGAGAGACGGAGAGAGAGAGAGAGAAAGATTATATGGCGATACGCTCGAGCGTGCATGTATACATGAGTTGCGCAAGCGGCTGCTCTCTCGAGCGCAAACACTGTGTAATGCGCGCGACTTGCGCTCGCGATGCAACCGCGACGCCACGTGTGCCCTTTTCGGGGATCCTCGTGCCGCGCCGCCACTGCCTCGCGTGCGATATAAATCCGAGCCCGCGAGATTCAGTGGAGCATCATCCGAACAAAAGAGCTCGACGGTGTAGCGTCATTTGAATTCCAGTTGATTTTTGAATTTTCGTCTTTGAGGCTCGATATACGTTGCAGCGAACGAGAGTCGGGAGTTTCCTCCTCTGGCTGAATTCAAATGCAGCTATACGCCGAGACAAAGTTGGAATAGTGCGTTTATTCGCGAGACCGTGTCGGCGACTGCGCGGGGGCCCACCGAGAGTTTTTCGAGCGAGCTCGTGTCGCCATTCAAATGAGCTACTCGGCCGTCGAAAATTCACAGCGCGCGCGCGCGGCGACGTTTCCAAATCGGGCCCCGTTCGAATTCCACGTTCGAGCCGATTTGGCGCGTGACTTTGGACTTTTTTGGCTCGCGAGGCTTTGTTCGCGGTCGTTAGAATCGCGTTACGCACCGATACAGTACGTTAGATCACGCGCGCGGCGCCGCGTTGCCTACATTCATAAGTGCGTACATGTACACACGCGCGGACTGTCCATTAGGTGTCGATCGCGAGTAAGTGCGCCATTCCCGCGCGGAGTGCGTATATATCGATCTGGATTATTATATACGCTCGCGGTGTACGTTATAACCGATCATATATGTACTGGCGCGCGCTCGCAGTGCTCTTTCCACGGCGCGCGCGCAACGACTTCATTTCTCATATTTTCCTCTTAGTGCGTGCGCCCGAGCGTATTGACTTGAATTAGCGTCTATATACAGAGTGGTGAAAGTGTTTCATGGCCGGGATGTATGAAATCATACGCGTCCATTAATATTTAATTTGTGTGCATTTCGTTGTGCGGCTTAACAGTTTATCGCGGCTTTATGAATCGGCCAGTATATACCAAATCGAAATTAAACGCGCACTTATTCTCACCAGCCGATTGCGCGCGCACCACCATTGGCTCACCATCCACCATGTACATCGACTTTTTTCCAGATGATTTTTTAAAATAAAAACCTAAATCTACTTGTTATGCAATACGATCAAGTTCAGATTTCACCGGGATACTCGGTCAATATACCATTCATACATGTACGAGATATCCGGGATATCGAAGCGTTGAAACCATCTCACATGATCGGTGACTCAAAGTTATTTCAGAAACTCGTAAGACATGATCGATCCAAACGGACGATCGGCAATTTCCGTTGAGCCTGCGTACTGCGTCATGTTACGAACAAAATCAACCGCAGGCACAAGAGAAATTATCGCACGTACGTTATTGTTGCTTTCGGCGTTACGGAGGGCTCCTGCCGTCTTCTGCAGCGGCGCGCGGGAAGCGCCGATATAAACTACTTTCTAATCATGTTAACAATGGGAGGATCTTGATTTGGCGTTGCGCGAGTATTAACACGCGTCGAGTATTTCCTCGCTCGTAAACACTGCTCCATATGATTTTTATACGTGTGAGTGTGTATATATGTTTACACGTGTGTGCGGGCGCGCGTGTGTGTGCATAAAAGTTCGCTAATGCAGTATCGTCGAAATGGGGGGGGGGGGGCGATTGGTCGGGGCTGTGAATTGTGCAACGAGCAGTTGCCGTACGATGACTCATTACGCCATTATGGGGTCCGGGGCTTAATACGCGCTTATCAATCTGCATGGTAATGAGCACGGCACGAGTATACGGGGTACATATATGTATATGCAGACACACGCGCGCAGGGATATTTACACGGAGAGCAAGCCCGTAACTCTTCGATTAATTGCCGATGCGTGTATAAAGGGCCGACGGGCGCGCACCGGCCAGATAGCATCACAATGTAAACGTCCCCCAGCTCTTCCTTTCAACGGGGCGCACGCGTCAAAACAAAAATTCCTCCCAGCTCAGCCACGCCGGGAGTATCTTAATAATCCGACCGATTAAAATCTCATCCGCGCGAGCGCATATATACATACGTATATGTAGATGTACGTCCGTCGGCTCTCCTCGTCACGCTACGAAGCGCACATCAGGCACACGCAGCTCAATCCCGACTCGCGCCCCGTCGGCGCATAGATCGATCCGAGCGGCTATATAGTATATATTTATAGGTATCGCATTATAGGTATGCACCTGTCAACAGCCGGTCATAGTCCGGCTATAGCGTTGTCGAATTATCGATATTTCTCCATTAGACATCTTTGTCCGATTGTCGTAGACTCGACACAAATGTGTCGATACATAGCAATTAAGCAACACGTGATGTATATAAATGATCTTCAGGAATGTTAATCGATATAATATCGTATGCGCTCTCGTGGTAAATACTGATTCGTGGATGGTACAATACGCTTCGTGCGACTAATTACGATCCATCGTTCTGAATAAACACACATTCTTACTCTGCATAAATCAACCGACTTTGCCGATTTCTCGTGGTAACAGATTTTATGTTTGACCATACAGGAAAATTAATTGGCTTTTGGGTGCACCTTCATGAGGGGCTTCTAACTCCAGTACTCTCTCTAAATTTTGACGGTATTCCCTTTGTTTTTTTAGTACTTCATGGTACCAAATTTGATGTCATTCGGCGTTTTTATATCGTCAGCATAAACATTGTGTTTCGATCTAGCTTGTGCTAACATGAGGAATAGCTCTTGGTTGAAATCGGCAAAAATAACGAGTGCTGCTTATCCATAGTCTGTGTCCAATCTCGCTGTAACTCATGATTACTCCAAATAGATAACATACATGTACAGTAATTGATTCCAACGTATCGATTCCCGAAAGATATAAGTATGCTTTTTTATACAACAAGTACGTACATCGTACGCGTATACCATGTACGTACGATCGGCATGAAATATCTGCGGAAAATCAAAATATTGGCTGACGTTAACGAGTGCAAATATGACGTATTTGGGTATATAGGTACGAAAAAACTAATTGCAAGCGCGCGAGTTGGAGCGTAATTGGATATAGCCAGGGACCCAAGTGTAAGGTGATCACCTTGCGAACCAAAGTATCTCATTGACGAGACGCTCGTAAATTTCTCGCGAAAAGCATAGCCGCGCGCGGCGAAAAGGATAGCCGCGGCGGCGGCGCAGCGCGTCATTACACGCGCATGAGGTCGAATAATGCGCTTGGGAAATCAATTAGCCGGGTCGGGGCGAGCCATTACGAGACTCGCGAGCGCGTGTTTCGCCAAAACTATTAAGCCGCACTGCAGCGCCGCGGAATATAATAATCTGCCCCTGCAGCCCAGCGCGACGAGCCGATCGCTGCTGGACGGACGGACGTGCGCGCGACCCGAGACGTATCGGCCGCGCATGACGTCACCTGCGCGTAACCTGCATGCGCGGCTCTCGAGCGCGGCCTTTTACAGGCGTAATTCCAGACCGCAAGGACGCTCCGCCGAACCTGCGCGCCGCTACTTACCGCCGCGCGGCCTTTTTTTTTCTTTTTCCTTTTTCTAGCCGCTATACAGTGCGCGGGCTCGGGGAAAAAAGCGCGGACGAAACGAGCTCGCGCCAGAGTCCTTGGCGCGCGCGTATTGTGTGTATAGGATTCGGCGCGACTGACTCACGCGCCGAGCGGCGCTGTTTTCGCCCCACCTCCCACTGCCCCTCGCACACCATTTGCCCAGCTCGATTAATACATTACACCGTTCCGTCCCGTAGCCGAAGCGTCGTCCGATCGCGATTTGTTCAATATATACCTTATAGAATCCCTTGGCTCAAACGTACATATAATACACGCGAGTCGTGAACGAGTCCGATAGGCATCTCTCTCGCGTGGTTAAACGTCTGTGCGCGCACGTGTGCAGCGTGTAGCGCTGGACGTTTTCGACTTTGAAACAACGCCGAGCGCGCGCAATTGAATAAAACAATCACGTCGCGCGCGCGCGAGAGACGAAGGCTGCGCCTCGATTCTCGAAGCGACACGAGCCTCGCTTATCTTCGGCGGCGATATTATTCGCCGCGGGCCGCAGACGCTCTTAAAAATACCCGGCGCTCGGCCTCATTTGGGATTTGAGCGAGCGAGCGACCGAGCCCGCGCATTGTCTCTTTTTTCCCTGCTCCTCCGACTCCGAGCATAGCCGCCTTGACACTTTTTTCATCTTTTACCTCCCGCCTGTCCCCGTGTATTCTCATCCCGCCAACTTTGCCCGACTAATCTTGCACTCGTGGAAAGAATGCGCGTGTCCCTCGATCCCTTTGTCGCGAATTTAGTCACCCGAATACAATTCATTTGGATATAGCGAGTCGCTCGTATCTCATTATATATTTGTCGCGTTGGGTATTACGCAAAGAGTCATACGCGATGAACGTACGTTATAGACGCGGCCCTCCGCATCCAGTGAGGTCTCAAATTCAATGCGAGAACACACGTTTTCGCGCGTGAATGAATTGAAAAGTCACTCGGGGGTGGCAGTACCTTATATATGCTGTATGTCGGTTTTATCGTATGACGCGCGTGTCTCGTCCCATTCGCTGCGTACGTCGAAGAGCCCTCGCGTTATTTTCGACTGTCTGATGTACGCCGAGCTCGAGGCAGCTCTGCGATAAGCACACATGGGCCGCGGCTGTCTCTCGGCTCTTATGAACAATGTAAATAAATAAAGCATCGTTCGGTTTTTCCATGTGCTCTCGGTGTCTGTAGCTTGTAGCTCGAGCTTAGGTGGAGCGTGCGCGCGCGAGGAAAGGCAGCCGGTCACTTTCCTTTTTCAATCTTCTAATTGGCTCACATTGTTTTCCCGCGGACGATTTTGCGCCGCGCGCTTTTTTCCCCGTGCCGGTCCGCCTAAGCCCCGGGAGCTGCTGCCCTCTGCCTAGGAGCTATATGGGCTTGTTTCGTACACGGGTTTTACGCGGTTTTTAAAGTGGCCACTCGCGAAAGCATTCCGCTGTTCTGACCGCGTCGCGTTTCACGGTGCTTTCACAGTGGTAATATTTCCAATGTCCTGATACATACCCAGTGGCTGCAGTGGAGTCGGACTGAATAAAACTTGGGCTGAACTGAGTCCGAGACTTCCGCACTATTTTGAGTATGTAAAAGCGGGTGCGGCCCGGATATCAAGGTTTGTGGCCGACGCGCGCGAGTTACGTTCAGCGGCACGAAATCCAGCATTCGAATTCTTTTACATACTCAGAATAGTGCGGGAGTCTCGGACTCAGTTCAGCCCAAGTTTTATTCAGTCCAATTCCACTGTAGCCACTGTGCATGTATCAGGGCATTGGCAATATTACCACTGTGAAAGCACTGTCACTTTTTTTCTCTCTCGTACGTAACGCGAGTTACAACGAACGCGACGTACGCTACGAACTCATCCGTTACGTATGTGTTTGTGGGTACGTAATTCGAGTCCCCGAAACAGTTTGTTCATCGGCCGTGGCGTTTCCACCGCTCGGTCTGGTCGCGAAAAGGATGAGTAAGAGAGAGAGTCACTGCCGAGGGTATATACATCTTATCTCAATTACGGAATGGGGCATGCGTGTATACGTATGTACACACAGGGAGCGTCGGTTGTCTGCCCTTGCTCGGCCGGCCGACAAATCGATCTGCGAGCTCGAGCGCGGAGAGAACAACGGAACGGGCGAATAAAGAGGCTCGAGCTAACAATTTCGTCTGCGCGAGCGAGCGAGCGAGCGAGCGAGGGAGGGCGAGCGCGGCGTTACATATCGCGGGCCGCTCGTAAAGCTGGCCCCGACCGTAGGATAGAGAGGCAAAAGAAATTCATACGTCCGTGATGCCCGATCGGACCGCGCGATTACGTACTCGGCGCGCGCGCGCACACACACGCGGTGCAGTCTATATATATATATATGTATATGTATAGGAGCCGCGGCGGTTGCAGCGTTTCCTTAAAAGAGATTTTTCTCGCTTGTAGGTCAGGAAGCAAGATGAATCTGCGGGGAATGGCGTGACTCAGGTCGGGGCCCCACGATGGAGGTGATCTCGACGCGTCGATACGAGGCCCGGCCTCCGGCCGATTCTCATGCTTCTATTCTAGTGAGTACCAGCTTTTCTCACCAAACTACAGCCCCGGACCCCCCGATCGAGACTCTTTCGACGGATCGCCCGAGCTTCGAGCCCAGGCCGATACGAGACACATACCCCCCCCCCTCGTATACCATATACCACTTTTTTCATATCGGATCAGCTCACTCGGCTCTTTTGTTACAGGTCGATCCAGCCAAGTCCGTTGCCACTGTTAAAGAAGGTAAAAATGAACGCTCGCGCATTCCACGTGCCCTGCACCCAAAGCTGCGTAGAGTTTCGAGTATACGGTTTATCAAGGTCAACGCGCCAAGTGCGTCGGACGTATACTCGAGTGCGCGGTCGGGATGTTCTACTTCGTCATCGTATCATGCCCGACGCAGTATCCCCTTCTCGAAGTTTCAACCGGAGGAGCGGATACATTATACTCTCGCTTGAGATACGAAAAATCAATAGCTATATACGCCAGTTATTACCGGGGCTCCTACTAAAATCACCGATACCATTGTCTCGGATGAATTATTGCTCCCTCGCGGGATAGTTTATCGAGGAAATCTCAATTATTTTACTCTAGCTCTTGCCCACAATCAGATGCGCACTTTTAGAATATATCCCACCAGAAGAGTAGTATAATCAACGCGGATAAACTAGTTTTTAGCAGTCCACTTCTCGGCGAGAGATCTAATCTTAATAATACGTCTGGGACTTTACATACAAGGAGGCTTTCCTCAATATATTATATACACGTTAGCGACCGGCCGCGGATACGAAATTTTCAGATATCAAGCTCCAAAGCTCGCTGTTCGACGCGCGGCATTAGCACAACGAGCATTCACTCCAACAGGGTAATCGATAATTTATGCAAAGAGATTTTTTTCTCGGGCAAAAAATCATAAAAAATGCGCGAATCGACGAGAATAACGAAATAAAACGGATGAACATTTAAACAACGCTGGATAGGCATCTAAAGTGGCGTACTTTATTTTGTAAACATTTTTTACACCATAAATTTGAAAATAGTAAGAAAGCAATATTTATTAGTGAAAAATGCAAAACTGTTGTGCAATTTCTACTTTTTGAAATTTATAGCTCACGTCCTCGGAAATGTCACGCTGACACTTTCCAATTGTCAAAGAAACACAAAAAATCGAGAGAGCCAGGTTGAATGCGTTTGCGATGCGGCTCGGTCGAGATCGTGCGGGGTAACAACTATAGGCTCTCCGGGGAAAAAAGTCTGCCGAAGCCGAGAGTATCGGAGTAATACAGGATATAAGCTCGGGCAGATTAGCTTTATCCAGGTGGGGTGGGGGGGGGGCGGTCGGAACAAAGGGTACAGATCAGCTCGGGCGAGCGAGCGAGCGAGCTCGGCAGAGTGTATATGGGCAATTCTCTGTGGGATCGAACATGAAAAAATTTGATTTGGCTCAAAATTTTTTTGTAAGTTCTAGGGCATCAAGCCGATTTCCCAGAATTTTTTTAGATTTTTTCGAGCACTTTAACCCCCTTTAATAAATAGGCAAAGTTGCTGATTTTGCTGTTTTTGCATTTTCAGAGGCATTTTCAACCTTAATTTACACCCTGAAAATGACCTCTGAGGCAAAAAATGAATGGGACACTTTTTCCTGCAAATTGCATGAATTTTATAGAAAAATTATCTCCAAGGTCATTGGAGCACATTAAGTACTCCACATTACCAATTGGAGCCTCTATTTTTGAACCCTGGGAGTTCGCTCGTCAAGCCCCACACCACATGGGTACTAAAAGTTGTCCCAACTCATACCACATACAGCCTATATAGTGAAAAAATGGGCCTGGACTCTGGAAGCTCCCAAAAAATTAATATATTAACTAAAATAGGGGTAAAAACAGGCTAAAATGACAATTCAAGGGGAGCCTTGTACCGCCAACACTTCCAATTTTTGCAAACACTTGTCTATGGTATTATTACAATTATCCACTGTAAAAACTCACATTCTATCATACTAATACATATCCTGAGTTGTCAATATCATATTTATATAGATCAAGCATTATTATACTACTTGACGCCACCTCACTCTCAGTAGTTACATGTATTGATGGTCAATATATTGGCTCTATTGTGTTAAAATGTACAAGAAACTACTAATAAAGTACATTGTCATGAATTGCATTCACTCGATAAGAAAGATTAATCCAGAAAGTTAATTGTAAGCTGTGCATTACACGTACACCTTATAACACACTAGGCAGTGCATAGATATCATATGATTTTTTTAATATCAACAAGAAAATGTTGAAGTTCACTAAACATGGGTAATATTCATGAACGTGGGACTCATGAAATCCACTCATATTGTATAAACTGCATAGCTAAGGTCCAAGCAGCTATCGCCGGATGGGCTCAAACTACAACCTCAAGTTATTTACTCATGGAATTAGCTAATGTGAATCAATCCACTTGAGAGTATGATCACTAAATGCGCAATTTGATAAGGAGTTCAAATATATATAGTTTGCCTGTCCAGAAATGAGTTTGGAGCTTCCAAAGTAGCTTTGCATGTCTAAAAGTCTATGGTCGGTAACCTAACCTTTGCCATACATGGGTCATATATATCTCCAGTATAGGCAAGTATAACGTTCACAAAGTGGTTTATAAAGTCATTTAAACACAGGCAAACTATATATATTTGAATTCCTTATCAAATTGCGCATCTAGTGATCATACTCTCAAGTGGATTGATTTACATTAGGTAATACCATGAGTAAATAACTTGAGGTTGTAGTTTGAGCCCATCCGGCGATAGCTGCTTGCACCTTAGCTATGCAGTTTATACAATATGAGTGGATTTCATGAGTCCAATATTCATGAATATTACCCATGTTTAGTGAACTTCAACATTTTCTTGTTGATATTAATAAAATCATATGATATCTATGCACTGCCTAGTGTGCTATAAGGTGTACGTGTAATGCACAGCTTACAATTAACTTTTTGAATTAATCTTTCTTATCGAGTGAATGCAATTCATGACAATGTACTTTATTAGTAGTTTCTTGTACATTTTAACACAATAGAGACAATATATTGACCATCAATACATGTAACTACTGAAAGTTAGGTGGCGTCAAGTAGTATAGTAATGCTTGATCTATATAAATATGATATTGACAACTCAGGATATGTATTAGTATGATAGAATGTGAGTTTTTACAGTGGATAATTGTAATAATACCACAGACAAGTGTTTGCAAAAATTGGAAGTGTTGGCGGTACAAGGCTCCCCTTGAATTGTCATTTTAGCCTGTTTTTACCCCTATTTTAGTTAATATATTAATTTTTTGGGAGCTTCCAAAGTCCAGGCCCATTTTTTCACTATATAGGCTGTATGTGGTATGAGTTGGGACAACTTTTAGTACCCATGTGGTGTGGGGCTTGACGAGCGAACTCCCAGGGTTCAAAAATAGAGGCTCTAATTGGTAATGTGGAGTACTTAATGTGCTCCAATGACCTTGGAGATAATTTTTCTATAAAATTCAGGCAATTTGCAGGAAAAAGTGTCCCATTCATTTTTTGCCTCAGAGGTCATTTTCAGGGTGTAAATTAAGGTTGAAAATGCCTCTGAAAATGCAAAAACAGCAAAATCAGCAACTTTGCCTATTTATTAAAGGGGGTTAAAGTGCTCGAAAAAATCTAAAAAAATTCTGGGAAATCGGCTTGATGCCCTAGAACTTACAAAAAAATTTTGAGCCAAATCAAATTTTTTCATGTTCGATCCCACAGAGAATTGCCCATATATAGTGTCGGTCGGTGGGGGATTTTTCGTAACTAAATGGGCTGCGGCTCTCTCGTGTCGTTTGCAGAGGAATGGGAAACCAGGAAGAAGAAGGAGATCACGACGACGCGCCAGATCGAGACCCGCGTCAAGCGTCAAGTCGTCCTCGAGGACGGTGAAGTCGTCGTCGACTCCGGGCCCCTCGTCACGACCAACACGACGGAAGACGTCGAGCAGCAGGAGCACACTACGCAGGAGGTTCGTATATACCTCTTTATATAATATCCTCTTCTTTACTCTCCTCCGCCTGCACTTTTTACATCCCTCGCGCGGCGCGCCGCGCGCACACAAAAAAAACGCTACGATCGCCGCCGCCGGGCACGTTAATCGATCCCGAATCGCATCAACGCCCCACTGGCCCGCTTTCCAAGCCTCCTTTCTGCGCTGGCACCGCCTTTTTTACCTCCCCCCTCCCCTTCCGGTGAATAAGGAATTATGTTTTGGGAGACGCGCGATTGCCCATGCACCGTGTGCGTGCGTGTGTGTGTGTTCCGTGGGATTTTGTTTTTGGCCGTTGAACTTTGGACGGCCGCGAAATGGCCTCTATATACGACACAACGAAACTTTCCAACTTGACTTGTTTGCCCGCGACAACGACAAATAAAAAAGTGTGTTGTATGTTTATACACTGCGTGCGCACACACACACTCTGCTTCCACGTAAAAGGCGCAGCAGCGTCGCAGCATAAAAATCAAATTGGCCGCAATGATATTAGCGTGCATATATAGGCGGCCGCGGCCAGTTATGCGCCCATAATGAATGAGTCTATTCATAAAACATTCAAATGGCTCTTTGTGTGAGCGCGAGCGCGAGCGCGCGCGGCCCCGTGTGTAGGCAATATCTGCCCCCACCCTCGGCCAAACGTCCGCGGGATCTATTCGGCTCCGTATGTACGTATATGCAATGATTAGAGCCGCGGAGCTCGAGGGGGAGATAAGGATCTGTCGTAGATTATATGCGCGCACATTGCCATATCAATAGAATATCGCATAGAATGCGACCCTCCGAATAGCAAACACGTATAACGTGACCGATATATATGTTCATATACGTATACATGTATTGCAGAGACGAACGAGCGGCGACGAGCCGAAGAAGGTCGAGTGGCCGGCCGCGAAAAACGGCCCCGTCGTACAGAAGGAGCTGAACGAGACGATCGTGAAGAGCCGCGAGGAGATCGAGGAGCTGCTCGAGACGGAGGATCGCCAGCACCTCGGAGACATCAGCGACGAGGTCAGTACCCAATATCGACTCCCGATATTCGCTTTCCCGTATACGTACATATACCCACAAAGAATCCAGCGACATACATATGGAGAGCTATGGACGATACATTAGGATTAGTAATTACAGAAAACATCATGCGGGTAATAATTTTCTCTTGCGCGTTGGATTTGGTGTCGGCACAGTATACATGTATACATAGCTACGCGGCCGCAGCCCGTTGCCAAGTGGACGGGGGAAAATAACACGCGTCAGGCCGCGTACTTTCTTAGCCTCTGGTGGACGGGCTGTATTATACGCGGCGAACGTCAAAAATGTCCAGAGAAATCGCGGAATAATACGCGAGCGGATAAGGCATAGTTTCGCAAGGCTGGCGCGTTTGATCGGAAGTGTATTTACCCGGGCTCCTCACCTGCAATCCAGCGCGAAGCGCGCACATCGACAAAGTACACCGAAACATGTACATACACAGCCGCGGGAGAGATTTGGTTCGCGGGCGATCGATGCAACAGGTTGCTCGAGTATATGTACATAACGGCCGTCACGAGATTCGTTGGGCAACCGACGAGTCCCGACAAGTGGTAACAGACGCGACTATACAGACGCGCGCGCGAGACTATTTACGCGGTGAATATACACTCACAGACAGACGGACAGACACACATATACATGCATTTATGCAGATGTGCGCATTCCGTTCCCATGCCGTTCGGCATACTTCTCGCGCGCGCGCGCCCGCGGACTTTGAAAGGCAGTGGGGGGGATCCCGAGTTTTGCTCGCGAGATATCGGCTCATTCGTGTCGAACGTCTCATTTTTGTCGCGCCCTAGGCCGCCGCGGGCCGAGCGTGCAACGCGATCCCCTGGGGGGATGCCTCTTACCGCGCGTCTACTGTGCTGCAGCGATTGATCACGGGAGACAGCCGCGCGCGCGCACACGCATATTTATCTTGACGAGAGCCGTTCCGAACGTATTTACCTCGGTTTCCCCCGTGGTCCACGCGCGGAATTCCTAACAAACTCGCGTTACATAATTGTTTTCGCCGATTGTTCGCCGAACGATTATCATACCGTGAAAGAGAGAGAGAGAGAGGGACAGGAACTTTTTCCTCCCTCCCCCCGGGGGCTCGGTCAACGGTTCGACCGGCAATTCCTCGTGTTTATTACACTGGCTCGATCGTTCCTAGGAACTCGAGGGTATGCAACAATACGCCGAAAGAGACGCGAGCGCGTCATGGATATATGTATATTGTGCACAATTGGGACCGATTATCATAACCGTTACAGATCGATCGAGATGTGAATAAACTGTTTCTCCGCTTGTACATCGAGGAGGCTTCATTGGCGGTGGCCCGATTCGCTATATATACGTGTACACGTGTGTATGTGTGTTTCCTGAAAGCCGCGCGGTATAACTGCTCGTCGGGGGGGGGGGCTTTTTTCCCTCCACCTCCTCCTCGTCGCGCAGCCTTGACAAAAACAGCGGGTCACGAGTCACGAGTTGAATGTCGAAATTCATCGATAAATATTTATCGAGTATGGGCCGATGGGGGGCGGAGAAAAAAAAAATCTGTGTCATTGGTCGCGCTGGGCGAGGGGAAGAGCGCAAAAAGAGACGCGACCCCAAACCAGCGGACGTTACAGACACACACACACATACGACGTATCGGCATAACTCGCGGCGCGGATGAGGCGAATTACGGTATATATGCACACAAGGGTCAGCCGGCTGTTGCACGAAAGCCCGGGAAATTATCCGCTCGGATCGATTGGGCTTGAATGGACGCGCGCGCGCGGCCGTATCGATTTTCAACTGGGTCCGATATCGTGTAGGAGCTGCCGCTCGCGCTGCAGTGTGGTGCGCCGGTGCAGCATCCGAGAGGCTCGTCCCGCGGGGCCGGCAAAGCTCACTCGGTCATTGTACGTATAAATGTGCGGACGTTTTACGACGCGCGCACGGACACTTCCATGTCGACGCGCAGTCTAACGAGTTCTCGGGGCGCGCGGACCCCGGCCACGACGAGCCGTATACACCTCCTCCTCTTTCTCCTCCCACTGGCCGCGCGCGCGCACTCCGAATTCCCAACGTCAGAGTGCGGTTTATGGAGCGTTACACGTCAAAAGCATTTTTCCCCCGTGGAACTGCGCCAGGGGAAAACTTCAAGACACACACACACATACACACTTGGCAAGACGTGTACTGCTCTTTGAAGTTCGGTATGCGCTCATCTTCACGCTCGGATACACCTCGTCGCTAGCTGATGTTTCCCCGGAATCATACTAATGGAATATCTCACTCGAGTGATATGCCTGCCCATCCGAATGAATGTCACCATCATCCAAATTCAATGTCGTTGTAGAGTCAGCTAGGATACTTTGAGGCAGTGCTTGATGATCACAATTTGTAACACGATCGCGAATCATCATCGGTATATAAATCTAATGTATCATGTGCAATCGAGCGTGAACTCCGGTACTCTATCAATCCATCAAATTTCACCCAGAAAAACGACCAATCACTCGCTGAATTCCTTACAGTGAAATCGTTAATTTTATATCTACAGTTTAAAATTCACTGCGATTATAGTCGTGATTGATTGTAGTTTCAGTAAACAATTCACTGCAGAAGTACAGTGAAAAACGTCTCACTGAAGCTCACAGTGAGATTTTCACTGTAGGGAAATCAAAGAAGGGCCTCGAACACATTGAAATTGTTGAAAAAAACCGATGGGACCAAGGTGTTCGGATGAGTATGAACAACGCGATCGCGACTCGACGTTGATAACACGTAGCTCGGAGCAGAATATGTCGAGCATGTTGGACGGGGCGAGGATCGAGCCTCGTCGCAACAGTCGTAGGGTATGGCTCGAGCCGCGATTCGCGCAGTTGGAATGGTCCGTGTAGCGGGTAGTATGCACCTGCGCGGCGGCACGTGTGGCTGATCTAGCCGGGCTCGCGCATCTGTGTCAGTGTTTGTGTGTGTGCGCGCGAGCGAGCTCGGAGGGATCTTATATATACGTGGCTCGGCGGGCTGCATCCTTCCATTGCGGCTCGCTCGCAACTCTATGTATATATACGTATCCGCGACTATCTGCCTTTCTCCGCGCGGCTCTCGCGCGCGCGCGCATACCTGCGCTCGGCGGCTCGCAGGGCTCCGCGGAGCTGCGAGCGGCGAACCAGCTCTCGAGAGCCGCCTTTCTCCTCGCGAGTTCGCCGCGCGGATCGGCCGTACACAGGCTCCCGCTTGCGCCCGCTTATCTCATCGCCCCTTTGTCTAAGCTACAACTCTGGCTGCTGCTGCTGCTGCTGCTGCACTTTCCGAGTCTCTCGCTCGCTACCCGCGACTATACCCTCCCCCCCTCCCCCTAGACGCCGACGCTGATCAACCCTCGCGCGCGCGCACCGGCCGCCTGTGTGTATGATATACCAAGCAGCAAGATCGACGGCTCGAAATTTCCCTCGGCAATCCCGGAATGTCGCGCGCCCGAGTATATGTAGGTACAATTCACACGGAGTCGCGCGCGTTTGAAGAGACAACTCGAGCTCTTGCGTTGAACAGATGAATCAACGTGGCTCGTCCGCTCGGGAGAGTGACAAAAAATACCTGGACTAGCCCCTCGCGGATGCACAGCATGGGAGAATGAGGATTTTTTGGCCCGCGAGCCCGATCGATTACGTCTGGAATGAGGGATATTCGTTGTAATCATATCAGCTCGCGTATCTATATCGAGCCTCCCGCCGATCCAACGTGCGAGCAGTACGCAGTATCGCGAGCCGGTGCTCCGGCGCGCGTCTCTTCCTTTAAAAAAGCGTATGTAACGAGCTGTTCTCTCCTGTGTGTGTGTGTGAACTGCGCACGTGCGGCCGCTTCTTCCGCATTTTAATTAGACGCCCGGCTTACGAAAGTCGCGGATGCTCCTCTCTCTCTTTCTCCCTCTCGCTGTTTCTCTCGGTTTCGCGAATTGTGCAGCGCGCCGGCGCATCCTTGAATTATGTGCACGAATCGGGTGTACGATTTCTAAACCGCTCGGGGAACGATATCGGCTACCGGCACGCGGCAATTAAACTCGAGCCAAGAGGAGACCGCGCGGCTGTGGGAGGCGGAAAAATAACCCGTGTACATGGATACACGCGCGATTCGGACACGTTGATCGCGGTGTATATACATATTACAAACACCCACTCGCGAGCCGCGTCTTTGGCCGGTGCGGCGGATAAAAACGCGCTGCTCCTCCTGCTCCTCCACCTCCTCGGGCTCATAGGAACGATTCTGGTACGTAGGAACTGGCGAGGAGACCCCGCCCAAAAGCAATAGCCGGCAAACGAACAACGGTTACGGCAATCAAAGCCGGCCCGATAGCCGTAGCCGCGCTCGGGCGCGTATTAATAAAACGCATCTGCGCGCGTGATTACACGCATTATAGCCGCGACCGACTCTGTACGCCCGCTCTCGTGTGTGCACCGGCACACGGACACGCGCCCGCCGACGCGCTCGCGCCAGCCAGCCAGCCAGTCAGCCAGCCAGCCTCTAATTTCGCGCGCGTGCACAGGTAAGCCAATCCTTATTTATTTGCCGAGTCCTTCGCGGCCGGCTCTGGTATCCCCCGGGGCTGCGCACGCGCACCTAAGGTCGTTCCGCTGCAGCTATCCGCGGGGATAAATAACGCGAGCTCGCGCGCGCCCACCGGCCGATATATACCGCTATGAGCGGCTACGTAAGCCTCCCCCTCCTCCTCCTCCTCCGCCGTCTTCCCCGGCCCGCCACACCGCCACAACCCGCTCGCGCGCGCTCATTCAAATCTCCGCGGCTAAACATCCGATCCGATTATGCCGTTTTCAACGTTGTATACAGCTCGCCTACCGGGGCCCCCCCGAGCTTCTAGTACCGTGTACACACACACACACACACACACACGTGGATTTTTCGAGAGGCTCTGCCGATATCGCGTGTAGGAGCGTGCTGCAGCCGCGGCGGATCGTGATTTCGCGCTGATTGGCGGCCCGAGCCGGAGCCGCGCGACGCGCCTAATTGAATAGTCAGGGATGGGCCGTGGGGTTTAGCGGGTAATGCCCGGGTATTACGCTGCGCGAGCCGAGCCTTTGAGCGGCCGCTCGCGGCCACTTTTTCGATCCAGTTCGATTTAGCGCGATCTCCCGAGCCCCGGCAGTTTGCGTGTTACTGGGTCGTGCAGTTCCTGCATCTCAATGCACGTGCCGCTCGTCAACTCACCCTCGATTCCACCACGTGTGTGTGTGTGTGTGTCTGTGAGCACGACTATATATATATACGTGTGTATACGTATGGGATAAAATTCACGATAGATCGGCCGTGCGCGCATTAGCCTCGAGTGACTAGAGAGGTGGCTATATAACTGCGCCCAGAAACGTGATACGCGCATTAGGGGATCGTCGCGCGATGCAACGTACGCGCGTGCCGCGACCGGCCCCTCCGGCCGGATACCCGCCGGTCTCGCCGCGTCTGTCTGTTACTACTGCGCGCGCGCGCGTCCCGCCGACTCGGCTCGCACGGCTAATCGATCCCGCGCCGTACATCGCATCTCTTCGAAAACTCGATCATGTGTCAGAAGCAACTCCGAACTCGTTCTGGATTGCCTTCTTGAAATTTCTTTCTCGATACCATCAATCTATGATATTTGGCCGATATCCCGAGTCAACTTAGGACCAAGAGGGCCTCACGCCCAACAAAAGTCAGTTCGATTCGATTGACGCTCGAAATTCGTAGTTTAACACACCCAACGACACAGCTCGCAGTCGGGGTTGGCAATCGTGCGGTTACTGGCGTTCGGTGCGTTGCGGGCTACCGCGCGAAGCGGTGGATCAAAGGACGTTGGGGCCGCGATTGCGCAACGCCAATCTATGACGTGCTACACAACAGCGCAGCGTGTTTCGGAGAGCACGCGAGACTCGATACGCGGCAGGAGTAAAAAGGATGCTTTGGTGGTTTCAGGTCGTCCTTGCGGCCCGGCTACCGGTGCTCTTTCACTCTGTCTCTCTCGCTCTCTCTCTCGCTCCCTTTCTTCCTCTCTTTTTCTTTCTCTCTCGCGCATTCCCGACCGGTGAGATTAAGCAGCGGCGGCGGCGGATCCGGCCGGAACAGGTATCGGCCAGTTTGCTCGCCGCCAGAGAGAAAGAGGCAGAGAGACGGAATGGAGCTGGGTAGGAGGAGGAGAAGGAGGAGGGCAGGGCGTGTGCCCCGCGGCGGGCCGAGCCTGCGCTGCAACAGCCAGCCCCGATAATCTTTCTCTCTCTCTCTCTCTCTTGCTCTCTCGCGATTCTTCGCGCTCCAGCACACTTTCTCTCTCTCTCTCTTCCTCTCTCTCCTGCCGCGGAGCAGAGCAAGAGAAGATGCTAAGCCGAGCGCCGGCTCAGTCGGACGGCGGGCTCCCAAGCCGCCGCAGCTCCAGCTCCGCGCACCTCTCTCCCCCGTGTCGCGCGGGCTCGCTCCGGCGCTCAGTGACGATTCCGCGGTGTGCTCATGTGTGCGCGACGAGCTCCCGAGCGAGTTCGGCTCCTGCGGCAGTGCAGCCTCGCGCTCGAGACCGAGTTGTGCGGGCGAACGTATCTCGCGAGCCGTCGAGGCTCTTTTGTTCGGATATGTACATCTCGCGGCGCTGATTTATGCCTGCCAATCAGAACTCGAGAGCTGAAACAATAGCCGACGCCGCCGCGGCCGCGGAGGACGAGCCAACGGGTTGCGAGATTTTGGCCGCCAAGGCATAACGCGCGAGCCGTTATATTCTATCTGTTTCTGGTGCGCTGTGCAACGATACGACGATGGCCAATCGACAAACGCCAGCCACGCGGATCCTGGTATAACATACGCGTGTGCGAACAGTCGCGAAAACAATTGTAGCTGCGAAGCATATACCAGCGCGGAACACGAGTACATAACAACGAGTGTGTTTGTGCGTGAGTGAGTGTATCCTAGGAATAATCGGCGGCATATACGTGTGAGATGGAGCACCGCAGTCGATCCGGTGTAGCTGATGCTGCTGCAGCAGAGCGGAGCTTTTGAATGTCGCGCGCGCGATCGCGGGATCGGCGGAACAATACCGCGAATGAAGAATATCCATCCGGGTGAAATTGTATAGCTGCCTCGTGAAATCCAAGTTCCACATCGGAACAGGGAAGAGAAAGGCTTATTAAGCCGGCTATTCGTTTGAGGTAAGAATAGCTCACAGCCCGGGTATAATAACTTGTTTTGTTACATGACAGCGCCAGCCCGAGCGCTGCGCAGATGTAACGTACGTGCGGGCGCGCGAGAACTCACTTGTTCGGATTACATAATTCGCGCGCGTGTGCACGCACGCGCGCACGCATTATAACCCCGTGCGTTTGTGGGTGTCTGCATACATATATATAGATAGATAGATAAAATGTTCGGAAACCGCAGGGCTCTCGCGCATCCCACACACACACAGACACACACGTTCACGTCTCGCGCTCCGGGTGAATTGTACGTGTGTCTGTGTATGTGTGTATGGGTATAGCTCGTGCCAGCGCGCAGTTGCCGCGGATATATATCGTGAGAGCCGCTCTGCTTTGCCGCTCTGATTTCGACATTATTGTGTGAAACGGGGTAAAACGCTGCTCGCTCGACTCTCGCGGCCGACCGAAGCGCACTTTTTTATATATACGTGTGTATACGTAACGGATAGGGTTTTTAACGATCCACACATAACGTATTCATATACGTTTAGCTCGTTTATCGAAAGTATATTCAACAATTACATCTGCATCGGGCCGGCGTCTGTTTATTAAGTACACACACACACACACACACACACCCACACAACAATGGGAGCCACAGTTGCTGCAAAAAGCGAAAGTAATTTCCAGTGTTCGGATATACGTCTATTAAACTTATCGCGTTTATCCATCTGCGCAGCCGCGTGTGTACTATCACTCGGTGAACCAGCCAATTTCGTATACACACTGTACACATATATACATATATCGATACTCAGTCGAGCTCGAGTCCAGCTGCTTTTCCCAGACGACGCGAGAGCTACTATTCAATTCACTCTGATCTCAAAACTTGGACACACAGACAGCGATACACACATACACACACAAGAGTTGTCGGAAGCGCTTTGTCACTCGGGCGGACATATATTACACACAGACACATACACGCTCGATTCGTTTCGCTCGTGCGCGCGAGTTTGTGAATGTCATGATCCCGAGCGCGAGGGAAAGTTGAAAAATGCCGCGGGGATCGTGCGAGAGCTAATGTGCCGATGTTCAGCCGCGGCGAGCCGTCCGATTATAATGTATAGCCTCGCGCGGGCGAGCGCCGCGCAGGTGTATACCGCTCGTGAACTCTGACCGCGTTTGTTTTTATAAACAACAACGCGCGGCTGCTGCTGCTGCTCCTGTGGTTTGCCAATTTTCGAGGTGATTAACGTGCATCGATAAAGGAACGAGGGCGAGATTGGACGAGGAGAATAAATAAAACGGCTCGCGCGCGCGCATCAGATAGTGGAAAACCTATACAGCGTGTATTCATATATATATTGTGTGTAGCCGGATGATAATTCAATGGCGATATGACGAAACGCCAACTGCGCGAGTAAGGCGTATTATTTAGCATGAGAAACTTGATGATTTCGATGCCGCGGCCAACTCGAGCCGCAGCCCCTGCCGTTATCTGAATACATTTCCCACGTGTACCGCGCTCAATCCTACAGACGGGAATATCATCGGGAAAAAGAGCGGAATAATCCGGCTCGATTTTTCGCAGTTGAGAATTTGTGCAAAGTAATATAAAGTATAAACCCCGGGTTATCGGACGGACCGACGATCACTACATTGTTTTTTTTTTTATCAGAAACAAAATAAATTGTTATGAATTTTCACGTGCCTTTTCATTTTGGCTTTCAAATCACTTAAAAATCACAGCTGAGAATATTTATTTTTCATCGAGATTAAATATGATGTTTCACATTAGAATCATTCATGCATTAAGCAAAAGCTGCTTGCCAATATGGCTGTTTACATAGTATTTCGGATACATACAATGAATTAGATAAATTAATGAGCGGGAAAATTTCTCGGAATCGTCGACTTGCTTAGGTCGTTCTTGGAATATTTTGCACAAAGTTACAGGTGTTCGAAGAAAGCGAAAAAGTTCAAGGGTCAATTTTATAAATTATTTATAAATTTATTTTATTTATTATTTATAAATTGGTGAATGTTATTTCTTAATAATTTTAAATTGTATGCTAATCGATTTGAAGGGAATTTCTTCGTCTGTCTGATCACATAGGCAGAAGTGAGATAATCATGCACGAACACAAACCTAGATGACATTTTATATTCATAGTGATTGCACTTTAGAGCGAGAGACAGTTTAGAAACTCATTTGACACGAGCTTTGACTCAGTGCACTGTAGACATGTCTGTATGATTGTCTGTCCATATGGAAATCGTCGTTTCCACTGTCTAATTATAATAATGTGTTCTTTTTCGATTATACTTGCCTGACGAGGCCAGCAAACCCACGCTGGCGGAACGTTGCATCTTTATGATTTGGATTTGCAGTTGGTTCTATTTTAATTCTTTCTCCACAAGGGATTGTCTCTCTACGATAGAAAATAACCGTATATATACGTATATATACGGGGGAAAAAATTTTGAATTGGCGTAGTAGTGAATTCTTTCACTGGTCTATCGTATTTGATACTTTAATTGTTTCGGGTATATACTGCGGATAATCGTTGGTTAGTTGCGACGCTCTACAATTGATTAGGGTAAAATTCGATGGGAATAAAATACGAAATACTAAGGATAAAGCGTATACACTCTCAAGCGTACAATTTAGCTGTAGTATTTTATTGCGAGAATACTTATGAAACGCATAGTATTTAATCCTCCGTCAAGCTTTTCGCCCGAGACAAGGACGTTATTTTCCTTTCACGATTCGCAAGCTATCGGACTGCCTTTGAAACGAGCGCGGGATGCGTATATACAGAGCTGACCGGATAAACTGTTGGTTGGCTAAGACTATATGAACAGAATGTATATATATGGGGCGAACGATTTTGGTAAAGGTGATTTTGATTGCAGGCGTACCTGCAGGCGGTGCGGAACAACCGGGGCGACCTGCGCGTGGCTCTGGCCGAGTCACAGCGCCAGCTGGCCGGGGACAAGGGCGGCTCGCCGGGGCCGCGCGTCCTCCAGCACACGACGAGGTCGAACAAGGTCGTCGACACGGAGAAGACCCTCGAGCGCAGCGAGCTCAAGCACACCGGCCAGATCGTCACCGAGAGGAAGACCACCGTAGAGCACGAGGAGGTCAGTACTTTCCCTTTTTACTCCGGCTCCCACACGTCGCTCCGGGCGCTGCGCCAGCCCATATACCAGCCGAGGGAGTGTCCGAGCGCGCGCGCGCGCCTATATACGCATCTATATACGCTCTGCTATGAATGCAAAAATTTCGGTTCGCTCTTATATTCGATCTCGGGCGATTTTTAATCTTGTACGTGCGCTTCGGTCCGACTCGAGCCTCCCGGAGCCTGGGAATCGAGCGTTTGCTTCACCGGCAATGGCTGCCATTGAAAATCGCTTGCCTTTGGAAAATCCCTGAGAGTTTGACGCTGCAACGAGTTTATGCGATCGTAAAGCCAACACCGGGAGACCCGGTAAACGATCGTGTTTATATCTTAATGGCGGTAGCTTTAAACATGCATTCGGGCTGTAATTTCGACAATGGCGAGCAACAATGTCGCGGACGGAAATGGCTCGTTATCGCGAGTGTACTATATACTTTTCAAAATTATCCCCTTCGACGCACGTGTTTACGCATTAATTTGAACGTAGTCCGGTGTCAAAACAAAAACGTGGAAGGAAAGAAACAAAAAAATTGCGCAAGCCTTCTTTTCAACGAATCACGTGGGAAAAGTTACGCATGCGGTGTGTGTGTGTGTGTGACATTGCATTCTAATTTCCAAATTATCGTTACCCGACGAGAAACTAAAGATCGCTCCGAAGTCGACAGAATGAATGTCGTCGTAAAGTATAATTCCTGTGAGAATATTCTTATCTAGATTGGAATCGCAGCCACGGAAAAGGCTGCGAGGCGAAACAAAAAAATAAAAGGCTAAACGAACTTTTCACGCTCGAGATATATGGGAAAAAAGGGGGAAGCATATGAAATTGGCAGTCGTCGCCGAGCCGGGGCACATACGCGCGCCAATGCTCGAACGGTAAATAAATTGAATTTGATATAGCCGTCCGTCAGAATAATCAATTTGAGTGAGCCGCGGTTAGAGGGATTTAGCGATCGGTCGCGGGCTTTTCACTTTTCCAAAATGATTAATGGCCCATCGAGCGATCAACAATCGCGCCGCTGTTCAGTTCGCGAGTGTATGTACAGTACTCGGCGCGTATATACACACACGCGAGTCGATGCCGACGAGGGAGATTTATCGGGCCGTTACGAGGGATGAGATTAATCAAACGAACGTAATTAGGCGACTTTCTAATGTCATTTTCCCCTTTTGTATATCGGCACACGCTCATATCTCGTCCGAACACGGCTCGCGTGTGTGCCGGCCGCTCGGCTCGAACGCCTAATGCGCGTAAATCACCGGCGCGGCTTTGTCAGTGTGTGTGTGTTTGCCGTTCGCGGGCGCGCTTTTAACCCAACGCAAAAATGCAGCCAATTGTTTGCATTTGGCTCGAGCTACAGCGCAAGCGCATATATCTATGTGTGTGTGTGTGCGGACGCGCATATAAGCAGCTCGACTCTACATGGCGTCACGCCCGCGTTGACTCAGTCGCGGGGAAAAATAAAATGTCTTCCCCGCTGGCGGTTGGACGCGCGCGGTGGAAAGCGCGGAGCGGCCGATTGTTGCGCGAGTCTGTATATGTATATATACACGGGCATAGCCAGGCGCGCGATATTGATGGGCTTTCCCATATTGCGCAAAGGCCGCGCAGCTGCCGGGCCGTCGGCGCAAATTGGCGTCTTCCTGTTTTCCCGCGCGGATCCTCATCGATTGATTGTTGCGCGCGCGCGCGCCAATGCTCGATTGCGCGAGAATGCAATAAGACGGGCGCGCTCGGCCGAAAGAATAATATAATCGTATATTTCACTATCGGTATGTAATATGTATATATACACGCGCGGCTCTCCCGCGGCCGAAGGATCGGCGCGTTTAATTGAACGCCATGTTAAAACAGCGTCCAATCAACTTGTCTAACAATTCACGCGCACGTATACACACACATACACTCGGCGCTGGCTAATGTTTCCATTTGACATTTTTACGCGCGCGGACCGCCGAATGGATGCTGTATGTACGCTACACCCGGCGTCGCAGGCTCCGCGTGTGTGCGATAGTGTGTGTGTGTGTGTGTGTGTGTGCCGAACATTATCTTACACGGCGTAACACACGCTCGAGACGATTTGGAGCTCGTTTTTCACCGGTGACCCAATGATAGGCTCTCATTAGTAAAATCAAGATAAGATCGGCGCGTACACTCGAGGTGCAGCGTGCGCGCGCGCGCGGCGGCCGTTGACAAATGCGCGCACGCGTGGAAGCGATTGGCCGGGGCCGCGGCCGCGCGAGTTTAAACCGCAAACTCGTCCCTCATTGCTCGCCGCGTCAAATTTATTATGTTAATTATCGTGCCGCTCGATATTCATCATCGAGTATCGGGCTCTCGGGGCTCGCGCGGAGCGCATTGGCAACAGGCAACGAGCACATCCCGGCCGCCGCGAGCTCGAGCCGCTGCGCGTATATATACTCTTTATTAAAAATTTCTGCGTAAGTGCTTTTCGATGTTGACGCCGCGGTACCCCTTTTTTCCTCCTCCTCCTCCTTCTTCTCCTCCTCCTCCTCCTCTTCTTCTTCTTCTCCCCCCGGCACGCAATACGCGCGCACACGGACGCGTGCGCGCATATACTGCACCTTGCGCGCGCGCGCGCACGCGGCAAATCCCCCCGGAGCGGGCTTTTTTCTCGTGTTGCTTTATAGCGGCATTAATGCAGAAATACGAGGCGCAAAGTAGCCGTGTGACAGAAAATACACGGCAATATACCCGCGGACCGCGCGCGCACGCGCGGAATTATCCCCACCCCCCCTCCGACTGATTACAATCCGTTCGAGTGGATTTAATGGAATCCCGGGGATTTTTCAATACGTCTCAGAGGAGCCGAGTCGATATGCCAGCGACGCACACGAGTCGTTTCGAAATTACTCTACGATCAATACGATCGCCCGAGAGTAAATTTAGGCCTTCCATCATGTATGTATAGCCACAATCGCGGCTGGCCGGAAGAATCGAACTCCGTAATTGCGGCTCCACGTGGCTCGCGAGTCTCAATCTAATGGGGTGTCGATGGACCGAAGTTTTTTGCTCGCTCAATTTTTCCAACGCTTTCAACGAGTCGCGAGGCCGAGAGGATCAAGGAGGGGCAAAAAAACACATGCCGAATTTTCCTGGGAACGATCGGGAGGAATTGAGCATAGTCGTATCTGTATGTAGAGTCAGTGAACCGACCATAAACAGAGTTTGGCACGAGAGGCTGTATTGGACAAGGCATAGCCATCGGCTGATAAAGTTTGGCGGGGCGGAAAAAAACGTGAATGAAAGGCATCGGCCGGTCGTAACAAAACTGTGGGCATTATCTGCTGCTCGAGGGCCGCCGGTGTTTTTTGCCCGGGTGGAAATAATTCTTGCAAACCAGTTCCTCTGTCGGACGAGAGAGAGAGGGAGAGAGAGATTGATCTCGGCGATAGCTGGGGTTGGTGGCGCGCGCGCGCCTAGCGTGTTTTTTTACCGGTATCCGGTAATTCGATGAAATCATCAATCGGCGAGGGACTGGTTTTGGGTATAGGCGAGTGCGTGAAATTGGGGGAGGGGAGGGACTCGATACAATGGTCACTCGCGCATCACATATACGGTAGCTTCTCGATTTGCTTTCGTTTCCTTCATGACTCTCGTTTCTCAACCTGGCGTTCTAATCAAAACAGACGCCGAAAATGCGAAATATTATTCCGCCGACGGGGGCTAATGAACCGAAGCGAGCGAGAGAGATATATTATTTTAGTTCAAAATGATATAATCCATCGGGAAATTTGCTAGGAATTAGTTAGATGGAGTTAGTTACGAGGATCGAGTTGCTTCATGTGGTTTGTCGCGCAGATAAAGGACGAGGAGGCGCCGGCGGAGCTGAGCAACGGGCGGCTGGACGAGTCGGACGAGGCTTGGGAGACGCGCAAGGAGGCGACGCAGCGATACACCAAGTGCCGGGACGAGGACATCGTCGACTACGTGAGCAACGGCGAGCGGGTCGCCCGCGAGATGCGCTTCGTCTCGGAGACGACCGAGGCGGAGAGGACCGGCGACTGGCCCACCGACTCGGCCGCTAGCCTCCGCAACCGCCTCCACAAGCATGGTAAGCCTTTTATCCACACGCCAATAGCTTCAATTCTCTCTCTCTCTCTATCTTTCTCGGATTCTACATCCCTCGTGTATTGGCGCGAGCTTCATACTTAACTCTCGCCCGATGATCTTAACCTTCTCAAGCTTCTCATTCACAAAGCTAAGCTATAACGCGCGAGACTCACCCCTTCAAGCAATCAAACCTACTAAAAATTTTTAGCCAAGCCTCCGTTGAGCAGTGCGCGATAATCGCGACGACGCGAATGATTATACGGACGTTGATGCATCCGTCCCTTGTTTCTCTACGATATTCCAATCGTGCAAAGTATTTGCATTGTACAGCCGATGATCAACAATTACCAATGTCATTTTCGGCAACTACCCGATAAATTCGAACCATAAAAATACATATTCCTCTCAACCTCAAAGTGTCTAAATTTAAAACAGTGCAAATCGCATTCGAGTAAATATTTACCATTATTCACCAGTTATAAAATTCCAACTAGTGAATAGTAGTTTTTTTACTATTTTAAATTTAGAGGGCATTTTCAGTTGGACAAAGGTCTCAATTCTAGAAACAATCTTCTTGCTATGGAGTCAAACTGATACTTATGAGAGGTTGCTTGAAATATGTTTTTCCGCCATGAGGACCTATGAATTTACTCAATTTGTTATGAAGTTGCACAAAGTGTTTTTACGTCACTCTGTCACTGAACATCAGCCTAGAAACTTGTTTGTCACAAGCTCCGCGAAAATATGACAATAATGATAAGAAGGAAAAGAAGATTAAGAAGGAAAGTGGTCGGACGGTGAGAGACTGATTATAGTATAAGAAGTAGTTTGTGCCCAAAATTCACACCTTTCACGATTCGTTTCTCTTTCTCTAGCCAAATGAAGTTTATCGAGATTTCAATCTATATTTTTCAAAGCTATCTATTTTCCATAGTATTCCATAGAATCTCATTGTTTTTAATCTCATGAATCCACTTTTTTCACGACGCGGGAACATTGAAAATATTGATTGTTTCTGAAATCAATTTTTTCAAGACTTACGCCGTGAATATTTGGATAGTTGTGTATTTGAGAGAATGAGATAAGAAACGATCTGATTTGATGAATGAAAAAAAAGATTCCCTTTTTTTCTTGTCTTGTATTTTGCGTATGGAAACACTGTATTCGATGAAAATATCGTGCAATATACAGACAGAAATGGTCTTTAATAATCTCGACGAACCTCAAAACACTGGCTATGGAAAAAAAGCGAACGGCGCGAGGGACATGAATGGCGGTGAGAAGTTAGTTGAAACGAGTAAAGGGAGGCGGGAGGGGAGGGAGCGAGGCAAGTGTGCTGATTGGGGAAACTGGCGTAGGGTTCGATAGGACGGATGCCGGGAGGAAGGACGCGGTGACGCGGAAGCCGCTCGACCTGGAGGAGGAGGACGAGGCTCGCAAGTTCGAGACGAGCAAGTGGCTCGAGTCGCACTTCGGCAGCGAGTCTCGCTCGTCGCGGGACGGCTCGGACGACGAGCCCCCGGTGACGACGAGTAAAAAGCGCCACCCGCCCCGGACCAAATCCACCACCAACACCAGCTACATCAACGTCACGATGAAGTCGAGTGTCGCGCCGCAGCCGCCTCAGCAGCAGCAGCAGCAGCACTACCGGACAAGCGCCAGCAGCCACCCGACCAGGCCCGTAGTCAACGGCAGGGGCTCGAACTCGCCCAGCCAGTACTTCCATGGTATCAGCGAGTGGTCCGAAAGATACCAGTCCACCGGTGCGTTTTACACACTCGCCAACAATTTCACTATATACCATACCTCTCTCTCTCTCTATATATATATATATACCACACGCTGCACGCACCCACACACATCTTATCCCGTGTATATCACACCTTGTAGTGCTGGCGGATATATACCTACGTAGCTCTGTAGCTTGTGTGTGTGTACGTGTCAGCTGCGCTCGATAGACATCCGATCCATATCCCAACGATCCGTATCTGCTCGATACATGTATCGTGAGTTCCTGCACGGAAGGCACTTATCAGCCTCAACGTTCATTCCGTTTTTCTTCAAATACATATCTATGGATATACATAAATATGTTTATTAAGTTATTTATTTGATCTGACTAACTGCGACGAATTTCTAACTTGCATTCGCTACCGTTGGATACTAAGGCTATTTATATAGTTAAAAAATAATTACATACTACTGGCGTATTGGCATATTTATCTAATATACTTTTATGGAATGTATATTTACAATCCAATTACAAATTAACGCCGATTACACGACTAAATAAATTTGCCCTGATGTAACTTTCTTAACGAGCCCGTAATTACATGGCTTTCTATACTATTTAATACCGCTGCACGTATTTGAATTGTGTCACACATACACACACACCCAATTGTCTCTATGGAACGACAATCATTACACACACAACACACAGCAGGCCATATGGTATGTGGAGCGAGTTTATTTTTGGAGATTCGCTATGGGAACGAAAGCGCGCTGGTGACAAGTACAACAAATGGGCATCAACGTGAAACGAAAGAGCTCTCTCGGGCGCGAGCGCGCGCCAGCACACTATTGTTCGGAGCGCGAGCTCGAGGAGACCTTGAATTTAAAAAAGGACTCGCGCGCGCGCGCGCGAGTGAGCGAGCGGCCTTCCCACGTAACTCGGCCGGGTAACGAGCAGAGCCGATTCAAACCTGCTCTCGCGCCCAGTGTCCGCGCAACCCAATAACTATCACTTTTCAAACTTCCAAACGGATTTCGAGCGTCAATTACAGGGTTTTATACACCGGCACTCGCGCGCCTGCGGCCGCCGCGCGCAACACGAGTTTCGAGGCGACGTTCAACCTTTGCTATTCAGCTCCGTTGATTCGCCTTCCGACACTCGGATACAACTTTTACGCGGGTGAATGAATAAATCATTGTACGCGGTCGCGCGCGCGGGCGAGCCTTCCCAAGTATATACACACACATTGCGACTCGCCGCCGCCGCCGCGGCGAAGATGATTATAAATCTAAGCGAGCTTGCACATCGGACGTTTGGAGAACAATGAATGTACGATCGAGGCTTACGCCCGAGTAGAACACGAGAGAGACGTTGATTTTAAATGACCGCGCGTGCACGTTCGGTATATATAGATACGTCTTGATTCCGAGCGAAACGATATAGAAAAAGTAATAGCTGGTTCGTATAGTGGAAGGGCCAATTTATGCAGAGTAAAAAAACCCCTGCCCGCGGACTCTGTTCGGCACAGGAGGCTGTTTAGTTCGGGATCACTGGTTATTTCCAAGGTATCGTGATTTTTCGGCGTCGTCAATATCAATCGAGAACGACGGGCAGTTCGCGCCCCGGCAAGAATCACCGGGGATTCTCGGGTGGAGCGTTGAGGTTGGTGCGCCGGCGGAGTGGCAAGAGCTGGGTTTGACGTGTAGCGTGCGATGTTGCAGAAAAGCAGCAGCAGCAGCAGCAGCACAGCCATACGACGAGAGCCAAGTCGCCAGTGTACATAATGGAGAGCGCGAGGGAGCGGGAGCAGCAGAGCGAGAGACGCGTGAACGGTCATCACGGCCCGTCGCCGGACAGCGTCGAGCGGGAGGAGAGGAGGCATCAGCAGCACCAGCAGCACCAGCAGCAGCTCCAGTCGACGCAGTCGGCGCAGTCGACGGCAGCGCGGAACCACAAGGAGACGTCTTACTCGCGCTCGTACGAGGCCTCGCGCCGACACCAAGAAAGGCACTCGCCCCCGCACGACAGGCCCAAAACCGATCCACCTTCGCCGCCTCTTCGCCGTAAAGCCAGGGAACAGGTATGTATACGCATCTATACATGTATGTACAACTCAAAACTCAATGTTACGTAAACGCAGCGCCGAAAAAAAGTGGGCGCGCGCATGTACCCCCCGACAGATCCGGCTGTGTGTATACGTACGCATGTCTTCTAATGAATGATCGCGCGAGACGAGCCGATCGAGGTTCGAGAGCTATACGCGCGCGCTGACGTGGGATTGGAATGCCATGGGTGTTTCGGAAGGTTGCGCGCTTTTGTTTTTATTCGCGCGCGCGCGACTCTGCTTACGGAATCGCTTATTACGAAACCTCCTGGCGACTGTACGTATATGTATATTCGATTCAACCATGGACCAGCTGAAACGTCCCGAATCCGATGTTACAGCGGATGCATTACGTTTTTCGGGTAGGACCGATAAACTCCTGTCGTGCAATCCGAATCAAAACGAGCGTAATTTTCGACGTTGTTTGGTAAAAGTACGATTTCACTAACTATATGATCCAATTGACAAGGATCGAGACGCGTTATAATCAATGTTTGACGGCCAAGTGGTAACAGCAGTGATGGGTTAGACTTTGATAAATGTAGAGAGACGACGCGTAAGAGCAGAACAAATCTCGGTTGAAATTTTATCTTCGGCCAAAATTTTTGATTGCCTTCAAGATTCAATTCAAGACAGATCATAATCCGACTGCGAAATGAAACGGGTGCGCGAATCTCGATCGCCGAGGTCTGGCCAATTTGAATCTCGTGCGTTCCGTTCGACTCGGGATCCGTGGCTCGGTAATTTGCTCATACGTTGATGTGTGTGTGGCAGGCGTCGAGCGCGATGAAGGAGCGCAGCTACCGGGAGCACGTGGACAGTGTGGAGCGGGGCTCGTCGCCGGTGCACGTGGTGCAGCGCACGTGGGAGAGCCGCACGCGGGACGAGCGCCAGGAGGAGCAGCGGGAGCAGCGCAAGCCGCCCCGCCAGAGCAGCGTCACCCACCACAACGGCCACGCGGCCGCCAGCAGCGCCAGGTCGTCGAGCTCGCGCAGGCGGGTGCAGCACAGCCCCGAGAGGACCAGGCCCAGGCCCCGCAGCCCCCCGCACTCCCGGTCCATCTCGCCCTCGCCCCCGCGCAGCCACAAGAAGGACGAGAGGACCAGGCCATCCAAGTGTGAGTACATACATCGCTGTTTGACGAAACTCGTTACGATTTCGTTTCGCCGACTCTTTTCACACCAGGAAAAAATTTAATCTATTCCACCAAGTCGCGCGTGACAATGCTAGCGAGCGGGGAACGGGGACGGCGAAATTATTTCGGCGGACTACCTGTGCGGGCTTATTGAAATATTTAAATCTTTTTATTCGGTGTGATCGAATTCAAAGTTATCCATTGTATACATTTTAAAAGACTAAAACTAATCTCGAATATCGCGACTATGTAAATGTCCATTCACTATGAAAGCTAGCCCCAAACTTTATCCTAAACATATTTATTATTGATACCAAGACATTATAAGACAATGAAAAATTTTTCGATCAAGATAATTATCTCTAGTAATTTCCACCGCCAGAGTTACTAAGATCGTTTGATTAGTATTTCAGTGCTGATGACTAGTAACAATATATTTTTTTCACTGTATACTTACAAGGAGACACTATGCACCTTCCGAGTGACCAATCTCGATTCAACTTTGTGAAACAGTATACATAGACATTGCGGCCGATTAATCATCATTATTTTCATTCATGAACTGCATATCTTTATTTATGAGCTTCTGTATGTATAGGTATGCTGTACATGCATGAAATCGAACGTCATTCACGGAATATCTCCGGGAAATCGAGGCATTGGCAGGAATGACTGTAGATGTAACCTATTTGGGTAGCGAAAAATGATCTCACGGAATTCTACCGTGATTGGTCACCCGGAAGGTGCGAATTACCCAAACCCCTTTTTTCCTGACTAGGAGTGGGCACGACCTTTGGGATACTAATCTCACGATGAAACTTTGTGAGATGGTTCTTGGGTATCCTAATAGCTAAATTGATGAAATATCCCCGGGAAATATCGAAAGGTTAGTCTTTATGGCCGTATAAGCTATTAAGGTGCCCATGAACCATCCAGCAGAGTTTCATCGTGATCGGCATGCTAAAGGTTATACAGCCACTTTCTAGTTAGTGTGTTTTCTCGTATTTTATTCTTTCTAGATAGATATTGCGCGTATCGTTGAGAAGTGACAATAGATTTGATCAATTCAATTTCGTTCGCGTTGACTCATCATCGCATTAGCATCTGCACCGTCGATTTTTCGTCTCTCCATTCTGAATTCGCATATTGTTTCGAAATTGAATTTTTCGATGAGCCTTTGGTCAGAATAACGACGGAGATAAAGTCAAACCGAATGTATCCGTTCAACGAGCGTAATGCGATAAAGATACGAGTTATATAACGCGCGCGCGGCGGCTTTCAAATCAATCAAAAAAACCTCAACAGGAGATGAAAGTAGAGAATTAAGTAGTGTACTACTTATATTGAAGGCCAACTGGTGACCGAGTCAGCGCAATAACAAAGACGATCAATCGTATATATAATTCGTAATTTGCAATCTATAGGATTGTTGGCTAAAAGCGGGCGATTTCGATTCTTGTACGTATAGCGCGAGTCTCATTGCGTATATATAACTTTCGTTTCTGACAACTGCGTATACTGTCCCCGAAGGACGTTCGCTTCGGACGGTACTGAAAACAGGAGAAAAATAATTTTGAAAACTTGAGGGGGGTCATGGATGGAATAGAAAAGGCGCGGAGATACGGGATTATGACGTTTTTGTCCCGGGACTGGTTTCAGCCCCGAGCCCCAGCAAGTACAAGATCGGCGAGTCGTTCCGCAAGCTGGTGGGCAAGCTGCGCTCGGCGAGCTCGGAGCGGAAGAACGGGCTGCAGGGTAAGAAGTCGGGCAGCAGCAGCACGTCGCAGCTGACCCAGACGGACGAGGGCTCGACTTACCTGCAGTACAACGCGGTCGACCGGAACGTGCCCCTCGGGCCGGAGTACGGCGACGGCGAGGAGCCGGGGTCGGGCCGGGCGCCCGACAGGCCGCCCCGCTCGCCCAAGAACCACGTCACCCACCCGACCACCACCCTCAACCTCACCAGCTGCAACAACAACAACCGCGAGCCCTCGCGCTACTCGAGCAAGTTCAGGGCCGGCTCGGCCTCGCCCCGACACGACTACCGGGACGACAGGCTCGCCGGCTCCCACCACCAGCAGCAGCCGCAACCCATTCACAGGTACTACCTCGGGGAGGACCCGTTCGGCGGCAGCATCTACGGCAAGGAGAAGGAGTACAACTCCAAGCCGCACTCCAGGCACCGGTCGCACCGCATCGAGTATGACTACAGGTAAACACGCATGTGTCATTTTTATACCGACTGTTGCTGCTTACATACCGCCTTCTTGTGCCTGCCGTAGCTAACTTGCATTTTGCCACCTCGATACTGGATACACGAATCGAATGATCAAACGCATATATTGAGAATAAAATACGTTGCTCGTTCGAGTATCCAGCGAGGTCCGTGGCAAAGACGATTTTGATTTTGTTTTCAATAAATTAACCAATCGCATCGTTGTTGCTATAACATCCATTTCAATACTTTTTACTCATTGCGTAACACACGAATCGGCCTGTGTCTGAGCTAAATTCAAATCAATATATATTTTTCATCACTTGTATCGAAAAGTTGATCATTAAACCTTAGTTTTCTACACTCGTGATGAAAAATACTGTTCGATACTAGATCAAAAGACGATTTCTAGGCACGTGTGATTACCACCCTCGCTTTGCTCGGGCGGCAAACCTCCCACGTGCCTAGAATTCGTCTTTTGGTCTAGTATCGAAATGTACTATTTCCACTGTCGCGGTAAAGGCTGTTCGTATTGTAGCTTTTCAAGTCCCTCGGGACGACCTTCAATTATTTCATATTGAATTATGAGGTTCACACTCATTCGCGACTGACTCCGTAGATATAGATTGTAATGTCTTGGATAAATTGATACATAACGCGGATGTACATTGTCTAGTTTTGATAAACCGTTACCACTTACAGAGTAAATAATCAAAACTAATACGTAAGAAACTTTGGATACCGATGTTCTTTTCAATTAACATACTTCTCTCGCATGATTTGCAGGTGCTATCTCACAAAGCCTTTCAATGCGCGCTAAATGTTCGTAGTAATTAATATGCCCTCTTACTCATACAAACATACGTAAGGTTTATTTTTAAGACAAATGTAACGCTTTGTCAATAAATCTTTGTAATAAAAGCTTTCTGTAACAAACAACCCAAGATTGATTGCTTCACGTTCCTCCATATACTCACACTACTAATGCATATTTATATTCATGTTGACGGAGAGAGAAAGACAAAAAAAAACGATGATCCAAATAGTAGGTATTGTTGAGTATCGCACTGGCGAGTAGCAAGCCTCGAACGCTACGCATACCGCTTTGTAATTGCAATGAGTAATCCGCGGCTAAGTAGTGCTTGAGCTAACGCTTCCGAAATAGAGAGATGACGCGTGCGGGATGAGGAGCTGGATCAGATGGGCGGTAAAAGTGAAAGGCCGGGCGCGAGTACATAGCTGCTGGCCGGAGAAAGCTGAGCAAAAAGGTGGGCTGTCTGTTGTAGCGGGGAGCCGAGCTCGCTGGGCCGCTTCAGCAAGTCGACCAGCCGGCTGGCGTACGAGTACGGGCACAGCGAGAACGAGCGCAGCAGCGCCCAGACGCTGCCCCGCAAGATGCACCACACGTCCAGCAGCGCCAGCAGCACCAACAACAACAACAACAACAATCACACGAACAACAACAACAACAACAGCACGACCAACAACAACAATCACATGAACAACAACAACAACAGCAACAACCACTACGGCCGACACCAGCGCCGAACGACGACGACGACGACGACGACCAACGGCTCGTCCTCGCCGCTGCACAGGCTCGGGCACAACGGCGCCGGGCCCGAGCCCAAGTACGGCAGCATGATCAACATCTCGTTCAGGAACCCCCTGTCGCCGAAGCCGCCCGCGGCCCACTACTACCCGGCCCAGCCGCCCAAGCCCGAGCGCACCTACAAGTCCACCCTGTCCAGGAGCAAGAGCTTCAACGTGGAGATCGGCGAGGACGGGGTCGTGACCAACCCGCGCCAGCCCAAGACCAACGGCTACGCCAACGGCCACTCCAACGGCTACACCAACGGCTACTCCAACGGCTACTCGCACAACATCAGGTCGACCACCCACCTGAACAAGCTCGACGAGACGCCGCCCCTCAAGAGCCCCGGCATCCTCGCGAGCATCAGCCGCAGCAGGAACGACCTCGTGAGGAACGGCAGGCGAGACTACTGATCGTCCCGCGAACGCGCGCGCCCCTATCATATATATGTATACAAACGTTAACAACCACTAACGACCGGCCGAAGCACTGTTTTCTTATGTATTTATACGCGCGCACACACACACACACACGCACGCACACACAGACACGATCACACACAATGTAACATGTCGCGAGTTCTTTTCGAGCATTTTCGGCCTGCGGCCGAAAATCGGTTGAGACGCTCGCTTTATCCCGACCCCTTCGAGAATTCACCGTCGTTCGCGCCGTTTTTCTCTAATTTCGATTGAAATTTCAGAAAAATGACACTTGGTTCATTAATCAACACTGATATATATATATATATATACTGACCAACGCGTATATAATCGAATATCGATTTGTCAAACGAAACGATATTGTAGACATATGTAAGATATTCGCATGGAATAATCGAAGCTTCTTTCAATATATATATATATAGATAATATAACGAGACGAGCGAGGCCGCGCTCAATCGAGTGAAATTTCGCGTGGGCGCGGCGAGGGACAAGCAATGGAAAATTAATTTATCGATATAAACGAAAGCTTTATACACTTTTATGAATCTTTTAATATTGTTTTTTTTTTTTCATTTTTTGTATACACCAGAGATTAGAAAAGACTCGTTATAATATTTGACGATATCAAATTTTATGAACACTTGAGAGTTGTTGATATATATATTATTTTTTCCTTTCTCGAAGAATCTTGAGTATATAATACTATGTCTCGAGCAAGACATCCCGACTTTTTCAAAGATATTTTTCAAAAAGAATATATAGATATCGTTTAAGTTCTAAGTTTGTAATAAATTGTACACTTCTGTAAGAGATAATTAATTCATAGGATAGTGGCTGCCATTCATCAAGTGTATCAACTTGATAACAATCACAAAAAACTACACGTGTATCTAGTTATTAAGGATCTATGGAGATCAAATTTATGTAGCCTGCCATTAACCACTATTAGCTACTGACCTTAAATTAACATCTCAAACATTAACAATGAATAAAATCAATAAATATCTCTAAGAATTTACAACATAACGTAAAACTTGTCGTGCACAATTGATTTGATCCTAGAAAAAAAACTCCCACATACACACAACACGTGTATATAATATATCCTTCGAGTTACTGTGTTGATTTCAAGTGACGCTTGTATAATATAAATATATATCTCATTAAAAAAATTCACGATCCCTTTGAAACTGCAGTGAGCTTTTGGGAATGTGTACAGATATAAAATTTAAAAAATAGGCTGTCAACGTAATGTACATGTATAAAAGGAGTGAGAGTGAGGAGAGATGGAGGAAGAGCAGCAGTGTGTCAAATAGTACATCGCTCGAACGCTGCGCGATTGGATCCAACCTCAGCGTGCAGTTCACTTGATTTTCCTCTTCTTCGAGGAGACCTGGTTAATCTCCCGTAGTTTCCTCAGCGACAGGATCATGATGAGGGCGTTGAGGATGTACGTGCTTACGCAGACCAGGCACACGTCTTGCAGCAGGTACAAGATGCGAGACAGATAGATCGAGAACAGGTTGGAGATAATTGACGCTAACAGCATTAGAGCCGTGTTCCAGTAATGATTGAATAGACCTGCAATGCACAGCATTTCACACGTAAATACCTCGCGTGTGTGTTCTGTAGGCTCGAGTCAAGCGGATCGAACATTCGATGATGCATCACTTACTTAGCGAGGCCACGATAGTGTAGAAAATAATGCCGAACACGCTGTTAGGAAGGTACAAGGGTGAATCCTTTGGAATTAGGCCAAACCCCTTGCCGTATCTGCAAAGTCAATTTCATTTCTTACACTATTGGCGCAATGCATTTTTCAAATAGTATCGGGATAGATACGACGAGATACGACAAACGATACGAGCAGATTAATTATGACCGATAACGTTTGATACATACCAAGCTTTTTGCGAAATAATTTATTTTCCGCGCGATTTATACCATGCCACTGGCAAAAGCACGGATTACATTTCGTAATATCATAATCAAGTCGACTGTATTTCGAAGGGCAATTGGATCAGCCAGATTTGGAAAGTCAAAACACCCAACATTGGGGAATTTATTAAAATTCAAAGATGTATGCAACAATACTTAGTATTCGAATTTCCAAGAAAAACAGTTCAAGAATAGCAGGCTGAAAAATTCACGAGAGATCGTGACTCACCGGGAGACAATCAGACATTCGAGTCTGGCGATCGAGCCGCAACTTTTTCAGATAGCTTTTGAATAACAAGTATAAATAAACCACGTTCACCGTTGAAATATTCTCAATTGGATCAGACAAGCTGCGTTTGGGAAAAATCTTACATATGGCTTTACACCGGTCTCGCCGAAGCGTCGATGGTAATCGATAAACCGGGAGCGATCGATGAAACGCTGCACGTCCAAAAATAAAAGGCAGCTCTTCGAGTCGGGGAAAATCGGAGGGGCAGCAGCGCGCCCACGCGTTTGGACAGCCTGACGGGCTCGTAAATCGGAGAAAAAGAGCCGCAGCGGGGCAAACATCTTTCCAGCCGCGAATCTACCCTCACCCAAATTTACGAAAACCGCACGAACGGGAACAAGCGGTCCCCCCCGTAAAGCGACGTTGAAATATTCCATCTCTCTCGCGCCCCTCCGAAAAAGGAGTAGCATAATTACTCGTGATGGATTTATACGGCGCACTTCTGGAGGCTCAAAACAAAGGGGGGAAAGTGGCGCGCGCGCGTGGCGTATACCGGGGAATCGCGTCGGAGCGTAAACAAAGTATATAGGCCGTTTAAATATGAACGAGCCCGAGCGAGTATGGAGCTAATTTTTTTGCTCTTCGCGCCGACGTGTAGTTTCGAATGTGCAACTGTTGCGCCGAGTGTATAGCCATTTAACAGCGCGTACGCTGCGACCTTGAATCCTCGTACCGCTCCGAAAATATTGAATCGATACGAAGTGGCTATTACGTGTTATCTTGTCTATATGTCAGCAAAGTTGTACACATATATGTACAATAATATATATATATATATATATATATACACACATACATCAACTGACCTTAATTTTAAACGCAGATTACACAGTATCTTCGAACAACAACTCAAAGTATTCGCGACGATTGTCAAACAAAAAGGAGGCGTTTTTATTTTGCCCCCTACCTTATCTCGCTTCGATTGCATCAGGAACCAGTTGTTGATTCGAGCAACGCCACAACAAAACGCGCCTTGGTAACAAAATAATTGCCGGAGTAACTGCGGCGGAGCCAAATTTGAAAGCGTCAAAAGAGCAATCCCATACGCGATCGTCGCCTCGCGCAAATGCTGCCAGTTGGTGCACTTTTGGCAGTTCGCGCGTCGTATACGGAGGGACCAAAACATTGAGGTGAGCGCGGCTGGAGGGGAGAGGACTCACTCGGACATGAAGGCCTTGGTGCAGCTGAGGTGCTCGGAGATGTCGCATAGCGGCTGGTAGCTCGCGTCCTTCTCCTTGGTCGTCTCGACGACGTAGGCGTAGTAGGAGATGCCCACGCCGATCAGGCACAGCCAGAGCAGAGCCGCGTCCAGCCGCTGCAGCGAGTACGTCGCCATCTTACCCACTGACTGCACGACCTTATCGCGCGCTGCTCGCTTCGGCGTTATCGTGCGCAGACTCCCACCCTCTGCAGCCCCCTGACCTCCGACTCCCTCTCTCTCCCTCTCTGCCCTACCACTTTTATTCCCTATCTCCCCCCAGCTGATCTGCCGCGGCTCGAGGTTTATTTTTCAAAAGCGGGGACACGCACCAGCCCGATCGAGCTGTTGCACGGGCCGAAATTGCGCGGGAACTGCCGCCGGCTCGAGATTTTGTTTTCACGCGCGAGCGCGCGCGATCGATAGCTGCCGCGCGCTGGCTCAGTTCACTTCTACAGGCAGTGTGGTCGAGCGCTCGGCGCACACTAAAATCTGCTCCACCGCTCGCGCTTCGCCAGCTCATTCGAATTTGAATATCGGCGGCGCGCCGAAGCTCCTTCACGCCTGTCGCTTCGGCTCGAGCTTCTCGCTCGGTTGAGCTTTCTCGCCCAGTTACCGGGGCTCGCGCCTCAGTTTCCTTCTGACGCAGCTACGTGGCTGTACAATTATGGAGCAGCAGTCAGTGCATACGAGGAGCTTGGCAGATTATGCGGTTTTTCAAATGAATACTTCTTATCCACAGGATGAGGCTGCAACACTGAAACTCCTTCAATAATTTTCATAAACTGTCACATGATGCACCATCATTTTTATTTTCTGTAACCAACAGAACAACATTCAAAGCTAATATTATTCGTATTCAAAATTTTATTTTCTTTTGATCATTATTCAATGAAGATATTCATAGATTTGACTCCACAGAATAGATTTGTCAAACAATTATCGAGATCAATTTTCATCTTGCTAGAATAGCTTTGGTTTATTGTATTTCAAAGACTTACAACTTATGAAAATCTAATCATTTTGTATCATATAAAAACTTGGACAAAAGAAATTGTAAATAAGATTAGCTATATACATGGTAACAGGCAGATTGAAAGAAAGTAATCGAACGTTCGCTATAATACATTACTTTATTCGTAGATGATAGTTAATATTAACGTCCATAATCATTATAAAAAATATTTTTACCTAACTTACAAAAATGAAAAAGACTACTGAAAGTTTCATTCCATTCGTGTAAAATTGAACAATTGAAAAATTCTCATTTCAATCGCCAATCAAAAAGTAACTTTTATTCTACAAATTCATCCAAATTTAGTTTTAAAAAACTCCAATGAAAATCTGCTTTAGCTCGGTCGATCTAGTGATCCATGAAACACAATTTTTTTTCGACAACCAGCGAGCTAAGATTCTAATGACTGAAAATTCTGTTTCAATTGAAAATAACATGACCAGTTCAAGTTATTTTCAATCGAAACAGAAATTCTCTCCAACTTAAGATATATCAATACTCAATGACAATAGATTTTAAAGAAATAAATAGTAGAAAACATAAAAGACCGTTGAATTTCTTGCCATTGTTGAACAAACTGTAGTTTATGCATTTATAAAACTATTGATTGAGTGTGAAAGTCATCTGGTTTTAATGGTGAATGTCAGAATGAGCAGAATCCAATTTTCTACGAGTAAGACTCGCAGTTCTCAGCGTATTATCCATGATGATCTACTACTATACAACTCATTCTTGTGGTGCCATTGCTCTTGCTTGGGCTCGTACTCGTTTTTCATACTCTAAGCGATTTTGACTGTAAAAAACCAAGAATATTGTTTCACTATACTGATTGAGTTATTATTATTATCAATAAATAGATGGAACTATCTCACAACATTTCATTATGATTGATGACTCTTGCTTTGTTACATTCTTAATTCAAATACATGAAAGTTTTGATAATAATTTGAGATATACAAAGTTTAGACTGATAATTATTTTAAATTTGAAATATCATTCACTGCTATTTTCAAGGATACTTTATCTCAGAATCAGATTCTAATATCCAATGGTGGCCTAGAAGTAATTGTAATCTGTTTTGAACATATATTTCCTCTTTCAAATAAATTGATAACTATGTTAATTTAATTCATAATGAAATGTGAGTATAAATAAAATATAATTCTGAAATATATCAATTGAACATTACTGAATCTGGCTAGTGAAATGAATATGATAAGATCCAAAAGAATGGGTGGACTCAGAAGAGAAAAAAATGATAATTACCAATAGATCGTGTACGCTTCTGCCTGAGCAGGGTCCTTTACATTTGGTTCATTCAGTAGATCTTGGATACCAAGTAAAATCTGTTTAATTGTGATGGCAGGCCTCCAGTCTTTTTCTTCATCCAAGAGAGATAGGCATACAGTGCCGGATGGATAAACATTTGGATGAAATAGTGGTGGTTCAAATTTGCATTTCGGCGGGCTACTAGGATAATCATCTTTGAAGATCATTCGCAGCTTGTATAATCCACCATCCCAAGGAGTCTAGAAATGTCCATGTATTATTCAGTATTGTAAGATACTAAAGGTGGTTTTCGATCTGCATGAAACTTACGCTCTTCTTGCCAGGTATGGCACATTCCCAACTCATGAGATTCAAGGTACCATCCGGATTTTTTGTTGGTCTTGCCACAAATCCCTGTGGGAGATAATTGTTGAATCACATTACAGCTTTTGGTTCCAATGATTTCTATTACATTGATTCATATGTTTCTATTTTTCCAACTGGGCCAACATCAATCATATCAACCAACTTTGATCAGCTGCAACCCTACTTTTGAGGTTGTGCAACAAGAGCGATACCTCAAAATAGAATACAGGTCTATGTGCTTAAAGCAAAACATCTAGTTGAGATGATATTCCCATTTTAGAGCTTCAGATGAAACAAAGTGTCAAAAAGAGTCTTACAACAATGGAAAATTCTCGAATATTTAACCACTGCCTAATAACAGCTTCAATCCCAAATTCATCCGAGTTCACGGAAAAAGTCAAGGTTTAGAAAAATTATGTATAGAGAGTGAGGTTACGTATTGAGACAATGCCCGCGCATTTGCCGAAACCAAAGTTTGTATACAAATCGAACTCGTCCAAACACTCGCGATCCCCTAATGCCGCGAGTACACTTCTAAGTATATAGTTATATATCTCGCTAAGGTCCGCTTCGCCGCTTCGACGGCGTCGACTCGGGCGCATCATCGCCGGGCACAGCCAGCCCGAGCCAGCCACCCTCATGAGGGCAACACGTCTGTTTGGCGCGCGCCAACGGTGCGCAACTTAACCTAAAATATAATTGGATTATCGTGTTTAGCGAGTACTTACGAAGGGATGGTCCTTCCTCCAGGCCTTACGCTCCTCGGCGAGCCTCGACATCGCGATCCCCGACATCCTGATCTGCAACGAAAACAAAGCTTTATATAGTGTTCCGAGTATTTACATGCAGCCGAGGCTGGACGCGCGCGCGTCACTTGAATCCACGCGACTCGCACTCTCGACGCCAACATTGCCGCGCGCGGACAATCGTGACCTACCTGATGCACTGAGACCTCGCGCACAAGCTATCTTTTTTTTCGCTCCCCGCGAGCTGCCGTTTGAGTTTCGCCAAAAGTGCACTCGCGAAAAACACTGGGCCTCGACGATTGATCGACGACGAGCGGCGGCGGCTAGTCGCGTCGCTCCACCGGGAGAATGAGCCGAGACTTCCGGTGCAGCCGAAGCATCGGCGATCGTGACTGGTCGCCGGTAGGCAACTGTTTTATCAACCAGATGATCACCAGATAATACTCATAACCTTAAATTCCAACTTTTTATTCCCACTTTTCTCCAAGTTGGAAATTTGTTTAGATGTTTCTGGCCAAAGTAGCCGCGAGATTTCGGTGTCAGTTATTAACGATCGCACCGAATCCGACTTGACACGGCCCATCAAAGCTATGCCGGGATCGTGAATTTCAGCGAGCTAAGCCCGGGAAAGTATCTCGACGGAAGTTTGAAGAATCATCTGTCACTTCATCTTTGAGATGGAGGTTATTTTTTCATCTATCTCGACGGTCAACACTTTTGATAACTTTCGAGCCTCGCCCGAGTGTTCCAACAATATTTCGGAACCAAGACAGTTGAAGTTCCAACAAATAAACATTCATACATTTTTTTACAGGAGTTTCGTGAAAGATAACTCGTTCAGATGAATCAAGATTTTCAGATGAACAATTGTTTGGACAGCTGGTTAGAGCGATTCTACAACGAAGTCCATTTCGGAAAAGCAACGAGTGACATTATTTCTTCTGGATCCTCATTTTAATTGGCTTGGATCCATTCAACTTGACCTATGCTGCACGGAATTACAACAGAAATACTCGGACTTGGGCTCTAGCCTCCGGACAAAGCTAACATTGTAATGCTGTTTCTTCTTACTTATAAATATACCTGTACGAAACTGAGCTTATTTGTCAGTTCCTCTAATTGAATTATCAAGTTCAAAGTGTTAGGTATACTCAAGAAAACGATTACGGCTACGCTCATGTCATTTAGAACGGGTAATGAACGTCATATCTTTAACAAACTAGTCAAACACTTTGAATCACTCTAGTGTGATTCCACTTCAAATATCAATACAGAATATATAAAATATAGTAAATATATATTGGGCACATACACCGACAGCTTTTGAGAGAAACAAATATATGTGTATATAGTCGAATAGAGTATTGATAGAAATATTCTAAATAATGATGTATGTTGCACAACAAAGTCTTGAGTAAAACCACGTGTTCGAGAAATTTTTAATACTTTTCATCTTGCAAAATAACCATGTCGAATCTCATTCTTCTAACATTATGACTGAAGAGACTGACTGATGTGAACAGAGCATTCTTTCCCAGAGCTGTGGTGGATGATAATCCATTCAAAGCTGGTGCTCTCTCATCCATGCAAACTGCCTTTATTTACCATGCGCGAGTCGCTGCGGTGTGGGCGCGGCTTGATGCAGCTTCAGCGAACAACGGCTGGTCTGGCTCAAAAAGTGCAAAAAGTTGCCGTTGGGTTGGAGAGCGAGAGAGCGAGAGAGATACAGAGAGATAGAGAAAGAGAGAAGAAAACGGAATCTGCGCCTCTCTCCCGCTCGCACTCGGTGGCACTCGCGGCAGTGTCGGCACTCTCGCTTTTCGCGCAGTCGCTGCTCGGGAGCGCGCGCGTGTGAGTGCGTGGGTTTTTCAGCTGTTCGGGGGCAGGCTGCAGAGTAGAGTCGAGAACGGGGGCGACGAGTGTTTTTCGGGCTGCCCCGCGCGCGCGCGCGCCAAAGCTGCTGCAGTGCGTGTGACACACGAGACCCTGATCCGCCCCCATCGCTCGCCGCAGCTGCGCTGCACCGAGAGCGGCTGTTTCCAGCGCACACACATCAGAGAGAAACAGAGGATGGCGCCCCGCAAAATCCGTTCGTCCAATGGTGAAAGTCGAGCCGATCCTCGTACTCCGCAACTGTAACGCGCTGCTCAGCGCCAACGCCACTTCAGCCGCGCGTACAGTCGCGCAGACAAAAAAGCCCGAGCCGCCAGCGTAACCGCTTTTTTACCCGTCTCTCTGCACCCCGAGCTGGAGATGCTCCCGCTCTGAGAGCTCATCCCGAGTGTATCTCAGGTGAGAGTTTGCATTTTACATCGTCGCCCCTGACACGGTACGCACGTTCATCGTATTCGTATTCTACTCTCTTGCTCTTTCATTCCGATATCAACAATCACATTGCAGCCTTGTGCAATCAACATCTATGCTGATGTTTCAAAAATGCGTATATCCTAACTCTACTCACCATGTTTATTTCTTATTGTTAAAAAAGTGCAATGGGATCATACGTTCGCAAACTAGTCTTCCTATTGGCATGGCATGAATACCATATGAGCTGTCAGAATGATTGAATTATCAATAATTGGATTAGTTTTGGACTGGTTGGCTGTCATCATAATTGGTCTCACTTTAACGTATGTACAATCAGTCAATGCTTTGTATTTCGGATGGTTAGCAATTAGCGATAAACTCAGCACCTCTTTAACATTGCAGTATTCACACTATTTTTAGACTTCATTTTGAACGTCTCTTCGTTTTGGTGATTCTCCACTGCTACAGTCGAAGAAAATTCCCATTGTAAGAAATGTTATATCAGTCTTGAATTCTCTATAAATATTTATTGCAGGCTTGTTACATGAATCGAACAATGCAAGCTTCCATTGATCTGTACAATTAGAAAATACAATTTTCCCAACTGATTCAAAACACTTGTCAAATCTATTCATTACAAACTAACCATAAGATTCATTGGAAAAACTATTCATTCATTATTCATATTCAAAATCTCTTCGATTGGAAATCAATGTGCACAAAGCGAATGAGAATTTCAATTCTCATCATTTTAGACCAGGGGAAATAGTGTCAAGCTCGAAATCTACTTATAACTATCTTTATTGCTGGTTGTTCCGATAGATTGAAGGTAAAATTCACCGATTATCACTGATAGCGCTTCGAAAAAGCGTATTTATAAAAGATAAAAATGAACGAATTTACTCCATTTTACTCTTGACCTGGGTATGAAATCTCAGAAATTCTTAAGCCTCACGTAATACAATAGCTATGCCCGTTTATCTAACGTACCTAGATTCTCGTCTCCGTGACCTTCGATTATTACAGTTTTTCTCTTCGCTCGCCTTTTCCTCGCTCTCGCGCGCACTCGCGCGGCGAGCCGTTTGTTAATGAACGATTCACGATGATTACTGTCGATGCCAATCCTTGGCACGTATATATGTACGCGCAATTCACGCGGCGAATCGTGACAAAAAGAGAAACGTAACTGTTAAATACACACGTTGAGGTTGGCACGCGGGACTACGAAGGGTTGCGAATGAAAATTTTCTAACGACGTAATTCTGGAAAAAAGTAAAATGTCAGACTGCAGCAATGAGTTATTTGCGCTCGTAGTTTCTCCTCGGACGTACATTCTTCAAAACTCATTATCACGATTTGTCATGCCAACACTTTCACTTTCCAAAGCGTTTTAGTGCACGCACAAAAGCCAATCGGTTTTTTACAATGTGACGCCCGCGCCCTTGGGAGCGCCGAAGCTATATATCTCGCGAGAAGCGTCGAGTAGCCGAGCGCGACGCACACGGATTTTCCTATTGTCGCCTGTTTGCGCACACCTCGATTGCGACATTGATGCAGAGGCAGCGCAGCAGCAGCAGCAGCAGCAGCTCCGGGCACACGTGGAATGAAGGAAGGAGACGCGTGCCGCTTCTATATCTCTCCCTTCTACAAGCTATATCAAACGCGTCGCATTATCTCATTTCCTGTCTGACGGATCTGGATTAGCTATACGATATAAACAGCTGCGCGCACATGCGGCTGATTGAGTGTTTAGCTGTCGGTGCGCAGGAAGCCTCAAGTGCACTTGTCTGTGACTTTGACTCTGCTTCGCTATGGGGAGAATGCGTGTTGCATTGTTAAAATGTCATTTGCATGGTCCTCCATAATAGCGTATGAATTATAGCCTGTCATAATTAAACAGTTGTTGATTCACTTCCTAGGTGCTTATCGCTCTAGCTCACAACATTTGACTCTTATAAAAATCAAACTGTACAGTCGGTATCAACTTTTACTTATGTCTGATATCAAATTGAGCCTCTGTTGGATGATGTTTATCTGAATTATTAATGAGCTTGATCAGATGATTAAGAAAAGTTATTGTTCAAAATGTTCAGAATCCACTGATGTCTTATTGATAAGTGGAAAATTTCTTTTCAGACCTAAGCTATCGCAAAGTCTATAGCGATGGCAGATGATGAGGGAACAGAATGGCTGCAGGATCTACTGCATGATGTTCAGCTTTCTCAATTCTTCACAAGGATCAGAGATGATCTGCAGGTCACTAGGTTGCACCATTTTGATTATGTGCAATCTGAAGACCTGGAGAAAATTGGTCTGGGAAAACCAGGGATTCGTCGACTGATGGATGCTGTCAAAAAGAAGCGAACAACACAATGGAAGAAGAGTTTAATTACAAAAATCAAACCAGGCAGCAGTGATAAGAAGAGTAATAAGCGTGCCTCGCAGGCTGTTGAAAACACATCAGTACTAACATGTTTAATTCAGGATAAAGACGTCACTCTGTCGGTAAAATTAGGGGATGGGAGTTTTGGAGTTGTTAGGAGAGGTGAATGGACTTCTCCTACTGGAAGAACACTGCCAGTTGCTGTAAAAGTTCTAAAAGCAGATGCCTTGACCCAGCCAAATGTTATTGAGGATTTTGTATCTGAAGTACAATCCATGCATACATTAGATCACCATAATCTTATTAGGTAAGACTATCCGCCTATACTTTATTGTCTATTGAAACTTACTCTTTATGTTGAGAATATTCTCATACCTCAAAGGTCATAAGCGTGAAATTGATTGATTTTGTAAATTTTCATCTGTATTGGACGAATCTTAGATTGATGATTTCTCATTTAAGTGAGAATATTTTTAAACTCAGTATGAATCAACTTCAATTAATTTCGATTTTTCAAATAACAAGAACCTTCAAATGAAATCCAGCATCTGGAATTTGACGTCAACATCGTTTTCAGGCTATACGGAGTTGTTTTATCACAGCCAATGATGATGGTGACGGAACTAGCGCCTCTGGGCGCCCTGCTCGACTACTTGCGCAAACAATGCGGCCACATCTCGGTGCTCACGCTGTGCAACTACGCGCTGCAGGTCGCCACGGGAATGGCTTACCTGGAGGCGAAGCGCTTCCTGCATCGAGATCTTGCTTGTCGCAACGTACTGCTCAGCTCGATCGACAAGATCAAAATCGGCGACTTCGGACTGATGCGAGCGCTACCCCAGCAGGAAGACTGCTACGTGATGACCGAGCACAAGAAAGTGCCGTTTCCCTGGTGCGCTCCCGAGTCGCTCAAGGCCAGGCAGTTTAGTCACGCGTCGGACGTGTGGATGTTCGGCGTCACCCTCTGGGAGATGCTCACTTTCGGCGAGGAGCCCTGGATCGGTCTCAACGGCTCAGAAATATTGCGGAAAATTGACAGAGAGGGCGAGAGGCTTCACGAACCCGAGGCCAGCCCACCAGCTATGTTCCAGCTTATGCTACACTGCTGGGCGAGAGAGCCCTCCGAGCGGCCGACCTTTGCTTCGCTCAAAGAATCTCTTACTAGTGAGTGAAATTTAAATACTGGCTTGAACATTTTTTCGAACTTATTTTTTACCTTACTTCGGATATTTTTGAATTTTCAAAAAAATGACTTGATATTTATTTCACTGATTGCAACGAAAGTCGTGTACGAAGATACCTACATTTTTTAATCTTCAGTTGTAGTACAAATTATGAAGAGTTTCATTGAATAAATCTGAACAGAAGAGGTACTATGGAAAGTGATGAAATGAACGCGTGTACAGATAAGGATGTGCTTGATTAGTCATAACTTTCAATAAACTCATAACACTTCCGTAGGTCATGCTCAACTCACGGAAGTACGATAAAATGTTTTAAGTATTTCTCCGTAACATTTAAATCATGTTTATGAAGGATGTTTCTGTGGAATAAGTCAGCTCGAACGTTACTTTGCGTTGAAATGATTTTTGGATGAGAAATTTGGATAAATAATTGTTTTTTGATATCATGATTAGGTATGGTGCCGAATGTAATGAAAGCATTGAATCGATTTGACGAGCCGGATAAAATGCAGATTGAACACGGTGATCAGATAGTGATTATCGATGGTAGACCTGAGAACTACTGGTGGAAGGGCCAGAACCAGCGCACATTCCAGGTGGGTGTGTTTCCGCGCTGTCTCGTCGACCCAATGCGGAAAAAGCAAGTCGAAGATATCAGCAAACCTCTGGAAAACTCTTTCATCCACACTGGACATGGGGCACCATTTGGCAAGAGTTGGGGCAGCCCCATCTACATCGATGACGTGTACTTGAGGAACCCCATGGAGCCGCCGGATGTTGTTGGCGTAGCCGAGTGCGCAATTAAAAAATTTCCCGGTGCGGCTCAGCGGACCACGCGCAAACAGTTCAATTACACAAAGTTGCAAAACGATCTCAGAGGCAGTCCTATCAAAGTACCAAATACCGCTGTACCTGGTGAGTCATCGCCTCGTTCTTTTACACGATAACCGACGAACACGTTCATACATTTTTTCAATGTTCATATACTTATCATGATACTTTGCTGTGTTGCAAAAAACCTCAAACATTCTTTGATATAGTTGAAGGGATCAGATTATGAATAAAAAAAGAAAAAAAGAATATGCGTGAAGAAAAGTTGATTCGATTGAATTTTCTTTGATTCATTGTTTCATCAGTTGCAGGAAGCAGCAATCAGGAAGGAACGCTAATAGACCTTTCACCAGAAGAATTGGCTAATGCAGCAGTCCTTCAGGCAGCCGCTAAATCGGAAAACGGGTCAATCTATCGCCGAGTTGTCAATATCCTGGATGAGCCAATTGATATCGATCGAACAGGGGCAGCGGCGGTGATGCCACAGCCTCAGGAATATTGGCCGGAAAATGACCCGAGGACATACGCTAACTGCCCAAACAATAACGGCGTTGCCTCCGGGCCTGATCCTTTCGATACTTCCAGAGTTTTCACGAATCCACCACAGTCTAGGTATTATAGTCAAGTGACGCCTGATCTGCCTCCGCCAAATAGCTATTACTCAACTACTGCTATTGAACAACAGGTGACTTTACTATTTTGAATGACTATTATTGAAATGATTAGTTGATTGAAAGTATATTAATTTGAAAAAAAAATGTTCGTAGGTGGTTCAACAACAGTACGGCAATTTTCAAGACGAAGCGAGTAATGCATCCTCATTGCCGCACACTCTTAATTTGAATAAGGATCTGCGTAGTGAAACCACGAATCTCAACGTGAACGTTGATAACATTAGCGAAAGTAACGGTCATTATTCGAGCAGCGATCACTATAGCGAAATTGATAAAGAAGAAATGTCCAGCCCCAGTCCTAATCCTCAGAGTTGGCCGGAAGATCTTCATTGTAGTGATGCTCAGGCAACGTACGCTAATGTCGTGAGTCGGAATCTTCCAAACGTGCCAGTGCCACCTCCCCCACCTGTGGGCCCTAACGAAAGCCCAACGAAGCAAAAGAATAATGTTGACATAGCACAAAGTATGAATGAATTGTCACTCGACCAATCCAAAAACCAGACTTCACCAAAGAAGCTGGATCCAGTTTTCCTTGCCGAACTGGAGAAGCATTTAGGAGAGAAGGAGGCCTGCAAAAACACTAACGCGAGACCTTTGCTTCAGCAACAGCTTTCGGCTCCACCCAACATTCCGGTGACCGTCAATCCCACAGCTGTCAGTGAAGCTGCAGATAATACTGTGATTCCAATGCTAAGACCTCCACCTCAGTCGATAAAGCCTAAGTCGCCAAACAACAGTGATCAACGAGGCAGTGTAGGAAGTTTTAATTTTCCCGACAAAGTACAGAACTCGTGGCAGTCGAACAAAAGCACAAACATTCAACGGCCCCGGAGTCAGATTGGCTACGCAAGCCAACATTCGGTAGATTCCAGCGTCGGACTTCCGAATGTTTCTGGAGCTTACGCTATGAATCCATCAAATTTAGCCCAAAGCGTTCCGAATCACGCGCCAAGCAATCTGGAAATTGCAGCGCAGTACGTAGCGGCAGCGTATCATCAGCAGTTCCCCAGCCTTCCTTCGTCTATGCCGTCAAGCATTCAGAATACTCAGCAACCTGCGTCCCTACAAAGTACAACTAGTCTGCCGAGGCCAGCTTCGATAGCAGGCACGGTGCTGTCGGAGCAGGTTTACGCGGAGCTCAAACAAACTGTACCTAATCTTGAGCAGCTATCGCAGAGCGAATTCAATACTCTCTATAACAAAGCCGTCCGTCAGAATATACTCAGGAGTTATCAAGCGAACAGTACCGCTCTGACCAGCGCAACAAGTCATGGCGTGAGTAATTTTTGAATGTATTTTACTGTCATACATTTCCGGCTATCGGTTTACTTTTCCATCGAAAATTTCCGTGTAGAAATAATGATGTATTTCGAGTAGAAATAACTTTTCACTCTTGTAGCCACTTTGTTTTATTTTTACCTTTAATGAAAATGATCATGGTTAATATTATCAATGATGTTTTCTTGTACGTAGGCAAACAACTGTAGCGTAGTAAGTCCATCGCAGAAAGTGAATACTCAACGACAGACCCTCCCTCGGGAGTTTAGTCCGAACCCCAAGCAACCTCCTCAGTATAATCCTCCTCCTCCGTTCTCTCCGCTCAAGCCCATTCAAAATGGTTTTGGCCAGAACCCGACGCAGCCACCCAACAAATTCAACGTGAACAGCAACAGTCCAAACCTGATGCAGTTCACGCCTTCGAGGGCTCAGAATTCGGCGCAGCATCCTCAGCCTAGTGCGGCTCGTAGCCTCTTGCCCCAGCTCAACGATTCGACAGGCAAAACGCACCAGCTGAGTCCCGGACCCTTGGCCTATCCGACGAGCGGTGGGGTCAGTCCACCGCTGACGGGAGCTTCGCAGCAGTTGGTCATGTCACTGAACGACGAGTTTCGCGCCAGCAAAGTGATGAAAGTACAGCAGGAAGTACAGGACGCCTCGCAGCAGGAGACCCTGGCGGCTCTGCAAGCCACCGGTTGGGATGCCTCCCAGGCCGCCAAGCAGATTACCAAGGATCGTTTGGCCAAAGTCGAGACGCTCCTTAGGTGAGTGTGTTTTTGCATGAATTAATTTGGAGCTGATACCACCGACTTGTTGATAAGGCTGGTGGTTCAGTTTCATTATTCATGAGCTTGAACGTGCTTTATCTGCCGTAACCTATCAAGTGTAATCACTTATTAGAAACAGGGTTAAGTTTGAATATTTTAATTGAGCTAGACAAAACAATATACCATTTTTAATTGTGTACGTTGAAGTAATTTGAAAGATGAAATTTTTAAAATTGTTCTAGTAATATTTTCTGTTGGTAGTAGAGCCGCTTTGCATATAATATCTATAATGTTATAATGTTAGCCTGTTATTTGCATGCTATTCAACCTTTTAACCGTATTAGTGAAATCGGAGCCGACATAGTTTTTCCGAATAAGTGATATTTATGGAAATGAAGCCGCGATTTTTTCGATGTACACGCAGACACTCGAGCAGTACTATGGTTTGATGCTTGAATACTCATTTTAACAGTCAAGCCATGAAATTAAATTTTGTTATCTGCTTTGTTACAGGCTTGGACTTGCCCCTAGACCGCAGTGTGAGAGCGCTTTGAAGCAGGCTGAGTATGATGTAGATATGGCAGCTTCTTATTTGTTGGACCGCACGAGGTGAACTAAATAATCATAATAGAGCTTATATATAGACAAAGTTTATCAGTAGCCAAGAATTGTTATGAAGGACAAGGTGGCCTGCACAATGTGAAAAATCACCAAATATCATGAGGTCTTGTATTAAACTAGGCCTCCTAGGCAAGTTGAGAATTTGAGAGTTGAATGAAAATCTTGGAAAGAAACTAGCTACTAATTGTAGGAGTCAATGGTGAACTCTTGCATAGTTTTACCGTATTCTAGTTTCTATGGGTTCTCACCTGCTCAGTGTTAATTCTCAGCTGAAACGATAGTAGATAAATTAAATGGAAACGATAAAATATAAAATGTGTAATGTCTAGTTTAAAAATAAGAATCTGAGCAGAATCAAAATCGCGAACTGTTTCCTACAAAAAATTCACAAGGAAATTATCGTACTAATATTGACTCGAAAGTTAGATACGAGCACTCAGGAGATTCTAAGAGATTGATGTTTTGTGTACTTAACTTTCCTTCTGAAGCCGTGAAAAAAGTTTTAAGAATTCCAATAACTGTTGATATGAATGTGACACCAAAGGACAAAGAATAAATGATTTATTCACTGACGATAACGATTAAATTGGGGAAAATATCCGTTCGCTCGAAAGTGCTTGTTTTCTAAATGTATAAGCTTTGAGGAAATACTTTGGAATACGATACTGTGATATGTGCTACTAAAGGCTCTACGAGTGATTCTCTCTGATAATGTTAATAGATATGCCCTTTTAATCCTATACATGTAAATAATTTTAGCTTGAGTATTTAGACTAGAATAAGAAAAATTCTGTTATAGTTAGCAAAGCGAATAAATATCAAAGGCCTTCACAAACACCCTGCTTCACACCATGGTTGTGGAGCGAAATGGAAAAATTATGCTCTAATGACTTTGGTTGTTTTTTCGTGATCACAATGTATTATTTCAGCGCTTTTAATCTGTCAATTGATAGTTTATAAGAAAAGACCAGCATTAATTTATGAACTTCATTTTGGGACTGACTAACATAGCAGATTACTGCTAGACTATAAGATCCCTACATTAAAAGTCGATAGTATTCATGAGACAAAAGTTTACGTGAAGCTTTTTCCGCTATATTTCTGCGGTTACCTATATTTTTTATAATTATTATATTTTTTATTAAAAATATGATGAAACGTAAATGGAATGTTCATTGTTTCTGTCAAGACAACAGATGAGGTTTCTATTGAACCTCAGTCAGTTTAAAAATAGATGAAAAGTACCTGTAATTACCAACAAATCATGTTGCTAATATTATTTTCCGAAATAGAGTCATGGTTTGTTGAGTTATGTTCCATCCGTTGGATCCAATATTGTTAGTCAAATTTTCGCTTATAGTCGTAATACGAAAAAATATATTTTTTGCTTCAGCTTTTTAAAAAAGTCACGATTTTTTTATGATTTGAGTGTATATATAATTTTGTAATTTCTTAAAAAACCAGATATCTATTAGGATAATTTTTTTTCCGTACAAGAAATATTTTTTACTTTGTGACGCTCATAAAAATCGTGTATTATGTAATTGCTGACAAAACTCAACTCGTGAATTATTACAATACAAATGGATAAGAAAGGATGAGAATATAGGAAAGTTATATGATACGGTCATATAAAAGTATTCGTTTGATGATATTACTTAACGCGACGAAGTAGATGCCACGTTCGGTCATTGAATTAATTACAATGCCTAACGAGCTGGAGATATGTGCGGAAAAAGCATCAGCGTATTATTCTAGATAGAGATTATTGTCAAAACTCGCCAAACTTCCAAGACATTATCTATATTTTTGATGCGATAACGATACGAACTGTGTTTGAGCGAATGTAATTTATGCCGCCGCCCATCTCCCTAATTCACCGATTCGCGTCAATTGCTCTCCCTTTGCCAGTAGCATCCTATCCGCTGCATCTTGCAGCACTTGGCGAGATCGTGTGCGAGTCTGTCTGTGCCAATACGTGAGGCGGGAACTTTCAAAACACAGAGAGGCAAGAGACAAGAGAGAGAGAGGGAGAGAGGCGCCAGCAACGGAGCTACACAATACACACTGCCCTTTTGCGAATCTACGAGTGCGACCTTTCCCGTAAGCGCACCCACACGATCTTCCGCAATTATGCGGCCTTCCAGCTCCTCCTCCACCTCTTCCTCTTCTATTTCTTTCTCTTTCTCGGAGCATTTTTCCATCGGTTCAATCATTGTGTATATACACTGATGCGCTTGTGTGTGTTTTGAGGTGCGCGCCTTGCAGTGATCGAGGCTGATTTCAAAACGTACAATTGTAGCGGTGGCTGCGTCGAATGCGTGGTTCTGTTGTATGTATAGCTGTGTATATATATGTATTCCCTTACGCGTCCATCCACTGTGTCGATTGCTTTGCGTTTTCCCTCCTTTTTTTCTTGACTATTTTTTTTTTTTTTTTCATTATTAATTCTTAGTATGGGAGCGCGCGTAACGTACACGGCGCTGTGCAAATATGGAAGCGACAGGCGTCGAATGCATTGTCAGTGGGAGAATTGTTTCATTAATACATCAAAGATGAATTATTGAATTTCTGTGGATTGTTGTTATTTACACTCTCGTACCTCGTACCTCTTCCCCTCCACTCTATCATTTGAACTTATCATCACTGAACTCCATTGGTTTAAAATAATATATAGCATTCAGATCGAGTCTCTCATTTGAGAGTTCCAATAAAAATAATTCCAATTGCGATTGTCTTGTTTGAAGCAACCAACTCGGGAGGATTGAAAATAATATTGAATCAGCGCGCCCGCGCAACACGATTGTCCCTACATAGCTTTGATTTTGCCTAACGAGAGTCACGACGTGTGGTTGGGCTGGAGATGATTCTACAGCTCTGAGATTCTAAATCTCGAGGAAGATTTTCGTAAGCGCGCGAGAGAGAGAACGCGAGTGCAGAAGTTCAACGTCTCGTTCACCTTCAATTCAGCATGAAGTCTTGCCTAATTCATAAAACAACGCGAGAATGACGAAGCCGTAACGTAACGTAGAACTCGAAATAAACACGCGAGTAAGAGTGCAACGTGCGAAAGTGAAAATCGGGCTTGGATTGCTTATAATAAAATAACAAGGCGTGACCTTAAATATTAGCTAGACGCCTGGCGAACTTGATCCAAGATGACACCGGGTGGATTTGGCAACGCGCGGCTCTGTGCCGAAACGAGGCGAGGACACGACGAGCACAGCTGGAGAGATTCGGCGGTGGGAGCGAAAGGTGGAAAAGCATGCATCGGAGGAGGGACGCGCGCGCGCGCGGCTGCGGCGTCGTGAGCGCGGGCACACTCCGGCGCCAGACTCAGTCATACGCGCGTCCAGAGCGGCGCACTCGGCGCTCGCCTCCCGGCCGGTCCCCGTGCTTTTCTCGCTTTCCATAAAATGTGTACACTCCTCGCCGAGCTCGAGTGTCTAATTATCTTACGACTCGAGTGACAGGCTCGCCGATTTTTCTTCGAGATTATTCTGTAAGTACATACATCATCTCAGTTATGACGGGTATTTCACTTCGAAATTCATGATTTCCGTTTTTTCATTTTTTTATGATTTTTCGCGGGATTCGAGAGTATTCCGTTAAAAACAAAATTTCCAACTCGATTCACTAGATCTAAAATAAGAAGCTGTAGGATTACACCGAAAATGGGAAAAAAAGAAAAAGCTGACCGTCGATGATCTTTAAGTGAATAGCCCCTTGAATTATTCCTTCCAGCTTTGCGAGACTATGAATATTAAAGGAATCGTCGAGCACATTTCAAATCCCCAAATGTAATACATAGAATGTTGCGACACGTGTTATAGCCCGGAGGCCTTTTCAAAATTATACAAACGAGAAGGATGAAATACTCGTAAAACTTTCGTAACCCAGTCTGATTGTCAAGCTAACGGTGGATGATATAATACGAGTGTGCGGACAGTTTATCATTCGGAGAGGACCAACCGGTCAAATGAGGACGCGGACAAAGTCGGCGACGCGAGCGGCGGCGGCGACGGCGTCGTCGATCTACTGGGACTCGGTGGACTCGTCGGGCGGCAGCTCGGCCGACAGCAGCAGCCGCAACTACGTCGACCCCTGGGACCTGGAGAACTACGCTTACCTGCGCCGACACAGCGTCGCCGCCTCTGTCGCGCCCCAGCCCATATACCATCAGCAGCGCAACGCCAGCCGAGCCGCCTACGCTGGCAGGCTGTCGCATCAATCGCCCACAGAGTCCGACTACTGGTGCGTAATCCAAAGACACTGAGCGCACTGCTATACTCGTATGCCAAACTCAAAAGTGCCGCGAACTGTTCGAGTTGAAAAACCCGGCCTCGGGCGAGCTCAAATTGGCAATTCGGAAGGTCCCTTTTGTCCGGAAATCACGATCGGTTAATTTATCAAACTTTCAAAATGCAAATGGAGAGACACGATTTTTTTTAAATTGCACTTCTTATGTTCGTATCTGTGGATGTTTGGTATAGCTCCCGTAAATTACAATTCTACTGACATCAATTAGTGTATTGAACCGGTTCCACACATAGATAGAATCAGTTTATTATGACTTTGGCCGTACAACCCTGTTTGATATTTGTGGTAGTACAGAGTATTATATGACATTAAGTCAAAATAAATTTCATATTGTAGATAGTGTGAACATATTGAAATATCGATTGAGCTAAGCATTTTTAGGGTTGCGAAAATGAAACATACATATATACATTTTCGATTCCTCCGAGACATTTTGTCTATAGTCATTAATAATGCGCATTTACAATGGGAATATAGTAGGGCTCTGTATACTGAACATCCATAAAATCAATCATTTTTAGCGAAATATATCACAAGGAAATCGAAATATAAGGCAAGACGACTGCAGTACATACTATATATCTGTGGGCCCCAAAAACTATACTGAATATTGAAGTAAGATACTCTCTTTGTCAATGATCTTTATGAATACGTACATTTGCTATTGAAGTTCCCTGAAATGCCAATTTGTGAATACGGACTTGTTGGTGTGATAGACTGTTTATAGATGTATTATATGAGAAAGTGCGAATCGATGCTGGCGCATATTAGAGAGCACAGATCACAGTGCGGCTCAGTTTTGATGGTTGATACGATCCTGTGAAAGTCGGTTATAACGTGGAATATTTATTTGATGTCTTATCGATATATTCGCGGAGAAAGGAGTAATAGGAGATTATTAGTCTGGAATGTTCAGTACTGTTTTATTCATTTTGAATCATTACAAATGATAGAATATTGCGAGAATTCATTCATATTATGGCACATAAAATATAGTGAATCAAATCTTAGATGTTACATTCGCATTGAAATTTCAAAAACAGAGTGAATTGTTACAAACAAATTCATTTCTCTTTATGAAATAACAAATACACATGATTAACATAATGAAAAATCAACAATACGTGCCTGCTTGGCTATAAATGGGGAGTTGATTTGAAATATAAAATTTCTAAGCTAAAATTTTCTTTACAAAAGAGATCAATCATGCGTTCTCTTCTAATTGTGGTTTTCATGAATTAGTCGACTACACTTGAGAAATGTCGGTAATTGCTGTTTCACGTACAAGATAATTCGCTGGGTATACAACGGTTGGTTTAATTTGAATTTCAACACGTAAAAAGAACATGGATTCTACAAACTTATTTAGTTTAGGCTTGTAACTATATCGATAACGGCAGACCCATAATACAAAATTTATATCGCGAACGTGACGCCTCTAGCAAGCTGCAATTATCCGTATACGCACGCACTACAACATCCGAGCGAAACTTTACTTTCATTTCACATCAAAGCACACATAACGTATATTAACCGACAAAGCGCTGTTATTATTTGGATTCGCCGATACACGCGCCAATATCCAATACGTAGGCGAAAACGTAGAAAGTCCGAAAATTGCACTGCGGCTCGCTCGAGTTGGCGCGTGCGACTCTTCAAAAGTATATACTTATGGACACGCGGAAAAGAGCTGCGAACTGATGTGGTACATATATATACGCGCGAACGATTTTTCGCAAAAAATACTCGAATATATACACGCAGATTTGCGTGCCGGCTTTGAATTGCATATGAAAACGCGCGCTATGAGTATACCCTTATCTGATTGCAGTATATTCGTTCCGTTCTGAATTGCCATTCCGCCACTTTCTCAAGTAATAAGCGACACAAAACACCTGTATGCAAAACCCCACTAGGATCCGACGCGCGTGATGATAATTTTGATCGGAATCACATACCCTCCCGTATGAGAACCATCAAGTTGTTTCCTCGACTCGAACTGTATACGTACGCGTTTCGTAATACATCCGAGTCCAGAAGAAAATGACGAATTCGTTTTGGAACATTTTTACGATACTCGTTCAAATGAAGGAAATCCAATAGCTGTTAACAATCAATGCGGGCGAATTAATATCGTCGTGGCGCCAGTATGTAAAGTACGATCATGGATCTCCGGACGAGGGAGTATCCGGGTTTGGAGCTATTGCCATTTTACCGAGAGACGGATTGAATTTGCAGGTACGCACCGTCGATAAGGGAGCCAGGCTATGACGCTCCGGCCTCGGTCGAGGAGATCTACTTCCGGCCGCCCAGGCCCATCAGCACCGGCTGCTACTATCACCAGCCGATATACGAGGACGAGAACCTGTCGCAGTACGCCCCCGTTCCCCTGTATGCACACCTCTCCGGTGAGTTGGCATCATATTTATGCTAAGCGCTCGTCCTCCGATCATACATTCCGCTCCGTATCCGCAGTCAGCGCCTTATCCGATCTCGACTCGTTCTGCTTCGCCGATTCCTTTCACGTCGGCCCGCTCGCGAAAATTGTACGTTGCTCGCTGTCCGGTCCAAATCTTGGCAAACTCGTATGGCGTCGGGCGACTAATGTCATTCCGAAGAACAGTTCGGAGAAAATGTCTCGGATATTTCGAAATTATTCGTCGTCGGTGCTTCGTATACCCGATCGAACCAAAAAACATCTCCATTCCCAGAAATGAATTGATCTCTCGTGACGAATCAATTCAAGAGCTAGATACAGAGTCCAGCACGAGCCAAGGATGGATACTCACCGTACGATCGATTTTTCGTTGTTGTACTACTGCTCTAAAAACGCAGGATACGTGTATAGATAAAGTGGACTAAGGAGTACACAGCTCGTTCGCGGCGATCACGCGAGTAACGCGTGTCTCGAGTTGAAAAGTACAGTAAGGCGTTGCAGTGCGAAGCGTATGTACCAAGTCAATTAGCGGAAGCGAGCGCGGGAGCGATCAGAAATCGGAAGAGGCGCGCGCGTGCGAGTCCGATTATAGCACACTTTTCCTCGACCGCAACAAACCGATCAATTTCACCGCGGGCGAATTACGCTATAGAAACTCGCCCGCGCGAGCGCGTAATTCGTAACTTTCCTTCGACGGCCGCGCGGCTCCGACTAAAAGCACCGCGAGCGTGAAAATCGCGTACGCACGAAAAAAAGGCGCAACAGGAGTATATATATTCAAGGACTCGCGCGCAGCTGATGTGCAATTTCTCCGAGGAGCGAGCGAAGCCAAGTAGACCGGAGAAAATGATTGCCGGCCCGGCTCTTGATGTGTGTGTATATACATATATATGTGCACGCGCATGTATATATGCACGTATACGTATGCAGCCGCAAGATAAACGCCGGAGACGATCTCGTTAAGGCTGTTGGTGCGGCAATTATATAGCCAACATCGAGCTTTTCGTTAGTTTGGCGCTCTGTGCTGCGCGAGAGCCGAGTTGATAATTGGCCCCACTGTTCTCGCTGATATATTTGTCCGGGAAGACGCGCGTCTAACGTCACGCTGAGTTACGGCTCGTTTGGCCGTTTCTTAAGCATGAGTTGATTACACAGACAATTGTAATTGCTTGGGCATAAGCGTTCTTCGACATTTTTCAAGCTGCGATTGATTTTCTTCGGTTCTTCGGGTAGTTTTGTTATTTAATTTACTCATAAGCCAATTATAATGATTCGTCACACTATACTGTTCAAGTATAGATACATACTGTCTTTCAACTCGAGAAAGTCATTCAAACAGGATGAATTTCACGTAGAATCGGCCATCGCATCCACAATCGTTACATTTATTGAACTGTACAGAGAAAGTTTTTTTTTTCACTCTCGATTAAGGTCTTGCAAGCTCTATCGATTGGAAAGACACCGGTAAGCTCTAAAAATAGCTCGTCTTGTGAAGTCATTGGATTCTAGGTCATAAATGATGCGTGGGAAATCGAGAAATGCATAATTGAGTGACGCGTCTTTCAAGCTGGTGAACCAACGGTCTGTATCTGCTCGAAAACATTCGAAGAATGAAAAGCGCGTCTTGCCGATTTCTCCCAAGCCTACATTAACGTGAACGTAGCCCATCGATGACAGGTTATCTTACTAGTGCGTAAAGTTCATGCACGGAAAAAACATGTTAATTCGAGGTTCGAACGAGTGCAGCCGGCTAATTGCCCATTGTAGAGCGCGAGAGCAGGCAAATCGCGCAGGAAAGAGTCACTTTGGCGAACCGTAAAAATCCAACCGAGATCTCGGCTACAGTGTGATCTCGGTGAACAAGTGTTCCTCCCATTGTTCCGCATGGTTTTCGTGGCGAGAAAAAAAAACAAAACATTCGTGTCGGCCTTTCCCGATGAATCGCTCTTTCGCGCGGGCGACAGCAATCTCGCGTCCTCTCGCGCAAGCGCTGATAAGTAAGAATCGCGCTGGAGAGAAGTCCCACAGGGCTACTCAGTATGGGAAAGTGGAACGTGCGTCGTTAACGAAATCGCACCGAAATTTAGGCAACTGTTTGGTGTGTCTTGCCTACTAAGCTCGAGCTACTGAATAATTTATTTCCGGGAAAGTCCCCCATCCGCGCGGAATTCAAGCGAGTATTTAAAAATACCTGGGGAAACAAATTGCCTTCTGCAACTTCGGAGTTACTAATTGAACTCGTGTCGATTCGACAATAATTTATGAATCCTCGTTCATCATTGATGACGTTTATAATTATTGGAAAGGAAGGATAAAAAACTCGTAATATCTTATTTATCTTGGCACAGCTATTCGGATTATAGACTTTTCACTGTATTTTACATATTTTATGTTAAAAAGTCATCGGAAAGTGAAAGTTATTAGAACAGGATAAAGTTCTTAATTTTTTTCATGATCGGATCCTTATCTTTCAATTCCCGAGTGCGTTTTCATCAATAAGGAAATCCATTAGAATTAAGAATTTTAATAGTTCTCATAATCATATATCCACGATCTCACTATAATTTTGAATCGAAAATTGACATCAACAGTATCGAAGATCATTAAACGAAACAAAATTAAACGAAGGTCTTACATTTAATAACACAACTTTCTTGAAACTATAATTACTACACTCGGGTACGTAAACACGTCTGGATTGCAACTGAGATGATTTTGATTGCTAACGTGATGCAAACATTTTGAGAGCTGGGTGGACTTTTCTCTTCTTTTGACTCGATTACTCAAAATCAAAAGCGAATGATGAAGATAGTTTGATATTAAGTTATGATAGGCATCGGTATTTTGGATATTTCAAAATAGTTCCTTATCAAACCATAGACAAAACAGATAGTCTTCGTCGAATCACTGTCAATTGAGCTGCAATTTTCATGATGCCATAATGGCGTTCTAATTCCAGCCTCAGGGATAAAATACTTAACAGTCTATAAAATTATCTCAGCTCAAATTCTCAACACATTGATTATAGCTATACAATAAACTTGCCTAGTAAATGTCCATTAAATCAATTGATTACTAATTCACACTTTAAGTCTGATCGCAGTTATAGTATCGTTGGTCGTTCACTCCTGATCATTATCCAACCAAGTAAATACGAAATCTTGATTCGATTTATCAACAAATTAAAACTAATCTCTTTTTTTATTCGACTACTAGAATTCACCGAGTCATGGATTCAAACAAAGAGAGAAATTCAATTTCATATTTAATCTGATTGATAGAAAATTCAATTCGTCTCGGTGCGTTCAACCGAAAACGTCCACGAATCCTCGGTTGCATGACTCTCGTGTCCGGCTCAGTGAAATCCATATCGAGTCCAACTTGCATGAATTATATACAGCTCGGCGATCAAAGCGCTCATGAGAATTTCACCGCGTGGCAAGCGCGCGAGGACACTCGGCTACCCACTTGCAGCAGACTTTTCATATGCGAACACATCGCACTCGAGAGTGTCTAGGTCACACGGCGCGTGTTTTCTCCTTCTGTCAAGCGTGTGAAAACTGAAAAAATTACAGTAACAAATTTGTACACGCAGAAGAGTCTGGGCGGGTAATGCGACGTGATGTATCTAAAATCTCATCTTTCGAGTTGGAAAAATCTGCAAATTTTCATCCGACTCTAACTTTCAAATTTTGCTTTGTTCAGCTTTTAGTTCAAGTCCATGAATTTCGTTACAAAAATCATCGTTGTTCTAAATGTGAAAGAATCTTTGACATTTGTTTTTTCAAAACTTTTGTTCAAACAATGATGGGGATTGATTTTTTGATAATATAGAAATATGCTTGGTCAAATTGAATTCTGCACGAAACAAGTTTTGAGTGGTGAAAACCGGATGGAAATCAAATTAAAGACTTGTTAACTCCAAGACGAATTTGCATGTATTTAGATAGGCGGCTCAAACGCGGTGCCTTACGTCCGTGTCATTTACGAATTCTAACACGAGGGGGGGGATAGAATTAGAGTTTTAAGGTTTTACCCAAGACTAATCAAACTTTTGCCTTGAAATTCATTCGATTGAGCGTAGGGAATTCACTTTCATGTCAGAGAAGAATTTTAATGGGGATCCGGTATTTTTTGCGCAGGTTTCGTTGGATTTACCCCGAGGATAACGGACGGTTTCGAAATTGACGGACAATTCAGACACAACAATTAAAACTCGTTATTGAATTTTTTCCCTCTTCGAGAAGCGCGCAGCGACGTTTTTTCATTTTTCCCAATTAACCAAGGGAAGCGGAGTGGATGCGCGCACCACGGCTCGCGAGCGCTTTTCTCTTCTCGCGGTACTCGAGTTGGAAAAATCGAAAATAAACGCGCGTGCGGCGAGAAAACGTGCAGCCGACACAGGACGAATCGCCACTCGAATGAGATACGCCGCTGCCGCGACACACACGCGATAAATTAGCCTGGAAACGTATGGCCGCATTTCACGGGAAGTTTGTTAATAAAACTACTTTCGGATCTCGCGCAGATTGACGCTGTTTGAAAATGCAGCTGCGAACTTGTGGCTTTCATCGTAAACAATGCGAGTGCTGAATATGGATTTTGGAAAAGTATCTCTCTTTGTCTGGCAATTTAATTTAATCAGTTCGCGAACTTAGTAAGGAGCTTAACTCATTCTACAGCGAAGATCTTGATTGAAATGTTGATTTTTCAAGTGAACGAAATGGTTTTTCACTGTCGAGTATAAAAACTATGGTTTATCCTTGATCGTCTCAACGATTACAGTCGAGCGATGGAAGTTGGCCTCGGATTCATGATATTTCGGCTTCGGATATGGAAACTTGAAACCCTCATTTGAGCGAAAATTTGAGCGAGAATGACGAGAAATTGTGGAAGAAGCTGTCCTCGAGCCTTTTTGAATTTTCTCAAAAAACGATGCTTACTGGCACTTTCCAACACACAATGAATATTCACGGTAATCGCAAAATCTCGCTTTTCGCTAAATATTTCCGACAGAAAAATACCGAACGCGAAGATCTGGTAGGAAACAAACAAATAATTGACTTTCGCGGAATGAATTCCGATGTGATTCTCATCTCGAACTAACGAGAATCGTTTCCGACCGCGGGAAACCATTTGGATTTCCAAATCCGAGCTGCAACGAGCGGAGCAAGCAAAAACACGGCTATGCTCTGCCGACATTTGTTCGCCAAAAATTCACGCTCGCTTTAACAAGCCTCATCACGAGGCCGAAGCACGAGGAAAATGCCGACACGCCCGATATAGAAGGGGCTCGCATTTCTCGGCTCCTCCGCCTTGTCCTTTTCTCGCGTCTCACTTCCGCGCCGCGGATAGATTCGAGTCACGAAAAGTGCCGGAAATCCAACGCTCGCTATAATGTAACGGAACGACGTTGCACTTGACGCGCGACCGAGACGAAACAGCTATAATCGCGGCTTAGAAAATGCAAGAGGCTCGAATTGGATGGTAATGAGCCGGGAGGGATGAGACTGGTTAGCGAGGATTGTATGCAGATGCCAGAGGTGTCATTGGCACTGGCTCTCGAGCGCACGTGCGTTGTTATTCGGTTCGATTGGAATGGCTCTGCTCGCGAACCGTGGTTCAATGCATATGCTACATGTAAACAATGAGTTATACTCACATTTTTCGGTATCCATACCGAGTTTGATTGATTATCTCACTGGCACTCTCGCAAAAAGCTCAATTCGTGAAGGTTACATAAGCCCTTTGAGCTTTCGCATAATACATAATTGCGAGCGAATGTCACCGAGACGCACACGATAGACTGCTGGTTTTTTTGCGCAAAGGGCCACTCGATGCAGGGGATTTGCCCCGCATGCAAATCCGAATCTCGACGCGTAACTTCCGCGTGTCTCGACGTGTGTGTGCGCGCGCGCGCGCGTGAGCCACGTCCGAAAACGTCGCGCAGAAAGTTAGAAAGGGAGTTGGCACGCGCGCGCATAAGCCCATGTAAATGCATATAGCACGGCAGCTCATTGTGCGGCGCGAGCAGCTGCGCCGCGCGCGCGTCCCGATAAAAAAGAGCCGCGAAATTTCTCCTTGCCATATAGACGCGCGTCGAGCAGTTCTCCTTTTCCGCGGATTGTGCCGCGGAAAAATGCGATGCGCCACGGACATTCCGCCGAGTTTCACCGCGACGATGGAAAAAAAAAATCCCCTCCGGTGTATAACCCCCTTTGTTCTGTTATATTACGCGTTATTTATTGCCGGTCGTCCATCCGTCGTCTCGGACGCGATACGCCTGATAGCCGAGAAAAGTTATACTGCCGGGTATGTATAGGATATGGCCTGTGGGCGCGAGTTTGCTTTATGGCTGCACCGGACACCAATGAGATTTTAACGATATCGCCGCGTTGCGGTTATGTCATTGGGGTGAGAGTTCCGCGAGATCGTCAACGGCCGTATGAACTTTGATTTTCATGAGAAGTTTTCGCATTCGACTTGCCGTCTCTTCCCTGGAGTGTTGGTCGAAATTAATCACAAGTGAGCAATAACTTGGCCACCGGTCGCCTGAAATTCTCGTTACCCGAAAGATAATTGGTCCGATACCAACTTTTTTCGAATCCACAAGATAAAAATGAAAATTACAAAAAAGTAGATGTGGTATCAAGTCTTACGTCACAGCGAGTCGTTTACTCGACTCCGTTCACCCGAATTACCTCCGAGCCGCATTCGGTAATGAACGTAAATAAAGAATCGTTTCCTTCAAACGAGACAAATTCCCATGAATTATATAAGCGTCTGTTCGAGTGTAAACGAAAGTACGCATCATATTGAAGAAATTGGCAGCTGCATTTTGTAGACGCATTGAGTGTGTGGTGTGTGTGTTCGCGCGAGAGACGTTTAAGGCTTCCTTACCGGTATGTTAATGTCGAAAAAAGTAGCTTTTAATTACTAACTCTAGAGCAACGACTTTTTAGTCCTATTGCTTCACTGCACAGCCTCTGTGAGTGAAGCAGAAACCTCGCACGTTATCGGGCCGAATTGGTAGAACGAATCGGTAATCTTCGGAGACACTCCTAAAACGGCCAACGCGCCAGGCGAAAAACTCGATCGAGATGGGGGGTTTCTTTCTTCAGCCGCGGTCCATTACACGGGACAATTTAGCGAGATCCTTCTCCTCTTGCCTCTTGCCTCACCTGTGCGTATGAATCAAATTCGAAACATTCGATTAAATGGCCTGGGGGGCAGGAGGAATGCCGTCAATTTTCCACTACAGAAACGCGTCGAGCCACTGTTTCGACATCCACTGGTCTATACGAAGACGCAAAAGCTGAGGAACGAGGCGGAGAGAAAAAATCATGATCAAAGCATGGGTCGCAATGGCGAGAGACGGGAAGCGGCGAAACGGAGAGGCTGTAACATTTAATGTCCGACTGGTTTTGGAAATTCGTCAAACGGTGTAGCGTAACTCGATGTCTTGTGTCCGGGGATCAATTTCGCGAGAGCGGTCCATAGTATGTAATTATTTAATGCAACGGAATAACGGCTCGTCATTATGATATTGATGTCTATGGTAGGAATTTAACAATTTCCTTCTCTGAAATAGCAGCTCGAGTGAAATACAGAGAATCAAGTTGATAGAAATTTCGCTTGTAAAAGCAAATCAATACGCTGTTTTTGAAAAGTGATCTTTGAATGCGATACGTATATACACACACAAATATTTGATTATATTCAGGTCTTGCAAAGACCTTTATAATAATAACAGAGTATACATTGAACTAATTTTTAGACTGCACGTAATGCTTCTATGTAATCTTGGTTCTTCTGAGGATCCAATTCTCACGTGAGAGACGAGCAACTTTTCCTGCAGTATTACTCATTTAGAAGGATATAACTGATAAAATCCAGAGTATTATGTGTATTTAACTGTAATCTTTCCTTTATGTAGGAAGTATATGGAGATGTCAGTCACTCCAATGAGGTCTCACTGCGATAACCTACGTATACGTGATATAGTTGTGCTTCGTGACCTTATGGCTTAGTAACTGTTAAAGTTACATATTTTCTACTCTACTCCAAACGGTAACAACTTGTGTTATGAATCCCATTCCCTCACGAAGTGCTGTTACATGAAAATTCATGATTCTTTTATTTATTCAGTCACGGTCGTATACGCGCATATATGAGTTAAGGCTAATGAGCCGCATTTACAATTCACTATTTCTGTAAGTGATTCGCCGTTTTATTATAATTCAACATATGATTCACGATTCACAAATGAGTTACATATTCTTTAATACTGCTACAAAATCAACGATGAAGCTACTTCGGGTAGAAGACGCGATTAATTAAAATTCATCTTGCAATAGTGAGCTCATTCTCTTAATTTAAAAAGGTTCATTTCGAATTTTGAAACTTCTCGGAGAGTAAAACAATGAAACTTTTTTTTATGTATATGACTATACGTGTTGAGACATACAAGTAAATAGTTCGTGTTTAGATCAGTCTTCTTCTTTCAAATTAACTAATCGTTTCGAAATGCTTGAGCCTTGTTTATGTACATACATCGTATAAAAACGCTGACTATATTCCTCTTCATAATACAAAATATATCCAAAGTATCTTATGATGTTGAATCATCATAATTCAATCAATTTATTTATCATACACTCTGAAAGTTTCGCTTGTTTATAGCCGAAACCAACCGATAATTATTGATGTAACGTAAACAACCATAGAACTGTAATCGATCGGACTACGATCGCATATCAGTATCGAAACCGACGCAGCAGCCCCAGTTAGGCCCAACTCATTTTCGCCCGGCCGATATATATTACTCTTATGTATATACTTAACGACATAATCGAGCGGCGATCGGTGTTTGGACGTTGCGCGGCTGTTGCAGTCCATTCGAAGTGAGTTGCCACGCCCATAATTGCCCTCTCACCTCTGTCGAGAGCCGGTGCATCTCTGCGGGACTCTCCCCCTAATAACGTGCTTCACTGCGCTCGCGCAGCGTCAATTAGCGGCTTTCGCGATTGGTCATCGAGACCCTGGCAAGGGAAAGTCTCGCCAATAAGCTCGATTTCATCGATTCCAATTGAAAGTGTTTTGTTGTGAAGAAAAGTCAATTCTCGCATCAGTACAATTATTCGCCTACTTGAAAATTAAAATGCGTCGCGCGGTACACACACACAAGCTGCACGAGACTTTGATTTAGTTTGGAGGCTGTTGTTGAGACTGTTCCTCTGTCTAAAATTCTACGAATTCGTTTCAACTATTGCAGCAAGTCCATTTTCTGGAAACGTATAGTTTTTCACCGAAATTTTAGATTTTGAATTTGAACCTCGAGTTACAGTCGTTCGCCCAGATGCACTTTAGCCATACTACCTGTTAAGAGCTGCTTTCATCCTTCAATCAAATATAATCAATCGGCAGAGGATATAATATATCTAGTGAACAGCCCAAGACGACGCGTAGCAAGAAAAACCAATTAAGTCGCTTTGTTTTGCTCGATGCTGGACGTCGGTCATAACACACTCGCTGCCAATCAAGCTTTTTATATCTAGGAAGTGTCGAATTTGAAATTGGCCGGCATTTCTCCTTTCTAAAGTCATTACACGCATCCGCATATGTACGCGTTGACTTGAGCTGATAGATACTACGGAGCTTTTACTTTTACCCGAGATGTCCCATGGATCGTATCGCATATGATTGATACCGTTACACAGAGGCCAATCAGAAATCATGACTCGTACGTACGGCTTCAAATAGAAAAAAATCCGAAACGTGTAATTATTTTGGAAAAACACAATGGTACAATGGTGGTTGAATTCGACATCCGAAGTAACGACACTCGTATAGCTTACCTCGACATTCATATACGTGGCAGTTCAATGAAAAATTACAATATCTCATATATTGGACAAGCGTATGCAGATTTCATCGCGAAAGCAAGTGATACCTATACCCGCGAGTTGTATCATTATACGCGCGAAGTAAAATCGGCTCCGCAAATCTCTCGGGGAAATGGCTAGCGACACAATGTGACGGAATAACAATAGCGGGGCAATAATGCCCATCGAGCTCTGTATCGATATACATTAGCTTTCCCCCGTCACGTACTTACATTTTGTGTGTATACGCAGTCACGCGCGGTAATAGTGGCGCGCAGCGCATGTATAATGCGAGCCCGCGCGACTTGACTTCTCGATTCGCGAGTCCGTTCGATTGTGCAACGGTTGCTACTCTAATATGAGCGCGGAGGTCTGTACGTAAATTTGATACGACGTTCTCGACGACTGTCGAGGAGTCGGCTGGAACAGGTGTAGTTTAGCGTCCCGGGGATGGAAAAAGCGCGATGAGATTCGTCGTTGTGATAAGCCGAGCGTGTATATGTATAGATTGCTCAAAAACGTTGCGGCTCTCTCATCGGCCGGGTTTTGTTTACGCGAGCCGCGCGTGTCCAAGTATAGTAACGGGTTCGATGGCGTACATCGATTAGCCCATTAGGGAACGAGCAATCAAATTTCACGTTATTGCATCAAAATCTCGTTCAAATCAATCGGTGTATCGCGGGCTCGAGTTACCCAAAGCTCGATATACACTTCTTCTCGGCTGGCCGAAATAATCGAGTCGACGATCTGGTATATCGTTAATTAGACGCGGGCCCGATCGAGCGCTCCAAATACACTTCCGTACCTTCCCGCGAGTCACTAGCTTCTTGTCCGTTCGAATTTTGTCTCGGAGCAAGATCGTTTTGTTGGCCCAATCTCGTTAGGGCCGCGAGATCGAGGCGCCGATGGCAGCGGGGCGATAAGCCCCCCAATCGCTGTCCAGCTCGTGGGAAAATCTTGCGGGCGAGGTGGCCGGACGCTCGGATTGCATTATATTCATGAGCTTCCCAGGTGCAGCTTGTCGGTGTGCCCGGCGAAGAAAGCGAGAGTTCGGGGGGGAGAAAGAGAACGTGACGAGAGGGACACGACGCGGATGAACATATCATATTGGACATCATTTTAGGACGTACGTCTGCTAATTAGGAGCCGAGAGCTTGTTTTACACGCGCTATCAACTTCGGATGAGTTGGCTCTTCGTAATTATATCGGCGATCAGCGATACGATGTACGAGATGCACTTGCGATCTCCGCTAAATTACTGTTTTAATATGGCTGACCTTGAAACTCGTAATCTTCGCTCTTGATTATTATTAGAGAAATTTATTTTTTAGAGCGGCTAATCTAGGAAGTTAACTGACGATTCGCTTTATGCAAATGTAACATGCAACATGACCATTAAAATTACGCGCGCTTCTCGACCTACAAAAAATATATAGGTAAAAGTTATCAAAAGTGAAAGTTCGCAAACATCGTCGCCCGCGCGCATATGCAAGGTTCTTTACTCTTGATTTTCGTTTTCGTAAATATTTATTTATAAATCTAGAGGGAACACTTTGATTCTTGGAAATAAAATTCCAATGAATCATTTTTTGGAAAACTTATTTTCACTGGTTCCAGAAGGTTTCGTATTATCTCAAGCATGGAATATTAAATCATACTTACATAAATGGATGTTGTATTATTTTATCAAAATAAGTTTGCGCAAACGCGCCCTAATAACACGTACACGTAATCCCGCTGAGGCATGACTTGGCTCAGTAAAATAATTTGATTTAATGGCCTGGAGGAGATTGAAAATAGAGAGAAAATTGGATGAAGTTAGCGGGAAGGAAGGAAAGCTCGACTATACAATGCAACGAAATCACGAGGAAACTCATTACACGGACTGACCCTCATTAAACTCCAGGGAGGCTCGCTTAGCTTCTTCGCGACATGATCACGAAATATCTATAAGTCGGGTGGTATGTACTAGTTGCTGCTATGAAATTCTCTGTTGACAAAATCACATGTTTTTTTTCGAATGTTAAATTATTAGCATAGAACAGAATTAGTTGAGCATAACATGAACGAATGGATAGAGTTGAGATCCAATTATAAACGACAGATCGTTTCGACAGCAACTGTCCCAGCCTCATATGTGCTCATCGTCACGCTGTAGACAATGCGGTTTCATGCACGCATTCATAATCAAACGGAAGGGCCGCGTGAACGCACGTGTGCAGAAATTAGAGCGGCAACAGGTTGCACGACTTCTACACGTACGACGGATGAATTAGCAGATTCCTTTACGTCCAAATCACACTGTGTTTTTCAAACAAAAAATCCCAATTGGTTTAGGGTTTACCTATTCGGCGTATCGTTTAGACGTTTCTAACACAACGGGTTAATAAGTTTTAATCTGTCAATAGATTATCGGAAATAGATGCGTTAAGTAACTAAAATTGAACCCCAATGTAATCTCGCATATTTGGCTGAAAGTTACATTGAATGAACTGAAAATGAAACAATCACATTGTAAAACGAATCTGCATTAGATACAACCCAATTCCTCAGTAATAAAAAAAGAAGCTATTGTAGAAACATAATTCGATGTATGAAATACTATATAATTAACATTTTTATTTACATAACTACCAATTCAAATATAACGATTTATTTTACTTAAAATTATATGAAACGATGCAGTCAAGCATACGTATCAATTTACCATATATTCATAAATTAATCGCTCCATGCAAATTATTTGAGTTTATCGTAAGTAAAGTCTTCTTTACCAAAAGAATGACATTCACTTGAACGTTTGAACAATCATAAACTGTACGACAGAGTGTGCTAAGATTTCATCTAGATTGATTCAAATTCTACACGTAATTCTTGTTGCGCCTCGCGTCAGTGTTCGCATGCCGGAATGGCAAATTGAAGAGCAAGCTAGTACACGGATAAGCGAGCGTGTGCGTGATAATTGATCCAGCGGATTTCACTCGCCGATTGCTTTCGTTCTTTTCCGGATTGCGATGCCGCCCGTTTTTGCCGTACTATCGATGGTTTCTAATTTGCGCGTCAAAGACGTTTGATTTGCCATTCGCACGAGTCATCGGCTTTCGCCACACTTTTCCTTGCTGTCCTGCGTGCAAAGATGCAGTCCCCACGTGGAGGGTCGGTCAGTCAGCGAGAGATAATCGGAGCGGTTTATTTAACGGCTGTTTCATTATCGAGCCTTGCGCAAACACAATAGGAATGCGTATCTTTATTCACATCCACGCGCAATATTCCTTCTCCCCTTTATCGCGAATACCTCGGTGTGGATGACTATTTTTTTGGTCCCATTTGCATCCACGTTGAGCAATTGTCGCCCCGATTAGTGTCGTTCCACATTAGATGATAACTCTTCTGTACTACTATCTATACCAATTTCACAACTCTCGATCTCGCATATAGATCAGTTCATGTGCGCACAGTAGCACGAGGATTCAAAGAATTCATTCACAGTTTATGTAAATCCATAAAGCAAGGACGCTTGCATAGATCAATCTAATCCGATTGTTTGTTGGTGTATCTGTGCCTGCATCATCCGATATTCGTTGAAAGAGACTACGATCTTTCGAAATGAAGAGTGTTGTGTACCAAGCCAGCAGAGCTGAATAATTTTTTTCACCACGGTTGTGAAAGTTACTATTAAAATATATTTAATCGCCTGAGTATATTCTATACCAACTTCCTTTCTAGTCTACCAAAAGAAAAAAATTGCATGATTAGCACAGGGCTTGGTTTTCTTATCATTCGGATCTCGAACAAAACAAATTAGCCAATCTGTGGTTGTGAAAATACGTTCTTCCCGAAAATACACATGTAACAAAGATCCCAGCGTACAATCCGTGCATTCTTCGCCGTGTACATTCGCAAAGAGAGGAAATATACGGCGGAGATTACCTCCAACAGATTGTCGTGAGCGTAAGCTGAACGAAGCAGTCGGAATCTCCTCGTCCTAAGAGACATAAGCGCAATCACGTAATCACAAGCTCATACGCGTTAATGAGTCAATCGATCACTCGCGCGGCCTGTTTTTTTTTTCTCTCGGAGCGCCCTTTTCAAAGCTCGCCCGATTACGTCTTCGCGGCGGGTGGCCTTGAGCCGCGAGCGCCGCGCTTTCGCAAAACGCGCGACTTTCGCAAGGGCGAGCCTCGACTGGAATATCGATCGCAGGCGCGCATTCCTCCTCCTGCGTCATTATATGCTCTGTAGCCGCGGCTCCTTTCGCATGCGAGGGCCGCCGTGGAATTTCATAACGGCCAACTGGATCCTATGATTTTGGTTCACAGAGCTCGAGCAGGCCGAGGCGCTCGAGGAACTCAGGACGGGGGAGATGCTCAGCCGACGCGGCAAGTACGCCAGGAGACAATACCCCAGGTGAGAGATTGGCAAAGTTTTCCTTTCCGCTATTTTGAGCGCGCCAAAGATTTTGAATAATACTGCTCCGTATACTCTTCCCTGAATAGTGGGCTGTAAAAAAAGGAAAACTCTAGTTTACACTTTATATCCTGTGCAGTTCGTTATGGCGAGGAGAAATGTTAGTCGAGTAAAAGTATTTACGGCGTCTAATTCACTTCAAAGTTCTGAAAATAAATTTTATGTTTTTCTTGAAATAGTATAATAACTCTAAACGTATAACTAGTTCTATGAAAGAAAAATCTAGTATCACTTATCTCTCTACTTAGTTTTATCGTGGAAAATCACGATGGTTATCTTTCTCGGGATATAAAATCTGACTAAATCATCACACTATACGTGAAACATCGTATTGTTAACTCACCGTTTTTCGAGAACGACCCAAATCCATTGTCAGCAGTAAGAGAACGGATGAACTGTGATCCACAGGGAGGAGTGTATGTACCACCGTCGAGTGAGCGAGTCGACGATGAGGGATGCACCTTCGACCTTGATGAGATCGAGGTACCTTGAGGAGGAGTCGGCCGTCGACGACGTGGACTGCGGCGACAGGTACAGGATCGAGCCGATCAAGTCGCCCCCACGCATATCGTACAACACGTTCGGACATCTCAAGATTGACTACACCAATAGCTGGAACTCCTTGCACCGAAAGATCGTGAGCAAGTAGCTCGAGACTCAACATGATTTTGTTGTTGTGTGCTGCCGAGATGAAAAGTTTGATACGCGGCATCACAGATTGAAATGTACATATTTAGTGAACTAAGTCAGCTCGTTACTTATCGGCTACTGTCATGTGTATTGAACATTTGATTTGTATATTCTGATTGTCTTCTTTCACTGGAAAGTGTGAAAGATCTATCGTTTGCGCTGTATATATAAATGAAAATTAATGATAGTCAAATTGAACTTGGAAGAAGTCGTTATTTCATTCTGTTGTATTTAAAATAAGGTTTTGGTATTACATCTCAAATTGGAGCGAGGATCCATAATTTATTGTGAAAATAATGAATAAATAGTAATTCTAATATGTAAATGATGATGTTCTGTTATTGTTTTGAATTACAGATTCCATCTATATGCTTGTGTTTCCGGAAGCACTCAGCGAGAAAATAATATTCCTTCATAATTATTAGTGGAAAAATATTGCAATAAAAACGCATAGATAAGTAACAATGTTTGACAAAAAAAATATTGAAATCGCAGCATAGAAATTTTGGTTTTTGATAAATCATTTCTTTGGCTTCCATCTCTCCTAAGAAATCAATTCCAGCATTCTTCTCACTGTTAATCGAAAATTTACAGAAAACTATAAACATGGGACTTTTATTGTTATCATTCAAAATTAAAAAAAAATAAATCTTACCTTTGCCAAGCTTCTCTTCAACATTGGATACTTTAACATCTACTTCAGCTCGAAGTTTGTTTGTAAAATTTTTAAAATTTTTCTGTGTCCTTGGACTTTGACTGGATGATTCAATGAAGTTTCGACATTCACACCATGTATCAGAAGCTTCATTTACAACTTTTATTTCTTCATTTATCTGAAAATAAATTTATTTTCGAGTTTGAAAAAGTGACAGTAGATTCAATAGGTAAATATTTTTAGATTACTACTCACATTTTCTAATGATGACTGTGCTAACTTTAATGCACCAATTACTACTTTTCTGTGTTGTTGGTCTTGTTTCGACTGATTCATGATTGTATTAAAACTAAGTTCATCTTTCCACTGATATAACAAACCTTATGACTCTGGATATGATTATAACATCACAAAAGAAAGAGTGATGCCAGACGCACCCAATAGGAATGATAGCCAAACTCATGCGTATTGTTTACATTAGGTGTTCTGTTCCATATAAATTCATAGGTTCAAATGACCAATCAAATTGAGAGTTTACGAAAATAAACACGCTTCCATCCAAGCGAAATAGTTAAATACATCTAGCGATTTTGGTATGTATAGGTGCAAGATGTTTCACAATAAAAGATGACCATCTTTCTCTTGCTTGAAAAGTTTCTTATTGAAAAATGGTAACAAAAAAAATAAAACATATTAAAAGAAAATTAATTCGTTTCAGACAAACAACACGCAGAGATTATGTTACGAACTTGATTAACATAAAAATGAAATATTATATTCAAAAAAGTGAGGCTGCTCTGTTCAATAATATCATTTACTATTAAATCAGTAAATCGTTTGTAATCAAAATCATCCTATTTATAAGAAGACTAAACATTAATGTTTAAAAATTTTTCCAGTCTTAAGACCAGTTATCTAGCACCAAGTATTTTTTTTAGTGCCAAACAAGTTTGACAAAATGTCTCGAAATCGATAAAAAAACTGAAACGCTTTAATCAACAAAACTTAAATAAATATTTTTGTGATCTAAATTAAAATCTCGATAAAGGAATCGATATAAATAATATAAAAATGGAAATAAAAAACTGTAACAATTACACAGTTCATATAGTCAATCACATCAGATCAACTAGCTCATCATCAGAGCGATATAATTTCTTTTTCTTTGCAGATGACAGCGAATTGTTGTTAGTCTCATCTTCTGCGAGAGGTTCTCCAATTGTGATATCTAACTTAGAAAAGCTGAAAATTAAAGTTAACAATCATTATTAGTCGTATTATATTTTAATATAGAGATAGAAGATTGAGATTTGCAATTGGGATTTCTCAACATCGTTGTTCATTGTGACAGATTACTATGTGAAATGTTTGTACAAAAACAATAATTGAGCTAATAAAGTTCCACTGATGAGACTTATTTTGTTTTCAAACTAATAAAATAAGGTTTCAGAAGTATTTCTACCGTTCCTCATGAAGATGTTTTGACAAATATCTCACAACTCAAATTATCATAGTTACAAACTACAAGTAGGTATTTTTTCATTGCATCTAATTGAGAAAATATAATTTGAATCTCAATTATATTATTTTATTTGTTATTTAAATATATCTATTCAAAGAAAAATTATAGGAATACTTGAGAAATAATTTAGAACAATCACATTCCAAAATAACTTGAACCCACAGCAAAAATATTTATCTGTTTTTATAAATTGAATGATTTTTTCTTCCACATTAACTATAATACAGTACTTATAAAGGATACCCAACCCCGTCTGAATTTATTTGCATTTAGAGTGCATAATGCAGTGTGTAACTATGGATTTAGATTTAAGAGTTCATTAAAAGTAATGTAAATTAAATAGTAATATCTAGTATAAAAAAAAATAATTTACTTGAAATTTTGAAGGACTGATTGCTTTTTTGGTACTTTGTTTGCTGAATTTTCTCTTTCGAAAACAGGGTGCCCAAAAGAGATATCCGCTGTATTATTGTTCTTCTGAAAATAACCTTGGATAAATACTTGAATTTGGAACTAAAAATTCTTTGTACACAATTATACAAACCTTATTCTGTTTATTTTTCATTAATTTACTTTTGACACCTGACTTGTTTTCATTGCGTGCTGCTTTCACTTTCAAAACACTATTCTGTTCTGTCAATCTCTGAACTAGAAATGCAAACATTATTGAACTATAATCAAATGATACTTGAGAGCAGAAATTGATTAATAATGAAATCAATAAACTCTACTTTGTGCTTCTTGATCTAAAATATGTATACATTGTTGCTGTAGAGAAGTTTTCAGTTTATTGATCTCGGCTTGCTTATCTGCTTCGTTTTGTTTCACTTTTTTCAGAAGCTCCATTAAGCAGAACCTCTGCTCGTCTTTTTTAAAGATTTTTCGTCGTAGTTCCTCAATTTGATGTTCAAATTTTTTGTTAATCGACAGCAGATCTAAGTACCCCTGAGAATCAGTATTGCGAAATAAAAAGTTGCCTATGATATAAACATGAAGTAAGAGAGAAACGCAGTAGCTTAATCTACTCACTTGCTGAACTTTTTTATATTTTTTTACTATCTCCGACTTTTGCGGAGAAGCCATTGCTGTAGAACTCACTCCAGTAACTAACTTTTGTCTTGCACGGTGCTTTTTTTTTTCCTTCCAGGGGTTAACTTGCACGGTGCTTGCACCTAGGTTAAAGATTTCCAACACACAACCTCAGCGTACATATATATACATATGATTCGCGTATGAAACAAAACAAATGAATTCTCATATCAGTCACGCAGCTTGAATATTTGTAACTTGACGCAGAATGCTTGTATCCTACTTTCTTGTCTCACTTCTCAGAAGTGATTCGTTGGTCCAATGACCAATCGAGTTGCTCGATCTACTCGTCCTGACCTGACGAACACGTGGGACTCGTGCGCGGTGTCGAGATTCCGGTCGCGCGACACCGACACTCAGCATACAGTGGCTTGGCACACTCGCGACTCGCGACCAGACTCCACGCGACTCTCGAATCTCGCGATTGTACACAAGTTTTTTCCCGAAGGAAATGTGATTATAAATATTTATTTATATTTAATTTGACATTGATTAAAGTAAGCTCTTGAACTTGGCTTATATAATCAATTCAAGTGTATGATTTCAATTGTAATATCTATTGTATGATGCCTAATGCAGGCTCATTCGTTATTAAACGTCGTGAAAGCTAACCTCTTCTAAAAATGTATTCCCGGGTGTTGCGTAGTGTCTCAACAATATTAAAAAAACAAAAACTTCATCAGAATGCTGCGTTTGTTCCTCCAAGTTTGACTTTGATAGTGGAAAAAATATCTCCCTTTACCAACAAATGTGTGAATCATTTTTCGAGTGATTCAAGTGATGCAGATATAATAGAAAAACTAAGATCTCCTAGAGATCCAATTGGAAGGAAAAATAAGATTGACGAAGATGCACAAAAAGAAATAGATGATATGATAGCTAAAAATCCTGAAATTGAAAAATTACAGAAAATTTTAGCCTTAGAAATAAGTGTTTGGAGAGAAGATGGAGATTTGGTTCCATCGGAAATGAGGCCTCGTCACTGGTTGGAACTATTAAAGTTACGGAGTACATCACAGAGGAAGTAAAATGAAAAAATTATATATATTATTCATAATTTATTACAAAGCGATTCATATGTTAATGATTTTATTTGCTTTCTAGGAGATATCTATCATATCTATTCAAAAACGAACAAAGTAATCTAAATTTTAAAAAATATAAACTGGAAAGAAGCTTAGAGCTAGAGCAAGCTCGAGAAGAAAGAAAAAATTCTGCAGATTCCGGTGAAATTGTATATGGTATAGGGCAAAATTTCATGTTGAGACGTATTGTTGATCCAACAATGAATCAATTGTGGACTTGGAACTCTCTCAAAGCAATCATGTATGGAAATAAACTTGTTTTCGATTTTGTTTATGAACAATACATGACTCCCATGGAAATAAATAGTTGTGCTAAGCAGATTATGGAATCTTATGCTGTAAATCGAATTCACAATTTCCCATTTGAAATTTTCTTGTGTAACGTCAATTTCTCAGGGAAGCTTATAGAGAAACTACATAGATTTATTCCAACATTATTCGATGACGATTTTCCATGGACTGTCACTTCAAAATCGTATTTGGAACTCTTTGAAAAACCTAAATTGGTGTACTTGTCATCTAATGCTCCAAAAATGTTGGAGAAATATGACCCAGAATCAGTGTATATTATTGGAGCTTTCGTTGATAAGGTAAACTTTCATTTTTGTAGTAAAGACATTTAGAAAAAAAAAAATAATGTAACTGAAATACTTATGTACATTCAACTTCTTTGCAGGCTGACTCTAAACCTATTTCATTAGGAATAGCTAAAAAAGAAGGATTACGGATGGCAAAGTTACCTTTAGATAAATATCTCCACTTTGGAGACGGTGCTGGTAAAGACTTAACCCTTAATCAAGTTTGTGCTGTGATGTTAGATTCCCAATTTAAAGATTGGCCACAAGCCCTTGATCATATCCCAAAAAGAAAGCTATTTGAGAATAGATTAAGAGCCATGGAACGGAGAGTTTTCAATGCATCATTGGGTAAAAGAGACCCATCGGATTATGATGATGAAGAAGTCGAAATGAAACCTAGGTTTTATCAGGCACCGTTGGATAAAAGAAATAAGGCTGATGAGGATCAAAAAGTTGGAATGAAACCTAGATTTCAGTCTGCAGAAGTAAACGATTTTAGTCACACCTCTAGAGCAAAATTACGTCAGCAATGGAATAAATAATATTAATAAAATGTACATAGACTCAATTTTTGTTAGAGAATGATTTTATCACTTTGGAAATTACATGTTATGTATACAAGGAATTCACTTATATTGAATAGTTTTTTAAACTTTCAAAATATTGTTATAAAAAGTCCCATTTCCTTCTGGGCCCAAGAGCTTGTAAATAAATGAATACATCGAGAAATTCAATTGATCTGTCACTGGGATTTTTAATTCAGCTCAATATAAAAGTATAGTCTTATCTTAATCTAGTTGCAGTCTTGAAAAGCGCATAGCTGTTTCTTTTTTTGAAAAATTAAATACAACCACAAGCTGCTGAAGTTTTCAGCAATATCATTAAAATACACATAATTTCACTGTTCAATCACAAATTTTCAAACTTCTTTTTTTATGAAACAATTTGCATTTGCTTACACAACACACAACAATTCAAAATATTCAAAGGCTCTCAGTGTTCATGATTTAAATCGCTAAGCAAATACTCTTCATATCATCCACTGGTTTGAGAAATTCTTTTTATCGATACATGAGGATAAAGTTGACGCCATTCAAGAATTTTAGCATCACTTATGTTTTCACAAAAACTCAAGTCTATCATTTTTAATTGTAAGCAACAAAGTAAGCTCACACAAATTTCTGGACTGAGAGAAAGTGCACCCAGTAAATCCAATTGTTTCAAATTTTTGCACAGTAGAAGTGGCTCTAGATCTCGATCAGTCAATCCACGCATAGAGGTGAGGAATACTTTTTCCAAATTTTTACATGAACTCAAAAGCACTCTCAGTGAATCACCAAGTGCTCCGATTCCACTGCTACAAAGAATAGAGATATATTCAATTATCATCAAGCATTGAAATTGTTTGTTTTTAGTATTTTCAAGTTATATATTGTACAAACCACCATCCGAAATCGATTTCCCTGAGATTAGTGCAGTTCGTTAATGCTCTAATTCCATTAACTGTGAGAGTTTGTGCTTTCCAGAAATCAATGCTTTCCAATTTTGTACAAGAAACTGCTATTTCTGTAGTTACATCATCTACATTGAGTCGATCATGCATACCTGCTAAATTTAAGTGACGAAGATGCACATTTTTTCTCAGAATTGAACAGAGAATGTCAGTTTCAATAAATGTTCTGTACAACTCAAGTCTCTCAAGATTCTGTAGATTATCCAATGGTGCAAACCCATCGTTACTTATCGATGTACAGTTCCGTAAGCATAATTCTAGAATAAAATAGTGAAATGATTTTTGAGCAACAGAAAAATATTATTCATATTAAAATTCAAATTTGTAGTTTCTTATGATTACCTTTAAGACTCTTGCATGTTTGTGAAACTTCTTTTATAACAATGTCATTCACAAAATGACAACAGTTCAATCTCAAATGGGTTAGATTATTTCCACAGCTGTGTAAAAATGCTACAAAGTCTTCAGAATGGATCATTTCATAATTTCCGCACCATGAGAGATCCAATCTCTGTAAATACTGACACCTAGAGATAAAACTATTCAAAACAACTGTATCTATGCAGTACCAATAAGGTTTGAAATTCAGGCTTGTATACAATAGAGCATCTTGAGAAATATTATTGAAATGTCGATTGACTTGACTGCAACGACTCAAAGACTTCAAGTCTAAATTCTTAAAAATCTTCAATATAGTTTCATCCTGAAAGAGTAAAAGTAATTTAGTTAATAATATTAAAATATAACTCCAAATGTCACGATCATATATTTATTCAAAATAGACTAAAACATTCTGTTCATAAACATAACAAGAAGTTGTAACTGATTTATATTCTCCATCAGCAGTACTTACAGGTAGAGCAGAAAAACTACCATTTGTATTATTAGATGCACTAATTTGAGTTTCTATTTCTAAATCTGTTAAGGCTACTGAAGATGAGATATTGATATCTCTTATCAATTTTGGAAAGTCTTCTTGTAAAAATTTTTGTAAGCTATTAAACGCTTCTTCAATTGGTGGAATGTAATGACAATGTAAGCCTAATTTTGCTGCCAATCTTCCTTTAGGAACTTTCTCTACACATTTACTGAAAATATAGAAGATTATTAAGACTCATCTAAAAATGAATTACATTTTTTATGAAAATGTATATGTAAAAAATGTTACTACCTCTTATATAAAACACAGTGTTTGTGTAATGTGCTTTTCAGCGTCTTCAAGTCTTGATTAACTGTTAAATAATCTGGAGTTAGATTATAACAATCTTCGTTATTGTATCCTGTACCCCCCAATTCTCTTAATATACTGCTTAAACTCTGCGTTCGTAATCCTAAAGTAGGTACAATAAGTTCAGAAGTTCCAATAAGGAGCACAGCATCTAATTCAGTATAATAGTCAAGTAGACTGTGATTGAATTCTAATCTCAATGTCTTTGTTTTAAAGTTACACAGTTGCAAAGGAGGTGAAAATATTCTTGGTTTGTGCGGTACTATCTGTGGAGGACCATTCCATAGTCTGAACCATTGACCAGTCTCATCTCTAGCCCAAATGGCAATAACGCTGCCTGGGTTAAAAGTCTCATAAATTGAAATTCTTACTGGATACACATCCTTGTGATATTCTAAATCTGTTGGAAAACCATTCATTAAAAAATATGGAGTGTTGATTTGAGTCAAATGTGAATTAAAGTAAATCAGAAAGCACTTAATCTTGCTATTAATTCTTTCAGAAGATAAGATAATGAGAGAATAAGAAGAAAACAATAAATGAGACGATGCAGTTAACAGATACTTAATCAGTCTCTAATAATTCACCATGTGTTACATTAACAAAATATTGGCAAAAAAAATAATAAAATTATCTGTAATGCTTGCCTATATAATCATGACTAACTACAGGGCCATTGTTCTGAGGCATGTAATCGGTTAACCTAGAAGGTGCTTCATCCCACCACCTGCCATAGGTTCGCTGAAATCAAAACAAAATTTCAACATTGTTAAATATTGGATTTACAATTGAGTAATAAAAATCATTGAACAATCTGATGTTTGAAATTTAATTTGTGTTCCAATGACCAACTAAACAAGAGAATTGTAAATTTATTGTTCAGTAACAAAAGAGCCACAATGGATTACAAGGTGTATTGGAAACAGATATGCAGAACTGGGGTGAGGACACGAGCCAACAGACATAAGGTGATTGAATCTGAATTTGGAAACACATTTCTGTTGCTGGATAAAAATTTCATAAGAAGCCACTGTGCAGGATGCGCTCACAGACAAGATCAATGGTAAAATGTGTAAATAACATGGGGCACACAGGCATAACAAGTGGTCGGTGTAAGTATGTGGTAGTGAACTGACCATGACAAAAGCCTGGGGGAAGTCGCCATAGTCGGGGAACTGGCTGGGATTGCCCGCGATGTTGTACGCCGTGTAGGAGATGCTGATGTTGGAGCCGTACTGGGAGCTGAAGTCGATGACGTCCTTGACGAACTGCTCGACGAACTGGACGGACTCGGGGCTGGCGCCGGGCTTGGAGGGCTTGCGCATGGGCACCAGCTCCAGCTTGGCCTCGTCGCACGACGACACCATCGTCGGCTCTGCGCTCGTCGTCACACCAGCAGCGCGGCCATGTCTCTTTGTTTTGTTGCGGCCGCGGACATCGCACGCGCGCACTCGACACACTATATACGCCTATTGACAGGTCGCCCCAATCGCGGCTGCTGCAGCGAGTGCACTGCCCCTCCTGAATCCTGATTCTGCACTGTGCAGCAGCGCCATTGCGACCCTGGCGGCCACCGCGACTGACAACAGCTGATCCGCAGAGACATCTGAGCAGCTGCAGGCCGAACTTCTGCGTCAACTGTTGTCTTCTGCTGCGCCGCTGACTGGACCATCAGGCGGTCCGCGGACTGCAGTCTGCGTATATAGGAGAGGATGAACGCCGTGCTCGCGGCGCCGATAAGGAACGTTGGCCGGAGGCTGGCCGCTGGCGAGGTCAGCTCCTCGGAGCTGACCCGGGCGGCCCTCAAGCTCACCAGCGCTGTCGAGCCGCTCAACCCCTTCATCACCGTCACCAAACAGTTGGCGGAGCAGCAGGCCGGCGAGTCCGACCGGAGACAGGCGAATAATCAGCTCCTGGGGCAGTTGGACGGACTGCCTGTCGCTGTGAAGGACAATTTTTGCGTGGCTGGTCAGCCGACCACGTGCGCCTCTCTTATGCTGGCTGACTTTGTGCCTGGCTACGATGCCACTGTTTATCGCAAGCTCAAACAGGCTGGAGCCGTGCTCATCGGCAAGACAAACCTTGACCAGTTTGCCATGGGCGCTGGAACAGTTGACTCCTACTATGGACCGTCTAAGAATCTCTGGGGCTCAGAGATGATGAGAAACTATGTTTTTGATGATTACTTTCATGATGAGGAGGTTCAGTTCATTAATGATGTATCAAAAACAGAGAACTGGCGTATAGCAGGTGAGGAATCACCCTAGTTCATTGTTGAACTTGTACTATTTATTGATGTTGTGATGGTTCGAAGGTAAATATTTAAAATTTGTAGGTGGGAGCAGTGGTGGTTCAGCAATTGCTGTTTCTACTGGGACTTGTTATGCTGCTCTTGGATCAGATACTGGTGGATCAACTCGTAATCCAGCATCGTATTGTGGTCTTGTTGGTTTAAAGCCTACTTATGGATTAGTATCTCGCCATGGTCTCATACCCTTAGTCAATTCAATGGATGTTCCTGGTATTCTCACAAGAACTGTAGATGATGCTGTGACTGTACTCAATACAATAGCAGGCCCTGATCCGTTTGACTCCACAACTGTGAAAACACCATTCACTCCAATCGTACTGCCATCAAATTTGGATATCAGTGGACTCAGGATAGGACTTCCAAAAGAATATCGATGTCCTGATTTGACTGAGGAAATGGATTCAAATTGGTCAGAAGTCAGCCAATTGCTAGAAGAAGCTGGAGCTCGAGTTTTTCCTGTCTCTATGCCACACACAGAGTATTCAATCGTTTGTTACTCTGTATTGAATCAGTGTGAAGTAGCAAGTAACATGGCTCGTTACGATGGACTGGAATATGGTTACAGAGCAGATGAGACTAGCTCTACCAAAAAACTTTATGCTAAATCGAGAAGTCAAGCATTTAATGACGTCGTTCGCAGCAGGATACTAGCTGGTAATTATTTTTCTCTGACAGAAAATTACGAAGATTATTTTGTAAGGGCAATGAAAGTGAGAAGATTAATTGCTGAAGATTTCGAGAATGTTTGGCAATCTGGAGTTGATCTGCTTCTAACACCAACAACCCTGAGTGAAGCGCCAAGGTATCACGATTTTATTAGCAACGACAATCAGACTCAATGTACAGTTCAGGACTTTTGTACGCAGCCTGCGAATATGGCTGGTGTACCAGCTATCAGTATACCGATAAAGCTATCAAAGCAAGGTATGCCACTGTCCTTACAGCTGATGGCTCCTAAACAATGCGAAGAGAGACTATTGGGTGTTGCAAAATGGATTGAAGATGTTGTCAAATTTCCCAGGCTTGTTCTCAAAGATGACAGTCTGCTGAAGTAAAACATTGTTATGTAAATGATTTTCTCTGTAAATAAAAACTTGTATATTTGGTTTTCTAGTATTGGAATGACTTTTCTTGCATGGACCTCAGACCAAAGTGCGATTTTAAACTTATTGCTTCATTGAGTATATTGAAAAATCTTGGAAAATCAGTTTTCATCCATTTGACAATGAAAACCATAGCTCGCGAATATCAATGCATTTTTAATTTTGCACGGAGTTGATAATATTCCCAAATTTCAAATAATTATCTTGATTCTCCGACCGATCGTGTCGATGCGATCATATGTATGAACTGGACGAAATGAAAACGTACTCCGATGGGCGTGCAATAATTGTCGACAGACGACCAGATTCATCGAATATCGCACCGGCAATCGCACCAATAAGGAGCTATATATATACACGCGGAAAATGGTGCAGCGCAGCCGAGGCGAAAGGGGTGCAAGTGTGTATTATAGGAATACGCAGCGGAGCTTAGTGCGCAGCCGCGCGCCCAGCCAGCCCCTGATCGCGCGGCGCGCTCCTCCAGGCGGCCATCGTCGCGCGCGGTGAAAAAGCTCCGGCAGTGTACTCGCGACGGCCGTACCGAGCGTTCGCAATCTCGCCGCCGGGCTGCAGCGCTCGCCCACCCTCCCCCTCATCCAGTGCTTCCTCGTGCGCGCTATCTCTGTGTTTTCCCTCGCCGAGCGCGCGCGCGCGACCTGTTTTTATATACCGTGTGTGCCGCGTGCGCCCCGAAGTGCGCGCACCGCTGCATCCTCCTGCACAGGTGAGCAAACTCCAGCCCGCGCGAAACTCGGCCGATTCTCCCTCGAACGCGGCTCTGTTTTCGAACGGCTGTAGAAGAACGGAGTCGGGGGGCGGTTGGAGGGGTGGCGAACCCTGCAGGGCTCGACGGTGACGTTGGCAGGCGCGCTGCTCCCTGACCCCGACCTGTTTCGGATCGCACGCACGTACACCCCGTGTCACGTGCGGATCGTCCACCTTTTTCTCGCGTCTTTATTCCTCGGCTCCGCAGCGTTTCGTCGCGCCAACTTTCGTCTGCAGGCCGCGCAACGCTTCTCCGCGGATATATACATGTATATATATACATTAGCGAGTAAACTTTTGTCGTTGGAAAGGGCCGTTCGCTCGCGCGGATACGTTTCGTTTAACGAGCGTGTCAAGGGGCGACCGTAATGCGCTGATTTCGCGTTGAACTGTTGGATTTGATTATCATCATACGATCCGCGCACGTACGTGGATATAGTCAAGTTGACCGCCAAGTACACATCACCGGATATTGTGAGGTTTTCTTCATTGTCGCTTTTCCTCGCAAATGGTGTATGTATGTATATATATACCGTGAACTAAGCTGCGGAGCAAAAAAGCTTCTTCCCACTTGCTGAGATTTAATTTATCGGAAGAGTAAGCACGTACAGAGTCGTGTAATCTTCTCTCGGATATTCTTCGTACTTATCTTTTGAGCTAAGTTCATTCTTCATCGTTGAATAATAACTTCGCAACGTAGCGACCGAGTCAGCTGGTTACATGATAAATTCGGTACGGTGCAACATTGGCCACACTGAGACAGAATTATAGTATTAGAATCAACTATAAATCTACTAAAAACATAGTTCAATTTCCCCCCATTATATATAATAATTATCGCATATGCGATAATATATAAATTCAACTATGAAAATACATTGGTATAGACAATTATTAGTTTTCGTCAAGCCCTACAGTAGAATATTCCATTTCAGAGTTAGCTATAATTATTGTTGAAACAACTACGATACTATGATTTTATTTTCAACATCTAGTACATTTTTAACTTGCGCGGGATTTTTCCCAGAGCAACGGGAGTATTTGTCGACGCTAGACTCGTATATACACAGAACAGCCTGCGCCAAAGTTTTAGTTTAAAGCAAATTACGATTATACACGCATTGCGAATAACACACTGGTCGTACGTACGTCAGCAAAGCGGGAAATGAAACGGTCGGCGCCGGCCGCGCGGTAAAAGAGAAAATCCGTCCGATTTTCCCTGCGCGGCCTATGCCACGGTGTATTGCAATTCCGCGGCTGGGATCTCGCGTTTCAACGAGCGCCCGTGAAAAACGCCCGATGCTTGGCGAGCCGCAGTAACAATCCGCGCCATATATACATACATGTAGCTATGTCGTCCGATCCCCAATCGTTACCCGATATCCCGGCCGCGCGACCTCTCCCTTCGGACCCCCCCCCCCCCCCCCATACAATAAAGACACTCCGCCAGATAGACCAGTCGATGTACATATGTGCTTGTAATAACGCACTTCAACTTTCTCTACAGTCCGATACGCCCGACCCCGCGCGACTTCCCATCCCTCACGGCACAGCTGTATTCCCATCGAGAATAAGCAAACTGCACGTTTCGTGTACATCATCTCATTACTGACTGTGAGGTATATACGAGCATAATCAAGCGCGAGACGTACTCAATATATATCAATTGTGCGGCGCATTATTGCATAACGTAATCTGGCCATATCGTTTGTCGTCGTCTAATCATGTACACACTCGATTTTGCGATAATAATAACTGTCAATTCAACTGGCAACAGCGTGTATTCGTCATCCCATCCGAAATCACGTTGATTCGCGCAAAACGTCAAAGTTGAAGATGGTCGCATATATAATTCGATCGAACCATATTGCTCCTATGTACGATAGACACAATCTGCAGGGCTGCGGGAAACGCGACGATGTTTGCAAGTACGTCCTCCCGTCTGTTTTGTCTGAGATGGCCGTTGCTGGCAACTTGTCAATTAGTAAAACCGATATGACGCATCGGCGGATTAATAATCGACGGTTGGGCGCGGGGCGATTTGCAACGAAGCGTCAAACTCGGCCGTTGTGGCCGCGCAACTCCGAACTCGAAGCGGTATTCGCGAGTGAAACTCCGCTGTGCAGCATGTATACAGCACACCCATCAGGGCTGAAGTTGCGCAATAAAGAAAAACGGGCCAAGCCGCGCACGAGCGGCTCTCAAACATCGTGGCGGGGCGCATTATACGCGCGAGCGCGGAGCGGTTGCGCGGCTGGCCGAGTAACATGCAAACACGGGCGCGCAAAAAGCCGTGCAGATAAGGACGCGCAACGATCGGCGGAAACGCGCGTCCTTCTCTTGCAGCGCGCATATAAGCTAGCCGTGCAAACGCGCCCCCCGTCAGCCCCTCTGGCGCGGATAAGACGCGCACGAGACGGATTGAGCACATACGGCGCGATCCGGAAGCGGTCTCGCTCCGATTGGCATAGGACAAAGTAGCGCATCTGCACTTGATCGACTGATTGGCCCGGCTTTATTGTTCATCTTTGGTATATGGACGAATTGGTTTTTCTTTACCTCTTGAAAAAAAAACGGGTCGAATGGAAATTTCGAAACGACACTCGTTTGTATCGCGATTAATTCATGCGGACGGAAAAGAGTTTTGGGATGGAATGCGTTGTGCAGTGCGTAGGTGAGAAGTATATTTAGGGTAATCAGACGAGACGATCTCTGGCTCGAGGAGCGTAATTGAGCTTGAAAAGAAATTCCTTCCTATATGCACAATGCCTCATTGTGCATTCGCTACGCTCAAGTTTTTTCTCTCTTAATTTTTCATCAATTAAATAATCGCTACCATGATTATTTCATTTCGCCATCTATATATAGATATATATATATATATATATATATATATATATATATACCTTGACATATTGACGCATCTTCTTTATAGATATATAAAATACACGTTTTGATGTTTAATTCAATTCACTGCATTTCGATGCTTGGTCGGAGAATAGGGCGGTTCATAAAAATAAATACGTTTCTGCTTTTTCCCACGGTAAAATCAGTTGCTGGTGACTTGATGAAGTTGGAGCCATGAGAATTGGTGGGAACCAAAGCGAGATCGAAATAATTGTGAAGATGTAGTCTTTGTGATCAGTCGACGAAAATTGTTAGTTCTGGACGAGGAAACTTCGAAAGAATAGATGTCCGTAGAAAAAAGCGAAAAAGTGCTGGTCTTCGCCGCTGGCGTTGAAACGTTGTAATATTCGACCTAAGAAGCGTCGACTTGACGTCTCGCCTTGATTAATGCCCGTTTTAAAAGTTAAAAATAATTGGAAATTTAAAGTCGTATAATATTATTACAAAATATTAACATGAATTCATGGCTATTGATATTGATTCCATCTGTTTAACATGAACTGTACAAGTTAGAATAATGGTAAATTCGAAAATTCAAAATAGTACCGATGCAAAGACCATCAAATTTAAACCTAATCGAATGTAACATTGAACGGGAGTGAACCGAAACAGTATTAACATACACGATTTCGAATCATATGCTTCGTATGCCTTTGAGCATCGATTGAAAATTCATAAATTCACGGACTAATTTACATTCAACACACACACACACACACATACACGAGCGCGCGCGAGTGCAAAACGTTCATGAAATATTTATTCGAGCAAACTAATTGTAATTACTAGAACAAGAGATTCGGACGGGGAAAACGGCGAATCGAAATGGATTCTCGGCAATCCGCGGACCAACTGCGCAATAATACCTCGAGAGTCGAGTATCGATAATGCGCGAGACAATCGCGAGGCTGCAGGGGTATAATGCCGCTAGTCACGTGGCCCGCAAGTATTTAAGCGACGAAGCAAGTTCGGCTTGCGGACCAAATGGAGTTGCTCGCGTAAACGCGCCCGCCGATATGCACGAGTGTATAGGTATACGTGTACACATGTAGCTGAGCAACGCGGGCCGCCGCCGCCGCGGCGAATAGTTGCGGTATCGCAATTAACGTCGGGCTCGATGGGGCGGCCGAAGCGGCGTGCTATTCACGCCCGATAAAACTTGCGAGCTCGAGCTGGTGTAAAATCGCCAAACTTGTGTTTCAGGTGTGGGCTCGTGTGTGTGTGTGCGCGCGCGTGTGTGCATACACACATATATACGCACAGCCGCGAGTGACGAGGGAGAGATAAAGCGCGCGAGCGAGAGAGAGGCAGCGCCAAGAGTCGCTGCACGACACACATCGCGAGCTGCAGTGCGTGACAGTGAAGCCGAACGGTCGGCGTGGCAACCCCAGAAACACGCCGAACTCACGGCAAGACGAGCTGCTGCCCGAGCGGCTCGTCCCTCCGGCAGTCGACTGCGCCGCCGGCCCGACGAGCCTCCCAACCCACGCAGACGATACCCCCGACTCCATGGACTGACGAGGTGAGCTCCGCCAGCTTGTATCCACACATACATTATATGCGCACGCATATACGCGCGAGCTTTCCACTCCCCGACAGCTGCCTCCGCTGCCGCTATATCTGTCGGTTTTACACGAGCGTACACCCGAGCCCGCAGCCAGAGGCTCGAAAGCTGGACAACGGGGTGAGCTCGACTCGTTTCACTCTGCTCTCAGTCGAATTATTCGTTTGCGCACTCTACTTTCCGGCTGCGGCTTCAAATATCCACAGCCCGCGGTGAATTTTATATTGAGTTGCGATTGATTGGCATTTTGAGATGGAAATGCGCGTGCGTTCGTGCGCGCACGTGATCCAGCTTGGAACAACATATTGGCTGTCCAGCTCCATATCAAATTCGCTCTCGAAATTTTCGAAAACAATTACTTTGATGTCGGTACGATATGGTTAATTCGATCCTGAATTGAAGAATACTTGATGTTTTATACAAACTATTTATATATATGTATTGTTTGAACTACTATGATTGATACTCGAATTGACCATATCGCACCGACTCCGAAGTAATTAATTTCGAAAATTTCGTAAGTGCGATTTGTCTCGTCATGGAACTGAACATCTCATATTTAACGTCTGACTATTTAGTCTGAATCTACTTACAACGTTGTATTCAACTTCAATCTCTCGCTTTTGTCTGTTTATAATGAAATACTCGCATAGTTCTCGAATAACTTAATTAACAAAGAATATATAATAATATCGAAATATCGTTTTATTTCTCAAAGAAAAATTATTGCACTAAGGTGATAAATGAGCTTTTGAACTATACCACATCAGTACTCTTTGTTGCATATCTACGGGTCGAATAATGTTGAATCCCAGATATGCCTACATGAACGTATGTACGTAATTAGGTGACGCTATTTTCAGGATGCGATATTTTACAAAGGAATCGTCCAATCTCACTGGAAACTGCACACAAATCATGTGGTTGGCAAGATGTGAACCGAGCTCAGTTTATAGTATTGTTAGCATTGGTTCCTACTAACCAATGCTAACGTTAAGCAATAATAGTCGTATCTTGATAAAACTTCGTAGGTGTGAAGTAAGTTCAATTTCCCATGGTAACCGTTGCTATGGGAAAAAAGATTCAATATGAAGGCCATTAAATCCTATAGTGTATTTCTGTCGTCAAATGTCACAGAAGTGTCATAATTTTCCACAGCAACTGTTGTTTGCGTCTCTATAGTCGTTCATTCCACTTGTCACCGTTGTTAGAAATAGGAAAGCATTGTCTTGATGAAACATTGCAAGTAATTTGTTATAGTGGTTGGATGTAAGGGAAAGATAAAATCAGAATGAAGACCATTTATTGTACTTCTATCGATAAATGTCTCAAAAATGTTCCATATATCAGATAGCAACCGTTTTATATTTTCCCAGTAACTGTTGCTAAAACGAAGAAAAAGTAAATTTAAGGCCCATTTTCAAGAATTGTTAGCATAGTAGATCTTTCTTTTTTTATAAGATTAGACTTTTTTATAAAGATCTTTCTCGTTTTATAATAATGATATCATTTAAAAAATGATATAAACAAATTTATTTGTTATTTTTCTCTTTTCAAGTTATAAATATATTAGCTAAGTTTTAAAAATGATGATGTTATCGTACGAGCGGAAAACAAACTATTAGATGCTGCAGCTTATCGATATTTACGTGTCGTGTAAGTGAGGTAATACCACGTGTAATACTGGGAGCATGAAGCAAGAAATTAGCGGGACCCAGTTTAGTCTCATGCACGAATTCTTTGCGATTACGTTTTTAATTACCAGTTAACTCGGGACTAATAAATACGGAGCACTTATACGTGGAAGGTAGTAGCAGCAGGACGGCTAATGAAAAAAGTAAACCTCCAAGTAAATAAGCAAGGCGACCAAGTGAAACCACGGGTGTATCGTCTTTCTTAATTCTAATTTCCCGCAACGCTTATCCCGTCCTCCGGCTTTCCAATTCTGCGGTTCGTCGACTCTCTTTTCTTTATCCCTCCGCAGTGTTATTACATAGACCATTACCTAATCTCTGGAACTAACTGCCCATTGTCATTTTTCGATAACATTTTTGTGATATTTAGCGAATAATCGATGAAATATATATCCTTAATTCTTATGCTGAAAAAAAAATTATTTTCTTTACTGAACGGGTAAATTTGAAGTATGCAATCTCTTATATAAACATTCTTCATCGGGAAGTTTCCTTCAAACTCTCTGGGTGGAAAGGTATATAAGAAGTCGAAGATAAATAAGAGAATTAAGAAAACGGACATCCTCTCGAGAAAATGTATACACCATGAAAATTAAAAACTGTAAGTGATTACGAATTATTGTCCAAATAATTATATTAGATAATTTAATTAGTTATCAAAAATTGTTTGGCCAGCAGACGTTAGCTTCGCACAATTGGTGATTCTAAATTTGTTTCAATGCAAAACTAGTACACTTTCAGATTCAAAAAATTCGAGATACTCTCTTTTCCCATATAATAGACTTTTCTTGGCAACGAAAAACATCCATATTCACTGCACATGCGTAAAAGCAATAATGTTTTACAAAATATCTCTGGGATATCCTACCGTTAAACCAAACGACTGTTAAACGACTGTATAATGCGTGACCTTTTATGTCGACTTGAGCAGTAAGCTAAGTAATTAAAACTAGCACGTGTCGAATCTCGCGACGGAGCACATTTCACGGTATTTGGTTGATAGGTCCAGGTCCATCAGCCTCGTGCAAGAAGCTATGTTTTTGTTACTCTTAATCGAATAAGTATGCACAATATATCTCGCAAATCAGTAGACTAGTCATAACTTCATCATAAATCATTAATTTGAATCGCGCAAGTTCGTTTTAGCCCGAGAAGTAATGTGCTCTGCTTGAAACATGAATCAGTAGACGAAGCAAATAATGTTCACGAATTATGTATAATTATTTACTCGGTGATAAAACATATCTCTCGAAGCGTGCAGCCAGGCGAAAACTCCATTCATATACACGATGATCTCAGTCCACTCGGGATGTTGGATCGCGCGCGAGTAGCGTGCGAGCCGTGTGTAAATGCAAGTGTGTCCCTGATCCGTATAAGAAGCATCGCAGCCAAGTCGAGCAGTGGCCGAGCTCGAGCTACGCGGCCCCCTGTTCGCTGCGACGAACTGTAATTCATATGGCACGGGAGTCGAGCTCCGTCGCTGGCGCACATTATCCTCATTACAATACGCCGGGGTATCCGGCGAAATGTGGGTCCGAGGCCCGTTCAGTCGAGCTCGGCGCGCCACGCGCCGCTGGTGATGTCTGTCTAGTGCGCGAGACATGGGGCCCGTTGGACAGCAGCTCCCCGGCGAGCTCGTCGCTGCCGCATCCCGGTGCATGTTGCTCTGGGCCGGCTGGCTCGCCCTGGCCCTGCGCGCCCTCCTGCTCAGGATCGGTGAGTTCGCCACTCTGCAGCTTTCGGCTCGATCCCAGTTTCTCCTGAAACAAACACTCCCGAGCGCGTATATATTTTTATTCGCTCTCACTGCCGAGCAACGCTTTTTTGTCGTTCGTTCAGTTTGGTAACGAGTTGAACTTGAATGTTCCAATTGATAAACGACGTTTAGTTCAAAGTGATACGATGTTTCGGGAATTAGTTGGTTGAATTAAAAAAAGTATGCGCATGACCTCGGCGTTTCCATAATTAACAAACAGTGCAAAAAGTGGCCGCCAACCAATGAGCGACAAAATATATCGAAGATTGCTCTACTGTACGGAAGATTAGAAGAGCTCCGCGAAACGCGAACGTGACTTGATTCGCAGTTGCGTGTTTGTACAATGTAGAATAACAAACACAACGAATCATTTGTCGCACGAGAAAACTCGCAGCGGCTGCAGCAGCGGCGCGACAGCGTTGAAAAGCTCATCTGACGCGCGGCAAAGCGGTATGCGCGCGTATCTCGCATTTTTGCCCCGGCATAAATTGTAATCTGGAGAGGCATTAACGGCGTGCTTTTATAACGAGGTTGCGTAAATTAACGCGAAGGAAACAGGGCCGGGCACCGCGGGGCGAAGCCATGGCCCACGAGAGACGTGTCGACGCGCATGTAACGAGGGCGCGCGAAAAAAATGTCGCGGGCGCATTAAAAGTCGAAAAATGAGCGGGGAATTCAAACAAGCCGGCGGACGCGCGGGCTCGAGCTTGTCAGCGGAAAATCAATGTCGATCGTGACCGGAATAGCGGAAAACGAGCTAACGGCCCGCATCGAGCGCGCGACTGCAGCAACTGGGTCGAGCTGCCGCTTCTCGCGCCTCCCTGCACGCATAACCCGAACCATATAAAAGCCCGCTTCCGGCCCGGACTAAACGCGCCCAATTTCACGCGGCCGGACGCTCGCGCGCGCTCGCCCATTACCCGCTGTCAACTCGCCGGGATGCCCTTCTCCCAGACGCCGAGCTGTCGAGCGAAGGTTGAAGCGTCAAGCCCCGGGACAATTATGGTCAATCGCATTATGACGAAACGTCGTGGAAGCTTTTTTTTTATTCTCGACGCAACTTTTGCCTCTCCCCGAGAGAAACTTCGGACCAAGTTTATTCTCACGTCGGCCGCGCGAGTGCAGCGAGCGGACGGGACGGAAAGCGCTTTATCTCGCGGGCGCGGTGCACTCCCGAGACTCGGGGGCGAATCGTCCGGGAAATCTAAGCTGTTGTTTTGTTACCGTGGGACGACGCGCGCGAGCTCGGGGATTTTTCTCGAGCGCAAAGTGCGCGAGGCCTTGACCGAATGCACATGCTTTTGGACAAATGTGCCGCCGCGCGACTTTGCCCTGCAGTGCACAATGCTGCAATGTGCCCGAGAGCATAAAAAAGTTCCCGCTGTCGCGCGCTCCAAGACAAATGTTTTTCTTTCCCCACCGCGATGGATCAGCTGGCCCTCGTTCCTTGTTTACCTCTTTGTCACTGTAGATCGACAGCTTCCACGAGGACCAACACGTTTCGTGGCTGCTCTTTTCGAGTTCACTATATCGTTTGTTTATCCCGGAACTTTGGAGTTCGCCAGAACCGCTCTCCGGTCAATTTTGATTATATTGACTGTTCAATTAGTCTGTATTCGCTACTTACAAAGTCCCCCATTGGTGTGCCGGTCGGCAAATATGGGGGCAGTCGTTTGCAATGAAAGCTAGTGCAGTGAGGATCGCCTCGGGCCGCATTCCTACTGTTGCTGGTTGTCGCTCTCGGTGTATATGAAAAGCATAAGTTTAATACTTGCACGGCGAGTGCAAGAAAACCATAGTTGAATATGTAACTTTTTTGCTGCGAAATTCTGAAATATGTCTTTTTCTTCGCCGCGAGGTTTCAACCGCGTTTCTCGTCCGCAAATGAATTCAGAAATGTGTTGGTTTTCGTTGGACAGTTGGAAAAGCGCTGGGTTTCATATGTTGTATACTGAACTGCTTTTAACAGACCATGCATGGAATGGTAGATCAAAACCAAATGGTATTGTGAAATGGTCGGTCAGGATTCAAATTGTTGAAGATTATAAGCCGGCCAAACGAAATCTACCAAAACGACGGTTCGTTCAGGAATTTCTTCTGGGAAGTAGCCCCGAGCCTCGGATGCAAGTCACGCTACGTTTCCTCGACACGATTAGAAGATAAGCGATTAGAACGGAGCTCATGCGGGTGAGAAAAGCCCGATCCTGCCGCGTGAGAGGCACTGCTTCTTGGCCTTGCGGCGCTGCATTGGAAACGGCGGAAATGTCGTATCCGGCAACCCTCCGGCCAGCCGCGATACTCTACTCGGCTATATATATATAGTCCGATGCTCGCGGCAGAAAGTCGCTGTCTCGCGATATCCTTTATCGCGGCCGACTCGCGCGACGCACTTGTTGCGTCACGCGACTGATCCGCCGCGCGCTCTATCCCGGCCACACCTTCGCGTCCGCCTCGGTTCGTTGTTAGATATATGGACCGAGCGATAGGTCGTCCGAAATCCCCTCCCACTCCTCGTTTTTCCCAACTCCGACAGAACCAGATTCTACAAGGCATCTGCTGATCGATTCGATTGGTTGAAGGGATTTCCATTGGTTTCCACTGGGAGGAAAACGGGTGTGGTGTGCCAATTGAATGATGTGCGGTTTTTCATTGGTGATTAATTGGTTGAAATTTAGTACTGTCTTTTTGCCAGACGGGTCGAAGACCTTTGCTGACGTCATCGACTTCTTTCGTGTCATCAATCAGAGAGGGATAAGGCTATTTATCGATTTTGCAATATTTCCGCTAATTGAGAAAAAAAATGACGCTCTGCTGAGTTTGGCAATTTCGATAAGATAATATATAAATCGCGAGCTTAAAGTTCACTGGAACGTTCCTGGAAATTTTTTTTTCTGAATGGTAAGAGGATTCCTAGGAAATTTCTCTTATGAAACGGCTTTACTTTTATCGAGGCTTCTAAAAAGAAGGCTTGGAAATATCTTTTTCAGAGAGATGTGGAATCGTAATAACTAGGAGAATTGTGCAACGTTCGGATTCGGAAAAAGCGTTTTACCGTTAGATGCTTCTGGCAAGAGAGACTGCGAGCGAACGGAAGGGCCTGAATTGAATATTTTTCACAAAATTATGTCGATTGATGGAAGTGGGAACTGAAGAAGGTGGAAAAGAATCGGAAAAATATCACGAGAGAATTGGAGTAGAAGTTAAAATTCAATCTAACTAATCACCATCTCGTAATCTTTTTATTTCATTTCATTAAATATATATGTGATTTTTAATCATACAGCGATTGCATACAGAATTACATTCTCGAGAACCTACTTCAATTTCACAGATTTTTCCGTAATTAATTTCCCACATTTCCGAATGAAATTTCTGAAGCCCCAAATGTTTCATAAAAGCTTGATATATAACGCCATTACGGTCGTTGAAGTTCTATGTGCTGGAAATACGACTAATTACGTACATACATTCCTGAGGGGTGTACACTCGAAAATGCTTTTTCGCATGGTCAAATTGTAAAGAAGGGACTCGCGCGTCAAACACGCGGATGAAACGAAAATTATGAAAAGAAGAAAAAAATTTGAGCGTCAAATCTTTTTCGCATCCAAATCGTTTCTCTCGCCGGTTCTCACCGAGCAACTACATAAGCTCCACATATGTAGAATAATGCGTATATAATCATTTGGAAATATATACTATAATCCCACGCGTTGCCCCTCGACCGAGCCACTCTCCGCCGTCGAATCGCGCCCCGAGAATATCCTTCGAGAATATTCTTCGAAAATATTGAATTCCGATCAGATCCGCGGGGATCATCGTCCTGATACTGCCGATCGAAACAACGCGCGCGACTTAACGGGTAGAAACAGTATAGAGGAGGGCAAGGAAGACAGGAAGAAGTCGATAAAGAGTGACGACTCGGCAAACGGATAGGAAAAAGACCGCGGGATGAGTCGAGGGGGGTTGGCGGCGATCCTCCGCGAGCGGATTGAATTTTCGCTGGCCCTTTGCTCGGAGCGTTAATTGGATTACGAGCTCGGGAGAGACTGACGGAGCCGGAGATTTCGCCGGCGGAACGAGGATTGACGAGCACTCCGCGCACCGACGATTAAAACTGTGTGCTGCACAGTGGTCGCTGCGCGCTGCTTCGCTTTCCCCTCCCGCGGCTTATCTCTTCCGCCTCTTTCCGCTGGCGCGTCTCCACCGGCTCGTGCGCTTTTTGATTAATATTGGCCAGCGATGAGTAGATACGGAATTTGGCATCGTTACATTCCTCCTTTCCCTGAGCGAGATCTCGCGCAAAGTAACTGCCGCGTTGCTACCCTCTCCTCCTCGCCCGCCGTCAAGAGCCGGGAGCGAGAAAAAAAAACGCTTCGCGTAGCTCGTTCGACCTCTCGTTTTGTATGTATATTTATTAAAAGTTTTGGCCCCGACCATACAATCCATCTTGCGTAATTCTCCTCCGCGGTAATTTCACTTTTGCCCTTTGTTCCGAGCGTCATACTTTGATTTTCCGTACTCATTCTGGCCGCGCAACTTTTAATCAGAAACCTTGTTGTTCGTTCTCGGCCCCCCTCCAGCCTCTGGACGCTTTAATGAATTCACGTAAATCAAGGAAGCACCAGAGCATACCGACGAATGACTGCCCGTATCCATGTGCGCCCTATGGCTGCGAAGCAAATGACAATCGTGATTGCTTTCTCAAATTCATATAGAGCCATTCGCTCCGCGGCGAAGCAACATCATTTCGTCAAACGCACCTTGGTGCCCTTTTTGTTTCCACTCAAGAACTCGGCGTAAGGAAATATATTCAATCAAGAGAATAGCCACTCGCGCTTGTGCGAATTTCTGGACGCGCGCGAGTCGCCTGCGGGGCGCTGATAAGGCGTTTCGCTTCACGCAACGGGGCATCTTCGCCTCCGCTTCCGGCGAACTTCGGCTCCCTCGGCGTCCCTTAATTGACACGTACCACTCGCACAATGCTCGCGCTCGCGCACACATGCGCACACAGTCACGCAGATAGAAATTCCACGGCGAGTAAAGCCCAGCCTCTCGCGAGTTATTTTATCGACATTTCCGCCAGTCACGAGCTGCAACAGTACCGCTCGTTACGCGTACATATACGTGGAAAAAAAGGCCCGCAGCACTTTGACCCCTGGGAATCCGAGTCTCGCGCGTATCCATTTGGACGCTCCAAGTTTCGAGTTATGGCTACTCGAGGATTTTCCCGCAAAAGTGATTTTGTGCATTGCGTCTAAATCACTTGGAGTTGGATGGGAAATAAAGAGGAACACCTGCAGCGCGGAATGTCTGCTCCTTCGTGACCGCAAACATTGAGAAATTAAACGGTCGTCATACCTGCGTAAAGTTAATGATCCAAAATCTATATTATCGTTTGATTCCCGAGAAGATCGATAAAACAGCGGTCGTGCCACTCGATGCCGCTGGTGCCAAAATCTCAAAATGCTTATCTGGTTTCTTCAAAGCGTTGACGTGATATTCTCGAGCTCGCCTAACATCGATAGTATGTACATGGAGGGATCAAACTTCCTGGAGCAAACCATGCGATTTTAATTAAAGGGCTGGATTGAATTTCACTTGTCAAGTTCGTTCAACTATTCGATTGCATTTCGTATTGCCTGCGGTTGCAGGAATCATTTGATGTAGACGGTTAGAGTTCCAGCTATTTCAAGGAGAATGTTCACATTATCCAGACGTGGAAGACATTTCATTTCTTCATCCGAAGATAATACTTACATCAGTCAAAATTATAGAGCAATAGTAAAAAATATAAAGTACATTGCATACACCACTATCGTGAATCACATTCGCATTACAATTATTTCTCATTGAATATTGTTATGTTTCCAATTAATTCATGTTCGGCACAATATCTCGTCGGTCGAAATCATTTACAGCCGGTGAAAATAAAAAGGTACATCGAGACCAGTGAATAATGAAGCGAATAAAACCAGAAACATCTGTATTTGACGTAGCTGCAAAAACATCGAGGACTCTTGAATAGAGGCACGCGAGAGCTTGGAAAAAAATGGGGGATTGAATCTTCTGTGGGACGAGTGGTGTACGTTAGGCCGAATCAATGGCCGTTGATTGGCCGAGGCAGGCAATTACGTGGCCGGTGATATGGGGACTCCAACAATGACAGACGTGATTTCCCGCGGCTCCACTTTGACCAGTCGCGTTTTATTGCCCCCTGCGTGAGTGAATTTCTTTGATTGAACATATACAGGATTTCATTGCCTTGTAGTGAGTGTATCCAACAGAGTAATTACTCTGGTCTATTTAGTGCTGTTGGAAGTGAACAATCACGGAGTTTAGAAAAATTCAAATTTATTCACTCATGTTTTCATCGCGCGTAAGTCTTATTTTTGTATTTCTATTGTTAATCCTTTCAAATTTCTGAACTAATCCTACCATAGTCTGCAAAATTATTCATTATTTCGCTGTGAATATTTTTTTATCAACCGTGAGTTTCGAAAATAATGTATTCCACGTTGTACTTTTATGTAAAATTAAAAAATTTATAATTGAAAAGTCCGCTTTATGAAGAGTTCACTATTATTCGTATTGTCTGTTTATGTCGTAAATTCAGTAGTCAACAGTAATTATCATTTCATCCGATTATAATAAGGATGTATACAATTTGAAAAACATATAAATCCATCAAAATATAGAGGAGAAAAATAAGAGAAGAAACGGCATTCTTCGTGATCGCAATTAATTCGAGCATTTTCCAGGCTCGATCTACTTTTCGTTTCTTTCTTTCATGTATACTAATGCTTGTAAATCTGAAATCGCGATCGCTCGGGGGCACGGTTATAAAGAGCGACGCGTATATAAGCATCGGCCATTCGATTTTTTTTTGCAAATAAAAGCTGAAAAGCGTTGAGGGTCATTAATGGGGCAGAGCGTATATATATGTTATATATAAAAAAGCCTCGTTCCCCGGCGCTTGTCACGAAAATGGGACGAGTCCCAGTTCTTTTTACCACTGTTTTTTCTCTCCTCTTTTGTGATCTGGTTTTCCCTGGATTTTCCGCGAGAAGCGAGACGATCGGCTCAATTTCATTTCGAAATTGAAAATTTCTCGGCCGCACATCGGTCGATCGGATAAAATCGATTTGATCGAACTTATACGTTCTATCGGCCCCGGGATCCGCGATTGCAAAAAGCAATTAATCCTCTTTTGTCTCAGAGTTGTGCGCAGAGGATAGCGTGGCTCACAGTTTCTCTTGGACTTCTTTCAAATTTCTTGTGAACGTCTATGGATTTATCAAGCTACGGTGGGACTTTGTGAATTTAATGCGCGCAAGCTCTTAAATAATAATTGATGATTCGAAGCAATAAATTCTTGAAAACTGATCATTTTATCTACGATAGCGTGAATGATTTATTTGTATAAATATAATAGCATCAATACGACCTCAGAAATTATTGCACCTCCCATTGCGGTTATCAAATTCCCAATACATTTGAAAACTGCTCTGCATAGCAATTGGGTTTGAATCATTGACAAATAATGTATCATGACTAAATTATTATACACTGTTACGATGCTACTTATTATTCCAAACATTGTTAATTCAAAATAAAATGTTAGCTCACGCGTTACATTGAATAAAATATTGACGGGATATTATGAATAATTTATATTGAAAATTTTTGGTTCTGATACAAATATTCATTTCTATTATTCAACGATAAAACGATTCCGAGAAACTGAAGCCTGTTTACAGAGAAAAAAGTTTGCAGCTGCGTATTCGATGTGATGACATAATACAGAAATTAATTACGGAGCTATAGAATGCTCTTCGCTTGGCGGTGAGAGCACGAGAAGAGGAAAAAAGCTTGGCAGTCACTCCTTCCGCGCTCGCGGAGAAAAAGGCATTCACTACGAAGGGATCGATATCACGAGACCTAATACGAGCTTTATTCGTAAAAGTGTGTCATGCTGCCAGCTTCCATTTCATTCAATCTGTCACAGGCGCAATTGAATTATTTATAGGACTAATATATATATAGTATCGATCATTTACGATATTTATGAAATCACATGGATATACCATAGTACCTATAATTCATCATTTGTAGCTTGATTCAGTCTTGGAATATAAATTGTTTCAATAAAATATAATCATACGGATTATCCTTGATATTAAATGACACAAACATATTGCATTGAACGGAGGCACAATTATTCATGAACTTATGAATGTTATAAATTTGATATCTATTCAATAGTTATATTTAATTATTCACCCAATTTATATTCTGTTTAAATAAACTAAATCAGTGAAATAGAGTACAAATTGTCTCTTCCAAGTGAATTTTATTTGACCGAGTTTTCATGTGTCTTCAAGATAGGAGCAATTCCATGTCAACTGGGTCGAGTCAACTTTTTTGTTGGAATAATAGTCCAGAAAATTTGTTGGTATTCATTTGTACTCATAAATTTTTTCAGATTTTTTGTGGTTGTGTGTATAGAAGTTACGAAGAGTAATTATTTTGTTTTTCGTTAATTTTCAGAATTGCTAATTTACAAATCTCATTATTTCACGATAGAACAAAGAAAAAAAAATATTACAAATATATACCATTGGAAGAGCCCGAAAAAGTTGAATGCGCTTGAATCGTTTTGGATGCTTGCTCAGTTTCGATTTCATTTTTCATAAAATAAATCGGTTCTTTGCGTCAAGTTCTTTCAAACTAACTGTATTTCAATGGTAATGGTACGAGCTCTATACACATCCAGAGTTACGATCGTTTTAGCCGTAAAATTCAGTTTGAAACTATAAAGTACGTCGATTTCTCGAGAAAATAAGGAGCTTCAAACTGAATTTCATGGTTAACAAGGGAAGGATAAATCCTGCGGGTTACCAATTACGATGAAACTTTGTGAGATAGTTTTTGCGTACCCAAATAGTCTCGATATATCAAGTATGTTCCGTTACTTACCTCCGATTTCATGCATGGATACCATACTTTTATTTATTGATTATAAAGTTTGGCACCAATTCCAGATTTTATGCCAGACTTATTAATTTACTTCGAAAAAATCTGGCGAAAAGGTGATGTTTTGCCAGACTTTATACAGGGAAGATATACTTGGCTGGTAGCTTCGAGTACAGTTGGTGAAAGTGGCTGGGCAGATTTATGATATATATACGGCATTAAAAATCCTGGAGAAGATGAAGATAAAAAAATCCCAAAAAAAATATTTATCCGACCCCAGTCAACGTGGAATCGCCCATACACAGCAACGCAAGTGAGAAGAAAAAAAAGCTGAACGAAAACTAATAACTTTATCGTTGGAGCCTAATGTATTAGACTGAACGTGCGATCGATTAGCGGATTATTATAACTTTTATCACAAGCAGTATGCAATTACGATGTTATCAAGCTAATTCTTAATGCAACTCGACTAATTTCCATAACACGCTCGGACACATTATAGTCGAGGAACTACGGCATAAAGAGTTTAATCTAGAATCCTGCAGAGTCACGGAATCCGCAGGGAAAAGTCATACGAAACATTCTGGGCTCGGCGTGTCGACGGATTCTCGAGGATCGCGCCTATTGTTTCCAATTTCATTCATTTCGTCATGGAAATTCCGGCAAAGTTTTTGACGTAACGGCGGTGACGACGTCGGGCAAAATCGCGCAAACGAATGGGAAATCTTTGGCGGCACGTGTTTCCGAAATCCTCGCAAGTAAGCGAGAGAACACTGTACCCACTGTATAGACGTGTATACGCAAAAAGGCGGAATCCATAATTAGGATTCGCGTGGTCTGCAGCTCTCAACGTGCTCGGCCCGGCCAGCAAAGAGCAATGAAAGGAGCCGTTCTGTATACGTTGTTTCTCTGTATTCTTTGCAGCTCCCGCTCATCCCACCGCGTACTCATTCCTCTTCTTCGCCCGGTCGGGCCTCCTCCTCCCCCTAGTCTGCGCTATCTCGCAGAGCTTCCGGCTTTTGATTTTCCAATAACCCGCTATATCGAGACAATAGGCCGGGCCGATTGTCTCGGGAATGGACATCGCGCGCGCGCGACACTCCACATCGTCGCCTCGACCAAAATACAAATCTAAAATCGGCTCTCGGCGTCTATCCCGACACAGCCAATATAGCCGCTCGCTAGCTCGCGCATCATTCATGAACGATGCGCGGCGCGGCTATACATCGCCCGGGGCACGTTGAAAGTTGTAAACATTATAAAAAACGTCCCGTTGGAAAAGCTCCGCGAGCGGCGGGGGCCGCGCGTACACGAGCTCTTCGCTGTTTAATGCAGCCAGATTAAGAGGCCTCGGGGTTTTTACCCAGAAAAAGCCATAAATGGGTTTCGCCAGCCAGCCAGCCAGCGCGTGCGGGAGCAACAGAGCTGGATAGAGCCGCGAGTATTGATCGGAGCCGGCCCCCTTTTGCGCGCGCAAGCTTTCACCCTCCGCAGTTCCGCCCCTGGGGGGTCACCCCCACCAGACCCCCCCCCCCTCCTCTCCCCCCCGTGTTCTCCCCTGTGCTCTCGCACGCGCCTTCAGCTACGCTTTTTCGTCGACGCTCCATATCATTCGCTGTATACATGTGCGTGCTATATAGATGCTCGCTTCGTTTCCACCGACCCACGTGCGATTTTGGATGCAGCTCGGACGACGACCGAGAGCTGCCACCCCAGACCCGGTGGATTACGTTCTTTGAAGATTGTCAGCCTGAGATGAAGTGACACAACGAACGGGGGACGAGGAACTGATCGAGATGACCGTCGCTCGTCTCGTGTTGTGTGCTTGTACTTTTGGGTATTTTTCTAAAATTTCGGGAAGCAAAGACAGAGATTCTAATGAATCGCATACATCCTCTTCTTTGCGCCATAAACAATTGTGTGGATCATCGCTGTAATTGATTTTTTGCATTTTTAAATAAGGCGATGGTCCGCCGAATGAAGCCACTCGAACGGCGATTGGATTGGCCCCGGGAGATTTGCTTTGAAGATAGCCTTTGAAGGTGGCTGCAAGGGAATGGAGGAAATTGATATCCGACGCAAGATACAAATTCAGGAGGGCGGGTTACAAACACAATGCGGCGCCCAACGTGTTTGCTCCTCTTTGCCCCCGTCTCTTCGGCCTTCTTGTGTTTTTCTCTACGCTCCGGAGGCTTGACCGAGGTGGCCGCTTCAAACGCAAAAGCGAAACACGAATTGAATTGGTCGCGATCGCAGCGATTGCGGTGTAGCTTGATTATACGCGGTACATATATATTCCCGAAACGACAAGGCACACATGACGACTCTGTGCAGCTGTCTCGCGCACACGATATGCGTTTCCCGAGCTCGAAATCATTAGGGCAGACGAGATATCGGCACAGCTGTTGCACGTACATAGGCTCGCGCACGCGTGATTTCTCTATAATACGCGCGCACGTTCAACTTGTCGTTCGGCCTCTCGCTCACCCCTGCTGCGCGCGCGCGCTCGTGTACGGTTACGTGCGCACTCGACTGCCGGAGCGTCGTTATGTCTCTCTAGTTGTTGTGCAGTTTCGGCGCACTCAAAGGGGAGAAAGAGGCTGCTATAGCGTGTAACAATGGGCCGCGCTACACTCGAGAGCCTTCATCATGCGACTCCACACACGCGGATACATCTGCATACAGATACAGTGGGTCGCGCGCGGCTGGGTGCAGTTACGCCCGATTGTTGCCCAATGTCATCGAGAGATTTCCGGACCTACTGATTCTCCCAGCTCGACGAGATACTCGTCAGTTAATTGGTACTCGCGTGCGAAAGAGCAAGATCTCGAGATTTTGAAAGTTACGCGGTCGCCGAGAGGGTTGCGAGCGAAAATTTTCCCCGAGAAAATGAGGCGAGACACAAGTCGGCCCGATCGACAATATATCAAGCACTCCGTAGTAGAGCATGTGCTCAAACTACTTTAAACTCAAATTAAAATGATCGGCGATTTGGCTGATCCTCCGCGCCAGTTCCAACCTGTTATACGGAGTTGGTCGTGTGTTAATCACTTCCCCGCGATTTTCTTCCGATTCGCGGCAAATGTTCATTATGACGTATCGCCTATCGCGCGTTAGAATTTACAGGGCGGCTCTTGAGCTGCAGTCGGGAATAAATCGTACCTCGAATTTGAGAAATATCGGAAAAGCGGCAGATCGAGTCAACTTGGCCGTGTAAAATCCCCCGTGTAATTAGCTCGAGTAGCAGCGGTGTAGGGTTCTTGAAATTTGCCCCACTGGCAGATGGAATCTTAATGAAAATTCGCAGGGAACTTTGAGAAAATCTAGTTTACAAGCCCGACCAACTGATTCGCTATTGGAAGAAGCTGCATCTATATATATCGACTGGTGCTGAGAGGCTGCGCCCCGAGCGGACAGCGCGCGTTTAATACTTCATCGGTATGTTAGTCTGGGGGTATCGATCGCCAGCTTAGACTACTCCGCGGATGCTAATCGCTCGAGTACTCGTGGCTTTTGTACAGCCTCGCCAGTCGGAGTCTCGACTCTGTGTTCTCTCTTTTTGCCCGGGCGAATCCCGCACTCCGGCCTGCTGCCTTTCATCATTGTGCTTCGCGCGCGGTTGCTCGTACGTGTGCTTCAAATATGTAGAAACACAGGTATAGACGAGCGTGCCACGGAATACCCAAGGAGCCAGAGAGAAACGGAAATGGAAAAGTCGTGTATGTGTGAGCTCGCGCAAGCGCTCGTGTGCGTGTACGAATGTTTCGGCTGCTGTTGGGACATTGATTGCGTTCCTACCTTGACATTGTTTCGAGCTCTCTCTCTCTCTCCCATCCACGTGGGGGTGTCGATTGTGAATAATGTATCTCTCTGGGTGGATTGCGTCGCACACGATCAAATTACTCACGGGAGCTGTTCCTACTGTCATTTTTTCCCCGATTATTTTTGGTTTTACCTCGCGGTTGTTCCTCTTTCAGTGTTGCCTCGTGTTGCCGCGGGTTTACAACACTCTCGACCTTCAGAGCCAATACCGATGGAACGATGCGGATTTTTTCCATCTACATTCAATACAAAGCTCAGCTTGAATCGAGACGGCCATTGCGCAACCGGGGAAACAATGACTTACCCAAGAGCCGCTGCAACCCAAAAAAAGAATATCCATCTCTCGAATTTCCACAACAACGAAGCTCTCGGGTCTGTAATGTGCAAGCGCGGTAATTGAATATCTCTCGATGGAAAAGACCAGCTCGGCCGCGAATATAACCTTGAGGGGGAGGGAAAAAAAATATCGAAGGTAAAAGAGCTGAATTTCGCTGCGGGTGACACAGTGTTATCGGGCTGGCATCGACCCTTCGTCTGGTCGTCTGGTCGTCGTCCTCCGGCTGCGTGTTTCCCCTGGAGCTATATCGACTCTTGCATTACGTGGTGCGCGTTTTACACTGGCTATATAGCAAAGGTGTGCGTGAGCAACACGCACGTTCGCACATGATGTATGCCCTTGGTAGTCTTGACGTTTTCCGCTGACGAAGGACTTGAATTACGTCCATTAGGCGACGGATACTGAATTTTCCTCCGGGCTTCCTTTGTACCGGAGGGATGATTTGCTCGCCCTTCCCCTCCCAAGGGTATACGTGTCACCGATCTTTCATGCTCGAACGATGGCTGGAATTATTATTCCCTGGCTAATTGACAGATTGGCATTGAATAGCTTACCTTTTGGTCACGCATTGATATTTTACGCGATTTCATCATTAAAGTGGCTTTTGCTTCAATTCAATTGATGTCTCGAATGAAATATGAATTAATTCTCTCTGTACGCGGTGCGATATCAATTCAGTATGTCCTATACGATTATTATCATGATTATGGAAATTCTTTTGAGGTACTACGTTTTACAGTGAAACATCGGTGTTGTTTCGTGTTTATTTCGTAAATGCGATTTCCTATATTTCGTTTGCACCTCCAAATGTGCGGGGACCATCGGGATTCCATATTTAACCACCCGTATGCTTATGCAAAGGACATTTTGAAGATTCGGCTGAAAAATTTTCCCCTCGATTCCCAAACTTGCCAGTGGAGGGAACCTCGCGGATGAAAGCGGAATGGCGAAACTTCCAAATTGAAAGAACCAAGAGGGTCGAACACCTTAAGTATTGTGGAAAGTTAAAAGTATGAGTAAAACTATCAAGAGTTGCATGCGCGTACAAAGTTCCGCAGTTGTACCCACGAGATTATCTCAAAGGCCGAGGCCTTTCAGTCTGAGAATCCGACGAGCCGCCCTCGGCAAGTAGAATCTCGAAGAAGCAGAGTCGCGCCTCGTAATCGCGTCAAAATCTTGCAAAGAGACCTCAGAATAAGACAGCAAGAAACCTCGGCTAGATGGGGATCATCAAAGGGATTCGTTCCCTTATACTTTGGCATTGCTTTTGCGCCTCGCGCCAAACTCGTGGCCCGTGATTACAGTTGAAATAATTACAAAGGCCGTAAACTCAAAACGCGTTTGTTCAGCGTGAATTCATTAAAAATTCACAACATTTCGCGTTACCCGCCACGTTTATTGAAAATCGATTCATGCATTTCCACTCGAGTGCTTATATATACGGAAGGCAGAGCTGGTTATACATGTACACAATAAATGTGCGGCCCTTGGAAATTACGAATATCTGCCCCTCCGTATGATTGCCAAGCTCGCAAGCTCGCCTTTTAGTACCTATAATATAACTATTCACTTTGGACTATAGGACGCGATACTTTTCAGCAAAGAGTATCACTCCGTCGAAAATGAAAACATAACAAGTTTTTCTATTTCGAATTCTTACGAGGTATGAGTTGAATGATCAAAAGCGTTTTATCGTGTACACTACGGAAACTCCTCTAAGCCCCTAATCGAAGAAACTTAACTTTAAGCTAAATTTGCAAAATCTCAATGGTTTCATGGCTAGCTATTTTACTCGTTATTTTTAACCATTAGCGATATGATGCAAATCTAAAGCGGTGGACTTTAGAAACTTCTCGGATTCGCTCCGGCAGTAAAATCTCGTGAAAGAATTGTGGATGATAAATTTTGCCCCCCGGACAAGCGTGTCACCGGCGAAAGTGCGTCAATTAACCCGTACAATGTGTTATATACACGCGCAAGGGGAGGTGCACTCTTGTGTATAGCGGAGACTCGGCCCCGCGGGGCTCGACGCAACCTGCAGTCCACATGCACGAGCTCTCGCGTCTCGGCTCGCTTCGACGTATATATATATGTGTATACGCACATCTAGCTCGCCGCTGCAGCTTGGCAGGCTAATTAGCCGGTCGGTGCGCGCACCGGCTCGGCTATTATGCACTAGCCCGCGCTTGACACGGATTTTAACACTCGCGAGAAACAGCCGGGAATTGTCTCGGTGGTTTAGCTAGTCGCTGCTGGGCTCGAGCAGGGGGGGACGCAGCAGCTCGGCTAGACGCAAAGCGCGGAAAGATACGCGGGGAGGGTCTCTTTCGCCCTCGCCACTGTGCCCCGGCTCCGCGCACTCGCTCGCCTCGCGAGCGCACAAAGAAACGAGCAAAAGAGCCGAGTGTGTTGACACTGGCTTTGTGCGTGGGCGCGCGGGAAAAAAGCAGCCGCGCGAGCGCAGAGTCACAGTCAATCCCGTACTGCGCGCGCGGGCGCGCGCGACCGGCTTCGTCTTTTTTTCGCCGTTTTTCAATTATCGCGTGCGTTTCGAGCGACGCGTGCTCCCGATGCGCGAATCCCATTTTGCGCGACTGCCGTATATACGCGCCCTCTCGGGGCTGCGTTCCTGATATCGGCTCGTTGACAGTAGAGTTTCACGCGCGAACGTTCGAGATTATTCATTGGGACGCGCGTCGAATCCTGCGATTTTTCATTAATTCTCCGCCGCCGCGCGGCTGTTACGCCATGCGGACGAGACCGACGAGTTCCATCGGAAACCCGCGCACGAACGTCACGCGCGTGTTTATATCTCGCGAGCGATGAATTTTCGGTGTTTCCGCGCGCGCGCCGAATCCCCAATGTACGCGCTGATGAAGCGAAGAAAAAATCGAGCGGCCGTTTTCATTGGGGACATTTCGTTTTGAATAACGGCTGATTTTCACATTTATCTGCAGGGCGCGGCCCTTCCGAGAGCCCACCTTGAATCACGAATGTGATTGGCGAGATCCCCATGAATTCGCGCACGAGCCGACGGCACAAAGGGTCGGGAAATTACTGCCCATTGGAAAAACAAACAACGAGTTGCGCCATCCATCCCTTCGTGTACTTATATACGCGTCCGCTGTACATACGTACGTGGCTCTCTCGGTATAACGACGGTGTAAAGCGCGGGGGATAGACTGAGTGGGTTCGAACGAGTCGGCCGCGGCTGTGCGAGAGCACTCCGTGTGATATCCCTGGTGGTGGAGTCGGGAGCTTTTTCCTTTTCCTCTGTGGCGCAGTTGCTTTCCATGCGGCCGGTAATCGACAGTTTCAATATTTTCACGCCCTCCGGCCCCTTCAGCCCTATACAGCTCCCTTCGCTTCTCGTGCGCCAACTCAGCCGCGGCCGCACCCACGCGGAACCGCACAAGCTCGCGCCTGCTTGCTTGTATACGCTTACACTCGACTGATCGCAAAAATTACCGACGAATCCGCACGTGTATTTAATAATCGTGCATTTTTAATCTAGACGATGACGCGCAATACTATATACGGGAATACTAATTGTAATCGGGAATAATTTCTCTTTCATAAGGCAGTTTCCATTAAAAAGTCTTTGCCAAGAAAAAAAATACGCTTTTAATAGGTGGGAGACTGTAAAAAGAACGACCATACTTCAGGGTGTAACGCAAACTCTGATGGCTCGCTCGTTTAGCCCGTCAAATAATACTATCACACTCGAGGGCATTTTTTCCCCCTGGATTCTTTCAATATCGACGCGAATTCCTGTGGCCCGGCGAACGGCGGGCAATCAAAGGGCGGATAAGGTGGCTCGAGCGTTTAAACGCGAAAATCGACGTCACACCGAGCAATTAAGTCGGCTGCGCGGTGTGGCGAGGCATCAGCTAACAATTTGACGCGCAAATACACACACACAGCTGAGCATCGTGTATATATACAACGGCGGGTCGCGCTCGCCGCGGGAGAGCCGGGAGCAGCGGGAGTGCGCGAGAGGGGCACTAGATTTGATGTCCGCCTTGAAGCGGCTCCTGCGCAAACACACGCACGCACGAGCACACATACACGTGGGCTCCGTGGGGAGGCTAAGCCTCGAGCGCGTTATTGCTCCCCCACGAAAGACCTGCTACTCCCCGAGTATACATAAAGTGCATCGCGACCATACTCCTGTGGATTTTAGTGTTTCTTTTTCCTCCTCGGGACACTGTTTCTTTGTTGCCAGTTGAAAGTCGACGGGGACCGCGAGCTCTCTGCGCCGTACATATATATACGTGTATAATCGGCTCTTCTGGAACTCTCGCGCGCGCCGAATGATTCCATCCGATGCCGCGGCTTTGATGTTGAGTTTTATTCGCGCGATTGGAACCGCGCGAGCGTTATATTCCGTGGAAATGAAAAACTGGTCGTGTTTCGGGATTTTCGCGCTCGGCTCGCGTCGCGTTGATTAACGCGCGTATACCGAACTCGATGACAGATAATCCGAGAATAGTAGCGCAGAACGAAGTCTCCATCAGGCAGTTTGAAACGGTCGACTGTATATATATGTACATATGTCACGGACGAACATATATACCGTTTCGAGAAAATTAATTCAGCCACTCTCTCTCTTTCTCTCTCTCGCGTGCAATAAGTCAGCCACTGCATCATCGTTCGCTTCGCGCACTCGTCTCTTCCTGTTCGAGCCCTTCCGCCGCCGCTATATACTCGACTCTCATTCTCGCATTCATTACACTCTCGCGCCGCTTCGAGCACTATCTCCTTCATCTTTTCGGCGGCGTAAGAACAATGGGCGCTGGAGATAGTGCAGCTTGCTGCTATACACTTGCTCCAAGCTCCTATCCGAATTCCGAAAGTGTACTAACTCGAACGAGCTGTTGCAATCTAGGAGCCGAGAGTGCTTTTGTTTCCCCCTTCCCCGGTTCCTCTTTTTTGCAATTTTCGATTATCTTCTTACGAATAACTCGGGAACGAGGTTGGATTGGACGAGATGAGAATTTTTCATTACCCAGCGGTAATGGAGTTGGGGTCGCATACATAGGTATTAAGCAAATTTCAAACCCTCTATCCTGAAATTCCTTGGCCCGCAAATCGGTATAACGCGTGTAGTGATTTCTGATTGACAAATGTAATTATGATTAAAACGAGTGGGAGATTATATTTGACTTTTTTTTTTTGATTACAGGTGAGTTACCGGATATATCATACAACTGGATGCGAACGCAACCACGTGAGTCTACCCGAAAAACCATTTCAGCCGTATCTCCATAACAACGAATTGGCGCTATAAATCATATCACCATCATAAATTCGGGAATCGCGCATCAAGTACCGAGTCCAGTATGCGAATTCATGCGCAGTCTCTGCCAGCCGATTGAATTTCCGCTCGGTCGGGTAGCGCGCGACTCCATTGCCGCGCCCACTCAGATTTTCATCTCGTTGCTCAGTCGGCCCGCAAATGTATAGTCGTGTTTCACGAAGCGTCGGCGCCCGCGGCTCTATTTTTCATCCGCCTCTTTTTTATCATTCATTTTTCGCGCGACCTGACCGTTCTTGTCGTTACGTCCCGTTCCTCTCTGCTCCTCGCGCGCACTTGTACAGTATTCCATGGAACGCTTGCGAACTGATGGAGTCGAAGGGCGGGCAAATATGGTTTGGGGGGCTCAATCGTCACAGGCACCTTCTTGTCTTCATCTTTGTGACGCGTCTTATTGTTTTGTCTTTTCCATTTCTACAAAATGAACCGCCTCGGGACCTCATCGGCCTCTCAGCTCTTTGGACACTGCAGCATCTGCGCGAGTATTTCTCGGGTCTTCGGCAAACAATTTTCCAGCGAAACTTATAAATCGGAACTTATGCAAATTGAAAATCACAGTTGAGAAAAATAACGACTGCCAGTGATGAATGAAAGTTTTCATCGATTGAATATCCACAATCGGACGCTCCCCCATCCCAACGTCTCAATAAAGTGAACCTAGACTCCAGCAACAGAATTCAATTTCAAATTCCGCAGCCACCTTGAAAATACACGCTTTACCAATTTCATAGGGTTCCTACAAAAATGTTTCCCTCGGCGAGACACGCATCGGCGGATCGACGGTTTGCCACGCTTGTTTCCAAAGTCCACCTCGGCGAACCCACAATTATCTAACCCACTTTCTCGCTGACTATCTCGCAGCCAATTAAGCATTTTTCCCCTGCAAACTTCGCCAAGTCAAATTCTCGCGCGGGCAAAGTTTCGTGGCCGCAGAGGGCGAAACATCAATCGGCCTCCCCGGCGATCCCCGGATCCTCGGGTGAGCGTGAAATGACGGAAGGAGACACGTCAAGTGAAAACTTTTTTAATTCGTCCCCTATCTCCAGGCTGAAATTAACCCCATCAGCCGGAGGCTCCCCCTCGGCGTGGAAAACGACAAGATTCTCAGATTCGCGTGTGCCCGGGAGTGTAACCGCAAGCTGTCTGGGCCCGAGCTTGAAATGGGGAGAAACATCTCGATACGGCCTCGCGCGAGCGCGACCAGACTGCTTGGAATGCGTCGGAGAGGCCTGTGCTCGGGCTCATCGATTAGGATTATCCCGGGATTACCTGCTGTTCTACAACGCGAGCGCGCGTGTGTGAGCAATCCCCGAGCTTTTTTCCTCTCTTCGCACGCCCAATGGCCCCGCCGACTTTTATCGCCCTCTGTTCCCTCGCACGCGCTCATTTCGTTCGCCCTGTGTGTGTGCTGCCTCGCGACACCAACAGCCACTCTCGGATGGTCTTTTCGTGAGGAGAGAGTTAAGCCAAAACTCGCGCGACGTATATCTGCTCCGCGTATTACGCTTTCTTTGCCGTACGTAATGTACGAGCTCGAATTTCGAGGAAAATACTCTCTCGGGTAAACTCCTTACGACCATGATTCGACGATCGAAGCTCGATACTCATATCTGTGGAACATTTTCATGGTTCTTTGTTGGAAACTCACATTTGTCTGGCGTTTATTCCATGCAAAAATCAAATGCAGGATTTATTTGGACTGCCGCTGCGCGGTATGGTACGGGTAAAAACGATCAAAGGCCTCTCTTCGATCGGCAAAATTCGAGAAATGCCGTATTGAAATCTGAAGGAAGAAATTTTGATGCTCACTCTGGAAGAGAATGGAAAGCGATAGGAATAAAGGAGCGAATGAAAAAGAGGATAAAACGAGCCATAAAAGGGGCGCTAGGATCGGTCGTGCATTGGGAGCCATTCGATCAGAATACGTGAAATGGACCCTAAAGAGGGAACAACGAAGATGAAGGAAGTCTGAGACGGAAAAGTAGGAAGTCGCCAATTGACTATAGTAGTAGTAAGTCAAAGCCCCGTCTCCACTTCGATCTGGAATTGAGCTTCAGCAAACACTGATTATTCTTTCATTTTCAAACTTTCCTATAATACTCGTCGCGCTTCTTTCCTTGCCCAACGCAGTCCCCAGGAAATTTCAACCGATTGCAAAAGAATAGAACATCAATATTTCACACTAAAAGTTTAATTACACGCAAGACATGCTCGTAAACGCGTAACGCGCGCATTTGAATTCCCAAGCTAGTCACGTGGCGCGACCCAGACGAAATGGAAGAAACGAGAGAGAGAGAGAGAGAGGCTCGCCCATCGCTTTATACTAAATCAATACACGGAGGGGGCGAGAAAGGCCGGCTCATTGTGGGGGTGTTTGGAAAGTAGCCGAGGAGCATTCATGCCTTGCCCCCGGCAGACGGCCGCTGGCTCGTTAGCGGCGGGCGACAATCCGCGCGGCCACTGTTGGTTGCGTCCCCAAGAAAACTCGCTGCGGGGAAGAGAAAAAGGGAATGCTAAGCCCTAATTAACGAGTTCGATATGCGATAGCTCGTTCGCCGTCTCCTGCGCCCGAACTCCTGCTTGCCCGTTATTCCAGCTTAGTTTCAACCTTGTACCTATATATCACCCGAATTCAAATCGATGATTATTCCCGGCGAGGGTATTCTCGACCGAACATCCACCCCTGCTCTATCCGCCTCTCTCCCCGCTACTGATACATGATTTAATCGACGCTCCCAGTTTGTTGTTCGTCACGGTTAGATCTTTCGTCGTGATTATTGGATATCTTCAACACCTGCTGTGAATAAAAATATTCAAACATTGCAATTATCGTCCGCGAGTTTTGTTTTTGATTGCCGTCGGAGTTTGACAATCAATCTAACCAGCAATTCTGGTGAACAACATTTCTGAAAGCATTCAAAAAATCGAGAGATTCAATCCTCTTCGATCTGGGCAGGTCCGAACAATACCGTTCCATTTCGATCGTTCAAATGAGACCCGGGTATATAGCCGTCCTGTAAACGTACATTTTGGTAAAGCTCGTGCGGTGCTGAAAATCACCAGTACGCGCCTACTGTGCGCCTAACAATAATATTTGAACCAGCGATTGTCAGGGGAAACTATGGGCGAGTTTGGAAGAAAGTCGTCGGAAGAACGACATTGGAGCGTTGTTAATTTTTTCCCCCGTTATATACACACTTAGAAAGAGAAAGAAAGAGAGAGGCCGTGCTAATTAACGTCGAGCTTTAACGAATTCATTATTTATTGATGCGGGAGCTCGAAGAGCATCCGTTTGTTCGTAGCCCTTTGTTTGTCGGTGAAAATTTAATGGGCTTTCTTGCGCTTGGCCCCTGCTCTCGCACCTCCTTGTTATCGTTTTGCAATGCTCTTGTTTTGCCGAGTTTCTATCGACTTGCTCGGCATAGATTATCCGGATGGCCATTGTTGTTGCAAAAGCTTTTCGGGTGGATGACCCACCTCCGGCGCGATACTGTCCTCTATAAATTTTAAAGTTTGATCGGTACTCCGTCTGGCTAACGTTTTGCCTCCTTCCTCTTCACCACGTGAATTGTCAATTCTATGCAAATGAAATCTCAATAATGTCGGGCTCCGTATTCGGCATCAATCAGCATACGTTTCCACATATGTGAAAAATTTTGACCGTAGGCAATTCGAATTTCCATTTATTCTTGATTGCTAAGTACCAAGGGAATGGAATCACGACGAGAGTGAGAATAATTTAGTGGAATTCTATTAATTTTCCGAAGATGAAAATTTCTATCAGGCTCCCGTCAACCTCGCTCGGCACTTCAAAAACAGATGTTAAAAATGTCAACTTACTCATCGAAAGGAGGCAAAATTTATTCGCTCAATTCTTCCAACGTGCTTAATTCAACATCTGTCAAGTTATTGATAAAGCAAAAGATCATACAGAACATTTGATCTCGAAATACGTTTCATTACACTGAACCGATGCCTCTAAATTCCCTTATTCTGAGAGACATTCCTACTCCAACTCGAAGTTTACAGTCGAGTTTGCGGCAACGTCTTTCATTTCACTCGCCCTTCTTTCCTCCCCCTCACTTTATGAGTATGGAGGGCAATGAGTCTAACTCCATCCTCGTTGGCGAGGGTACTTTATACATTTCCCGCTTCCCTTTTCGTCTCCTCCCTTCTTTTTTTGAGCACTCTTTGTTCCATCCCATCACCGCGTCTCTCTTTCCCTCGGTATGCCCCGTGAATACACGTACATAGCTCAGCTTTTTTTTCCTCCGTCGAGCACACACCAGTTGACAGAGACTCCAATTAAATTTTCCGGCGCTTTATAGGAGAGTGACTGTGCCGCGATTTTTCCAGACCGACCGCAACAACGTTAATAAAGCTATCGTCGCGCGCCGGGGGGAGTCGTGGTATTATAAACAAAAGTCTACAGCTAAATTACCATTCACCAACGAAGACGCGAAGAACACTGCGAAGGATTTCAGTCGCGTATATATAGCCAACAACGGCTGGAGGGAATTTCATTATACCTCTTCATCGCCGCGTTGCCTTGGCTCTTTATTCTATTTTACAGCTGAACTTTTGCGCCACGTGACATTGATACTTTTTGTTAGACTTTACGATTTTCATTTATGTGAAACTTTTCATGTTTTTCCGTGCGTGAAACGCCATTTCATGCATTAGTGCTTTTTTGAAATGACCTCTAAACAAGCACTCATAACATAAAATATTGTATCCAGCTGGTGCGTCAAAATGAATTGATTGATGAATGATGGGCGTTAAAATGTCTCGTGCGAACGTGCAACACTCGTCTCCGGCTTCGCCGATCACTCGTCTTCGCTTTTTTACGGATTATATAGGTTCGTAATACACTATTAGTTTTACAGCCAATTTAGACTCCTGGAAAGGGAGTGAGAAAAAAGTCACATTGGGTACGAAGTAAGTTAAACGAAAATATCACTTGGATACTTTTTAAATCTAATATGATATTCGAAACGCTGTTTTTCACCTGTCCTGTCTTGCTTATTTCTAGCTGGCATTACATTTTTTCAAATGGTCATGAATCAATTACGGAGATTCGTTGTGAAGTTATATAGTTCTGCACAGGTTTGAAGTGCAAAGTTACAATACTACCCGTGAAATATCTATTTATAATTAAATCATCTACTTATAATTAAAACGATTCAAAGGCACAAAGCGCAACTTTTTTCTCTTTCAAAAACGTAGACAGGAAAAGGGGAAATTTCAGTCACCAGTAGCTTTCTTCCTCTTTGCATACAATTTTTCAAAAGCCTTCCTCGCTAACGAGTGTAAGAGCAGACACGTATGCATCGGGCAAGAGTAAACAGCGGGGCAACTCTGTTTGTCGACGCGGGAACAATATCGTTATTCCCGCATTATCAAGCATTGCACGTACCGTAAATTTTGCGAAAAATACAAAGAATCTAGAGTTCCATACTTTCAATCAGTAACGAATAGAAATATATACATGTATATACTGAAAGCGATAGTATCGACTACGCCGGGAACATCAAACATCAAAGGTTTGGAGCGCACGAAATACGGAATAATCAAATGCAAGAAATGGGAAAAGGAAAAGAGGAAAAGGGTATATGGAAACTTGGAGTATCTATGAGTGTGCAACGGTGTCGGGTACGGGGAACGAGTCGATGTGCGAAACCTCAAAGAGAGATTGAGCTCAAGGAGCTTTTGCAGTTTGTGCATCAGTTACAATCAGAGGGAAACTTGCAAAATAGGAAAACGTAAAATATGAAGGTGTACTCGATGCGACTGAAAGAAACAGCAGCAAACTCTCTGCGAACGTATGGGAGTTGGGCCAGAAATTCACGTGTTCCGCATTCACAAACGAGAACGTTTGTAAAAGCAGTAATATACATTATTAAGGTGGAAATTCCGTCACCCTCTCCAACTCAAACTGTTGCTCACGTTGAAATATATAATAGTTCTCAATTCGCTCTTTTGAATGAAACGAAAAAAAACAGCGGTATCCGTGCTCCTAACAAAGTTATTTGCATTCGAAGTCGCGAACTTTAACATGTAGCTATTGTAACCTACATGGAGCACAGACAATCTCTGATAAAATTGAATGATCTAATAAATCAATGCCTTGGAAAAAAATATATGAAAAGAAACTTTGAAATTTGTAGAATCCGTTACCGGTGAAATATATGTAGCAACCCGAACTCATTGTAACGCTACATCTGTTACAATATATTTTTTACCCTGCGAACGAGAGTGTCCACCATGTTCGTTGTGCACTTGGGAAAATCTGGCAACACTGTGTACCGCGCTCAACTGACCAACATGTAAATATATCGGTAACGTAGGAGTACAGTCGATAAAATGAGTAGAGGTTGACTGCAACAGATTTTTACAGTGTTGTTGTGTTTATGTCCGCCAGCCTACTGCCAGAAAAAACTAGTCAAAATAGTGACCGGTGAATCTTTCGATTCTTCAATATTTACTTTCAAACAAGGTTCGACCATGACAAAAAATCGTGATAATAATTTAGAAACGATTTTAAGTATGAATAATGATGATTTGGAATGAAAAAAATTTAGATGCTAATTTGAGTCAGGTAGTCACGGAATTTCCACCTTAAGGATTTTCATTATTCATATTTAGTTGTAGTGTGACGTCGGGATAAATTGACGCGGCGCGCGTACTTAGTCGATCGCGATTTCAGAGCCAAGCTTGCGCTTATAGCTCGGGTAACCGGAGATTAAGAAAGATAATTCCGTCTTGATGACACGTTCGCGATACACTGAATTTACAAAACACGTACAAAAAGAATATGGAAGTGCGATTATTGAATTTATCTGCGATTATTGAATCTGACCTACCTAAAGACCTCTAAACGCTAATCGTCCAGCCACTCAACTCTCAACAATGTGAGAGGGACTAGACACGTTTAGGGTTAAATTATTGATAAGGTTAATAAGAATTAGAGAGAAATAAATAAAATAAAACTTACTCTTTTTGTCGTTTATTTGTTGATAAATTCTCTTAAGTAAGATAAGTTTCCAATAAAACGAAGGCCCCTCCAAGAGTGCCTGTTAACAACTACGGGAGACTAAGTCCCAACGGAGACCAAGTCCGTATAAAGAGAGGTGCTGACCCTTCGAGCCTAGTCGAACGAATGACGCTCTTGATCAAGAACAATACTATTGCAAATTTAAAATCAATAAAAAAATGGCGGAGCTTTGATAACGCATGACATGGGAGAAGAGTACCGTGTCGTTTTCTATTGAATTTCAATATGATATCTTTTAATCAGCGGTGCACATCCGCTTTATGAATGCATTTTTACTTGAATGTAAAATGATGCTTTTCGAAAAATTAAGGAATTCCCACGAACATTACAAATGGTTTAAGCTAAATTTATATTCGCATATTATAGATTATAAGGCATATTTCCCAAAATTCCGTAAACATAAAAATAACGTGATGCGCTTGCATTACGTCACAGTAGATTGAGGATTCCAAAATGTGCATACAAAATGAGTGACTTATAAGTATATGCAGCACGTAATAACAAAAGGAATAGCAGAGTATTTTGTTATAATCTGTCTCTTCATTGCATACGTAATATGTACTGAATCTAATTAGATCCAAGTGACTATATAAAGTTTTTTCGGTCGCGAGATTAATTGAAATATTCAATTTGTCGAAGCCGTTTTATCAGAATTCAATTTAAAGATTTCAATCTCGATTATAGAAATATTGTCCGTCATTTTCAACGATCAGTTGAACAACATTTTTTTCATCACTTGTATCGAAAAGTTGATCATTAAACCTTAGTTTTCTACACTCGTGATGAAAAATACTGTTCGATACTAGATCAAAAGACGATTTTTAGGCACCTGTGATTACCACCCTCGCTTTGCTCGGGCGGCAAACCTCCCACGTGCCTAGAATTCGTCTTTTGGTCCAGTATCGAAATGTACTATTTCAGGTTCTAATTAAACATCTGATGATCAAGTTATAGACAAGAAAATTGATTACCGTTGAGACAATAATACGTTTATAATTGATACGAGAGTTCAAAATGCATTATAAACAAGTCGAGTTTCGAATATAGTCGGGTTTTTACAGAAATTAAAGATAGGTTAATTTGAAAACGAATTCATATATATATTGACATAGATAGAGAAGCCAGAAAGAGAAAGTGAAAAATCGATATCGGAATGCACCCTGCGCAAGTATTACTATAAGTTCGGCCCTGACGAAAACCATCAAACCAAAGGCCTTTTATTCATGCGCACGCGACGCACGTAAGGTCCGAGTCAGCTAGAAAAGCCGGCTATTCGATTTCGTGGAAAGGCGTCCGGCGCACAGGGAAAACCCGGGGGCACACACGGGGGAGGGCCGGGCCACGTGTGCGGCTCATTCAGCGTAAGTAATACCGGCGTGGCCACCTTCGTACGAGAAATTTATTCGTTCCGACGACCGGCGAGAAAGGAGAGAGAGAGAGAGAGAGAGAGAGAGACGGGGTGCTTATATATATGCGAAATGAGAAGGAGCCTTTTGTCGTGTGTACTGTAGATTTTGGGCAACCCTTTTCAGCGAAGAGTGGCTCGAACCATGAGTTCGCGCTTAATAAAAGCTCCTCCGTGGTCTGCCGACAAAGGATACCATATTGGTGAATAATGGAAAAGTGGCTCAGTCGGATACTGCTCTGAGGTTCTTACCTCGGTATATATATTGATTATATTGCATTGGAAATCGATGGGTCGCTGTATTGCGCCAGGTTGAATGGGTCGTCTGTCCGAGTGGTGCATGAAGAGAGGAAAAATTCAAGCAGTATTAGCTGATGGGGATGTGTAAGCTGCTTTGTGTCGCAGGCATTGTGTGTTTTGGGAATGAACGAGAACGTCTTGTCGAATATTCATGCGATCAATTATTAAATCGTGATTATTCGTGTACGGTATACTCGGAGGTGTTTTCGAATCATCGCCTCGATAGTTAGCTTCCTTGCTGTTGACGCTTGGATACAAAATTTATGCAAAAGTTCTAGACATTTCTTTTTTTGGTTTATTCCATAGTCATTACAAACTGGATAGTTCGAAACTGCAGAAAGGCACTTCTTCCAGTATTCCAGGTTTTGTGTCTTACAGTAGAAAATTGTCAAACGTAGATGTTATTCTACGCAAGCATTTGCACCCCAGTTCTAGTGGAATATTTTCTTTTCTTATCTTATAGAGTTACTAAGATTAAGTTGATACAAAAGAATCAGTATATGTACGGGTCTTATAATTTCTCGATGATATGCATCAGTCTGTATGGAGAAAAAACAAACGCCGGGAAGTATCAGTAAAATCCGTCACCCCGAGATACTGATCTGCTTATGAAATTAATTTTTGTGCCAATTATACACATAGGCTGAGCTTCGTCAAAGTCTGTATGCCGACTTTTCGATTCAAAGGATGTTTAGGGAATTTTCGTGCAGATTCTGATCTCCAGCTACGATCAATCACACTTTTGAATTTCGGGTAAATATTGAAAAATCCATTACTCATGGATTCATGCACCACACCGCGAGCAAAGAACAGACGAACGTGCGTTTAGCAGAGCCGCACAATCGGTTCGGACTGTGTCGTCGCGAGCATCGGATAAAGAGCTCCCATTCGTCTATAACCTCGGCCCTGTCCCCCATTGTGCCAGCCTGGTCCTGTACACGCACACGCACTCGAGCTCCCTATATATATGTACCTATATACAACCCGGGTGAATTCACCGAGCCGCTTACCCCCTCCTCCCACGGCAGTTAGTCATCCGTCCACCCCTTCTTGGAAGCGACCCCCGAATTTCGGACGCTACGCCAATGCAATAACAAGCAATTTATGGGAAATTTCTTTGATTCCTCTGCGGCTAACAAGTTTTCGTGTTTGCATTGGAGCTGAGCTCGAGGCTTTTTTCTTCCAATTGATTCCAGACCAAGATTGAGATGATGAAATAGGCAAGAAAAAAGCCGAGTTTGGTTTTATGCCGTGGTGGATCGTATACTACGTAAGAGGATGGTAGGTTGCCGAGTGATAAGGAATATGGAAGTGTTGTTATATGTATAATTGTTGACAATCGTTCAGGTTCGCGAGAATATTCGAGTATACAAATATCGGTACACGTGAACGTAACCGTCGAGTTCAAATAAATTTCTCAATCGCGTATCGCGCCATCAAACGATCTAACATTAGTTTCTATGTATGTTGCGTGTCGGAGCTCGTTTCGGGTTGATCCAGAGCGTACACGACCGTCGTCTGATTATAGTATTTGTACACCCGTAAAGTCTACGTGCACCGACGGAGGCTAATTAGACGAAATTTTGAAAAGTTGAGAGAAATTGACTGTGTTTTACATGGGATGGATAGCGGCGCGCTCAAGAGAGCACACTATATACACCGATCATGGCTTGGCGCAATTATGAGAATAACTCCTAGTGCGATTGCGAACCCATTGATGCACCTAGTTTCGAGAGAATTAGAATACACACGATAGCACGTTGTTTCGAGCAGTTCTTGTACTCCTCGAGTGTTCCCGATTAGAGTTTTCATCCCATGCTTGTGTATGTTACGAACTCAGCGCAGGAAAAGTTTCAAGTACTATTTTGTTGAGTTACAATGGTGCATGATCGCATGAACAAATCACCAGCACCTGAATATAGTCAGACGCGTAACTTGATCCTTTCGAACATACCATGACTTTCAACTCTACGCGTTTCAGATCTCACAGCATTCAAGAAAAACATCGATTTAAATACGTGGTAATATTTTATACTGTGTTCTTGCGAGTAATCTTCACCAACTACTGAATATTTTAGTTCGTCTTGAGGAAAAAGTTCACTCACCCCGGCCTTGACTGTCAAAAAGTACGTGGTCGAGTGAAGGTCGAGCTCAGGTTCCAGGGACATTTTTGAAAAAAATTCCAAAGCCTTTTTCACGCGCAGGAAACTCACCCTTCACACGTACTCGGTCATTTCTACCCTAACCTCCTTTCTTCCACCTCCGCTGCTCGCTCCTGCTTTATAATACACGCGAGAGCGCCTTTTCCCTCTCTTTCTCCTCCTCTTTACAAGTCGTTTTTGCACTCACATGCGACAGCCTCTGATGCTCTTCTGGCGTCCGTCCTCTCGACGCTTTTTATATTCTCATTGATAATAATTTTTCCTATGTGAATTATTTGAATACTCAATGTGCAAATTGTATTTTTCATTATTTTCACTAGGTTGCACCCGAGTCATTACAACGTTCACTTTTGGCGAGGCTCACACTCTTGATAAGCAATTTTTTGTTCCTCTGGAATACAAACTTTTTCTGTCTTAATTATAACCAACGCTGCGATTGTTATTTTGATAAGTTCGAAAGGGAGGATGTAGTAAATTTATTTGTAATGCCGGAATGTCATTAACCTTGTAACAGTGAACCATAAAATGTTTATTTTTCTCTAATAAAAAAGATATATTGCCTTCTAGAAGTGCACGGTGAATTTTATTCCTATACAATTTTGATTACAGTGAGAATTTCTTTTGATAAAACTTTTATATGCGGGGGCATGGCGTTCCCGTGGATTATAAAGATTTAAATCCAACAATCGAGTGACTCATTACTGTACGCTCAGCTCGAAATGAATCTTGTGGAACTCATTGCAGTTTCGGATCTTATCGTGCAAACGCTTTCTCCTTAATCTACAACTTGCTCATTGCTTACTTACGTTTTGCCTTATCGTGTGCTGCTCTACTATGTACTTACTCCATTTTATCTCTCTTTCAACTACTGCGAATAGCACTGCGCTATAGCTCCTTGTCTCTCGAGTCTGTATTTTGCGCACCACCCGAAAATGGAGGCTCTTAGTATGCTCGACGTGAAATCCCTCCATGCGTTATTACCTCGGGGAAGCCTTTCTCCATACACATTTCGCCGGCTGCCGCGAAATCGTGTTATAGAAACTATAAGGGTGAGCCTGCGAGAGCAGACATGGAGTTTCCATGTTTTGGTATCGATTTAATTTCCTCTTGCGTACGAATCCCTAGCGTGCCCTTGTATTGAATTTTGAGCAAAAAGCACCCCCCAAATCGTTGGCTCAAAAACTTTTGCTCGAAACGAACGCTTCCTTAGCGTGGAATCTATGGAAATCCAAGCAGTACTCGAGTGTGAATTCGATATTATTGTGTATGAAGTATACTTTATATCCAGCGGCTGAACGACTGTAAGTATATTAAAGCGAAGTTGGACCGATCCAACAGTTTGATATGCATCCCGCCGAATTCCAAGCGAAGATTCCCGAATAATTCAATCACCGATATATACTCGAAGCAACTTTGCCGATTTCCCGTTATACTCGCGGGTATAAACTCGTCACACAGCATGGGAGAAGCCGGGGGGCGACCCCTCGCGCGCGTCGCGTCGCACCAGACACATCCAAATGATTTTCCCCCATAAACCTCCCCATCGGCCTCGAGTCTCTTCGTCTCCTCGCAAATACATACGCATCCACGGCAATCCAATAATATCGAGCCAGCGACGCGGCTGGCAAAATTTTCCAATCCTCCTGCCCCTCGATTTGGCCTCGTCGCGTCATTAGCACACAAAGCAGAACGTCGAGACTATGTCTTGCGAGCGCGCGCGACGACGCGTCTTTGTTATTTGGCCGGGTGACGCGCGCAATATCCGACGAGGGAATGCAATAGCTCGCATCAGGATAATAAACGAGCCCAGATCACGCTCGTGCGCCCAGCATACATATATATAGCGTATCCGATCGCCGTTTCTTACGTATATATACACGCAGAGAAGTCTTACCGTGGATTCCAGGTGGCGGCCACTTGAAATACTGTGTGGCACCTTGCCACAGTTTTACCGGTGCAATGTTTCCAGAGGTGGTAAACAGCTCGTTGTTCCGTGTTCGAGCGCCACTTAATGAGCATTTATGTTTACTCAACTGCCGTTTCTCAGCTTCTATTGAATGAAACGCTTTGAAAATTGGAGCACATCTTCATTAGATCTCAGCGCCGCGATCGAAGCTACTCAGTCGTTCCAGAGCATCAATTATTCAATGCTAAACACGAATGAATGTTCAGTATAGCGAATCGTAATTTAATTCGAGGCTTCGTCGATAGATTTATCGAAAATTTCCACTGGTCTATTCGAGTAAATAATGGATTCCTTGATATTCCTTGATACTTCTTGATACATTACCTTATACATTATGGTTATCCAATATTCCATATGAAATATTTTCTGAGAAACTGCAAAAATGGTCAACGAGGGTCATTAAACTATTTTTTTTAGAAACAGATCTCAAGTTTGTTACATGACGGGTACTGAATAAAAAGCAGAATAAAACAACAGAAGATTTATTTAAATATATAGTATTAACTCAGTCGGGTCAACAAATCTAATCCAGCCTAGAACCACTTACTTGTAATGACTAGGATAATGAGTAGGAGAATGAACGAACGTAAGCGATCACAAATATGTGAGGCGTATGCAGTGGCTACGAGCAAGGTCTATACTAGTTGCCCTGCATTTTGATTTAATTAAAAAATAGTACAAAGTAAAATATATATACACCAAAGTATCTTGGCCAACATCCTTCTTATAGCCATTGCATAAGTAAAAACCGCCGCTAACTGCATTAACAGCATGCTTTCTTAAAGAGGCTTTGCGTGAAAAACGGTTGTTATGTAGAAACAAGAATAGAGTCTTTTGCCACCGACAAATGGATCTATAACTGATTTTTCCAACTACCTAATAACGGTTGCTAGGGACATCAACAACAATTGCGATGGAAAATACGAAGATATTGTGTGGTGTGACCTCAAAAGCACTTTTTATTCCCTCATCAACGGTTGCTAGAGACGTGAGCAACGGTTCCTATCGAGAAACAAAATTTACACGTTTATCATTAGTAAATGAACTTCAAACTGCTTTTTCCTTGCTTGTAGCAACCGTTAATAGTGATATAGACAACGAATGCATAGAGATGTCAAGAACGGTTGCTACAGAAATCGTTTCATTGATTTTCGTCAATTCTCGTGTGTGTTCGAATCTCATTCACGGAGAATCATAGAAAACTTCCAAAAAATACCTTAGCAACGGTTACTTCGGAAATAAACAACGGATGTTGCTGAACAATAAACTCGGGCTACAACTTTCCACGACCGACCTGTGTGCAAAATTTCAGAAAGATTTCTCCAAAAGTTATCACGCACTAACAAACAAAAACCATATGTACGACATTTTTGCACGTTCATCCATTCCATGTTTTTCGTCCCGTGGATTACGAAAATCGAGGTCCCGAAGTCTGATTCGAAGTTCAAGTTTTTCCCCGTTATGAGAAAGGAAAATTGGTGACTCGGACAAACTGGTGACAGTGTTTTCCGCAGGAAAGCAACACTGGGGAAAATCACGTCGTACAGCTAGGGCGACACTATATTACAGAGCGCCGGTTCATCACGCGTGAGAGCAAATGTGTTCACAGTGCAGGTATATATACGTTACAGTAAATCCCAGTACAATTCAACGTTCAGAGCGTGAAAATTACAGTGCGTCTTATATTTCACCGCGAAAGTGTTACATTACACTCGAATGTAATGTACAGCTTTGAAGTACACACGTTTTACATACAAGTAAGTACATAACAATTTGCAGACACGAGTAACGTGTATGCCAATTGTTATGTAGCGGGTTACCACTACTACCACGTGAGGCCATGTAGCGGTTTCAATACTGTTAAATGGGTTTAGATATTATTAACATACAAAACTTGAGAAGAATCAGATAAATAGATGTTTTGAACTTATTTTTGATAGACGAGATTTACAGTAAGATACCAAAGTTACACTATATTACTTACTGCGTATTAAGAAAATTAAATATTATTTTTTTCATGGATAACTTATCGTGGTCGATAGCTATTGCAAAATCGTTTTGTAAAATGACACTATCGACTATCGAATGAAACTGCCCATCATTTTCAATGCGATGCATTAAAATAAAAATCAACGACACTTTAACAAATTGTAATAGTATTTTAGAAGTTCAATAATTACGTACTCCTTTAAATATTCCATACAATATATCAACTGTTGCATTTTCAATTACATGGAATTCTTTGAGTTCTTCATGAGAAAATACATTTCCTTTTCACACCAGCTTTAGAGAAATGCTTCAAATCTTAACTATCTATATTTCATTGTTCTTTCGTTCGGAGGAGATTACCTCAATAGATTTATACATATATAGCTGTACATATCCTACAGAAATGAGTGTTAGAAGACAGCAAAATCAAATGTAGCATTTTAACCAGCATCATCGCCTAATATTAAGCTTGTAGCAAAGTATACTTTATATGTTTTACCATTGAAATTGAGTTGTATTCCCTTTTCTCTTAAAATATGCAAATCAAGCAAAAATTGCTTAAAAATTGCAAAATTACCAGGATTTAACCTGTCACTTGGATAAAGAATATGAAAAATATAGTTGCATGTACCTTCATATTAATGGGAGAATCAGCTTTTGGACATATTTCTGGTTTTGTAAAGTCAAGGCCTACGTTTTCATCAAAACGCAATTGATTATCTTCATAGGAATATTTCTCTGACGGATCATTGTTTCCTTATGATACTTTTTATATTACTTAAAGTATCTCTCGCAGAGTATTGTACATGTATATAGAATTGAAGCTACTTCCTTACATCTGCCTTCTTCAATCATTGTGTTTTCTTCCGTCAAAGGGAATGCAATATGCTAAGTATGATTTCCTGCCAGCACTATCTCAGCTCATCATAAATTCTTTGCAAATCATTGACTCGAAAAGACTAACTTTCTGCGACTTTCAGCTCTGGAGTTCTTCTAGACTACGATGCTTTCTTATCTTATTAATCGGTGAATACACTGGAAATTAGAGCTGAAAAAGGTTCCAAGACGGTCCAATTTCCAATTGTATTCCATAAGTGTGTATAGTTGGTAACGTATCATGTATAATCAATTTGGGTAACCCATAATTGTACATTGGAATTTTCCGTTAAGGTTGAAGAATAAAGCGGGAGACGAACGCGTTCGTTCACCGAATATTTCATCGCTATGACGTGGGTTAGGCTGGTGATTTCGCCCGTGAGCAAATTCATTCTTGGCTTATGGGAGACATTTGCCAAGGTCGAGATTGAATTACGATGTCAATTACCATATCGAGCGCTTTTTTCAGCTCGACCTTCGTTTCATATTGTTTCAGTTGTAGGAGAGTCAAAGCAACGACAGTTCTTGAACAGTTCAGCTTAATTTTCACAGAAATAGACGAAATTTAGGGGCGGCGCAAAAAAAAGTTCACAAAGTTTTTATACAGCATACATTATACCAAATCTCTTAAATATGTATGAAAAGTCTGCTTTAGACATTACTTTTTCATATGGAAATTACGTACCCAATGTAATTAATATGGCTCTCAGTTGTTATGTAATCCATTAACTTTAATTTATGATATTATTTGTGGGAAAATGTATGAAGCGAATATTTCCAGCTGAGCTGTGGAAATATGCACACAGAGAGGGATGACGGTGTGGAATCTCGAATTTTAATTTGGAATTTATTCTCATTAGGAATTATTTTCAATGGGATACGCGACTTTAAAATATGCTAAGCTCTGAAAATTCCTCTCTAGGAATACGTATTAGTCAACCCGTAAAAACAACAACAGATCGATACTCGAAATGATAATGTTTGAAACATTATTTCGCACCACCATCATCCGAAGGTTTAAATATGTAAATAGTGATATCACAGATCCCGATATAAAGAAAACCAAACGAGTGTTCAAAAGAAACACTGGGTTTAGTTGGAAATTTCATGGGTATATACGCGCCACCCGCAGTCCTGTGGTCTGCAGTTGCTGAAAGACTCGAGCCTCGGGCATTCAAATTTAGGTACAGGTGGATCGACACAATGTAGCCAATTTCGGAAGACTATTTTATCCTTTTTCCTCTCTACAGCCTCCGACTCTTTGAATCCATTCATTTTATTTCATCGTTGATTCTATTTTGTATTCAAGTTTCATAGGTAAAACGGTTTTTCCTTTTTATATTTACTTACATTTTTTCTTTTTTCATTGCTCTCAATTAGAAAGACTCAGCGAGATTATTTTCAATAATATTCCTGTTTGGTCTTTACTGTCCCTTAATTATTCAGTAAAATATACGTAAAGTAGGGTCCGCAATCACACCTTGCCTAGCCAGCGCATAATGTACTATAATCAAAATTATGCAAGAGACATACAAACGAAGAATTGGAAACTAATTTTTCACGATCGCATTGTCTGATACTCTGGGGAAATTTCGCTTCCTTTTCATTTTTCCTATCACAATAAATCCCGCGTTTAATGGACGCACGCATTCCACCAAAAATTCTATCACCTATTATGGTGGTTGCTACGTGCTTTTCTTTGCTATTTTCATGAGAATTTTCTCATGGGTTAATTACTTCCTCTGCTCAACGTGATTCACTTTTGTCGTGATATTTCCGCTTTGCGAAACAAACAATGCTGTCTCGTTTACATCGCCGTAGGAACTAATGTAGACATACAGAAGTAAAATATTGATCTTCAATCATTTACTCGAACAAAAGAAGAAATTCAGCCCGATCAATAAATCTAAATTTTTGTCCAATTACTTTTGAACCGAGTGATTAGGAAAAATCCATCGACTCTACTCGCGTATAGAAGTCGAATCGACAATGATATGATTACGGTTGGCCACTGCTCTCCGAGTGCAGAATTAATAGAGCCAGAGCGAGTCGGTTTGTCACGGTGAGACCTACTTCGTCTTTGTCCGTCGCCCGCTCCCTGCACTCCGATTCGCTCGTCATTTTTCTTTCGCGCTGCTCTCGATTTCTCGCGCCCGGAGAACGAGTACACGGGAAGAAAGAGATAGAGAGTGAGAGAGTGGGAGATATATAGGAGGCACGAGCTCGACTATATAGGTATTTGCCAAAGTGAAATATCGTTATTGCGCGACGATTCGATTATCCGCTCGAGGAGCCGAGCTTTCGCGGTCGCGCGACCAAATGAACAGATCTATTCAGCAGACTCATTCTTTTTGCCCGCAACCGTCGGAGTTTTCCTTGGCTCACCCGCGCCAATTTCAATTCTGCAACGCTTCGCAGCCCACGACACTTCTCATTCGAATATACATATCTCTGCGACGACGCTGCTTTTGATCTTGTCGAGCGATTCGCGAGCAAATCGTCGGGGAAAACCTTTTTCACGCACAGCGCTCGGTAAAAACGACTATGGGTTGTCTGCAATCGCGAAACAATGATGATTTCTGATAATGATTCATGATCGTGTAATTGAATTTCTAGTAATTCACGAAGCATATGCTTGAAGTACACAGAGTGTTCCTACCAAGTAGCATACCTCGGTTATTGATTCGCAAGCAGAGTTGACTGAATATTTCTCGTGTACTCCAATCGCTCAACTGTTCCATCTTCCGTTACAATATCTGTTTGATCTTGTACATCGTCCAAGTATTCGTGAATTTGTTATACACCGAGCCTGGATTTCCAGGAGAATGCTTGGAGTGTTTTCAAGAACACTGCTATAAATATCTCCTTCGAGTTTCGTTCTGTTCGTTTACATTCCAAGAGCCAAGCCGTTTAACAAGCTTTACCTGAAATTTAAAAATCCGACCCGATTCCGCTGGGTTTAATCAAGCCAGAACGATGCGGAACTATACGAGAGCTCGCGTTGGCCGGGAGTGGCGCGGCCTCCAAAAATTCGCGCTGGCGTGGCCTACTTCGCTAACCTGACCTACGGCCCCGCAATATTTTTCCAGTCCCTTCGGGACAGCCGCCTGCGAGCTGGCTCGGATGCGGATCAGTTTTTGGCAACAGTCGAGAGGCACGCCGCAGCCGGCTACTTAAATGTGGCCGAGTGCGTACCCGACTTGGCCTATGCCTATACATATATATCCTATTCTCTCTTTTTAGCCGCTCTCTTCTTCTCCCAGCTGTCGAAATTCGCCGAAGCCAGCACCTTCGACCCTTTATCCCTGCAGCCGTTCCTTCTAATTTCCTCATCGCACCGGCTCGTATATTTTTTTCTTGGCTGTCGAGACATTTGATTGGTGATTTTCAACATCATTTATTAAAATGTTCCGATCCCAAACTTTGCTGTAGAAAGAAATATATTATTCATGGAAAGGAAAGTTTTTGTTCGCTTGTTTGTGATATTAACATTGAATAGTTCTATATGCTTTACCTAGAAATTGTTATTATTGGTTCAGTTCAACAAATGAGAATCCGTCTGACTTTTCATCCGAATGTCTCTCTTTTATCTTGCGCACTTTAGAACCGCTCTTTTTGACATCTTCCTTGCGCGAATCACAGGCGGCTTTTTACACTTTAATTGCACAGCTAGGAGTAGAATGAGCGAGGAAAAAGTCCAAGCACCTATTTTTGGTTCTTACAATCCTGAGGGGTACGTACGTCATTGTAAAATCCCAGTTTTTCACTTCCATTGCTCTTCGTAGTGTCCGTTTGGCACAATGGCTCAAGCCTCCTTCATCACGAGCTACTAATAAGAAATTCTTTCAGTCTGTGAATGGAGCAAAAACTCGCCCTCTCTAGGCACCAGGACGATATAATTAAAATGTTTCCTCGGCCAATGGCAACCCGTACGGTTCGCATATGTCTCGCCGAGTTAAAACCTACAGCGAAATAATACACACACATATATATACACGTATATTCTACACTAGCAAAATATGACGAGTATGGGTTGGCGCGTGAATATCTGGGTCCTATCTTTTGTGAATGCAGGTATACTCTCGCTCGTGCTCGACTGAACAAAGAGACTCCTCGGCGGCTTGCTTCGTTTTGTCGAATATATATATATATATATATTCGCTGGCGCCTGACGTTAGCTAGTGAACTATACAAAATTTCACTCTTTTCCACGGACTTTTCTCTATTGCGACGTATTTCATGCTTGTGCGTTCTCTAATGCCATACCGCGCACGGCGAGCTTGCTCTTTTTTTCTTTCAAGAGCTGTGTACTCGCTGGTGAACTGCGCTCTATTTCATTGTTCAATGCCCGTAAGCATTAGAATCAATTAGGTCATTTTTCATTTCGTTCATTCCAGTCATTTCATTTAATTCTTATTTTATGCTCGTGAATCTTGTTAATCTTGTTTTATGCCTTGTTAACCGAACAAAGTCAAGTCTCGACATTTTTATTTTATATTAATATATAATTGGAGAGTAGATATTGTCCTTTGTCAAATAATGTTCCTTTAATGAATAACGATTTACTTTAATAATTTATTTTATTCTCTGGTATGATTTGGATCCCATTTTAGAACTGTTACAAAAATACTCAACATTATTCGTACGCAACATAGTTGGCCATATACATAAAAGATATATACCATCCCAAGAATTTCGAAGTCAAAGTGTTTCCCCAAGTTCAGCGAGCATTTCGCTGTATTCAATATCGGAAGAGACGTTTCCAACTTTAATTACGTTAATTCGCAAGGTGAACGATAATTCCATTGCGATTCCAGCATTGCCGAATGAATTATTAAAGTTTAAAGTTGCCGGTGTCGACGGGTCCAAAGGGCGAGAACTCGAGTCGTCATTAACAGAGGCACCCCGGCTCTTCGCAAGGACTTACCAGTGTAAAGTAATTGACGGAACGAGTCAAGTACCGACCCGAGAGAAGGTTCAAGAAAGTAGGGCGTCCCGAACGATACTTACACGCTTCCGTCAGTATCTAACTATGGGATCTTAAGTATTTTTAGTGAAATATAAGCTTGAGCAAAAACAATGAAAGTGAAAATTGTTCACGACTTTTTCGTAGACAATATAAGCTCTCCGGAGGTAACTTCCGGGATTAATAAACTTGTTGGAGCGCTCAAGATTAATTGTCTTTCGTTTAACTCATCCGAAGCGTATAAAGTTGCGTCGCATGAAAAATCGCTTTTGGAATGGATCCAAAACTTGAATCTCGAAACTGTTCGATACAGAAGTTTAAGAGAAACAATTTATGATCCCATTTCTCAAATAGAATGGAGATTCATGTAATTCATCAAATCAATCAAGTCGTGTAAATAAGTCCATTAATACAATGATATAGGACTTCTCTCGACGCAGCGCACTTGAATTCTGACAGCCCGACTCTTATACACCTCGGCAGTATCACACGACCGTGACGAATTTCCATTAATTAGGCTTGACAGTTGCCAGTAACCTACATCGAGCTCAAGCTCCTTCGGATAAATCCAGCAGAAAAAGCGAGCCGTCTTACATTCGCTCTCGCTCTCTCTATCGCTCTGGAGTGACACAGAGCCGACTGTCATTTCGTTTTCCATTTGCCACTACGCCGCGCGTCGCCGAATCGGCCAAATCCTTGGTTATCTGGGCGCGGATTACCCGGCTTGAGCCGAGTTTTCGTCTTCTTCCAAAGCGACACAGCTGAAACTTTTGGCTTCGCCGCGGATCTACTCTATTTCTCGCCGGCTGAAAAGAGACTCTTCCACGCTCCCCGGCTCTAAACCGGATCAAATATGAATTATTCGACGATATCCGCGCGTTATTTACCGGTCGCTTATACATATATACGGCATTCCGCGAAGCGCCGTTCTGTTCGCGGCAGCCGATTTCGAATCCCGGCTCCCGTAGATCTGCGTATATATCCGCGTCAGTGAAATATTTGACTTTCGGCTTGTTATTCACTCCCGATCCTGGTAGCGTTTATACAATTATACACGCGAATTGCACGAAAGAGTGGAAGTTTCATGCTTCACTCATTGGAAGCCGGTTTCTCCTTAGGCGGATCAATCACGATAAAACTTTACGAGATGATTCTTGGTCACCCAAACACGTGATGTATTTGCACCGTTCTCATTTCCTCAAGATATTCCTTCGTTGATTTCTAATTTTATGCATGGACCGTATCTGTATATACACAGGAGCCCATAGCTAACGATTCTCAAACATCTCCGGGAAATCTAAACGTGCGACTGTGTATATCGCGTATTTGGGTTATTTGGGGATATTATCTCACAAAGTTCCATTGCGATTGGTTGACCCGGAGGTGAAAGTTTATCCTGTTGTTAGATTATGATGTTAATTATTGTATACTCAGGGTGGGACGAACTCGCAAATTATTGACTAGTTAATCTACAACATTATTTTTATGGCAGTTCACTCGAATATTAATCGATTGAAGATATTATTGTAGGTCTATTATATGTAAATGACATAATCGATGTGGAAAATTGCTTATAATCTGTCACGAGATTATACCAAATGTGGCCTTGTATCAATATGGCTCAGCTATCTCGTACAGCAAACGTATTCTTGTCGATACCTGATAATCTGAATAATTTTGACGACGAAATTGGGACGACGCCGTGAGAGCTCGGCCATGCAGAACATGTCTCAAAGCTGAGCCCGGGGAGAAATTCGCTACTATATATCCTTGAAAATGTCGCTGCTCCTCCCCCCCCTCCGTACACCCGCATAATCTATAATCCCATTTTCCGCATCCCAAAGTCCAGAAGCGAAACGCTCGTAGCTTATATTCCGAAAAGGTCTACAGATCGTCCCTGATGTGTATATCGGTTGGTTGTTCGAATGCTTCAATGAATTTTCATTTCCGCTGGAATCGTCGCGCGCATCTGCCTGTATATATAACGAAATCTTTGTGTCTCGGGAGGACTTGTTGAAACTAGTTGTAATAAATTTGTCTCGCTATCTGATTCCATGAGGCACCGGCTGAATGCGCTATCGCTATTTATCCACGCAACACCAACATTATTTATTTTCTGTTACAGGTGGGTACAGTGAGAATTTCTCTGCAGTCGTATTGAGTATTTGTATTGGTGAGTGAACAAAGAGTAATAATTACTCTTAAAAAATTATATATGATTTTTGAATTCATGACTCACTTTTATTGTAACTTTATTACAGTTAATATTGATAATATTCTGCGAATAAATGATTAATATGCGAATAGTAGTTCGCTGAAGAGTCAATGATCGGATATTTCGATGCAAAAATAAACTCAATCAGACTGGCTTTAAAAGTGCAGCAATTTAAATTTTGGCTTGGTAGAAGATAAACTCGATAATAACTCCAAGTCGGAACCGCATTATCCTCAAGCTGAGTTCATTGATCCCAATATCACAATCAAAATTTCTTTCATCGAAGAATCGCGTCTTTTTATACCGGCAGCATTTTCATGCATAACAACAAATGTAAATTTTTCCGACTGCATTCCGATTGAACGTACGTGAAGTTTATTTCCTAGAAAAGATGATTTTGTTACTTTCAAGAAAAATTTATTTCAACTTCTAAGAGACGGAACGAGTGAAAAATTGAGGCGCGTGTACTGCTGCTCGCATGCATGTCTCGGTATAATAAAAATCGTTCGCACACAATCCAGAACAAATGACGTTCGTGAATATCGCTCGAATGCCTATATAGCTCTAGCAATCAAAAGCTCGCGATCCAAGAGCGGCGACCTTTCACCCGAGGAGACGAAAAAAAAAAGTTTTCTAGCGTGAAAACGAGGCTTTGGCCGCGCGTATGACACGCGATCGTCGGCTCTCCCCCGGCATTGTCTCCAGCTTCCTTCTCGCTCGTCAGAGCCGCGAGATCAATGACGCGCGATCGACTGCAGCGCCGGGTTTGTTGCCCCCTCCCTTCCCCCTACCCGAGAGCTAGGCCCATTTTCCCGCCCCAAATCTCCGTCTTCCGTTCTCTCCTTCCATCTCTCGCTCTCTTTCTGTCTATCTGGACGTTTTATATCGGCGCTGCTTGTGCGCACTTCACCTCCCATTGTCACCGTTCCTCTTTCCGTTTTTCCCTTTTCAAACCGAAGCTGCAGTCGACAAGGGTTCCCGTCCCGGTCGCCGAAGGTTAAGGTGAAAATTCAGATTTCACGTGTGATTAATTCTTCCTTTGTCGTGCTGCAGTTTCGCTCGAGAATGCTAATAAATCGAATGAGGTCGCGGGCGACACGGTTGAGTACAGTACGTTATGCCGAGCGTTCGACGCTCATGTGTTTGAGCATCATCTCTTTCTCTTGACCTACCTATTATGTATTATAACTTTGCATATATATACTACAACCTCGAGGCTCATTATACTTTTTAATGTTGAGTAAGATGCACTTGCAGTACAGAGCGCTTGCCCCGTGCTCGAGTTTATGATCGCGAGCTTTACCCCGATGAATAATCAAATTTATTGGCCGCGCGTGATTGTGCTGATGGATTGTTTGTTTTCAAAACTATATGTCTAGCTTCTCCGACCACAGCTTGCCTATATGTATGTATATATATACTTTGAATCGCGCGTCCGCTCAATAACTATTTCCCACGACGATGACGTCACTATATACTCGTAAATCACTGCGAACTCCAAGATACACCCATTGGAGAATATTTCATTCAGTTAAAACCACGTGGTTTGGACGACGACATGATAAGTCACGAGAAAATGCGGATGGAAAAAAAATGACGAAAGCATACTTTTTTTCAAATAAACCTTCCTGAAAAAATATAAGTCAATCCCCTCGTGCTCTTTCAATTGACAATTATAGCCGAATTTTAGTTTTGTAGCTTCGTTCCTAGCCACCGAATAAAATCTTATCGACTAAAAAATGTCGAGTAGAACGCCAAAAGCGAATAACTGACATGTAGTTCGACTAAAAAAATGTATTGTTCCTCTCGAAGAACGTACGTAAGTTTTCGAGATGAAAAATCCGAATGGTATACGGACAACAAGAAATGATAATATCCTCATAACGGTTCGAATCATATGAAAATTGAATGTTCATTCGGTCGAAAACGTATTGGGCTGTGCTCGGACGAGGAAGCAATTTCCTCCCCGAGAAAGAGCGTGTAATAATATATGTACGGCGAAGGACGCGCTATGAATGAATTAACGCGAATAGTCGGTGCGTGCGCCAGAGCGAAAGATGTCTCTCTCTCGCGCTCACGCCATAATAAATTAGTATATATGCGCGGGCGCGCGGCCCAAGCGGCGCCGCACCGGGAAGAGATGCGGCGATACGTATAGGTATACACACATAAATATATCTAGGAGTGTGTGGCTCGAGTGTGTGGATGTGCGCGGAGCCGGCGCACTTCCGCAGCTGGGGCCCCTCCTCTAAGGAGCTCGCGGCCCGATCCTCAGCCCCGAACAGCTGGCCGGTGGCCGTAGAGGAGGGGGAGGGAGCAGCCGCTGCGGCGCGCGCGCGCCGGCACACACGTTCATAGTCGCGCGCGCGCATTCTCCGAGCGAGCCGACGACGACGCTCTGTGTGCTGCATCGCGGCAGCTCCGAGAGAGCCTTTGTTCGCCGAGGGATCGGGATTTGTGTGCGCGAGTCCTGCAGCGGTGTGTGCCCGCGCGCGCGCGTGTGTGTGTGTGTGGCTCCGCGAGACATGTGTACCCTGTTGGGTTGTGTACAGTGGCATGCCGATAGTGCGCAAACACATCCCCGGGCTGGACAAGCATGAGTCCGGTAAGTTGCAGCCCGCGATCGCGCATACAGTTTCCTCGTTGTTTTCCCTTCTGGCTCGATGTACGCGCGGATACTTTGCTTGCGTTTCGCAACAAAATGTATGCTCGGTTCGTTTTGTACGATTTTTGATACGGTCGGTTTGTTATACTGCCTGATGGGATGGGATACTTATAAATGCGGGGAGCCGCTCGTAGAGGAGCTATATTTTTCGTGGTTTTAAAATAATCTATTCGTTCGTGCAATTTCGTGCCAGTCGTTCGCTATTCAAGCAAGAGATCGTACGCAGCAATAGCATTGATAATTAGACCAAATAAGTTGTTCAATCTAGGCTCGACTTCTACCAGAGAATAAAATAATCTTATCCTGAGTAGTAGATTTAAGAAAAACAAGTTATCTGTACATTCACGATTAACAATATTTTCATAATTACCTAATTTTTGAGCAAGGAATCATCGCTACGTCCCGCATTCTCTTTCACAAGTTGTTCTAAGTATGGTGATGGTATACATTTTCTCTCGCGTTAAAATTCTCTACCTCTGAATTGCAAATCTAAAGATGTAACGAAATTTGATTTTGAGACCCGGTGCGAGTTCAACTTTTCGTTTCGGATTTCGTCGTGATAATAATTCAGTTTCTACATTTTCTCAAGTGGCAAAAAAGCGAGTTGGCATTCCGATTTCAACGTTTTAATTTGGGTTGGGAATTCAGCTGGAAATATAGGAAGCAACGATGGAGTAAAAATGTCTGTCCCAATTCGTGTATAAAATTCATTTCAATTTGATGGAAAAATAAAAGAATCTCAAAAAAATGATTGGCAACAAATAAAAAATGCCCAAGACCCAATGCAACAGTTTCGATAAAATCGTCGACTCTCCAGCCCCGGCCTTCTGTCAAACGTTTTCAAACGCTTTCGAAGCGGTGTAACATGGCATGAAAATCGCCGTGTATCTCGGGTGCGAGCACATCAATTAAAACGACCCGGGGCGCGGGAATAACAAGGCGCCTGGTGCAATCGCGGCTGGCAATACTTTCGCGGTCGCGCGAGCGCGCTGGGAACTATAAATACGTATATACTGTAGTTGGCTCACGACAATATGGGCAGTAGTGCGCGGGTGCAGCTTGCGATATACTCTGTCGCCTGCGCGCGCGGCCGCCCGAGCCTCGAGCCTCGGCTAGCCCCCATTAATATTTATGAGAATTTCCAGCTGCATATCGATTCGCTATATGGTGGCCACGGCACACGCCGCGACGACCGAACGCCGCGCCGCGTCGCTGCTGTCTCTTCTTCTCGGAGGCCGCGCGGGGGTAGCGTATTACAGGGGCTGTACTTTCGCGCCCACATGCGCCCATATGCGTATAGATAGCTATACACGCACTGCTTTTTACGCGGCCGGTGCGCTGAGTGCAAACTTTTACGAACCTCGTCCGCGACCGTATGCAGCCTGTAAACGAGCCTCGCCGTATATGCTTCTGAATCATTCGCGTTAGTACACTGACAAGATTTTTTTACGATTCAGTTGGGGCGAGGCGCGCGGGGGAAAGATGAGATGAGTCACTTGCTGGAAGGGAATAAGCCAGTGTTGAAACCCGGAAAAAGTCTTGTGAAATGTATGTTTATTGATGAACCATTCGTGATACATGAATTTTGAAGTTTTCCCACACTTCTCGTGTCTTGTCACTTTAAACACGACCGCGCGTTCACTAATTCACTTGATTCTTTGAAATTCACTTGAAATGGTTATCGGTTGAATATGCGCAGAATTCGAAAATAAAGTTCACACGAAAAGTTTCCAGGTAATTCTCATGAAAATTCCGTTGGAGTTTTCCAAAAACTTCTCCCGAGAGAATCAAGTGAGTTGCGAAGTCACGCAAAGACTGTGGAAACTTCAAAATTCATGTCGCACGAATGATAAAGCAACATATAATGTATTTATCAACTGTTCCCGGTCTAAAAACTCTTGTCACGGTGTCAGATTGCACATTGGAAAAAAATTCAACATGATCCTACGTAATTTTCTCGAATATCAATACTCCAAAGTAACAGTCTATATTTTCTCAGGCGTTAACACTGGCTCGTTCCCTCCAACGCTTCATCAGCGAAAGTGCGCGGATCAAAAAGAAACTATATTGGACAAGACTGCGCATAATTAGTGGGTTATACGGAGCTTCTTCGACAATTCGCACACTCATTTGAAAGACCCGCACAAAAAGTATCGTGTCAAAGGAGCTGCCAGCTCGATCTCGTTATATCTCTGCGCCAGCATACACGAGCGAACCCCCTGCGTATATCTATACCCTCCGCGCGCAACTCGATTTCGCCTCTCTCACAAAGGGCCCAACTTTTTTTCGCCCGGCTTATTAATATTTATGAGAATTTTCCCGAGGATCGATCTGTTTCGTCGCGTATTCGGCGCTCGATTGCCCCTTTTCCGAAGAGATTCTCCAAGATTAATCCCGCCGCGATACACCACCCCCAGCCCCGCCAACTTGTCCAAGTCCCGACAGGTAGGTCGCAAACTTTTGTCAAAGTCCCTCGGCGATGGACTCGGGTGGCGAGCAAAACTTGTAACGAGCTTCTTGTTATTGCGGTTCTGTGATCTGAATTAATGTGCTGTATCGGAGCGCCGAAGGCTTCGCTTTTTCCGCGAGGTGTTCCAGATTGATACACACGTATTTGTGCCCGATACACACTTTTATTCATTGGGAAGCGATATACGACAAATGTTAATAAGGGCAAACTCATCCCCTGTATGAAAAGTTGTTCTCAACTTTTTCCCTCGTTTGTAATTACGCTTTCAAATTATACCGCTTGATAGATTGTACCTTCTGTATGAGTATAGTTTCAAAAAATGTTATCTAGGTCAATAGCACCCTTCTGATGATGTTTCAATAGTCGAGTTATACTATATAGGATTGAAAATCGATAGAGCGGTTCTAAGAAATTCGTACTACTAATTCTCAGCACAAACCAATATATAACATGTGCAATAGGCCACGTGGCCTCGTAGTTTATTAACTCATTTGGCATTTCGCTCGCGGGATCACTGATATAGGGAAGCACAGGAATATATTGATAAACTCGTTAATCATTTTCGATATCTGCAATTTAAACATTTTCCGATTGCCGGCACCGTAATCCGCAGAGTGGTGTATTTTGCTATTTCCCCTACATATATACCGAGAATAATGCGATTGTATTCTCAGCGTAAAATGCCACCGAGCGCCGTATACGATGGCACGGTTAAGAATGAGCATATTATCTCGCGATATCCACGTATAACGCCCGATTGAAATTTTCTGATAATCGTGTCGGAGTGGCTTTGGAGCCCGGGCCGATTGCCATTGCGATTGCTCCCAGAGTCCTAATAGCCATTTTACACATATATAGCACAATACGGACGGACGGCTTGAATGGACGATAACGCGGGCTCAACTTCTGGCCCGCATTTCGTCGACTCTATCTGATGAAATCGTCGGAGACCCGGAAAGCTTGCCAATAATTTAACGAAGCGATTCCTACGGACGTTAATCTTTTTCATATAGCGGGCATTTTATGTTCAATGTCGAGCTACATTTGAATTTCGGCGTCTCGCTAATGCTTTTCCCTGAACAAATACATTTTCTAAAATATAACCTTGAATAAATTATAATTACGAGCATTAGAATACGAATTGCCGAATTTTCTCGAAACAGAACCGAATATTCGAGCGTAACCTATGCTGGAGGCTTCGAGTATCCAAGCGACCCGCAGGCTGTTGCGCGACGGTAGTCTCGTTAATTACTATGTAAACACGTTGCTTTCCCGAACAATTAGAATAAACACTAACTAACGGTATCCTCTGGGCCAACGCGCTTCACGTGTCAAGCCTCGTCACTGCAGCGAGCAACTCGTGCGGTTACTCGAGCAAATTGAATAAAACGTGTGACCAATGCGATTGAAAAAGAATTCCTGATTTACGTATCAAGCAATTGATGCCGCAATGGAACGGGCGGCAGTACAGATCAAAGCAACTCGATCGTTTAAACTCGGAGAGCCCGTCAACAGGGCCGATTACGCACTTGCGGTGTCCGCGTGACCGGCTGCTGTGGGAGATAGCGACAAAGAGCGAAAGAGAGAGAGGGAGAGAGAGAGAGGGAGAGCGGAAGTCGCGGGAGAACCGTTCGCTCGAGGTATTTAGGTGGACTGGACGGATGAGCGAGTGGAGCAATGCACTCTATTCTTGTCCGCCCAATAACCGGCCTCTGCAGCAGCTCTCGGGTCAGCTCGAACTGCTGCACCTTTCCGCTTCCGCCGATCGAGCTGCGAGTCTTGCGCGACGCGCGCGCGAGCTCGCTCCCACCGCAACTTAACCATATAGCACACCGGCTCGATTTGTATACGCACCGGCTCTATATACATGGCTTTTTTCTGCAGCCTGCACACGCGCTCGATGTACCCTGACATTTGCGTGCTGCTCCCTTTTTTCCAGTAACTGCGCTGCCCTTTGTCAGTTTTATTTCTTCTTTCGAGGCTCGCGCAGATAATGACAAGACGAACAGATTAGGAGAGAAACCAGCAACACTGCACAAGCTCGTCGGGTGCAGTTAGCGACCTATCTTATTCTTTTAGCACATATTGGAAAGAAAAGTCGAATCTCAAACATGTCATTTACTTCGTTTATGATAAATTCAATGTATTTTGAGTTACGAGAATGACTGCACAATGTGACACTCAATGAGGTCTTATAGAATAATAAAAAGCACGCTCCACGTGGTCATTACATGTGAATTGTGGCTAGCTAATTTCTTGAAAGTAAACAACAAGCCAATGACGGAAAAAAAGAAGTAGAAATGAATGAAACTTTCTGCTCCCAAATTTGGTTAAATAGCGAATGAAAAAGTGAATTTGAATCTGCATTTCGTATTGGGGCTGAGTCGAAAAAATGTATAGTCAACACGGTCGGGACAGTAATTTACACCCACGGGGATAAATCGTCTGCAACAGCGAGGAAGCGATTGAAACGACGTACAGAACAAGGAATGGGTGTGGGGGGGGGGCAGCTCGTTTTCCGGTCTGAGATTCTCGGTTATTCCGCATTCCAAACTTCCACAAACTGGCCCGTTCGATTGGCCAACGAGCCAGTATAGTTACGGAGCACTAAATAGCCGGTCGTATTAAATCGGTCGTTCCCAACTTTTTTCCCTCCGCATCGGCTCGCTCGGTCCGACGCGAAAATTCCCACTTTCACGCTGCTTCCCCGCAAGAAGAAGTTGCGCGCGACGGAATATCCCCCAGCGGGAACGTGAGAGAGCGCCGCGCGGTCTACGGTGGCTTTTTCTTCAATTCCCGGGACAAGCGCGACGAGGTGCCCGCGCGGATTAGTATTAGCGGCGCGCCGGTATTTCAGTATGATTATCAATGTAGCCTATATAGCCCCGCTCTCTCCTCCCCCTGACAATGGCTAGCTTCTCTTATTCCGCGAAATTGAGTTGGGTGATAATCATTTCGCAGTCGCTGGGCTCATGAATATTCACGGGACGTCGCCGACTACCCCCTTCTCGCCGGCTCCTCTTTACATCTCAATTGGCTGCTACTGCAGTAGCAGCAGCAGCAACTCGCTCTCGCGCGAGCTCGTTTCCTCACTCCTTTCTGTGTCCCGCGGCCTGTGTGTACGCTAACGCTGTTTGCCCTTTGCCAGCTGCAGCGGTTTTTCAAATTCTCTCTTTCTCTCTCTCTCTCTCTAGCACACCGAGGTTCGAGCTCCTTTTTTCCGTCTTGATTCCACCGGCCTTTTTGACGCTCACGATACGCTGTTCCGGCCCGGCCTCTCCATACCTCCCTCCCTCTGTCCTGCCCCCTGGGCTAATCTTGTTACTCAAGTACTGAGCATGCGTCTCAGATGCTGTATACGTGCGCGTGTCAAAGCAACTCCCGCAGTTCGCTAATGTGATAGAACCGAGTTTTACAAATTTTCGAGCGTATATTTTTGGGTATTCAAAACAGGACCTCGCATTGCCAGAGACCTCGAAGTACGGTGGTAATTATAGGGAAATTGGTGAATTCAATATCCCCGAGGACTCGAATCATCATATTTCAAAAAGTTAGCCAGCAAAATGCAAAATCATGGCTGGAAGTGGCATGAAATGAAAATCTCATTTTAAACTTAGAAAGGAAAGAACCGAAAAATCCCAAGTCGGTCAGATGCGGAATTAATAGCGATTTTTCATACCGTTTTAATTCATCTTTAACACAGCGACCCGTTGAGTTTCCCAAAAATACGATGTTTCCATTTTGCCCCAGCGTAATTTACGGTTGACGGGTGAGAGAGTTTTTCAATTTTAATATAAAACTGACGCAATCATACAATTTTGGTTCACCGAGCTATTTCTTCCATTGGAATATAGATCGAGCTGACGCGCTACGATGCACTCCAGTGGAGAGCGTCATAATATACATTCATCAAGTTTAATTATCTTTCCATAACGGAAAAAATATAGTGACAGGCGATATAGCCGCGCCAGTTTCGTATATATGCGCACTGAAACAATGCCACGTCCGAAGCGTTAGCTCGTTTGGTTTATTTGCTAAATCCGAGTGCAATTGATCGCCGCGTGCGGCCACTCCATAAAGCCGGAACACACGGGGCGTCAGCCACTCTCCATCGGTTAATAAGCTGATTCTCGTGAATTTCAGTCGAGCCGCATCTCGATTAAAAAGCGACCTGACATTCCACTCTGCGCCGAGACCTCCGCGTGAATAATTGATCCGGTCGGCGGCGACGGCGGCGGCCGTTGCACGGTGATCAACTGTCCGTGACACGGTGCGACCTCTCAACCCTTGATCCATTATCATCGTGTTTTGCCCGCTCGCTGAAGCCCCTTTTAGTCGGCCCTGACTATCTCGTGGCCGGCGGCTAGTTCAGCGCAACAGCCGCAGCCGGTAATTGGCTTATCTTCGCGGGCCCGTTGACCCGAGCTCGGAGCTCCCGGGGCTAGATAAATTTTCTCGCACCTCCAAAAGGAGGCGAGAGGTGGAGAGCAGCTTTTGCCGAGCCTTTGCCCGCGTATAGATAGCCACGCCTCGCCAGATACCTATTAATCGCACAAAGCTTTAATGAGATAGCGCGCCGTAAGTATAGCGGCCACTTGGACACGTGAGCGCGGCCCTAGCCCACGCTAGACGCTCGGCTCATTGCTAGCTTTCAAGAGCAACTTGAAGGGTTTTAACTTTCGAGATTTTTCGTCTTGACGTCGTATAATTTGAAACAACTGCAGTTTACCTCACGACCGCCGAGAAGCATCCAGATCATAGATTAGTTGCATCGAATCAATATCCTTCCTAAACCGACGTACTATTTCGTTTCAATTTTCGCGGTGTTCGATTCATCACTCGACTGAATAAATTTGAAATGGATTTTAAATTGGAATTCACAACTTTGCAGAGACAGACAGTTTCGTTTTAAAAAAGCTGAATGATTTTTGTTCACGTTCGATTCAATGAAACATTGAGACTTTGCAAATTTAAAAATCCCAGTTCTGGTTGTGTATATTTTTTTCAGCGTCCCGGAATCGAACAGTTCATTAGCCAACGTAGAGACAAACTAAAAATATATAAGTGAATTTGTACTGTTAAATTTCTACCGTGGCGACAATAGTGGAAGAACATCAAGAGTTGAACGACCATCGTTACAATAATTCCGGAATTGAATAACTAAAGGTGATTGTACAGTAATTTGTTGGGTCGACTGCTTACTACGCGACTCGTCTAAAACAACACGGAATTCCCTGTCTCGAGTCGGCAGAGTCGGGTGGGAAAAGGGCGAATTTAAATTTCGAAATTGTCCCAATCTCTCGTGAGAGGTGCGCGTCGGGCGAATTTCTCACGGCGGCGAAACGCGCTGTCGCCGAGGACAAAGATAGTAATTTTGCACGAGCGAGAAATCCATCTTATATCGGGACGCGCGGGCGCGAAAGGAAGAGGGATGAGTTGGATGCGACACTGAACGTAAAAAAGGTGGAGGAGGAAAATGGTATGCTGATTTGATACTGAGTGGGGAGAAGTTCGAATTCAAGGAGACACGTTTTCGAGTTGCTACGGGAGAAAAATTTGTCTTCCAGCTCCTCGCCGGAAAGTTACTTGGAGAAAAGGAAAACTTTTCTCTGTCGTGCAAGTTCCATACAACGCATTTGAAATATTTAATATAATACACCCGGCTCACAATGATTTATTGTCAATTAGCCTGCAAGTGATATTTCAAAATTCCAAAAAGTATATTTCGAAATTAAAAATTCTGATGTTTGCCGCAGGTTGTAGAAAAATACTTCTGGTAAGGTCATGATTAGGTTTTCGATTTTATTTTAATTCTGAATAAAAATCTGGACATGTCTCCAATACCGGGAAAAACTGCTTGGAATAATGTCATCGTGGATTTGTCACTCCAGAATGGCTGACGAATTTCGACTCGGGTCAACTGAACGAGAAAAACTAAATAGCGTTTTACCACCCAGACACTCGTTATTATCTCGAGCAATCCCTTTAAAGTGTCATCCACATCATTAGCGTCGCGTTTGGTTAAGCTTCTATCTCGTCTTAAATTTGCCGGATGGGAGAGAAATTACGAAAATGTATACCATTACGGTGCAGCGAAATATCGCGAAACTTAACGTTGAAGAAATAGAGGAAAAAAACCATAAGCTGCAGAGAAACTCACGGAGATGGAAAAGAAAAAGCAGGGGTAGACAGCGATGCGTAAAGTTTGAATAAGCGGGAGGAGCTGACGTCCGCTGTGAACATTTAATCGAGATAGTACGGTTACATCTGGTTACGCCAAAAGCTTTCCAAGTCAACATTGACTCTATGAAATATAATATAATTGTTTGTTTTCTCCATGACTTGCATTGTATCTTTGAACTTGTGTGCATTTCTAGAGACTTTAAACTTTTAACAAACGCATGAACTTACAATGCCCCATATTATTGAACTTAAAAAATACCTGTAACGAAAGCATATTTTACCATGGTATAGTTACCTGAATGGATGAACAATTTTTAATCTGTATTGAACCGAAATATCTAATGTTCGCGAACAGAGAATTTTTTAAATCTTCTCATATTCTGTTTATATATAGAAATTAATACGCGAAATATTAAAATATCCAATAGCCTACATGAATAATCATCATTCAAGTTTCACTCGATTTCAGAAGTTTATTTGAATATTGAAGATCAAACAAAAATCACTTCATACGACTGTCAGGTCTTGTTGCCAAGCAGAAAAAGTCTACGTTGCCAAATCCATTTATTTATACTTTTTTTAAAAAACAAAACATTGCATCTGTCGGATAGCTGCAGGGGCAAGTACGTTAGAACAAGAGAAATGGAATTCGCGAAGAAGGAAGAAGTCGAAAAGTAGTTTGAGAGCTTGCCGACAGCAGAAGCTCGGGAATAACGAAATCATGACAGTTCTCCACAGCGCCGCGTGACACCGCAAGACGCGAAATATATAAGTTTGGCGCGCGCAAGGAGAGTCGGCGGAAGTATACGGGAGAGACGAGGTGAGTTTTCTCGCGGGCGGGATGAAGAAAAGAGAAAAAGCGGAGTAAGCCAGCCGAGAGTGAGAGTATGGGAAGCATGCGGTATGTATACGGTACCCCTGGAACAATGACCGGAGAGTGTGTGAGAGAGAGAGAGAGAGAGAGAAGGCACATGGGATAATGAAACTTGCTGCGCACGTAGCACCTTCACCATAGAGTTTATGCAATAACTTACTTATGAGATGTTCCGTTCCTTTTGTTTTGCTCCGTTGTTTAGCAAAATTTGAAAGTCTCGATTCAGAACTCCGGAGGAGAACGCATTTCAACGCATATGCTACGTGTATGGGGGTACGGGCTTCGTTACGTACACTCTATTGGAATACCAATCATGTGCATATAAGCGAGTAAGTTGATTTGAGGCTATTCTTCAACTTTATCTTGGTGAATTTACCTTCACGAACATTCGTTACACTTTCGCAGTTAGTTTCGACGTGATTTACCGTGCAAATTTTAAAAATGAATTTATAGCTGAGCCAAAGAGTGAAAATTATTCGTTGCACACTCGTCTACGCTCAACAAACAACGAATGGAATTATCATTGATTACAATTATTCAATTTATGCACATGATGTACATTCACAGTTTCTAAAATGCTTGGAAAATCGTCGGGAAAGGGGGAAATGAAGAAGAATTTACGGATGATTTTCAAAGTCAGTTTTATATCATCGGTAACCCACGCACAGTCGTGAAAAATGCGTAGAAACAGACAAGGCTGTTTGCTTTGTCTGTTGCTTGGACTAAATAACCCGAAAGAAGTGAGGTATTTTTCTAACGCCGGAGCACGAGTTGAATCAGGGCAGCCCTCGGAGAAAAACCAGTTTATCGCTCGAACAGAGAGAGGGCGAGCGAAGAAAAACGAGCACGAGTTAGCCGCGCGCGCGGGGTGCATAGTCTCGCCGGCCGGCAAGCGCCAGCGTTCCCATGAAAAAATTCACGCCCGATAAATATATATAAGTATATAGGCAAACAGCTGCAAGCTGCAAGATCTTACATGTGTGTCTTTCTCGCACCTATATAATGTGTATATACATAAACCAAATGAGCGACGCTCGGGAGGATAGGATTGCGGGTTACGAGTTCGGTAAGGAGGGGAGGCGGGCTTGCGCGCGCGCGCTGACCAAGTCGCTCGTTATTTATAACGCGTCGGGACTTATTTTATATGTGCGCTGCGACCGGCCGAACTTTCGGATCTGGACACCGGCGTAATGACGTCGCTTTGGTATAACTGTGTATGTGCGATGAAACTCTGGACGTGACGACCTCGTTGCGATTTACTAGCTCTTTTCCATCGCGAGCCTTATACGCTCGTTCGTGTTTTTCAAAGTCGATAAAAGTCGCGCGGCCCGCCGGCGTTCGTATGTGGGTGTGTGTGTACCCAGTGCAGTTCCGATGGATATATGTATATATATATATATATATTCGAGTTTGATGCGGCGTTTGCTAACTTGTTAAGTGTTATTGTGGGATGACATCAGCTGCAGCGCGCGCGAGACTTGGCGAGCCAAGGTGAGACACCCGCGTATACTGAGCATATTACCCAGCCGTAATGGGGAATTTGTGACGCGGCGCAAAGTGCCGTCGTCGCTCTGAAACTCGCCCAACGAGCCATCTCGTCTGATTTTCAAAGTGTAAGTCGGAAAAATCGAACGACTCAAAGTTAGACCTTAATCGGATGTAGTCGGGTGTTTTTGCGTTACGGTGGTTCAACGTCAGTAAAATACGGGCAAAGGAGAGTCGAAAATTGAAATAAATAATATACTTGATTGTTGATTGTGGAGAGTCAGTATAAGTAAAAATATTATTGTTTAGCCCTCGTTTTACACATCAAGACTCGAACACTTTTGGTGAAATGTTTCTTTAAGACTTGAGAATGAATAGACGAAATAATTATGAGGCAACAAATCATCATAGATTATTGAAGGTTTATTCATTGCATTGAATCAAGAGACCGAGCGTCTGACGAAGACAATATAAAGGTACCTATCGTCGATAAGTTCACCTACCAGTGTTTTGACAAAATGCTCAATTCTTCCTTCATGACTCTCAATTTTTAACGTGGAATGAGTTGAGTTTGTAAGAATATTCGTTCGAGATCTGAAATTAGAGTAACGACTGTAGAGCTCCTGATTAATCTTAAGTTGTTCATCACTTCGTTCAGTCAACCATATTGCAGTGATAACCATCATATAGCGAAACGTGATGTCTTTTTTTCATCGTCTTCCGAGCGCAACGTCATTAATCCACTCGTGGATTTGGCGTATACACACTCCATAGAAGTAACAATCAGATGGAACAACAGCGATTTTCCACTGCGCGGTAATTTACATTGCGCAAGAAAATATTTTTGTTTGTTTATGCGAGAGAGTTTCATGCGCGTTTCCGCGTTCCACTACGCGGGCACATTTACGCACGCGGAATCGTTGGTTTTTACCGCTGGGAAAACTCTCGCGCTCCCCAAAAATATCCCAAGCGTATCGTAACGTCGATCTCTCTCTCTCTTCCCGCCACTCACTCTCTCTCTCTGTCTGTCTTCATATATTTATAACGTGTCGCCGTCGTTGCGAATTCCGGACGAGCGTGGCTATATTATGCATCGGTCCGCCGGTCCACGGAGCTTCGGACCTGGATTATTCTTGCTTATGTAAATTTAACTACGTTCCACGTCGTTTCGCTTTTAATGGGAGTGTCATTTGAGAGGGCCGAGCAAAGTTCACCATCTCCCCGGCGCGCCGCGCTCGATTTTGGCCGCATGTTTTCCATTAATTACGAGCCGACTATATACAAGTTGACCTACAAAAGGTGTCCCGACCCCACACACACACACTATTTGCTCCGGGGGGTTGAGAACTGACCCGAAAATAACTTTCGTATGCTCGCGTGCCCCGAGGCTCTGCCTGATTTTCCATTCGGATTTTCAAAATTAATAACTCCCAAGTTCTACGGCGAAGTGGGTGGATGTCGAGAACCGAGTTTCTCGACTTCCTATTGAATTCACACTTTCAAGTGTTTGCGTCGAGTGACAATACATCGATCGTTTTAATTTGTTTAAATGTTTCATCTTCATACGAATAAAATTATACTTGGAGAAGGCCCACATTTATGTGATTGTGGAGGCTAATATTTTCCCGGCGAAAATTCATGTGTACATCCCAATACCGTCCGTCCCATTCCAAGCTCAATTCCAGGTATTCGGGGCGATTCCATACGCGTCGTATTCCACGTCGTTTCGAAAGAAGATAAAAGCGAAGATTTCACTTACTCGCCCGTGATGCAAAAGTGATAGAATTCGTTCTGGTAATACGGTGGGGCAGGGCGGGCGGCCGGGGGGAAGGAAGGGGGCGTATTGGATTTGCGCAATTGGGGCAAAAAGTGTGGGCGCGCGGTGTGGGGAAACGGCGCAATTTTCACCGTGAACATTTCGCCGCAATCTCGAGGCGTTGCTCGCGCCACTTGGGCGCACCAACATCGTTCCGACTCCGCCCGACGGAATTTCGCTGGTCGCTTCGCAGCTTTTTCTCCCTGTGCCCCGGGTCTGCTGGTGGTGGTGCGCGCGCGCCCGTCGTTGTTAACAAGAGCTTTCGCCCAGGAATTCCGGCCAGAGCTAAATTCGCAAAGGCTGCGGAATTATTCGGGGCGCGCGTGTATAGTTGCGTGGGCGGCTGGGCGTGCGAGAGCTGCCGGCCTAATCAGCAGAAGCACCGCATAATGTACGCGTCCGACCCGTAATTGCCTCGTTTCTCACCGAGCGGCACACTATATGCCGCGCGCGCTGCCGGCTATCTTTGCCGCATGTGCCTCTCCAGCACCTGTTTAGTCCCGCCCCGAGTGTGAGTCCAAGTTTTTGCTTCTATATCTCGCGCGATTCCACAGTCAACTCCCCCGGTTTATCTCTCCGGGCCTCGTTGAACCAGCGAATTCGAGCAGACGTCTCTTCGCGCCGGAACGACAAGTACGGCGGCGCACGCAATGAGTGAAAAATTTCCCTCCCAATTTTTCGATCCATGAATCGACGTTGGATCGAGCGAAACTTCCCCCCCCCCCCGGACAATGCACCCATTCATCAGTCAAAACGATGTCACTGGGAAATTGTGTCGAGAATCAAAGAACGTTTTCGTGGCTGGTATTCAATCCCTCGAGTCGATATCGAAAAAAAACAAATCACCCAAGACCCGTTTCGACACTGCAAGCAACTTTGCAATCATTTAGACCCTATCCAGGGCTTTGTAGCCCTTATTAAAACTTCTCGCAGGCTTAAATGCGTTATTGTGTGAATTATCTTTTGATCAAGCTTTGTACACGTGCTCCTTGAAACATGTCTCGAACTTTTATCTGATCCAAGGGAGCCTGAACTTTTGTTTGAAACTTGTAGTCCTTATTAAGGATCTTGTGATCTCGGTCGAATTTTGAGGAAGTGTGCCAGTCCTTTTATAGTCGTTCGTTGGCGTCTCTCGGCAGGGCCGTGCTGTATACCGTTAACGAAGTAGTATTTTTCCAAGTTCCAACAAACCACAATCGGTGCTCTCGTGCGGTCGGGCGTGTGCACGCGCCATTCGTTCGTTATACACATTCCGAATCACCGGTGAATAAAATATAGATCTGAGTGTGCACTTTCATACGACATGACTGAGTCCTTCGAACAAACCGAGCCTAATCTGCTACGACACTCGTACCGCTATAGCTTTGCTCGGTTGTGAATATATTTCTTCCGCTCGATGACGAGAAGGAAACGGACAGGTTGCGCGTATGTGTCGGTGCGGTTTGCCCAAGCGAGCGAGTGCGTATATATATATGTATATACATAGAGCCCATGAGCCCAGCTCGCACGATGTATACGCAACGATGAGCTCGAGAAGTCGGATCGCCCGATGCTCCGAATTAGGACACGAATCCTGTTAATTAGTTTGGTCACGGTTGCGTATATGAATTCATTGTAGCCCACGCTGACGCGAGAATCTTTCGATTGGTGTTGTTGTATCTAGGGATTAGCACGATATTATTTTAACGCCGAACATCAGTTTATGCTTGTACTGCTAATAAGCGATCGAGTGTATTTTTGCAACTCACAATTGTACACCACAGGCATCGCACAACAAGCTATCGAAATACGGTGAACTCGAGGTGATATTAGTACAAAAATACGTTCTATTTGTCACTTTTCATCCCTTGTTCATTAAATTTTGAGTATGATTGTTGAACGCCAGTAATGGCACTGCACATAATTCCGTTTATAGCCAAGTTGTTATAACATTCAAGTGTACCAGAATTCGAAATGTTCATCTCTAATATTACAGTCAATATGTTAAATAGGCGGGAGTACCCAGAACCCGAGTCTATTTATTAAAACGTACTTTTAAACCAGTACTCGAACTGTTCACATTGAATTATAGATGAAGTTGATAACCATGAATTCAGAACAATTCATTCCCATACAAAAAGCGGGGTTTGGTGGTTTAGTGGTTCTTAGAGTTTTTCTAACCCTCCACACCATAGCTACATGTAGGAAACACGAATCGATGACATAATTTCAGAAAAATTAAATCTATCCATTTTCACATTAATTTTTGATACATCACATTAATTTTTGATACATCACATCAATCCCCCGATGCGGCACACGAATCAATGCCCGTTCCACGTCTGAACTGCTGGTTTCATATCCAGAGGCCCGCGGGCGCGTTCGAGAAACTGTACGCGAGGAACACCCCTGCGCAACTGCATCGCGACGCACAAGCGCGCAGCCGAGCATCGCTAATCCAAGGCGTCAGCTCGCTTGTCCGCGTTGGGTTCGCGCGCGCGCGCGTGCCGGCAATTTCTTCCCCTCTAATTAAAGCTCTCGGACCGCGGCTTCGCGCGCGCGCGAGCTGCAGCACCTCCCGAGGAATCCCCGGAATCCGAACAGTTTCCCCATACGGCGCAGATGTATATGTACTGTTGGGTCTCACGCCTCGATCAACTGCGCTAGCGCACGACCCCGTTTTATTGCGCGCGCCCGCTGCCTCTCGTATACGTATATATACGTATAGCTGCGCAGAATGCGGCGCGGCCCGCCTGTCTCAGCTGAGTCGTGCTGGTGAATATGAATTTTCTCCCGGGCGAGCGTCCCGGCGGGGGCAAAATGCAATTTCACTCGATCAAACGTCAATTGTTGAATTCATGTAAATTTCTCGGCGAGTGCCGCGTTCTTAGGTGCTTTTTTAGAGGGGGTTTTTCACGGAGACGGAGGGACGGAGTTGATGAGCCAATTTCATTATCCCACTTCAACGCCGAAAAGAGGATCCCACGAAGGGAGGGGCGAAATTGCTTATTTTGATAGCGGACGTTTTGTGGATCTGTTCTGTAAAGACCAGTATGAACTTTAGGTTAGATCAAACCATATGATTCAATCACGCCTCAAGATTGTCGCGCGACGAATAAATGCTACGAAATTTCGATGACCTATTTTTCAACCGTGTTTCAGTTGAAATTCAGAGTTGTAAGTCTTGTGGGACGATACACGTGTAGGAGTTGACTTTACTGTTTTAAGAGATATTTTCATACACGTATATCAAAAGCCAAAACCAGTGAATATTCGTTTGTCAAATATCAGCTAGTTATCAGCTGCAAACGTGATTGAAAGGCAGCCTAATAAATTCTCATAAGTAGACTGCGATTCTGAAAGCGTTCCAAACGGCGTGCAAACGAATTCAACGCGTCCAGATCGAGTTAAACAAAGTAACGTCTTAATCGTGGCTTGGCCAAGCAGTCGAGGGGGGGTCAGAGTGCGGGTTCCACCAAGACGAATAGCCGGGCGCTTGCCTCTCGGCAGACTGAGCTTTGGCTAATGGCTACCGCAACTCGTCTCCTTGCCGCTCGCTCGCCCGTGCACCAGTCCGACTCGACATAAATCACACCCTCTCCCTCACTGCCCACCCTCCGGGATAATGGACTGCAGATTTTAAACACTTTCATTTTGATATCCAGAGTGAAATCATCTTACTCTCCCTCTTCTTCTCTCTGTCTCTCTTTCTATAATGTATGCAGAGCTTGTTTTTCCCAGGTTTTTGATTCTTCTTCGAGTCACGGTACGTCTTGAAGTATTATCTCATAAGATTCCCAGAATCTGGAATATTTCGAAAGTATAGACTGAAAAAAAAATTCTATGTTCAACGACCAAATAACAAATGTTTTTCAATGTGTGTTCTGTAAGTTGCGTACGTCTAGAGTAAGTTCACATTATTAAGTTTGTTTCCATCCAAGACGTGAGAAGTGTGATTTTCCCCCCCGATCCCAAAAGTTTTCGGGAGAGGGACACATTTCATGGCGAGCAATGGGTATCTTGGGAAAACTAAGAAAGGTCCAGGACATACATTTGTATAATTCTTGGCGTACAGAAAACTAATCTTCTTGTGAAGTACAATACTCAGTTGTTTTCGTAACATCGGGAAAAATTGTCAACCTATTCAACTTCATATAGCTATCCCCCATGCTACCGTGAGAGGCTCAACTGATATTTTTTCATACGAATATAGGGATTCGATATATGAGTTAGAAATTTTAGACGAGATAAAATGACACAATTACTACGTTATCTTACAACTGACCATTTATTCATTTATAGTGTCAATATAGTGCTCAGGAAGAAGTAACTATTTGGAAACTACTACAAAACAATCGTACGATCCCATCAAAATCATTCAAACCTATAGAAATTCGAACGCAGACGACAAGATTTAATCGTGTAGACATCGGAGTCATTAGCGCCGCTAACGAGGGGGAGCAGGAAAAAATATGCCGCAATGATTTGAGGCAGTGATCATCGACAATTTGTGGCTGCCACAGCCGAGCGCACTTACACACCCTTTCCTTATCTGACGCTCGCGTCGATATTTAGCCCTCCTCTTTTAGGGCAATCCAGTTGAGATGCCGCGAACTAACGACCTCCAACGCTTCTGGCAGAACTCGGGAGGGCCTGTTGAACTCGGCGAATTGTGCCGCGTGATGCGCGGATGGCTTTTTAACTCGGTCGGGCGAAGCGTGTATCTTTCGGCCGCTCGGGGCGGAGGGGTGGAGAGGCGAGGGGGGCAGAGACTAATGACAGGCTCGCGAGCGCCGTTTGAAGTGCCGAACTTTGCGTTACGTTTGCGGTATTACCAGCACACGTCGCTCAGCGCAATTAGCCTTTGACCTGGAACCACTGGGAAACGCTTTTTCACTCCGTTTTCCAATTTAATTGGGCAACATATAATTTTGTCGGGTATTGAGTCAAGAAAGACTTCTGGTGTAGGTATGTGGTTTGCTAACCGAGTTCTAGACTTACCGATGATTACTGAACTCGCAAAGCATATTTCATCGGATGGTTGCCACCCGAAAGCTTAGAAAATCTGTAAATCCATGTTTCGCACTGACTGGTGCCGATGAAAAATATTGTCTGAATCATCCCGTACATTCGGAATGCGTCGATCATACTAAACATAATTTTGTCCTGTTCACAGCGCTGAAGAGCCTGAATCCATTCAAACAGGAGAGTGACGTGCTTACCCTCGATGATGACGTCACAGCACAGCACACCCCCCTGGCCTTGATGCGCCGCATCCTCGCAGATGCTCAGGTGAGCTACACTACTTTTTATTGGTTATATCCTCATATTCCAGTTCCTGAAACTTGTGTAATTTTGATTTTCCATGCGATTCATTTCTGGCCTGTTGACTTATTCGATGCGAATTTCGACATTAATTATAGAGTTCTACTCGAGGAATCGATTATGGGTAATATCTAGAGGTATGAGTATACCTACGTATATTCATATCACTGAGTTTCAGCACACGTTCATAGTATCGTTCGTAGTGATGGGATATTATTTAATTGGGTTCAGATCCATTGAAGCGTTTATTTCTATTCGAACTATATTGATCCAATTTTCGATTGACCAAATAACAAAGTTGTATGATTGACATACATAGAGATTGATATAAAATGAAATACATGATGAACAATTTTCAATATAACCCAAACATCAGATAAATCCTCAACTTATCTGCATCACAAATGTTCACCCCGTATGCCACTGAAGAGATTAATTTTTACAAAACACTTTGAATTTCAACATCCGTTTGAATAATTAATTTTCTCTATTATGCGACGGGGAAAATCATAACTTCGTGCATTAAACTCACCTTGCTGCACAGGATCATCTGACCGTACGGTTATCAATCTCGGGCTCTCCGGCGAGTCAAAAAGTTCGACGAGTAAAATATTGAAAACTCAATTGATAGCGGATCCTCCGCTAACTTCGGCAATATCCCCGGGAAAAAGGACGGTGAAATCCCGGGCGCGGGCGTATGGATCCCCTATTTATCGGGGACGCGTCTCCTTATATCGATCTGGCGCGTGCCGAGGGAAAAGGCTCGGATGTTACAAATGGCTCTCGCGAATCAGACGTCTGCTCGTTAATGTTTCACATCGATCGGGGCCCCGGAAATTATTAATCAATTATCGCGATTGCACGTGCGCCCGCCCGTCGGGCTAGCGCTAATCCGCCCGGGCTTGATTGTAACGTGCTCGAGATAGTTTCCGCGCGCTATCTGCACCTGCACATTTTGTTTCGCAGTTGCGTGTGTATACGTAGAATAACTACGGCACGTTGGACTCCTCCTCTGACTATAGAACAGCTTTTTTCGTTTTTTTTACTTTTACACTTGCACTGAAATTCTTTAATTTCGGAGTCGATTTGGATACCTCAAATTGAGCTGGTTTTTGCCAATTCGAGTTTCGTAATTCTATATCCTAGAATATAAAAGTTTCCACTGATTGAAATGATGCGGCTTATTTACCAAGATATTTTTTTAGCTTCGAAATCTATCGTAAAAAATTACCCAGATGCCAAATCGGAGTTTCGTAAAAATGCTGTTATCTAGCAGTCTTTGTAAGATGAATATGGAAAATTAATAATAACGAGTGGGAAAATTCGATGTAGAATGAAAGCGAGTAATTGGATCAACTATACGTTCCCCCTCGAACGCGTAACGTCCAAGTTATTAATTAAAGGTGTAGCACAGAGTAAGACTTTATTCATTCGATACGCGAAGCCAAAATTTCGGGCACACGCGCGTCATAAACACCGAGTGAATTGCCGAAACAGCGTTGCCGGTCAACTCGTTAAAACTGCGGCATAAATTTCCCTCTCACACGCAGGTCTAATCGTAACTCTGACGAGGAAAGAGTGTAAAGTTACGGGCCGCTCAAGGATCGGGGCTAACGCGCCCGGCCATTATGCGCCGTTCACGTGCCGATGGATCATGCGTCGGCTGATTAATACCGGCGAAGCCCCGCCATTATCCAACTGGATTCTTCCAACGCGCGACGGGGGCGCCGCTCGGCAACAGGACCGAATTACTCCCGCCCCAGTTATCAAGTGGCGTGCGAGGATAAGCGAGCGGGGCGATTTTTTCCCCCTTTTTCCAATGTACAGCGCCGGCGTGGTTATTATTATGTACCAAGGTGGTGGCTAAACCGCTCACGCCGACTTTAATTGCAATTATGGAGCCTTGTTAGCCGCGCGAACATGCTGGGGTATTTCTCAACTGACTATACCCCGTGTTTCAATCGGCCGTCTCGTTTTACCTCATTTCAACGGCGGATCACGTGGTTCGCGCTTTTCATAGCCTCCCCTTGTGCAAATGAACCTCGCCAACAGTTGAAGTCTAGAGTGTTGGCTATACGGAAAGTAAGGTGAGAATTTCATTTTTGAACATCGAGTGCCCAGAAGCTCCTGAAGTTTTAAATCCAATTCACGAGTCGTAGGAAGAAGCCATTGAAATTTCTCACCTGAAAATAGCGGACTCCGATGTTTCGTCATTACCAAATCAAATACTTTTTTATTTCATTAGAATGAATTGAAAATTAACCCTGATACTGCCCATACGTTGTTCTTCGCGTGAAAACGTGCCATATTCCAATAATTAATCCAGTTGGATTTTTCAAAAACTTTTTGATAGCAAAGGAAGCCCTGCACTGGACACGTGTCCGCTGGAGTGAAAAGCCCGCTACGATGGAAATTCAAAACAATCCTGTACATCCATATACGGATGAACAAAAAAAATCACTAGCCGCGGGGATGTTCCATGCGTTATCGCGTTTATATACTCGTATAGGAATTCGCTCTGGCTTCGCTGGATGCGTCGCGTCACGTGAATCAGTCAGGATTGGTATGCTTCTGCACGTAGGACTTCCTCTGCTATATATATAAAGTGTTTTGCCTCTGCACTTTGTCTTCTTCGAGTCATTCGATTCTCGCTCCAGTTCCATCCCTGGATCCTTGCTGGGACGCGCGATCCAAAATTCTAACGCGAATTCCACGTCTTTCTTCGCGAGGCAGATTTTTTTCACGCAAGATCGATCGAATTGCTCGTTCCTGCGAGGGAACGACTCCAATTGTTGATTGCACAGGTGCGCGTGTTTTATATGTTTGGTGCGCATCGACTCGTGCCGGGGATTTTCCCGCAAGCTTCTGCTGCAGCTGAGTACGCGGTAAATTTGGCTTCGCTTTCAAAAACAAAAGCCAAAATCCTTTTAATGGTGAGCGAGAAATTTATGCCGCTCGGATACGCGAATCTACCGCATACCCATCGAGCGAAAATATTAAATTTCAATATTGGATTCGTATACCTACCATATATTAATTCCATTGAAATTGATCAACTGGATGAATTATTCTCGATTGGAAATAATGGGGATTAGACTTCTGTCATCGCACATACGTGTACGTATGAGAATTATGTCGCTCGAAAGACCTAAAAGAAAAACCGTATTTCGATTGGATCTTTTTCCATTTAGCCAGATATAATTAAAAATAATTACAGAGCTTATCGTGGGGAAAAAAGCTCTTATTAATTTCGCCAAGCAAACAGCTTAACATGATTATCCAGCATCACAAAATCTCTTCACTCAAAAGGCCTCGTCGCCTTTTTCCCGTCTGCGCAGTCTTTAATTCATTCATTCGAAACCCCTCGTTCGCTTAAAAGACTTAAAAACGTCCGGTGAAAGTTTTCTCTTCTGCTTTCTATCCCTTTCTCCCTTCCCTCCGTTCTTCTGCGCGCCTCCGTCCATTCGGGGTGCGCACGACCGTACTAAAACAAAACCAAAAGCCCGCTGATCCACCCGACGCCCGTCAGATGACGTCAAATCTAATTTCGGTCCGAGGGTAGGTCGGATTCGATTGCGAATTAGATCCGTGCGATTAGTATATCCTGATGAGATTCAATTAAATCCGGAATGACAATGGGAAATGGAAGTGGCGCACAATGAGGTGCGGATCGGATGCAGTGTACATATACCTGCAGCGTAGAGATGTATCGAACCAATCGGTACACCTCGACGTTGGGGTAGCCCAATGCACCATGCCATTGGTCCTCGGCTGAACAAATAATCTGTACGAGTAAATAAGCTATACTGCCGGGGGGATTTGCCCTCAGCCCACGCGTGCAGGTCCATTAGGGTTTGAGAGCGCAGCTTCGAAGTTTCACGGGAACAACGGTAAAGCCGCTGGCGATAAAAAAATCATTATAAGTATTGGCTCCGGCGCGTTCTGATTTATTCATAAATGGAGCAAATGGAACGAGCGAAAGACGAGAGAAACAGAAGCTGAAGAAAAAGTAGGAAGCGCCCAGCATATTTTCCGAGTAATCGGCTTAGGTACATAGCGCGTGCGACAAGTACAATAGGGTCACCTGATCAACGGTTGATCAGTCTACGACATATATACAAACATATATATATATATATATATATATATATATATATATATCGCACATAATCTGCGTGAGTTTGTGTATACTATTCAAGTATCTACTAACAAATTGTTCAGTTCAAACTAAGATCATCTGCAGGTGGGATTCAATCTCTTATGCTATCTAGTATTCACATGCGTACATGCAAGTGCAATCGTTGGATCGTACTCTCTAAGTTTAAAATATTTAGGAATCATATAATACATTACCTATTGCGCTTGCGGGCCCGTTGGCGAACGAGCACAGCGAGTTTTCTTTGAAACGGACTGTACAGCGCACATTTTCCGCCCCCAAAACTGCTACGCACAGTATGGCATTTTTTGTGCACCCGTGTGATGAAATAGTATTTTCCGATATGGTAGGAAAAACCGAATTCTAGGCCTGTGGCGTTTGTGGTAGTCGCACGAGCCTAGAGTCAACTTTTGCTAATATATCGAACTAGTATGCACCCAAGGTGATTTTGGCCCGGAAAACCTCGAGCTGCGCTCGGATCAAAAACGTTTGACGTGCCAAAATCGCCTACCCTCGCTCGGGTGCATAATATACGGTAGGTATACTCAATATGCGCCACCCTTTGTATTTCATATTCTAGAGTAGCACCGCAGAGAGAAAACATGTTGACCGATCGCTTTGACGCCCACATCAACTTGTTACAGCTCATTTTCTCAATTTTTTCATTTATTCTGATTCTTGATCTAATTTCACTCGTGTAAGTGTAAATTTTGTTGGCACTCTTAAACTGGGCCAAAAAATCGAGCGATACCTTTCGATTCCCTGGTATTTCATCTGTATATTCAACATTTTTTTTCATCTTACGTCTTTTCTATCAACTGTTTCAATAGCTCTTCGTTATTCTTGTCAAGTGTACACAATTTGCGCCACCCGTCAAATCATGGATTTTTGATTTTCCTCTCAATTTCACGCGTCTAATGACTGAAAATGAACAATTTTTGAGAATGATGTTATTCATCAATGCTGTTATTGAGCGAAATTAGATTAAAGAATCAGAATAGGCGCAAATGGATAGAATGAGCTGTAACAAATTGGTGTATAAGTATTCGAGATTGGTTAAAAAGTTTTCTTTCCTCGTTATTCTGTGTTGTAGACAAGATTCTATGCCGCGGCGCTGCTCTAGACCTGCGTATACATGAAATGCAAAAGGTGACGCATATTGAGTGTACCTACTCTAGTAGTTATTAATTATTTTGATTTTACAGAGTATGTTATAGTGTAACTCGCACGATAATGAACTACCGAATCGATATAGAAGTATCCACGATTAAGCGTCTCTCTCCTTCTCATTTGTAAGCTGGCCGCGTAGAAGCGCAGCTCAGTCGATTCTGGCCGCGTGCAGCGAGGGATGAGAGGCCGAATCGATGTAGGGCAGTTCGATAACAGCCAACCGGAGGAGCCTACTCCATGCGAACATGCTAATTTATGGAATTTCGCTGCTCGAGTAGATACGGCGACTGTGTACACGCGGGCATACTGGCTGAGCCGGCAGTTCTGGCCCATGCTAATTTAGTGGAAGATATATAGAGAGCGAGTAGGGGCGAGAGAGAGAGAGAGAGTGCGCGATGGCTCGCGCCACAATTTCGACGTTCGAGACGACGCCCCGCTGCTGTGTTTACTTGTTTGCCATTCCACGTCTCCCCATGATGGAGCCAGCAAGTTTCTATGAATGCAATATCGCAGACTATCGTTTTCGTACGGTGGAACTGATCCGGATCGAAATTACCGGCAGAATTATTCATGAGCAGTGGACGTACAGTTTCACTGGCCAACGGATTATCAATCATATAGGAGCATGAATGCGAAAAAGTATATATATATGTACACTCAATCTGTGCAGAGCGTGCGATGTGGTATCGGCCGTACAATCAGTCAAAGTGAGAGCCTATCCGTCTGATCGGCTGTGCTGCGCTAGTGAGCCGAGTCGAAAGGGTGAATCAACCATTTATCGCGCGTATACGCGGGCTTCCGGCTAGCAGTTCAATTAGGACGTGTGTGTGTATGTGCGTGCGCGGGTGCAAGGTGGGCTAGTGCCACCTGCGCTGATCGAGGGGATGTTGGAGCCGAGGGATATCTTCGAAAGGGCTAATCCATTAGTCCACGGACGAGCTGCGCGTTGATAACTGACTTTCATTAGCCGAACAAGCCAGCCTCCCTGGCATTAATGAATCGCATTCAGCACTGGACTATATGATATAGCAGCGCGCTCTCTGCAGCCGAGTATTGCACTATTCCCCAGAAGAGACGCTGCTCCGTTTGTCTTGGCCGGAGAATATACGTTGAATTATGCATCGACCCAAGAACGGATGGGATCCCTGTGGTGTCTGGGGAACTTTTGCCAGCTATACCCGCTGTACAGTCGCCCCCAGTCCTTTGGAAACTCGATACGAGCCGAGCTTCTGATGAAAGACGTTGATAAATCGCGTTGACAAGCAGTTGTGAGTAAAATAGTGCGCCGCCCTGAGAGGATCAGTTCCGAGTGAGATGGGCCAACGACGCGACGATGGGCACTGAGCTAACCTGGCATACGGTGCGCAGGACGAGCATGGCAATCGTCGGGCAGGGCTCATTTCTGTCGAGCTTCAGTCAGTAAACTTGTTCCAAGCTCTCAGGGCATTTGAATAGTTTCAAAAGCAGATTCGACTTCCCCCAAATGTCACTCGAACTGGTCCTGCAGCCAACTTCATCCTCTTGATTGAATTGCAATTTAACTTCCACGTCGGAAGAGGTGCCGAATTAAATTTCTCGAGGATCGGGTACTGCCGAATGCCGGGCGAAGAAAATTCGCTTGCAGTTATTTTGCCTGCCCATCAGGAATTGCATTGTACGGGGCGAACGTGTATACATATATACGTATATACGAAGTGCACAAAAACTTTCTGGCTCGCGCGGCTTATCTATTTTTGAGAAGCTAACTTCCGAGCCGATTGCCCATAAAGATTTCCCACCACACGCTCGCACGGCGGAGAGATAGTTTTAAATTAGTATTCATGGCTGTTTTTAGCACTCGCAAAATTATTTTCGGCCGCCGCTTCATCGTGAAAACGGAGCTTGGTTCAAATATAAATCCGATACGAGAGAGTTTAAAAGCGCCTCAATCGTCGTTAACTCCATCAAACTCTCGCCGAGCAAAACGACCCGCTGTACTTTTTTTGAGTTTCGTGAGAAAGCGATAAAAAAAGAAGCAGAGAGCTCGTCAGCCACGACACCGACTGTCCGTGCTTTCGGTGTCCTCTCGCGCATTCTCCGTGTGGGTCGAATGGGGGCCGCATGAAGGTGGTATACTATAACTCGCCGCCATTAGTAACACCGGCTACCCACGCGCTATTTTTCCTCGCTTTCCCGCTCGTTATTTTTCGTTGTTGCGCTGTTGCATGCCGGGCCATTTATTCGGGCCGACGAAAGAGTAGCCGATGCCGAGATGGCCAATTCTCGCGCGCCACGTGTAATCAGCCAAGTGCGTGCTCCGCCACGTAAAAACGCCTGATTAAAATTTAATCAAGAAGTACGTAGCACCTTCGAGAACGGCTTTTCGCCTCGGTTCACTTATTCACCGTGTGATTCCTCTCGCCGCGCGCCCTTGGGATTTTTCAATTCTTGATAAGTGCAGAGATCTCTATCGAGCTGGCGGTGCGGGTTCGCCGGAATACAATGAAATTTATCCCGACAACAGGTTGAGAAGCTTGAATTCAGGTTTCCCGAAGTTGGATTATTTTCGTTCTTATGAATTCGAAAACTTTGACATTTTTGCCATTCCGGTTACTCGTCGGTCTAGCTCACAATCTATTAGCGTTTTGAAAACGAAACGGCCGAAGCAACAGTTTGCTAACTATATAGAGTGAAAAAAAGTTACTCCATCAGTTTTGTAGAGCCGGATAAGAAGGGATGGAAAAATTTTGAATTAACAACTGACACTGGCTTTGAATTCACGGAGCCGATTGATTTCTTATTTATTCGACCGACTCACGCGATAGAGCCACGCCCAGCGCGTCAATGACGGATGCATGATTAGGCGTTGGCTACGAGGCTTCATATTGTAATTTTCTTTCGTCGGCTAGGTATCGATCGGTGAATCGCGCTGTAGCGGCTCGTAGAGGCTCACTCAGTCGCGTGCCTCTACGAATTTGTGCTCGCTACGACAAGGATCCACTTTGGATTAGATGGATGGGGCGTTTGCCGAAATAATTAGAAACGACTCGACGTGCGATCGTGGCGAGCTTCTATATACATTCCATACGTTGAATGTGTGGCTGGATGATGATTGATTGAAGCAATTTCGACCGACAGATTTTGAATTGCGTGCGCTTATCAAATCTCATTTAGGACAGAGCAAAGTCAGCGCGAGATTGAACTTCTGGCTGTTCCGACTGCATAATTTCGAATGTCTCAGTTTTGAAAGAGCAATTGCAGGCAGTGCCCCGTTGCAAAAGGACTCGTGAGGCGGCCTGCCAAAAAAGTTTTGAAACTTTGACATAACTACAAGTCTCTCGCAGCCTCTCGAACTTGGACAAGTCTGTAAAATAACCTTGATTGAAGACGGGTCGACGAGGATGCACAACTCTCTCGCTATAGATTGGCCTGTTCATAGAGCAATCGAGAGAAATAAAGAACTCGAGAATTGAGGAAACCAATGCATTACTCCAAGTCTCTACACGACAGGGCTATTCGGTTGCAGTTAATCCGCTGCAGCTTGAAAGCGTCGCGACGAGAGCCATCGTATCAGCGGCACCTCGGCCGAGACGAATAACGAAAGCAAAGCCCGCGCAATCAAATGAATGGGCTTCTCAGCGGGAACAACAACGCGTCAGAGGCAGAAGGGCGTATTACGCAAATTGAGTGTGATTAATCTCTTAATTTGTGGGCGCCCCACCAACCTCGGCGGCGCCATTGTTCGAGCCCGCCAAGTGGTCGGCTGAGAAGACGAGGCGGGGGCAGCGGTTGCTTTCGCGACTGCACTCGCTCTTGCAAAAAGTCGAAACGAATCAAGCCCGCCTGGCCAGGCGCCGAGTGGGTCTGGTGCTTTTTGCCCGAACACGCCCCCCTGCCCTTGTATGCGAGTGGACGGCTGCAAACGGCGAGGAAATTAAAGACCTATCTTCCGGATCATAAAACCCCGAATCGGTGACATTCGATCCGTGTACAGTTCAAGCTTGGTGAATTGCACAATTATTTCTCCTCGGGATATATAATCATTGATATCAATTTCGGATTGAGAGTAAAATCACGTGATATATTATTTGAACAATACTGATCGTAATTTCTACGAGCTAGGAGAAAGCTGATAAAAGTCATCGATATGTATAATAATTAATTTTAGAACGCGTAACACTCGTGGAGAGCCTGGGGTACAAATTGCTTGCTTGTCTGAATAAACATTGTAGTCAATTCGATCCGAATGAAACCACTCCATTGATTGAAACAATTATACACATGACTATTTAGACAAACAACTTGGATGATGGTAGAACGTCCCTATACCGTGGCCTCGATTCGCCTGATTCGCTGCTCGCCCGAGCCGTTTATTTTTCTCAGAACAAATGTAACCGCTTGATCAAATTTGAATTTGAAACATACGAACACGTACGCAGTCGCCTAATCCTCATTTACTCGGAATCGAACTTGGATTCTGGTCTCCATAATTATGAAACAAACAGTAATTGCTTTGACAATAATTTGAATAATACGTTTTTAGACTAGAATCTTTTTGAGTCGTTTTTGTTTTAAATGGCTTTTGAAACAACATGTCTCTAAGTATATAGATGTACATACAGTCACAGAATTCCAAGTTGAAGTTAACGACTACAAAATTAGCTGGCGGTATATTTCCCGTGGCACGTAAGACGTTGGATGAGCGAGTGTGTGCGTGCGTGCGTGTGGGTGTGTGAGAGAGTGTGTATATAATCGAGTGAGCTCTCGGCGACATGGTTGTAGCCGGTGAAGCTGCGCGGAACAAGTGGGCGGGTTGAGCTAGGCTGAGTGGCGCGAGGGTAATCTACGTCTCCCTGAAAAATTATCCCCCTGTCCGCGCTACACTTCTTCTTGCTCTCGTCGCTTCGTCGTCGTCGCCGCCGCCGCTGCTGTGCCAAAGGAGACGTTTATCTTCGCGCGCTTGATGGCGGCTCCTCTCGCCCCCCTAGCAGTGTGCGCTACTGCTCCTCCCTCGTAAAAACCCGGCCAGCCAGAGCCGAATGAAGCTGCGAGCGACTTGCGCCCACGGAAATGGCGGAAATAATGCGGGGAGTGTGCGTGGCTACGCAATTCGCCCCGTTACGTTTGCGAACGAGTGGCAAGCAGTGGCAGATGGCTATAAGGCGATGCGTGACACTTTTGAAATGCGATCGGATGTAGTCATATCTCGCACGAATTGGCGAAGATAAAGGTTGCTTTGGAAAAAAAAATCCAATGACGGCGTTATTAGAACTGCTTGGCAAGTCAACCATCACTGGAAATGCACTGGAAGTGTAGTTTCATTGTCCTGTCAACTTGATGGAAAGTCGATTGGTTATTCTCTGTGTGCAGAACCGCAATTGCATGCTGGTAGATATGTGCTCATAAGTGGAAAATAGTTTGTTCAATATGGAATGGAAGCATCACTTTGAATTGAAATATCATCGATGTCAAAAGGTAATAAAGGAAAAAGATAATAAAGTCTTATTTTCGTGCATTCAGATATCATCAATTCTTTTTTAAGGAATCACACTCTATCACCTACCACGAATTTCTTTTTTTTTTCTTTATTATAAGAGCTGCTCTCGAGAAAAAATTGAAAAAATTTCTCTTCAACAGACGACATAGTCGTGTTCTAAAATTAATGAAAATACTATAGCGAGTATTTCGTCTCGAGAAAACTATCAAGTCAGCGAATGAGCGACAGAACGACCATGTAATCGTATATATTGCGTGACAGACTACAAGCCGTACGAAGGAGGAACCCGCGAAGATACGCGCACCATTAGGGATCGGATCGCTCAAGAAAGCTGCGGGCAAATCTCTTGGGCGTGCAATATTGCGGGGGTGAAAACGGCCGCTGAAAATATATAGATTAAGAGGGACGTGCAGAGGCTGAATGAAAAATGCAGGAAAGACAGGGAGCGAAGTATACAGCGGCGGCTGGAGGGAGGATGCATCGGCGGGGGACCGCCGCGGCTGGAGAGGCTCTTCCGGCCGCGAGGGCGAGGCAGGCTGCGATGGCTTTTCGACTGCGGCGCAGTATATATACGTATATATACGCTTAGCGAGAGGACACGTCGAGTGGCTCTCTCCCTTTCGATACGGTGCGTGTCTCCCTGCGTGAGACTCTCCTGTCGAGCGCCTTCCTCTCTGCTGCTTTGTTTTATTTACGCCTCGCCTCGTGAATACACGCGCGGGGCTAATTCTGCGCTCCCTCCAATGCGGCGGCACTTGCGCGAGTCAATTTTCTGCGGGTAGATTATTTGATTATTCAACAGCCGGCCCTCTGGAGTTATAACTCATATATGTATAGGAGAAGTCGAGTTTTTCATCCGAGCCCCTGTATTCTTTCTTATCTGTAGTCTTCGACTGGATAATTGAGATTATACGCTATGGGCTGTAAGTAAAAGATCGCTATGATTGGACTCCTATAAAAACGCGTACCGAGTTGGATAAACGGATGAAGAGAATCGAGTACCATGCTTGAAGTGTTCCAAATTCAATTGTTATATTCAAGAATTTGCATTTTCCTTAGTTCGACTGTGCAATATGACATATTTTGAGCAGAGAATTGATAGATCTTCATCGGAAAAAGGTCTCGCAACTCGGAGTAAAAGATGTATCCTGCGGTACAAGACATGCGACAAGTTGGTTTCTATGAATTTATAAAGCGATATTACTCACAGCTAAAAGACACATATCGAGAACAATAAATCCAGTTTCACCAATACGACTAGATAGTATCTTCGCAGTCAATTGATTAATCATTGTTACTTCAACACTAAAGTTGCTCGTAGATGAAAATTCATGGAAGACAAGATGAGTGAAATTAACTAGTTTAGCATAAAGTTGCTTGCGCCTTGATGCCTTGAAATTTTCTCAAATTTAATTATCATTAATTCATGTCAAAATTTCCCAGCCACGCTCAGGTAATCGTTGAACTTCACAGCCCGCCGGGCCGAGACAGCGGAAGAGTTTATAGGAAGGAATTAAGCTCAGGTGCCATTATAACATTATTAAACAGGACCTTTTGATCCACGCGCCCAATAACCACGAAGGCCTCTTGAGAAACTTTCCGCCCGTTCTTGCGCTATTCTACTCCAGCCTCGGCCGATAAATCAAGTTCGCCGTCGATCCTGCTATAGTATTCCCGCAAAATTTCACCGCACATGACGAGTGGAGCCAGTTTCGCCCTCTGTTCAAAGCACTTTTATAATGGATCCCGGAGACATATCTCCTTATCGGTATTCTCTGAGTGTACTGCCAACAGTCCCTCCCCATTACACTTTTTCCGATCGTAAATTTGCTTTTTCCCATCTTTCCAGCTTCTTTGCTCATCCATATCGGTTGAAACAATAACTTACATTTCGGTTAATTGAAAAAATACAGTTTGTTAACGCTCTGCGCCCGGGGCGTTTCTTTCGAATATCAAATAGATTCAGAAAGATTTCATTGAAGAACTCTCATCTCCCGAGCTCTAAAAATATTTATTTTCAACATGAAGTCGAAGTAAACTTCAGAAGTTCCCTTCGGTAGGTAATAAATCAACAAAGCTCGCAGTAGACGTAAAATTGATTCAGACCTATCAGATACTCCTTTCGGCTTAAAATGTGAATAATGGCCTTTTCCCAGTGAAACTTACTCCTTACATCTTCGCTGTGTTTCGATAGCTCTTCTCTTCTGTGGAATCAACTTAAAAATTTTCAGATATTGATTTTGGGAGAGCATTGCAAATGAATTGAATAGCATTATCCGATAAATATACGACACGAACTTGCTCGGTGAGAAATCGTTACGCATTTGACAGCGACAAATCAAGTTGAGCCAGTCGTAACAACCCGAATACTGAGGATACATCGAGAGCTTTTTGTTCTCGCGTGCAGAATGCCGCCTGAGCTCGTAGTCATAAAAATTCATCGAGCAGTCAGTTTTGCGTTAAAATTCCAATTGGTTCGCCGCTCTCACACGCGCGGGCGTTCCACGTGAAATATCGCCTCTATTCATCGAGAGGAGTAATATGTTGGAAAGTGAGGTAATAAATCATTTCGGAAGTTACAATTGTCTCTCGGCGTGGATCCGTTTTCTCCTTTCTTCATTTTTTATTTTCGAACGACATCATCAATTCGCATGACGCGAACTCGACTAAAGCCTCGTGAACCCGTGTGACTCGAGCCAACTATTCGCGGATGGTGCGTCGAGCTTCTCCGGTAGCCATTCACCTTCTCCGGCAATAGAGTTTTATATAAAATGTATGCAAAACAGATGTAATGTTTTTACTTAGATAACATTAGACAGTGAACAATAAGTGCTTCTATTAATGAATAAGTATCAGCAATCATGACTCGTCGATGAATGTATGATTATGTATGTATTTAAATCTGTCACAAGATTTGACTTTGCTGTTGAGAACGCTAAAAGAATATTACGGATTACGAAGAGACAGCGACACTGAACGACACGAAGCGACACACGTAAAACTTGTTCAGCTCCTCCGAGGCGGCGGCTTTTTCGTACGAATGAACGGAGCCATGTAGGGCGGCTTTCTTTCGCGTGTGCCGCCAATTTGCATGAGAAAGCTCCCCGCGCGCTTCTCCCCTTCTATTTTCTTTTGCGTACAGTGCCGCTGCAGTATGGCTTTCCGCATACGCGGGCAAGTGGTATTTCACGAAAATTCCATATTCCGACGGCTTTTTCAAGCTGCGCGGGCGCGCGCGCGCTGATTCATGCGCGATCGAGCCTAGCGTGCAGTGTTGCGAGAAGTCGAATTAAACGAGCTTTTCGTGTGGCCGCAGCGCTGGAAAACGGGGCGTACTTTGACGAGCCCTATATGTCGTGGATGAGGATTTTGAAAACTCATCCGGCAGCTTGGACGAAGCTCGACAAACTCAGGGTAAAGTTAGCGAGGCTCGCAAATAAGATGGGTAACGAAGCGCGTTTCTCGTACTCGAATGACGTAACGTTCGAACTAAAGTATAAATGTACGCCCGATATATTCAGTAGAAGGTTGTATGTCTTGGGAAACGACGCTAAAAACGGAAGTGCAGAAAATCGAGAGAAATAAATGCCGAGACAACTATTGAATTATTTACGGAAGTGAGTTGAGGTTCAGAGTGGCATGGAGAAAAATAAGCAGGTAAAGAAAGGAGAGCTGTCTGGGCTTTAACGAGAGTTCGGGAAGTCGTATAGACGTATGTTTTATGGCGCTGATTCCTATGTTTCTCCTAACTGTAATCGAATCGTGCTATTGGACGGCAAGAAACTCTTACGCCACACGTGCTATGATCGAATCGAACAAGCTGGTCTTTCTGTTATACCCTCGATGCAATATCGAATTGACGCATATATACAGATATTGTTTCACGGGAGAACATCATTTTGCTCGTATCAGCAAACGCCTTTGCAACACGTATTTCGAATATTGTTTTAGAAGCGAACATCCTTTTTTTCCCCAAGTCAATATTATTCAACAGCGATGTTTTCCAATTCACTTCGAGTGTTGAACATCACTGAATCAAAATATAGTCCCGAGTTTTATAAAGAAAAAACTTGTCGCATATTGCGTGAATGCGATTGAGTTACTGGCTAAGACTCCACCACTTACATCGGTAAAATTCTTTATGCTCAATAAAATTTATCCAAGTAGCTCCATCAAACGTACAAAACCCCCGGGGCTAAATTCGCCCGTAAAGAGAATCGCTCCAAACGAAATCATAAGGATCCTCGACTCGTCGCGAAGCTCGAAGCCGAAAGAAAGCTCAACAGCTGCCGCGAAAGACCTTGGAGTAGATCAAAAGCAGCGGGGTTGTCCTGTTTCGGGGAAAAACTCTCGGCAATCAGGGGTTGGAAAGAGGGGAGTCGGAGTTACGCGTGCGCGCGACATTGAAACCGGGTGGGGTCGGCCTCCAAACGGGCCCTATCGATCTGGCTCAACAACCAGCCCGCCACGACTGAATTAGCTCAAAAGTCATCGAACTTCATTCGCTCACTGATCGATGGCTATATGGTATACCCAAAATACCGCGTGTAAATTACCATCCAGTGCATAGCTTTAAATTCAATCAATAATGTACATTGCGCTACATTTGTCATTTCAGTTAATTTTCTGCGTGGAGTTAGCTTATCTAGAAGTATATTTTCTCTCAGAGTAGAATTTTTTTGTTTTAGGTCTAGATTGAACGTTGGAGGGTCCTGATGGGATCTGACGTTCTTCCTCTTGACCTCTCGTATTACGCTATTTGAGTTTTCGATATCGCATCCTGCGCGAGTACTCGCTATATCTACTCTTGCGCGAGTCGAGTTCTAATACAGCGGGTTTCATCCGTTCCTACGCATTTTATTTCCAAGAAACTTCTTTGATCTTATTGACGTTGTGCCCTATCAATTTCAAGCTGGGATATTTTACTATTCACAACATATCGCGTATTTTATAGAACTAGAAATTTCATCTTTTCCTGTTTGAAAATCAATGGGTATGAGAATAGGTAAAGTTTTTCAAATTTATGTAATATCGGAAACCTTGAAAATGTATAATATACAATGATTTTATGAGTCTGAATGATTATTATAAACATGAATTGCTCATGTGTGAATAAACTTCCATCTTGTACTAAAATTATTTCACATCTACCTGAGTATATTCTACGAGTTTTAATTCATTCGACGCAAATCACGTCCGTCAGTGTTATGTATCTCATCAATTTTTCTCACTTGCAGTTTTCCTTTTTTTTTCAAGACTCCAATACCAAATTACGAACATGTCTGATGCAGCAGTACAATTAGAGAAAAGAAAATTTCCCCTACGGTGAAAGCGGAGAAAAGTCCGAAGAACCTGTTTGGCTAGCCTTACGTCATCTGGCTTCTGCTATACTCCGTCATTATTTACTGTGGCTCGGGCGTCCGTCCACAGCGCGCCTCTGACTACTTGCAGTGGCGGCGGTCTATTACCACTGGGTCATGCGAGCGCCTCTTTCTCATTACTCCCGCGCAAACAAATACGACGACGGAGCTTTTCACCCGATCCCTGCCATCAACCCGGTGTACACCCTTCTCCTTCCTTACTTCTTCTTAATTCCCACCCGCCAGACTCGGGGGCATTTTTTATGCGCGGCTGCAATCTGGCACACTCCCTCATATCTCGCGTGCGCTTCCCCTTTTCATTTTTTAAAAGCTGGGCCTCGATAGCGTAATCTTGGGGTCGTTGTATATATTTTTCCCTTCTCACCGGCTCGGCTCGTTCGGGCTGCTCACGAAAATGGGTGACGGGATAAAATATTGTTCCGCGAGCACAATGTTATCTGCACTATCCCGTTTTTCATACGCCATATGCGAAATGTACGGCGGCGTGGAGTGAACGAGCGTATATAACCATCGCCAAATAGTGAATGTATAATCGAGTGATCGATTTCCAGTTCTGAACAAATTTATACGGTATAACCACATGTGACCGGTTCCGGGTTCCGCGGGGGAAACAGCGAGATCTAATGGCGACACGGCAAATGTAATTAGCTACACGCGTTTCTCTGTATCGTGAAATTAGGAGATACAGGATAATTGTCATCTGCAACATCGCGCCGAATACGATCGTATTTTATACGGTGGGAAAACTCGATTCTGCTTGGGTGATTTTCCCCGTGATACCTCGTATATAGTACACTAATTGGCTAACGTCCAATATCACCACTTGAACTTTTTAATCTCCCGAATTCAACTACTCCAACTCAATCTCATTTGCTCAAAGTAGCAATTTCAGGTCAAGAAGTCAATTACAAAGTTGAGAAAGTCTAGCTTTGCTCCTTGGTTATAATAAAGCTATCAGAGGTGAATTGAAATATTAGTTGCGGCAACTACTTTTATAAGGAGAATAAATTCGGCCGGATTCTGTATAGCTCGATTCCATCCGACGCGGCACTCTCTTATTCTGATCAGACGTCGGGCTTTTACCATCGAGTAATCCCTCCAAATCTCCATTGTGCGGCTTGATTCGAGCGTATAGAAAAGCGCTAATGAAGTGCTAGTGGATCGGTCGCACTGAGCCACTCGGCAGGATGTCTCCTTTGCGCGTCCTCATCCCAGCAAAGCAAATAGCGAAGGAGACGAATGGAAGAGGTCACGTTGATGGAGTGATGGACGATTAGCTCGCTTTCGCTAACGCTTGTATCGCCGAGTTTTACCGGATTTTCATTAGCTCCGTGCGAGCGGAGCGACGGGATTGCGAGCTGACCGCCCGCGTGGATTTCCCATCGCTCGAATTTGTTCCCCGATATCATCGAACGCTGCCGAAATCACAGGTTTTCGGACGCCAGAGCCATTTGTTTATGAGGATTTACTTGGGCCGCCGAGTGAATTTGGTAATTTGGATCGGGTCGTCGCGGTGGCGTTTTGCAAGCGCACACAAAGAACGCTTTAACGAGATTAATCGCCGCTAATGCCGTCGATAATGCACGAATTTTCGGGCTGAATTAAGCGGAGAACCGACTCTCACTCGATCGATTAACTCTGCGGCTGTATTTTCGCTGAGTTGATTCGGTAATGTATAGCTCGCGAGGGAAAAGCTGCGCATACGGGGGTAGTCCAAAATAATTGTGGGAAATGTGGAACGAGAGATATTTCAAGTGTGTAGTAGTAGTTTTAATTAAGAGCAATAATGGACAGTTGTATTATGTCACGGTTACAGAGCTTTGATACCCTTAAAATCCAATTTAGAAACAACTGTTTATCCTGGGCCGAAATTCATAATAATATTCATGAATAAATGAAAATATAAACCGTCTAGACTCTCATAACTATCGTGTGATCAGAAATTTTAGATAAAAATTATTCAAATCGATTCCCAATGAATAATCAGAAACTGTATATTTGGATAAGAGTGTGAGTTTCATTCATTGAATTATAATTGTTCGAGTTCTACACCTCGAAATTAATAAATTAACAATTGATCAATTTTATGAAAATTTGTTCAATATTTCCTAGTAGTTTTTTCGTCATATCCAACCCTAAATAGATTATTTTGTTCGACATTTTGAATATTCTTTATCCCATCTGCCGAGAAGTAAATGAAATATTTTCATCAAAGCACTAAAAAAAACCGCTGCCAAGTGCCTTAGCAGTATGCTTTCTCAAAAGAGGCTTCAACATCACCCACACAAACGCGTCTCAAACCTGTATTTTCACCATTCCACTAGCGTAGATACTATCATTTATTTTTCAAAGATTACAAAAAAATTATTTAATCAGTTCAATTCGTATCTTTGTGACTGTGTAAAGTGTCGTTCTTTTTCAATTGACCAAACTTTGTCGCGAGGGTTGATGTCTGCCCAGGCTCTCTTATGATTTGATCAAATGCAACAAAGCAAACGGTTCTAGGTTCTACACGATGCGAGATATTTGGACCTGCATAATTTTTCGATCAATTCATCTTGTGACTGTCATACGGTTTAATGGTGGTCAAAATCGATCCGGTCCGTATTTAGCACACTTGAAGACTCATTTTGATCATTTTCGAGGGCAAAAGACACCAAATTTTTCCAATTTTCTCTATAGCATGTTGAAAATATTGGAAACGTATCTTACATGAATTTTTCTTCCCCTTAGCAACGGTTGCTAGGGCGGTAAACAACGGTTGCTAAGGAGCTAATTGGGAAGATTTTGTGTCCTTTGCCGTCGAAAATGATGGAAAAAGGTCATAAATAAATGATTTCCAACCTTCCTAACTGTTGCTAGGGAGGTAAACAACCGTTGCTATGGAGCAAATACAACAATTCAGTGTCCTTGGCCATCGAGTGTGACTTAAAACTGATTTTCCGGCTTGCCCCAATGAGCACTCATGAGGATTTGTAAGAAAACACGTTAGGAACGGTTGCTAGGGAAATAACCAACGGATTTTGCTGAAAATTGATCTCGGGCTAGATCTTGCCACAACTAACCGGTGTGCAAAATTTCAGCTAGATCGGACGATTCCTTCGAAAGTTATCCTAGACAAAAGAAACAAAAAATTTTACACCTTAGCAACGGTTGCTAGAGAAATAAACAACGGATTTTGCTGAAAATTGAACTCGCCCGAGATTTTGCCGCGATTAACCTGTGTGCAAAATTTCAGGACGATCGGACCATTCCCTCGAGAGTTATCGTGGACGAAAAAAAACGGGACGCACACACACACACACATACACACACACACACACACACACACACACACATACATACATACAGACACTTTTGGATTTCCATGTTTTTCGACCCGTAGATCACGAAAATCGATGTCCCGAGGTCTGATTCGGTGGGCCGATTTTTGCCCCATTACAAAGCTTTCCCTTTGAGAAAGCAAAAAAAATAAACGAAAATAGGCCGACTGTCTCTTTCGACTCTCGTAACGAACCTTGGGCCGAATGTAGCTTTAATAATGCCTTTCAGATATGAAGCGAAAGAAAAGGTGTATTGATTGGAAAACGATTACGAAGGTAGTAAAAAGAGAAAAGGTAAGCAGTACAAGTTGGGCTAATACGATAGTGGATGAGAAGCTAAAAGAAAATAGCGACAATCAGGATTTTTTCCCCGGCGGTAGCAGCCGAGTAAAGCACTAACAGCCCGGCGCTGAGAGCCAGTACGCGGGCCAGTGCTGGTCGTAACGCTTTTTCTTATCTCGGCCACTCGTCAGCAGACGAGTCGCGTGAAGTGGCGTCTCTGACGCGGGAGAACTGCGAAGAATATATATATAGAGGCGTACGCGAGAGATAGCGACGGACCCTATCTGCCCCACCCCTGCCCTTTCTCTCTCTTCACAGGAGAGGAGAGGATAAAGGTGGACTTGAAATTGCAATCTCGCAATGCGATTTCATAAATTCGAGCCCACCTCTCCGGCGTGGCGATATTACTATACATATCTCAGGGCTCTCAACGTCCTCATAATTATTACCGCTGCAGCTGTTACCTATATATAAAACGTAAATCCACGCGTGGCGAACGATACCTCGCCGAAAACTCGTTGACACGTTTGCGCGAAAATTGCGCTCGGATTGTAAGGGGAGGCGCTCGCTAAATTCGCGATGATTCTGAGCGGAGCTGAACGTGGCAAATTGTTTCTTTCCCGGTGAGTTTCTCGTGATGAAAAGCTGCACGTCTCTTCGGGCAAAGCGAGCCTTCGCTGTTTTTCCTATTTCCCGCATCCGTCCGCGGACTCGTGGGCTTTTTGTGGATATTCCCTATCGCGTTTCCATTTTTGCGTGCGGAACGAAAAATGTTATGTATAGCGTGAAACAAAAACAGCGGTACAAATACAATTTTTTTTCGGTGAGTATTTCGGGTTTTTCTCTGTCGCACTTTACTTTCATCCGGTATTTCGCGAGAAATCCTATCGTGCAATTTTCACGTGCGAGGCATTTTGCAGCTACGTTTGAGGTTTGGACATACAGCCCGTGGGCACTGAATGGACTCAAATTGTATATTTTAATCGGAACAAATATTTATAAATCATTATTCAATATCGTTCGAAACTTGGAGGGACTTTACATTGGGAACATCAAAACTCGTCGAAACTAAAAATTCAGATTTTTGTTCGGGCTATATTCTGTATCTATATTGTAGAGACGATCTCTCACGCTGACAATTTGAAACAGCATAAAAGCGGGATTTCCGTATATCCGCTGGTATATTCGAGAGGGAGAATTTCCGTAACAAACGAAAATGATGTATAGTTAGACATTGCCGTCGACACAACGTTCATTCACTCGGGTACTTCAAATTTACGGGAGAGAAGAGAGAAGTGGATAAGTATAGGAAGATAAGAATACTCAACATCTTCAGAAGTTCTTAATACTCTTATGAAGACTTGTTGGGGGTAAAGCTCGAGAGTAATCTTTGTTCCGACATAAAATATAAAATCGAGCGTTTTTATTAGCAAGCTCATTATGTTGAGAATCAACTCGCAGCTCAAAAATGCTTAATAACAGTTCGTCTGAATCATACTATTAAAAAATATCGTCATACTTCGTTGGGATTTCTATTTGCCCATAAAAATCCCGGGATGACTGCAGAATCCCACATTAGCGCACCCATTAATTAACCCATCGTCATTCTACGCTTGCCGAGAGCAGTCGGATGAATTTTGGCCCAGTCAAAGGAAAAGGGGCGAAATAAGAAGGAGGCGCACAATGTACATCGAGATACACATAGCGAGAGCGGGGGCCATTAGCAAGCTCACGAAGCGGGGATAACGCGCCTCAGACCTCGGTAAACTGAGCGTCTCATTGCGCCAGTCTGATGCATAATTACTCCCGACGAAGACGCAGCAATTTTACGCGGCGCTCGTCGCGAGTAATGCAATTCTGTATCAGCCAGTCGAAAGCTTCTTCCGTGTTTTGGACGCTTTGACGGCCGGGGAAATGCGGGCAAGGGTTGGCGGGACGACGAAATGCCGGCGGAGAATGCGACGAGTGGACCCTCCGCTGGAAGCAGCGTTCAGCAGACGGATAATTCTGTTTGATAACGGAGAGCTGGGATTTAAAAAAGGAGATAGGCAAGCGGTGTAATATACGTAGCTTGAGGCTGGTAATTTTGAGTTTAAAGTCTGGTGAATCGGCTATTCAATTATGTTTCACATTTTAGACAGAACAAGCTTTGATTTTTTTACCGCTAGATAAAGACCAAAGACCTATTTCGAAGAACTTCAAAGAATATCCGCGTTCGGGAATGTGGAAAATGTAATCGTATTCCAGACAAAATCGAAAAAATCTCGCTTCCTGAATTGAATTGCTTTTCATTAGTATGCCATACAGAACTGCACGATGGCAATATTTTTCTCCCAACGTATCGCTATCATGCCAGAAAAATAAGTCACTTGCGCCTAAGGTTATACGTCTACTGTATGGAAAGTGCGATTGTTTTGATTCCGAGTTCGCGGACGTTGGGCACTGCTTCGTGTTTGTATGTGCCGTGTATTGACATGGTAACTTTGAACTCGATATTTTGATTCGCTTATTCAAATTATTCCATTCTCTAGCTTTTGATTATCAGTTTCATTTTCGGTCCCTTATATAGCTATATTTCCGAGCATCGGTTCAGAGTACGAGCACAAGGTATAAGCAACGTTTCGCGCGCGCGAGAATAAGAGCAGCCCGCGGCCACCGTTAGCGCGCATGTAAATCGCCGGGTAAGGCTAGGGCGCGGGAGAAGCATCAACACATGCTTCGCCGGTAGCGGGTAGCTCTGAGAAGTGAGAGCTATAGACGGAGTCAGTGTGTGTATGTGTGTGTATTATACTTATTGTGCCCTCGCGCGCGAGCTTACGGAGCAACTGCCACTCTTGTGTTTTCGACCATACAAGAGCTCGGTGGTGCGAACTCGTCCCGACAGCGGGGCTACAAACCAAGGTGCTTACTTCGAGATAACAACTCGCCACTGTCAAGTAAGTCTTCAATTCGTACTCGGTTCGCAACCGACAGTAAAATCAGCGGGTTTAACATTTGTTTCATTAAAATATCGACGGATTTTCGAAAATTTTGTTGGGCATAATGTTTTTTTTTCGAAGGGCTTTTGACTCCGGTACTCCCTTAAAACTTCGAAGGTACACCCATTATTTTTCAGTACTACATCGTACTAAAGTTGATGTCATTCAAGTTTTTATCTCGTCAGCATAAACTTATTGTGATGTAGCTGATGAATAACTCTTGGTTAATATTGGCAAGAATAAATAGTACTATTCATCCATAAACCCGCAGTACTCTATGAGAACTCCGTGGTACCCTCTCTGGAAGTACTGTGAGTAGTGAGAAACCCTTCGCTTTTGTGGTATACAAGATTTCTTGATATTAGATGCGAGTTACAAGTTTTGAAAGTTCAATTTTGAAGCTGATCAATTTACTCTAACTCACTTTACTGAATTAAATCTGTTTATTTATTTTTTTTTTTTCAATAATATCTGTATTGCAGTTAATATTCGGAACAAAAATGTTGGCAAAATCACTAGAATTGGTATCAGTATAGATGAGGAGAAAAGTAAAGAATATCAACATTCATTTCACAGTTCGTCATCATATGAAAATTTAACTTCGAAAAATATGTACATGTATTATGCCTTTTGAAGTTATGACATTATTGAAAATTAGCCTTCAAGCATGAAAAAATTTTTTAAATTTCAGATTGTTATACAGAAATGATAAATGCTCAAATAAGGCAACGGGGAAAAATTGCCCCATATCTACCTGCATTAAAAGCAACTGGTGAATCAAATAATCTCATTCCTGGCTCTAGTGAATATACAGGTGAATTTTCTTTCATAACAAACTATGCTCATATTTAGAGTGAATTTTAAATTCAAGTAAATGCAGTGGACTGTAAACAAATATACACGTATTTTATCAGTGGTGCACATATGTGTATGTTGTGCATATATATGTAAAAATACAGCTAGAGCTCTCGGTTTCAGTTGAAAAACATGATGCCAATCCATTTTTTAGTTGAAATAAAATCCCGGAAACATATGACAAGTTTTTGTTGATCGTGAAAAGATTGCTCAATTAACATGAAATAGGCGATGAAATAGTGATTCTTAAGATTTAAATTTAATATTTTCTAGCAGAAGAGAGGCTCCTTAGATCAAGTATGAAAACTTCAACAAATCATCAAGGAGAACATGAACGGTTAGTTTATCTATATGAGTATCTTTTGGAAATCTTCTCGGACGCAGATCCAACATATTTGAAAGATTTTGTTGATACAAATGAAGTAACAGAACAGTCTCTGCAACAATTTATTTGTCACAATCTTGAGACAAGGAACTATCCTCGAAAAGAACAATACTTGTCTAAAATTAAGATTACTGAACAGATAGAACTATACACTATTGATTTCAGTGTTGAAAAGTTCCTCGAACTTGTTCCTGATCCATTTAGTCACTTTGAGAATGAAGATAGAAAGTGTAGTTACGAACAAACAGCAAAGGCTCTATTAAGTACATCGTTCCGTCAAAATAAAGTAAGGACATTTTAAATTGTTTTTGTATTAAATATCATTGTGCAAACATTCAAATATTCTGTAATCAATTATTATTCTCTAGGTGAGTACAATTTCTAACCAGTATCATTTAAATAAGTGTAACATGAGTCTTACTGCAAGAGCATTAGCAGCCCTTGGCCCAGACATGAAAACAAAGAGATCCAAACATAGTCCGGAATATATTCCTATATCTGAAAAAAATATCCATTTGCTCCAAGAACTTTGTTTCATAGAAAATAGGCAAACAATTTTGGATTATTTGAGCGCAATAAAAGCTGAAGAAGAACAATCATTCAAGGAATATCAAGTATGTTGAGTAATGTTAGGAATACTACAGTACTTTAGAAATATTCTATGTTTTATTAATATTTTTAGGAAAATAATCTTCTATCTACATGTCAATGTTGCTATAGCGATGAATGTATGCCAAATAAGTGTGCTGAATGCGATGAGGGACACATTTTTTGTTTTGAATGTATTATAAAAGGAACTGATTCAGCCTTAGCAGATGGAACAGATCATGTGAAATGTTTCACTAAATGTCAAAGTGAATTTTCTTTAGCTACGTTACAAAAAGTGTTACCTCCAGCAAAATTCAGTGTACTATTAACAAAAAGGCAATCAGCCGAAGTTATAGCTGCGAAACTTGAAGGGCTTGTGTCATGTCCATTTTGTTATTTTTCCGCTATACCTCCCCAAGAAGATAAAGTTTTCAAGTGTCTCAACGTAGATTGTATGAAAGAAACTTGTCGGTGAGTTATAATTTCGAGTATTTTCAACTGATCATAAGAGTACTTTCAAATAACTCCAGAAATGCAATACCCTAAATTGAAAAATTTACTTTAAATATAGACAATGCAAAAAGTTAAATCACGTTCCGTTTGCATGCAATGAAGTGGAGTCAGATGTTGCTCATCGCATACTAGAAGAAAAGATGACCGAAGCTCTATTGCGTACATGTTATAAATGTGAACGAAAATTCTATAAAGAGGATGGTTGTAATAAGATGAATTGTCTTTGCGGTGCCTCGATGTGTTACATATGCGATGAGCCTGTTGAAGATTATAAGCATTTCAATCCTCAAGGGGGAAAAAATGTTCATTTGTGAGTACAAATTAAAAGAAGTTCCAAAGCTGCATTCTGCACAGACAAAGGACTCAGATTTCTCAATGTATTTCTAGAATTGCATATTCTTCAAATAGAAGAAATTTACATCATCCCTAATTATTTTACAGATGTCCTTTATGGAGTGATAATCAACGTTTGAATGCTTCAGCTGTGATCGAAGTAGCAAAAACAGTGGAGAAAGTATTGTTAAAGGAAAATCCAAATCTTAAAATCGATACAGATTTATTGTTACCAAAGTTGCCTAAGGAATCTAAAGGACCACACAATGATGTTGCAAATGCAAACCAGTTACCAGTGAGTAGGAAATATTCCATAGAATATAAGTATTCCAGTTCAAGTATTTAACTGAAAATGATTTTTAGGAACGTGTCCGGAGGATCGCTGATCGTGCAATTGCTGGAGCGTGAAAGAGAAACAACGTTTTTTTCAAACTGAGATACAGAAGAAAAAAATTATTGTAACAATAAGTTTCATCAGTTATAATGAATGCATTATTGTCCTCCGTTGATTATGTATGATACTCTGGCGGTATTGATGAGCTTTTAAGAAGATTATTTTATTTAATTTTACATGTGTAAAAATGCGAATTAAAAATGAATGTTTTTTAATTGATACCGTCTGAATCATGGAAATACTAGAAATAGAATCAAAGCTTAAATTTTCAACAAAAATAGAATGTTTCAAGGTTTTTCAAAAATCTAGAAAAAAAATACATTTATGTGCTTCAGCGTGTTGTTTTATGATAAAAAAAAATACGCCTATTAAATTATTTATTTATATATATATATTTATTATATTGCCGAGAGTATATATTTAATCAAGATGAGAGAAATTTTACTTGTGTTTTTTGTGCGAATTCTGATTTATTATGTATTTTTTTAAATCAGTATCGTATTATATTTTAATTGTGATCTGTTCATTTAGCATAAGAGAGTTTCGCGTATCCGATGGAAACCTCATGTATAATGAGCATTCAATTCAGAATTAAATGATTGATATTTATTACTAAATTTAGTTCATGGAACAACATCTTCTAAAATATTTATAAAGAAATTAATTATGTTTTATTCTAGAAATTTGAGAAATTAAATTTACACACTTTTTGTGTTAAAGAGACTGCAACTTTTCTTTCATCCTTCTCCAATTTCCATACCCATTATAACTTTGCAAATGAATTAGTGTTATGAAAAAAATTGGAACTTCTTTTTTAATTTGCTTCGTTTTTTAACCAACTCTTTTTAAAGTTTGACGTACGACTCTGTGGAACGTCTCTGCGAAATACGACTATATTCTTCCAGGCTTTATGAAATGTCTAACTCGAATTCACCCCAAAGTAGTCGCCCTAACTACAATTCCGGTAACCAATCTACCGAAAAACGACGATTCTTTGAGGTTCCTAGAAATTCGAATTATTCGCCCAAGTCCGTCGGAATATAATTGTGAAACAGCTGACGACGGTTTTCAACGAGTCTGAGCTCACGGAGGTGCTGGAGTTTTGAAACTGAATGTAACGAAGTAAATGCAACACATGTAGTCAGGCATTTGAAAGATTCAGCCAACTGCATCGTTGGACTTGTTTTGGTGTTTCCAACACCGAACAAAGCAAGGCGAGAGCAGTGCAATCTCCTTAGGAATAGAAAACTACGTGTGTCAACCGGGGCGCGCAGCTCGGCAGCGAAGCCGAGAGCTCGCGAGAGGCGAGTGGAACGGAGCGAGGCTTAGCGCCGCTTTACGAAGTTAGTGCGGGGAACTTGGTAGAGTGGCTCCTTGACTCGCGTGTTATTAATCCAAAATTCCGGCTGCTGCTGCTGCTGCCGCTTTGGAGAATAAGACGAGACGTGACTCGCTGATTGTTTGCTGCCGTTGTAATTCCGCGCGAGTTCGATGCTGTTACCTCGGGCTACTCGAAAATTCATCGCGGCCTCTTCACAAAGGCCTTCGCCCGGGGATAATTCGCCTTTTTTCCCCGATGCTGCCGCTCGGCTAACTTTCGTTATTACGCCGAGGAGAAACACCGCGCCGGAAGAGTCTTTCGGTCTGGCGCGTGCTTGAAACTCGAGCACGTGTACGCCGCTACGAGACAGCGGCGAAATTAGTCACATGTTCCCTTATCATCTCGCTGGAGAGATACGTCTCGGGTGAATGTGAGAGAGCTGGGATGGGTTGTTAATTCGTTAGCGAGAATAACCTACTCAGCGGAGAACGTCGCTAGTAAAGCTCTCATTATACAAACTTTATTTCCCCCCCCTCCTCCATCCAAAGTATCGCTACTGTGACAATGTCGCGTTGGAACTGGTATAAGAGATAGTTTTCTAGCGTAATATTGTTCGCACTTGCTCGGATTAAGCCTCCCCCATCCATGTAACTTTACCCACTCGCGGTGTTCCCGCGTGCATTATTCAAAAGCCCAAGCTCTCCGAGACGTCGCTCTTCAGCCGTCGTGATCATCGTTACTCCAGCGAGAAAAAAACCGTCTGCCCTCGCGAGCGCCACAGCCTTATACGTGCATATATCTCGAGGAATCAGCCCCGACCGTGTGTACATACGCGGAGACGATCGCGGGGAGGAAAATAAAGCGCTGCAGCTCGTTACCTCGGGCATCAGAGGCGGAACGGGTGGGCTGTGCGGTCGCTCGAGCGAAGAGTGCAACAAGTTCGTCTGGAAGCCGGCCAGCAGCGTCGCGTTTTCTCCACACGTGTCCGAGCGCGGCCGAGCACAGATTGCTGTTTGCCTTAGCCGAGAACCACGGCTTGTTTGATCAGACTTGTGTTTTTACGTACTCCCGAGCTCTCCGTCTAGCCTTCTTATTCATGCTTTTGCGCTCTAGCGCAATACCAGCGTTCCAGCCATCCATCGACGTACGGAGAACAAATCCTATTTTCTGCTGTTTACCGAGAGTGTGTACGATCAGTCGACGAAAGTGCGATATACCGTTTTGATTTTGCTTTCTCAAAGAGAAAGCTTTGTAACGGGGTAAAAATCGACCCACCGAATCGGACTTCGGGACCTCGATTTTCGTAATCTACGGGTCGAAAAACATGGAAATCCGAAAATGTCTGTATGTATGTACGTACGTGCACTTTTTTGTCGTACGATAACTCTCGAAGGAATTGTCCGATCGTCCTGAAATTTAGCACACATGTTAGTCGCCGCAAAATCTCGGTCGAGTTCAATTTTCAGCCAATTCCGTTGTTTATTTCTCTAGCAACCGTTGCTAACGTGTTTTTGATAAAAGCTTCAAAAATCATCATCAATGCACGATGGGTCTCCAATTTTTTCGACGATCGATGAGAATCGATAAGACATTCATTTTGGAACAACCATTGTTTATTCTCCTAGCAACCGTTGCTATGGAGATACAAAATTCAGCTTCAGACTGACTTTTTTTGTCGTACGTTAATTTTCGAAGGAATGGTCCGATCGTCCTGAAATTTTGCACACAGGTCGGTCTCCGGCAGATGTGAACCGAGTTCGGTGTTCAGCAACATCCGTTGTTTGATTCCATGGCAACCGTTGCTAGCGTGTTTTCGATAAGTTCCCATATAATTCATGATAAATGATCATTTGGGTTTGTATATTTATGGGATTCTATAACAATCAAAGAGACCTTTCCCGTATAAACCATTGTTGATGTCTCTAGCAACCGGTGTTTATATCGCTTGCAACCGTAACTAGGGAATGGAAAAAGTCAGTTGGAGGTTCATTTTTGGAACTGTTGATGACTAAGAAGTAAGAACATCGAAGCTCCGACATTTACCATAGCAACCATTGTTTACGTCCTTAGCAACCGTTACTATGGAGTGGGAAAAGTCAGTTGGAGGTCCATTTTCGGAACTGTTGATGACTAAGAAGTAATAACGTCGAAGCTCCGACATTTACCATAGCAACCGTTGTTTACGTCCTTAGCAACCGTTACTATGGAGTGGGAAAAGTCAGTTAGAGGTCCATTTTCGGAACTGTTGACGACTAAGAAGTAAGAACACCGAAGCTCGGATATTTACCATAGCAACCGTTACTATGGAGTGGAGGAAATAAGTTAGAGGTTCATTTTGCTTTCTCAAAGAGTGGTAATTAATGCAAATTGAGGTTCAATTGCAATACTTTGAGAAAGCATACTGCTGAGGCACTTGGCAGCGGTTTTTTTCTGCTCGCGCGTCGTGCTTCCAGACGCCTCGTATGATATTCCCGAGTGATTACACCGATGGAATATATACTCTTTTATCGTCTGGCGATGATTCACAAATATCGGATGGGAAAGGAAAATGACACGTCGAAGGATATTAGATTTTTTCCTTGATAAGCATCGAAAGATCGATATTCATTACAAGCTGGATAGCGACCGATTTTGACGAATAGAAAACCTATATGAATCCGACTCTCCCAAAAGCCTGAACCATATTGAATTCTTGGAATGGTGCGAGTTCGAGAGAAAATATTTTAAATTTCCACGTAATTGTGAATGTTTCAGGCGAAACTGCGCGTGATGGTGGAGGAGAACGCGGCATCGGGTCCGCGGCTCGAGGCCGGCGAGCCGGACAAACAGCAGTCCCGTGCCGCCGGAGCCGCGGACCGGCCGCAGCAGCAGCAGCAACAACAGCCCAACAACAACCTCGGCCCGAGCCCCAACGGCAACGCGAACAACGTGAACAACAACAACAACAGCAGCACCGCCAGCTCGAGCAGCTCGAGCAGCAGCAGCAGCACGTCGACGCCGTCGGGACAGAACTCGAGCAGCGGCCCGGAACTGGCCAGCCCCGGGGTCCCCCCCAGGGAGCAGCTGCTGCACAGCGACGAGATCGTCGCCAAGAGGCTCAGCACCGGCAGTAGTCCCATCGACAAGAGGAGCGACAACAGCGCCAGCCCAATCGACCCCAAGGATGCCTGCAGCCCACTCGTTGACAGGAGGACCAGCCCCATCGGCGAAGGTTAGTCATCGTACACTTATTTCTCTCATACTCGAATGGTCATGCATATTTCGCTTGCATATTACACTTGATTCGTTGATCAATCCACTTGTTTTGATTTTCCCCTGAACCAAGTACTTGGAATCTTTCCGAATGATAGTTCCATCCGTTAGATACATCTTGTATACACATTATGGGATGATTTCTATCCTACAATTGTTTCGTATCAATCAAAGGTATCAGTCATCATCTTTCGATGAGCTACCTATTGTCATTAGTGTACAGGGGAGACCTGGACACTATGGCCACCCTTACTTTGTTTGCTTATTATATGTAACCTATTGTCCTTGGGGGAAATGAAAAAAACTTAAATAGACAGATATCAAATATCTAGAAACTAGATTACTCCACGATTTTACATTTTAAATAATCTGCCACAAAAATGTGTAAAATTGGCCTTCATGCCTCAGTACGGGGTAAGGATGGCCATCGACCGGGGCACGATAGCTACGGGTGATAGGCTGTTATAAACGTTACTACTGGCCGGGCCGTTGATAAGAAGAATGAATTTATAAATTAAGTAGTTAATTGGGATTTCTTTGTCCTTGCGTGCGGCCATCGTGCCCCGGTTGAGATAGCTATCGCGCTCCAAAATGACGTCATTTTATATTACTTATATCTTTGTTTCAAAATATCCTATTAGAAAAAAAATAATGGGTTGTAGATAAAAAACTAGATTTTCATCTAGAGTCAGTTTTGAATTGGTCCTTCATATTTTCACCCTCCATACAACTGGATGTAATATCAATTCCTTATAGTTTTTCAGTTGAAATTTTATAACCCGGTCTCCCCTATACATAATTTTGACTAGCAATGGTTTTTGCTTCAATCTCCCACTGGCATCTCTCGGTCTGACCCGACACGTTTATTTCCACTGTGAGGGTACGTCGTGTTGATTGCAGAGAGACGCAACGGCTCGGAGTGCGCGTCGCCGATTGAAAAGTCGAGCGGCGTGGGGCGCCGGGGCTGTCCGGCGGGCCGGCTGGGGGGCTCGGGGGGCAGCGCCGATTCGCGCTCGGACAGCGCGAGCCCCCTGAGCGGCCGGGGCCTGTTCGGCCGAGCGTCGAGCGGCGAGCGGCTGCGCATCAGCACACACCGCAGCCTCCTCGACCCGTTCAGGTCCTCCAAGGACGACTTGGCCGACGCCAGGACAGACGAGGACAACGAGCCACCCGGGCCTGCGCCCAGCAGCAGGCCCTGCTCGCCCGGCAATCCACTTGCCCGTACGTACTGTCTCCTCGCTCCAAAGGCTGTGCGACGGCTGCTCTTATCTTTTGCATGCCAAGTGTGGTGAAACTTTGGGGGACGCTTTGCTATGGCGGGTAACTTCGCGGATCGTTACATTGATTTCGTGCATTTACGGTACGTCTTTATGTGGACGGAAATCCATTGATGCGGGTGCGTTGTGAATGCATAAAATCAATAATGTCGAAACGTTAGATGCAATGGATGTATGGGCATCCGTAAATCATCCCTAGAAGATTCATCACGATTAGTCATCCCAAGTTTAGATCCCCTCCTAATCAGATCAAGAACAACCAAATTTTCAAGATATTGCAAGACAACATTTTGAATTTTACTAACTTAGGAAAAAACTCGCGAAGATGGTCCGTCACTAGTCAGCTGATTATCATTCTTGACTGTACATCTTGAGAGCTTGGATCCATAAAAATTTTTCTGGACACCTTGTGCGTTTCGATCGATACATCTAAGCGAATCGAAACTTTAATTTTTAATGCGATTCTTTATAAATATTATTTTTATGTTATTTTTCTTGGGATCCTGGTATCAGAGAAAAACATCGATAGATCAATCAATTACTTACAATAAACCTATAATGGCAACTTTCTGGTTCAAAATTGAAAATGAACACAACATTACAGCGCTTATCCCGATTCATTCATTTTTGGAATATAAAACAAAGTTCTCGAGCCAAGATGATTTCAGTCCGAGCTTGCAAGAGTAGTTGACTAACTACTCCCTCGTTTGGGAATTCCATACTTGGACGATAAATACTCTGCTGAACGTACAATACAATCACAGATACTAAAACGACAAAGTCCTCACGATAAACAACTTGGGGGGGGGGGGAGATGGAAGCTTGGAAAACGAGCTCTCGCAGTATAGAGTATAAGAGAGAGGAGTTGTTTCAGGACTAGGCGACCCGGTGGTGGCATCACGGCTATCTAACCTGCACGGGGGTGGGCAACAACACGTGGTCGAGCCGGCCTCGGCCCGCCGGCTCCGGTTGGAGAACGAGCGCCTGGTCGCGGAGGTCGCCAGGTTGCGCCGGCTGTTGCTGAGCGGGGCCGGCCGGGGCGAGGTTGGCGCGGACGAGGTGACGATCGACGACGAGGCTCGCTACGTCGCCCTGGAGATGGAGCTGCAGCACAGCCGGGAAACGGTGCACGCGCTCAAGGCCGACCGCAAGAGGCTGCGCGCCGAGAAATTCGACCTGCTCAACCAGATGAAGGCCCTGTACTCCACACTCGAGGACAAGGAGCGAGAGCTAAGGGACTTCATCAGGAACTACGAACAGGTTCGTTTTCATTTCAATTCGATCTCGTTCAGTAGATTTGTCAATAGCCGAATGCTTCATTCGTCAATTTTATTCGATTAGATTTCGGTAATTGAATTTATCAATTTATATTATAAATTATTGAATTGCTTTGCAAGGAGAGGTTACGATCATTTTTCAGACGATCAGAAGATGGTTTCTGGTGTATTTATGAGATTTCCAAAAAATTACAATGAAAAAAATCAGAAAAGGTCAATTACTTGACATTTTTACAGTTTCTCTTAATCTGACTGATCTCTGGAATTTTTTTCCCTGTTACATTCAGATATAACCCTGTTATATTCAGAACAAGTAACTTTTTCTTTTACTATTATTCTTGGAAATCGAAAGTTAAAAATTCGAAAATCGATCCACGTGTCTCATTTTTTGATGTGAGGAATCATAAACCTAAGGCCCAGCAGATATGGTGAACCATTATAATCTTTCCTTGTTAGTTCGGTTTCATTAAATATTATTGAAATCACTCGACGCATCAAAACTGGTGTTATTTCTCGTTACTGCAGCTTGATTCTGATCAACTAGATCTGCAGCTAGTCTCGAACAACAAATATTCTCCCACGTAATTGAGTGAGATGACTTCACTATGAATTATAGTGCGTGGATTTGAATATGGCGATCCAGTTGCTCCTTTCCGGGAGGCTATTGTGGATTTATGATTGAGTCGTTACGCTCAGGAAGGGTTGCCGTTACGCATGAGACACTTGCGCATAACCTACTCTCTGAATTCCTTAAAGGGACAATTCATTGTAACAGTGACCAATATTTCATTAGGAAGGAACAGTAAAAAGCCCGGACACTGTATTGCTATGGAAGTGAGTGCAGCATAGATATTTCACTGATGCTTAGGATAGATATTTTAAAAACAATTCTTCATTTTCTGATTAAACTAATTGACACGGTGACACATAACTAGAACATAATAAAACAAACCTCAGTACATAACATTAGATGTATGGAATTTTCTTTGGATATAAAAAGGAAAAGTTACTTGGAATAAAAACACAAATCTGCTTTGACTCTGTTCCATTGGCATTTCGTTGGTACGTTAAATCTCACACTGCAAACGTACGAAAACCTCTATTTCTTTAAAAAATAAGTGCATTCGTACATAGTGCAGTATGTATGTACATTCTTGATTTCCACTAACTACACCTGCGTGTTGGACTAACTTGGAAATTGTTTCTTTCCGCGAGTATGGATTTTTTTAAAGCATCAAAATTCGTTCAGTCTCCTTGAAAATTGTGCATAGAATAAACTGGAGCGAGATTCATTCAAAACATTTGCATATTTTAATCAGTGGAGTGAAATTTCGTTTTGATCACTGAAGGAATTCTCCTTAAATAACAGAAGGGCAAATAACGCTTCAAAAGTTGGGATGGCTATATTTACAACGTCATCCAGAAGTTTTTTTGAAAATTCAACGCGAATCTCGCAACTCCGTATTAGTTCATGGTATAATTTTTATCAGGGTTTTATGATTTTCAGTCGCCCGTGATCAAGAGCTTGGAAGTTGTTCAGCAGAAAATGCAGAGAGAAAACTTGATCAAAGCAACTTGGCTTTTTAATGATTAAACTCATTGAAAGATTCGTAAACAGACTTCAGTCGATTGATTGAAATCCAAGTAAATTTAAAAATTCTAATGGAGCGCGATACATTTTTTTTCATTTTATAAGCGGAACGGAACAAATTCAACATACTATGAATCAAACGATTTCGTCCACGAAAGAAAAACCACAAATCTCACAATAATTTGTCAATAGCTATATACATTCAAAGCCTCTGGCGAAAAATCACATTTAATAGAGGTATTTGCAAGCTAACGGTAGCTTCGGTATGCCGTCGCAAGGAAGCGAGCTTACAACAGCTTCCTGCTTGTCGCGTGCGTCCGACAGTGGATATAAGATGAAGCTGCGGAGAATGAACATCGCTTCGCGTAGGTCGGGCAGCTTCCTCGGCTGGCATTGTCGCGAACGATAGGCCCTGAAAAGCCTTGTCAACTCCAACCAACGACTCCCGATATCCACAACGGAATTTCCAATCTCGATAAAGCGTACCTCTCGTCAATTTCACGTCGCAGCTCCGGTTCGCTCTGGTCTTTTTTCATCTAAAGTGCATTTCCACCGGTCGCCTTATAGCGCGCAACAACACAGCGAGGGTGCCAGCTCGACCTTAATTTTCCCAGCAGCCAGTTTCGGGAGGGTAGGGGGGGGGAGGGGGGGCTGACGGATGTAGGCTAATTTATTAGTCGAGTCACGGCCCGTAACTTTCTTCGGTGGCAAGTCTTCAAGGATGATACTGCGCAGTCGGGTTGTTGTCATCTTAAAACGACTAACGAGCGCGCGTGAAAGTCGATTCTGAAGTAAAATTTAGGGAACTTTTCGAGTTTCGGTGTAAGTATCAAATTTAATGCGATCAACACTATAAATTCACAATATAAATGTCCATACGTGAATGCGAATCGATGTATTGTGCGCCAAAGAAGTATTATACTTTTGCATTAGCTCGCAGCCTCGTTCGAGCAAGAGCGTGAAATCTCGGGCACACGGCACAGTGCCAATAATTCACGAATCGGATAAGCCACGGAGGTCTAATGCATCACGCGCATAACCGATTCTAAATCCCTGCGGCCTCCGACTAAGTGCGAAAAGGGCATTTAGCCCGGCGGAATGGCTGCGCGCATTACCATAGGAAAAGTGTGCTGATGCCCGAAAAACACGATCCCCTCGGCAAAGGAGCCCCCCGCCTATATATCCCCCAGGAGATAAAAAGCGTACAGGGTAAAACACTCGTATCGCGGGCGCGGCATCCATAACCCTCCGCGGATTATCGCCCCGACTCTCTTTCTATCGGGTCCCGGTGAGCTCGGGATAAACAAGAGGATAAGGGCGGAGCAGAGAGTTACTCAAAGGTCGTCTCGCGTGGTTACGTCACGTTCCGTATTTACTGCCGATCCCGATCGAGATCCCACCCTAAGACGGGGCAGAATCAGAACTTGCATGCGCTCGAGTTCCTGCACATCGCTGTTCTTGGGAGGTGCCGCCGGCTAAATCACGCCGTATTAGCATGAGCGAACGCTTGCGAGATACGCATACATATCGAGAATTTGCATAGGGAATTTTTTTCAATAACACCAGTGAGCCAAGGTTAATTTGCAGTTGGTTCATTTATACGCTCTCGTCGGGCGCGTTTTTATTTGCATGAAAGTGTATAGCTTATGAGACGACGCGTGGATGATAATTCATTCTCGTTAACACATTGAATATACTTTGATAACACGGAGCAACAGTTTTAGATATATCTCACACTCACTTCTCAATATTTTATTTCACTCGATAACAACGATGTTCCACGCGAATACGTCCATCCGTCATCTCAGGCTTCTTTTTCCAATAAAAGTTACCGGCTTCTGTATTGTTGGTTTCAGAGGAATGATTTTTTCCCCCTTTCGAGTGCTCATAAAAGCGTATTTTTCCCGTTGGAATTGAATCTAGAATACGAAACGGATTAATACTCGTTTTTTTTTCCTTTCGAAAAACACCCCCGACATACCAACGCTATTCTAGATTTGAGGGAACAGATGAACATTGAAATTCGAATTAAATTATCCACAGGAGGAGATATAAAACCAGTCGCATATTTTCCCAGTTCATGAATATACCGGGGGTGCGCGCGAAGAGGGCGAACGATCCTCGTACTCTGCCGAGAGTGAAACTGCACGTGATCGCTGGGTAACAGGCAGACGGAGACTCGTAAATCGGGCCGCGCGGGCGCGCGTCTTGAGTTATACTCGCAGCCGCGGCGCAACAATGGAAATGCGCGAAACAGGAAACTCGCGTGGGAGAAACGTGAACGAAGTTAATATTGTTTTAGACCTGCGCGAGCTCCATACTCCGCGGGCTTGGAGTTTCAATTACCGTTGCCAGGGAGTCGTTTGATTTTTGAGCCTGGGGGAGAAAGGTTTGGTGGAGGGGGTCGAGGGTAGCAAAGGGATTGTCTTTAATTCTAGCGCGAGAAATAATTATCCACACAGGATGAAAGGCACGTTGGTCGCGCGATGAAAGGATCAGGGAGGAGCTGGAGAATTATAAATATCGTCATTTCAAACATATTCGTTGAATTGTTAATAGCAAAGTGCTCTCGCCGTCTCCGCGATGTGAGATGTTCATATAAAATGCCACGAGTGAAGGAATAACTAATGCGCTGCAGTTTGCAAGAACTTTCTTACAGAATAGAATTATAAGAGCTTTGAGCTACTTTTTTCATTCTTTTTCAACTCTTAGAGTTTCATATATTATATATGAGTCAGAATGAAAGACGAACCGAAAATTTTGTAAAGCAATAGAATTGAACCAGTTCTTGAGTTGGCGAGTTGCGTATGCTGCGGGGTACGTGGTAGTTCAACGATATTTCGGATAAAAGTTTGTGGAACAAGATAACGCAAGTGAACGATTTCATTTCCAATGCATATGGCCGAGTGGCTGTAAATCGAGTCGAAGCGTATTCCCAAACCCACAAACCTCTCCGGAACGGAAAGAAGCATAAAGCCCGTCAGCCTCGATAGAGAAGAGTTTGCGTTACTAATGGATTATTCACTGATCGATTTTTCCTTCCCTCTTTCTCTTTCCAGCGGATGCGCGACAACGAGACGGGCAGCGTTAGATCCGGCGGCGGGGGCAACTCGGACGAGCGCGAGATGGAGCGGGAGCGGGAACGCTGGAGCCTGCTGCGGGCGGCCCGCGACGAGGCGGACCGCAGCCTCACCCTCGCGGCCAACCTCGCCGACAAGGAAGCCGCCCTCGCCCACGCCCACGCCACCATCAAGGAGGTCAGTCGCGTTGCTGCTGCTGCTTGCATTTATAAACTCGATTACGCCCCGTAGTGTTGACCCATGCCCTCGGCACAATCGTTCCCGCGGCTCCATTCGAGCTGCCAACGTTTCGAGTGTCACTCACAGCCGATAAAGTAATTTACGCGGGGATAAATTTTGACAACTTTCAACTCTTGCTCCCCCTGAGTAAATCGAGGTGTCCTTCCTAACTGCATCGTAAATTTATATAAATTCACGTCGTTCAATCCAGCTTTAATATGCTCGAGCGAATTTTAACACGATTCGCTCGGAATTATAGGTTGTGTGCGAGCTCGAAGTCTGAGGAGCTTTTCGCACTCGCGTGTTACTCGCTTGGGAAAACGGACACTGTCGAAGCGTTTTGATGGGATCTCGCGAGTGGAGGGGGAAAGTGACGGTGGGCTTGTGTGATTGCAGCTGAGGCGGCAGTTGAACGAGCGAGGGGCCGGGGTGTGCCTGAGCGACCAGGAGTCGCTCGTGTCGTTTCCCCGGGGCAGCGTGAACGGGGCGGCGACGCCCGGGGCCGGCAGCAGCTCGGGTCTGCTGCTCGGGGGCCAGTCGCACGCGCTCGCCGCGGGCCACCACGGCTCGGCGGGCGAGCTCGTCGTCGTCGGCAGCGCCGTCCCCGCCACCAGCGGACTCGCCGGCGACAGGGGCAGCTGCAGCGCGGACAGCGGCGTCAGGGGCTCGAGCGACCGGGAGAGCGGCGGCGCCACCAGCATCGGCGGCAACCTCTCCGACTCGACTACCGACGGTGAGACACACACTCCTCGACTACAGTGTATACATACACCTGCACGCCCGACGCAGTCCTCTGCGTCACCCTTACATCTCCCGCCGGGCTGTAGCCGTATTTTTCGATACTCTGCACTCGCTATTATTCATCGTCCTCTTCGAATTTCCAAGTAATCTTGGAGATTGGAGAAACGGTACTGATTTGTCGGGGATGAACTTCTGCGATTCTCTTTCGTTTTCCATAGCTCTTATTTTACGAGAAGCTTCTTTCTTTACGACACGCGTTTGTTTTATAGTGGACTGATTTAAGTCAATCCCACTACAGAAATGATTCACGATAGAAATACGTTTTTTCTAATTCAAAACATTCTTCAATCGAGTATTTTTTCCATTATAGTATAATTTAATAATCATGTTTGTATGAATGAATTTCAATTCTGTCGATTCCACACACACACACACACACACACACACACACACACACACACACACACACACACACACACACACACACACACTTCTGATATCACTCATATCTACAATGTTGGCCCTTCTCGTTGTCTTTGTCGCTGCCCTATATCTCAATGTCGACTCTTCAAACCTCATTGTTACCTCATAATATCGACTATTTCGTGTTTAAACTCCAATATTCCCGCTCTGATGGAAATACATATCCCATTCAATGTGCCATTACATTCATTATACATGACTTCACAAACTTGGTTGGAAAATTATTTCGCTTTCAAGCAGAAAATTTAAATATCCCACAAAAGCACCAATACCATACCAATGACAAAGACACCTTATAAGTATGGTATAGGGAAAAAGTTTAATTGAAAAACGACCAAAGCGAAGCCCGCCTCAGTCGTTCGAGCCATGGGCAACACGATTAACAGAATAAATGGGCGACATAAAGAACACACACCATGCGCGCAAAATTAAAACCAACAACAGAGCAGAGTTTTTATAATGCTTCAAGTTTCACTCAAACATTTTTCCTCCTTACAAGATCAGATTGTCAAAGTCACGGAAAAATTGAAGGTACGAGGGAAATTATTTTTCATCTTGTTAAAAGCATGGATTCCTGGTACAAAATCAAAGTATGAAATACAATTAACTTCTTTGTGCAAGTTCACTCGTAAAAACTTATTTTTGAGACCATCGGATACTTCAGAGGGATATACCCTGTATTATAAAAGCTATAGCCATATAAGCTATATAAGCTATTACATTTTCTATTTGAAAAATTAATCGTGGCGAGCGAGGGAATGGCGTTCGCTGAATTCCAAACTCGGCTACTCCTGCGAGTAGAACCTTGAGCAGCTTTAGATTAAAATTGTCGAGCTTTTTGACATTCTCCCGAGAGCAGAATACGCTACGCCAACTGTACAGAGACACAAAGACACACGAGGCTGATACAGAACAAAAGCGAATGAAAGTTTGAAGTTGAAAAGAAAATTACTCAAGAGAGAGAGTGAGAGAGCGAAAGAGCGAGCGAGAGAGAGAGAGAGAGAGTGAGAGAGAGAGAGAGAGATGAAAGCTAGTGTTTGGTCCAGGCACGCCGACGATCAGAATAGAGGGGAGCGGCCTAGACGTGGACAGCATCTCCATAGCGCCACCCTACATGTACCAATGTAAGTCTTCCCAATACGGATGCGTGTATGTCTGTCTGTCTGTCTGTCTGCGTGTGCGTGTGATTGTGCGTGTATGTGTGCGCGTGAGTTTGTGTAAGTCTGTGCAGTATAAAGTTCGTGAGTAAAGGCTTGGTCGTCGAGCGACGACAGCTTATTTCCTCCTCGCCTTTCCATTTCCGATGACAAACCCGCCGCCGCCGCCGCTAACTTTTCATCCTGGCATGCTCAATTCAACGCTAAAGAGAAGCCACGAATGGGATCCATGTTTCGCGGCAAGCTTCCCACTGATATTATACGCTCTTGCTTTGATTATCGGTTCTTTTTTATTGTCGCCAAGCCAGCCGCGGCTGTTTTCGAGATTGAACGAGCAAACTCGTCGCGGCTGAATCATCGGATAATGCCGCGGGAGCGAAAACAATCTCATGAGAACAGCTATTGGTGGAACTTATTCTGAATTGAATAGCTTGTCTGCTCGTGCCGCACGAAAGACTATCGTATCATTTATCTTGAGAAACTTTTCAGATCGAACAATCGATGTTTCAGATAAGTAAATTACTGAAAAAAAAACCCTAGCAAAAGTCACAATGTCATACCAGGATGAAAAAAACAAAACCATGAATCCTTAAATGAATCCTCTGATTCAGGAACGACTACCTCTTTGTAGTATCGTTCAAGCCACAGTCTACTCCAGGGAAAAAAACTCCTTCTACATGAATGTCGTTATACATAATGAGCACCCGAGGCATGTGCATGTTCGTTTAACAACAAAGTGATTCTATGTGCGCAAGCATATCGGGCTTGTATTATGGTCACGATTCTGATGTACGTATATATATACGACACACTCGCAAGTCGGATGATTGGGGAGCGAAACGATATAATGATGTGCAGTGTTGTTTGTGGTGCATAAGTGGTGTCTTTTTGATTGGCTAGTGGTAACTGGTTGGATAAACGGATAACGCGCAGTCCGATGGCGGTTCCTTCCGCCGAGTGATGGAACTCCGAGATGTAATTGCTAGATTTTTGAACAAGAGCCAGCCTCGTTGGCTGGCCCCCAGTATAGGCACACAGCCGCGCGGGTCTAAAGTCGGGGGCGTTCTGTTTGCAGCGACGACGCCAAAGGACTGCAGCCCGACGCTGTCGCCGCTGAACGCGTTCTCCCGCTCGGTCGAGCAGCTGTCGAGTCCCCTGGAGGTGGAGGGGAGCAAGCCGCGGGGCAGGCACCACCAGCACCAGCAGCCGAGCCAGCAGCACCAGCAGCACCCGCACCAGCAGCCGCTCGTCGCGCAGAGCGTGCACTCGCGCTCGTCGGCCTCGGCGAGGGCCGCCGGCACGTGGGGCAGCATCTCCAGGGTGTTCGCGCGCTCGCGCCACCGGAAGCCGGCCGGCGGGGTCGGCCCCGGCGACGGCCAGCCCGAGGCCCCGAGCAGCTTCGACCCGTACCGCTCGTGGTCGCCCCTCACCGAGGAGGGCTACGCGGAGAAGCTGCGCCTGCTGCGCGAGGCCGCCTCCGTGCCGATGGAGCGCTGGCGGGCCCCGACCGTGCTCGCCTGGCTCGAGGTCGCCCTCGGCATGCCCCAGTACGGGCCCAAGTGCGCCGAGAACGTCAAGTCTGGCAAGGTGAGCCTGCATCATCGCACTTCTAGTCCAAAAGCCTGTTCTTCCCTTTTTCATCACTATGACTGTCCTTCCCATTTGAAAAAACCCGTTTCTCATACATGCGAGTTGGGTCATGGAAATGTACCCAAGTGCCCCATCGCTACGGGACGGAAACTGCACACTAGTTTCACACTCGTTTCAAATAGTGTCATGAGTTCCAACCATAATATAGTTAGACACTAGAAAGGAAACTGGCTCTCGGACTATTTATCAAGCAGTTCAATTGACGCTCCCATCGAGTATCCAACTCTTCCTATATATGCTCGGCAATCGAATCCGAGATGTCATGCGCGAACTCACCTGCTGGATCGCCAGCGTCAAAGAACGTGCGAGAACTCTTTACACTTTTTCCAGTTGGGTTAACAATATAATAAATGCCAAAATATATCACAAATACCAACTTCTTTAATCCCTGTGAATATTTTTTCCAAGACGTTTTTATATTAATTTGCGTTTTATTATTTCTCATCACTTGTATCGAAAAGTTGATCATTAAACCGTAGTTTTCTACACTCGTGATGAAAAATACTGTTTGATACTAGATCAAAAGACGATTTCTAGGCACGTGGGAGGTTTGCCGCCCGAGCAAAGCGAGGATTAACAAGCTAGAATTCGTCTTTTGGTTATATTATCGAAATGTACTAGTTTATATAATAATGAAATGTTGCTAAATTTATCATAACGGGCTTAGTAGTCGCGGCTTACTAATAATAGAGAATATCAAAAACACTCGTTTCTGGATTCACATTAATTTAAAAGAATGCCAATATCTCGGAGAATCAAATTGTGGAGCGAATATATATACACCGAAGTAGATCAGAGCTTTCAAACTGAAGGGGATTAGTTAAAGTCCCAATGAGCCTTGTGTCATGCACTATTGAGATTTCGGAATTACAGTAAGAGAAGGAGAGATTAGTCTACGTACGAACGAGTGGGTTGAAATGGATATTTTCGTCTCGTGAGCTATTTCTCCAGCGAGAAATTGCAATATAGAAATGACACATTAGGGTCAGACGTGCATTTGACACCCGCTCAACATTTCAAACGTGTAATCTCTCGCTCCAGTTTCGAGTTTCCATAATATTCGGTTTAAAATGTTCTCCAGCGCTGCGATATGTCGAGCGGAGGTTCTCGAACGGAACATCTCTTCAGCGCTAATGACACCAATTACGATGAACAATGCGATCGACTTTGTCACGAGATTCGTAACAATACCGTGAGAGACAGGCTTGACGCTGAGTATACTTGATAGAGGCGCACCCTTCAAAATTAATCAGTCTATACATTATCGTCAGCTTGACTTTTCGCTCGATGAACTCTGCCGAGGGAAAGAGGAAACGAAGTGAAATTGACGAAACGTAATTTCGCCGAGAGAAGGATTGCCTCTGGTTTACGCGATACGATCGTGTCTCGAACAGGTGCTGCTCGAGCTGAGCGACGCGGAGCTGGAGGCTGGTCTGGGGGTGTCGCACCCGCTGCACCGCAAGAAGCTGCGGCTGGCGATCGAGGAGCACCGCCACCCGAACCTGGTGCGCTACCCGTGCATAGCCCAGCTGGGCCACACGTGGGTCAGCTCCGAGTGGCTGCCCGACCTCGGCCTCGCCCAGTACGCCGAGAGCTTCGCCACCAACATGGTCGACGCGCGGATGCTCGACCACCTCAGCAAGAAGGAGCTCGAGAAGCTGCTCGGCGTCACCAGGAAGTTCCACCAGGCCAGCGTCGTCCACGGCATCAACCTCCTCCGCATGATCAACTACGACCGGCAGGTGAGATTATCGCTGCGCTCGTGTGCAGGATCGTACCGAAAGCTCCCGAACAAGGCTCAACGTTTTTATACCTTTTTGCTTTTTTTTATGCAGGCCCTGGCGGTCAGGAGACACAATTGCGAGAACGTCGATGCCGATCCTCTCGTTTGGACCAATCAGAGGTTCATTAGGTGGGCTAGAAACATAGACCTGGCTGAGTACGCTGACAACTTGAAGGGTAAGCGGGTCCACGATTCGATTATAATTATAGAACACCATTGTTGGTCGAATGAGATTGGACTACGCCAACCTCAGCGAAAATATCCGCGATTCATTAGTTCGCTATGATTAAAACGATCGATGTGAATCAATGCAGACTCGTTCCCTCCGGACATTCTTAATTAATCGCAACGAACCAGCGAGTCGGCTCTACGTGAACTGTTTATGAAGCTTTAATGAATAAACGATTGAGTGAGCTGGTTGGAAATAGATTGAGAATAGAGTGGTTGGTGCTGTTCACACAGATTCGGGAGTTCACGGAGCGCTGGTGGTGCTGGAGCCGTCGTTCACGGGCGACACGATGGCGACGGCGCTGGGCATCCCCCCGGCGAAGCACATGATCCGCAGACACCTGGCGGCCGAGCTGGAGGCCATCGTACTCCCGGCAAGGTACTCGGTCTACCGTCATCCCGAGGTCGTCCTCGACAACTCCTCCACTCACTGAGACTGAGATCCGAGCGAGACGCTATACATGTCCCCTACATCATTCTTCCAAGCCGAGAGGGGCCACTGCCTCTCGTAGCTCATCTATCCCTTCGTTTCGCTATCGAATCCAAATCGTTTTTTCATTTCGTCAATGTAGAACGTACACTGAAAGTTCGCTGATGGGTTTTTCGCTCTCCACGGCACGACCACTCTTGATTGGGTAGCAACAAAAATGTTTCCCCATCCGCCCGAATCCAATTGCTCGCTCGTTCGCTTTTCTTTTTATTTTTATAAAAGTAAAGTTAACGATTCTATCGTTAGCGTTGTTTCCACTCTATATTTGCTCAACTCGGGAGGAGTAAATGATTCCGATAGTGATTACTTACGTGGACAGATACAACACATCGAACGTACATTTTCACAATCTGCTCCATCTGCTTGGATCGCCGAGCAGCATTGGTTAAAAGATTGAAACTCTCTGTTTCTTTATTAAATTCGACAGCTGACCGGACACGGGGACATGGGTGGATTGCAAGATATGCAGGGCTGCTACCCAATTCTTGAGATGGAATTTTTATGTTTCCTATGTATATATGTATTTTTATGTAAAATTCTGATACTACAAATGCTTGATACGCAAGTTTTATCATCGTGTTGAGTCAATTATATAAGTGACTATGCCTCGTGTCAATATTCAAACCTGAAACTATTGGACGTGTTATTGTTAGGCGACAATCACACGTTTAATTGATTTTTAGGTGTATTTTTCAGTGTATGTTTATATATTTTGAAAAGTGAATAATTGTGGAATCGTTCCACTGTTCCCTCACTACTGCTTATGCTCATTCCAGTGCGCTTTCTCTCGTAAAAAACATGATTATTCTCAATTCTCGTTTTTTTCTAATCGACTCAATTATTCACAGCAACGGTAACGACCATTTTTAATTCTCAAAGTATTCGTACCTTCATTCGATTTTAAAACAGTATTGAAGCCCCGAAGAAAAGTCTCGCATATATTTGAATAAGTATTTTCAAAATTTGCTCCGTACTTGGATCGGATTTCTCCTGCATAATGCATTACCGAATTCCAAGCTATCACTATCCCCTTGGCGAAAGAGAACCGGCGGGATGGTCGCGATTCTCTAAGCAGCCCAAGAGCCATCGACTTCTCAAATTGTTCAAAGAGATTCCGCGCGAGAGAGAATCAATGGCGACGCCTCAGACGCAAACACACACTCGGCTCTTCACAGACCCTAGTCGGACTAATAAAATTTGAGAGCGCGTCTAGTTGATCTTTTGGTCGATCTCTGCGTGAAAGGGATGAAAGAGAAAGGGGGAGAGAGAGAGAGAGAGAAAGCGCCGGGTGATTATCACTCGGAAAGTGATTACAAGAGTTGGTGAGGTTTCAGTTTGCTCGCCTGAATTTATCACGTGGAAAGTTGGCTTGCGATTCGTTGTTCATTTGTAAGCTCACGGTCATTCAGTTTTGCATGAGAAATGTGCACTGTTCATCGTTATAGTTATGTCAGATTGAAAGAACAGGAAACGTTGAGTTATAGCTTGAATACTGATAGCAGGCAAACATTCGTGAATTATTATTATTCGGTTTTTGAATTGATTATACAGATATGAGAATCGCAAGCTCTTTTCACGCCTCAAAAGAAAAACGACGATCACGAACAGATACATTTGATACTTTTTGGTCGATTGAATTGTAAGATATTTTAAACATAAATTCATTTGGTGAGGTAAAAAGTATAAGCCTGCTGAATTACGAGATTCTGTTAGCGACCGTCGTTTTTGTATATATTAAGTGTATACTCTGATAATATAATCGTCAACGTTCTCATGTTTGCTCAGCTAAAATACATATATAAATACTTCGATATTTATATGAAAGCAAAACACCAGGATTACACACACGTAGGTACAAATAAGATGGAGCAAGAGTAAATGGATACAAGTTCGACATATGTTGTACATATGCGTTGATTCAATTTAAAATGAAGAAAATGACAAGACGAGGAAAGCAATGACGAGAAGGAAGGAAATATTGAGTTTTGCGCATTGAATACATTCGTTAATGCGGTGGAGCTCGATTTCCCGCGATCCGTTGTAGTTTGTAATAATTCACAGCCCCTAGCGACTCGTATCAGTCTCAATTTTCGAGAGTTACGGCTCGTGATTATTGCGCGGAGTGAAATATTCACAGAGCTGTTTCAAGCGGACATTGGGACAGTCGTTACTTTGAAACAAACGTTAGCGTTTATTCACGACTACTCGCTGTAAGAATTGATTATTTTTCATTTGGAATAACTTTGATTAATTTTAATGTAGTGACATCCACTTCGTATTCGATTTTCTATTTACGCATTCACGTGTAGTATAGAAATTCAAGAAGAAAATCCGATTTCTCAATTTTTTTTCGCCATGAAAAGTTGATGAGAATCGTATCAGATTCTGAACTCAACCGCGTCATTGATCTATAACAAGCCACTAGTTGGATCTAATGAGAGAGAAAGAAGGTCCCTTCCGCGTTTTCTATTATAGTTGTAGATACAGATTTGTTTCTTCGACTCTCTTAGATATCTTTTCATATATATATCTGTATAGTGGAGCCGTAGCCAACAGCTGCCGCTGCCGCCGCTGCCTGCATTGCACTTGCGCTACTTATATATTGTACAGCACAAACCTTTTTCTCCTATACTCTATATCGTTATTGAATCCCCTATACTATCGACTCTACTGTCATTAGACGCGTGGCGAGTTTCTCATTCGTTAGACGCGATCGATTTTTTGCTCCAAATTAGTTATGAAATTTGTCTTATGGCAGTTTTTACCGAGAAAAATTAAGGACCTTCATTTTTGTTGCATGATTGATAATCCTCAATTTCAAAAATTACTAAGTTTGAAACTCCTTTATTAAATAGTATGTCTCATATTTTCTTCGTTCATAATATTAATATCAAACTTTAGTTTAAAATTCTTGGAACCTAAATTTCTGAATACTCATGATCCGATAGTGTTAAATCAGTTGACTGAAAATCCACATCATTCTCAACAAGCAATTGTCTCATCCTGTATTACCAGCATCTATCGTAGGTATACGTATTTTGATACCAATTTTCTTTTGTAATTTCTTCCGACAGTCATCTCTACGATTACTTCCGTTTCCTCTCTGAATTATTCGATGTCTTGCAATAAATGTTTATTGAAATGAAAAATTATTCGGCTCTAATGTACAGCAGTAAAAGAATAACAATGCTTATTTTTCCTCTCCGACGGCCGTTTTGATCTCGGAAAATACAAAAGGAAAATAGGCGAGCTCTTGCATGGTGGTGTGAGGCAGAAAGCAAGCATAATAGGATAAATGAAGATAAAGAACGGTGGGATATGTGTACCGGATCGGAGGATCGAGGATAATGGCAATGCATTAGAGCCCAGTAAATATTTACTCTCCTTTTAAAATTTTCCTATCGATGGAGCACACAATGCTTGTGTTTGTATACTATAAATATTTATATGTTGTGACTAGTTACTCGATATTCATATTTTTATATACGTATTATCTCGCGATTTTCATACTCGGATATCTTATTCTCCATTCTATACACTATAACGATATACTTATAAATATATATACTGCAGCGATTCGCATGCAATAAGTACAACAGATGAAAATTTTTATTGTCGGAGCGCGCCGACATGATTGGAGCAAAGCTCATGCGCAAGGTAGGAAATTCAGAATTCCAAGCTCTCAGCTAATTACTCACGTTCTCGTACGAAAAGAAAATATTTAAGAGCGATTCGCTGCAGCGCCCGCTTTTATTCATATCATTATTATTACTATTGTTATTATTGCTATCATTATTATTATACGTGTGTGTGCCGCGGTGCTTTCCCTTTATTTGCTCTGACATGGAAGTATCTATATATTATTTGTGCGTGTGTTGTTTCTTGCCCATCGGATTTTAATCGCGCGCCGCGTGTTTGCGAGCGATTTTTACATGAAAAAAATGTTCATTTTCCACCGGAGCTCGTCCGATTACTCGTGATAATAATGAAATGCGAATTGGCGCAATCGGTATGCGCACGTTTCACAGCTCAATTTCGCGATTGCGAAACAACGAGTTATATATTGTTTCGTATATGAACTCGACAAAGTGGACAAAAGTTTCATTTCGGGCGACACGGGAAACCGAAATGAACAGAGCCCATTCGAACCGAGTATATGAATTGCATGCCTCTCGCGACTGGGGAGACGCGCATCCGTCCCGTCGTTTTAAAGAAGCGAAAAAATCGGCTGGGCACGAAATGACGGCGCGCGAGCGAGCAGAGCGCTATAGAGTAGTGCTCGGCCGGGTGGCAAGGATCAGTGCATGATTGGCAAAAAAAAACCACCAATGTAGAAGCCAGCTGGAGGTGGTGCCGCGGAACGGCGGGGTGGCGAGGCCGATGAGCAGCCTGAGCGGGACGAGTCTGGGCCGGGGCTCCCGCTCGAGCCTCCACCTGCAGCAGCACTCGCTGGGACCGCTGCTGGCCGGACAGCACCCGGTCGTCGGCGCCTCCAACACGATCGACCGACGCAGATCCAGCCTGAGGGTAACGTATATCGCCTACATAACACTCGCGCTCCCATACACACGCATCTCCTTCTTCGCACCCTATCTTCTCCTCTCGCTTTTTACATTGTGTCTTTTCTACATATGTATCATGTGTCGCATCCTCATTATATCTTGGTATGTTACAACACGTGTGAAACGCCTCAACAGCCTCTTATTGCGCTTCGTCTGCTGAGTCACTGTCATAGGGTATTTGCAACGGGGAAAATCGTACGCCGTTGGGTCTCTAAGTCGAAAAATCGTGTCATAAAAGTATATAAGTTCGTATCGACGAGTCAAAATGAATCACACAATTCAAACGTAGAAGTGAGGATTCAGTAGAAAGGGCCAAGTTTGTGTCAGACTCGCTTAAATCGAGATTTCATCTCCATTCATTACCAGTGATTCGTAATCATTTATTGGTGTAGCCTCTTGGGGTAACTAATACAAAGGACGAGGGAAATCTTAATTCAGTTTCACTTCCCTCACAGTTGGCTGCCCGCATAGCCTCGACACTGGTTGATGCTATATACGCGCGAAACGATTTCCGGTTCGGACCCATCGACGCGTCCAACGCAGCGAATGTTTACGGCCGGGAGTTTGGAGAAAAAAATTGCCGACAACGTCGGTCGACACCCGGGCGGCAATGATCGCACAACATCCAGATATGAATGACCGGCCGGCAGCGGGTGCCCGGCACGGGCAAATGCGCAATCTGAACGAGCTGGCCGGGCGATGATATCACGTAGACACTGCGCCTGGCCGGGTCGTATATGTATGCCCCCCGCGGGAGTCGCGGCCTGGTGTACACCAGCTCGCGCAAGACGTGCTAATTCCGCCGCGCCGCGAGATAACAAGTTTGTACTCGGCGCCGCGCGCGCCGGTAATCCCGGGCTGTCTCTCTCGATTTGTCATTCCCGCGAGTGCTCGCGCCAACTTCGGCCGCGCTTGTTTAGTTAGCGACTCGGCGCCGAGTTTGCCAGCTCTTAACAAATGGCACGGAAATCATTGGCCGTATACAGACCCGGCCACCCGGCAACTCGATTCGATCAAGACCATGTACACAGTTCAGACGAGGAGTTCGGATGGCCTGCGGCTGCGTCGATGAATCGCCCCGATTCGTCGGGATATTCAATTAGGCAAAGCTCGTTGTTCCGATTCCGCCGTATCGATGTTCCGGCCGAGCTTCTGTCCGCGTCTGCTCTAGACCCGACGGAAAATATAAATCGACGGGGCGAGGGGGGGGGGCGAGGAACGCGTCTAAGTAAGTTTCTCCGTGCTGCGAATACGTGTTCATGCCTCTTCGGTAGTTTCGCGATCTGAAAAAAAAACCTAGTGCGCGAGGGAGTGAGAAAGTGATAGAAGCGAACACGTCATATTCGTCGAGTGCAGCTTTTACATCGACATCCTTCACTGCTTGCCATAGATATATATATCATGTCGACGAGTATATACATCTCATACGTCGGAAGCACTCGTAATGTCGTAGGATGCATGTTCGATTTCGCATGGAGCCGAATGTCGCTTCTCGCGTGAACTCACGAAAGGTCGAGCCGAGTTAAATGAGTCGTTTGTATACTCCGATTCAGCCATGACTCACACTCATCATCATCATTTTTCAAATCATATCAAAGTCTAAGATGTGACTCGGTCGTTGAAATTTTTTCAAATAATAGCATCGGAAGTGTTCCAATTTCAGACACAAATTATGAAGAAAAAGAATGATGAATTAGATCTTTCGTGCAAACGTTGCTGCTTCAGTATATATCCAAAGCCGCGGCTGGTATTTACGCTGTTAGCTACAGGCTCGCTGTAGAGAATTTCGTTCGAATCAGAGTTATTATAGTTGATCGATACATGGTGTCCGATAATGAGTAGGTCGTCCTATAAATTTTACGCACTTGATATTTTGTGATTTCATTAATCAGAATTCAAGTATAGATACCTCCAACTAGAATATCGAATCAATATTTTTGTATTTAAATTTTTTAAAATTCAGCCTCCAGTGTGCATATCGGGTTTTCTCATCGTGAAATCAATTACTCGCTGAAATTACACATCAAAACTATATATCGGAGCGTTAGCTCATTATAATCATACCTCTCTTCGTCATATCACATATTACGTTTACACCACATCGTCCGTGGTTCATTTACCATATTCGTATGGAAAATTTATACGAAAAGAAAAATTAAAATCAACTTTTGAAATGTCATACTAGAAATTCCCTCTCTCTATACGAGTGTTTGAAAGAGTTCGAACTCCTATGTAATTGACACAATATTTTGTATAGACTCAAACTACCCTTAGAAAGTATGGTATTGATGCAGACATGAAAATGAATATAAGATAATCAAAACTTACCATAAAACTAACAAAGAGTGACTTGAGCAGAATGTTTTGAATAAATAATTTTAAGACTGACAATATAAAGAGTTGAATTATTTGTTGGCAAAGGGATAACAATAATGCTCAATCTTTGCAAAAACGAGCAGTTTGAACATTCTGTATGAGTGTTAAGTAACGTAAAGAAAATCAATTATATAAATATATATATATATATATCTTTGAGTACAACATGTGAATCCTCTCATTATAATATCAAACAGTATTTATTCTTATTTTCTATGAAAAATTGAATACTACGAGTCTTGTTTGTAGAGTCAAAACCAAGTTTGTAAATAATCGTTTATCATGAATATTGAAGTATCTGCTCTATTGACTGTTTACAAAAATTGTGTAAATGAAGGAAACCCACCTTTTTAGCAAGTACTATATGTCAAATTATATTATTGGAAAAAAACGATATTGTGATTTCTTTTATTGATCGTGCTACCAACATAGTGAACAAAAAGTTGATATTACTATAAACGCTTACAAATTGAGGATTTGAGGAGCCAATTTATTATGAAAATTATGTAAATACATATATTGTAATTTCAATGTGAACGAAATCTGGGTTTTATTCTCTCCTGTCAACTCATCCATCTCATTAACTTTTCGAAAAGAAGATTCCGCAGGTATGACAAATAATTATACGAATATATTTTTCTTTTTTATATTTTCCAAAGAACTCATGAATCATCGCTGATAACCATTCAAAATGCATTATCTTCTCATGAGAGTTTCTAGTTTTAGTTCATATTACAAACTTCCCTATGAATCGTATGTAATATGTTTATTTCATTGATCGTATAATTGATCCGAGTATAAGAAAAATTCCACATCAATTCATGAGATTGTCTTGTTATCACATCATATTCAGATACTAACCCGATTGATGCCTCACACTTTATTATTTACTAACATTATAGTGAGTTTGGAATTTACAAGGTTTGTAGATTGTAAAAAAGTGTGGTTAGTAGACTTATTCTTTTTCCTTTCTATTTTTTTCTAACTGAAAGATTCCACTATAGTTTCGTACAGTTAAATGTGATTATTGAATTTGAAAAATGTAATTAGTTATTTGAAGTATAATATAGTTCGTGGTGATCTGATTCAAAGACCATGTGTGCTCATGCTTTAAATTATAATGATTTTAAAAGAAAACTAAATGCAGATTATGATATAAAGAATCTTGATTTGTCGTTTGTACCATGTGACAACGTTGATTCGCGAAGATTCACTTGGAAAAACCAGACGCATGGTTAATTCATTATGTAACGTTCTTTCCAATCACAAATCGCTTACCATATACATCGGTAAACTCATGGCAAACAATTTAATTATAGAAGCAATTGAAACGGTTATCACATGCAGGAACGTTCCGGAGAAAAAGTGAATAGCTTCAATTTGTTTTAATTTGAAATGTTTGCAAACGGAGGAACGTTCCATGCAAAATTTTCGCATAGAGCGAGTGGACGCATTGGTAGGTGTGGGGGCCAGGGTAGAGTCGGGGTAGGCAGCTGGGAACTAAGCAAGCCGAACTGTGTTACAGGGTTCGCTGAGCCGGGCGCTGGGACTTCGGCCCCGGAGCGAGAAGGCCTCCCCGTCGTCGTCGTCGGACACGGGCAGCCTGGCCTCGCAGAGCCAGTACATGAGCTCGCTGCGGAGCAACTCGCCGCCGCCGCCGCAGCTGCCGCCCCGGCCGGCGACGGTCTCGGCGGGATCGAGGCGCCACCGCAGGGTCAAGAGCATCGGCGACATCGAGTTCATGTCGAGCGTCGCGGTGAGCACGCCCGTCTGACAGGAGCAGGCCCGGCCCCAGGCGCAGGGGCCCCCGGGCTCGGGCCCGAGCCGCAGCCTCAGCGAGCGCGGCTACTCCTCCTCCTCGTCGACCTACTACTCGCAGTACGGCTCGTGCTACGGCAACATCGGCGGCCTGCAGTCGTGCCAGTCGCCAACCGGACCGCCCCGCGCCAGCTACTACCAGCTGGCCGCCGGCTACTACTCGCCCCAGAGCTCGGACAGGCCGTTCCCCGGCCCGGTCCACCGCTACGGCAGCCTCGCCGAGGAGGCCTGGCCGCCGGCCCCGGAGCCGCCCGCCGGCCGCGCCGCCGACAGGGTCATCTAGGCCCTGACCGTCTGTCTGCGATTCGGCAAACATTAGCCGGTGCCCCGTGGCTCGTTGCAGTCCACACTCGATATACATGTATATTGAGGGATTCAGGCCCACGGTGCAGCTGCGCCGATCAAGCGAACGTAACGATAGATCAATTTGTATACGTGTATGATGTGAGCTGCAGACCTTATGTCGTTGTCGAACCCCCCCAGCACCAAAGCAACAGGACGGCTTGCTGCCGAATCTCCGAGAAATGTATTGCCAACAAGCAAACTGCTTTGCCGTCAAATCGTATAATTGCAAGATGTATAACCGTCACAAAAACAAGCGCAATGTATTGTAATTGTTCGTGCGACGAAGAGTCCGAGTGTAATTGTTTTTATCGAAGTGCTTGATATCACGATTTATGAAACGTCGCGTGATTACATTTTTATCAAAGTGATATTTGTTTTCAATCGTTTGTTTGACAATCCGAGAAGAAAAAGAAACATCCAAAGAATAGCAAACATACATACGAGTTTTCGACAGTCGAGCGTTAATTACCAAATGGATGTGAGCTAAATGAGACACATTCAACGATTGCATTTACTAAGTTACTTATTGGTGTATTTGTAAAGTGAATCATTGTATTTTAATACTGTAAGGTGGTTGAAGTAAACAAAAAATATGTATGAGCACGAAATATCATGTCCATGCGAATATTATCACGATGTGATTTCAAAACTCACAAAAATATGGTTATAAACTAAATTGCACAAATTAAGCTGCCAGATATAGTATTTACGAGCCAATGGATATATACATTATTAATATTATTAATATTATTAATATTATTAAATTCCATGTTGAGATCAGAATTCATAGAATCTCTGAAGTATTGTATCCGAAGATCTATTGATCGAATCATAGGTGAAAAATATGTGTTTTGGAACAATATTTTTCTTACCGGCAAATAATCCAGAAAATTGCTTCCGTAGGAGTAATTTAAGAATATTATCTTTTTTTGTTAGAAAATTCAAGACTGTATTTTAGCACCCGAATCATACTATTTTATAAAATCAATCGTTAAAAATTAAATCTTGCCTTGCTTGAATAAAGTAAAAATGAAAAAGTAAGGGACGACAACTTGTATGTACTCGCAATGTGCGACTCTTGTTTGGGCTTGAAAAACGTATTTGTTCAAAGGAATTACTCGTTAATTATTCGTTTTGATGTTTCATTTCATATGAAAGATGAATTGTGAAAAATTCATAAGAAAGATCACTAAAGTGATTTTGCACGCACGTTTTGCGAAGACTAGGCGAGACTGGTTAAATGGGCCGACAAACAACGCACTTAGTAATTTTATGCCGTGTAATGTGTATGTCCGTGCATCCAATTAATTTATTTTATTTAACTAAGTGTATTTATATAAATACGGTACCGAGAATTATACATTATAAAAAAATAAAAGACGAAAACGAATATTATATATATAATAACTGTGTCGCACACCCAAGAACAAATGTTGGAAAGCTTAACATTGAGTTGGAAGATGAATGCGATGAAATTTTAATGCAATCTTCTGTATATGCAATAATCGACCAACAAGCGATTGAAAATATTGTAAATGTGTATTGACAAGGCATAATGTGTACATATTCAACGTGCTATATGCACTATGTCGGAATCATGAAAATAAATTTATTGCCTTGAAATTCGGCTCTTAAATAATCCTTGAAACCCTTATCCCTGAATAAGAACTAATGATGAATCATTAATTTTCTGATGATAATGTTGCATATTTATATGGATACAAATTCTATTAACTAACTAAATCTTGGCAATTCAAAATTTGCATTGAAAAAAAGAAGTCAGCTTCGTACAGAGAATCAAACTGTAATGATTATTTCAATACTTGGGAAGAACATCAAATAGTATACATAAATTGTATAAATTGGCCTATACTAAAATCAGTCGTCGAAAAAATGAAAAAATTCAAATTGCTAATTCAGCAAAGATAAGGTGACATTCCGACCTTACCGACGATATGTTGCGTGGACATATATATACACATATATATAGGTATATGCTGGCGTGTTTTTTGGGACACGTCGTCATATAGCGGTTCCGCGTCGAAAATCGTGTTGCGCATGCGTGGGTTACTTTGCCACTTGTCATCAGGAGCCGAAACTGTTGGTCCACCCGCGGCTCTTTTCTTCTCTTTTACTCCACGTAATTCCTTGCATCAAGGATAAATAAATAGTCAGGATGTCTGGAAAATCAAAGACCTTCACCAAGGAAGAGGAGCTGCTACTCCAGGACTTTTCGAGGAACGTTTCCACCAAATCGTCCGCTCTGTTCTACGGCAATGCCTTCATTGTCTCAGCTATTCCCATCTGTAAGCGAATATTATACATATTCATTGAAAATCCTTCTAATCCGATTGTATTTGTTGTTTGATATGGTTAATTTGAGTCATTTGATATCATTATTCGTCACATTTCAGTCAATTATTTTGAATTTTAAGTCTCGAAGTTGTGGTTAGGTTATGTACTTGTAATTCGGTTTTTCAGTTATTTATAATCTTATGATATTTTTGGGGGAATAAAGTTGATTAACTATTATGGTAGTTAGCTGAAATAATTTTTTAAATGAGACAAATAAAATTTTAATCATGCATACATGATGCGGTTAGGATTATGTTTTCATTTCACCAAAGATTATATGTATCTAATTAATATTACAGGGCTATTCTGGAGGATCCACCTGATAGATGTCTATGCAAACATCATTTCTTTTGCTCTGGTAACCCTCATCAGCACCTACGGACTTGCATTTGCCTACAAGAACACTAAATATGTTCTGAAGCACAAGGTGTGAATTTCATTACGGAAACATAGCTTACAATTATATCGTTATGTAATAATATCTCTATTCGATAATTGATTATGTTCATTTAAATGGTTGATTTTTTTCCAAAGATTGCCGTGAAGAGAGAAGATGCTGTAACAAGGGAGATGAGCCGCAAACTCGCTGAGGACAAGAAAATGAGCCGAAAGGAGAAAGATGAAAGGTAATTGGTTTTCAGTATTCTAGAATCAGTATTGAAGAAAAATAATAGCATTCTGAAAAACTTGATAATTTTCTTCTTATACAATCATTCTTATAAAATCAATTAGAATAATGTATGGTTTGGCTTGGTTCAATGGTCGTAACTTGGTTACTAAGTATATTGCAAAAACGTTCAAGATTCGTTTGTAGTAATTATGATGAATAATTAATAATTGACAAATGATTAATAATTTTTCAGAATTCTGTGGAAGAAAAATGAGGTTGCAGATTATGAAGCAACAACATTTTCGATCTTCTATAACAACGCTCTGTTCCTGGCAATTATCATTATCTCATCTTTCTACATTCTGAAGACAATGACACCAGCGGTAAACTACATCTTCTCAGTTGGAACTGCAAGCGCCCTTTTGGCTCTACTGTCAACCGGATCTCAATAGTAAATGTTCATAGTAATTTTTCACTCAGTCCTACTTGTAACAAGTTGGTTAAGTTACTTCACGAAGAGACTCAAATGGCCAGAACTTGTTAATCTGGCAAATTTTTTATACAAAAGTGTAATTAAGTGGAGAAATATAAATCTATTTATAAGTTAATTGGAAAAATCTGTCTTGATCATTAACCACACAGCTACCAAACTGTCCAAATTATACAATCAAGATAGAGACTTTTGAAGTACGGTACTCGATAGCCACCTGGTTTGGTTTTTGTAAAATATTTCGCAAAACAGGATGTTTTGCTTGGTGAGAGCTCGCAAAATATTGAAGTTCTCCGAAAAAGTATAAGACTATCAGTCAGACTGTCGGCGAAACAAGTCTTCTGGCGCTGATGATGAATGTTGGATACACCTAACAAGATACAAAGCCGCGCGGAGTTAGCCTCTCGCTGTTGATGGAGTTTGAGTCGAAGCGTGAATAGGGGGTGGTTGCCAAACATGCGCGTGCCTTCATTAAGCCTGACAAAAAGGATTACGCCTGAAACACAATGAATTTGGCATGAAACCAGCGCGCGCGCCGCGGCTAATAGCAGGGCTCCGACTCGCGCGAACCAGAATTACAAGAGCCGTTTGACGGATTATTGTGATATTAGAATATCTTCTGGCCTGGCTCTTGTTTCTCTGGTTACTAAAAGCGTAGTATAATTCTTTGTCCACCCGCGAGCTGCGGCTCCGAGTGGAAGGTCCCGCGAATTCTATACGCCGCGTCGAGAGCTCTGGCAGAGCGGGGTATAAATCAAAATTTCCCCCCTAGCCCGAGGATCCATCGGGGCATTAATTTCCGAGACAGCCGACTATTTCAGAATGCGCGAGCAGCGGACCGTGATAATTGTAACATTTTCATCGGTTTTGCAGCGCTGCATTTTTGTACACTTGTTTATTTCCCCCGCTGTTTGTTGCGAGACTAATGAACAGAGCCGAGCTCTCACGACTAATGGGCTTTTTGCGCCCGACTGAATCCCATGGCGACTGGATGGATTCAAGCGTTATCAAGGGGAATCTCTTCTAATTGATCCGGATACACAATTATTCTTGGAAGATCTTCAATACGAACTTATTCGCTAATTACCTTTCATTAGTTTTGAAATCTCTAGCAAACAAGAAATTCTTTCAACTCTATTAGCCAGGATGAAACAGCTGATTTAAACATCACAAGCAGCTTTGCTTGTGCTAAAATAACATTTTATTGAATGAGTACAGCTATATACATTAGTGAGAATAGTCGTCGAATGAATTGGCCTTTAGAAAAAAAAACAGAAGAATATGAGAATGAAATTGAATACATACGAACAAGAAAAAATAAAAATCTCTTGCATCTTCAAAACCTAATCAAATTTTTTATTAATAATGCTTTGACGTGAGTATATATACATATAGCTCTCACTCATATGTATATAGTATTATCTCAATGTAAAATTTTGATCCACTTTGATTCGACTCAAAATATCTTAATCACCATCCGAGAATAGTGATTTTAGAAAACGATGGATTTATTCGTTAGCTCGAGCGATTTCGACGTCTAATCTTTAATAAATCTATCATAAGGGAAAACTAAATTGTAGCGGCCCACGACCTCACAAAGATATTGAGGCCGAAAGAGCTAAATTGTCTCCTACTTCGAGATTTCATATTCCTGCACTAGTCACTCATTTGCACCAGCAGCAGTTTTTAGTAGTTTTGGAAGCTAAAACGTTGTAGAAGTCGCACCTGCGTTAATATAAATCTATCCTGCTCGAGCATAGCAAAATATGTTTGTTTTGATAAGTTTACGCGCTGTAAAACTCTAGGAATGTCGGACTCGGAATCACTTGAAATAACCGAATTTCTATAGAAACTTTGAAAAATAATTTCCTCCTCCCACGTAAAAATTGTTGCTCGTGACCATTTTAAATTTTGCGTCGTTTCGAAGTATGAACGAGGTCGCGCATGGTTGAATACGATTACACGCAGGGAGTAATGAAGTAGCATTTTAATTGCGAACGTATTGAATATCGCGCACGCGCGTCACGAGCACTCGGGGGAAATATTTGGTAATTAATCGCGGTCGCACTACGGTGAATCGGCAGCGTGAAACTGGAGAAGCGCCGAGCGGTGCATCATATCGGATCGAAGATTATATATAGAGGGAGGCTCGCAACACCTTCGCGTGAAAATAGCGATTATTAATGGGCGGCTGCGGCCCGCAGCGGGCGATTTTCTGCCGATTGTAGGAGCGCTTTTCCAGCTGGCCATCGGCCAGTGTCGTGTGTACGTCCGCGCAATCCTCTCCTCGAGCCGCAGCAACCGCAGTTCATAATTTCACTTTGACACGCGTGGCAAATTTCTGGCGCGGCGATCAGCGGCAGCTCCCACCCCCTCGCGAGCCGAGAGAAGGAGGAAAAGAAGGGAAAAAAGCAACGAGAAACCCGATATCTAGCTGCGGTTTTTCGAGCCCGCTGGAATCGCGCGCGAACGAGGCTGTTTTCTTTCGGCGCCGCGGACCATATGACGCGCGTGTTGCTTTTAGTGGGACAACATTTTGACGTCGGATTCAAATTATACCCTCTCGTCGATCCATTATAACTGCGTTATTTCGCTTGCGCAATCGCACGCGTGTCTCACTTGCATTAATGACCATCGTAAATCCTTAAAATTATTAAAATTTATGCCGCGAACATCTTGGGCATCTTGTAGGCCTTTGGATTTATTATTCCTCAAAATTTCTCTCGAGCATATTTCAAACGTGCAGTCTGACAAACTGTCGCAATTTAAAGTTTCTTTCAGCAGCGAGTTATTATCTGATGAGTCGTAAGATCCGATGGGTTAGCTGTCACTTAACCCCCATCGGATCTCACGACTCGTCAGGGTAATAACTCGCTGCCGAACGAAACTTTAAATCACGAAACTTTGTCAGCTGTCGCTTGCTCATAGTCGTTATGTGTATGGACGGTTCTAAATCAATTTTCAGTTGTTCAAATTCTTGCGAGGGGCAGCGCAATGAGTGTTGATTCATTATTGCATCAACATAGTCGGGTTGTTTTGGTACGGATTCCTAAAATTTCTAGCTTCTATTTGGAAATGTTTTGAGAAGGTATTTGTTATTGTTTACCTAAATGCAAGATATATTTGGATTTCGGGGGAACAATGAAAATAAATCGGGACAGATACACAATTACCAAGTATCATTTTAACATGCGTTTCGCATTTAACTTCATTAAGCTCCGTTAACTTGTAACTGAAACGTATGATATTATTGTGAGTCTATTGTAACCGATCATCATCAAACTTGTGCACTCTTATTCACGAGCAGAACAATAAATCTTATTGTATGTAATAAAATTTCATCAAATACAAGTAGGGTCGCGAATATTTACAAAAAGATGACGAATTTTTATGAAAATACTGTAAATTAAAGTTGTAAAATAATCCCTCTAATAATCTCCCGAGCGAATTCAATTAATTTACGATAACGTAAAGCATGAAATTTCATCTGCATATAATTTGGCGAGACTAATCAGTTGGAACGATATTAGTGAATATGCAAATTTGTGATTCATGATTGCAATACTTCAAGCTTATGCTCATCTGCTGTTTATGCAGAAGCATGAAATAAGATTTTTCAAAGCAAATCGTGGAACGAAAAATTCTCTGGCAACATCTAGTAAAACAACCCATTGTAACGAACTATAATCTTCCGATATATTCTTGAATAAATACGCAAATACATTTGAAATGGAAACTCGCTAATGAAATCTATTTCTTTATCACAAAACGTTATATTATCCTCAAGAATATATCGCAGCGACGATACTGAATCTCCGCAACTAATCGAGCAACAGCTCGAAAGAAAGAAAGAAAAATCTGGAGAACCGAGCTTCCGATCAAAGTTAAGGGAACAGAGTAAACATCCGTAAATTCGGATTTTACAGTCGCTTGCTGCACGAGATCGGCTATGGGGGGGCGAGAGAGCAGCTTTTTCTATTTCCGTCTCATTTGCACGCGCACGAATATGCCCGCGATATGATTCCGCTTTCCGCGAGCGGCTTCACGCCCGCGGCAGATTCGGCGAAAACGCATCAAAACTCGCCAGTGGACTCACACAAATCGCGTGAAATGTTACAAGGGTAAGCTGGCCGTTTTGTTAGGTGTACGTGCTATTTTTCGACTTAATCGCCGAGACTGACGTTCCCCATTGTTTATAGGCGTGAAACGTTACAGTTCGCGAGCCGTGTGTATAGATATGCTATACTGGTGCGGAGGAGAATGATTGCACGTTCGAAAATATATTCACTGGAATTATTTTTGGACTGGCAATCCTTTCAGTTTTATTATATAATGCCTGGACGATTCAGAATCTCTACTCGTTTGAATCACTGAATTGTAGCAAGTTGATGAGCTACGTTTGATAAACTTCGATCTTTTGCAATGATTTTTGTTACAAATAAGAAAAATTTAATCAAAAGTAGAGCAATTATAATTTATACTCTGAAAACGATAATTTTGTTGATTAATAGAGGATATTTGAACGTAAAGTAATTTGAACAGGAATTAATATTAACATCGTGATCTTTGATAAATTTTCAATTATTTAACTATCCTCCTAATTATATCACGTGCATGTTTCATATTCAAGAACATTTCGTAGTTACTTATTCAAAATTTATCAATACGGATTAACAATACTCATGTCTTATACAGAGACAAGGAGCGAATAAAATGATTAAATAACATGTTTCTCGAATTTCAAGGAATTCGGCCGATTTACGATCGAGCTATACAGTATGGTTTCAATTTCATATTAAGCCAATTTGCCAGTAGATAATTTGCGTATTTAGAAGAATACTGTAGATCGAAGATAGCTCTTTGAAATAAAGAAAAAAGCTCCACAGTACAGAGAATAAACAATATGTGTTGGTGTATTTTCCTTTTCTGCTGCATCGAAGTCTAGTAAATATTTATATTGACCACTGAAAGATATGCAAAAATTGATGAAAGGTGTAAAAATTGATGCAACCTTGTAAAGAGATGAGAAGTGTAAAAATTGATGTACGTCCTTAGCTCTTTTCTATTAATGTGAAAAAAAGATTAATGAGTTTTGGCATGACTTTTTCTCGTATATTAAAATAGCCATATCATCATTACATGTACACGTATACGGAGTCGAACATTTCTTACCTACTTCAGGGAGAAAAGGAGAATTTTGAGTGATACTTTCCTCCAAACGGTTCTACTAACGAAGAATCAGACAAGTTCATACAAAAAATATAATATATGTTCATCAATGAATAAGAATACTAGTAATGCAAGAGGTATTGATTCAAATCAAAAATACATGGACGAAAAATTTCCAGTTGGATTTTGTAGAGTTTAGGTTGCATCCGAGGAAAGAATTTGACTATTTCTCATGTGAAGTGCTATCCCCAGTTTACATCTATATTGAGAGTCTTCGTAAAGTCTTCGTTGACTGCTTACGTGAGATTAGGGAAAGATTGCGAAAATAACCAAGCAGGAATGTTGTCCGACGCTACAGTGAGAAGCTAGATCAACAATGATAACAAACAACGTTTGTAACCCGGTAAACAAATAATAGCCGCGCGAGTAGATAGAGCCCGGCTGTGGCAAGGCCGGCCAGCGTATACGGCTCGACTCGAGAGAATCGAGCAGTGCAGGCGCGTTGCGTTGCGACAGCAGGACTATATACGAAGGACACGAAGGAGTGCTGTTCCTTTTGGGCACGCCAGTAGCTCGAGGCTCCAATAATAGTCTGCTTGCGCGGTCGGGTGTGTTCCAGCGCGCTATCGCCGGGCCGTCCGCAGCCGCCGTCGCTCGAGAAGCTGGAGCCGAAACGCAAGCGGCTATATCGGGGGGCGGGCTTGGATATTACGAGCGCGTGGGCCAAGGCGGAGCCTCAGTTGGACTGCCGATCCCTTGCGCGCCGCGACTTCCGCGCTCCTCATCTTTCTCTGTAGCAGCGCCGCACCCCGCGCGCACTCCCCGTCCTCGGCCGCACCAGCCGCGTTGTGTGACAGATTTTTCTCAGTGCTTCCCGGCTGCTCGCAGCTCAGGTTTACAGTTTTGTGCCTCAGCTAATTGGCTAATTAATAAAGATAAAACAAAACAAACGAACAAAGCCGCCAACATGGTATGTTCAATTCAAGATGATATTGTAAGTCGTCGCCCTGGTAAACCAAAAACATACGTTTCTTTTTTAATTTTTTCTACTCTCTCTCTCTTTCTGTTGATTCGATGTTCCTAATCGCAACCCAAAGCCGCGCTCTGTCTTCTCGTCTTCCTCTGTCTACCTAAATTCTACGACTATCCACTATTCTAAGAGGGAGAGTGCATACACCTGGAGGGCAGCTCGGAGCCCATGAGACGATGCATTTGTTCGACTTGACGATTGTGTATGGTATTGCGGTTGGGGGGAAATGCGCGACGGAACGAATGAACGGGTATCTTCTTCCGAGCAAAAAAATTTCGTTTGATTTGACAGACTGCAAGTTGAGGTGGGGTCGAAACGGTGATCAACCGTCCGATAATCTCGAGCCTTCAGAAAAAAGTTGAATTCGATCGATACATTGTGCCAAGTTCACTTGCAAAACCTTGAGTGCTCATCGGTTGATTTGCTGTTCGCTCACTTCGGTGCCATTAATCTTTTAATTAAAGTTATGCGGGTGACAGGTGGACGATTCTCACTACAAATAATTATTTTTTAACGTCCACATATTTCAAACGAATAAATTCGGGCTTGGTGGACTATCCCAATTCACTACAATCGAAATTCTCAGATCAATGACTTCACTCAGAGTAGATGTTGAGGTGTATGTAATCCCTTAGTCTATCTGATCTTTATTTTATAATTTTCTCAACTTGCACTGAGAAATTTTTTCAACGATTAGTTTTCTTGACTGATTGACAACTTTAGTAGCAGAATATTCTATAATTTAGTTTACAACCATGTGAACTGCTATTGAATCTAACATTATCCCATTACCTTTCATTTATGAATTTCTGAAAATAATTCTGGAAAATTGTAAATCTATTTACGACGATTATCTTTTTCTGTGATACATGAACAAATTTCTCAGTGCAAACTTCCGTGTAACGAATGTTCAAAGTGTTTAACAGATCAAAGTGTTGGAACTTTCAGCTTTATCGCACTATATAACGAACTTCAGAATTTCTGCTCGTTGTTACTCTACTGCAATAGCCTTTGAAAGAGAATTTATGATGTTTTCAAACGATGTTATTATTAAAATTGGTAAATACTGTTGTACGCGCGCGGTATTTACGGTTGATCGGCGCACTGCGCATATGCTGCGCTTCGTCTGACCGTATCGGGGGCTCTGATCCTTTGCGCAATATTGAACGCACCATTAAAATTGAAGCGAAGGGAGATAAATAAGAGAAGGAATCTAGTTCTCCCCAAGTCACATTTGGTTTTGCGCACAACACAATAGTAACAAAAACAAAAACATATTCATACACTCATTTCGATGCTTTTCACCCGGGTTTCGAATACTTTGAAAAAAATTTGATTGGAATAGAAACTGATAAATTGTGGAAGCTACTCCGAACATACTCTACTGTATTACAAATGAAGTTTTCGTTTATCCAATTAACTTCTTTGTAATTGTTGGAAAAAAAATTGTCAGGTATTGAATTGTCAAGTAAGGTGAATAATCGAGCGGTGCATGAAAAATTCTCATTTTCAAAATTAAACACGCTATGATTGGCTCTAATTTTCAAAATATGGATGCATAAAATTATTTTACATTTTTTAACCTATACGTTGTACACACTCTTGAAATCTCAATTCTGTGAATAGTTCTGAGCATTGATCTTGAATATAATCATATGTATACACTATTTGTGTGAAATATGATGGCAACTCATTGAATTGAAATTATCAAATGGTTATTTAACACAGTAATACACTACAAAAATTACCTTAAGATTATTAAACACATAGTAGTTTATTTTTTCATGAGTCAATGTAAGAAACGAGACTATTTCTAATTGTACTTTTGTACTTTGATTTTCACAGGCCGACGAACTGCCGCCAGAGCAGATTGCTGGTGAGTATATAAACGAATCGTGTCAGTTAGAATCAGTCACTGATTTGGCGATTGCTTGAATTTCAACACATACTTCTTGGTGAATGAGAGTAAATCCAATATCGTTAGTTATTAAATTTAATCTTCTAATATTAATAGCTAAAAGTCAACGAAATACCTCACATTCAAATTATTAAAAATGTTCATACCTATTCGAAGCACCTCGTGAAATTGGCTTGCGGTCAATTTTCATACATACGTCGTCTCTGAATTTAATGAAATGAAAATCAAAGTGAATTAAACGCTTAATAGCAAAGGATTCTTAAGGAAAAGTAAATTGAAAGCGAACGCACTCAATACAGTTCGGTAACAATTCATAAAAAAAATTCCAAGCCAATCGAATCAGTTCATCGGATCACAGCAACCGAACGAATTGTGTACAGATCCAGGCGCGACTACACAAGAATACATTATTTTTTGAGACGCGCATTCGCAGTCTGTGTGTATAGTGAATCGCTCGGGTTATGCCCCCGATTGGATGAATACGAGTTAATGTTATAGTGGAAGAGTGCGACTGGTTGGTTTGACAATGGCCGGGCCGCCTCGGAGAATCCGAATCTTTCATCTGTCGCAATTAGAAAGCAGAGTGGATAGAAGCGGGTCAGCCCTTACGGTTTGGGTGTGTGCGAGTCGGTGGGCCTACTAAATTTAGCGAATGTTGGGCGAGCGTGTGTCTGGCGGCAGTTCGCGCCTCTCCCAGACCCCAAGCCCATTTACGCGTTCCGGAAGAGCGAGGAGAGGAGCCGCTACTATCTTTAGTCCTTTACCGAACAGAGTCTCTATACTTTCTCGCGTCTTTTCCATTAGCGCTCGCTCACTCGCGCGCCCAGCCTTGCCTGCTCGAGCTTTTTTCCATCAGCACGTTTTATGTTTAGATCGCAACCGGCCGATTCCCCCGACGAGCGCCACGGCGCAATTTATAGATCGGAAAATCGCGGAGGAAAAGCTTTTAGAGCGAGCCGGGCCTCTGCACGTCGAGTTTTCGAGGCCTCCGAATGCTGAAGCTACTTCTTAGCCAAGCTCGACCCCGATCGATCTGTTGCGAGCTGACTTTACGAGAGACTTGTAAACAGTCTGGCGCGGCTCTGGATTTGGAACGCACCAGCGCTCGCTAACGCGTATTATATATATAGTCCGTTAAGATTTACTCGCGATTTCACAATTGGACTTTTTTGCCTTCCGGAGAATGAGCAAGCGCTGATTTTGTGACTCACGGATTATTGGTAGAAAATCGCTTGTTGTAGCTCAGCGTCGCATCCCGATTGTCTCTCGAATCGAAACTAGTTGCACTGCTAGAACATATTTATATCTTGGAGGTGAAAATTTCTAGAGCTCGAATGAAACCTGCTTCATTCACTCTTTGATAAATACAATCCTCGCTCTAAATTCTGAATGAGCTATTTCCATCGATCAACTTGATCCGTCTTGCGTCTTACCCTCAATCCTTTTATGCCCCAATTCGTTTTCCAGGATTCGGGAAAAAAATTAATTACATGATCCTTATGAGAAGTGGAAGTATCGTTTTGTACTCTTTGAGTTAATAGTTGACCAAGAAGGATAAATCCTTGTTCTATAAAAACCCAGTAATGGTCAAAGCAAAACCTCAAACTAACAGTTCGGATTGAGAAATATTTGTTGCTATAAAGTTTGGAAAACCTGCGTTTTACGACTTTTCTCACCTCAAAGTCGGATAAACGTACACACCTAAAGTATCTTCGAGCTTGAATTTCAAAAGATAATTATGTTATTACCTCAGAATTAAGGACCACAACCCCGAAATAGACAAATTTTGAACAAATCTAATTTAAAACTCTGGACGATTCGATTTTTTGATTTACTCTTTACAATTCGGTCACGCGAGATAAGATTCTATATATTAACGTTAAATGATCCCTCGCAATATGACTCGCTATATATCTTTGAGGTTTCGTAAAATTCAAATTTCCCTCCCGTTGTCACTGCCAACGAGACGCGGAGAGCGTTCTGTAACAATTGAATCAACCGAAATAACACTGAAACAAGCCGAGTTCGCGATCGGAGCATGTAGCTTGTCATTTGGTTTCGCAAAACGGCACCGGAGGTATGAATAGCATATAGGGCTGGTACAGCTTGTTGTTGCCGGCGCCCACGCGCTTTTGTGTTTCAACCGAACGTCGCGCGTGTCGGCCAGCTCTTTATCTCTTTCCCGCCGGTTTATTTACGTTTGATTTAATCGTCGGCCGCGGCTTTGGAGCAGGTCGCGCTACTAATTTTAGTCGGGTGTGAGAGAGAAAGAGAGAGAGAGAGGCAGCTGCCGCTTTCTCTCGCGTCCACGCCCTGCCGTATCAAATGACAAAACGATCTCGCCGTGTACACGTATATTAATATGTATATATATATGTGAGCGCGGGCGCGGGTGGCCGGATATGTGTATGTCGAAATGCTCGCGGGTCAGCAGCTTTTTCGGAGAGCTTTGCGCACGCTCGGTTCTGCGATCCAGCACTCAAACTTGTGTATAAATATAAATATAAATATTATATAAATATAAATATAAATGTTATATTCACAATTGGCTCGCGATTCGTCAGGCTGGGGATGCCTCGGTTGTCGCGCCGATCGTGAAACTTCACACACTCGCAATGATGCTGCACGAGCCATCGAGCTATATTTAGGGCCGATAGCGTGTAGTGTGCTCACTAGTCATCTGGAGGATTCGTTTCATCTAAATATACGCTCACGCCAGAATTATTTCGAAGCCCAACATTTTCAAATGTACGAAAACGTCATACGCGTCGATTTGTCCGTTTGGACAGTGCGGCGCTTACGGCACACATCGGAAAAGGCAATCAAGTTAGCAGCGAGGATTTACGGTGTATAATATGGCTTCCAATCGAAGTTTTAATCCGACTGTAAACATTCACCAAGGACTCGAGTTCGCGAGAGACATATATCACGTACAAATCCCTCAAATCATGGTTGGAGGTGAGACGCGCGGGAATATTTTCAATTAAAGGTTACTCAATTAGAAGGGGCTTCGGGGGAGCGATTCGCGGGGGTCATACTCACGTGCTGTAATCCTAACAAGATTGTACAAACGAACCGAGCAAACACCTGTTTCACGGAGGCGCTGGGGACAAATAGCTCGCGCTCACGCTGCCCACCGAGCGAATGCAACCGGCGGAGTAACGAGCGGCTGCGGACTCATTGAATAAGCCAGCCTCCACAATGGCATTCAACGCGCTATGCCGCTCCCGCACGTCCGCACTCGATCTGTCCGTCTCATTTGCAACCAATACTCAATGTAATGTACAAACTAACGCGCGTTGAAAATTCAGAATGACTGTATAGCCATACGAATTTTCAACTCGGAAACATGACCCAACCCTTTAGTGAAAAGATGCGATTTCATCATGTATAATCAAGATTATTGTGTTCACACACGCGCAGAACCAAGCGCAATCCGAATGGAATTTGATTCAGTACGAGAGTGTTGTAGTATCGTGTATAAAATGCAACAACCTCGACGCTTTAACCAGCGATATAGGCTCGTTTTCATTCTCTAACAGGCCGGCAATAAGGGCTAGACAACTTCGCGCGGGAGGTCCGTATATGGTTTTGAAGTTACAATTTTTCAACTCTACTTCAACCAATAACACATGATACCGCAGCAAAGATTCGCTGCAAGCTCAAAAAGAGCAATAGCTGAATTAACTCTCTAAATTTCTTGATACAGTGAAAATCTCACTGTGAGCTTGAGTGAAACGTTTTTCACTGTACTGCAGTGAACTTTGATTGTAACTACAATGATTTTTTAACTATGAATATGAAATTACCTTACAGTGAATAAACACTGCAGTACACTGAGACGTCGCTGTAAAAAATTTTACGAGCACGCACCTCCGAATGAGCGAGTCGTGTAGTCGAGCGCGCACGAGCGTATTACCTGCGCGGGCACCGGGATTTGTCGACGTCGCGTCCACCGATCAATCGCTAACCGTTGGATGATGAAGTGCCGCGCGCGCGCGCGGATATAGAAGAAAAAGTCGAAGCTCTCGAGAGGCGCAGCTCGAGCCAAATAAGCTTCGCGCCAGAACGTGAGCGCGCGCGCACGCGCTCTCTCGTATATACGGACGGAAGGGCATTAACATTGGATCTAAATTCGACACCGCGGCTGTGGCGTCACCGCACGCAGCCGCACGCGCCCCTCCAGCGCCTTATCCTCCTTCGATACGTGCTGTTTTACGCTATTTTCGCGCTAGCGGCGAACGCGTGTCGCGCGTGGGTGGCGTGGAAACGCCGAGGAGCCGATGAAAAGCCCCAGCAACGAAAGCCACGAAACGTGTGCCGATGACGTAGGGCATTATATATATATAGCCACCGAGGCGTAGACGGATAGTCCCCCTTTTTCTACTCTCTCGTCGTTCTCGTCATCGATTATCCAACTTTGGCTTTAAAGTAAGTTGTTTAGCGAAAACGAACGATCCTCACCGGGTTCGCACCAATTGCACAATCATATACCTGTTGTACAACGGGATACCCATCACGCCGGCTGATAAAGAAAGTTCACAGTTGCAATGAGAACATCGGGCAATGCGCGTCAGTAGTAGCAGGCGCGCTTTGGTGAGACGGAGCATCGTTAGTTCAATATCAAACTTGCAGCACAATGTGGTTCGCAATGCGATGAACAACAATTTTCCCTGATTTTCTTCTTAAGAAGGGAATCGAGGATCGCAAATGATTAAATAAAAAAACGCTATCGTAAGCAATCGCCAAATCCTCGTGATCCCTTGACCCTGAACGAAGAGAGCTCAACATTGGCATTTGTGTTCCAGTGCTGCGAAAGGCCTTCGACAGCTTCGACAGGGACAAGAGTGGCAGCATCTCTACTGACCTGGTCGCCGACATCCTCCGACTCATGGGTCAGCCGTTCAACAAAAAAATCCTTGACGAGCTCATTGACGAGGTCGACGCTGACAGTAAGAATTGTTCGGTTCAATATTTCGACCTAGTGGGGTATCTTTATAGGGTCGCTTATGGTGTAACGGAGGGGCGGGGAACATATATGAGTATATATATTTCGAACTTGTCACTGTTTCATAGTGTTGAATCTCAAATGACGATATCAATTACGGTTATTTCGTTGTTGTTGGCGAGAACGCACGCCTGTAACTTAGCGGCAGTGTCGAGTCACCAGATCCTCTGACAGTGTGGTTAATGTCATATGTCATGTTGTTACTGAACAGAATCGGGCCGTCTTGAGTTCGACGAGTTCGTGACGCTAGCTGCCAAATTCATCGTTGAAGAAGACGCCGAGGCTCTTGAGAAGGAACTTCGCGAGGCGTTCAGGCTCTACGACAAAGAAGGTGAGCCTAATCGTTCTTGGCTGGGAATAAAATTTATTGTCCCCCGAACGCGTACAGTTGTTCAACTCACTCGTATAAATACGTCTCACTATCGCAAGTGAAAGTGAACCGTGTGAGTACGTATATCGACGAATTTCACAATGCCGACAATTATTTTCATCTCTGTATACAATTGACTGGATTTTTAAGCTTATACATATATGTAAAAGTGCTAGTTAAACCTGGAGACCCTTCTATAGATATTGTCGCGAGAGCAAGTGCTTCTGAATTTTGAAATCGTGTAATTTCCTATGGCAGTTCGCCAGAGACGCTCGAACCTGCGGGTAATCAGCAGATTTTGACTAATTGTAAAATTCAACCGTGCATGCCATCTGGAGCAAAAGGTTGCGAGATTGAGATTCACGTATATTTAGCTTTTCGATCATACACAAGTCGACGAGCCGGTTCATTTTTCATCGACTCTATTCAACTGATATGTATGTATTTGACACGCAACGCAGGTAACGGATACATCCCAACCACGTGCCTGCGGGAGATCCTGAGGGAGCTCGACGACCAGCTTACGGACGAGGAGCTCGACATAATGATCGACGAAATCGACTCGGACGGCTCTGGCACCGTCGACTTTGACGGTGAGTATACCAGCGACGAGACTATTTGAGAAGGGCCAACGCGAGCCGAGAGCCACACAGCCGCGTCCCCGTTTTGCTGCGGCGCGTTTTCTTTTCTCCAAACCGGTCGTGCATTCGGAAAGTGCGGTTTTATTGCGCCTGCGAACGCTAGATCACTTGAAATAGAGGAATCGCTGGTGCGCGCTTGCTTGCAGTCACTATTTCGGGCGAGCATGATTTACTCGCCGAGTAAATGACACGGCGTATAAACGTTAAACGACCAGCTATTGGTAATGCGCGTGATTAATTCGATATATATATATATATATATATATATATATATATGTATCAATTTTGCGATTCTCGAGCAGTTTTATGTACACACGCGTCTAGTTCCAATTCTTTCGTGCAACGATTCCGGGTGAGAACGAGAAGCGATTATTCTTATTACGTTGTTGAATCTTCAGCTGATAATTTGAAAGCTCGCCACTATACAGCTCAATTGAAAAACGAAAACACGTATTTCTGAATGCATGATGAATGGCATTACTCAACGGTATGTAAACATCGAAGATTTCGAAATCTTGGCAAAATTCCGCAACGCGAACTTGTAGTTCCGCCAAAGAGATTTGTACAAATGCCGATAGTAAGAATACTGACATACTTGCGGTATTTAAGATTGGAACAAATTTTTCAATTTGATACATTGCGAAAGATATTTTGGTACAAACGTTTTAGCAGTATATACTTGATATTTCACTCTTGATACGTGAAAGGCTTTATTCAGTAATTCAGATAATATTTTCTTTGAGGTGAATTTTTCTCATAAAAATGTACCCTTACTTTTACAGAATTCATGGAAATGATGACTGGAGAATAATTCCTCGATGTTCAACTCGAATAACTGACGACAATCTAAGGATAACAAACAAAAAAAAGAAGCATTAAATACGTAACAGAGGAGGTGCAGTATCGCTCCTCCAATACAAACGCTTTTGCAGAGGCTCGACACACAAAAACATGGCCAGTTCTAATTTTACTCGTCGCTAACGGAGTCGCCGGCTCTCAACAGATCCGACCAAGAGGCTCGACTTTCTTACCTCTGGCCGCTGCATATAGCTCAATTCTCTACAGAGCTAAGCAAATCGAAAAAAACACTTACACAAATGTATACACTTATATTTATATATATCTAGTTTATACCAAGCCGTTAGTAATCACGCGGTGCTTGCTAAAATTCTTTTTCATGGACAGTATTTACTGTTGTTAATAAAAGTCTGTAAAAATCTATCTACGGTTTTCTCTATGCATCAGAGTTGCAACTTATCTTGGCTCCTGTTTTTATAGATATATGAAAGGCGAGATTGAGATATCTCATCTCTATATACTCTTTACCAACTGTATTACATACGGATCTTAACGAAAATCAACTATATACGTCGGTTCTCTAAGAAAATAAGCAAATTCTAATATATATACATATCCAGTGAATAATTATGTTTTTTTTACATCATGTTTCTGTAGGTGTCGTAGGTAAATTTTCAGAAATGTTAGCTACTTCATTTCATTTTATGTTATTCAAATGTGAAATATATTAAAATAAAAGTTTATTATTTTTAAAATCTTGTATTGTGATTATTCGTACAAAAATAATCACCAAATCGTTTGAACATATTTTTGAGCTACAGTATAACTAATCTAAATTAGATAATTTTTCATGTAGAAGGTAGGGGATAATTATAATTGTATCCATTTTGATTATTTTGCTAGACTCTTTATTTACTTAACGTTTAATTAAAGATCACAATGATTTGAGGATTCATCGCAAGTGGCAATAATCGCAAACTTAACTTATTTAACGTCACATATATGAGATTACTCGAAACATGAAGATAAATCTATGCAAGCGTAACTCTGTACTACATCGTACTACAGAGAGAATGAAAGACTAGACTGAATATTTATATAATTTGCTTAGAAAAAGATTAAGCCACTTTAAAGTTATAGAAATTTATTGTAAGTTAATGTAAACATGTTTTGTTGGGGTAAAAATATTTTCTAGGATAAAAATTCAAATGCACTAAATAATAGAAACAAACTATAGTACTCGCACTCATTCTTCACTGAAAGCAAGCGCATCAAGCTCTTAGGTCTAATTGAAGGTTGATTAAAAAAATATAATGTATATTTATATAAAGTCATATAAAAGAAATGTCAAATAAAATGTGCGTATATCACAGAAAACGGGGTTTCTGAACTTTAAAGTGTCTATATTTAAAAATTTTCATAAGCTTCAAGAGAATGGATTCATGTATAGAATTCAAGTAATAATTTCAACAAACTCGCAAATTTTACTGGTCCTCTACTTTGAAATGGAATCATTATCCACGTCCATCTCATGTATTATTATTATTTACAATAATTTATCTTTATATAAAGATGAGTTTTTATGAAAGAATCACGTATCACGTCGTAAGACACAATATTGTTTGTTTAATCACGGGATTTTCGAATACATTTAGTAGCTTGAATCGAAACGTAGTTTCAAGGAGGAATGTACGCAAGGTAAATATTTATGGAGAAGTAGCTTCTCCAACTTTCTTTGGATCGGATCGCAGATGCGTGATGTTTTGTTTTACCTCTCAGTGAGGTGAGGCGAAATAATATTTTTTCGACTATTTTCTCAGACCAGACTCTGCATTTCATCTTCTTCTTCCACTTTCTCATTGTCTAGAGAAGATGAAGGTGCAGGTCATATTTTGAATAAATGCGGAAACTCATTGCTGATTTCACGTACGAGAATTTGATCCTCTTGACTTTCTGGCATTTCTTCACAAAAAATTCTGAAAACAAAATTAAATTGATTATAACTTAAAAGAAATCTGCTCTTCAACATTAAAATTGTTTGTTATAAGCTAATACCTTGTAAAAGTTTTCAATACGTCATCACATCGATGTCGATGTTCTCCATAACTGGACGTTTTCAGAACTCTACGACAAAGTTCTAGATACAGCCTCCGTTTCTCTCCAGGCGGTATATCAAAAAGCTGTCGTAAAATAATGTCAATCAAAGCTTTCACATCGTTCGTGTAGAAAAGAGATGCTGTATCGTCGCTAGCAAATAGGTCAATAAAAAGTTTTAGTATTGAATCCGGTGGGGCAGGTTCATGGTCGAAAATCCTCACTGGGTCAACTGAAAAATAATTTCATAAAACAGCGTAAAGTTCTCTTCTCCCCATGACATATGTGCTCTATTTTCATTGATCGACATACTTTCTCGATTGAGAAGCAGCAAGATTTTTTCAGTGAAAGTTTTAGCTACTGTTCGTTCTTTTAATGCTTCCATCACAACGTTTTCTGGATTTTTGAATTGTAAGTTATATGAAAGTATTAAATTCACGAATAGATCTGGGATTTGATCATCCATATCAGTGTCTGGCGGGTTTTCGACGAGGTCCAGGAGAAATGATATAAATTCGGAACCCAGTTGATCTGTGAGATGTTAAACATTTTTTAATTTATACTTCAATGAGACAGGTATAGGTTTACGAGAAATTACATACCAAAATGACAAATTGGCATTGGTTCCCCCATTGAAAAAATCATAGTTAGTAATAATGAAGAATAATTCAGCTTTTCAACATTCCTAGCGTTACTCATCATATCTCTATACGAGAAAAATTTAGTTATTATTATTTATCAAATAAAATTAAATATTTAGAAGAATCTCTCAAATTTTTACCTTGCAAGCTCCATAGGTAAAATGCTCTCTAACATTATCGTTACTACAACTGGATCTAAACTACACATCACTCCAAAAGATTGTAATAAAAGCTGCCTTATAGTCCATCTTGTCTCCATTTGATAATACTGAATGAGTGTAGATACTCCTTCATATTTATCTTGCTGTAATATATGCCTTGATACATTGGCATCTGCATTGGTCTATAAAATTGTACAAGTTGTTTCAATAAGACTAGTCTCACATCCAAAAATAAAAAAACCAAGAAAGTAATTAAAAAATTAGTTAACTAGTTAGATTTTGAAACATTATATTGAAAGTATTCAACTTACCAAAATTGATGTAAGCTCCTTGATATATTCGCAAATAGTTGGCTCATCTTCGTAGAGCATCCAACTCCTCTGTTGTGAATCTTCTTTGCACGACGTCAATTCCGTGAAAATGATCTTTAATCTATTAGCATCATAAGTTTCTTCAATAGTTAATTTTGACAAATTCAATGGCACTTGTAACTGAGATAAAATAGCATCAAAATAATGGCTAACAGTAGGGGGTAACATTTCTTGAAGTCCCATAAGTACAACCTTCACTGCAACCTTTGACATTTCATAACTAAGATGGGTACTATGTCTTACTTGGTCCAAAAGTAAATAAGCAGTTTTTGGGTTTATTTCTGCTAAGCTTGATGATCTACTCTTAATTGGAGATTGACTTGGAGAATGTTTAACATTATTTTGTGACGTGCCATTGTGCACTTCTCTTTTTTGACTAGACTCTGAACTTCTTCTATTATTCTCAGACTGTAATAAACATAAAATCAATTAACATTATAAATATTACTTAAAGCTAAAAATATGTTCAACAGAAGATTATTATCAATCAATACCGGAATGTGATTTTCTGATTGTGCTTCACTGGTTACAGATTGTTTGCGCTGCTCATTTGTAGAATTTTTTCTTGATGCATGATTACTAGGCGATGTTTTATTTTCTTTAATATCATTCAAATTGTTGATAGAACTTTCTTTAGTTGGTGTTGTACTTCCAAAATCAGGGGGCAATGGAGCTTGTTTCTTAGTTTTCCTACCAAGTTCAGCTTGACGTTTCTTTTCAACCAACTTGAGTAACAAATCTTGCTTATCTATATTAGGCGATACACTAGGTCTATCATCATTGGCTCTTAAGGTCTCGATAGCTTCATCGAGAAAATCTATCAAGAACTGAGGGTGAACTTTGATTGTGGTGACATAATTGGAGGGTATATAGCCAACTTGACCTTTACTATCTACCACTTGCCACCAATTTTTCTGCTTAGTTTGACTCTGATGAAGTACAAAATGATCATTTTCATGGAAGCTCATTGTTTTGGCAAAAGTTGCATTGAAGTCGTAGAGAGCTTTGAGCATTTCATAATTCTCTGCAATTCAAATTGAAGAAGAAACTTCATTATAAATGTAATTAAGAAGAAATTTGAATGATAGGATATCTCATTGATCAATAGAATATTTTGAAATGGCCTTGGGCAGTATAAGTTGGCGAGTTTTAGCTCATCATGAATTCAATATCAAATGTGACCTTGAACTATAGAAGAAGGATCTAGTATGGGTGTACATACCCAAAAATCAATATTAGAGTTTGCAAAAATTTATGATATCAAGAGGAAACATGACGGATTTACTTGTTCTTCTCTTGACAGTGGTGACTGCTTCTTCATCCATAACAATGAAAATTCTGTGGCACAAGCATAAAAAGGTGGATACTTATAAGGAAGTGCGCTCAGCCTGCAGTGCGGAGCGCGAAATCGAAAGTGCATTAGAAAGCGAAAGTGTCATTGGTGCTCATAGCCCACGGCCTGACAATGCACTATATGCACTCATGAGATCGTACGTAAAAACATACAGGTATGAACAAAATTTACGTAACGCGTATTGCCAAGTCGAAAGGCGCGCTCTGACTGCATATACGGAGCTTACATAGCGCGCAGCAATGAAACTCGGGCGCACGTCACTCGCGCGTGTGGCGGGGGCAAGGACGAGTTGCTGCTGCTGCAGACTGCAGAGAGAGAGGAGAGAGGCAGCCCGGATACAAAACACCCCCACTATCCGTATAGGCAGATATAGACATACCACACTCAGACATACACATACACACAGAGGCGGAAAGAGCCGGGGTCGGCGGCGACGACTCACCTAACCTGATACAGTCTCCGGCCATCCTGAGGCTCCTGCGCACTGGTGCGTGCGGCTGCTGGACAACGCCCGACAGCTCTACAACATTTTCACAGCCGCAGACAGGCCGGTGCAGGCCGGCGGGGGGCTGTTGGTGCTATACAGTCATTGGCAGACTCCACCTCCGCTGCTCCGGCCAGCTCCGGCCGCCTCGCGCGCTGCGCTACTGAGATGCTGCGCGAGCTGCAGCAGCCGAGTGTGCGTGAGGCACGCCGCACGAGCCAGTTGCCGGGGTGCATGCGGTGGCGCCCAGTGGCGCCTGTGCCCATTCGGCGCGCCGTTTGACCAGCTCCTCGAGCAAATTCATATTTTATTCGACAAGCTCTTCGAAATCTCACCGTGTCTTGTTCTGTATTCGTTATACACTGCCTGCGCGTCGCATGATGAAGCCTAGCTGGGAACAATGCTCGAAGGGGAGAACAATATATAGGAATATACATGTAAATCGAGAGCTTCTTCTTCTTCTTCGGTTGGTTTATTGGCACCGAGGTGGGGATGTGAATCTCCTGGTTCGTACGACCATGTGAATCGAGAGCAAATTGAAAAATTCTAAACCGCCGCTTGATTTACTGCGATTGGCAGATTGGAATCATGTATTCATGATACAAACACAACAACCGTCTTTCGGCTGAGTCAATATATTTACGTGCGGTTGACCCTGCTCTCGGCATATCGTCAGTTGCTTCCCGCGAGTAGATACCTGTGAACATCTAGACGATGGATAATTTACGCGTAGATGATTCTCCGACAGATACGGACTCGAGGTATTTTGCACAAAAATTTGCTCTTCAACTAAACGAAAATAAACCACTTGTTGCATACTGAATGAATTTCGAACAATAAAACTTGCATTTTAGAACTATCTTACTTGGAAAACTCCTATCTGTAAAACTTTGTCTATGAAACCCAATGAAAGTGCAGCGTTAGCATCGCGTTGATGTGGCCTTGAACTTTTCAGCACGATAAATTTGTCGGGCGACAGTGACGTCGTGTTCCTGGACGCTGTACGCGGCAGCTCGTGGAGGAATGATACGATTTTGTTGTCGAGCGACGAGGACAGATCGCCCGATGTACTCCATTTGAAGCAACGGGATTCAGGTCATCTCCCGAGCCTGAATAAGCTCAGCGACGAGTCAGAACCAGAACTGATCCGCGACGCCGACATCGACGCGGTGAATACGCTCGACATCTCTTTGCCCCTCGGTCACAACAAGGACGATTCGATCGACTTATCGGAATCGAAGGAATCACTCGATATCGCCATACATTCGACAGAAAAGAAAGATACAATATCCAGAGTAATGAAAGGTACATTTTATTCATTCCTAATGCTCGCCAGTTGTAGATAAGAATAAATAATAGAATAAATTAGATAAGAATAAATTTATAGAATGAATATTCGATTTTTCAAAGGAATGAGTTCCATTCGTGTAGTTACTAATATCGGCAAGTAAGGAGATTCTGGTTGCCAATTGTGCAATTGCTGATAGTAGCATTTACATGAATGTTTTAATTTATAAGGGAGAATAGAGTCAATCATTGGTGAATATTCTCACTTATGATTGTTGTACTAATGTTTTTATAAAAAAGAACAATGTTGAGGAAGATTACTCATTAAAAATAAATGAGTTTCATTGTTTTTCTTTCTTTATCACGTACATACATACATATTTTAATCTGTAGATGAATAGCGAATTTACAATTATTTTGACTCTAGTTCACAATGAAAAACGATGTAAAATGATCTAATGTTCAATTATAAATAATTTTTTTTTTGCATTGGTCAATCCTCCCAGATGTTCCTTGCCCACCTGCGTACAAACTAACAGCAGTCGATATTTTTGATGAGAATACTGGTCTGCCTAGGCACGAGATTCTGAGAACTCACCTAGAGAAGGAAGGTAGAATTGAAGAGACAGCCGCTGTCCGAATTATTAGAGAAGGTGCTTCTATATTACGAAGCGAGAAAAACTTGATCGAAGTCTGCGCACCAGCGACTGGTGAGGTTTTAATATAAACATTATAATACAATTGAGTCGCGAGTGGCTTTCACATATTTACAGAGTCTACTTTATGATTCATAGTGTGCGGTGACATTCATGGACAATTTTACGATCTGATCGAGCTTTTCAAGATCGGTGGACCACCCGAGAGTACAACCTACCTCTTCCTGGGAGACTATGTGGACAGAGGCTGCTTTAGTATCGAGGTTTGTATTTTGGCACAAGTACTACTTACAACTCGTAATCCGCTGAATTTTCTCAGCTCAGCATCACTTAAGCTGTGACAATTACGAGTATATATGAATTTGCTTTCAGTGCGTCCTTTACTTGTGGTCACTGAAAATCTGCTACCCGAAAACTATCTTCCTCCTGCGAGGAAATCACGAATGCCGCCATCTCACCCACTACTTTACGTTCGAACAAGAGTGTGAGTATTCGCTGGAGATCAACGTCACGAGACTCTTTTTCGAATTTCGATAGCACGAAGTCAACGAAAATTTACGATTTTTCAGGTATGGTCAAGTACTCGAAAACAGTCTACGACGAATGCATGAACGCATTCGATTGTTTGCCGCTGGCGGCAATACTCAACAAGCAGTTTTTCTGCGTACACGGCGGCCTGTCGCCTGAACTGCTACGTTTAGAAGATATAAACAAAGTGAGTTGGGTGATATGCCACGATGTTCAAGATCTTCCCTGACTCTCCAAATTTATTGCAGATTAATCGCTTCCAAGAGCCGCCGTCTCACGGGCTTCTATGCGACCTTCTCTGGTCGGATCCGGATGAGCATTTTGGAAACGAGAAATGGAAGTGCGTGCATTACTCTCACAACCGAGTTCGAGGATGTTCGTTTAGCTACAGGTGATTATTTTAACTCGAGAGAGACTGAGTATGATGTTTTGTGATCCACAAGAGTACTCGTGCCCACAGCTATGCAGCCTGCTGTGAATTTCTGCGGAGGAACGACTTGCTCAGCATAATAAGAGCCCACGAAGCGCAGAACGAGGGATACAAGATTTACAAGCTCACGAAAAAAGACTTCCCGGCCCTCGTCACGATCTTCAGTGCGCCTAATTATCTCGACGTGTACAACAATAAGGTTTCCGTATCTTGTGTGAAATTTCCCGTTTATACTCGTGCGTGAAAACTTTCACTCTCGCATCAACTGGCCCACGTATATATATATATATATATATATATATATATATATATATATAATTCTATCGATTTTTCACAGGCTGCGATACTCAAGTACAATGATGGAACGTTCAACATAAAGCAATTCAACCATTCGCCGCACCCGTATTGGCTACCGGATTTCATGGATGCCTTCAATTGGTCTCTTCCTTACGTTGGACAAAAAGGTAAACATTTTTTTACATATGCAAATAAAATGCAATTGTATCATTTTCATATACATCTTTCCTTTTTCAGTAACGGAAATGTTTCAGGGCATTCTAAACATTTGCTCAAAAGAAGAACTAAGAGAAGATGAGGAGACCTCTGAAGGTGAAAATATATCCATAGTCTTAAACTATTTTTTACAGTGATACATATTATTATAGCGTTTGATCATCATAATTCGAATACTTATCCTCTCCTCGCTTTTACTATTTATATACCAATTGGACTTACATGAACATCAGGATAGGTAAACTTATAAATGAATGTGGTTGAATCACATAATTTTTTTCCTCCAGAGCCAGCAGCTATTTCACGTAAAGACGTGATCCGGAACAAAATCAAAGCAGTAGGCAAAATGTCTCGAGCTTTCTCCACCCTTAGGTATGGTATATACTGAGCGTTGCATGGATTTTCGCGCCTCATTCATTGAAATTGTACACGGCATCATTGATTTGTTTAACTGTACAGAGAGGAAAGGGATAGCATTATGATGCTGAAGGGACTGGCATCCAACGGTTCACTGCCACGTGGTGCCCTATCCGATGGCAAGACTTCTATCAGAACATGTAAGTTTTTTTCACATCAAATGATTCAGGTTGTTACAGAAGAAATCACCATAGAATATTTTGCATCGTATATAAGCTTTTAAACTTATAAAATCTGAAAACTTTACGATTTTTCAAATCTACATTGTTTGCAGTATTGAGCAGGCAGCTGTCATTCGAGGAAGCTAAAACCTTGGATGTGGAGAACGAAAAAATGCCACCTCGAGAAGAGCCAGAGTTAGTCGGACAGTTTTGCCCATCGCCAAGTGCTCCGCCACCGTCTCCCGTCGACGAAATCATGTCTTATGGTAAAAAAGTAAAAATACTCAAATTTTTTACTTGATTGATCTGTCGATGTTTTTCTTCTTTGTAAGGAAGATGTTTTGTCAATATCTCGCTCGATTACGTTGATGCAATGTTGATTTTCAATTATATGAACAAGCCCAAATATAGCGAAAAACATTGATTAATTCATTTGATTTTCAGAAGATAGAACGCCACCTCCGTTTGTATTTTCCACTCCAAAGTAAGCTGTTGTGCACGAGAGTATTTTTCTGAGTCGTCGTATCAATTTTATTGGGAGTTTGAATCGTTGTTAAATTTCAGTTATGGGAAAATTGCAATTTTTCTAAATGACGATGTAAAAATCGATATTTCTAAAAGTGTAATAAAAATCTGTACTGTATAATACTGTGATAAGATCGTAACTTTATACAATTTTGTATTTGTTCCAGTATACATATTAGTAGAATAATATATTGTCTGAATCAAAAGTATTCATGATTGTAGCATATATCGAAGACTATATAAAATACATTTTCGAATACACAACTGAGAAGAAGCACATGAAACTGATGAGAAATTTCTTCACTTCAAAATATTGACCAATTCCTTTCTGGGAGAATTGAACAAATCCAAATGTAGCGAATTTTTTCTCTTAAATAGTTATAGTCAATCTACCGTTGCATCAAATATCATATGAATGAATTCCATTATTTTTCTCTCGGTGAAAAATAAAACGCGGAAATGCTTTCTCCTTCAGCTTCCTTCAAGTCAACAATATGGATTTGTATACTGTTCTTGGAATTCGTTAAGAAGAATGAGTTTTGGCTCTGCAGAAATATTGGAGTATAAAATAAATGCATATAATATTGGAGTATAATTTTTGGAACGGAAGATTCGGCGAAGGCTATACAATGAGCACGGGGGAAAAATACGCGAAAACTGCACGCAGACAAACATGAGTTCGAAACCGCGGAACACAGCTGGGGCAACGGTTTTTCAGTCTCTTATACTAAAAAGAGAGATCCTGTTATTTCACTATGATGTGAAATGTGAGCTGTATTCGCAAGACTGAAATATGAATGTCTCGACCGGGATTTGCAAAAGAATCAAGTGATAGAAGTATTCTAGCAAAATCCTGCAGTTCGGTATAAAAGAACATGAAAACTTATAGTAGTAGTATTTTCGAATTACTAATAACATTGAGTTCTACTTAATTTTGGGGAATATCTCTAAGAAACCAAAATAAAAATTGATTTGTACATACACGCGACGAACGTGCAGCGACGCGGCCGCCTGCAGTGAGAGTGACTTGGAGTGACTGTGGTTTGTGAGTAGTGTGTGAGTGACTGCAGTCAGCCGACAGCCAGTCAACAAGAATGGCTCACTCTGTAAGCGTCTCCGTAGAAGCGCCAATTGAAAATCAAATTCAAGAGATTACCTACGATGGACAGGAAATCTACCAAGCGTGAGTGAACATTTTATTTCATAATATTTATTGATATCAATCAATTGTGGCTACCCAAACCATACTATAGAAGTTAGTATGCGGTGTTTTGGACTTAACCTCAATTTGGAACGTCTGCAGAGTAATTTATTTTGAGATTATGATTGTTTGAGTTCAATATTTGATTGAATTAGACTTTTTTCATTATCTCTCATTCTTCGAGAGTTTAGTTTATTCATGCTTATTAAACATATAAAACATATCAAAATTTTATTTTCTGTTGGGTATAATTTATATGCCTGTTCATTGTTGATTTTCATTCCAGTTTTGAGTAATTAAACAAGTATTGTTTATTATAAGATCAATTGAATTGTGACATTGTGTACTTTCATTTTCAGACCTCTCACTTTATCAGAGCATTTGGCTAAAATAGCCCAAAAAATAGACTTTTCAAAAACAAATGGAGAAGAACCTATCAATGAAGTGGAAAATGGAGAAAAACTTGAAGAGGACTCAAAAGATCCGGCAAATTTTCAGTCATCTCTTTGGCCATGGGACAGTGTTAGAAATAAATTGAGAAATGCCTTGACTGAAATATGTGTACTAGCTGATGTTTTTACTGTTGCCAAAGAAAAGAGGTACATGGTTCTTGACCCTGTCCCTCAGGATACTGTAGAAATAAAGCCACTCATCCAAGTTCATGCTAGAAAAAAGGCATTAGCTGGGGCTGGAACAGTATTAATTATGGGTGCTGAACGAATGAGAAGTTGTCAAAATGAATTAGCTAGGAATCGTTCAACACCTGATTTCCACATTGAACTGTTGAGACTTCGTCAAAACTGGAGATTGAAAAAAGTTTCTAATTCCATCATTGGAGACTTGAGTTATCGTACAGCTGGTTCAAAATACAATCAAACTGGAATGTTTGAAATAACAAAAGCAGAGGAAGAAGAAAAAAGTAATACAAGTCCCCCTGCTTCTCCAAATCCAAATGCTCCCGCACCACCTACCACTGCTACCTCAAATAAAAATGCTTCTGCATTGCGTGTTACTATCCCAAGTGAACTTGAAGGCATTGCCTTTATTGAAGTTTTGTGTAAGAAAGGTGAGTTTCTTTGCTGGAAATAGAATCCTGCTTGGTGAATTATGAGTTGAATGATATAGTTATTTATAAATATTTATTCTCTAGATCAAGAAGTGCTGTGTAGTGCTAATATTAATTGGCTCAACAGTGGCTCAGGAAATAAATTTGATCTTGATACTCACTGGCAACAAAAACTAGAAGCTGCGCAAAATGTTCTATTTTGCAAAGAATTATTTAGTCAATTAGCAAGAGAAGCTGTGCATTTGCGAGCACCGATACCTCACATGGTTGTAGGCAATCGAATAATGGCCACAGTAAGTAACTCAATATCTTTATGTATGAAAATTAATCAAAAGCGATATTTAGCGAGTTGAAATCACATGTATCTATTGAAACTAAATAAAAGTTTTCTGAATAGGTACTTCCAGGTATTCAACTCATAATTATTCTCCGACACAGTACAGGAAACGACAAAAAGCCTGTACCTCAAAACACAGATCACGATCACGTGCTTGAACATTCATTGCATCAACTGTTAAGAGAAGTACACCATAAAAATACACATCATCCATTCCCACATCCGTCGTCAGGTCCACTTGGTCCAAGTAAAAAGAGGTGTATAGCAGGTCCAACCGCAGCAGACAGACACGAGCTTCTTGAAATGACGAAAAGTCAAACTCTATTAGAACAGATCATTCAACAAGCACAGCATACTTTCATGAGGCGGAGAATAGAATATGTTCTAGATACAATTGCAAAAGAAGTCAAAGATCCACTCATAGTTTCTCATTGGAATGCACTTAACTCTCCTACTCAGTCTAGCGTTAGGATAATTATATTGACCCATGGTTACGATTCATTGCTTAGAACTTCAATGATTTTACATGTTTATGAGAAATCGTGCAAGTGCATTTGTAAAGATGGAAGAGTTATGCATTTAAGCTACGAACCTCAAGAATTGCGAAATCTAATATTTTGTCAGGTAGCTTTTCACTTTCTCCTGGAACTTTTATTTAGTGAAATATATTCATCATAGGATATGCTTACAGATTTATCAACATCAAATAAATGCAGTACAAAGTTTGGCAAAATGCATGGGGTGGCAACTCTTAGCTAACAGTGCACATCTCGGTCTTGGAGCTGTTGAAGCTTTAGAAAATGCAAGTAGTTGTATACTAGCTTCCCCAAATGGAGATAGGTAAATGAATTTCATCTAAAATGAAAAGATATTTTTCAAAATGCATTATTAAAAATGGTATTTATTACAGAATGATAGCTGTTAGATGTGAACCGCAAACTGGTATTGATTATATAACTGGTATTCAGGTTTCAATAGCACACTCCCCAAGAAAAGACTTTTTCCCAGGTCAACTTGTTAAAGAAAGAAAGTGGGAAAACCTTGGTGGCCCATATAAAGAAGTAAGATGGGATAAGATGGAGGGCAAAAATTTCGTTAATAAAATGGAATTGCTCATGGCATCCCTCACTAGTTCTTAAAAGTTACTACAAAGATTTGATATGGAGAAATAGAGTCACGACTTCACAGTGGAAGAAACTTTGGTATTTTTATTTTTGGAAATGTTCTTACTTTTATATCATTAAAAAAAAATCGAACTTTATTTTACTTTATTTTTAAATAAGCTTATTTAAAAAGAAGTATTATTAAAAAAGTCTGAAGAGTTTGAAAGCAGAATATCTGAAAACAATGTATCAAATTTATCATTTTGTATGGCATAGAGTAAAAAACGGTTAAGGACGTTTTAAGAATCATATTTTAACTTAGACCAAACAGTGACTAGGATTTTAGAAAAAAGTGTATAAACATAATTATTGTATGAAAATGATTTTATTTATATTTTATTAATCAAATGAATATGTGAGAGATGAATTAATTTAATTTTACACAAAAACAGAGTATAAACTACTTTTGTCAAATGCTTAGCTAATACAAAAATTATAAATAATATTTTATAGTATAATATTTTATTTATCATAGAGTCTATCAACGTATGATTTTATCTTTAATGTATTACAAGTAAAAAAGATAATTATCACATTTTATATTATCTTTGTTATTCTTTGATTAATGATGATATTTAAGAATAACAATTATCAACAATTCCAGAACAGGCTTCAAATTTTTGATGCAAAAAAATTAAAAAGTGATCTATGATTTATTGAATATGGTAATGGTGTAGATGTATTAAATCCCTTGTTGAAAAAGAATTACCAAAATAATACAATCAATATATTGAATTGATTCCAACAAGTTTTGAACTACATTGAAAATATTATAATGGAAGTAGTTTTACATAGAAGATGTAAAGAATTTTTACATTGTAGTTACGTTTTTCTACCTCAAAAAAATGTATTTTTCAATAATTGTCAATGTATATTGCATAACGAGAAACTATCCTTTTCATATTTTGACCAATCAATTGAAAGTTCAATCAGTGCACGTCTTATCAATAATCCGATGATTCCTTTATGCTCATGATTTAATGAATATATTCAATTATTCATTACCTCATATCCATGACTAAAATACTGGTAAAACAATATTCCATTTATAAAAGAATTCAGTAACATCTATTTTTATTTCTTCATGAAACAATGAAGTAGATTTTGTACTCTGCCACCAGCTGTGTTGAATGCAACAGCAGTTGTAACTAATAATATAGCGTATACAGAAAATAAACTGGCTGCTGGGTGGCCATAATTATTGAGTAAAGTCATGCATGAAGCAAACATGTGAGAGGCAACAACCCATGTCACTTGGAACCAATTCTTGCTATCAAATGCTGAGAAAAAAATGACTCCCCAGAATGTATGAAGAAGAATAAAACACAATGTTGTAGCTGAAGATATCAAAAAGAAGTATTCATTGCCATGTTGAAGACCCATGGTTCCAGGGCCCAATGCATCTGCTAAAACATTGATTAAGGCAAATGCACCACTCATAAGACCAAATCCTAGTCCACAAACGTATGCAAAAACATCCCTACTATCTGACACATGCGCAGTTGTAACCTTCTCTAAACCTTTCTCGGCTCTTCGTAAGACTCTATATAGAAGAAATCTGGAAAATATTAAGCAGAGTTTAAGACAAATATCCTTATGATAGAAATGTCATGAATTATTGTTTATTACTCACCTAAAAACTTCTTGGAAAATCACTGAATAAATCACTCCGATCCACAAGTGTTTTTGAAGAGGGGCAATAGTATACCATACTATTGATGATAGTAGAAATGATATAAGCCAGAAAAATGCACTAGCTATGAGCATGATTATTCGAATAGGTTCAACTGCAATGGTGTATGTGAACATGGCCAGAGGTGGTCCAAAGGCCAGCAAGGCACATCCAAAAAAGTCTGTAGCTGTCATGTTTGATTATGAATTCTTTGGGTGTGGAGGAATTGTTTGTCGGCCAGTCAATGCTCAACATCTACTGCAAAATGACATGGAATAAATATATTTGATTACTTTTCATTCTCATTCAGGTTAGGAAACCAAGGCTAATGGCAAAGCAAGATTCAGAAAAGCATAAGCAAATACATGGTTTATTGTACTTGAAGATTTTATTTTTTACCTAGTATTTTAATGTCTATGTACTCTCATAGTCTTATCTAAGTATTCATAGTCGGCATTTATTACTCAGTCACATAAATGATGACTGATGCACTGTGAACTGTGATGTGCTGTGATGCACTATGGAATGTTTGGGAGTCAGAGTCGCACAGCTGACGCAAATATAATCGACCAAAAATATCGATTACCTGTTGGCGGAAATTTTTGAAATCATAACGATATGATTCAACTTTGAAGGGTATATATATGTTTAATTCTTATTGAATATATTAGCTTTTAAAATATAATATATTTCTTAATTTATGGTTTTTCTTTCAGAGTTATACCAGTTATAAATTATTACTGGATCTGAAATAAAGTACGTCTAGCGTGTGATACATAGCGTGTCATACATCGAAAATTTTTAAAAAATTCACCCAACACATCAATTACATACTGATTACTCTATGACACACAATAAATAAATTTTGTTGAATCATAGCAGAGTGACGTCACTGATTATTGCGGCGCAAAGAGGGTTTACGTGTCGCGAGTTCGCGATTCGCGATAACACTTTTATCTATCTCGGCGATGCTCACGGTGACGTCAGACTTGTCGTTGCCGAGCAGCCGAGTCGCAATATAGTTGCAGTTAGTTGATCGTCGTTGTGATCTTTAGGATTATATCATGCATGTGAGATTGTTGAGGTTATGTTCATGACGGTATTCCTTAAAGATAGAATACATCATCAACATATTTTTGTATATAAGTAAACTTTAGTGAAGATGGATCGGTGGAGAGATTCAACAGATTATTTGGACATCCATGGAGCAGCAGCGATTTCTAAAGATTTTTACCTTGGACTAGGACTGGCTGTTTCTTCGAGTATTTTTATAGGTCAGTAATAAAAATGTGATACAACAATTTGTTTCTGCTTAAAAAACTTATTTGAGCTTTTCATAATGCATATCTTAGTTGGATTGCAATATGCATAAATCTCAGTTTTTTGTAAATGTAATATTGGGAAGTGTCAAGTACGAGTTGCAATTAAAACATTGTTATGCCAAATTATTTGTATGAATTGTAGAATTCTATGCTTGTTATTTATAGGAGCAAGTTTTATCATCAAAAAAAAGGCATTGATCAGACTGCAAAGATATGGAGGATTACGAGCTGGATCTGGTGGATTTGGTTACTTGAGAGAAGTAATTTGGTGGGCTGGTTTATTGTCAAGTAGGTTTGCACCTAAATTTTAGTTTAAATTAATAAATGAAAACAAATTTCAACTTTTACAAATTCTAGTGGGTATCGGAGAAGCAGCCAATTTTGCAGCATATGCTTTTGCGCCTGCTACACTTGTTACTCCACTTGGCGCTCTTAGTGTTCTAGTCACTGCTATCCTGGCATCTCATTATTTGCACGAACATTTGAATTTGTTAGGAAAGGTGACTGATAAATGATAAATTTGAATTAAATATTTTATATATCATGAACTTATTCTTATAAAATGATTTTATTTTTAGATTGGTTGCTTATTATGTATGTTGGGATCAACTGTTTTAGTTCTTCATTCTCCAAGAAATGAACCAATTGAAACAATGGAGGACTTGGTATTCAAAATCCAAGATCCTACATTTTTAACTTTTATATTTTGTGTGATATTCGGATGCTTAGCAATTGTGTTCTACTTTGGACCATTGTATGGCAAGAATAATGTTGTGATTTATATTCTGCTGTGTTCATCTATTGGCTCTATAACAGTAATGAGCTGTAAGGGTCTTGGAGTAGCCATAAAAGAAACAATGAAGGGTAACAGTGAAATGGATAACTCACTCACTTGGATTTTACTTTTTATACTTATTCTTTGTATTATGATTCAAATGAACTACCTCAACAAATCACTAGACTTGTTCAATACAAGTATTGTAACACCAATATACTATGTATTTTTCACTTCATTTGTGATAGTTGCATCAGCAATATTGTTTAGAGAGTGGGAAAATATGAGTCTTGAAGATATCATTGGGTGTTTTTGTGGATTTTTGACTGTTATTATTGCTATATTTTTATTGAATGCTTTTAAAGATATGGATGTGAGTTACAATGATGTTAGGCAGATTTTTAGACCAAAACGAGAACTCATTCCAGACCATAGCAATAGTACATGGCAGAATGAAGAAGATGGACAAATTCGATATGATATAGAAAACAATTATGGGAGTAATGTGACTCGCTCCATGTGACGTTATAATGATTAATACATATCAAAATCGCAGATGAAATATCAGATTAAACACTATATACATGTATTCTAGTCAATTTGGAGCAGATGTGTTCTTTTGGAGTAAGTACTTCTATTAATCTGTGGTGATACATCATAAGAGATAGAAGAACAATTATTTACTCTCATACTAATTTTTACGATTTCATATGGAGAAATAATTGTGAACGATATCATGATACTGCTCAGACGCACCTAATATTCTTAACTATACAGTTTGCTTATTTCATTTGTACAGAGGGTAACATTCAGACTGTAAATATTAAATTTGATTGATGAAACTACTCGATCTAAGCAAACAATACTGACAAGCAATCAGAAAACTCACAATACTTTTATGGCAATAATTTTTTTTGAATACCATGTATTTTTTTGAATAGCATGTAAATATATCAAAATGAGACTGTTATTTGCACGGACAGAAGACTACAAGATGTATATTTTTAAACAATCATTTTAAAAAATGGAAGAAAATGTATCATTTTCGGATGTTGCTGTTGAATAAATTATATATTTATTATAATCGCTGTAGTCTTTTCATATCCGATCCTCCCAACGCACTTATGATCATGATTAATTTATGAATTACGTGACGAGACGTGAATTCAAGACATGATAAGTATCGAAAGTGCTTCGTTAGAATGACAAGCAACGCCGCGCATGCGTGTGCGTTTGATACAATATTTTTCGCCAAAAACACACCAACGTTGAAAATGGCGTTTAGCTTACCCGCTTTTTCGTACATTGTAGCTTTGATTGTCGATGCCTTTCTCATATTCTTCGCTATATTCCATGTGAGTTGAGAATCATATACTTCTATTGTCTATGCTGTCGATAAAAAATGAGTATCGCTCGTTTAATTGTTATTTTATTGTTGAATAGCTACATAACCTCTCAACGTAACTGTGATTTGCTTGTTCACTGTGCTTGCTAAAAATCTGATAACATGAATAAAACTCAATAAGAGTTCTTAAAATTTGTATACATAGATGTAAAATATTAATTTTTTTTTCTCCAGGTGATAGCATTTGATGAGCTAAGGACAGAATTTAAGGATCCCATAGATCAGTGCAATAGTTTGAATCCAGTAAGTGTTTACATTAGAGAAATTCTATGAACTTTCCAGAATATGTACTTGAAGAATTTTGAATAATTCACACCCTGCAGTTATTCAATCAAAAATATGTTTTGCAAAATGTCAAATAACTATCATTCATATTATTTGAAGTTTTTTCTCCACTAGTCTAGTGTACTTTTCCTTTCTTTGAATTCTTTTGTAGCTTTGTCATGATGTGATTTGTTGACAAGTTATTCAAAATTTTCAGTCTTATCAATTGGAAAATAATTCTCTATAATATTAAATCTTCTAATAATTGATTACTTTTTATTCTAGCTCGTACTTCCAGAATATGGCTTACACATACTTATAAATTTCTTATTCCTTATCAGTGGACAATGGGTAGCTTTAATACTAAATGTCCCACTCATTGCTTACCACATAAATAGATATAGAACAAGACCTGTGATGTCTGGACCAGGGTTGTACGATCCTACCAGTATAATGAATATGAATGATTTGAATAAGTGTCAACGAGAAGGATGGGTCAAACTAGCATTTTATCTCCTATCATTTTTCTACTATTTATTTGGGTAAGAAATGTTTCTTTATAATCTAGAAAAATATAACAAAATTATGTATTGAATTATGAGGGTGTTACAAACACATTTTTTCATCATAGTAAACATAGTTTTCCTGATATATTTTCATATTAAAAAAAATTGAGGTTTGAAGAATTTTCATGTATATTATTTATTATTTATTTCAGGATGATCAGCTCACTAATAAACTAACGAGCACAGGACTATATATTCGTTGATGATGTTTCCTTTGTTACCAAATCAAAAAAATTGATCATTGCTTCTATTTGAAATCTGTCATTTTTGAGTTATAATTGTAAGTATTATTGATGGGTTTTTTTCACAGATAATGACTAGCGCAATTCTAGAGATTCAAGAGAAATTTTGTAAAAAAAAGTTTAAAACTCTTTTTTAGTTAATGTAAAGTTGTATTATGTGGTGTGTGACTATTTGAATTACTAATTCAGATTATTCTGAATGCAAACAATGTTAAATCGTGATCAATCAACTGCAGGTGCAGCGATTTTTTCACCTCCAAGAGTAAATTCAACTAACCAATCGAAGAACTAGCTTGATTCAAATCTAAGCAAATCGTTCAACATAGCCAAAAACTAAAATAATGTGTATATTGAATTTATATGAAAAACAGTGGTTATTGAACAGAAAATAACAGTTGTATATTCGTTTAAAACATTTTACTGAATATAATATAATAATATAATGTACAGAACAAAAAAAATCATCAGAATATCTTTTGCATTAGCCAAAATTGATATTTTTGACATGGTTTAGTGAAGATCATACATATACAAATAATAGAGATAGGTTTTGTAATTTTCATACATTATTAAATATCAAGATTGTGAAGTCATTTTTGTTGTATTTTCATCTACCAATTTACATTTTGGCTGAGTGCTTAAGGCCTACTATTGTCACTTCACTAAAATGACTAGCTATCTGACTTGCATGTAATGGCATGCACATTTTTGTAGAAGAAGCTTTAAACACTTTCATTGAATTGTTTGGCTTTTGCAATTAACTTGAATGTTTCGCATACAAAATTTTTCTTCAATACATTTCTGAATGTATATAAATATAAAATTTGATTGCATAAACATGGACTATTATAATTGATGATTGTAGAAATACCTCGAGTACAATACGCATATAATAATAGCAAAAATTAATCTAAAAGTCAGTCTTCTACCTGCTTAACTTCTCTTTAAGCCAATCTTCCGTCAATTCTTCCAATTCTCTAACTTCATATACTCTAGTGAGACCTGCTTCTCTTTGCAAAACTAATTTCATTCCGGCGTAGAGTACTTGTAATTCCATCTGGATATCTCTTGGAGTATAGAATATAAAACACATAGGATAAGAGATTCTACCATCCGAGTGTTCCATCTTGTAACTGTATACAATGTAACGTGGTTCATGCTCTGGAATAATATCTTGCAATTCTTCTATTTGAATATCCTAAAAGAAATGTAAATTTAATTGCGATACCAAAAATATGTCATTCAATGAAAACAGATTTATTACCTCTATCAATTCGTCTACACAGATGATTTGTTTCTCCCTGTCAACTTTTACTGAAAAATGAAATTTATGATTATCAAACATTTCAATAACAGTCTGAGATTTGAATAAAAATAACTCACATAAGAGAGCTGCATTTTTCTGATTTTTTCTGAATCTAAATTCTTTCAATGCATCCTTAACATCATCCTTGATATCACACATGTTATTGGAAGTCTGAAATGAAAAGAAACATAATTTAAATTTCTTGAGCTTACAAAATATAATCAAAGGACATTGTCAAATCAAACATGTGAAATACATGTCCCCAGAGCAGGGTGAAAGATCAACAGATGAATCACAATCATATGACTTCAAGAGCTGATGAGTCAATGAAATAAGAAAATGGAAAATTGCCACGATTGTAATGCAGTATCCACGTCAATCGCAGCATCACCTCATCCCCACGCACAAACCACATCTTCAAGCATAGTATGAGTATTTATTCATTGTATGCACTTGGCCCCTCGAGTATCCCGAAGTCCCCGTAGCGACTTTCACCTCTTGTCATCCCGAAAAAATTAGCGCCTCTCTACGGTAACGTAGCCGAGCCTATATAACATAACACGGGAGGCTCACTGCAGCCAGGAATGCGCCTATATATCGAATGATGACACATCCTCGAAGTGGCCGGAGCGGCTCGCCCAGCGTCAAAACAAAAGCCAGACGACGGAGAGCCACTTGTTAACATATACACAGTTCACCCGGAAGCGCAGCGTCGCCTCGGATATTACGCGCGCGTTATGTAAAGCATAGCGAATATTTGCGTGTACTAACCATTTTGGCAGTGCTGTGGGCAGCGGCTCCTCTGGGGCGGATTGTTGTTTATGCTGTGGGCAGCTACAGGCAGCTACCTATACACTGGAACTGCTGACACGTCCGTGCGGCCGTAGCGTGGCGGTGGCACTCTCTGTGCACTCACACATGCGCCGTCGGAGCTGGAGAGTCGCGCCGCGCGAGGGAGGGAGGGAGCGCGCTCTCGGCTGCGGGCAGCTGTCGATTATGAGCCACGACGCGCACTGCTTGCACAGGATACTGCTGCACACTTGGAACTCTTCGAAGTGTTGTTGTGCGGCGTGCATGTACAACGTGTACTACACAAGCATCGCCAACCCATTCGCTCCGCGCGCGATACGTATACCTATATATATATATATATATATATAGGTACGTTTAGCTGCGGCTCCTCGAGTCCTCGCAATTGATTGGCCATGCAGCAGCCGCACGTTTTTTTCTGTTTTCATTGGCTTGTTGATGTTTTGTCTAGCGAGCAGCTGAGCGGCGAGTATGGGATTTCTTATGACTCGCGAGGATCGTCGTGGGTTGCGTGTATACAGGCCGTTATTACTTTTTTGTTGATGTTTCTAGAGAGAAGAGAGAGAGGGAGAGCGGAAAGGTTCAGCGGGCGCAGCATCCGCCATTTTAGATCTCATCTGCAAAGGGCGAGAAAACCAGCGTGGGATAATTTTTCATCCGTTACGCGCGGATGGTCATACTCTTTCCAATTATAACGGAACGCTGTTTTTCAATGACGAGGATATTTAATCTACGGTGTCCTCGAATTTTTACCGAAAATACCACTAGAATATAATACGATAACGAATAACATCAACATTTGAGATTTTCCATCGTAGTGAAAGACACTATACACCGTATATACTTTGATATGAATGAACCGAATGAACTACAAATAGCTATATAAATACTCTCTTGTATCCTGGAAGTCATTTGGATTGACGGAAATTCAATAAGGCGCGTATAGTGTTCTTTCTTTCACGGTATGCGTAAATCGTAAATATAGGTCCCATATATATACAAGCTCGGCCTATACCACGTCTTATTAGTAAACAGAGAGAGCGAGAGAGATTCATTGGTGTGTCGACTGTCGGACCGCAGCGGTGAGGGCGAAAGCGCGCTTGCTCCGATCGCGGCGAACTGCACCTCGTCCTCGCGCGACTTGGCAACCCCGCGCACACCATCCCGAAAAACAATAACAAAAAAAGCTGTAGTAGGTTTACGTTGTGCGTGTGCGGGTACAGCGGGGGCAAGCGCACCGTACATATACACCAGCTTAGAGTTGCGCCGGAGATTACAAAAGCTGGGCAGGTATATAGGATATATTCGCAGGCGTGCACAGGCGTGCAGTGTAGTGCTGCAGGCTGCATCAACGAGAGAAAAAGGCCGTGTGTGCCGGAGTATTAAAGCGGAGCAGGGCCGCGCTCGCGCGCGCGCACAGGCCGGAGAGAGAGAGAGCAACCCCGGACAAAGGAGGTGCGGCGACAGCGGCTGGCGCGGGGAGAGCGAGAGTTGCGGGAGGCTCGCGCGCGCGACTCGCAGCGCCATGTTTGTTGTGGTGGCGCGAGCGAGCGGCTGGTGGTGGCAGCAGCCAGTCGCTCGGGCTGAGCAGTTGGCAGTTGGGCTGTGGGGCTCGCGGCCGCCATCCTCCGTCCCCGCAACTCCCCGCGAGTGTTGAGTGCGCGAGTGCTGAGTGTGCGTGAGAGAAAGAGAGAGATAGATAGAGAACACAAGAGCAGGAGAGACAGAGACAGAGAGAGAGAGAGAAAGAGAGATACGCGTTAATCACACGGAGAGCTCGAGCGACTCAGGCCCGACGAGGACGATGCTGTTGCTGCTGCTGCCGCTGGCCTCGCCGCTTACGTAAAGCCGTGTCAGCTGAGCGCGTCCCGAGAGAGGTGAGCGCGGCTTTGAGGTTATTCAGCGAGGAGCTGCTCCGGCTACATACTCCTCGTCGCTGGCTCGCGCTTTGTTTACCGCGCGTGTACATGTGGGCTGCCGCCCGGGCCCTGTCAAAATCCGGGGAGCTCGGGGTCGTTCGCCGCCGCCGGGTCGACAGACCCGCCAAGGTCCTGCGCGCGCCGCGCTTCCTACGCTCCGCGCGCCTGTGGCCTTCGCTCGCGGGCGGCTGGTGCAGCGCTTTGTTCGCCGCCCAGCCCCCCGGAGCCCGGGCAGCTCTCGGCCCGCGCGCGCTCGACCCTCCGACCGTTCGCGCGAGAGAGACACACGCACACACACGCGAATTGTGACTTGGCGATTCTCCCAGTTTCGCGCACACTTGGCCTTTCGCCGCGCGGGCGAGAGTGCAGCCGCGGCTCGATTGCGCGCGCGAGCCCCCGCTGCACTTGGTCCGCGCCTCGACTCAGGGCCATTGTTTGTTTCTCCGGCACATTTACAATCGGTCACTCGCGGAGCGTCTATAGCTCTCCCATGCGCATGTACATATGTACACTTACCCGCACGCTTGCCTTCGATTTGCTTTGTGATAGCTCGGCGAATTTTATTTAGCAATAAGTAGGCTGCACGAGTACATTCCGTTACGGTCACTTCGCACATACTCGGCATCATCTGTTGCTTTCAAAATGATCGCGATTTTATTTTACAACGGATGGCATGGAACTTTTGCGTTGTTCGGGAGAGAAAGTCCAATGATTGGGGCAAACCATTCGATGTGTTTCCATTTAATTGCAAATAAAACATTGGAATCATGAGAGTTTGTATTTTTAGACACTGGTTTTGAGTTTTTAAAACATTTGACGCGAGGATAGCAAAAGTGAATTTGCGACAAATGCTCGTTAAAGTTTATTAGAATATTAATTTTTGTTTCGTTTTAACTCAAAAGCAAACAACTTTTCTACAGTCGAAGATTTTTAGAGATTCGTGAATTATTATTTGACATAATCTTCCAAAATTCGAACTCTGCCACGAGTGAAAAGAGGGCATGTAAGAATCTCACTTGTTTGGTACAAACAAATCAAGCATTTCAACCCTTTAGTAGTAGTTTAATAATAAATTTATTATTCATCGGCCTATAAAAGTTGATTTTCGATTTAAAAACGCATGTCGTGACGTGAATCACGTGAAACATAAATTATCCAAATGCAGTAATTGATAGTCATAAATGAACATACTTATTATTTCTTGAAAACTACTTCAATACTTACCAGGAGACCACTTTATTTGGGTCTCTAATTCTATTGGAACTTTTTGAGTTAGTCTTTCAATACCCAAATAGGTGAGTATTGAAAGTCATTCATCCTAAACGTTTTGATTTATCTGATATAAACCTTACATCGTGATTTCAAACTGGTGTTGATGAATAAACTATTATATAACAAATTTTTACTATCTTATCACTCAGAAAATTTTACTCATTTTCTAAATATATTTTAATGATTCAGTTATTTTCGGCATAGGAAAATTAAATGCTATACTGTAAATTACTGTATACTCAGATTTAGTTACACATGTGAAAAATGTCACTTGCATACTTCTTGCTTCTCTCTTCTAGCTTTTCGACAACTTGCAACTTGACACCCGCTTTTTCGTGCATTCCCCAAACGTAAGAAAGGAACATAGAGGGTCTTTCATTATGAGTCAACACCATGGTGGCTCACTGATTTTCAGTTTATACTTCCGACGCAGTTTTCAACTAGATTTCGAATGGAACACACGCGTTTTCATCTCATATTACACTTGGTCCATATAAAAGAAGAAAAAATCGTTCTTCTCATCATTTTGTTCCATTTTTTTTTGTAATCGGTTGTCACGTTTTACATTACTCATAAAATATAGTATTGGTTATTACAGTAACATAAACAAAATATTCATTATTTCGTAAGACATCCGCGGATTTACTGTTCTGAATTCCTTATAATTTTTCAACATTTCATGTTTTTTTATAGCAAGCGTTCAATGGAAAATTAATCATTACTGATGAGTCCTATCAGGCGGATCTAGGACGAAACGGTTACAGTGATTCCTATCTACTAACATTCTTTTGAAATATTACTAAATATAAATTATTATACCGTACCATACCACACCATACCATAACATATACACACACACGCACATTTTTTATATAAAACGAGAACAATACCTAAGGGAAATATGACTGCAGTTATCTATTTGGATAAGCACATTTTATCCCCAAATATTTCAGCGAGATCCGAGATCAAAATTTTATAAGTATGATCTTTTCGCAGTTCTTCTCGTTTTTCTTCACAAATATCCAAGTTGCGTTTATTATGTGACTGACATAATTTTTGTTTCAAAACATCTCAATCGATGACTATGATCATAATAATGATGGTTTATTAACAAATACACCGCATTATGATATTTTACAAAAATATATTAAGATTGCAAATACAGCAAAAAGACTTGAAAAAATATCTCGTTTTAAAATTTCACGAGGAAAATTGACCTGAGCTTCCGCAAACAAGCGTACTACTAAGTCGCCGCTCTACTTTTTTACGCGCTTCTACTCTCACTCGATTTATTGTGGCCCTGACAATTTGAAGCATTTCTAAGGATTTAAGACATTGAGCATATTTTGCAGCTTTTGTTAAATTGAATAGTACTTACATATTGGTCTTCCACTTCCATTAAACATGATCTACAGGTTTATGCTGATTGATAATTCTTCTGTACAGCTTTAGAACCAAGTGATAGAATTCCATCGCTATTTTTTTTAGTTCAAGCTTAGAAAGAATTGATTTTCCCAACTAGCAACGGTTGCTAGGGATATCAATAACGGTTGCTATGCAGAATATCGCGTTGATTTTCATCGATCTTCAACGAGCATTAACGAGGAATTAAAGAGAATGTCCCAAAAAAACACGTGAGCAACGGTTGCTAGGGAAATAGACAACGGATGTCACTGAACATCGAACTCGATTAACATCTTACTACGATTAATTCGTGAGGAAAATTTCAGGACGATCTGACGATCCGACAATTCCTTCGAGTTATCGTGCGACAGAAAATGACCACGTACGTACTCGCACATACAATACGTTTCTAGGCTTTGGCGTTTTTCGACCCGTAGATCACGAATCTCGAGGTCCCGAAGTCTGATTCGATGAGTCAATTTTCACACCTTTACAATGCTTTATGCAAATCGTACTCGTTAAAAATCAGAACATCTTTAGTATTCTTTTACAATAAAATGCATTTTGAAACCTCGACAAAAAAGCCATGTTTGGAAGTGGTGCTGAAATGTAATCGAGATACTATTGAAGTATTGAAAAATGAATGGAGCCTATAGACACAACGGAATTTTTGCCAAGTTGATCGAAAAATGTGAACGCCGCTGGTCTTTCAGCCAAAATCATTTGATCAATTTTAGTTCAGGATGGCTAAAGCATTCAACTTTTGTTTCAGGTGTAAGCAGCGGGGTCGCGCGAGTGTCCGAGGCTCGCCGTTTAGGTGGCGAGCTGACGACAGTGGCGACAGTGGCCTCGTCGAGCTGTTTGAGCTGAAGTATCAGCACCATATAGTCGGGGAGGAGGTGGGCGCGTGAGGCCCCCGGGGGGGTAGCTCAGCGCTTCGCCCAGCCTAAACTGGCGGGCAACCTGGCTCGGTCGCCCGTGGTGGTGGGCGGTGGAGGCGGTGCTGCCGCTGCCGGCAACGGCAACCCGGCCCAACAGCAGCAGCACCCGCACCCGCAGAGGAACGCTCAGAACCGGGCGGCGGCCGCTGCAGCCCATGCAGCCGCTGCCCAGGTCGCGGTTGTCGCCAATGGCGCTCAGGGGCCCATACTCGACTGGGAGGAAACCGACAGGTTCTCTTTCGAGGACTCTGACAGATTCGAAGAGGACTCGCTCTGCAGCTGGAGCAGCGAGCCCGAGTCAATATGCAACAACTGGCGCGGTTGGAAGCGACCCATCACAGTTTTCGGTGCCAACAAGAAGTCCTCAGAAGGTTCGTACCTCTTGCTCCTTTCGGCGAGGCTCACTCGTTTCCTACGACAAATGGCTCTCGTACGAAACTTATATTTTCTGTGAATAGCTCGTATCGATTTTTTAAGCATTGAGAGTTTGAGATGTAATCAAACCAGAAACATCTTCCAGTAAACTTTACCTATATCGATAAAATAGAATCCAACTCAAGCTGGCTACAGCCCTCGTGTCTTGCAAAAAAGTAAACGTTTTGAGATTCAAGAAGAAATGTAAATAAGTGCAGAACTGAAACAAAAAGTGAAGAGAGCGACATCTTTTGGGAATGAGTTGCATTGTAAAGGAGAGATGCTGCAATCGATACTTCAGACTTTTCATAACTAAACGAGCCGTGCGCGTGTGCGTTGGCCCATCCCGGCTTCGACGTGCCATTTCTGAAACACCCTACTCGGGGGATATGCTAATTTGGCCTCGTTAATGTATGCCGTTCGACTCCTATCTTTTATGCCTGCTTTGATGAATCGTTCCTAGGAATTAAGCTCACTTCGTACGGAACAATAGCTCGGACAGCTCCAATGTTTTTGAATGAGATTCTGAGCTGTGATTTTAGTGCCGGGATAATTTCTTGAAAAGTTGAACTTACAGAAAAAAAGGGCTTCGTTATTGTTTTATTTATCCATCAATAAGTTAGGAGTAGAAGAGTCTTTCGCATGCTATGTATGCACTCACGTTTCAATTAGGATCCCGTGTTGAAAATCGAGTAGATGAAATTGAATTAATCAAAATTAAGTATCGCCTGGGTTTAACCGAAGTATGAAAAATACCGATATTTAATAAAATTTTTATCAGCATCATCTACATGTTAGTGTTTATAATGTTCAAGCATAAAAAAGTAAAGGAAAATTATAATATATATATATATATATGCTGTATGAGTTTTTCATGAAACTTGAAGAAGCTTGGATAAAAAAAAATATTCTGCACGTATCATGAAAATATTTAAGGCGCTTCTTAGATTTAGACTATTGCTTTTGATTTATTTACAGTAATGAATCTCGATAGAATGTCTTAGAGACTGTGAATACAATAATTCATTCTCTTACTCTCAAGTTCATTTGAAAACATACATTAGAAACCATTTGAGTAATGAAATTAAACCATTTTACCACGTCGACAATGTAATGGAATGATGAACGAGTCTATTCTGCATCAAGAATGCACTGAAATGTATTACCGTAACAGTTACAACGTATGCAAAATTGGTTAGTACTATCCTGACAGTGATTGATTTGGCTCATCCAACTCTCATACGTGAAATTTGGTAGGATGTCTAATTCATCCCGAAATATCATGACGTCGTGTTTGGAGTTGATTTGCTCACTAAAACTTGGAGTATAATATTTCACATGATATGTTTAAGATGAATAAACAAATAATTGATCATTTCATAACTATATTTGATAAATATCTAAACAACTGGTCATGGGTATTAAAACATTGAAACTATACATCACATGCGTGAAAGTCACATAAAACTAACTCTTGACCAAAACTTAAGAAGAATGAATGGAATGAAATAGTTCTTTATTAACCAAAAAGTAGAGTCTTCATACTCGTAGATGTGTACACCAGAGCCAGTTTACTCGTTTATAATCTGCAGTCCATGTAGAGAATTTCAAAATACGAATGGATTCTCACTACCTTGAATATGAATCACGTATATGTGTATATTACATATACGCATGAGCCTTATTGTAGGTGAAAGCACGTACAATCAGCTATTCATCTGTTGCGTTTGATATTGAATCATTCAAGGTCACCAGTAAGATTGTTCTTGAGTTTTAGAGGAATCGATATAGCTCAAATGAAATTGGAAAAGTCTCATTAAATAATAAAACTCAAATAATACTTCAATGCTCTTTAATACAATTTTTCTATAAATGACATGCCACTGAATAACTATAATTGAAAGGATCTATGAACGCAAAACAATTATTATCCTTCAGTATAGTTATGTAATGTCGAAAGATTTTTGAACTTACTTAAATAATATTCTATTCTGAAGAATTGGAAAAAAATCTCTCCAGCGGGGAATCGAACCCCGGTCTCCCGCGTGACAGGCGGGGATACTGACCACTATACTACTGAAGACTTGTGAGGAGAAGTGAATAGATACAACAAAAACATCATTGAATATGATAACTTTGTGGAATAAATAGATTTCAAAATAGTTCTGATTTATTTTCACCAGTACGTATATATTAGTATACAGTTGATATCTTATCATATTACAGAACCAACTATTGGGAACATTCTGATGAACGAAAGTATGGTGCTCAATTATGCGTATTAACGAAAGTGTAATAAAAGATGAAATTTAAAAATTTGAAATTATATAAAACTATTATATTGATATTTTAATTTTTGAAACTGAAATGTCCACGAATCAATATTTTAATTGAGGATTGGGTAGTCGAGAAAGAAAAAGATTATATTCTTATAATCTATGGAACGATTTATTATTATTGAAATTTCGGTTCAATATTATTCCGCAACTTTACATATCGATAAATGCCCGCTATTCTATGCTCGAATGAAATATGAAAAGAAAATTATGACATAAAATCAATCGAATACAAAATAATTATAAACCTTGATCGGGATCAAGGCGCACGGAAGGGATTGATACACGCGCAACTTATCTATAATGTAGCTTATCTCCTATATGATGGCTCAAATGCCCGGACCCACACCGTGATGGCAAATTCCTGATGATCTTCACTAATATGTACTTTTCTCTTGTTTTGTTGACTGGGGAGTGGTGGAGCAAAAGTGAAGTCATGGATAAAAATCTCGGGTAGAGTCAGGTGCAAAATCCCAACGGCCAGAGTCGTAGTGCGGACTTTTCTGATAGAAGATGGAAATCCAAGCGCTGGTACGGGAGTTGTGTCCTCTTCAGTGGGTCCTGGGCTAAAGAGCGCGAGTTCGGATCAGTCGCTGATACTTTGTTTCTCATCTCCAAGCGCTTCTCGCGTGATTTCGGCGAATTACTCGACGACTCACATATACGTACGCAATAGCAGGCGCGCGAATCAAACAATCGTGTTACAAAAAATACAAGAGAAATGGTTGAAATAATATTAATTAATATCAAGGCCAAATGATAATTTATCTTGAAATATATGCTATATGTCAATGAGACTCCAATTGTCAATCTTTCATTTTTCAGCTACTGAACGGCCACCAGTGTATTAGTCTAGATAATCCATTAACAATAACTATTAATACATTAGTAAACCATTTAAACAGAATGTTTTCGATCTATCGTGCCCATACACTTTCGACTTATTGAATTTGTCTAAAATACCAAAAATTACGGCAATTTAGAAAAAAATTGCATCGGCCGGGAATCGAACCCGGGCCGCCCGCGTGGCAGGCGAGCATTCTACCACTGAACCACCGATGCTGATGAGAAAGTGTATCTTATATACATAGAAAGTTGTGAGCCACTCTCTTTAGTTCGTTATAATGTGAAATATAGTAAATACTTTTAATGCAAGAGCCAACAGAACTAAAAAAAATTGGTCTTTTTTCTGTTTCAAAATATGATAAAACATATTTTGGAATAGTAGGTGTCAATATATCAATCGACCTATAAGAAGATTGAATAGGAGCTATAATATCACTGCAAGGAAAACAAAAATGTAAGCATAGCGTGATAGAATGAGCCGTTTGCATTGAATACACTCCTGCTAGAACAATATTGATTTTTCAGATTATAACTTGAGATTTGATAACTAAGCAACAATAATATTCTTCTACGTGTCTGTTATGAGTTAAATGTTCTGATAATCTCGATTTATGAATAATTTATTCAAAGTGATTTGATCAACTTCGTTAATCTGCTACCTATGAATCATTCTCACATGGTTAAGAGCAAATCTGATGAGAAAATTAATTTGGTTTAGTTTCCAGAGAAATTGTTCAAGTGAAATATTGGCAAGTAAATAAGCATAACATGGTAACGAATTGTAAAGACACTTTAGATACTGATATCACACAATCAGTTTCATAAAAGACAAGAACTGTAGCTAGAATATAGACGGACAGAGATTCGATTTTTAGAGAAACCAGGAAGCGAAAAGATTTATAAGAGCGAACATTAGGAAAGGCAATTTCAAAGAAGATTTAAAGGATTATTAGAAAAGTATAAACATATATAATAAACTAAAAATATGTAGTGATAAATGTGATTATTCAATCAAATTCTCTCCAATTAAATTAATTAATATGAAAGAATGAAATAGAAAGAATACTCGCAAATTGTTGACCTTTGTTTGAATGAAAACAGAATATACAGTCCCCATTAGTTCTCGTTTTCTTATGTGAAGACCATTATTATTCTCGAGAAGCAAGTCTTTAACCTCTGTCCTTCATCAACGCGTTAACCTGTTGTCGATAAATTGACTATGCACATGAATTGTCTGACACTATTACTGTGACAGTTTTGTTTTGGTGCAATTTTTTTTCTAAATTCATTTAATGTCGCATCCCCCGTTTGGGTATTAGCGACCTGTGTATGTGGAGTATACATTAGGGATATAGGTACAGTTGGTACATATTGTGATTTACATATGATTGACAAACGATGGTACATATGATTCGCAACTTTAATACATGAATGTGACACACACACACACACACACACACACACACACACACACACAATATATATATATGTATATATATATATATATATATTATACCATATAATTGAATTATTCAAAACATCTAGATTTGGTTCCTATATCCTATATTATCTATAAAAAGTATAACATTTAAACACTCATATAATCTGTTTAAATAAGCTTGTAAATCGTTTTTATTTTGTACTTCTTTCTTTCGTTGGAATAGGATTGGCACTCTAGAATTAGATGTCGAATGTTCATAAGTTTATTGCAGTTAGTGCATCTTGGCTTTTCTTCTTTGTTAAATATGTACTGGTGAGTTAACTTGGTGTGCCCAATGCGCAGTCGGGTTATAAGTATTTGATTCTGTCTATTGAGACTCTTGGTCGGATTGTGCTCAAATATACTTTTTTTCATTTTATTTAGTTGAGTTTGTGAATTTTGGAATTCGATGTTCCATTCTTTCATTACTTTGCTTTTGATTAATTTTCTGAAGTCCTCTTTGGTTGTTTGAGCGTGTTATATATTGCTTGCATATTCGAGGTTGCATGCTAGGATTGCTGTTTCTTTAGCTTTTTCTTTTGCATTGAGATTGTTTGTCGAAGATATTTTTATTTTCATTTTTGGGTTTGATAATAGTCTTATTATCTCGTTGATGATCGTTGATGATTGGCTTCGCCGGCCACTCGAGGACCCGTCCACACACGTTTTCAAAATTTCACGGACTAGTTGCATAAAATACTATTGAAAATTTTGACTCAGTCTTGAAGACAAGGGTACGAGACACTTGTACAAGCTAGTTTAGTTATGATAATTAACTAAAAACACATTACTCTGAAAAGTCTGCTGGAATCAGTGAAATGAATCATTCATATAATTCATGATGATTAAATTATTATGTAAGCTTGAAAAAAACTGGTTCAGTTCCTTTGTAATATTGGTATTAACATGAATTACGAAGGCAAAAAACTGCATCGGCCGGGAATCGAACCCGGGCCGCCCGCGTGGCAGGCGAGCATTCTACCACTGAACCACCGATGCTGTTATTATGGAAGAAAATCGAGATCTTAATTCTAAATAACTTTTTAATCATATAATTTACTCAACTTTGCCGCAATAACCTACTTCTGCTTTGATATGAATAAAAATTTTCGCAAATTGTTTACCTTTGTCTGAATGAAAAAAAAATGGCTCGAAGGATCAATGTTTTGTGCGCCAATGAGGAGGCGCGTTTTCCCGAAAACTAATCCGGAGAAAATCAGTTTAATAAATAAATGGATAAAACAAGATATAGATTTATAAATTCATTATTGAAGAAGGTATAAGAGTAACTTGCTCGAGAGTCAGTCTATTACTAAATATTGACTATGAACAATTTCCGTATTTGGACGAAACTAATTGAATGCCTCTCCATTATTTATAATTTTGTCATTTATGAAGGCAAAAAACTGCATCGGCCGGGAATCGAACCCGGGCCGCCCGCGTGGCAGGCGAGCATTCTACCACTGAACCACCGATGCTGTTATGAATTAAGAATATTGAGATCTTAATTGTAAATCATTCTTTGTCGTTTACAAAACCAACTGAAGCCTTACTGTATACTACGTTTGAAAAGTGTAATAAGAAATTAGATAGTTATAAAATTTAGTATTGTAATTCTCAAGGAACCGTGACATTGGAAATTACATGCTTATGGTGTTTTCTAGGACATACAAGCTGCCATTCAAAGTGATTATCAAGTATTTGATGATCAAGAAGTTTACTATATAAATAATATATGTTTATTCAATTAGTACAAAAGTCCTTCGGCCATGTCAACTCAAGATAAGAACAATATATAAATTAGGATACGTGTTCATCAATGGATGATCAAACGAGCATTCAATAAATGGGTGTGTGAAAAGAATTAAACTATGACATAAAAAATGGCTTGAAAGTTATCTCAGGCGAAAAATAGTAAATTAATATCAAACAAGCTGGAAGAAAGAAGGTGGTATAATTTGGAAAGGGATGTCCAAAGAAAAGTGTAAAAATGGAGCTTGCGGCTAAAGGCTGCGATCATGATTATCGAGATGAATCTCTGTCTGTAGAAAGTAGCTACCATCACCGTTGATTACCATGGAAATTGTACATTGATTTCTACTAGTGTTGGGCTAGAAGGCAATATCAGTTTATATGCAATGATTTTCAGTTAACGGATTTCAGAGAAAGCTATTAATGTAATTTTTGGTACTTCCGTAATCGATGTTGCTTGAACAATCGCGAGTTAGAGCACTCGACCTTTCTTCATTCACCCTGAGTGTCTGTTTGCTTGAACTGGATGGGTTACAAATGGTTTCTGAGTGTTGCTCAGATATACTGGTAACTAATAATTGATTCTTGATCCTTGGTTTTACAATATACTTACTTTTACAATGAGAATAAGGAAAAATTCAAAATTTATAATTTTAGATTGATGACAATTTTCTGATTATTCAGCCTCAACCTTTACTTTAGTTTTGATGACAAAATATTTAATTCACTCCTCCAAAATATATTCTTCTATCAAGCAACAAGAATAAAGAAGTTTACAAATAAAGTAGGATAATAACAAAAAAGATAAAAGTAAATAACCGATTTTATATACCATTATTTACGAATAGATCAAATTGAACAAGTATTTTATTACTTGTTTTGCCCTGGTAGAAAATTAGGCATTTCTCGCGGTTAACGCAAGACCCGTTAAGTAAGAATTGGCTAATTTCATTACCTAAATGTTGTCCGAAACTAAGCATTAAGTTAAGCTACGAAATGCCTAAGGCTCTTGATGGGGGCACGCGCGTCAGCTGCGCGCTATTTTTGGGTTATATTGTCCGTATAACTTGTAACCATGAGTGAAGAGTTACATGATTACGTTTATAAGTATGTTTTCGAAGAAAAGTATCGCTCTTCGAAAAAATAAATGAAGATGAAGATGATCAAAAGTGCACTAGTTGAATATTGCTCAAAAACACATGGATAGACTGCTGGGAATTCTAAGACGAAGACTCTTACCATCTCTACCCAGATTTACAAAAACGTTTTTAAAAGTAGACAACACTCTGCATAAAATAGAATCCATGGAAGTTTGCAATGGATCTATGGGTGAATTTACTTATTTTGGATTGTCTAATTTAGCAGAAATCATTGTACCCGAGTTTCATAGTTCTGATACAATAGAATTGATTGTAAATATTGGTGGTTTTACACCGTTTAAGTCAAGTACTCAAACTATGTGGCCAATACTCTGTAGGATTTTCAAATCAGATATTTATGAACCTTTTACAGTAGCAATTTTCAGTGGTGATGGCAAGCCAAAATATTCAAGTGATTATGCGCGTAAATTCATTAATGAATTCAATTCTCTTGGTTCAACAGGTATTAACATAAACAATAGGTTTCCTTCAGCAATGTTATTTTAACATGAATTGCTTACTCGTTTCACTCCTAACCTCTCGCGACCGCAGCTGATCGCAGCTGACCGCTGCAGCCTGCGCACACGGCTGCGCCTCATGTACTCGGGGTTGTCTCTTCGTTGTCCGATTCTTAGCAGTAAATTAAGCTAAGAATCCGACTAGTTCTTAGCAGTATATTATGCTAATACCTTAACGAAAAATCAGCTAAGAAGGCTAACCTAAACCAATTCTTAGCTAACTAATGCTTAACGTTTCTACCAGGGTGGTGTCTGGTAGAAAAATGTATGAATGATGAAGAACGTGTAATTTTTGTATGCCTGGGGACGGAGCTACAATTTTTGGCTATATATTCGGGTGTCCAAGTTCCACCAGGAGGCAGTGCTGTTGCAGTTGTAAAGTATAATAAAGTCACGTGGTCTGAGGTAGGAAATTCAAATTCAAGGATGAATAAAAAAAACAATTTGTGAATTTTTATAACAATGAATATTTTGCACTTCAGACATTTAGGACTTTGTTGAAAGTGAATTGGAATACTTGACTATTATATGTCTTTACTTTGTAGGTCTACTATTTTGGACTTGTGTTCATGTGAGGTTAGAATACTTTGTTTTATTATACTTTACAAAGGTTCCGAAAACATCCACCAGAGGGGACTTCTTTGCTCGGACACCCGAATAGTTATTTGTTCACAACAATTGAGTGCTATTTTTTGTCAGTCCATTTTTTCGTAGTACAAAAGAGTTGGATTTAATGAGAATTATGTACGTTTGGCATTCATTTCTCAAAACTCGGTTTGCGAGTAAAGTTACTCCAAGTTATCATTATTGAAGTCATTATTATTCTGCTCGGGGACCTCTTACCCAAGTTAAATATATACTTGCAGGGTCTGCGACACCTTGACTTTATAAGTAACATTTCTCCGTAGTTTAATCGTCGCAACTTGTGCTGTAATTGCAATTCTCATTGTCTTTTTTTACAACTTCCGCCGCTCGGTATTTTGGTGACGCCTTTTCCTCTGACATACTGTTACACCATTCACCTTGTATTTTAATTTCTCCTGTTTTTATTTCTCCACACAAGTATACCATTTTCACTGGAGTGAGGTTTATAAAATACGAGAATTTTCTTGTTAATATCCTAAAGTTGTTGATACTCGCATTTTTTCTGTTGTTATTATATCTGAACGCCCAAAAATATATTCTTCGGTAATTAGCCATTCAGGTTGTCGAAAATCTGAAAAAAAATGATATCTAGTGAAATTGTTCTTATGGTTTTCCACCTGTATTACCGGCAACAATTATTTCATAACAGAAACATTTTTTTCGAGCACAACTTAGGGCCATAAAAGAATAAAAAATAGAGTGAAAAAAGAATATAAAAGAAGGTACGATAAACAACAGAAGAAAGAAGCGACCAAGGGAATACCGAAAGACTCAAGAATATTGATACTTCTCATCAAAATTTAATCAGTTGCCATGGCTCTAGTTGTCATTTCATCGAAAAATTTATACAGATGAAAGCTAATGCATGTGAACTCAATTCATAAATACAAACAATAGAATACAGAAATGAGCATAAAATAATGAAAATTTTGTTCAAATTTCTTCATCACTCGTACGAAGACTTTTTCTCTCGCAGCTCGTCTCAATGGCAAACTTCGACAGCATGCATCACAGTTATAACTATAGACCATGCTTGTTATTTCTCTATCAAAGAGCATAGAAATTCGCAGTCGAGTAAACAGAGCGAGCCATTTCGAACATTCGTCGTTGACTACTCCAATACTATTCCTCCTGGCCGTTACCTTACAGCCAATAACCGCGCAAACGTCGGCGAGCGGCACCAGCAGTCATTCCATGGAGTGGATGCGCGTTCGCTCGGTGCGGTTCGCGTGCATCGCAATCGCATCAAAGCTTAGCGCTAAGCATTTTTCGCGTCAGTCACTTGCAGAGAGCCATTGCTTTGCGCGCTCACAATACCGTTCAGCGCCGCCGAGGGAAATAGAGAGAGTCACCGATGTGCACTTGGCGAGAGCGTCCCGTTCTGTCGCGTAATGTACGAGCTCGCGGGCGAGCCATTGTACACCGCCGGACCTTGACAATCCCGCACCCCAGCAGGAGAAGAGAGCCACCCGCTCCGCGCTTGACAAATCGTTGCGCGTCGTTCTTGACGTTGCCCTCCGAGAACGACGGGAGGAAAAGTCCGGGAGAAAACTCCTGCGGCGATTGAATTATTGTCCAGTGGTATGGGGGATAGAGAAAAGTGAAGAATGGTTTTTCGCTACCTCCGAAGTTTTTTCTCTTCTTCTTCGTGCCCTGAACACTGAGGCCCAATGAACGACCAAGATTAATGTCGAGAATCGGTATCGACGCAATTCGAAACGTTTTGAAACTGAAACATTCGAATCCCGTAAACCCATTCAGTTAAAAAATACCCGAGACACGCGGAAGATCTCCAGTTAAATCTCTTGGTTTTCCACGTGTAAATCAGCTTTTCGACACTAGCTTCAGCGAGCTCAAAACGATCCGCTTGCCCGGCGAACGTAATCGCTCGATCCCGTGAGTGCGACAGGTGCGCCAGCTGATCAGTTAAAAAAACCGTGGGTCGCGCGCGCGTCATTTCGGCGAGGCATCAGCTGCGAGAGCTCGAGCGAGAAGATGGCGGGACGACGCAGGCAAGGTCGGCTTTGTGTCCCAGGTGCGCACTGGTGTACCTGCTCTCCCTCTCCTCTCTTTTTTTTCCTCTCTCTCTATCTCACTCTTACTCTCACTCTTGCGCATTGTCTTGCGTTTTTCTCGCCCCCTTTTTTGCAGCGATGTTTATCGCCCGACGCAGAGGAGGGACCGCGAAGGTCCGGCAAAAAATCTGCGTCCGCGAGTGTATACGTACGAGTGTGTGTATGTGTTATTTCGGTCTAGCTCTCTTTGTTCGGGGAGCGGAGCTTTTTCTGCTCGTTTTGTACGGCTTGTTCTTAGTCTCTTGTCGGGAAAGCACTGCAGCCTGGTTATAGCCTTAAACTCGCGATTATTTCGAGACGCGCGATTCGGGCTTCTTTTTGTGCAGAGTCGAGATGGGCATCCCGGAACCGGATTCACCTTTGCGTTGGTATACGGCAAGGCCAACTGATACTCCGGGGCACTCGTAAATTGGCATATTTATAAAAGTATCCTCAGTATCTGAGCTATTATTTCGAGAGATTTATGTATGATGTCGGTGCGTTTTAAAAAGTATAACGTAGAAAAAATATTGGAATCGTATTGACGAAGGCGATTCGGCCGAGTTCAGTAAGAATGAATCATGAATCAACTCTATTTTCTGCAAATTTTCAAAACTCAATTTTACACAGTCGGACCTTAGCTCGAAGATGAAAGAGCCAATCTCGACCTGTCGACATGGCCATAGAACATTTGCTAATTCTAGAGTCGGAATTGTTATCTTTCGAATAACAGGAAATCTAGGCTACTTTATATGTTGGCAGGTCTGGTACACGAAGTGCGGGCTCTGGTCTTAATTCCGCGGGAAACTCGAATCCCTTTGCGCGACGAAATTTGGTGGGGGCACTAGACCTTCCTCCAAGATTATTACCCGGCGAGCCTTGCTTCTCCTTTCCTCCCGGCGTCTGCTGCCTCTTATTATCGTCCGAAACGATTATGCCTCGGGTCAGCAACAAAGAAGTTGAGTCGGGCGAATTTTTCTTCCGTGGCTAACGAGACTCGCTCGCTATGGCTCCCGGCGAAAACGTCAATAATCCGCTCGTTCTTGACTTTTTGCTTTCCCCTTTTAGCTTGCGCTTCGTGCTTCATGTGAAAAAGTTACGATGAGCGAGAGAGAGAAGCAGATTTTCGTGAGAAACGAGAAAGCGCATATCATCTTCGACGCGAATGATCGAATGAAAATCTTTATCATTTTATTACTCTCATAGATGCGCCTCAGCGCGGATCGATCTCTCGCATGCAGCGCGAGGAAAAAGTCTCCGGAGAAGAACGTTGAACCCGCATCGCTTTTCTCGGCACACCCTGTAACGGATTTCCCATTCAGCCGCGACTCCATCCGAGTATATGCACGCGTGAAGAAGCCGACGGCGGTTAGCGCTTTCCCCCGCCCTTCGAAAAATCTGGCGGATCAGGGTAGCAACGCCTTCGGAAACCGAGAGAACGTTTCTCCAGCGAGTTATCCATTTTCCCATCGATTTCCCCCGGCCTGGGCTACACAGGCTAGCCGAGCGAGGCCGCTGTTGCCGGGCGTATATATATGTGGCCCAAGCGCGCGCGAGGTGGGAGAGACGAGCACCTGGCCGATCCTTGTCTTTACGGCGAAGCTGTTGCGTACATGCCGGGATAGTAAAGGGGAGCTTGTGATTGAGCGGCGCTTTTTAATGGAGCGTTCGTGACCGTTGGATTGCCATTTCACTTATTCAATGGCGAGGATGCTTTCACCCGTGCGCGTGAGGCATTTCACGTGTGTGAGATAGAGAGAGAGAGAGAAAGATGGGGGGAGGAAGAAAATGAACCGACGCGAGAGAAAGAGAATGCGGAAATGAATTTTTTTTGAAAACAAATGATCCGGCAACGGCTCCACGTAATAATGAGGGGTTCGAATAGTCGGAGTTGAAATTCGCTCTGGAGTGCTCGATCAATACACTGCCAATGTAAAATCGGCGGGTTGTCCTTGATCAATTGATCGAAACGATTGTCCTTGCCGTTCGAACGTCGGAAATAGAAATTCATCCAATGCGCCCTAACTTATTCACAGACAAGCGCCCCATCCAAGTAACGATCACACAGCTTTCCCGATATTGAAACGTGTGTTGTTATCTCGGCGAGTATAATCGTCGTCGAAACCAATTAAAGGGCACAATCCCTCGTTCCCCGGCGTGAGCGTTTTTACCCGCGCGGCCTCGGCTTCCTATTACACGCATACAAGAGCTGCCAGCTGACGACTGTGCGCGCGCGGCTGAGGGGCACGTGTGCACTATATATTCGCATGTATACATATATATACGTGCCACGTATTCTCCGCGCCGACAGCATCAGCTGTATGCTGGGACTCGATGAATCTCCTTACGCGCATATGTATGCGATGACTGAGAGCCTGGGTTTCGACGATAGTTAGTTGGATGTTTCCAAAAAGGAGTTTTGTTTGACCGATGTTTTCTGGTAACTCGAGCTTCGTATTTGAGAATTTCAGACGAGTGTTTTTCGACTCCAGAGGTGTCGAATGAACGAATAATCCTACAGATTATTGCTGCAGCGATAAAGAAGTGTAGAATGTTTGAATTGTAGGAACTACTATTGAAATAGGGGATAGGTCATGAATACACGGTCTGTTATTCGGCTTGACGAACGTAATCACGACGGAATAAACATCATTCAGCTGCATTCATTTCCTTTGAAATCTGATACTACACGAGCTATCGAAAGAAAATATATGTTGTTTATATTTGATGAAATGACATTCTACTCCACATCTAAATTCAAGTTGAAAAAATTAATTTAATAAACGAAGCCACCCACGGTCCGTTTTGACGGTTATATAGTTAGAAAATAGATCTTTGATTTTATTTATTTTTTGCCATAGCGCACAATCCATACTCGTACGTAGGGAGGTACGAACCGCGTACAGATGAATTCAAAATAGGTAATATGAAAATAGTAGTACTGAATCCCAGTCACAGATATTTATTTCCTGGGAAATCCCACAAGTCACGTGGTACCATACATAGACCGACTGGTAAATGATGCGGCACCTTAGATTTAAGTTGGATGGTGTGTGGATGTTGTGAGCATCGGTCTTTGAGAACCACTGACCGATGGGGGCGAGGGTGATTGAACTCAATCTGTATACGTTTCTCTCGAGATACGAGCTAGGGGGGACGACGACGAAGCGAGTTAAGGTCATTCGGTTCAGTGTGAATTCCACAATAACATATGTATAGGGAGCTTGCCTGCGCTCGCCTTTCTCTCTTTCTCTCTTTCTCTCTTGCCGGCGTGGACGTTATTCCTATATACATGCACGCCAATATGGCGAGGATCAAGCGCTAGGTGTAAGCGCTTCACCATGCGGAATAATTTTTATTGGGCTCTTATACGCACAAATAGACGTTTATGCGTGAATCGATCGATTCTCTCTTTGATGTTCTTATCGCATGGTCGAAGTACTATGAAAGCATGTATATACAAGAATTGATACAATCTTCACCGGAAATAGTATTTATCGTATAAAATATTTTAAATGAGATATTTCACTTCGCTGAACTATTCAGTAATGAATATTCATTGGAGGGAGATGCCAAAAGATCCATATCTAATCTCGATAAAGTAATCTACAAGTTTAAGTACACTTATACACGTATTTTATAATATAAGTTGTTGACGTCAAAAGCTTGCCAATAAATTATATTTCCAATACCTCTATATTAAGAGTGCATGTATACGGCAACGAACATTTTTCGAAGCAGTTGAAATTATATTGATAAATTACTATTTCTTTTTTTCTCAGCGGACGTACTCAACTGTGCTAAAATAAGTCTCAAATCACGAGCATCGTATAACGAGACGAGAGGCTTGTGAGGATCCTGATGCTAGCATTTATATATATGTATAATGTATAAGTGTGTATAAGTATACAGTGTGCGTTGCAGCAGCTCGAGGCTGCTGTCCCCCCTGCCGAAAACGAAAGAGGCTTAATATGTGTGTGTTTAGAGAAGCCGAGAACGGCAGAAGCGTGGCAACGTCGCGTGAGTCGAGCCCCCTAGGACGGCGAACCCGCAGGCGCACGCATGACGTGCACCACGTGCTGGCGCACGCCGCGATTGGCTCACTCGCACCGACCAAGCAGCTCCTCTCTGTCTCGCGAAGCCACGCTCGGGTTTTCTTTTCGCGGATGCCGGGCCCAATTATAGAAGGACTTGATACGTAGCTGTAAATCCTGGTTGACCGACTCGTATCAGTCATTTTTGTTTTTTTTTAAATTTTTAGAGGACTCTTTGTATAATTGAATGGAACGTATGTTATGTACTGATGAACGGCGAGACTTTGACAATACCTCACAATGTCGGATTTTTTTCAATGACAATCTTATCTCTAGTTTTGGACATTCGAGGGAAAAAGAAGAATTTGTGTACAGATTTTTGCATTATTATACTATATAATGAGGCTTAGAAAAAAAAAGCGAAAAAATTGTTGGAGTTACTTTCTGCTGTAACAGGCTTTGCTCGTCGTGAGGAAGAAAATTTGATTATTATATTCTGCGCCCGTAAGTCACTTTTCAAACTTTTCACTCTGTTGATAAGTTTAGTATGATAAGAAGCTTAAATTAATGAGTTTCGGCGTGTCAATGATTAAATTCCTACACCGCATCGATTGATAAGGTTCCGCATATTATTCAGAAGCTAAGAATAATATAGCTAAGAAAAAATTGTGAACGGATAAAGTATAGTACAATTGATTGTTGACATATTATTGATCCAGTGAGCATTAGGAAAAAATTTGTCAAAGGGAAAAAGTAAAGCGAATATTGTTGTTGACGCCCAATGCTCTCGATGATTAGATCGAAATACGATGAATGCAGAATCGCCGTGGAGAAATTAAACAGAAGTGAAGCTGATTCGAGGCTTGAGAAAGTGCATACATATACGCTCACAGTGTTGCAACGAACGAGGAAAGGCAGCAGGCTCGCGAATCGTCTTTGTGCGTCGTCGAATTACGTGAGCTCGGTATTGCGCGTGCGAGAACCCGGGGCACAAAGAAAACCGCACGCGTTTCTCGAAGGAGTTTCGTGCCTGCAAAATTACACGTTCCCATATATATATATGTATATTCGAATGCAGCGCGTTTCCGTGTAACAATTCTCTCTGCTTTTCTCGCGCGATGCTATTGCGAAACGCGAGTGCTTTCGTACCTTCACCTTTCGGTTTTGGCCTCTTATCAGGTAATGCCATCCTGATAAAAGACTATTCGCTGTTATGCTATCCATTACTTATGCAGCATGTACTATTTTTTCTACTCTAATTTTAACAGGGATGATGCCGATGCCAATTGACACTTGTACAATAAATATAGTGTCACCATAAGAATTAGCAAAAGCTATTGATAAATGTCATTTTTCAAAAGTGAAAAAAATCACTTTAATAAAAAAAATGACACTGTGGATTTTTCTGTGCAGTGGAATCTGGAACTAGCATATTCGAATTCTTCATAAAAAATTACTATAGAATCCCGAGTTTTTGTCCGGGGGGTTTGACTCCCCGCGGGGACGTAGGCCTGCTTCCAAACTAAATCGCCGTGCAGCATCGTAATCACGAAGTGCTTTTTTCGATGCTCTTTCCACCCTTCATTAAGAATACATCCGAAAGAGTACAATCTCTTATGCACATCAGCCCGAGTACTCCGTGGATTTTTTTCGCACTAGGAAATGAAAAGTAAAAAAAAGGAGCTCACTCCAGATTGCTTTGCGCGGGTACAAATAGTCACGCCCTTCGAACTGTGCGGTATAAGTGACCGCCGCGAATTCTTTCTCGAGAGAGCGCGAGAGCGAAAGAAGCTTTGACCCGCTTTGTCCGCCGGGAGGAGTCGATTTCCTTACCCCTCGTGTGCGTACACCTTTTAATTTTTCACTCCTTTTTGTCTCGCTTTCCATTCCCGTGGTTTTCTCCTCATTGTTTCTCCCCGCAGTCCCGGCCAGTTTCGTCGTTGCTTTTTTTTCGAGTTGAGGTCTCGCTGTTTCCGGTTGGCTCGCGTCTTTTTGCCTCGAATGGAAAATGCACGTCGTCTGCGAGGCCTACGTGATTCGGAAGTCACCACGAGTGATAGATGAGAGGGTGGAATTTTCACTATCTACGTATTCCAATCACTGGACTTTTTATTTGTTGTAAGAGAACAAGGGTCTCACTCTTTTTTCAATGCCCACTAGCATACACACTCGTGAGGAGGGTAAGAAATCTAAAAAATTACATGTTTAATAATTCTTCTTTATTTAATACCAAAGTATTCTCAAAGTATTACACCGAATGAGGTAAATTCGATTAGTTTGATTTTTAAAAGTAGCTCTTGAGAATAATTGAGATTCGTTAGTGGAGAAACCATGCATGCTAAACTATGATTTATCTATTTGTCCATAAAAAATTACATTCAAACTTGGAGAACGATATTTGGTGATAAATTAATAGATATTGATACTAGAGGAATCGGGAAACCAGGATTCTTCCACACCGTAGTATGAAATGTCGATGGTTCAATGCATTCTAATCGGATTGAGTATACATGCTGGTTGATAACGCGTGGATGCAACGTATCAATCAACCGAGTAAATATTTATTCTACTCTCGGTAAGAGACTCGCAAAGTTGCAACTTTGGATATTTCTGATATTCCTGCAATATCTCCGAGACAAATGACGATTCGCGACTTACTGCTGAATATTCGCATCGATACGTATCAGAGGAAATCTGCGTCGAAACAGAAACGATACATCCCCATTATTAAAACGCCGCAATCTGCATTTCATGAGAATTCCCTTTGGGTGAGCGCGCGCGCGCTGTGAGAGGCAGAAATGATTTCGGCATCGTTGCGCCCCTGTTCTTCTTGGCCGCGGCCGCTCGCTCGCACGCGGAGTTAGCGAGCGCGCCGATCGATCCGCAACATAAATATTCAAGTGTCAATTCGCAGCCGTACGTATATATTCTCCTCCGAGTTTTTCCTTCGCCGCCGCGCAATATTCCCTTATCGCTATAGAGCCCTTCGCCTCGAACCTCGGCGTCTCTCCGCTTTGTCAGTCACAAGCCGGAGTTGTTCGCCAGCGAGCGAGCGACTTTTTGCAATCACGTATTCTTTTGTCCACGTCGCCTTTCCCTTTTCTTTTCTCTTCCGTTCAATAGTAGAGAGAGAGAGAGAAAAGGGAAAGAGAAAAATTCTCGGGTCCTATCGCCTCTTTCGAGCCAGCTGAACCGTTGACACCAAGGCGCACGTGTGCAAAATTCACAAAGTCTAGAGCCCATTATAGATGCATCCCTATAGATCCAATCAATCAAATGGAATCGTACGTCCCCGGGCTCCGAGTGTAATTAATTGGCGAACTCGGGAAATGATCAGGCTGCTTTGTCAAGGGATGGCGTGCAAGCTCGGTTTGGAGCGAGGAAAAGCTAGGCATGGAAGGAGATGGGAGTTGGTTCTCTCTCAATTAATTAGCATGGCCGTGCACTAATGGCCGGCTGAAGAAAGATCGCTTCTCAATTGCAAAAGAAACTCGATAAAAGCACGCCGTTGCTGCGCGAAATTCATCGTGTAATTGAGCGCTGTGGAAATACACGTTTCTTTTTTTACTGCCCCGATATTTTCCGCGCTCGCAATGAGCTGTTTATATGACTTCATTTATCGCCGTTAATTTACAGCATGCGAATTTGATTTGAAAGATCGAGCTGCTTTAATTACAATCGAGCCGACAAAGTAATTTGTCGAAGCTTCGTAACAAGGAATTATATTCATTCTTTGCCCTCGCCATACGAGGCTCATCCGCGGGAGCATGAAAAAATCACTTCTCGCATATACACACCAAAAAATGACACAACCCCTTAATTTATGTGCGATGTTTTTCTCGATTTGGAACAACGAAAAATGAATCCAGCCAGATTGAGCCCGTCGTGCCTCGGTCATGCCAAGGGACAAATTGATCCTCACATCTCAGTCGCACCGGATAGTGAAAATCGCATGCAAGCACAGTACACATCGCGTGCTGATCCGCGGAGAGAGACTCGTTAGCGGCATCGTCCGCTCCGCGATCGGTTGACCCAAATCGCCCGTGACTAATAGTTCCTCGTTGGCGCGCTCTCTGATTTATCAGGCTCGGGCAACGGCGCGACAATGTCTTTCTCATACACGTGCACACACACGCACGCATTCGCACTCGCATTCTCGCACTGTTTTCGCGTGGGCCGAAGGACTTTGTGCTCTTTCCAAAGTCGTTGCCGCAGGATCCGAGTCGCGATCGGGTCTCTTTGCTCCTTTGTCTCGCTGTATACGGGGTACGGCTTCGCGCGAGGGCGTTTCGTCCCTCCCTCTTGGGCTACGAAGCATTCTGTCGAATCGCAATTAGCTTGGCTGTCAGTATTCGTTTGTCTTGAACGAGTCTTTATTTTTTCTTTCTGCCCCCTCACTTTATGCTTCAAGAATTCATTTTTCATTTTATATTCTTACATTTCTTATTTTTCTACTATGCTTGCAAAATATCAAGTATCAACCGTGTCACGTAAAATAAATCGAATAATTCCAGTTATAAACATTTAATTTGTATGATAGGAATGATGGAAAATTATCTTTCATTTAATAATTATATTATGAGAAACAAGTAGAAATATAGGATTTCTTCGAATAGTCTATACGTAATTCAAGAAAGATCAATGAAAAATGTTTCAAATTTTCGTCGCCCCATGAACATGAGCAGCCCATCAAATTACGCCTCAGGCCATCATTTTCATAAGAGAATACTCTGGCTACAAGGGGACTGGAACGAATTGATTTTTGCAGAGTGTGGAACGAGTGAAATTTTTTTCCTTCGTACTTCCATTAATGCATGCTCCTAGATCTCATTTTGAAGGATGCGCATCATTAGTTGTCGAGAAACCAAAAACTATGCTAAAATGTTCTTCCATGTTGAGAGAATAATTTGAATTTCAAAATTTAAATAGTCAAGCGATGGCGAAGTTCCACCGACTGGGGCCGCGCAGCCCTTACTTTTCTACCGTCATTAGGAAGACGGGTTTGGGTCGCATTAGCGTGTCCGCGAGGAGTGAAGAAACTCATCAACTTTTTGCCCGTTCCGCTGGAATGTCGTCGGATCGACGTTCGGTATGCCGTTCCCGGCCGGCCGAGCTGTAGGTTAGGGCTCGCCCTAACCCATCTCCGTTTTTTGCTGCCACCTCGGTTCTCTCTCCCACGCTGGCCGGGTTGTGACTGAGCGAACCGCTCTTTATTAGCGCCCGCAGCGACGACACGTCAACAACCCGGGGACCAGAGGAAAAAAATTACACGATCGAAGGTGCATTCGTTCGGCTCATGGCTTTGATTCGTGTGATCTTCTCGGGTTCGAGACTTTTGGAATAATTCAGTTGAAATTCGGGCAAACTGCCACTTGGTAAAGATATTTCCCAGATACTCTTTTTTCTCACCTCGAGAAAATTGGAGATTCGCTAACTATAAGGAAGTTGCCGGGGTAATGATCGGGCATCAGGCAATTTTTATAAAAGACAAAGGACTACATGAGCACAAGCAGAGTAGTGAATGGGATCGATGATAATACACGATGAATTACGGCGAAACTGAAAATCGGGAGAGAAAGTTGAGCGTAGGTGAGAGCCCGCAGAAATGATGAATAAAAGTGTTTCTGTTGCGTGCGCCATTTAAAGGTCCGAGAAAAAGAGGCTCGATAACTAGTTAGGCCGTACGTATACCGCGGTACAAATACAAAACTGCCTCTCCCTTTTCCTTCCCTTCCTTTCTTCCACCTTGTTTCTTTCTTCGGGAACAGCAATTTTTTTTTACTCTACAAGGTATACGCAGCCTTCTGCCTTTAAAAACACCCGACGAGGCCTTCGCACGTGCAAGGACTCGTTTTTCAGCAGGTGTTACACAAACGCAAACAATCGCCGGCACATTTCGGTGCAACCGTTGCGAGCAAGCCAGTTGTGTTTACAATCGTATAACCTGAGCGTATATGTGGAAATGCAATGAGAATAATCGAACAATTGTGAAGGTTATTATTTTGATGTATGGTAATTTCGTTCGTTAATAAAACTGCTCGATTATTTGCTGTTCCTTGCGATTGATTATCGTTCCAGAAATTATTCACGAATTATCCGACTCGAGTTATGAAATTTATTTACTTATTAGCTTATGGACACCTTTAGGATATTTTTATATCTGCATTAAATTTGGCTTTGAACTTTATACGACATGTTAAGCGCACGATAAGATAAAAGAAAAAAAAGCATCGTGAGCTTTCCGAAGGTGTGCAAATGCCTCTGCCAAACGCGCTCGCTGGAGCGAAGAAAAGACGAGCCTCATGCACGAGGTAAAAAGGTCAGGGTGGCCGCGTTGCCAATCCACTTACCTTGGCGGTGGCCTAAGTCGTGCCGTCAGAAAGCTTACACCGGCCACGGTTTGCGATTTTATTATATTATTCAAAGAGATGAGCTGCCCGTCTGTACTCTGTTGATCCACGAAAGTCACTGTTTCAGCGTCATTCGTTAGTTTTCAATATTACGTTGAATAACTGGTGTGTAGTTTTGGCACTGGCCGTGAAACAACTTCACCAGTTTTTGCGCTACACTAATCTATACCGAACCAGGTTCCTTCCGTGTTTCCATTAAGTGTTCCGAGCTCTCTATAATTTATGTATAGGAAGTTAGAAACTTCAAATTGTATCATTGACGTCTTTTTATTCTTCTGGGATCTGCCGAACCAGAAATCTTGATGTTCATCCCTGCAACCCATCAAAATAAAAAAATCGCTTGATTCAAATTGACCTTCAATGAGTTTCTTTCGTTACAATCAAATATTTTACTTCCATATCTGTTGTTCTTGAAAATTAAGTAAATCTTCCATTATGAATATTCCATTGGTTTGTTGATAGATAAAGTTTTCGAATCGAATCATAACTTCTGTTTTCAAACTTCTCGATTCTCATGCATATCACATCGATGCACGCTAGAGACCATTCGTGAATGGGCGCAATTTCTCTCCATACCTTTTGCTGCTCTAGTCCGTTATTGGCATATCCGACGGTGTATCTGACGGATTTATGCACGTGCCGATTGGATATTATTTGGTTACACGATAAAAAATGGCACTGGCGTTGATCGAATTGCTGATTGCGCGATGTCGATCTCTTGCCACGGAATATGCATTGATGTTATTTCATTTTCAAATGATTTCAGCTGTTTTAATTCGGCGTTGACGAAAATGTTCGAACTACAAGCGATGCGATGAAAGTTAGGATTAAACTAGAGCAACGGTATTTGCGAGGAAGCTTGTCATAAGTATACTGGTACGTGAGAAACCAGTCCATCCATGGCAGGAACAATTAATAAAGGAAGCAACGACATTTGAAAAACGACAAATGCATCACGTACAGCAACGAATCAATTGTAACCTAGATCGTGTTGCACCCGACGCAAGTCTGTACGAGGCGTGTTAGTCACGTTTTAAACAAATGTATTGACCGGCGGTTTTCGTGACGCGTTATTACATTTTTTCTGGAAGCTCGATTTGCACCGATGATTGGACTCACATTTCTCAGCATTGTCGGGCACTCCACCTGCGCAATGGTATTCGCGTTAAACCGGAAGTGCGTTTATGCGAGTTTTGAATTTCAGCCGACGCATCCTGTATTGTGCCGAGTGCAGTTTTGCATGTCGTGCCCTAGCTGTTTTTCATAGTCACGCGCGTCTTTATCTTTGATGCGCGACATCCCAGCTTGTTTTCTTGTACTTGAAGGATTCTGACAGGTTCGGGGGAATTCTTGAATTGTAGCTAATAAGTTAACATTTCAGGAATTGGATTTTTTTAACATGTAAAATTATTCATTTAACCACCACTCGGACACTGACTAACTCAATTTATATCTAACGATTCATTGAAATTTGGTGATGATATAATGTAATAATTATGAAGGACTTCTGGTTTCTGTCTAAATGCTATGAAGATTGGTATACATACGGATTTATTATTACAAGACATATGTCGACGGACTTGACGGAGATATAGCACTATTTGAATTTAGATATTCCTTCATATTTTATCTCAAATGTTGAAACATTGAGAGTAGATTTCGAACTAATGAGTATAGTAGTTGGCTTGGGCGCTTTGAATCGCATTAGCTGAATCATACAAAACTAACTCGGCTCTCTCTCTCTCTCTCTCTCTCTCTCTCTCTCTCTCTCTCTCTCTCTCTCTCTCTCTCGCTCTCAATCTCAATCTCTCTCCTTCCGTCGTGCAAAAGGCTTCAGTCTAACTTCTCGACAATTTCCAGGTTAACACTGTAGACTCTAGAAACTAATTTCAGTTTTAATTAATTACAAATTCTAGATCTTTCAGCATGGAGCATTCCATGCATTTTACAATATAAATATATTTATTGAAATTAATTTTCCAGATGTGAATGAATTCAGTTGTAATTTTTCTTGACTCATTGATAATTTGAAGGTACCGGCGAATCGAGCGGTAATTAATTTAAGTTCGAATTTCCATTAGAAATTTTTTCAATGATGGAAATGATTCAATTTTTAACCTTCAAACTATCCCTGCCCAATTTGTTGTATACATAGAGATATTATGGGAGCAAATTGAAAATAGTAATAAAAATTCCGTTACGCATTTGACGTTTGTAACGAGAAATGAGGGCATGAAAAAGGGTCGATTTAATTTCCGCTTTATTCGTTCGGTCGTCGAGCGGCGCGATTCGGTGCCGCCCACCCGCAGCTGGAGGGCTTGGCAATTAAAACTTTTCTGTTCGTATTCCTGATTGAGTTTTTCCTCGAAGTGGAATACTAATATTATACTTCGCCTCGAGTGTCGTCACTCTCGTGCGAACCGCCTCCCCTTTATCCTTTTTTTGCTCTTCTCCGGCAGACGCTCATTCGCGTTTCGTTTCACTGCTCGTCACCCTTCACTTATTTCCGTGCGAACATACAGAAGAGATCTTGGATTTCATCTACCTAATACTATTGTATATGTTTATACGGTTTCTTCACCCGACTGTCCATGTCTGTCTCATGGAACTTCTAAAATACCTATACTGTACAAAAAAAGTCAAAAAAACTTCATATTAAAATCTTGAATATATTATCAGCAATAATAGAAGTACTTTGCGCAATCCCCTGTATCGAATTTTCTGGATTTGGGGTCATTGGATTCGATGAATTATTTTCCCTTTTCAAATTAAGATTGTGTTTACAAAAAGAATTATTGATACTTATAGAAGCAAGGATGATAAAGTACTTGGATTCATTTTGTCAACTTATCTGAGAGTTGGGATTCAAAGTGAATTTAATGTTACTATCTTCTCGCTAGCCCAGGAGAAACTTTGGCGTAGCTTGACTCTGAATGATAATAATACATGGCTGCAAAGTTCATAACACAGCGCGCTGAATAAAACCTGGAAATATACGGTATGATTCCATCCGAGACTGAGAAACCATATAATCATGGAAGTTTCCATTCTCTTTGCTAAGTAATTCAATTGCACCGTAGAAACTATCTTTCCATATACTGAAACTCTAATCAAATAGCATTAAAATACTGCTGTAATTATAATGAGAACAGTAGCGACTAGCGGCAAATTGGTAGAGCTGATGGCCAAGTTGGAAAAACGAATGAAAAAACAAACTTGCAATGTGAAAATGAGTCGCTTAACGCTCGCGCGTCCCTTCATTATCATTTAGCCGCGGGTAAGATGAAGGAGTCGCCGCGTTTCACCTCTCGAATTTGGGTAGGTGCCAAGCAGTCGTGCGACTGTCTCGTTCTCTCTTTCGCGTCGCGGCACTTCCAACCGGTTTCGTTCCGCTACTCAGCGAATCCGAATCAGTTCCTTGATCCTGTCTACTCTGTTTACGTGTGCGATCGCGAAAACACTGCTTATCGTGTACAACATTGTCTCTTTCGAATGCATAGAGAAGGCACTCCAATAGTAATTGATATAAATCTTACTTGCCCGGTTGAGACTTCTGTTGGATTTCCCATGTAACAATGAGAAAAACGATTCATTCAGTTTTTAAATAAGTTAGATTCTCGGAACGCACGAATCTGATATAGACGAAAAATAAATTCTATGGGATAGACTATAAAGTCGTTTAAAGAGTATATCCAACCGAAACTTGTTATTCCGCCCTGAATATCCGACATCCATATCGACTGATGTATACATAAATAATATATTTTAATAATACGCCAAGCAACGTCGTGTCACGCACGATTATTAATTCCCGTTCTTATTCTTTTTGTTCCAGGTGAGTCCAATTTCAATTTCTCGCTGCTGTGTTAGCTCATTTCATGGTAATTGTGAAACTTCGCTCAATTATATTGACATTAAAAATTGATATGCTTCTGAATTTCAATTCTGCTTGATTCACTGTTGTTAATTTGGCTTACAAAAACTAGAATCACTTGAAGTAAGTTTTCTAGTATGTGAATATTTTTAGTGTGAATTTAGTATGTATTTTGAAGAAGATTAGATGTAAGTTTAATTGTAGGGGCCAAAAAAAATGAAAGTCAGGCAACGAATTACTTCATACAAAATCCCGTTAGATCGACTCTTCATAAAATTACAATTTTGGCTCTTCGACTTGGGATTTGCACTTGACATTCAAATAAACCGCTGCCTTCCATTCAAAATTGCGCAGAGGTTGATGAATACGTTGCTGTTGCATATTGGCGAAACTTTGAGAATATTTGTTCTGCACTGTATCAACTACTTTTCACCTAACGTCAGAATCGCGATTGTAATGAGTTGAGTTCGTAAGCTCCGGACTGATTAGAAACTTCTTGTAGGTTCTGATTGAACTTGAATAGTTTTTTTTTTCTTTATTAGAGCTTGAATAGTATAGCGAGTGTTTCGAAATTAGCGGTAGACGAAAAGATAATTTAAATTGGCTGAATTATGATATTATTCGTTTGATTCGGAAATATCTTGTCCTTGAATGAGAACTAATTTAAATCGAACCAGACAAAAGCTGTCATAAAATCATAAAATGTATTTTATGGATGTTAATGCTTTTTATAATATCCAAATTAACAACGTTTTTAATACTTCTCTAACACTTTTAATCCCTTCTGAGATACTAATGACTTGAAGTTTTTTTAACAAGTGAAATAGCGTAAGATAACGACTCTTTCATATCTCAACAGCTTGGATTAGCGAGCTTAATTGTTGCAGAATAATTTAATAGCATTTCTAACGACTTGAAATTTTAATGTTATATAAATATTATTAAATAAAAGTAGAAGATCATAAAAGCATGTGATAGCACAGATTGGCACAACATAAACATAAATGAATATAAATTTTTTTATTTACTGGTTATCTTTCTCATGAATTTAAAATGATAGGGCATTTATCGGTAATTATTCCTCGTGGATTGCATTAATGTATGATGTGTCAACTGTTGGGGATTTCTATTATACACACACACAAAGTATAAATAAAGAACCTCTCTGACATAAAGTACTAAATTAGAACGAGTTTGAAGGAGTGTCGAATAGTCGAATAAATCTGCATGATGAAGAAATTTTGAACGAGTTATACATCCGGCTTCATGGGGGAAGTTTACGGATTGGCGGGGGTGCTGAGGAGTATAGGAGCAGCTTAATGTGATAAATAAACACGAGAGAGAACAATAGAGCGCGTCGTCGTCGTCGTCGTCGAGCCGAGCCAGCGATCGCCTTAATGAGCCGCTTCATTGTCGCACTCCATGTTAACGAAGTCGTAATAGCCGATCGGTACACGAAGTGAAGGAGTTTGATGTAGCTGAGGAGGGATCCTTTCTAGAAGAGAAAAATTATGAACAATCATTAATCTCTCGAGGAATTTGATTGGCTCTCAGAAAAATGACAAATGTGCATTGGATATAAAGATAGCTGTTGATGGAGTTTTGTTATGGAGATTGGAAGGGATTTATTTATAATTTTGAAATGTAGGAATAGAGCTCGTAAAACGTGACTTCATTTACGTAGTAAAGTTTAAGTAACTGACTATACAGTTTAAGTAACAAATGTTAGAAAAATTAATTCTGATATATGCCTCAAGATGTATCAGCTGAGTTTTTTGTGGACAATAAAGATTCCAAAATTTATCTCCCTACATAAGTATTGTTTCTAGATGCAATTAGGTTATTTCATTTTTATACAATCAGCGCCTGCTCATTATACGAAAATCGTGAGTTGTGGCGATACAAATAATTAATTCTGTGCTGCTTTGAACAGTTACAGTGAAGTATTATTTTTAAAATATAAATATATCCATAGATTAAAGTAAGTTTTCCGGCCTACGAAGTTTTGATTTTTGGAGAAAAATGTAATATTCGACATCACATAGAATGTATGGAATATTAATCTTTTACATCCCCTTTGGCTCGGGGCAAAGACAGCTTTTGAGAGCTGTAAAAGAATTTTCCATTATGTTTCATTTATTAAGTTTCTTACATTTTGTTGTCATACGCTATAAATACGAGTTTTAAATTTTTCTTTTCAATAACTCTCAAAAAGATATGTATATATCTCTCAGCTAATATATATGCATGCAACTGTGGAAGCCAATTAAAGATAATGATCAAATAGTTTATAAATAAACCGCTGACACGTATAGAGGTTCCGTAAATGTTGAATAATTCCCACCGTCGGCTTGCCGACGTTCGCAGTGGGGGTTTTACTCCCCGTGTCAGTCAGTTGTAATCTATATCGAATTGGACATCCGATCTCCCTCTTATGATACTTCGCGAGCTTCCCCTGGCAGTATCCATAAACAAGAAGTAAGCCTGCAGAGGAAGGTATCATATATGTTACTATCACTGCATACAATATGCGATCGATGAAACATCTTAAAATTACACAATGCTGTTCACACAAGGAGTAAATTAGAACAGCTTTACTTCATTGCTTATATGTTTCATCAGAGTAAATATTGTGACACGGTGGCTTTTCTTCAACGAACAGACACTAAGAAAAAGTAAAAACTGATATTTGTTAAGCAACAAGAAGTTTTCATTTTCATTTTACATACGAAAAACCATACGGAGACTTTTCAAAGTTTCAGAGAATCAATCTTTCATTATCATCAACTCCCAAAGAGATTGAAAATGTATGCATACATAATAATGTCTATTATTACGTTACCAATCTACATTAATTATAAATTACTCACGCGATGCATCTCTTGCCGCGATCTATGTATATCTTATTCATTAAAAAATTACAATTTCATAATTTCATTCCCTATCTCAACTTTCGCGTATCGTTTACAGGAGCTGCTACCCTCCTCGCGTAAACTCGTCGGCTTGCTTCCTCTAATAAAAACTCTCGGCTTCTGAAGTCCCTTCTGCAGTCTTATTAATTTACGATACTTACTCCTTCCAGACTCCACGCTGCCGCCCTTCTGTTTCGTATATCTCTGCCCGTTCTCCAATTTGCTCTGGCGCGGCGTCTACTCCTTGCTTTAATATTCATTGTCTGTTACAAATCGATTTTTCTTTTAGGAGAGCGACACACTTATTAAAAAGTTGCTTCGCCTCCCCGACGACCCCGCCTGAGCTTCTGCCCATCCTTCTAACACTCCTTTCTCGTCAGCGTGCACGCGATCCGGTAGAAATCGAGTCCAGTTACAAACGCTTTTTGGGCCATTTCCAATGGAATGACTAAAAATAGCTCGCTACTCTAATTGAGAATTTGGATCACATCATTTTTCAACTTAAAACATTGTCTTCTTTCGTTTTGAGATACATGAAAGAAGTGAAACCTTAAGGAATTGAGTTCTGATGAATCACCACGAAAAATATCTTAAAAGCGTTTCGAACCAATTTCCATTTCTACCAAAAGCACTGGGTTTTGAATTACGGACTCGATGAGTGTGTTCAACTGGCGTACTCTCGAACTCAATCCCGAGTAACTTTGACGTCTTATCTCGAGTGTGTCTCAACTGAATATTCATGGGGGTAGACCAGCGCGGACACACGGCTGCCAGTCCTGTCACGTTCCTACTCGAAATAGGATTATCTATCTCCGTGAAGGAGATACTGTTTGCTCCTTCACGATCAACTGAAAAATACAGCAGAAAAATTCCTTATTAATGTAATGACTTGTTTCGAGACCTGAATCTGAGGAATTCTATACGTTGACTAGGTAAAATATACTGAACGCGGGAAATTCATGTAGTGGTATGATTCAAATTAAGTAAGCGGGATATTTCTGTAAGTATGAAGTCGTGGTTCCCGTTCAAGTGTTGTTCGCGAGAAGAAAAAGTTGAATAGAGTTGGATGGATAAAAAATTATGTACGAGAATTTCCTAGTGGGAATGTCAAGGTATAAAATAATCTTGTGAATCGGTTTTTATTCTAGACAAGTTCATTCAACTCTTGACTAGTTGTGGGATTAATTTCTGATTTTCATGGTTAAAAAAATAGATAATCTCCAAAATTTCGCCAGATTCATTAAAATCAATGAGAACCTTACCCAATATCAAAAGCCGAATGTATATGCCACGAATGTTTTTCCGAAAGATTAAGTTGAGCCAGAGGCTAAGCACATTTTCATCTCTCATCCCGGCCTTCATCCTCGCGCTCGCGTCCCTCCGATATGCGAGCGGTGAAAATTTAATCCGACGAGCGGATCGTTAAAAGTTTAAAAAGTTCGAGGGGGAGACTAGACTGTCGGCGATGAAGATCCGGGCGTTTTTTCTCTATATCGCGCAGCCCCTCCGAGGCTCTCCCTTCGCACTTTAATCGATCACTCGGTCTGTTCTCATTAGAAAAAAAGAACGGTTTCGAGGCGCATCGCGAAAGCCTGCTCGTTTCTTCTGTTTCCTCAGGAATGACGAGTATCCTGTGAAATTTCTTTGGATACCACATCCTGTTTCCAAAGTATATATATGATGATTTCGGTTGTTAAAATTGTGAATTAGTCGACAATTGTGAAGTGTAGAATTCTTCGTTATTTATAGATCGATGAAACATCTGTTGATAACAAATTTTGACGACGCGATATTTTCCCTCTCAAATTAGCTTTGAAAATAATTTGAATCCGAATAAAATAATTATACGCTTACGTTAATTATAGCTCTTCCGAAGACTATAGCGCTTGTGTTGATCAATAATACATTCGAGTTCTTGATGCTTGTCTTCATCGAGCGAACATTTTCGATACTCATACATTTGTATTTTATTCCGTTTTTTGGGCGTTTAATCCTATTTTCGATTCGCGTACCGGGAAAATCTTTCGTTGTCGACGAAAATGAAATACCCAGCTCTTCTGAGTCGGAAAAAAACTCTCAATCTCGGCAGCGATGCAGTTCGTAGTGCTTTTACTGAAGAGGCAAATAGAGGTTGATCCCGACTATCGCCAGGATGGTAGTCGACCTCTTTATTTCGTCTGATGGTGCGCGTCGATATTCGCGTTAGAATCCGCCGATATGAGAGAGGGAGAGTGGGGGTGGGGGTGTTGGGAAAGGCACATGGTGGTGCGGAAGACGGAAAGAGCGAACGCGCCGCGAGCACCAAGTCGAGCTAGCGATTTCATTTGTCGTCTTTTTCCCGAGGGCCGAGTGAAATCGCTTCGTCCGCATCGCTGAGAATCGCGCTCGTTAATCTTCGCTCTATCTCGCTCCCCAAAGTCGTTGCACTATACGTGGCAGACCTACGCCGTCGGGGCGAAACCCTTAACAAGACGTATACCCCTCAACAGATATATATGTATATATATGCCAAAGCTCGTGTTTTTTTCCATCCTCCTTTGCTTTCATTTCTAATTCTGTATTCATCTTCAGCTCACTCCCTTACAGGGTTTCATATTCATTTTAATTGGCAACCCACGTAGCTATCCGTGAAATCCGAAACGGTATACACGTATATCCGAAACAGCTTCTCTTTTGATAGTCTATATAGCGGCTGTATACCATTTTCGTTTCATTCATCGAAATATAAGAATAATCCAATGATTTCGACGGTTGGACAGTATCCGCTACCACTGATTCATGCATCAAAACAATATTTTTTAGTCCATGGTTTGATTCTTTTGAATAGCATCTGAGATTTTCTCTCGAGGATACGAAACAGGTACTTGTATTCGCTCAGATTCATTTGGTATAATGATCGATTCACTGTGACTCTTTCAATAGTGTGTTTGCGACATTTCTTAATTTCACTGACCTACAAGACGCAGTAGTGATAAGATTGAAAATAACTTAGACCGTTATCCAATGATACCAATATGTTGATATCGCAGTAGTTTGAACCACATCAGATTCCCATGCTTTTATAATTGTGATTGAAGAAAAATTCTTGAAAATATGATAATTTTCTTATAAACTATACCCGTGTAAAAAAAGTCTGGGACATGCCTAACACATGTTTGGGGTTGTGAACTAATACCAATGTTTTATTTATTGATGATAAGGTTTTGCATTATTTCCATACCTTATGCTAGAATTTCATGTAAATGTTTTTTTTAGAATCTTGGAATCTTGGATGTCTGGCGATATATCTCGGACATTTTTATACCAGAATCACCCGAAGAAATGTATAGATTTTAGAATTATAATAATATCCGATTTTTAATAAAAAAATGAATAAAAACTACCGAATAGCTTCATTGAAAAAGCCGATAGAGTTATCACGAAGCGCCTGGTCCTAGTTCTAAAATGTTCAACAATTTCCCAACGATATCGATGTCGGTAAGCTTTTCCCACAAGCCTTCGCAATAAAGCGTTATAACGTCTAAACGTGTATTTATCAGCCAGCCATTTGTACCATTTGTCTCACCGTCTATTCGACCCTTTATCGGCCTGAGAAAAGCCACGCGCGACGCGCGCGCGTCTGCAAAATTGATAGAACCCGTAAGCCGCGCGCGATTCCCGCGATCTCGCGTTCCCCCAGTGTACAATTTATGTATACACGAGAATAAGCAGGCGAGAATATGCGTTCTCTGACGTTATATTCCGCGCGGACTTTATACAGCTCGCTCAAGTCGATCCTCTGCAGCTCCTTTTCACTCTCTTCACGACTGATGCGAATACACTTTTTCATTACTCGGATGACCTGTTACCGTGGAAATATGAAATGTCGAGCTGTTGCAAAATACCTAACGAGAAATTTATCAAGCTAACGAACCAGTATCAACTCGGCCGGTTAAATATATAACGTTATATTTTCGGATCTCGAGTTCCGGGTAAGCGCGCGAGCTCGAGCTGTGAAATATTAACGATTGCAAAAAAATGATGGAAAAAAAAGAAGTTGAAACGACGCCGAGGAACGCGACGGTATATTTTACGCTGAGAAATGTCTTCGCGAGAAATGAGCGCGTTGAACTTGAATAAAGCTCCAAGTATCATATCGGTTGGAATTTACATATCGACGCTTGGAAGACCCGGAAGCGAAGCACTTCTTGTCCCGGTTTCGAGCTTTTCGCTTCTTTTTCGAGGACTCGACTAGCGCGTACGTACCTATATGTATACGCGTGCAAGAGCCGCTGTAGCTAGTTGAAATATACGAGCAGGAACTTTGCCAAGTTAATTCAGCGCGTTACAGGGCTAGAATTTGATTTCGTTAGGGGCTCCGGGCTGAGCGCGTGAAAAACCTGCGAAATTCCATCGCGCGCGAGCATTCGTTTCCACGGCGCTCGAAAATCCCGCGCTACAATACAATGTCCATCTTGATTTATTCAATGACACAGGTCAGGGATGCACCGGGGCCCCGCGCCAACTTTAATTACCCGCGCAGTTTCCCTCTCGACAAATCCCGGACGAGCCCAGTGTAATTGATCGCAGCTCTCCCGAGTGTCGGCAGGAGAGCAAGAAGTCGCTTTCGCCGCCGACGAAACTGCCCCCTCCGTTTTCTTGCCGCGGCGCGAAAACTTTCGTGCGCTCCGTGAGAAGTCCGGTCTGACGGCAGGGTTAAGAAGTGAAAATACGTATAATTGAGCTTTTAACGAGCGACGCAAGCGCGCGCGTGGATTCGGTCAGCGGTCCTCTTCACTCCGCGAGAATCACTAGTTAGTCGGGCCGCGAGTGTTTACGAGGCCGCCGAGACTTGTCCCTCAGACCCGACCCGACTCCCTCCCTACTCTCCGGCTAATTTTAAAATCAATTAGCTCGTGCGCGCGGTTCTTTCTATTTTTCCCTCGGTTTGAAAATGCGCGACGGTTTTTTTTTTCGTTGCAAAAATGCGGCGAGCAGCAGAGCTTTAATATTGTTCCGTGCGGCCCTTGGCGCTTATTTTATTCAACTCCAATTTGCCGACGACTCGAAAGGGAAATCCGTGTGTAATTACGCGCCTCTCAGCCTTCTGACTGGTTAATCTCACGAGATCCGTAATCGCGAGGCTCTGCGGGGATTGAAATTGAGAATTGCTTCGAACTCGTCACTCTTTGATGCAAGCTTAGGATATATCGTACAAATTGCAGCTGCATTTTGTGCTTTTATTTGGAAATTAATACGATTTTCTCAGCTGACTTCTTGGTAATCCTTCAAACTCCAGCACACGTTGGAGTTTCGTAAAGGTTGGACAGATGAGCGAAAGGAGCGTGCCCCGGGATGCGGGAAAATTTGATGTCCGGTCGACGATTCTCTTTGAAATATTCGCTCCCTCGGCGCTTGGTCGCAGGTTATGAAGTAGGGCGAGGGTTACGTTAAGACAAACCGAGCCTTTGTAACGCGGTTAGGAACGAAGGGGGATGTTAGCAGGTGATGTCTCATATCAGGGGCGAGGGAAAAGATGAAAAGCGTTGCCGTTTTCCGTGTGAAAATTTTTAATCCACCACGATTATGTGTAAAATTGAGAAAATCAGTTGATTTTCGAATGAACTTCTGCATATTAATTTCCGGCCGTATAATAAAATCAAGAAATACGAATCGCATTGAATGTACCGGACAATTTTTCATCCGCACGAGATAAACAATGTCGAATGGATGCACAAGCCTAGGTAGAAGCGAGCCTCGAATATAACCGCGGCGATATATTTCCGAAACAAAGCTCGGCCATTTTGGAATTTGGCGAAAAGCGAGCCGGAGAGCCGGACAATGGGTGCAACCAAGTAGGAGCGCGGGGAGCAAAGTCGCGGTAGCCATTCACGGGATCCGCCACCGCGGCCCCATAGCGAGATTCGCCTCCGTCCGGGAGCTAGGCGGAAAATGAATTTCCGCGAAAGCGCCCGCGGGGCTTGATGCACCTACACACTCGCACGGGCGTCCCCGAGCGCGCTCGCGCAGATCGATAAGCGCGGGACGAGACCGACGCGCCGGGCGCTCTCAGCACTCGCCCCCCCCCCTCCTCCCACGCTCCTCCCCCTCTATCTCTCTCACTCACGGTATTCACGCGTGCGCTCGCTCCACGATCGTTGTTTCTACTATCGTGTACTACCCCCCCCCCCTAATTCACCCACGCCGTGTCTCATTACGCGTTTCGATGAGATGATGGCCGAAGAGTGTCGAATTTCTTCAAACTACGAATTCTGACTTTCGGAAATACGATTATCCAAAATGGTTCTGCTAGGTATACTTAGCAGATACATAAAAGTATACTCAAATATAACTTTTTCCTATGAACCCATCGATTTTTAATCCAGAGACTTTTTCTCGCGCGTTCAGGTCTACCTGATTCGATCTTTTCATTTTCCTATTGATTACTCAGAGTCTATCGGTTAGAACTGAATTACTCATTTGCGAAACAAGTGCAGAAGCAAAAAACGTTGCAACAAGGCGCCGCATTTCGTAAAACCACTGAGGTCGAATTCTCGGATGAGTCAAGCTCTATAGAGTATTCGATTCGGTTCGAACGCTGGTGTCGAGGGAGAAGTTTTAATCGGTCGGCGCCCGGAGATGGTGAGGTGAAACTACTGCTGGAAGAGCTCTGCAGGGAATTTTGAAAACTCTATGCAATTTTGAGTGGCTGATATATTTATAGCTCAATAGAGAGGGAAATAGCATAATTGGTTTATTTAGTCGAACCGAACGTTCAACACACGAGAAATCGTTCTAGATTTTCCCAAATGACTACCAATTATACTTTACTGCGTGAAAATAAATAGTTCTACTAACGGTTTGAAGATAATTTTTATTCACGAGCTGAATAAATCAGAAAAAATATTAACTTTTCATTTTGATCTTAAAATTACGTGAAGTAGCAATATATTAGAGCCACCTTAGCGAGAATAGTCACTACATGACGTTAATTGTAAATTTTATAACGCTGCTAGTAAGAAGTAAAAGATCTGCTCAATATTTTCAATATGAGTCAGGCCGCATTTGACTTGGATTTTTGTACGCTGAGTAATATCATTTTCAAAAGCGTATATTGGGACACTAATTGCCAAAAACAATGAATGCCCATTGAGACAATAGATTAAAAAAGATGTATGATGGAAAAAAAAATTAGATGATGTAGATGGAATTCCAAGGAATCGAATGGTATTTCGCTCGGTTTCTTTGTGAGATTTTTGAGATTCGAAAACTAAATAAACGTATATTGAGTTCAGGAATAGTCCAAGACCAATATTTCTAAAACGTTAAAACATTCCTTCCGAATACTATCGAATTGAATTCAAACTTAAGTCAACTCATTGTGTCACTGCTTCATTGCGGGATAATAATATGGTATATTTTTTTTCTGTTACAGGTAAGCTGATGAACTCGGTTCGCCCCAAATGAGTTTTGGAAAGATGTGCACGTTGTGAGTTTTGATAATTATTCTCACCGCACGCGAGTAACGGAAGCACTCGTTGAAATTTAATTTCGACCAGGAACACACGAAACCTCTAGCTTTGAGTATAAAGCTTGGTAAACCACGAGAGCAGCAGCAGCAGGCGGTTTCTTTATTTCACGGCGAAGCGAAGCGCGTCAGCGCGAATTCACACACACGACGTTGCGTGTGCGCATCTCAATGTGGCCATTGCCCCGCAACGAAAACAACGTGCTACATAGCGAAAGCGCCTGCCAGTGCATTCGGGCTTTTCGTCCCTCTTCGCCCTGACTCAGCCGACCGGAGCTGCATACACGCGCATCAGGAGCCAGTGTATTTTCGCCCTTTATTCTTCACTCTCGCAGCCGTCGCTGTCCTTTTCGCTCCTCTGCGCGAGATAACGCGTGCTTCACGTGAAGTTCCAGTTAACGACGGCCGCGCGCGGCGATGTGTGTTTTCTCACTTCCACCGTGCTTTCTTTTCTCACACCCGTGATGCGTGAAAATCGGAGAATTTCGCTCCCTCCTTAGGTAAGCTTTGGGACAACGAAATAACTGCGTGGCTAAATCCATCGCAAGCGCATAACAAGTTACCGATGCTGTCACACGTGGTTTAATACTATTTTCTTATCTCTAATTGCCTGTACTCATTGGAGTGGCAGATATACGACCAACACTTATTATCCGTTGATAGTACAAGGAAATAAGCTCCAACTCGAAGCTTGAGATGTTGGTAATTAACTTTTTCTCGTACTTGATCTCAATATTGGCTGCACTTGCACGGATACTCTTCTTATTCTTCTTCTTCTTCTACTATTTCTTCTAGTATGAAATATAATAATCGAATTGTCGTGTTTAATGACACAGAAAAGTGGGAATCTTAAATGGACTTTTGTACTTTGATCCCGTTAGTTGATTGCGTTTTCAGATTATGAACTTTGAAGCTCAAAGCAATCAGTGGGACTGGTGTATTACTCCATGAGAGATATGGACAATCTCATTTTAACTTTACGAATTCTCTTGAATTTTCATCCATTTTCGCCGAGATTATGATAGAACAAAATTACAAAACAACGTTTTTTGAATCAACGCTTTTATGCAAATTGTTAAAAAAAGAAAATAATTTTTTTCACTCGAATGTCTTAGACGTTCCTTCGTAAAAGAGTGAGTTTACTCAAAATTTCACTAAAAATTGTAAAAAAAAACGTTTTCATGCAAACGATTGGGAAGAAAATAGCACATTTCGACACTAGGGCAGACGACGAATTCTAGGCATGTGAGTAGGTTTACCGGCCTAGCGAAGCGAGGCTGATAATCACATGAGCCTAGAATCATCTTATGCTCTATTATCGAACAGTACTTTCCATCTAGAGTGTAAAAAACTAAAAGTTCAATGATCAACTTTTCGATACAAGTGATGAAAAAAAAAAATGTTCTTCACTCGAATATATGTCCTAGACGTATGTATGGCTTTCCTCCGTAAGAACTTGAGATACTCGCGATTTTACGAAGGAACGTTCAGGACACATTCGAATGATGGAAATTGTTTTTTCATTCTAGTCATTTGCATAAAAAATTTTTATCCATTTTTTTGCCGTGGGATAAAATAAACACAATAATTACATACACTAATAGGTTGTGTTGGCCGGCAATAGTTAACGCGTTAGTTTGAAATAGTATATTTTTCAAGCCATTATTAAAAAAAAAAGAAATGGTGATTCATGGTATATTGTCGCATAATTTTCCTGAACAATGAGTAAATGTTCATGAATTCAAGTGTCGTTTAGGTGATTCGAGTGGGTTGATGAAATTCAATCGTGCTGTCAACAGACAGATAGATAGATAAACTAGTACACGCGAAAATCGTGTTAAATGAAATCGTATGATAATTCATCATGATTACTTGATGTGTCAATTTTGTTTTTGACGGAATTACATTATTGTACACAGTATATTTCACCTCCAGTATAGAAACGCGCGTCTGCGTCATTGTTAAAAACTAGCCGCGCCGATGTTGAACAAAAAGCGAGCGGATTTGAGGCGCCGAAAATCCAGCGCGAGCGGAGCTTTGTGCGCTGGGCGTAAGCACCACTTCATAAATCACCCTGAATAGATGGGTAACTTTCCTCCTTCAAAAGGCCTTTCGAAATCGCCCAACAGAAATGCGAGATTAAGTTTACAGTGGCAAACAAGACCCGCCGGTCGATCCGTCTTTGCGGATCCATTACTCCGAACCAGTTTTTCCCCCCGTGATTTATATTCGTATTGCCAATTAATCCTGTTACTTTATGTATAGCGAAATGTCGCGAGCTCCATTCACCTTTTTCTCCCCCGGGGCGGGATTTGTCGGATTCATAATAACGTTTTCTCTCGCTGCCGAGGAATTCGATGCCGGGCAATTCGTCCCCGTTACATAATACATACGCGTGTATCGCGAATTTTCCAGTTGGCCAAGCAAGTGTTTGGGGGGTGAAAATGGCGAGCGCGGCGAGCTCGAGCAACGGCGGGCTCGCTGAATTACGTACGTTGGATTTGCGCGGGCGCACTCAGCCTCTCGCGATTCTGACCCAGATATAGGCTTGGCTACTCTCCGGCCCTGCCGCCCGGAATATCGAGGTCGGCCGCGGCCGTGCTATGTATTATGAATGCCGAGCCGTGTAACCTGCTGCTGCAGCCCCCGCGACCTTCCTCAATCCGCGCGCCCTCCACCTTCAGACAACCGCTGCTCACTGAATCCGCGTCTAGACTTACGCCAGGTTTAACGATGGATACTTCGATAGTAGAACCGATCAATGAAACAAAAAAAAGTGCGATTACGTAAGAGTTAAAAATAATCAAGATACAATAAATATCGACTTGTGAAATTCGGATGATTCAAAAGGAATGCATGAATTTTCAGAAGTGCTGGAGATTGGGAAAATCCAAAATTATCATTCAATAATATATGTGTCATTCCATGATAGACGACGTAAGCGGAATTCACGGACCTATGTTCAGAGAATCATTGCTCTAATTCAGGACAATGGCGAGGAGCGAAAGGGCTGTAATGGAGGAAAAGTGTTTTTCCTGACATCAAATTATCATATTTATTCTGGATAATGATTGGGCGATGTGAATTAATCTTGTCGGGGTAGATAACGAGAGGAATCGATGTTACGATTTAAGATAGTTCGCCGATGGCACGCAACTTACTCCCATTAAAAATAGATAGCCGAGCTTGATTATAGGTGATCCCGAAGTACTTTGGTCTCCATCACGTGACTTTTACGTGTTCCACCAGCCTGGCATATCGTTTTCTATGTAAATTACTCGACGTTTATGCGAGGAGTGGCGCACTTAAGGGTTAATTGTTGCATGGAATTTCAGTGGCCGCTGAGCTGCACACTTTTATACTCGTACTTGCCACGCTAAACTGGCTTTCCGATACCTGATTTCAATTGGACTTGCATAATTTTGATGCCTTACGGATAGTTTGTTTGTGCAATCTTTCTTGTTGTGATAAGCTGTACATTTACTATTCATGAGTATTTTCAGGTGCTTATTATCGCAATTTGAGAGAATTCCGAGAACCCATCTCGAGTGAGTATTTCCACTGGCTTAATTCGCTTTGTGTATAGCCAAATGAAATCAAGCATATATTTATTCTAACTAGAGGAAGATTAATCTATATTCCTAATCCTTGAATATTAGAATTTTGAATCGTCAGATTGAAGGAATCGTCTTTTCTCTTTTATTACTCACAGAAATGACAAGTTATTTGAAAATATTCTCTGTTTCTTTCCCCCACGAAGTTTGTCGAATCGCCAAAAAATGTCACCCTTCACAAGCCGAAACGCAATCGCAATTTCGAAGCCGCTATTCGAAGCTGCATTGAATCGGGGTCAAGTACCCGACCGTCTCTCTTTTTCTCTCTCTCTCTCTCTCTCTTTCTCTTTTTCCCCCGACACACACAAGTCGTACGGCGGGATAGTGCAAAAGCTAAGCAAGTAGAACCACGAGTTTGGGTATTTCTCGATTCGCTTTTTCCGACTTGCGTTCCCGCAGTCGCCGAAAAATTGTCGGTGAGGATAAAGCTCGGTATATGGAAACAGGACACGGGAAAAGTTTCGGCTATGGAACAACACCGAGAGGAGAACGACAAGAGCTTTCCAAATATTTTGGTACGTGACTCCGCACTTCCGAGCTGAATGACGAGCTCCGGAATGGAATTCATTTGGAACATGCGCTTTGTGTCGTTGGAGGTATTCTGCTCTGGGGAAAGGAATCGAGTTACGGATTGCAATGTTTATTGTGAGAATTCGAGGGAAACATTTTGAATAGAGTAAACAATATGTACTGGAGTTTTACCATACTTTTCAATATGTGTTCACTTTGAGCCGTCGGTATCACACGAGTTCTATAAGTTTTTTTAAAGAACGTCTATATCAGGTGAAATGAAATTCTACCATTTGACATATCTGTTCGTATAATTAATGAGTTATATTTCATAATTTATCCAATGCCAGCTTATTATCCAAATCATCAGAACCGCCAATGTCCGTCAAATTGAACTTTTCGTCGCTTCGATATGCTTCTGTTTTTAGTAGTCTCAGTATTCGATTTGTTTTATCCTTTCAAGCGGTATTAGCCTCGTCACGCCTATAAATCTGATCCAATTGTAGCATAAGCCAATTCGATCACGGTACTATTGTCAGCCGAAAATTGGTGACAACGTGTATACGTGTACGGCCCAATCGAATTGACTCGTTGTCGCGTTAGTGGAGCGATCGCCGGCCTGCTATTCACGATTATCTATGGGCTCACGCGCGCGCCGAGCTTCAAGACACGAGCGCCTATTACCCGGAGATTGTAATTTAGCGCGGGTAGAGAGGGAGAGCAGATTTACGTGCGCCGTACGTATTATAACGCTTCACCGCGGGGCTTTTTACTCGGCTCAATGGACAGCTCTGTATGATAGCCAACTCAGGTCTCGTACCTTCCGGCGCTTTTACTAGATTCGATCTGTTAGTTTTTTTGCTTAATTTTGTCTATACCTGCATTGCTGCACTTGCGTTTGAAGATTTAATTTACTCCTTCAATGGATTTTCGTAAAATTAAATATAAACTTTCTGAACACTTGGAAAATATAAAATCAAGAATTGACACTTGTTGATGAAAATAGCGTGAGGCTATTATTCGGCAATATATATGAGCTTTACATCAAACACCTGAGCTCCACCCGTTTGTCCACGGTTTTCGTGCGCGAACTTTTGAATTAAATTGTGCGACCGCTGGACTTCTGATATCCCATAGTATTCAAAGCAACTCAGTAGAGATACTCCAATTTCGCGACGCTCGCACCCATACCGGAAGTTTTTGCCACATGCTCGCAAATGTCTAAACTTATGATGAAGCGCTCTTCTATATGATGTTGAAGTTCGTAACGTTAATCATTAACGATTTCATAAAAAAATTTTTTTTCCGTATCACATTTTTTTGAATCCCAGAGTACTCCAGGAAACTTAATATGATTATTTATTACGTTATATTATTCCTGGAGTACTCTGGGATACAAAAAAATGTGATACGGAAAAAACATTTTTTTTATGAAATCGTTAATGATTAACGTTACGAACTTCAACATCATTCTTCTATACCTATCGTTGCGTGTGACAGTGTCTGTTTGAGTTTCTTGATTGTAACGTCTTTCTATTTTTCGGCCTTAATCAATGAAAAAAGTTTGATGAATTCGTCAATTCTATTATATGATGTGGTAGACGAGTCGATGGTTCTACCTATAGTTGGATAATTCAGCTTACTTTTGATTCACATTTGTACTTACTTCTTGAATTGCTGCTTCTTGAATTGAACTGGGACTACTGATTACGTAAAACACTTCCATCGTTTCCGACATCGAATTTCATATTCTGTCACATATTTTGCTTTTCTACATTTTTCTATTATAGTAGATGCAGTTTCGTTTCTTTTATCTACACAAACTCAATACTAGTACTCCTTCCATCAAGTCCTTCGCAGAAAATGCTACTCGTATCAAAATATGTCGGTCATGATGGTTCTTTTTTCGTTAGAAACGATCCATCCTTCTCCCGTAGATAGAGGTACTCCTGGAACGGAGCCATGAACGGAATTGAATCGATCGACTACCTTTATTTGTTCAGAAATTTGGTTGTCACCACTGTATACAAGAGATTTATTTAAGGTTCACGAAAAATGTTGTACAGAAAGAGTTGGCGAATTAAGTTGAAACTATTCAAATGCATATCTCAAGAAACGAGTAGGCTCGTCGTCCCACCTGTGCACTCGATGAAATCCCACCACACCATCAAACTGAATTCTACATCGAGTTTGCAGTCGGGCTAAAAAGGTCGATACACAAACAATCGACTGATAAGAAAAGTTTGTTGGGGTTTTTTCTCCGGCACCAGGCCAACTCTGCCATATTCTTGCTGGTCGGATTAAAAGAAAGAGAGTAGGAAGCGGAGGCACCGCGCGTGTATCCATTTAAAAGTTTCCTGCGCCGAGTTTTTGTTTGCTCAGCCAGCAGCTAAAACCCTCGCGCACTTTTCGCCGGCCGCGCGCTAATGGAAAGTCGATTCTGCTGAATTTTCAGATAAATCGGCGCGCTGCCGACGGAGAACTATAGAGCCGAGAGAGGGAAGCTCGATGGACCGTCATTCAATTCCGGGAACAGCTTCCGAAAGAACTCCACAGTTTGAGACCGGATGGGTTTTTAGGCTGGTTTTTAGGAACGAAATCACCCTCATGTAGAATAATAGAACGACGATTTACAGCGAAGATTTGGACAATGTGTTTAGTGTCTATGCATTTCTTCTGATAGAATAATGGCGTGAAGCCAGATGAGCGTGCTTTCATGGGTTGCTGGAGAGTTACAATCGTGAAACTTTGAACTTTTGTTAGTTGCATTTTTTCATTATTGATTTTCCTTCAATTCAGAGCGAATTCTAATTGTTTGGAATACTATATTCGTACCAGTGTTCTGGATAATGATTAGAGACTACCAGACGATTTTCCAATTTTATGGTATATCAAATATAACTGTGAAATAATACTGTGTACTTTGAAGAGAAAATTCATGAAGAAATTCAAAACCGTCAATTACAATATAATTCTTGAAACGCCGCGAGAACAGACAGAATAAAATTCACACGCAAAATTACAGCGAAACGCAGTCGCACGGAGGAGCGACGATTTTCACACCGGATGAATCGTGGTTAGAGTCCTCGTCACGTGACCGCAATTACCCACGAACAGTAGAAAGAGTGGCACGGTCTCATCGGCTCGTATAAGCCCAAGAGCGAAAATTTATCGTACCCAGCTTGGTTTATGTCCTCCTCATCTTGGAGGTAGCTGGTCAGTAAAAGTCCTGCCAGCTGGCTGTTATTGTGCAAACGGGTCAATCGCGTGACTGAGACACACTGGAATTGAGTGATAAATAAAATTGCATTTCCTAATTCATTTCCTCGCATTATTATTTTTTTCTTCTACGATTAGGATTAACTAAAGTTCCTGTACACTATTATATTCATGGATCATTCTTCTTTGCAATAACATCTCATATTTCAAGAAAAGAACCAAAAGTGGAACGAGCTCATTTTATTTCTGAATCCAAGTTTAGAGACTTTTCCGTGGAATATTGTGTAGCATACAGTTTCAAAGACTTTCAATTCACAATGATTTGTTCGGCGTACAGAGAAACTTTGGTAGAAACTTCTGATATAACATATAAAATTTTCAATTTGAAAACTTTTGAATTACAGCATTGACATAAATCTTAATTTTCTTTGTTATTTCTTCTGAAAATAAATGTACGTCCCAATTACTGCAATTCGCTTTCGCGTAGTTACCTTAATTCCGTACCTAATTTGCATGAATACGTACCCGGCATTTCAGAGAGATTTTCACATTTTCTCGCGTCAGTTAGTCCGGAGAAGGTATACACGCTGAGCGCCGGGGGAGGAGCTCGCGTAGCGAAAACTGGAAAATGTAACGCGCCGCTGAAAATCAATACAGGGGCGAATGACGAACTAGGAAAAGTGCCTGTCGACTCGAGACTCCCGCGTGTTTGCATTTTTCATTATTTTGTAGTCGGTGAGCCCGGGAAAAATGCGACGAAGAGTTTCATTGTCATTGAAATACGTAAATAGGAGAAAGCCCTTCGTTTGCAAACAAGAGCCTCCCATTAAATGTGTGAAACAACGTCTTTTTTTCGTTGAAAATCGAATGCCGCGTCTGGGCAGGAATATAGATGTAAAAAAAAATTGATTTCCGCGGAAGTTTCAAGAGGATGAGCTTGATAATACAGGAATGTTGAATATTCGTCAAAGTCAACATTTCTAATGAATTGAATGGCAACAAAAGCTTTTCCTCGAGATTAAAAGTTAACAAAATATCGGATTTCACGTATTAACTTTATTTTAGTATCGACGTCTAAACATGAATAAATCTTTTTATTTCTCAAACCACGGAGACGAATAATTAGTATACCAGTTTTGCGAGTCTGAATAAAACACGCTCACACGCTGTCGCGCGGTGGAGTAAAAATTCCTTAAAACGCATGTGGAAAATCCCGAGTAATCCGCGCATATAGCTCTGGACTCGCCTCCGCGCCAGGGGAGGGAAAAAGAGTTATCTATGCAAATCGGGGCCACGAATATAACGAACGGTAGAGCATATACATCCCCGGGAAATTCCCAAAGCGCGAAAGCTTCTTCTCTATCTCTCGTGTGGCGGGGGCTGCATACATCGGAAAAGAGACGGAAGACACGCCCTTGCCCGGACGAAGCTGTTACAGCTATAGCCGCGGCTCAACTACAATTCGCAACGCTATGTCGGCTTCACCCGTGTGCCGTATATACGTATATATATTCTTGATATTTTCAACAGCGATGTACGTTTAGTCGCGTTTAACCCATTAACGCCCAGGATTGCAGTTTTTCATGATCATGTTTGATTGGTTGCCAACAACGCTAGGTTGATAGGAATCTAGCAAAACACCGTACCCTACTATTTTCGGGTATGCTTTTTCAGATTTTGATACTTAAGAAGCTTGAAAAATCGATCTTCACGGGAATTTTCCCAATTTTTTCAAAAATTCCACAAAATTTTAGGGTACATTTTCTGAAAAAGTAATTTTTTCGAAACCTTATGTCACTCGGATCTACTCGTTTCCATGAAAAGTCGTGCAATTTTAATATGTACTTTAAAACCATGTATTTGCAGAAAACCGATTTTTGAAAATACTTCCAAAATGGCGGCTACAAAATTTTGAAATTTGGAATATCAACGCATCATGTGTGCAATTCTCAGAAAATCCACCGATTTGGACTGAACTGAGTGTTCTCAGTTTTTGAGGTCTCCACTGTTTCAAAAGGATCGCTGATTTTCACGAATCTGGAGTGTGCAGATTTTCTCAAAATTCAAAAATCAAATGGGGGATCCAATATGGCGGACGGAATTTTCTTTTCAACCGATTTGGACCAAATCGTGTGTTTATACGTTTTCAGGGTCGCTCATTACAAATCTGGAGTCACATTGGGAAAATACAAAAAAAAATTTAAAACTAAAAAAAAAGCAAGATTCTCGAGAGCACAACCTCCACGTGGTGAAAATCGGGCAACAGTGTATGAATCGATATACCCTGGCAAATGGTGTTCAACTGAACATTGCGAATCAATATTTAAATAGATATTTACGTAACGACTTTACAAAAAAGCCTTTACGAAGAAGTTTCGTACAATGTTTTATCGAATAAGAATCCAAAATCAAGCAGCGAAGGAGTTACTTTGAGGTTAGAATACGATAAAATAATTTTTGCTTTGGAACAATTTCTAGTCATCTGTCTTGATACTTCTATAGCATCAAATCGGAATGTTTCTATGTTTTTAACTGTAATCAATTCAATATGCATAATTGACTGTTTCCTAGGAGCCCTCACAAAATTTGTTAAAAATCAATTGAAATAACAACATTTCGTCCAACATATTACATCCGCCATCTTGAATTTTGCCAATGTGGTACCAACATACCCAAAAAAAGTAGGGTACGGTGTTTTGCTAGATTCCTATCAACCTAGCGTTGTTGGCAGCCAATCAAACATGATCATGAAAAACTGCAATCTTGGGCGTTAATGGGTTAAAAATCATCACAATAAATCGATTTGAAGATATCCATTGTCTTTTTAACGAAATATGCATTTGTTATTTAAATCTCGAAATATTTGCACAAATAAATTTTCAAGAAGATTCCATAATTCGACCCATTCTGTGATGAATTTATTTATAATTCGCAAATTAAATATGTATCCGCGATAACTTGTGTATAATCGTCCTGACGTAACATGAAAGAGACGCGATCGAGAGATATTTTTAATCAAACCTCCATAATTCATCGCCACTCAAACAATAATTCCAGCTTGACGATTGACAAGGCAGCGGAGCATTGTTCACATTGCGACTGGAGTTATTACGATATAATTTAATAAGCAGCGTGCGCGCATTCATTACCGGACGCAACATGCTCTCGAATTGATGTTTCGCGCGCGCGCGCGCTCTCATATATTATATACATATACGTATCGCGTGCGTAAACGCAGCGTCGGATCGATCGTGAAGCTCGCGCATCGTTGGCTATTCTTCGCCGTCGTCGCGAAGCTCGAGTCGTGCTGTCCATTTTTGCCCATTGTTACCGGGCTTCCGTTCGATTTCCCATTATATCCCCAGAGCGCGCTCGTCACGAGTTTCAGCCTCGCGCGCCTGCTCGCCCCGATTAATTCCACTTTTTTCCTCCGTCCGACCCGTCACCAGTGACGAGAGTCGACGCGCGCGTTTTTTACCAGGCAAGTCGATAAGTCATTAAGGGATTGCAAATGGCCGGATTCGGGATACGCGGGACAAATGAGCGCGCGTTGCCTCGAGTTTGTCCGACGACCGTTGATGTATTGGATTTTTGCAATTTTCATTCATTTCTTTACCCGTGACAAATTTTCCTTGCTTGTTTTACTCACGGATAATTCTTGAATTCCCTCTGGTTCACACGACCGTTTGCCAGTGTTTTCTTGGAAAATTATAACCTCCGTTGTTACGATTTTCTCAGTTTCACCTGCGGTAAACACAGTTTTTAGGGCTAATTATCGAAACTGCGCGCACGAAACTCTGTAGCGGTGATTGAATCTGTGTCTCCAAGTATTTTTCATAGAATCAACTAGAAACAGCTAAACAACTTGTTTAACCCGTAAACACCCGAGATAATTTTCTAGCTACTCTTTCAAACCGTGAACGCCAAACCCATATCCATTTTATAACTTTTGGGTATGCCCTTTCGTTGAGCGTGGTCAAAACTGCAAATCAATATGGTACGTTTGAATTCTAATTGTACCGAGAAATGAACATTTTTTTCATCATCTCTTTATTCAGTCGAAAATGGCTCAGGATCGATTCCAATTTGTTAGTAAGGATGAGTAAAGTAATTGAAACAGAGGCATCTTTCTCCCTGAGCCCTGCACTCATAATTTTGAGAATGGCGGAGCGGGCAAGCAACTGCAAAAGTAACGAATTTCCCCACGATCATCGATTACCGCCGACAATCTATCGATGCGCTGAATCAAATTTGTTATTTCCCAAATGCCGAATAATCAAGTCGCGTCCAGAGCGCGTCCGTTGAAACGGCACTCGCTCGGGAGGAGGCCCGCAGAGACTTGCTCATGGCGATATCAACGCGCGATTTATCGGTGCCCCGGCGCCTAACGTCGTCCCCGCGGGTCGCTCTCTCGGGCCAAGTTCTTATTCCGCTTATTTGCCACGGGGCGCGAGGCTCGGTACACTCGAGCTAACCAGCCGCGGCTCGTCGATTAACGCCGTTACGCGCCTCGGTGTCGGTCAATTCGTATACGAGCATTGTCCTTCATCGCGCCTCCGCGGATTACCAGCAGCCACGGCGTTAGGTTTGATCCGACCGCGGCCTCCGTAGTCGTACGCGGTCGCGGGATTCTTCGATTTTCGTCCAGCCCTGCGGGGAGAATTTGCCTTCATGGGCGCACTATTCGTACAGCGAGAGACGGATAAGGCAAAAGCCATCCACGTGACTCGTCGGGAGGGATACTTGTATACTATACGCAGTGACAATGGCAGCTGCTGGTCGTTGAATAACGCTAGAAAAGTGGAGAGTCTCGGGTACATACTAGTGGAATAACGGAAATGTGTCCCGCCCATGCTCCTTTTTTTTTGCTTCTGGATTCTTCGCGTCAACTCCGAGTGTAATGCTCCGAGTGTAATGCTATATTCGCTTGTTCGAGTATATTTCGTAATTCTCAGAGACCAACTGATTTTTCATCGCTTGTATCGAAAAGTTGATCATTAAACCTTTGTTTTCTATACTCTAGATGAAAAATACTGTTCGATACTAAGACAGAAGATGATTCTAGGCTCCGGTGATTACGACCTTCGCTTTGCTCGGACGGCATACCTCACACGTGCCTATAGGCAAAATACGAATTCTATAGAATTCGTATTTTGCTCTAGTGTCGAAATGTACTACAATCGTATACTGACACGTGTTTCTTTCCTGAAAGTGAAGGGATTTCCCATTTCGCATAATCGATAGAACCTTCTTTATTTCCAAATCGTATCCTAATCATATCTTTTTTAATTCTGTCCTCGGAAATACATGTCCGCGACGGTGTCGGCAAAGGTAGAACAATGATATGAATCTAATATAAATCTAATCTGTCTATCGTTAGAATGAAGATCATTTTCGAAAACGACGTGCCTGAAAAACGCTAAAGCAATCTCGAGAGCAAAGGAGGGTAAATCTGTGCTCGAAGCGGCAAGTGCACGGCTCGCGACCCTCGCACACCCTACAGCCACTTCAAAATCGCTCTGGGGCTCTATGTGCTTATACGTGTATAAAAGACAGGCCGCCGGGTGATAAGAATCGGTTGCGCGTGCCGCGCACAAAGAGCATTGTGATATATACGCATACACACACACAGAGTCGAGGCCGGTTTGCAAAATGCTGCGAGTTGTATATATATACCGGTTGCTCCACTTCGGCGTCCCTCCCGACGGATAAACAATGAGTCGGGGATAAATCTCATTATGCCTGCACGTCGCGCACGTAATCGGACCAGCTATATGCGCTAATTGATGCGGGCTCAAGTAGATAAGTGGCGAGCCGAGAGCCCGCGAACGAACGGCTTTATAAGTGCTGTACTGGCCGACTGTTTTTAAATGTGACGACGTTTGATTTGTCGATAGTAAGATCTGCGACCTGCGAAAGTCAAACGGGACTTTCTCCGATCAGTATGTTCAAATCGACTGTATGATGTTCCTACAATCATTTTGTAAAATTTGTTTTCTCTCTCAAAAATGATCGATCGAGGCTTTTTCATACTCTATTCGAATCGAAGAGCGTGTATTATCTGACGATGATTTGAGTTCAATATGCATCCGAGCGAGGTCGGATGATTTCAACATGGAAAACGTTTGCGAAGGGCCTAGGTAAACGGTTGCCTATGTCTTGCATCGTCTGAGACGAGTACATATATATATTTTCTCGGACTTAAATTATGCATGGGTTCCGTTGCAGGATGGGACGATTCGCAAAAATCAGAGCACGCGTGCCGCTCCAAGTCGATCTCGCGTGGATCCTGGTTGGATGCAACCGGTTTCGAATTCATTACACCTATGTACGCGTCTGGTGCGCGAGTGCGAGAGCAAACGTGTCTAGACCAACGGTTGTGTCGAGGTGTGATGATGGTCTAACCTCTAACCTCCCATACGATTTTCTCGAGGGTCTGTTTTTTCGAGGAGCAGCTTGATCTCAATGATATGCATCCGACGTCGTCCTGCGTGTAACCGGATATTCTCGTTTGAAATCATAGACACAGCAGGAAATGCTCAGTCCGCCAAGCTGCACTCGTGCTCGTCCTAGAATCAATCAATCCAACTGTCCCGTCTCCTCGTAATCGTCGAGTCCGGAGAAGGGAATAAAAAATTCATGGCTCGAATTTTCTCATGACTTTCAGATGGAGTACAAGTGCCGACGCTGTGCGAGCTGGCGGCTCGATGCGTCGCGTCGCACATCCCATTCGAGCTGGTCGAGCACTTCTACTCGCCGGTGCCGGAACAGCTGCAGCTCAGGATAGCCTTCTGGAGCTTCCCCGACAATGAGGAGGACATCAGGCTGTACTCGTGCCTGGCCAACGGTAGTGCCGACGAGTTCCAGCGGGGCGAGGCCCTGTTCCGCGGCAAGAACATCCGAGATCCTCTGCAGATCGGTCAGTATACAATTCATTTTTCACTCGTTCTATCGCTGACTACTTCGTGCTTGCGTATGTCGCGCCAGTGGGTTCACAAATTCATTTTACAGACTACTGATTTTTACGCGGCTGTGCCTTATATGGCTATGCATATATTTTCAATACATTTTGGTAATGAACATTTTTCACGATCTCGCGAAGAGATTGGAATTTGGATAACGCTGCGCAACGCAAGCGTATTCTTTCAAGCTTACGCGGCTTTGCTGACCATACCAATGTTTTGTCGATTCTGCGAACTCTCACGCAAAAAAACTTTGATTTGCGAGATCGAAGTTGGAAAAGGCGATTTCCCGGCCGATGATGAAAATCTTTTTCGACCTTGGGAAAATGAAACGGGCAATCTCGCGCGCAAATGCGGTTTCATTGTTGTAAACATTGGATATGAGGCGCGAGATGAAGCGCGCGAGCGCTACTCTTTTTCAAATGAAATTCACACGTTGTCGGGGCTTGCGGGCGTGTCAGTTGCTCAACGGTGGTTGCGCGAAAATACAAGAAACAATATTGAAAGCCAACCGCAGCGAGGCGCAGGAAGCCACCGCGTGAACGCGGCGGCCTGCCACCTGCGCTGACAAAGAGAAACACAGGCAGGACGTGGTTTTCGCGGGCCGCTCGGCTCTTTTCTCGCGAGCTACTCATTTGTATCGCACGTTCGCGAGGGATAAATCCGCGCGATATATAGGCTACACCCGCGGAATAAGGATGCGGCCAGATGTACCGACTTGCGTATGACGAGTTCACGGCGCGTGGAACACATCCGGGAGCCACAGCCAAATGCCGCGGGGGCTCAGCTAGAAGCTGGTTCCAGTTCCAATTGAATTTGCTCACAGCTGCGTTACAATATATTGTCGCGATACGTTGATTCAAATTGACCAACACGCATCCTGCTAGTGGCTCAAATCCTTTCGATTTCAAATCATAGTCGTTTCGCTCTAAACTATACCTTTCCAACGTTCAATTCGAAATAATTATTGTGACTAATTCGAAGGTAAACTCGAGAAAATCGCGCGGTTTTATTACATCGAGCGAATCGTCTCAAGTCTTCGTTGAAATTCAGCTCGCCGACGACAAGCAGGCTCTTGGCTTCGAACCCCGGTCACCCTCCGACCGAGCTCGATCTTCTTTTCTCATTGCGCTTTCTCTAATTATGAGTCCTCGGTTAATTGGCGCAGCGGCCGTTCATGTCCGCGACTCCACGATGCCCGGAGAATCTCCGGGATTCTTCTATGCCTGAGTATGTACACGTCAGTATGAGGGAAACGCACACGTCTCCGTGGCTTGGACGCGGTGTCGCTTACATAGCGGCAAACATTTCGCAAGATATGTATTGTTCGCGAGGAACATTACGCGAGGGGGGAAAGCTACCTGCAGCCCGGCAACAAAGACTTTTTGCTCGGTTTCAATTACACCCGAGAATCCGGAGTCTGGAAAAACTCTGCGGCCTTGCTCATCTATTTTTATATCGCGGGCTCGGGTTTCTTGTGTCATTCAATTTAACATCTTCGCTCAACATCTTTTGTTACCTTTCCTCTGCGAATTCTCGTCGCCTACATTTCGCTATTGGGTTTCGGATGCAAACTGTATCCCACAGCCCGACACTGGTTGTATCGATTCGCGCGACAAAATAACTTTGGCTTTATCTTCTTTGGAAGATAATTCTTTTATACGTCCCTTCGTGTAGAATGGAAAGTTCGGAGAAGCGACTCATATGAATGAGGGAATTTGCTATACGTGCATTTCATACCGTTGGACTGAACGACCTCATAAGAAAATCTCATATCGTAGGCTTTTTAACATCTCTTCGGACCGGGAACGATGACTTTTTTATTCCATTCTCCTCTTGAGAGAAGCGTTCGCGTAAGTGTTCGGATATCCCGGTTTTTCCCTATAGCGTCACTTCGAGGAGGTATTTCAATCCCGTGAGTAATTTGCAACGACAATCACACTACTATTTAGAAACTATTCGTTGAATGAAACGTGACGAAAAGAAAAGTATTTTAGAAAAATACACTCGTTAGAACAGTAGAAAGGGAAACATTGTTTGTCCGGTACACTCGGAAACCAGAAACTACAGCAGAATAACCGTGAGATAATTTTATCATTTGCAATAGTCAACATCATTTGTCCAAATTTATTAATAGCACACAAAATTAGAGATTTTTTCAAAGGAATAATTTCATTTATTGAATTATTTGTCAAGTGAATATTTTCACACCAAATTGTGATGCATATATAGGCAGCGCAAAACCGTATGCAAAGTCGGAGTTGTTTAAATTTTTGTTCGAGTGTCTTAATTTTCGATCGCAAAATCCCTCCGCCGACAGACAGGCAAACATGCGGAGACAGCGATTTGAATAGATAAGTGTAAGTGCGATAAAAGTATAATAATAGTGAAAAACGTAATCACACTCTCCTGTACTTGAGAAACTGGCCGCGAAATTCTTCGTCCTTAAGGGGGCTTCAGCGTTAGGTGCCGTATCAATGCGGGGCCCTACTGGGGGTGCCTGAATTATTTTTCAAAATTCTCCGAATTATATCGTTTTAAAGTAGATCAGTCTTATCCTAGACTACTTATGGATGCTTGAAAAGGGAAAATAAATTATAACTAAGTCAAGATTTGCACCTAAACACTTGTCAAATTCATCAAAATCCACTTTTTTCAGTTTTACGATCTTATTTCGATGGTGACATACGATTTTCGCGATCATATTATAATCTACTTATAAAAACCTATTACTTAGAATTTTTTCAAATTTTTCTATAACACCATATTTAGTTGAGAAGGGATTAATCGATTCTCGCCATAAGAGCCTATGTGAAAAACGTCATTTTTGTTATGGCGCTCATATGAAAATGACCATGTTGACCCATGATTTTCTTTATTGCAATTGAAAGTTGGTTGTGCTAGGTACATTCTATGAAAGTTTGAGTTCATTCTATAATAGAATAATAACTCGCTGAAGCCCCCTTAAGGAACAGCGATGCGCGCAGATATATACTTATATGATAAAGAAATCCAGCGCAGAAGGCAATATAGCAGGAGTCGGCGGAGAATTGAACGAATTTCGACTAATGTTACAGGCTTTCACTTGAGCGCGACGGTAACCGCTCCGAATCCGTCATCGAGCGGCTTCCGCGAGCAGTACAACGTCGCTGTGACGTTCGACCGGCGCCGGATCACTTCGTGCAACTGCACATGCAATTCCAACGCCTACTGGTGCTCGCACGTCGTCGCAGTATGTCTCCACAGGATACACATGGTACAGTATTATTTTAACCCCATTTACGACAAAATGATTGGCGATACACGAGCGCCCTGTGCGTTTCGTCTATCCAATATATTGTATCCATGGTCGCACGAGCAATTAATTCCGAGAGCTCGATGAATTTAGCGGTAAATCCAGACTATAACGTATGATTTAAAATTAAATTTTTATATTTAATTGAATCGAAATTACCAATACGATTCGGTACTCATAATAATTTGGACGTATTACTCGATGACGATACTTTTTTTTTCATAATTCAACAAAATTAATGATCTACAACAGAGTTTGGAATGAGAAACAAATTTAATATTTTCTAATATCAGTTACAATATCCATGATGTTATCAGTATAAGCGTTTCTTTCTCAACACACGTCACAAGGCTCGCATGCACACACAAAGTAATTTAACAAATCTTGAACAAAATCTACCGATAGACTCGACTATTTTTTTCTCCACAATATCCAAAATCTATACTGATTCGACACTTGCAACCTGTTGAGCAGGCGTACCGATAGAAGGCTGATCGTAAACCAGGGTATCATTGAAATTTTTCAGCCGACGCAGGTGTGTCTTCGGGCGCCAGTGTCGGAGTCGCTGTCGCGCCTACAGCGAGAGCAGTTGCAGAAGTTCGCGCAGTACCTCATAAGCGAGCTGCCCCAGCAGATTCTGCCGACGGCCCAGCGACTCCTCGACGAGCTGCTGTCGGCGACGCCCAGCGCCATAAACACGTACTGCGGCGCGCCAGATCCGACAGCCGGAGCCTCAGCCAACGACCAGACCTCGTGGTACCTCGACGAGAAGACCCTCCATGACAACATCAAGAAGATACTCATCAAGTTCTGCGTGCCCGCGCCCATCGTCTTCAGGCAAGTTGCGCCCTTGAAAGAACCCCCTCACATACGCCCCCGACTTCTGGATCGGTCCATAAGTTCATAGTATAAAGAAATATTATCATTTGGAAGTAGCTGTGGATGTATGTTGGGAGAGTTTAAATTATTTAAATAATCGAAGCACGTTTTTTTTTATTCTTTAGTAAGAACAATGGAAAGGTTGTTTCTCAAAAAAATTTTATAAGTAAAATCCGTCATTGCAATCAGAATAAATCTCGGAAGAATTTGATTTTGTAGAGTGATTATATTATGAACTGATAATTCGCAATTTCGAGTAAAGATTGTATCTGTATAGGTTGAGATTGTACGGTTAATGAACTCGATCATGTAGTAATAGATAGCAGTAAATTAACCCCAGTCCTCTGACCATGTCGCCTAGAAAAGAAGGAGACCAATGACCGCGCTCAAAAATTGATTGAAAATTAGTATTTCGCAGTATCTGTTTTACCAATCGACGACGACTCGATCGTATGAACGATGAAACCTGTTGGAGGACCGATTGCCAATTTTGATTTTGATTTTACAGCGACGTTAACTACCTGAGCACGACGGCGCCACCAGCAGCAGCGGAATGGTCGTCTCTGTTGCGGCCGCTGCGAGGTCGCGAGCCCGAGGGCATGTGGAACCTGCTGAGCATCGTCCGCGAGATGTTCAAGCGCACCGATCGCAACGCCATACCCCTGCTGGAGATAATAACCGAGGAGTGCATGGCCTGCGAGCAGATACTTGTCTGGTGGTTCAATACCAAGGTCGCGCTGCTCAGCGGCAACGGCCACGGCGGTGGCAAGCACAGCAACATGAACAGCAACGCCCACGCGTCGCAGCACGCCTGCTCCTCGCTCTGCGACGAGATCGTCGTGCTGTGGAGGCTCGCCGCCCTCAACCCCGGGCTCTCGCCCTCCGAGAGGGAGATGCTCCACGGACAGTTCACCACCTGGCACATGAAGATCATCGACAAGGTACCTCCCTCCCGTTCGAACTACCCGCTAAAAATGCTTTCTAAACAAGCTCCTGATCGAAGTATGTGACGCTAACGCCAACTTGCTCTTTTGTGTTCCAGCTGACGAAGATTCGCGGCACGGCGGTGTCGCAGAACACGCACAGTCGCAACAACGGTGGGGGCCAGAAAGACTCGCTCAAGACCGATCTCGAGATGTTCATCGGTTTTAAGCCGGCTCTGGAGGCCTGCTACCTCGACTGGGAGGAGTACACGCTGCCCGGCATTACCTACACGGCGAGCACCAATCCCATGTACCACTGTCCGTTCACGTGTTTCCGCCACACCGGCGACGCGAAAAACGAGGTGAACCAGGTGAACTCGAGCTCGGCGGTTCTCAACTGCCAGCCGCCGACGTCGCACCACCACAGCCGCAGGCATCCCTGCCTCGGCATCGTCGACTTCAGCTACATGGACCGCAGGAGACTGAACCATCGGGACTTCCCGGGTCTGTGCACGCGAACCGGCGGAGGTGGCGGCGACTGCAACAGAAGCAGCGACAGCTCCGAGGGATTCTGCGAGAACGACGGCGACATAGCCGATATGCCCGAGTTGCCCGTCGTACTTGTCAGGCGCGGCATTGGTCAGAACATGAACAATTGCTGCGACACTGATTCACAGGTGCGATTCTCACGTATACGTACTTTCATTCGATTTCAACTCGTGAATTTCGTGTGAGGCTCGAGTTCTCGCAGAGCTGTGAGGCTCGAGTTCTCGCAGAGCTACCTCTGCATGTAGACTGGTCTGAAGGGGAACGAGCCTCGTATTTTCAATAATGTGTTCAATTGTTTCATTGAATAATCGAAATTTATCCCCAACAGGAGGGAGGAGGCAGTGAATCCTCGTCTAATAGCAATGTTAGCATGAAAAAAGCGCCGAGTCCGGAGAAGGTGCGTTCAAAAGTCTCCACCGACAGCAATTGCGATTCGAGCGATAGCAGCGCGCTGAAGTCGACCGACGAGGACAAGACCAAGGCAGGTGCATCGACGTCGGAGGCGCCGACAGAGGCGGAGTTGCGCGTAGCCATGAGCGCGGCGAACGAGCTCGCGGCCTCGGTCGTGCTGCCCGCTTCCGCCGTCGTGCAGGCAGCCTCGGCTTCGAGCTCGACTGCGAGCCCGCCTGTAGTAAATGGAGCTGTGTCTAAGAAGAGCAGCGAGCAAGAGTCCTCCGACCTGGAGAAGGATCCATCCAGAAGGCCGTCCAAGGACGAGAGCTCATCGACGAGCAGCGACAGTCCGTCCGGTGACGAATTCGGCGTGTATTTCTTCGACTTGAAAAAGTTCGACAAGAACGGGGTGAGGGATCCCAAGCTCGAGGCGCAGAGCCTCGCCGCTGCTACTATTTTAGGTAATCTCAAGAAGACTGAAGACCCGTGGGACATTCTTTTTGCAAGGGCGGAGGGCTTGTACGCCCACGGGCATACGCGCGAAGCCTGTATACTCGGCGTAAAATTGGCCGAAGAGCTGTTGGCGAATCCACCAGATCTCATGATTGAAGTGCCTCCGTTGCCTGTCAAAGGCAAGAAAAAGAGGGTAAGTGTGCTCATACTTATCGTTGCTGTTCTTTCTCTCTGTGATGTTTAACTTTCTATTCCAATACTATTGCAGCAGCAAGTCAATCCAGCTTCTCATCAGCTAACGTGTTCAGCCTCGGCGACCCTGGCCAAATGCGGTTTTCTCTGTACGGTCCTCGCCGAAAATCCGGAATATTATAACTTGGCCTTCAGAGTAGGGCTATTCGGATTGGAAATGGCTAGACCACCTGCGAGCACAAAACCACTAGAGGTAAGTTTCTCCAAAGTCACGAAAATTCACTGGATAATTATTATTTGAAGAGATTACTAAAGCTCCCGTTGTTTGATTTCTAGGTGAAACTAGCACATCAAGAGAGCGATCTCGTGAGTCTGCTAAAACGAATACCCCTGGGGCCAGATGAGCTGGCTATGATTAGACAACGAGCACGCCAACTTAGGGATGGAGTTCTTCGCTCGAGAGGTCATGCCTTGCTGCCCATCATGTTGGCGAGCTTCATCTTCGATTCGCTCAATGCGCCGAGTATGAATATTGAATTCTAAAAATCTTCTTTGAAATGAAAATAACTTTTTGACTGGTATAGCTGATATTTCAAACTTATGAACAATAATATGGTTATCCATATTCAAATCAAATTCTGTAATTATTATTGAGATAAAACAGCATTTCAGAATGATAAGAGTTAATTTTGATTATTAGAAAAATCGAGTATTGATGAGTGTGAAAAATAATTTACAGGATCTGTACTGCCTACAGACGCAGACGAGAACTTGGGTTTCGATGCTGCCGTAGCAGCTCTGGGATTGAAGGCAAATGTGAGTGAGGCAGATCACCCCTTACTCTGTGAAGGCACCCGACGTCAGAGGTACTTGTACAAAATTATCTCAGTGACTTTTTCCATATAAATTGAAGCAAATCTCATGATTATAAATTATCTTTCACAGGGGAGAACTGGCTATTACTCTCTTGGTCCACTACAAAGATGAGCCAATGAAGGTCGCGAGGATCATGGATAAACTCTTGGATCGTGATGTACATCAACTCATAAAATCGCCAATCGTAAGCAGTTACTACAGTGCGAACCCACCAACCAGAGCTCAGGTACTTTTCATTTTCACGAATCGATGACTTTTCGTATATTCATCTATCGAATACCATTATGATTGAAAAATGTGAATTTCAGATGTCGAATTTCCGTCGGGAGAGAGCGTGCTCCTCACCGCTCACGGGTGCGGAGTTGCCCGGATCGGGTGAAGGCGCTGTAGGAGGCAACAGTCGACCTCACAGCAGCACCAGTGCCGAGCTAGAGGTCGGCATTAGCGCTCTCGCTGTACAGCCTCAACAGACCGCACCAGCTGTGTCCACTAGAACAAAGGACAACAGGTTTGTGTCGCTTCGCTTAAGCCAAGTGCCCTTACGGAAAGAAACTACAGCACTATGTGACAGATCACGCACAATAGTGTTATGATGATTTCCGACATTAACAGTTTATGCTTTGCATTTATGTCGCCGAGTCATTTATCGTTTCGTCCATTAGATCACTTCTCTCATCCATTTTCATTAAATGTGCTGAAATAACAATATGTTTGTACATTTCAAATGTCGCAATTTTGAACCACTATCTGAGAATTGAGCATTTACAATTGATTTGGGAAAATTTGAACAAGAAGTATTTCGAGAATCATTGACATCTCAATCAGAATATATGGGCGATTTCATTTCGAAATCCACGTGAAGAAACGCGCTGGAGAAACGAAAAGGGAAAATTCATTTGAGATGCGATAGTGCCATACTTCCTTTTCGTAAGGGTAACACCTGAGCATCCTACCTAAAAGAACTCTACTACGCCCTTTTTGAAATCAGCTCTTCGCGTCACAGGTACAAGAACAAACGAGCATCGATCGCGAAGCCGTCAATTCCGAACCAGCCGTCGGAGGCCGGGGCGCACTTCATGTTCGAGCTCGCGAAGACCGTACTGACGAAGGCGGGTGGCAGCAGCTCGACGTCTCTGTTCACCCAAGCGTCAACGAACCAGAACCACCACGGGCCCCACCGCGCGCTCCACATGTGCGCCTTCCAGTTGGGCCTGTACGCCCTTGGGCTGCACAACTGCGTCAGCCTCAACTGGCTCAGTCGCACCTACTCGAGCCACGTGAGTTGGATCACCGGGCAAGCTATGGAGATCGGCGCGCCGGCCATCTGGTTCTTGATCGACAGCTGGGAGAGCCATCTCACACCGATGGAGGCTGCCAGCATTGCTGACAAAAGCTCCAGGGGCAGCGACCCGAATATGGTCAGAGCTGCAGCGGAACTCGCACTCTCCGTCTTGCCGCATGCACATGCCCTCAATCCGAACGAGATTCAGCGAGCTATCCTTCAGGTTAGTTCACGTTTCTTTTCGATGCATCTGATTTTCACGAGGTGCTCGCTACTGTATTCCGAGATTAACTATTTCCGCGTCTGTTTCAGTGCAAGGAGCAAAGCGATCTGATGCTCGAGAAGGCCTGCATCACTGTGGAGAATACGGCCAAGGGCGGTGGAGTGTACCCAGAAGTATTGTTCCAGATCGCGAAGTACTGGTACGAGCTTTATCTGAGGGTGAGTTTGTAATATCAACACTTATTCGGAAAACAATCGAACTTGCGACGTTTCGAAGATTATTAATTTCCGTATTATTTGCTAGCACACACCCGGTGGGGATCAGCATGACGAGATGCCTCACGAGTCGCTGCAGCTGGATGCAAACGGCACGCTGATGGTCGAGCCATGCCCTCCAGTCGACATAACAGGTGGACAGCTGATGCCTGGCCAAGCTCAGGCGGTCGTTGTTACGAACGCGCAACCGCCTCCCCAACCGTATGCTCACCCCGCAGTGACTACGTTAGCTCCTCTTGGTAGGCTTGGGCAACATCTAGCACGTAGCCATCGAATCTCTTCCCGGTAGGATTAATAAAATTGTGATAATTCAGTCGCAGAGGTAGGGATGCAGTACCCGGTGAACCCGTACAGTTTCGTGCACCCGCACCACACGTTCCCGCACCAGCCGTTCGCCGGGCCGATGCCGCCACACCGCGTGGCCATGCCACCCCAGCCGCCGAACTTGCAGATCTACCACGCCTACCCGCCCCATCCGGGGATGCCGAACGTGCAGCATCCTCAAATGGGCCAGCACCCCCAGATGCCACAGCACCCGCAGCATCCGCAGATGCCGCAGCACCCGCACCACCCGTCGCAGGGACCCCAGCCGCCCGCCATGCCCCAGTTCTACGCGCCCCAGCCCACCGTTACGACGGTCAACGTTCACCCGCCGCCCGGCACACAGCACATGTTTGCCATGCAGCAGGCCGTGCCTGTTAACGTAAGTGTCACTCCTGTACAACTGTCCGCCGTGCAAGTAGCCTTACGTAGACTTTTATCTCGATCCAGGTACAGGCTGGTATATCAGGACCGATGCCTGGTCAGAACGGACTGCCTGGCCCAGCTATGATGCAGGCCCAGCCGATCATGTCCACCGTCCGCCCTCAGCCTCAGGTAAATTTTGATTTTTTTTCCCGGCAAAAGTCTCGAATTAAACGTGTTCGCTCCGCAATCGATGCGCTGTCCAGATTGAAAAAAGGTAAAAACAATCTAACTTGCGGTTATTCATCTGCAGCAGGTACACAGGCAAAATCAGTCGTTCACGCCCCAGCAGTTTCGGGCGCTGGTCGCAGCGTACCGCGTTGGCATGTTGGCCCTGGAGACCCTGGCCCGTCGTGTTCACGACGATCGTCCCCAGGCAAAGTACGCGCGGAACCCGCCTTATGGCGAAGACGTTAAGTGGCTGCTTCGCGTGTCGAAGCGCCTGGGCACGCAGTACATGCACCAGCTCTGCGTAACCGTTGTCAACAGCATCGTCAGTCCTTTTGTGCTGCACGACGTCGCCCTCGAGGCGGCCTTCTACCTTTCCAGGAACAACGCAGCCCTCGTCATACAGCATCTCAGATCTGCCTTTTTGGCTCCACTCGTTCACAAGTGTCAACAAATGTGAGTCTCCTCGACAATGTTTCCTCGCGATACATCTGGTTTAATCAATGGTGACACGTGGTTTGTTTGAAATTGCAGGTACATTCAGTGCATGCATCAGAAATTGTACCACCTCATGTCAACCGACTACGAAGACTTCGCCAATATTGTTCGGGCAGCCAGGGCGGCTTTCCACGTCACTCCGGAAGGTCACACGCAATTCAAAGAATGGCTGCAATCCATAAAAAGGCGAGTCATCTTTTGTTTAGTTTGACAATGGAATCTTCGTTTTACTCAATAAAATCGTCTTCGATTTGCAGATCTCAGTCGTGCAATAAAGAGCTCTGGATGCAGATAAACGCAGCACTTCAACAGAACGGTAAATGACACAAAGTAGAACCATGGCTCGCTCACAGGCCACAATCATTCGAAGATTCTCATTTCGGCGCGACGGTGACCACGACAACCTCTCCATCCAGTACCACTATATCTTTAGCAAATTCAACATCCACGTCCACGGAAGAATTGCCGGCTACAATGGATTTAGTTGATGCTCACGGTGAGGTGATGGACGTGCGCCAGAGCAATTACTTTGGTAGGCACCCTCGCGACAACTGGTATCATCGCCGCCACACTATTGGCAATCTCAACAGCAATATAGTCGTGGATCAGCAGCAGCAGCATCAGCAGGGGCAAGGACGCAGCCTCTCGCCAGACTCTGCGCGCAGATAAATAGCGCCGCTCTCATTTTTCGATATTCTCTTTTTCATATAGTTAATTGTGTATCTCTGCGCTAAACTCGTGTATCGTTGGATTAGTAGTTAAATTTAGTGGCGGGCCTTGGATGTCGAAGATGATTCTAAGACTGTATAAACCGATTCTCTAAGGTTTATTTTATATGTGACTAATCTATTTGCTTGGGAGAGCTTTTAAATCCATTATACAATTCTGGCGTGTATCTATTTTTAACGCATTTGAATAAATAATCTCCAAAATTTTAAAATAAGTTCATGAATTTTCGTGAGCAATAATGAATTACTCCTTCAAAATGAAGTTATTCGTTTTATTATTTGTCGTCAATGCATCAGCATGCTAAGATAACTTAACTTGATTATCGATTCAAATTGAATTTTCCAGTGGATCATACGAAAATAAAATGATGAAATAGAATTAGAAACAAAATTATTTATTCTTATTGACCTGAATGATATTGCAATAGATGAATGGCAATAATTATTAAATAATGTATTTCTCTTTTGACCAAATTCAACGAAATTAAATGTCTATTCCTGCACTTACATCATTATTTGACGTTGTTGCACAGAACAGGGTTCGATGCGTTTTAGTGAGAAATTTGCTGTGTATAGACTTATTAATAACATTCTTCGTTCAAGGCTTGCCAAACGTTTAGATTGTCTACGTATTCGCGAATGCTTAGGAAGTTTTTTAGTTATGAAAATAAGAAAAAGGATTAGAAAAAAAAACAGTGAACATGCCTACGCTACGTGTTGAAATCGAAATTATTACGCGTACGTCATAGATCATTGTACCGAAATACCGAGGAGCGAAATACAGAATCCGAATCCGATGAACTCGTAAAAAGTGATCAAATAGATGAAATAGAAAAGGGAAATAGGAAATTGATTTGTATGTCGTTTCTGTATGTCATATCGAGCAATCGAATGAAAGATTGTGCTCTCATCGAAACCATCGTATTCGTTTTTAGTTAGAAAAAAAAGTGATTTAGCTGCAATTAGATAGGAAATTTTATTTTGAGACTCTAGATAGAATGAATTCTCGCGTATCATTTCGCTTTTGTAAACAGACAATGAAATTTCTAATATTGATATGTCTATTTATATAGAGAATGAGAAAATTCCTGACTGGTCAGTCGGTAATCGCATAGAGATGATATTTACTTAAAAATATTGAAATCGATTCTGCGTAGTTAGTAGAACGTTTTTTACTTTTGCCATTACGTCATCCCCTTCGAGACTCGGTCTACCTTCATAATGTTTTTCCCTACTTCCACTTTTCGTTCTCCAATAAAAATGACTTCGCGTATTTCCGTATTATTGCATATAGGACGACATATAGATAGATATAAATATATGTATGTATATGTATGTATATGTATATAGATATATGCATATATATACAATTATATATATACATATATATACAAAATATATATTATATATGAATATACGTATAATACGATATAGATAATAAAAATCGCAGCATATTTTCTTTTCTGTCATTATTGACAATCCATCGAGGAAAATGATCTCCGTAATTTTTAAATTGAAGTTAATTGAACTATAAATAAAAAAAAAATGAAATTTAAATAACATATCATCGGTTTGAGCCACTTATCAAACATGACTCATTGTTCCGTCAACTATTTAAATCCTGATCAATCTGATTAAGTTTCATTCTGAAATCAAATTTGAGATATAATCCAAGATAGAAGTTACATAATCGAAAAAAAAGTTTAATGACATTAATCAAAACATTACTAAGTGGCTCTATAATAGGGAAAATATCGAAAATCATTGTGTATTTATATTGAGTCTTTTCATTTACGTGAAATTGTATCAATTTTACTTTAGGAAAAGACGTACGTTTAAGAAACGCATTCTTTCCTCCGATGAAATCTTTTTTCACCGAAAAAATTCATTGCGGAAAACCCGAAAGAATATTTGCGTCCTCACTCTAGTTCTTAACTAGACTAGACAAAAGATTATCAAATACCTTAAAGATATTCATGAATGTTTAAACTTTGTTTAACTGTAAGAACTCTTGCACTGTGGAAGTTTTCAATTCATCATCAAATAATTATTTCCTTTTCTCTTCGAATCAACCATACATAATATTCATAATCAAAAAACATAAAAAAAGGAAAATACAAAAAAATATTGAATGCGCAGAATATTTATTTTCAAATCCCATTGATTCTTATTTATTTTAAATAGCGATTCATTGTGCAAAGCGACATTGTTAAAAAGAAGAGGAAAAAATAAAACGATAATCTAAATATAATTGTTATTGTTTTCTTAATATTGAACACTGAACAGTGCCTCGTCAAAATCTATGTGAAAACTTATATTCAAAGCTGAGAATGTTCAATGTGTATTGCAACATTTTCTGCTACCTGTAACTCATATATTATCCGCCAGTGTTACAATTAACGTAATAAAGTGAAAAAACTTCATATAAAAACATGAATGAATTATTATTTCACCAAGTAATTTACCCACACACACACACACACACACACACACACACACACACACACACACACACGCATATGTAATGAAGTAGCTTAGTACGATAGGGATCTAATTTATCGACTTCACTCCTGCTAGAGATCGCCGAAGTCGGCAATGCGTCGGGGCCCAGTGCGGCATCTGCTTGGAAAAACCACACGTTTTTTTATGAGGCCATTACCAGGGTACCTGTTAAAATGTATATATATATATATATATATTTATAAAATTCTATGGGGCTCCGCTACCTTCACGCAAGAAACGGTCTTTGAACGCGGAAAATGTCAAAATTTCAGTCTTGAAATTAAAATACAATTATTAATATCAATGTATTCGTAACTACTATTTTTAAATTGACGGAAATTACTTTTTGTTGTTTGAGAAATTTTTTATAAGCCCTTGAATGGAATAGTATATACTTCTTTCTGAAATTTTATCCACATATTAGCTATATGAATCGTGTTATGTAACTTCACAATTTTAATTTCATAAATATACGTTTTTTCGGTTTTAGAAGTACATGTTGAGATAATAAATACGATAGTATTAATTATGATAGTTAAGATAACAGATAAATGATAGTGTAAAAAGAATAAATTCATGAAATACTTTGAAATACTGTGAAATTTTCATGAAAAGTTTATGGAAGATTCCATATTTGGATATCAAGGAGAGAACTGTGGAATTAGTGTGGAATATTCACACAACAGGTCTCAAATTTATTCTTCAGAATTCTTGCAATAGAAAATAATTTTTTTCTAAAAATTAAAAAGATTCTGTTAATCTAATCTCTTAACTCATTATCAGTTTAATTAGTGATAGTCAGATAGTTATTAGTGATTATTAGTGATTTTCAAAAAAACACACTACTTGTCTCTTTCCGCTTTTCAACAACTTGCAATCCAATACGCATTTTTCAGCTTAAGTGTTCCATTCGTATAAGAAAGATTGAGTTCATTATAATGGATCGATTCCACGTCAACTCGAACGATGAAGATTCATTTTTTGTTATTCTAGTCGAGCAAATCCGTTGATATCTCTGAAAATACACATACATTTTTCTTTCTTATAAAAGAGATTGAGTTCGCCGTTATGAATCGATTGAATGGATGATGCCACATCAACTTGAACGGTGAAAAGTAATTTTTTATTCTAGTCGAGCGGTTACTGTATCTAAAAATACCTATACAATTTTTCAGATCTTGTTAGCATGAATTACTGGTTATTGTGATTTTATAATTCATTCTTCCTGATTTTTTTTATGTTGAAGGTTTATTACCTGGAAATGGAAAATCCAATAGAAACTAGTAACTACATACACGAATATTAAAATTGTTGGACATTTTTCCGGTTAAGACCTTCAGAATAAGCTATATTGAAATTGTATGTTTTCCTTGTTATTTTAGCCATATTGAATTGATTCAAATTCACTAGCTGAATTATTCATACAAAATGAAAAACTTATTAAAAAAAAAACACTGAGCCAGAACTTAATTTTACTTTTGATACTTACATACATTTCAAATCAACATGATCAATAAACTTACAATGTAGTTTTGAAGAAAGGTTCAATATGCAAGTTGCATGATAATGATTTAAAGATGTATGCAGTTCAACAATTTTTTATAATAAGCAATTAACCATCTTTTTTATTATTGTAGCTATGCCATAATTTTTTTATGCAAGATTTGAAAGACTCAATATTAACTTCTAACGAGCTATCCTTTCGATTGAAAAACAATATGAAAAACAGTATAAAATAATAAATTCCGATACTGAAAATCGAGTTTTTATGAATCATTTTTATAAGAAACAAATTTTTCAACGCCACAAGTATTAAATATGATCATATTATTGATATGTATTCATCGAATTATCAACATTTAAGAATCGACCTCTCATACAGCCATTACCACACTTTACCGCCATCAGCAGTCGTGGCCGAGTGGTTAAGGCGTCTGACTAGAAATCAGATTCCCTCTGGGAGCGTAGGTTCGAGTCCTACCGACTGCGACACTTTTTTTTTTATCCATCGAACTGATTCTTCTTAAATAAGATTATATTGTCCAAAAACAAGACTCAAAAACAATAATTTTTTTGTTTGAATGTTATTTAATTTGAAAGTGTTGAATTTTTCCCTTAGTAGTTTTTTTTGTAGTATAACATGTAAATTCAAAACATTATAAGACGAAACATTCAATTTCATATAATATATGTAGAGAAAAACACTGTTTTTTATAAGTAATATTTTTTCAATTTATGATTTCCACTACTGAATCTCGGGAAATGAAACATATGAGCCATTCTCGTGGAAGCGATATTTTTTGATGGCAAAAATGGAAATATCTAATTCTTCATATTGGCATTTTATCCTCTTGATAAATGATGTTTTTCGGTATGAACAGAAGATAATACAATTGTTGCTTTCGAAATTGCCATAAATTTTTTTTCCAGTAATTTTCCTATTTTTATGATTTTTCCAGCTGTCTCAATAGTGACGTGTTTTATAGAGATAAAATAAGAATAAGCATAAGATACATATGTTTCTTAATTAGATAAGTAAATTAGTTAGTATGAGAAAAATACTTGAGTTTTGTTCTCATAGGTTGTTTATGTCAGTACTGTTTCAATGGTGCTATTAACTTTAAAAGGTAGGGAGATTTACAAATGATTTTATACTAATACTAAACTTGATATTCAAAAACAATAACTTCGTTTACGCACATAAAAAATAACGAAAATTTTTGTCGTGTTTTCTGATGATCCCATCAGATTTACCAAAAAATGCATGTCATTAACACGAAATAAAAGCGTGGATGATTTAGTGCCTGTCGACTTTCCTCTCAAGGGTAGTGAAAAATTCACTGTCGGCAAATCCGCTAGATCTAATCGGATTTCTGGCAGCCAGTAGATTTTCTATTGCGTTAAAGATTGTTTTACTGCGTAAAGAAGAAAAGAGATATTATTTGATAAAAATCATCTTGAGATAACTTTTTACTAATTTTATTTCGGTTAACAAACTATATACGTTGAATACTAAAATTAGTCACCGATTTTTTTTCGATATCTCTGTAAGAAACTTATGTAAGATGTATGTAATGCATTTCATATACATCTTGTTGTTGTATTGCATGTAATGATGAAAATTTGGGATAAAAGATGGTTCGTATCACTAATTTCTCAATGGAAATGATTGATGATTGTGAAATAACAATTTTACAGTTACTTTATCATATTTGGGTTATTTCGATTATTCTGATGTGAATCGAAATTCTACTAGGAGCCAGTGGAATCGCATCGTTAGAAATGGTTTCTCCTCTGGAAGCAATCTTATCGATGTAATTGAAGTGATCCCCGTCTAATTGAGGGTCATGGAAATCCACTAACGGCAATTGGATTTGCTTCAACCGGATCATTCCGATTGCTTCAAGCATCAACGTTAATTAGTGTATGGTACTGACATATATATCAGAAAGAATTACCGAAATTTATACATCTGGCCCTTAACGATGATCTGAACCTGTTTTTGTAGTGTTTTTTAAGAAAATCGCAGGAATAGACAAAATATTTGGACATAAAGTGAGTGATTCGCGAAAATGCATAAAAAGTAAGTTGCAATGGGTTTGGATCACGTCAGCGTAATGACGTTTTGGTCTCTTTGGTTTTGATTCGTATCCCAAATGGTATCTGTTTACTGTTTGAACTTGAAGAATATAACTATTTCAAACTATACCTGTAGCCGTTAGGGATGGTAAACAGGTCTTCCCAATGGTCAAAATGTCAAGACCATGGCAAATGTACCGTGAGAATATCTACCCATGCATATATCATACGAATCGCTTGGATGATATATCCAAACTCCGTACGTTTCTCGATAATTTGACTTATTCATTCAATTAAATTGAGAAATATCTTAAGTATTGAAATTTAACTAAATAATTGTTTCTGGTACATTTCGTATACTCGATAATAACATGAATGAATCAATTCCAGGTCTAGTAAAAATCTCATTTTAATTAATTTCAAGCAGATCATGGGATACAGAAGATTCACCTAGTCAAGTTTATTTACGAAATGTATGTACCTAATGAAAGAAATAGTATAATACTCAAGGAAAAATGAACATCGTGTTCGACTTTCATTTTCTTTCCTGAATTGTGATTAATCGTTAATGAGGAGCAATTTGTGCTGCAGGAAGCAGTATTATAGAGGATTTTCTTGTTTTTTTCATACGTTTATTGAAGTTAATTGAGAGGTAATATCAATAAAAATTCAAATCAGTCGGTAAAATTTGTTGTAATTAAAATTATGGCTTTACTTCATTTGACCATTTTTAATTCAGTCATTGTAGAATCTACCATGAGTCTGGCGAATGATTGAGATAGATATAATAATATATTCACAATCAAAAATATAAATTGGGTTGAAGAAAAAAATTTTGCTTGATGCTACATAACTCGACGACTTTTCTTTCTTTTGGACGGATTCCTGTATAGGTCTAAGAAGAAGTTTTGATCCTTGAAAAGTTCATCTTGATAAAGCGTTAGATTTTACTTCAAGAATGAAGATTACATTTTTGTGATTGTAAGTATATATTTTAAAAAGATTAAACGGATTTCATTTAAGTTATCTTGATAAATTGTGAAATGTTCGTTGTATGTATCAGTGTCAAACATGATTGGCCTCGATAATTTCGACAACGATTTAAAATGCTTGATGATTTCATTTATCATTGAGAGAATGAAGAAATCTCGTCACATGAATCTACAGTAAATCTTCTCGACCCTGCAGGAAAAACTTCTATGATTCTTGCTCGATAGGTGGAAATTTCATGTCAAGTTAGGTGAATCAACAAATCTTTAGATATAATAGAATCGTCTAAGATAATAATAAATAGTTCTCAGCTGTTGAGTTTTATATTCGTCCTTTAATGAAACAGTGCTGAACTATTTGTGATGATTCAAATTCGATTTTACCTGGATTAATCGTAATCGACTTTGAGAAATACAATAAGATGTACACGAAACTAGACCAAATGTATCAAGAATACCAAAATTGTGATTCAATAATCAAACACTGTTCTGATTACTTCTTAAAACTAGATACAGTAGTACATAAATTCGATGATAATATTACTGAATTTTTGTTTGAAATATAACTGCATTCCTCAAAGATATAAATTCAATAAAAAAAAATCAATCGTGGAAATATTCATGTCACTGATAAGAAAATTTCCCTTCAGACAGCGCATAATATGCACCGAAGATTCACTCGACTTCCTGCAAGTGCTGTATATCTCGGGTTAACAATAGACAATTTGAGAATTAAATTATTGGCATGAGCATACTCGTGATTTATATAGACCGAGCACGTAGCACTCGCTGCTCTCCCCACTTGTCTCTCTTCTGTTCATTCCTTCATCCAATTGTTGCATATAGGCCAGTGGAGTGCCGAAGATCGTGAGCCCAATATATTTCAGTAGCAAATTGGCGGCCAGCGCAGGCCGCAACCATCGCTCAATGTTGTTTTCGTGAAAAGCTCAATACCGATCCAACGCGTGGCGCAGCGGTGTATCCAGTACTCGTTGGACGATTAGCAATTAGCAACATGTCACACGGTGTCTTTTTGTAACTCGAACTAGAATTTGGAGTCGAATTGCGACACGAATAAGTTAGATTATACAAGTACGTAGATTTTCTATCCACGAGTTTTGAAAATTATCATTCTTTTCACATCACAACAACACACATCGACGAGCTGCACCGGTTGCTTTGATAATAGTACATTTTATCGGTACGCTAAATATCTGTTTTGCATGACTGAAATACAGGAGATGATTGAAGAGGAATCATTCGAGCTTCAATCGATTTAATCAATCGGATTTAGTGAAAATCAACGATCAGCAGTTCAAATCGAGGGCTTCGTCGAGCTGAATGTAATATAACAATTGGGACGCAGCGAGAGATCATTGCATTTTGTACTGTATACCCGGTTGACCAATTGGATTTTGACGGGCGTTGACGTGCCTGACTTGACGGTATTTTCGAATGACCAATCTATACAAGCGCAAATAGTAAAATTCCACAGCAATTCATGCAAACAATTGTCGCCCGATAAAGAATCAACTAATTTCCCGTGCAAACATTGGAATCTACACGAATCGCGGGTAGCTCCTCGCAAGATTGCGGAGGGGAAAAATTTCCACACGAAATCTTACTCGGTATTATACATATCTAGCGGAAGAGCGGAGGAGAAACGAGAGGAGAAAAGAGAGGAATACTTGGCGTTCCGCGGCTTATTTAGATTGCGGTCGGCTATTTCATAATACACATGTATGATCACGTGCGCGCGCGCCTGTAAGTATAGTTTGATACAAGTCCACGTGCCACGGCTCACGCGCTCGGGAAATTTCCCCGGGTTATATACAAGTGCATTTGTCCGTTGGCACGTGACGTATTATGCATGCACATACAATGTAAGCGGCGGTGTTTGATTCAATCTTTGCTCGCCGCAAATGCGCAGATGCGATATTTTATGCATATATAATACACAGCGCGCCAACAGCTGGGACGTTTTTGCACGGCTCGATGCGCTTTCTTCGCGTTTCATCGCCCCTTTTGTGCTTCGCGATGACAAAAGGAGGAAAAAAACAACAACTTTGATGCGTTTAAAAATGAACACGAGATTCAGGTTCAATGTCTTGGAGGGAGTATTTATAGCATAATACGAAAGTATGTCAGCTTCTATAATTATTACTGCTGGTTGGGATTACTCGAGGTAACTTGGGCATCAAGTATACGTATGTAAGTATAAAAGTGTAACTCTTCAGGAATATTTTAACTCGACTTTGATAAATGATATAGTACAAGAAACAATATGCCATGGAATTTGAACTGTTTGGATCCAGGCAAATGATTGCTACAAAATTGTGACATTATGCAAGCTGGTAGAAAAAACTCTCGAAGGTGTTGGATAAACTCATCAGACTCCTTCATTTTTTGTCTAATTTTGATTTTATAGATCACATTATGCTCTTTACTTACTTAATACTAAGAAAATCAGATAATTCATTGAGGTCGGTGAAATTGTTTACAAGACACATGTGAATTATGAATAGTAAGATTGATAATTTAACAAGTGGATAAAAGGGCACTTTTTAAATCACGCAACGATTTGAGGGACTAAATGAAACTTCTAAAATCAATATTGGATAAGAGATAAGGACATCCATTTGTTGTCGGAGATGAAAATGTTTCCTGTTTGTAACATCTTCTTCCAGTAAAATATCAGAATTTAGTTGACATTTTTTTTATTTGTATGGTGAGTCCATTTTTCATGTCTTATGGTTTCTCATAAGTTCCATGTAGTGTTACAAAATATGAAAAGCGACAATGCCCGAAGAGTTGCATCTGTCGATTATACTTTGCTAAGGCGCATGCGAAGTACTCGTCATAAATATTCAATTTTGTCAATTATTTTAGTTTGAAGAGTTTCCATTCTAAACATTCCTTCGATACTTAACAAAAATATTTCATACTGAATCAGTGCTTATAAATGTGTTAGGGAATCAATATTATAACAAATCAATATTATGCTCGTTTAATAAGAGTTTCATTTTCACGAATGCTTTACATAATTAATTCAAATTTTCATTTTCAACAACGAAACTGCCTTCTTTATTTTGATAATGTTGACATTGTCTTGGAATCTAAACGAAATGTGTATTATATGAATAACAAATATTTGTTTCTCATTTCAAATTTTTCAAATTTTGCGATTTTTGTCTGGTTTTAAAAATGATTGTTATAAGAACATTTAATGTCTGTGTTATCGTTCAAAATAAAAATAAATATAAAAGAAGAAGCTCTAATCAACATATTTGAAGAACCTATATTTATACTACAACCAACACATAATCGTTGTTGATTTTTGGATCTTTGAATTCAAGATATGCTAAGAAGCTGCAGAATATATTTTTCGTCTGATTATATTCTCAATGTGTAATCGTATGTTCTTAGTCGGTTCTCGTTGTTTATTCAATCAAGAACGTTATTTGTAAACTAGCTAACATACTTCATAAAATTCTGACTCTTTCAGCTCACTTCACCAATAATAAATAATATCCAGACTTGTTGCCTGTAAAGTAAAGGAGGAAATAAAATTTGGATCGTTGAAATCGTTTTATTAAATAATGTTTATCAAAACAATGTATTGTTGAAGTAAAATTGTTAGATCAATGGAGGTAAAACAGTAAATTAAAAATGATTTATGTAATTATTACCCCATCACTTTATACGTAAAAAAATGTATTTGCAAGATATCTTTTCCGTGGTCAATTTTTGACTACTTCAAACTTTAAAAATTATCGTGAATAATCAATAAATGAAAATTTTTCTTTATAACGTACAGATTTCTAAGGTAAACGTAAGATTTAGCAAAGAATAGATTCTTCCTGATGCTGATATGCAAAAAGCAATGACTTTACATTTTTTGAACCAGACAAATAGTCTTGTGCAAGTTTTTCACGATGTTCGCGTGATAAACGGTGCGCGTTCTAATAAAAGCATCAGTTGTCCTATGAATATCAAAATTTTCCAACTATAAATAAAAAATTAGTATCTATAACAGTAATCAACGGCAGTCTAGTCCGTAACAATATTACGTAAAGGCGAGTGTCGTATCAGAAACACTTGCAGTGTCTCTATGTAAAAATAAATTTTTCCAAGGCTAGCGCTTATATCAATTGGTCCGCATCCAGCCGCTCACGTGATGATGGCTCTAATCCCGCACGTTTTTTCGAGCCCCATCACGTGTATGAGCCTAATGATTCTCGCAATACCATACGGTGGGCGTGTCAATATTGAAGCTGATAAGCGTTTTCGTTGTTTGCTTCGTGCGTACGAGACACTCATGGAATCTACGGCTTCGGGTATTTTCCCATCTTCTTCAGGTTAATCGCGATACGAGTGAATCATTTGATAGGCTTGAATTTCACAAATTAAGAGGAGAGTATTTTAGGGGGAAGTTTTTCTTTCTGAACAGAGAATCGAGAAAAAAAATTGGCAGTCGAAGTTTCAAAATTCAAAATGATTGCTGCTATTACGAATTCCTCGCAAAAACCTTTTGAATCTCATAAATTTTCCAACTCAAGGATGTGTAAGATAGAATCATAAAGTACACAGTTGATTGATTCGTGATCAGGAACATACAACGATTGAACTATTAAATTTAAATATTTCAACTCTATTCATTAAAATGTTGTAAAAAAAGTCAATAGAAAAGTTGTTATAATATATATGTTATGTCTTTACTCATGTTATAGCTACAAAGTCCGCATTTGAATGTGAAAAAGTCCAATTTTTCGAATTCGAATTTCAAGCTTGAGCTTGATAGTAACATTGTAGTGCACACCCTCCATAATTCAAATATTGTATAAATGGTCGATCTTTGAGGGCCAATCCAGTGTGAAGTGGAAAAGGAAAAATCACAAAATCCACCACATATTTTGTTCTATTGCAGCCGCTTCCATTGCCGAATTTTATACTATGAATTTATTCAAAACTGCCTAACGAGGCCAATGAACCATACTAGCGAAACGTCGCATCAACAAAATATGTGGTGGATTTTGTGTTTTTTCCTTTTCCACTCCACACTGGATTGGCCCAAAGATCGACCATTTTTATATAATACTTGATAGTAACAGTTTTCCAAATAGAAAAATATTATCGTTTTTTCCTTGATTTCAATCGTTATCGCATAATTTCGATTATCTACTGGCAAATGACGATTTGATACAATTTATTAAATTTGATGGTTATGAAATTTTCATAATCCATAATTAATCTTTTATCATTCCCTACTTCGGAAATTTTATACATTAATTATATATCACGATCAGTCAATTGTAAAACCTTGTCCCAAGAAAACGATATTGACATATTATCATGGTATCATGTACATCTTTCTAAGAATATTTCTTATCTCGTGTCTATCGTCTATAATTCCTTTGTTTTAGACAAAGCTATCAATTTGAATTCTGAAATTTGCATTGATAACCTATATTACTATGATTAGAATATTATTGCGCTATCAGTGAGTATTATTGGAAATTTTCGAATTACGGAGATAAACTTCTGCAGAAATAAATGCTATCACTGGCCTGATTGTATTATGCAAATCCATTCTTCCAATCATTGGTTTGAAGTTTGAATGCGTGATATGTTTAATACATTATAAAAATAGGATTTGATTAAGGACAGCTCAGTTGATTCTTGAAAATAATGAAATTATTCGATACTCTTTTGAAATTAGTTATATTTGTCTCTATTTCGAGCAGTCGTTGAAACATGCAATGATCGAATCAATCAACTCCTTGCCGAATTAAAATAATAATGAATCTTATTATTTTAAGATACCCAGAATCTTATTTTTATGGACCAAAAATACTATTGCTATCATTAGACAGGTCGATTTGCAAAATACAAAGTTTCTCTGTTCATTTACTTCGTTCGAAATATAGTCCAATTTCACGGCAATAGGCTATTTTTTTATTCAGTTCAAAGTGCCCCAGATAGTGGTTATTACTTCTTATCACGTTTTTCAAGAGAAAACTGAATTCAGGTAATTTGAACTATGTTAACTCTACAGCCCTGAAAGTTTTGCGCGTTTGGAGATCACCAAAATTTTCCATAAAGAATACTCGTATAGCTTGTTTTTACCACATGGAAAGAAAAAAACACGCGGTCGTGCGAGCCCGCCAAAATAAAAAGTATATAACGTATGTGTGACGTGCGCGCGGCATTGGTCTGTTGCGAACGGGTGCGCGCGCGCGTTGAATTCGTTTGACGTCGTTCGGCGACGATTCTTCGCCGAGCCGTTGGCGGAAGTTGGGCAAATAAACGCGGTGAGAGAAAGAGAGCGAAAGAAACGTTTACGGAGCGCAAGTTTTCTATCCGAGTCGACAGGAGATTTCTCGAGCGCGGCTCATTCATTGATTTTTATTTGCACTTATATAATTTGGATTCGTGTTTAATTATCAGATGTCAGTGGCGAGCGCGTGAGGTATTGTTTTGTTGAATATTCACATCCTTGATCGGGAAAAAATGATTGGAAACCAGCACGAGATTGACACTCGCGTCTCATAGTCGGACAAACAGAACTGGATTATAATTTTTCCAGAATACCACACTTGAATAGTTAAACATTGGATTGCGTAAAAAATATTGAAGCAGAATCACGCCACTTTGAATACTTCAAGAATCGTATCTGCGTATCGAATACTATACATCAAACAAGTTCTTCAATAGATTCGTACATTCTTTTACATTCCGATGTGTGATCGATTCCGCATACTGAACACTCCTAGATTATCCACTACGCGATCAATATTTTCAAGAAATACATATGGTCAAGGGAGAAAATCATATTTTAGCCTGCCATAGTATAGGTGGGGAAATTCAAAACGATCGAGATTCACGTCGTAAACTGAAATACAACCCATAGAAATCACGATAATTTTGGCGACAGAGCCTATAGGATATGGGTTGCGTCCCGAGAAATTTGCGAATGGAAAAGTTCGCAGTTCTCGGCGTGCTCGAGGCTCCGACTAAATCCTCCGTCGCTGCAGGCGGCCTGTGCTCATTTCAAAGGGATTATCGTCTTAACGGATGGGGGCTGTCAGTCCATTAGAGCTGATACGGATACGAAAATATAAATCGTGCGTATCGTGGATGTTAAGCCTATTGGCGCCGCAAAATATCCCGACAGTTTGATGAATTGCGCTTGGGTAACGTTCCATCGAGAAAACCGCGTGGAAAATTATTATCGCCCCGCAGCGGAACAGACACTGCACTCGCGGAATTTCACCGAGATATCGCGTACATAATTTATCTCGCGCGCCGCTTTGGAAAAATTATTCGCGTCCCTGTGAGCCGCGCGGAATCCTCGAGCCTCGGCTCGGCGACGAAAGCGAAAACTTTCTCTTTTCGGCTGGCCGCGGGGTACGGACGGGTATTCCGAAAAATTCGCAGCTTATCGGGCCGGGCCATCGTTGCGCAAACGTCGCGCCTAAATCTTCAAAGCGGGCGGCACGCCGCTGATCCCCCAAACTCGTCGCGGGGCAGCTTATCTGGCATCGGCTGTGCGACTTCAAACTGAAGCTCTGCGCGCGAGGCGCACGTGAAGCGAGAGCGGCCGGCTGGCGCCACGCGGGGCACCCGTATCGGCCAAATCCCCCGCCGACGGTTTTCCGGGTGCTACGTAGCACGAGGGACACGGGCGGCGCGTGGGAGGGAAAATCAGGTGGAAAAAGTGGGGCTGGGTGCGCGCGCACACCAACACATGCATCGGCCCTCACTTTTTCGAGGCTCCTCTCTCTGGCGCGCGCGCATCAGGGAGGTGCGAGCTTTATATATGACGTCACCCCGCGGAGTAGGTCGAGAGATGCACAGACTCAGCTGAGAGCGAGCCTCCTCCGACACTCGAGCTGGGATATCGATAGTAGCGCGCGGCAGCTGCACGGACACACCACTTCCGACTGCCGATCCCCGAGTCGTTCCTCGTTCGCTGCTGCACGGCACACGCGCAGGTAATAACGCACTTCCCTCTGCACTCGTCTCACGCGCTTCGCTTCAGTTTGTTTTTCACTTTTTCCTTTGCCGCGACGGAACAGTTCTCATCGACCCGTACTTCATCGACACTTATCTTTTGTCTATTGATTGGGACCAGTACCCAACTAGCACTATTCTTGATGTAGCAATTCTTTGTTCACCACATGGGGACCACCTCAGAAATATTCGTCCTTTGCATCAATAAACACAAGTTTATTGATACAGAGGTCAAAATATGTCGAAAAATTTTAATTTCACACCTTGTTTTCGTATTAAAAGTAGTTTCTTTTGGAAATCTGATAAAAACATCGACAAGCACAAGAAAAGATATGTAAATGTTGTGCATTTCATTTTATTCTATGAATGATATGTAAACTGTAGTTACAAAAAAAACTATTAAATCAATATTTGTCAAATTTCCAAAAAAAACTTTCATTATAGAAATAAGGTAAGAAACGTAAATTTGTTTACATTTTTCAAGTTTTTATAAATCTGACGCATCTGTGGATCTTTGAAACATATTTCTCATGTTAGAAATGTTTGAAACGAGTAATTTTTTCTTCTACTATCTTCTTCAACAATGCTTTGTTATCAATCTACGCATCAGTAGAACCAGCCTAAAAGGGCCTATTCAAGAAAACGCTGAAATATATATCTATTTTTCGAATGTAAAGGAGCATATATTTCAAGCCTGGCACGAGTGGTCATCCAAAAGGCATGACCTCTCCTTGTAAGTATATAGTCCGGGCGCGGGGTTGGTTTCCGTAGTCGATGGAAGTCTTATGTTCCACCAAGTTTTTCTTCCGTGTAGTATGAACTGCTGAACACGAGTTTTCAGGGTGGATAGCCAGGAAAAGGATGGGAAAATTTTTCATTGAGGATTTTCAAGAGCAATAGAAAAATTGTTCGTTTTGCAGAAAAAAATATCATTGTATTCTCATTGGAATTCTGCATAAAAGAAAGTTTTCCATGAACTTTGGGAATTTTTCTGAGAGAAATTATCAAAATTTGAGGAAATGCCGGGGGGCTTCTCACTTCAGTACTTCTAGAGGAAGTACAACGGAGTTTTTATGGATTACTGCGGGCTTATGAAATAGTACTCCTTATTCATGTCAATATTAATCAATAGCTATTTCTAAGAACAGGACAAGCTGGATCAAAACAAAATAAGTTTATGCTGCTAAAATAAAAACTTGAATGCCATCAAATTTAGTACCATAGAGTACTAAAAAACGATGGGAGTACCGTCGAAATTTGGAGGGAGTACTGGAGTGAGAAGCTCCTCGGAACATGGGTTCTTTCTTTACAATGTTGTCACATGTCACAATATTTTCTAATCCACCTGGTCCCAAACTATTACTTCGTGCCATAATTTCAAGCCGGAAGAATTGTCTATTCCAATTACTCCATTACTTTTCCAAGGACCTTCTGCGCCCGTTTCCAAGGTTGTGTCGATTGTAAGGTTCGAAAAATCTTCTGTAATCTGTTTTTCTTGTGTTAAATTGGAAAATCCAAAAAATTGTCCTAAAAATTAATTCCACTGTAAAAAATTGTTCATCATATTTTCTTCAAAATACACAAAAAAGTCTTCATAAGTTTTTCGTATTTTTTTGTATATTTAGTATTTCCTGAAGCACAAAGTAATAGTTCAAGTCTAGGTTGATTGGAAAATATCACGGTACGGGTGAGCTGCCGCACCTTAAAAGTAAAAAAAAATTAAATTTTGTTGATTTTTAGGAATCTTTTACTTAAAAACGACGTTTTTTCGTGGAAAACTCACAAGAACCTTTCTTGAAGTCAGAATTCCAAGGAGATATTTTTTTTCCTCGAGAAAAAATTTCTCTATCGCTCTTGGAAAATCCTCGGTCAAATTTTTCCGTTCCATTTTTTGACTATTCAACCTTGAAATAGGTGTTCAGTAGCTCAAACTACATGGAAAGAACCTTAGTGGAGCTTAGGACATCCTGTCGGCTACGGAAACCGACCTAGCGTCCGGATTATATATACTTACAAGCGGAGATCACACCGTTTGGGTGACCAAATACGCTGGGCTTGAAGTATATACTTTCTCATACTATAATTATTTATATTGTCTACGCTTTCGCTGTAATTAGCAATTCCATTATATATATAAACAGTCCAATATCAAGAGGTCCCAAACTTTCGATCATTATTAATTCACAAGACTAGCTACTTTCATGTCCTAGTTAAAGAAAGCACTCTGGTAAAAATGTTATACTTTGCTTGTAGTACTCCATTGAAGAGAAACACTGGTTATGGATGAGCATCAAATCCTCTCTTAGTTAATATTGAAATTGCAAGTCGAGAACGCACTTACGATAGAACGTCTGACAAATTAAGCACTTATCAGAGTTAGTTTTGAACAGGGAGGGATGATAATAATCGTCAGCCCCATACATGCGAGATAATAGAAACGTAGCGCGGTGCTTCAGATAGTTTGATGCGTGAAATGCCGGGATGGGTTTTATCAGTCCCCGGCCGTCTATACTCACGAGTGTTCTTGGAAAAAGTGCCATCTCACGTTTTTTTTTTATTTTGCTCGCGTGTATCGATAGTGATTTGGTAATTGATGTATTTATGGTTCGCCTTCTCTTTACTTTTATATTATTCGTCGATAAGTTTGTTAAAATTGGATACACAGATCTGAACGTTGCGCATTATTTTTAAACCGAAATTCAATTCTGAATTTATGAGTCATACGACTAATGTGTGTCTAATGTCTATAAATGTGCATGATTATGTTAATGATTGAATGAGGATTCAGGGTATAAATCATGTTCGACATTGATTTTAACCAGTACTATACTTCTATATTTAATATTTTTCACTTTTGGTTTCAGGTTTCGTTGAAAACTACAACAAATAACAATGGCTGAATCTCTGGAACATATGCCAAAGAATGAGACTCTCAAGTTGAGGGAGCGTCACATTGGGTAATTTTTACCATAACATCATCATATTGTCTACGAGATCATTATATTATACGACTTTGGGTATTACTTATCATGGAGTCTTATGTCGTATTTGAGACATGATACTATAAAGCTAAATATTTTAATCAATTTGTACATTTCCTCAAAGAATTATTTTATCACTCGATATCGTCGAGATCTCTCATAATCTTTTTTCTCCATCGAGAAACGTGATTTGGTTCATCAGCAATTCATTCACGTTTCAAATGACAGAGATGGAAGAATTTTCTCATTAACTCTTTGAAATAAATAATTGTACAATTACGTCTCATGATGACTTTTTATGTCACTATCAAAAAGTAATTTATTAGTAAATTCAATTGTTTTCAAATCAATCGGTAATTAATCAGTGCCGCAAGTGTGAGTAAAACTTTACTAGTACGCGATATGCTGGATTGATATACCTATATTCTAAGTATTGAAAGCAAAAATCTATTTTTAGTATTGATTTAACGAAGATTATAGATTGATTAGTATTTTGCAGAAAAACGTTGGCACGAGTTTATCGACGTGTATAATTGATCGGTGAAGGAGATTCTTCTTAGGTCACTCATTGAACGTTTCAAAATTTGGTCGCCGAGAGGGGCAAATTATCATTATTATTAATTCTACCACTTGTGAGATTGATTACTCTTACTATCGTCATAGCATGTTGAAAAATAATAACCAATAGTTATTGCATAAGAATCGCTTACGTTAATTTGCTGTTTTTATGTATATATTTCTAAGGAGCTTTTTTCTGAACATTTCTCTTCATCATGCAACATACATAATTATTTAGCATCTTTTATAATTTTCAAGTGATTGACACGTAATTGATAATTCGTGTTTTGAATAATTACAAAGTTAATAATGGAGTACAGTGACAGCATATAACTCTTTACTGTGGAATCATAATGTTATTAATTTTTAAGCGTGGGAAAGTCTTTTTGTCAACTTCAGGTGACTAATTAAACTCTCCGAAATGCTTTTTGTGTACCTCGATAGGGCATATATATGGTCATTCAGTTTATAACGTTTCGATTTCCTACAGATCATAGATATAGATATACTGTTCATAAAAGAAACCAGCTATTATTTATCGAATATCTCCGAGAGATCAAAACGTTACGCTAAATGGTTGTATTCATGTCTTATTGAGGTACCCGACAATTATTTTGGGAAGTTTCATCACGGTTGCTCACCCGAAGTTGACTACGTCTCCTAATTAGTTTACGTGATATTATGCCATATCAGTAACATAATTGTTTTGAAAGATCCAGTTCGAAATCGTTGAAAGTATCCAGTCATTTGAATTAAGTAAATTTTTCAAATTTCGAATTCTAAGTTTAATTGTTCAACTTTATAAGCAATGCGTAATGTACAGAAAGATCACAAGCAACTGAGGAAATTTAAAAGAAAAAGTATGTTAGAAAACCGAATCTCTATAGATTTTTTTCTCAGTTTTTTGTCGTATTATATACTCAATTTATTATTTTCATCATGATACTTCTCAAATTATCTGGCAGATAAACTGACAAATGGAAAACTTGTTCAAACAAGATTTCCACTGCTCGTTGATCAAATTGAGTGCGCTATGACGTGCGCTCATCAAGCAGTCTCCGAACTTTAAATATTGATTGAAGAATACTATGAAGTTATACAAACACTTTGATTTGTAATGGATTCGGAATATAGATTGATTTTACAAATTGCTTTGACTTTCGAATTGCGAACTGAGCGCGTGAATGCATTCTTTTCCTTGTGCGATGCATTCAACTCTCGTATAGCGACGACCTTGACATTGACCGATAAATCTTTTTTATTTACAGAGAGTCATGTACGCTTTTTTACAAGTCGAATCCCTTGAAGATCGTCAGGGCCAAGGGCCAGTACATGTACGACGAGAGGGGCGAAGAGTACCTGGATTGCATCAACAATGTTGCTCACGGTAAAACTTGGCATTAACATAATTTGATCGATTGGTATAATTGACCTTTATCGAGCGTATGAGTGTTTTTGGTTTCATCGATTACAACGCAGTAAATTACCAATTAGATTAGCAATCGAGAGAAATTTCGACGATCGGGTGATTTATCTGATTCGATTGGATCGGCTTAAATCAAATGAGCATCGTAATTTATCTCGTACATTATCGCGCACCATACAAATACGCTTGTGCAGAAAGACCTTTAATAGAACACTACGAATCCGTTAAAAGTAGTCGTTAAAATTTCGTAGAAAAGACTAACCCTATATTACTTGAAACTATCATATATATTTTCTTAGAAATTTTTCTCCGCAACTTGGTCGGAAATTTACTGCTTTCTTGATCAAGAATGAGATGTATTTGATCTCCATCGACAATCCATACGAATCTCATTCGATTCTCCAGTCCATGGTTTACATTGTATTCTCATATACTCGACTCGCCGGTGGCGAGCTCTATCTCAATAGTGCCAGAAAAACTAAACTGCGCTAGTCATCGTATGATAAGTTTTGCAAGGATTTCTCACTCCAGTACTCCCAAAAGAAATGCGAGGGGGTCCTTAGAAGTACTTCGGGTGTATAAACGAATATTATACTATTATTTTTGTGACTATTAACCAAGAGCTACTCTTCATATTAAGACGCGATTTATCGAAGCATGATAAGTTCATACTGACGAGATGAAAACTTGAATGTGATTAAATTTAGTACCATGGAGTAGTGAGAGCTCCTTTGGATTTTTGAATATATAGCTACTTGGAGGCATGTGAGCGGTAGCTTATCAATGCAATTTTTACAGTGGGACACTGCCATCCAGAGGTGGTGCGTGCCGGTCAGGAGCAGATGGCCTTGCTGTCGACCAACATGCGCTTCTTGCACGACAACATAGTCATCTGCGCCCGTCGACTCACGTCGATGCTGCCCGAGAAGCTGTCCGTCTGTTTCCTAGTGAATTCGGGCAGCGAAGCCAACGATCTCGCGCTTCGGCTTGCCCAGACGCACACCCGCAACAAGGACATCATCACCCTTGAACAGTAAGTTCGCGCTCGAGACTTTAAGATAATGTGTGGGGTGTATTTCGGGCCTCGTTGTGAGCTACAACTTTTCGCTCGGTATTCATACCACTAATGCTGCTGTTACACGCTACTATCACTAGTTTGTCGCGTCTTGTCAGAGAATCTCGAGAGCCGTCGAATTTTTCTCTTTTTCATATCAGATTGTGTCTAGTTTGGTAAACTAGACAAAAGTAAAATGTACTATAAATCGGTAGCCAAGATTTTTGTAAAATCATTTTAGCATCGACGACGAATGGAAAAGCGCTCGGACGAACTCGTGACCAAAAAATTTCCATTACTCATGAAAATACTTGAATATCAAGGCGATCATTCGTGGTATGAAGGATCAAGCGAAAAGTTAGCCGAGGCTGCGAGGCTAATCCGCTGGTGCCGCGGGCAAGTGTACATGAGCTTTGTAGCGAGCTTTGGGCACGCAACGTGTGCAGCTTTATCCGTGCTCGACTGCCTGCTTAAGTAAGTTAGTGCCTTGGAAAAGTGGTGAAACTCGGGCAAAACAGGCTCCGTAAGCCAGTCACGTGGCCTGCTCGCTCCTCCGCCGCATGTTCGATCGAGCTAAGTGTGTGACCTCCTTCCCACACCCCCGCCTTTGTTCACACGCCGCACGAGAGCTCGCGCACTCGCCGGAGAGCTTTTGTCACCAGATACACGTACATATCTACTCCCTCGCTATACCTTCGCAGTTTCGCCTTGAGCAAGTGGTTCGCTGCGCTGTGGATTCGTTATTCGATCACCAAGATCATTGATTCGTACGCTCTACGTGGATCATTCATAATTTCCCGATGTTGTTGAATCTTCCTGATCACACTTGAGAATGATCATTTTCATTGTTGATTATACCGAACATCCATCAATCAACCACACTCATTTTTTCTTCCAAAACTGACAATAAATTCACCTTCTTAAAATGTCTAATTTTTATTTCCTGATCATTATTCTTACTGAGAAACTTTTCAAGTTAGCGATTCCTGGCTCAATGCCTAGTTGAAATCATTCAAATTTGTATTTTGAATAGTTCTAAATATAAATTATTCAATAATTTATCTACTTGTAATCTATATAAATTGTTTACAACGTGTCGGTTTATATTTAGACACGATTGATCCTGTTGTGGACCACAAGAAACATACGAAGTAAAAGAAGTGCCGTCAGAGATATTTCAGGCCCTAGCTACTATATGCATGTTGATCATTGAAATTGAAAGTCGTCTTCTCGTGTCTTCTACATTATGCTCCGTATGAATCTAACCCTGGGTTGAGTAAACTATTGCTTTGTTTGCTTTGCAGCTACTAGCCATATCAATAAGTAATTTGATTATATTAATAACAAAATTTAGAGAACACAGGACCGATTCGAAAGGATTATTTAATAATGGATTATGTTCTACAAGGAGGCCTTCGAAGATGAAAAAAATTTTGGTGGGTTGTCCTTGGACTTTTCATTTCGAACATTCTTACAGAGTCCAACACAAATATGTGAAACTATTTTCTTAAGTTGTTCCTTACTATAGTCCGCATGTCACAGGTCATTTTCATTAATCCATTTGGTCTCCTTTTGCTTGTTTACAGCATGAATGCGGTCGTTTGATAAAAACGTGGAACGGATAGATCAAACTAGTTGATGCTATGTAATGGAATCTACGACTCTCATCAATCAAACACCATGAAGTTCGCTCGACATTGATCATCATCGATATAAAGATTATATCATTTTAGGTGACACTGAAGACGATGTATGTGATGTATTCTAAGCAATGAGAGAAATATCATTGTACAAACTACTCATTTATCCAAACTGAAAAACGGCCATTTTGACTAGGATGGGACTGGAATGATTGTGTTCGCATTGTAATCGAAAGAATACTTAGATAATTAGTTACAATCAAGTATTTCCAGTATTGCCATTTAGTTTTCTTGTTCCTACCAGTCGGTATGATTGCAAGGCATGTGCTGATTTCAACGACATCTATGAACTTGATTATTCTGTTAGCTAACAGAGATTTATCTCGATGGATCTTCGCAATTGCTCTAATTACAAGGGAATATTCACACTCGTCAAGAATATGATCTTAACTATGTGTAAAGTAAATGTAACTGAGATAATTTGATACGTTGATACGTTTCGAAATTTATACACATTTCAAGTAACGCGTTCAACATGAGAATTTGCATTCAAAATACTTCATGGAAAAATGATCAAGATTTGTAACGTAATGACTATGTGTCTACTCTCGTTTATTATTGTAGTGTGAAAAAATTGTAAGCACAAATTTCGATGCAAATTCTCAATGGCGAACTTGTGGAATGGATCAAAATGGGACATGTGGCAGAGATATTGCAGGTATCGCTTCTCTGAATTGGTGGAAAGCATGATTAGATGGTGCTAGTAATGTGTACAAATTTTCATTCATTCAACGGGACAAAAATATTCAATAATTGAAATATCGATGTGTTCCTACAACCATTAGGATTATTTTTTTGTCTTCAGCTGTGCGTCAAATTTGTTAATTCACCGGAAGGAATCCTGAAAACTAAATGCATAAAGAATGTCTCTTTGATGTTTTTTTTTCAAATAATACACTCTTTTCTAGCGGTTTTAGTAAAAATTAAGTAGAACATTAAGATATCAAAATTAATTTGTTGCAGCGGACAAGTATTAATTGTATTTTCAGAAAAACGTTTGAGGCCTATACAATATTTCAGTTTTACAACAAGATGTCCATAGTTTAAATAACATTTATTTATTGAGATTATCCAAATGGTCATTATCGGATTTTCCGAACAATTATTGACTTTTCTTTTTTGTCTTTGTTTCTAGTGCTTATCATGGACATTTAACCTCGATGATTGACATATCACCGTACAAGTTCAGGCATATGGAGAACGGGAAAAAAGACCACGTGCATGTTGTAAGTAATTTTTGAAATCTAAATATGTTAAGAATAGTCAGATATCAGATTCAGAATTTTTTCGAGGATTGTTTTTAATCAAATTCCAGTTGAGAATAATCCATATTCGCATCTGAAATAATGAGCCCTCGTGTTTGAAGTTACGAATCTTAATATTTCAATGACTCCTGATTAGATTAAGATCTTATCAAAATCTCATTTGTATTGATTTATTTGTAGGCTCCTTGTCCAGATGTTTATCGTGGAAAATACCGCGACGACGTATACCCGGATGAAGATCTTGGAGTGAAGTACGCTAATGACGTTAAAGAAATTTGCGATGACATATCATCCCAAGGCCGAGGTGTCTGTGCATTCATTGCCGAAAGTCTCATGTCAGTTGGCGGACAAATTCTCCCGCCAGAAAACTACTTCAGAAACTGTTATAAGTAAGAATCATGAAATAATGAAGATTGTTATCATTAGCAAAATCATCAAACTCGTTATCCGAATCTCGTTAACTAGTGATACTTGAACACTTGATAATCAAAATGAATGGAAAAATTTAACAACTTGTAGGATTTGAGATAGTAGTAGGAGGTATTCCCTTAAGGATGTTCTGGCTATACACTCTTTCCCAAGGGTTAGATAAATGAGTAAAACGTTTTTGAAGAACTGAGCTGCAACAGATGCTTTCATATGTAATATGAATAACCGTGTTCATAGTTGTTTGAAGGATTTTTAGCAGCGTAAAATCACACTCGAACTCGTTTTTATAAACGCGTCTTAAACTTTGGAATTTGATTATCTTCCAAGTTATGACTTGTCCCTTACGGGGAGGATGAAAAACCATTGATATTTTGTTTCACAATTAGCCTAGGCATATGATCTTCATATATATCCAGACATTGTATAATATTTTCTCGTTTTCAAGAGTTTCATGAGATTTTCTTCTTTCCATACTTTTCACATATTTCAAAGGATAAAAATATTCGAATTTCAAGAAACTCCATAAGAGTGCATGTAAGTTAAATTGCTCAAATTTCACTAACCAGAAAATCAAGCTTTCTCAAATCTTGGGTACGACTTTTAGATCACAAAATATGCTCATGTACGAAGTTTCAAGTATTTTTCACTGTTTTTATTTGTATCCAAAACATTCTCAACAAGGTACTCCTCGTCAGAACGAATAATATACTCTCTTAAAATCTGACAGTGAAAAACCGTTGTACCAAAGTAAAAAATCACTGTACGGAGGTGGATGAATAATTGAATGGAACAGCGGTGGATTTCTCATGTAATAAAAGTAAATTTTTTCTTGAGTTATATTAGTATTGACAGTAAAAATGGTTGGTATCCAAAGTTATTGTAGTTGAAGTAAAAATCCACACTGTATTTCTAATAATTCATCTACCTTCATACAGTGATTCGTCACTTTAATACATTAGCTTTTCTCTGTAAGCTCTTGAAAAAGCGAGTTTTTATGTTCATTCACTTTTCAATCCAAGTCCGGATTTTCTAATATCATACAATAATCATATTTTACAATCTTGTCAGTATAACCTTCACCAATCTAAATCATTATATTACGCAAACGACCGGCTGTTTGATTGCAAAACGAGGTGGGTAAAGAGATGGCGTTTGTTTCTTTGCAGGCACGTGCGCGCAGCGGGCGGCCTGTGTATCGCTGACGAGGTGCAGGTGGGATTCGGCAGGGTCGGTAGCCACATGTGGGCCTTCCAGATGTACGGCGAGGACGTCGTGCCCGACATCGTCACCGTTGGCAAACCCATGGGCAACGGCCACCCAGTCGCCGCCCTCATCACCACCCCGGAGATTGCGCGCAGCTTTCGCGATACCGGCATCGAGTATTTCAATACGGTAAGCACATTTGTTCCTTTCACTAATTTACCCCATCATCTTCGAAAACTCATCTCGTAAAAATACATCAGGGTGCAGGCCCCTGAAAATTTTATGTTGAATTTACATCAACCATATTGCCATTACGAATGTCTTATTCAGTGGGTACACTAATTTTAGAATGACGATAACTATAATTGCCATTCTCTCGACGCAATTGTTTCATTCGCATTTTATTTTACTCCTAGTTAAGTGAGAAATGCAAAAAAATGCTCTTCCCCTAGATATTTGATTGATCTCTCAAATTCCTGTTCAGTGTTTGGATTCTTGGCGGTTCATGAAATATGATATTGTAAAAAATATCATAAAAATTTATCGAAGCTCTACGTCAAGCTATTCTTTTGCTCTTGTGCGCATATACTATCTCTGAAATCTCTTTGAGAGCCTGGGCACAAATCAATAAGTATGCAAGCCAGGTATCTTGGCTGAAGGGTCGGTCGCGCTTCTATACTCTCCAGCTCATAAAACAGCGCGTATCGGACAAAGTCGCGGGTGAGTTACGATTCCCTGGTGGCCCAATAACGTAACGCCGTGGGGGTATACGCGTCTTTCTCGGGCTTCTCTGCATTATGCAAGCCGCAAATATCCGATCAGTTCGTTTATTGATCTTCGATCCTCGAGCTCTTACACCCAGGACTCAGAGTCGCTGTTGCTCTTCGCTCAATTTTATTAACGCTATATACGGAACGCGAAGTTGGAGAATGCACGTGGGTTGATTCATGTTGCAATTCTTATCTGCTGAAACGTCCAATCAGTAGTATTATCTTTTCCTTGGTATGTTATTGACGCGTGCGGCTTATAAGTTCGGATCAATGCAATGATCTATGAACAGCTTTCAAAATTCCCGATATCAAATCGTTGATTTTTATTTTCACTAATCGATCATTTTTAACCTTGATCCGGCTTGGAACAATTTGCCTTATCTTCAGAATACAATCGATGGGTCAAACCCAATAATCGTACATCTTGGAAATTCGAAGTGTATCTTCTCTAATAATCGTTATCCAAACTTCAAGAGGCACTAATATTCTGCCCGAGAAGCGATAACATTTTCAGTATTGGTGGTCTTTACAGATAAGATCTCACAAAGCCTTCGCCGGAAATATGTCGATAATTTGAGGTTCATTGACGTCACCACGTGTCCGCTCAAATTAACGTTCTTTGAAAACTATCCTATCAGGGATGACTACCAAATTTTCTTCCTCTTTGTCTTCAAAGAACGATACATCATGAAGAAACGATTGGGTCGTACTTTTCCTTTGTTCATAATCTCAGAATTCAAGGAGGCACGCGTATCGATTGTCATATCTATTGTGGTACATTAAATTTATCCGTATCGAGATTGCGGAAACGTTGTTGAGTGAAATTATTCTTTCTCATTGTTAGAAGGCCATTGGTCATTAGGAGAATCTTTAACTATAAACGTTACACGACCATGCACACGAAACTTTAACCGGTGAATTCAATTGGCATTTTAGTACGGCGGCAACCCAGTGTCATGCGCTGTGGCGAACGCAGTGATGGAGGTGATCGAAAAGGAGAGTCTGCAGGAGCACGCGCTGAAGGTCGGCAACCACCTCATGTCCGAGCTGAAGAAACTGGCGAAGCGTCGGCCGATAATCGGCGACTTGCGCGGGGCCGGCCTATTCGTCGGCATCGAGCTCGTGCTCGACCGCGAGCAGCGCATTCCCGCCATCGCCGAGGCCAAGTACGTCGTGTACAGGATGAAAGAGGAGAAGATTATCGTAAGCAGCGAGGGGCCCGACTATAACATCCTGAAGCTCAAACCACCCATGACCTTCAGCATCGATAACGCCAACCATTTTGTGTCGAAGCTCGACGATATCCTCCAGGAGGTAGACACCAGCGATCAACAACAGGTGAGTGCATCAGCTGTTTCGACTCTTCTTGGCCTAGCTGTGAAAAGTTACTACTCTCTTAAATCCTAACAGCAACAAATCTCTGTAAGAAAGTAGATGAATTATCTACTACAACTGTAGTACAGTTTAGCGAATAATTCGTCCACTTTCTTACAGTGATTCTTCACTGTAAGGTTTCAAGAGGGTACGATTTGTCCGAGTAAGATGATATCAATATCTATTCGGTTCCTTTTTTATGTTCATCAATTTGAATTCGCTGTATCATGCATTTACAAAAACTTTATAGAGAATCTACGGACGCTGAGATAGTGCACTATTTTTAGACACTTCTTCTATTTATCTCTGATTTGTAACTAAAACATCATGTTGTTAGAAATAACTTTTTTATTCTGCATGAACTTGGGTGTCATAGTAGCGTAATAGTGATATGTATTTTGGAGTAGATGCTAACTATTTCCAAAAATATTTAGTTTTTTACCATAATAAAATGAGTAGCTTATTCAAAAACACTTATCAATTCTTCTTCCAGGTTACAATGCACACTACTGCAATATTAAAGGCTGTCATCACACCGGTGCAGATGGACATGGAATCAATTTCAGCAAATATCAGTAATTCCGTCCTTGTGAAATCTGGTTGATAAGCTGATTTTTTATTCTTCTAGAACCTAATCTTCAAGTATTATATATAGTATCTTAAACAAATTTATCGAATAAGCTAAAATGGACGGACGAACAACACAAGTTCGAATAATTGTACATAAATTATGTAAATATGAAATAATTTAGTTATTAGATTAAGATGATTAAGGTTATTAGTTTAACAAAGCCCATTATTTGATAATTTCCCTTGTGTATGCTTATTGCTAATAGTCCATGCTGAGAAAACATTATTATAATACATTCAAAGGAACGTCTCATGGATGATGTTTATAAGACCGTTATATTTTAATACTATGTTACCAATTGGAGCTGATGGAATGAATCTTTTTGTATATACAATACATAATTTCTACATATGATTCTGAAACAAGAATTTTTTTTATCAAGCCTTTGTTCACGATCTACTTTGGAAAAATTTTTGTTTTACAGAATCAGAATTTTGATAATAGAACTGTAAAACGAGAATGAATTTTTTTTCCTTCCATGAAGTTGAGTTAAACATAATATATGTAAAAATTGCACTAATTAATCACAATGAAGTTGAGAATAAAAGAATCAATTTTCTTACTTTTACTGTAATGATTCTTTTATATGCTTGCGAACTGACAAGAATGTTTGCAGAAATGTAACTTATAGCATAATAAATAATAATCAATCACATAATCTCCTGACTTTATAATTTTTAATGTTAGACAACCTCTGACTTTGAATTCTATGGTATCTTTTCAGTCTTGAAGAATATTGTCTTTTGAACGCAATTTCATCCGATTGATTTTCAAATAAACGCGAAATAATAATTAACTCTCTTCCCTCAAAGATCGACAACTTATACATTAATTCTCTTCATTATGCGCCTCGAGAGTAGATAAAGTTTTCCATTGACAGAATTGTGCTTACGGACTAATTGAATCGTATCTAATAAAGTTGATATGGGCTCTGAATAGTGACGGAAAAATAAATCAGAAATTGGGTATCATTGATTTTATTATGGGAAAATTGCAAGTACTGGATTTGTTTCGTGAATTGAATTTTTTTTACTTTACATGTAGATTAAAATTTTGTATAAGATTGATTCGATATAAGATTGAGATTATTTAATACGATCTTATTTTTAAAATGTTAGTAACTGGATTATTGGAAATGAATTAACTCGTTATTCGGTGTTATGAGAACAATCTTCTATTACAATTATATGTTTACACTTCAATCAAAAGTCGTTTTTTCTTCCTGATTTTAACATATTCCTCTCAAAATTCTGCGAAAAGAAAGGCTTATTAACTGATTTCCATGAGTATTAATAATTTTTGAGTAAAAAATTAGAAAAAGAAGTTTTGTTTTGTCAAAGAGAAATACTTGTGATGGGGCAAAAATCGAACTTTCGAATCAGATTTCGGCACCGCGATTCTTATTTCCCAAGCAACCGTTGCTGAGGTGTTTTTTTGCAAATTCCCTATAATTTTTCGTAAATGCACGTTGGGATCCGAACACACACGAAGACGGGAATCAACGAGATATTTCCCGTAGCAACCATTGCTATGGAAAAGGAAAAATCAGTTGGAAGTCCACTTATTGTTAGTGAACGACACGAAAACTCCGTTTCTCCCTAGCAACCGTTTCTAAAGGAAGATCTAGGATTCTAAGATCTAGGTCTATTTGCGGTCTATTACAGTTAGCAGCGGTTTTTTCCACTCCCCCAGTCTATATAATTCCGCGATTCAATGAACAATATTAGAAAGAATGGAAAATGTAAATTTTTTCATTTCTTCTGGAAAGTTCTTGATAAAAATATTCTTCTGTACGTATAGAAATTTACTGAAGCTCAGGAAAATTATTAGATAAATTAAATACGGAACGAACTGAAAATAAAGAAATTTGGCTTCATTTCTGTACTTACTTGAAGTATAATAGATTTTAAGTACTGCAAAATTTTGAATAAATCGTTTATGGTGTGTAGAGATCGAGACCCCTATCGGCTACTCATAAAATTTCTCCCTGATAGCGCTCTCAAATTAATTCTGGCAATCATTCCTATTGGTAAAACTCGAGGGGTTACGCACTAGGAAATTTTTGACGATTTCATAATTTCCTAAAACTTTTTGATATTTCCTATGATTTCTTGAGAATTCCTGTGATTTCTCCGATTTCTTGAGATTTCCTGGGATTTCCAGTGATTTTCAGGATTTTCTGTGTTTCAAAATCATAGCTGTATTCTACATTTTTGAACATATGAATTCTCTAAATCAGAGAATTAATATTTAGATGCAATCGTTTTATTATTGAATGAAGTATATTTATGCAGGAATTGTTATATCCATTAATTGTTGTAATTTTCTCTTGTAATTTTCTTAAAAACTCGGTCATTTATCATCAAAGTAATTGATTCTTTCTAGAATGAAAAAAGACTTGGAATGTGAACATTGAAAATTAATACACCAATTAATATCATGAAGTATTTCTAGTTACTACATTCTTAGAAATGTGAAAATATCAAATCTAGTTAGATACATATTCATCTTAATATAAGGGATGTATAATCAATATGCGCCACCCTTTGAATTTCATAAGTAGTCCAGGCTGGATCTGTATTTTAGGTATGAAGCAGATGAAGACACAAAATTTATTTTGGACTGGCTCCGGATTATCATCAGAATCAGCTTAGGTATTGAAGAGTACGTAATGAAATCTAAATATTACTTATCTGGTTCAGAGAATTCATATGTTCAGATCTTATATAACTTGAAAACTTTGAAAATTTAAGGAGAATCTTCGAAAAATATAAAAATGTTGAATCCAGCCATGATTTTGAAATTGCAGAAAATCCAGGAAATCCTAGGGAATCCCAGGAAATCCCAGGAAATCTCGGGAAATCTGAAAAATTAAAGGAAGTTTTAAGAAATCATAGGAAATATCAAGAAGTGTCAGGAAATCATGAAATCGTGAAAGGTTTCATAGTGCGTAACCCCACGCTTTTAACACTTCTCTGTAAGTAATAACGAAGAGCCCTCTCGTAGATTACGATCACTAGTCAGCAGTACCAATATTGAAAATGTTTTATTTATTTCGAAATGCAGAATGAAGTCGTTATTGATTTATGTAACTCGAAATTGATATCAAATAAATTTGACGACTCCTTATGAAATTCTAAGATTTCCTATGATTTTCTGAGATTTCCCATGATTTCCTGAGATTTCGTAAGACTTTCCATGGTTTCTGAGATTTTCTAAGATTCCCATATGATTCCTCGTGATTTTCGGAGTGCGTAACCCTTTGGTAAAACTCTGACTGGTAAACCCAAAGAGCCAAATTTTATTTCCAAACATGCATTTCACTCTTTTAATTACGATTTAAAAATGAATTGATGGCTATACACACGATTCCAACAGCATTCAGTCATTTATTCCAGTATACTCTTCAAGATCACTATTTTTTGAGTTATTAATGTAATATTTTAAACAAAAAATGTGATTTAACTCACGAAATCAATACGATAGTTTTTATACGCATGAGTGTATGTTAAATCAGACGTTGTTCTGGTCCATGTTGAAAAATAGTGTTTGAGACACACATGAAAGTGAATACCCGACATGGTTTTAAGATCATTTTCACAACAGCGAACGCGAATGTTGTAATTCAACGCACGTTTTTAAAAAATGGGTCTGTTAGATACGAGATATAGTGTGTAAAATTATGTTTTGCGTATACTATTAGAAAACCCTTACTACAATTTGAAAAAACTCGATTTCATTTCTTCTTATTGAATTCTTATGAGTAAAGTTTAACGGTTCAAATAAGCACCTACAAGGTTAATTTGAAATAAAAGCTACAGGTGAAATTCAATGCGCTTCAGATGAATATTGAGTCACATCTCCATAGGAAATTTTGTGATTTTTATGGAAATTATACTTGAATACTTGATGAACTTATTTCTCATTGTAAAAGTCGGTGCTGTTTATGAAATCTGTAGTGGTTTTGTAGTATTCATGACTTCAAAAGTTTATACTCCAGAAACGTATGGAATATTCATGGAATGGAATATTCTCAATCAATAGTGTTAATTTTACAAATTACATAAAATTATTTAATCATGAAACCAAATTTTCATACGATATTAGTAGTATGAAAGATTATGGGTGTTAATTCAAATTGAAATAAATTACTCACCATGGGTAAATAGAGAAAGCGTAGCTGAAATTCAAAAAGTGTCTTAATTATTTCTAAGATCTTGCGAATAAGAATATACAAGTTCTTATTTTCACTTTAAACATCCAGTTTTCGTGGTAATGATAAGTGATTTTGTCGGAAAATATCCATGATGAAAATCATGGTATCATATCAATGAATTTATGATTTTTGAATTTTGACTTTTAGTATACTTCAATGAGTAAGATGTGACGATTTACAACTTTCTCAAATTTATTCTGTACACCATTAGGATTTAAGTATTTTAGAAACCTGTAAATTGCTACGATTACCATCATTTTAAATAACCAATATATCGTTCATACTATGATGTCGAATAGCGGACTATTAATTGATATGAAGTTAAGACAGATGAACTTCTCAGAGTTTCGTGTGGATGAAGTATGATTAAAAATCCAAGTTTTAGATGTGATGTCTACATACTTAAAAGTTGGATGATCGTTCGTCACGAGAGAGAAGATAAATCTTCTACTAACTAAGTAATATTTCTCGACCTTTTGACCTAAGCTACAACTTCACGGACTTCACTGCGTAGACAAATTTTATTCGAGCATCGTGTCTTGAAATGAGAAAAATAGTACACGCGTTAACGATAAAATCTTTCCATTAGGCGAGAAAGTGAAGACTCAAATAACGAGATAGATATCGAATTTTGCCGATTCGGCATTTGAAATGAAGTGAGATACATTTTCTTTTTCTAGATGCATGTATTATAAATACTGCAGCACGAAACTCACCATTCCACTGCGAGCGTCGACACGGAACAAGATGTTGTGGTCTCCTGCAATTTTGTTGCTCCTCGGTAAGCAAACTGAAAAAATTTATTACTTATAACTTTTTAAATCATATTTCAAAAATATGATCTTCATTCCCTTGAAAACTTTTTATACCTATTGCATTCCCGAAAATAATTTTTGATATTTGTTCATCAAAAATTTCTTTTTAATATCAATTTACAGCTGGAGCAGCAATTTCCAGTCCAAGGACATCATGGGAAGACGGAAAACAATACACCTACAAAATTAGGAGTCGAACCATAACTACACTCGATCAACAGTCAAAAAAATTCACCGGTATTTTAATGGAAGGTCGTCTTACAGTACAGAAGAATGACCAAGGAACTCTCCGAGCTAAGATCTCACAGCCACGATATTCGCCAATCCATACGCGTCTTGACAACGGCTGGGATTCGGAAATTCCGCAAGAGCACATGAACTTGCAGAATCTCCCTCTCAGTGGCGAGCCATTCGAAATCAAGAAGAATGGTCAGGTTCAAGATTTGATCGTTGACAAGAAGGTTCCAACATGGGAAGTGAACATTCTTAAGAGTATCGTCAGTCAACTCCAAGTCGATGTCGAGGGCGAGAAGGCTGAAAATTCCAAGCACAATCAGCTTCCTGAGGGAAACCAACCCAATGCTCTTTTCAAGTCCATGGAGAGCTCTGTTGGAGGAAATTGCGAAGTTCTCTATGACATTACGCCTATGTCTGAAACCATGATCCAGAACCAGCCTGAATTGGCACCTTTGCCAGAACTTCGTAACGATGGTGACTTCATTTCAGTTATGAAAACTAAGAACTACAGCAACTGCGATCAGAGAGTGGACTATCATTCTGGCATCAGCGGTCAAAATAACTGGGAACCTGGTAGCAATGACAACGGCAGATATTTATCCGTAAGTTTTGTTGCTTTTCTTAGATAGTATAAATTATCCAAAGTAAAATATTACAGAAGTAAAATTTTTAATTTGAATCTTATACAGAGATCTTCTGTCACCCGTGTCGTCCTTTCTGGAAGTATCAGGAAACACACCATCCAATCTTCAGTTACAACAAACAAAATCATGCACATGACTGGAGCTCAGGATAACCAACAGGGAATGGTTGCAAGCAAAATGAATCTGACTCTTCACAGAGTTGAGGACATCTCTGATCAAATACCGGCACCATCTGATCCTCAATCGACAGGAAACTTAGTTTATAACTTCAACAACCCATTCGAAAATTCATCGTCGCGTCGCCCTAATAAGCTTAGCCAAACCCGCAAATGGAGGATGCAAAGTAACAAGAACTCTGACGAATCCACTAGTAATTCTGATGCATCTGATAGCGCTGCTGAGAATGATGACGATAACTACTTGCAACCCAAGCCAAAATTGACGGAAGCTCCAAAGATTCCTCTTCTTCCTCTTTTCATTGGAATGCGTGGAAACTCTATCCAAAAGAGCGACAAGATTGATGTTGTCAAGTCTGCAAAGAGCATCGCTCAACAGATTGGAAATGAATTGCAAAGACCCGATAACATGCCTGAAGAACAAACTCTTGAGAAATTCACGATTCTTTCCCGAGTGATTCGCACCATGAACGCTGAGCAAATTGCAGAAGTACAACGCGAACTGTACGAAGATAGACAGTCACCTAATCAGCTGAACCAGGGTAGCCAGAGTCAGAATGCCCGCAGAAATGCTTGGGTTGCTTTCCGAGACGCCGTAGCTCAGGCTGGTACTGGACCCGCTTTAGTTAATATCAAACAATGGATTCAGAACAAGCAGATCAAACGTCGTGAAGCTGCTGACGTAGTAAATGCTGCAGCCAAATCAACTCTCATTCCCACCCGTGAGCACGTGAACGCTTTCTTTGTGAGTATTTTCAATGGAATGGTTTAGAATAAAAAAATATAGACAGACTTATTTTATTTCTATATATTTCTCCATCGTAGGATATGGCTACCATGCCAGAAACCAAAGAAGAACCCACTCTTCGCAATGCAGCAATTCTGTCGTTCGCCGATCTGTTGCGCCACGCCAATGTAGACAAGCAAAGCTCGCATAATCGTTATCCAGTTCATACTTTCGGAAGATTCTTCTCTAAGAGCAATGAAGATTTGCATAAGAAATACATTGCTTACATGTCCGAAGAACTAAAGAAAGCCATCGATGCCGGAGACAGTAAGAAGGTCCAGTTGTATGCGACGGCACTCGGTAAAACCGGACACCCCCGCATTCTCTCAGTTTTTGAACCTTACCTCGAAGGAAAGAAACAGGTTTCACCATTCCAGCGTCTCGTTATGGTTTTGTCTCTTGACAAACTTGCTGAGGTCAAGCCAAAATTAGCTCGTTCAGTTCTTTACAAAATCTATGCTAATACCGCAGATCATCATGAAATTCGTACTGCAGCAGTATATCTGCTGATGGAAACTCAACCAACAGCAAGTATGCTTCAAAGGATGGCCGAATTCACCAATTCCGACAGCAACAAACAAGTCAACTCTGCTGTGAAATCTACCATCGAATCCCTCGCCAAGCTTGAAGGTGGAAATCGTGATCTCGCCAACGCTGCTAGGGCGGCTCAACCTCTTCTGACTGCTGAAACTTACGGACCTCAGTACTCACGAGCAATCCACATGCATATTAAGAACCCACTTACTCAGAACGGTATTTCCATCGAGGCCAATTACATTGGCAGTGATGATAGTATCGTTCCTAAGGGTGTATACGTCAGTACTAAGCCCACTCGCAAGGGAATGAAGCAGCCAAGAAATGAATTTGGAGGTACTATCTCGAGCGTGCAAGATTTGATGACCTTTGTTCAGCAGAAACTCAACAAGAATTTGAGAAACAAGAACGAGAAAGCTCAAGAAAAAGAATTCTCACCTGAAAATCTGGCTAAATTATTGGGAATTCGTGGCGATGAACCAGAACAATTGGAAGGTTTCGCTTTCATGAACAACAAATATGCAAATGATTTCATCTCCTTCGACAACCATACTTTAGAAAAAATCCCCGAACGTGAGTATTATTTAATGACCAATATTCGGATATTTTTTCTCGCATATTATTATTACAGTAACTTACGCTAAATATATTTCATGTAATAGAGTTGAAACGCTGGGCTGAAGAAATGAAGGATGGAAGAGGTTTTGAAGAAACCAGGATGGACAACTACGAAGTCACTATCAGCTTCCCTACAGAGACTGGATTACCTTTCTATCTGACCTTGAATGTTCCTACACTGATGAGCGTTAATGGAAATGCCAAAATGAATACTGACCTTGATTCAGATAAGTTGATACCTAAATCAGCTACTATGTCGGCAAAAATAAGAGCTATTTATGGAATGGAGGTTCAAAAGAGGCTTGGATTCGTTGCGCCATTCGAAAACCAAGAATACATCGTAGGTGTCAATAGAAATATGCAAGTACATTTACCGATCCGTGCTGAGGTTCAGTTTGACAAGAAAGACAAGGAAGTTCGTGTTAAAATTCAACCCAATGGAGAGGAGAAGGAAGATAAAGTTTTCCAATATAAAGAGCAGCCTTTCACTGCCAAACATGATATCCTCAATCTTGAACCTGTTTCCAAAGATAAGAATACCTACACTGTTGAGAAAGAAAGACTAGAATCTTCGCAGATGGATCTCAATGACAAGAATGGAAAGCAACTGATTAAATTGACATGGGAAAGAGCAACCAACGATCTTGAACAAGAAAATGAAAGGAGTGAGAAAAAACAAGAGAATGACTTGAAGGCACTTAAAAAACTTGCGCAATCGGTCTCTTCTCTGTACTACCCTACCGCTCGCAACGCAGAATACCAGAAGTATTCTGTGAAACTCAATCCTTCAAGTGATTTGAACGCTGAAATGAAGATGTCTTACAGTTCTATGACTACCGAAGCTAACAACAAGGATGACGATTCTGAAAGTTCTTCACCTAAAGGTCGGGCAGTCAAATTATCTAAAGGTCTCACTAGTCAAGAACGAAAAGAAAAATTATTGAAAGAAGCAACCAAGAATATCAACTCAGCCCAGGCTGGAGCTATTGACATTAGCCTTCAAGTTAATCATGGTTCTCAGTGTTCTATGGAAATCACTGCTGCTATTGGAAAGAGCAACGTTGACAAGAAATCTAGAGTTCTTGTATTCGCTTCATCTCAAGCTGATGGAGGTAAAGATCACCATCTGTCGATCGGCTTGGAATCGAAAACACCTCAAGTAGAGTCCATGGACTACGAACAAATATTGAAGGCTAATACCCCACGTGAGTACGACGCTGAAATTCTTTATGGTAAGGGTAGAGATGAAAACGATGAAAGCAATGACACGAAGATGAAGATTCAGGGTAAGGTTCAACAAACTGAAGCCCGTAAAAACCAAATCCGTCAATCGCGCGACGCACAATCTTGCACCTTGAAAAGTAACCAGAATGGTAACAAACTCTCTTCGGTTTGTGAGAAGGTGAATCAACGAGCTTCATCAGCCAATGAGGGTGATTTTACTATTCTGTTCGAAAATGAAACGCCTCTGAAACAGAGACTATTGAGTGCCTTAGATGCTGTTGAGCGTTTCGCCCAAGACAGCGTTGATACCGAAAAGTCTCGTATGGACAGGGAAGACAAAAATAAGATCAGAGTTAAATTCGAGATGTCAAACGATGATGAAAAAGTTGATGTCACAGTTAAGACTCCTGAAGGAAAGATCAAGTTTAACAAAATTCATTTATCTCGCAACAGCAACGAGAATAACGGAAAAGTCCAGGATATCAGAAACAAACAGAATCAGGAGCTCTCCATGTCTCAAGACAGTGAGTACATTTACTCATTCCTTTTCACTTTCTCATTACGTTTATTTATTTAGAACAGGAGAATAATCATCTCAATTCAATTACAGATCAATGCTTCTTGGACAAAACAAAGGTTAAAACTTTTGACAACCACCGTTATTCGGTTAAACTTGGTAAATGCTGGCACGTAGCGATGACTTCGTATCCAAAGAATAACCCCGACACTCTTAGCCAAAAACAAGAGGTCCCAGAAAACATGCAAGTTAGTATCTTGGCTAGAGACGATTCTGAGGGAAAGAAGGAATTGAAGATCACTCTGGGTGAGAAAGAAATCAAACTGTCACCCTCTGAATCTCGCAAACCAGAAGCTAAGGTCGATGGTAAAAAAGTTGAATTCTCGAAGAAGCAGAGCTTCCAAGAGAAGAAAAATGGAGAGGTTCTTTTCGAAATCTTCGAGTTAGCAGACGATTCTTTGAAGCTTGTTTCTAACAAATACAGCGTTAAGGTCATCTATGATGGATCCCGTGCCCAAGTTGAGGTAGGTTGATGCGATAAAAAAAAAATAAGTTGATTGTCACGTCAATTAATTAGACTTTGATTTATAATTATCCATCCTATTCCAGGCTGGAGAACGATACCGTGCATCTGTTCGAGGTCTTTGTGGTAACAAGAATGGTGAGCCAGAAAACGACCAACAGACTCCTAAAGGTTGTCTTCTTCGAAAATCTGAGGAGTTTGCCGCCACATATGCTATGACTGAAAACGACAAATGCGAAGGACCTGCTCGTGAGAACGCTGAAAAAGCCAAGAAATCTCCATGTGTTGACCAAACCGTTCGACCTGGTAACGTAATCAGTGAAAGGGAAGCTGGCCGTGATGACCAAGATTCCGGCAAGCGTAGCGATGACCAAGAGAACCGCAACATGAAACACCGCACCTTGGTAACGAAGGATGACAAAAATATCTGCTTCTCTGTGCGACCAGTGCCTATGTGCACGTCCAAAGCTAGCCCAACTAGCACCAAGAGCAAGGGCATCCCATTCCACTGTGTTCCCAGAACCAGCGCATCTGAAAAAGTTGCCGACCGTGTTGAACAAGGCGCCAACCCAGACTTAAGCCAGAAAAGGGTGACGAAGATTGAAAATCATAACGTCCCAGTCAGTTGCAAAGCTTAAGTTAATTAATCTTGAATCCTGTATAATAAATATTTAAACAAATAAATTTTTTAATGAGCATCCACAAATTTGTGTTGTGATTGAAAAATATATCCACATTCTTTTTAAGTGACTCTTGATTTCTAAGGGAATCAAAAAAGGGTATTTTGAATATTTTATTTTACGGGTGAAAATTATTAGATACTGTTAAAAAATCATGCTTTGAAATAACTGAAAATACTGAGTAGGATTTCTTCTATTCCACCATTGCCATCTAAAAGCCATACGTGAATAATTTTTACAAAATCATCGATCTTGAAAACATTGTTTATTATGTTGACAAATGCTCATTTGAATTGTGATTGTTCTTCTTTTAGCTAATGTCTCCGAGCAGACCATCCCTATAGTTTTCAACGTCTTCATTTTTCACAAATCGCATATTGATTGTAAAACATTAACGGAACTTTTGAAAATATCATTACTTTTTCTCTCAAATCTATAGTTTAATTCTCGACTGAAGTGAGGTATTCTATTAGTGTAAGAATTATTTTTTTATATTACAATTTGTCAGATTCATAATGGAAGGCTCCTTTCACATTCCAATTACAAAGTATATTTGTTATTTGCATATTTATTAATGATTTTTGAAGATTTTCCTTGAAAATGTGATTTCACAACCATATTGATTTGCATCGTTTACAATATACAATTGTAAAATTAGTGCACAGTTCATATTATTTAGAAACTTCTACAATATGGGATTAAAATTCACTATTAATAAAAATACAATTTCTACATTATATTGAAATTAATCCGTACACAAATTATGATTCCCATATTTTTTTGCTCTTGGAAACAATGTTTTTGTTAGATTCTTGAAATAAAGAAAAAAATCCTTAAATTCCAGAAAATTACCTCAAACAATAGCCAAATTAAATTTTATTACATTCCATCTCACATCGGAATCACAGGGAATGAATATGCAGACATCCTCGCAAAGAGTGCAGCAAATCTGCCTAGCGATAATACTAATGACGTTCCATTCACAGACCTCAAAGAACACTTAAAACTCACAGCAACTGAAAACACCCGTAAAATAATCTTGCAGCAGAGTGATACTAAAGGAAAAGAATACTTTCGTAACTACTACAATTCTAAATCGAAGCCTTGGTTTGCGAAGAAAAACATCTCTCGTGAAATAATATCAACCATAAACAGATGCAGAGCAGGTCATTATAATTTAGCTTACTCACTAGGCAGGATTGGGCTCATCAATGATGTAACGTGTACATGCGGAAATGAATGCGAAGATCTGAACCACGTATTTTGGCAATGCCAAAATACGACGAACAACGCATTAAATTTGTAAGCGAACTACAGAAAATGAAATTACATCTTCCGTTAATCAGCGATATTATTGAAAGAACCATCAACAAAGCTATGTAAAATTATAAATTACTACCTACGAGACTGCGAACTCAAATTGTAAATAGCTGTAAGAAATACCACTGTAAAAATAATCTCTCTTAAGAGATACTAAATGCTTAAAGAAAAAAAAAAAAAAAAAATGTTTTGTTAGAGTATTTTGAAATCGGGTCTGGCAATCGATAGAGGAGCCCGAGCATTTTCATAATCTGAGGTGAAAAATCCAAAAAAATAGACGCGTGGACGTGATCTAAGTTGTGGAAAATCACGTGTAGCCGAATTTTCGTCATACGAAAGATTTTGAAGTAATAAACAACTTGGAAAATGACGATTTGAAGAATATTCGGTATAATGGGTCGGAAGAGGAGGTCAAGAGCTACAATTCGAACTGGCTATGTGTCGGAAAAATTGATATTGTGGGGGCCGTAAAATAATTATTTGACGTTTGATTCCAGAAAAACAATGAAAAATAGTATAAATGGGTATTGGCCATAAAAACAATTATTCGACGTTTGATTTCAGGATAACGTTAAAAAAATTATATAAATGGATTATCAATTCATAATCTGATCTTGCAGATTTATAGAGTAAAATGAGCGCTTGCATATTCTGAGGTGAAAAATCCGAAAAAATAGACGCAGGGGCGTAATCTATGTCATAGAAAATTATGCATTGCTGAATTTTCGTCATACGAAAGATTTTGAAGTAATAAACAACTTGGAACATGATGATTGGAAGAATATTCGGTCTAATGGGTCGGAAGAGGAGGTCAAGAGCTACAATTTGATTTGGCTATGTGTTGGAAGAATTGATATTGTGGGGGCGTATTGACCGTAAAAATAATTATTTGACGTTTGATTCCAGAAAAACAATGAAAAAATAGTATAAATGGGTTATCTATTCAAAATTTGATCTTGCAGATTTGTAGAGGAAAATAAGCGCTTTCATAATCTGAGGTGAAAAGTTCAAAAAAATAGACGCGGGCGCGTAATATACGTCATAGAAAACTTGCCGCGTTGCCGAAAACCATTTTTCTCCAGTTTCCTATCTGATAAACAACTTAGAAAATGATGATTTGAAGAACATGTGGTGTGATGGATCGAAAGAAAAGATCGAGGGCTATAATTCATATGCATCATGATGTCGATTGATATCTATTTACAAAAAATCAAAAGTACAGCTTATTAAAACTGAATTGAATATTGAAGATTCTAGAATATTTTGTAGATTTTTGAATTGAAATCCACACGAAAGACTCGAGCGAGCGATAGCGAACGAGAGATTATTGCTAGTATTATATTACGTTACGTAAATGAATACATTTGACCAAGATGAAATAAAAATTTTCTAGAAATATGAACAATGACTGTATATCTTGCCAAAGGCGATGGGATGTCTTTATCAAAAATATTACTCATAATGTGACGGTACACAAAGTCAAACGTAGACTTTGTTAAGTGAATAATTTTCGAGATTATTAATTTTATGGGTTTATTAAAGTTACAGAGATTAGTATTCTATTCTATCTTCTATCTAAGATACTCAAAAATATTTCAACTTAATAATTTAAATTCATAAGAATAAGTATAAGATAACAGTACCCAAAGACTTGTTAAATTAGTCACGAATCTGTATTATGCTGACTCAATGACCTTATATTTTCTCACTGCTTATCAACAACTTTGAATTTTTCTTTCTTATGCGTATTTATCATTAAACTCGGGTGAGCTGTAGACTGATACATAAAACAGACAGTTCAAATGTGGCATCAAAGATTTCATGTGTTCTTTTCGAATAAACAGTGGTATTGTAGATCCTTATTGATTGAATTTTTACTGAAATTTTTTGTAGTCAAATGATTCCTACAAATTATTTTTGATTATATTAGATACTGTATCATTCTATCTAACAAAAACATATTGTATATTATTCATTGTCGGTTTACCTAGTATTTCCTTTTGAAGTAAAAAGAGTCTAGAGTTGCTTAGTTTCGTTGAGTGAAAAAATCATGTACACTACTAAAGTGTGAGGAAAATAATATAAACACTTTCAAAAGAGAACTTACTGAGGGGAACTTGTGTTAACGGGAAATCCTTCTAGTTCTATAGATTTTAAGTATGTCCAAGCTATGGATTGATAAATCTTAAATGGTTAAACTGATTAATCAAGTGCATGGAATTTCATATTCAAGATTCTATTGTGATCAATATATATGTATGACTTTTCAGTAGCATATCGTCCGGCTGGAAACATCGCTGAAGAAATATAGGCGAGAAACAAAATGTGGCGAACATCAACTTTGTTACTTCTCAGTAAACTATCATTCGAGAAAGTTCGTAATTGATCCCATCATGATTCATGTCACCTTCTGAATAGTTTGAATTTTTATATACCAAATCATCTGACTCGCACTTTACTTTTTCATTTACTGCATTACTTAATATAGATTCCAAGCTTACCTCATATCCAGATTAACCATACTACTTGATTCAAGATTTTTGAAAAAATTATTGAAAATATTGAATTTAGAGTATCTAAAATAAGTTTTTATACAAGTTGAAATAATTTATGAATATATGCAATATTATTTCGCGAATCAAAACAGTAGCTGAGAAGATTTTTGTATTTAAATAAATGATTATGTCCCCTGAGAAACAATGAGAATTCGTCGAAATCGAAGTCGATTTCTTGAATCAGACGTTTCTTATACTTGAATAATTCATTATTTATTGAACCCTCCATGCATTATCACATATAGCAATGCCATTGATAAGATTTTACTAGCGTCAGAACTTCATGTTAAATAAATATTGATTTGTATCTAATTTTGATTGTAGCTGGAATAACTTTTGCTAGTTCAGAAAATGGCTGGAAAGATGGAAAAGAGTACACTTATAAGATTACAAGTCGAACATTAGCTGAGCTTAATCCCCAGTTGAAACAATATACGGGTATCCTAATGGAAGCTCGTTTGGTTATCCAATCGAGTGGCCAAGATACTCTTCGTGCGAAGATCATAGAGTCTCGTTATTCACCGATCCATACCCATTATATTGATAAGGGCTGGGATGCCGAAATTTCGCATGACCAGGTAAATCTACGAAATCTGTCCATCAGCGATGAAGCATTTGAGATCCAAATGAAGAATGGAATAGTCCGAGATATTGTCGTTAACAAAAATGTATCAACATGGGAAGTTAATATTTTGAAAGGTATTGTTAACCAAATACAAGTTGATATACATGGAGAAAATATCATAAATTCGATGCATAATCAGACTTCCGAGAGCAAACAACTATTTTTCACGTTTAAATCGATGGAAACCTCTGTCAGCGGAAAATGCGAAGTTGTCTATGATGTTTCTAGTCTGCCAGAAAATATACTTGAAAACGATCCTGAGCTGGTACCAATGCCAGAACTTCGCGAGGATGGAGACATAATATCCCTTGTAAAAAATAAGAATTATAGCAACTGTGATATAAAAGTTGGTTACCATTATGGACTTAATGGACGTAACAAGTTTGAACCTGGCAGTAATGATAAGGGAAGGTTATTAACCGTAAGTTGCCTTCTTTATGAAGGTTGTGGGTCAAGTGAGTGAGAAAAAAATCCAAAACTCTGAATTTTTTCACTGACTTAACAGAGTATCACCCATATGTTTTTTTTCAAGCATATATGGTAAATTTGATTTCTTAATTATTTTTTTAGAGATCAAGTGTAAGTCAAATTATCATTTCTGGCAATTTTGAAAAATACACAATTCAATCATCAGTCACAATTAACAAGGTGATTCTCAATCCTGACCAACAAGAAAATCAAGAAGGAATGATTGCGAGTATGACTAAACTTACTTTGTGTGGATTGAAAGATATTTCAGAGCCTTTATCACCTATATCTCATCCTCACTCAACTGGAAACTTAATTTTTGATATTAGTAGTCCTCTCGGAAAGGCAGAAACGCGCCAACCAGAAGGAAGAAATGGAAAGCCTATGAATGAATCTCAAAATAACAAATACAATTCTGATGAATCCAAAATTAATTCAAAATTTAACTTCTCAGATGAAGAAGATAAGCTTAAACGGCCTCTACCAAAATTGACGGAAACACCGGAAACTTTTTTCTCAGATTTCTTCAAAGATGATTGCAAAAATCAAAATCCAAATAAGAATAAACAAGATTTGGTCAATTCGGTCAAGAATATTACTTTACAGATTGGAATTGAATTGCAAACGCCAAGCATCATGTTGGAAGAGCAAACTCTTGAAAAATTTACGATTCTCACAAAATTGATCCGTTCAATGAATCCAGAACAAATCAACGGAGTCTATCGTGAAATTTACGCTCAATCTCAGTCGTTGAATCTACTAAACCTAGATGATCGGCGTGAAAATATCCTAAAAAATGCTTGGGTAGCTTTTCGTGATGCTGTAGCTCAGGCTGGTACCGGGCCAGCTCTACTTAATATCAAGCAATGGATTAAGAATAAGAAAATTCAAGATGAAGAAGCTGCTGCTGTTATTGATACAGTCACAAAATCTGTGCGAATTCCTACTATAGAGTATATAGATACATTATTCGTAAGTATTACTTTAAAAATCTATAAAAAATGTTGTTGTAACGACAAAAATATAGTTTTTGAAGGGACTTCATTAACATAGAAAATATTAGAATGTGTATAGGAAATTCATCTATTAATCGGAGAAAATATTGTGAAAAAATATAATCAGATTATTTTTTTACTTTTAAGGATATCATGACGATGAACGAAGTATACATTGACCAGCCCGACTTTAGTGACACTGCTCTTTTGTCGTTTGCTGATCTTGTACGCCATGCCATGGTCAATGCAAAAAGTGCTCATAGCCGTTATCCAGTTTATGCATTTAGAGGGCTTGTTTCAGAAGATAAAAAAAAGTACCTAGAAAAATATTTAAATTGGATGGAGAGAGAACTAGAAGATGGTGTTGATAGAGCAGATAATATCAAAATACATTCTTATATATCGGCACTAGGTAGAACAGCAGATCCACGAATTTTATCCATTTTTGAACCATATATAGAAGGGAAAAAGCAAGTGTCTCCATTTCAACGTTTGTATATGGTAATGAATCTGGATAAATTAGCGGAAATCAAGCCAAAGGCCGCACAGACAGTTCTTTACAGAATTTTCACTAATAATGCTGAAAATCACAAGATTCGATCAGCTGCTGTATACTTACTGATGAAGACTAAGCCATCAGCATCAATGCTCCAGCGAATGGCTGACTACACGAATTACAACATAAATAAACATGTAAAATCTGCTGTAAAATCTTCTATAGAATCAATTTCTCAATTACAAGGAATCGAAGTTCATGGAATTGTAGATGCTGCTCAATCAGCCATACCATTTTTGACTTCGAAGAAATACGGACTTCAGTATTCACGAGCTGTTTTCAAACGTAACAGAGATCCTTTAACCCACACTGGATTCAATCTCCAGGCAAATTATATAGGCGGCGATGATAGTATTATTCCCCAAGCTACGACTATCTCGATCAATCCTGTTTTTAAGGGACTTGAATTAACAAAATTAAAATTTGAAAGTGCCACTTCAAGTGTGCAGGATTTTTGGGAATTCACATTGCAGCAATTGACTGGACCTCAAGAAGATAGTTTTAGTAAAAAAGCTCGCGAAAAAAAATTTTCTCCAGAAAATATTGCTAAAGTATTAGAAATATATGGTAAACAACCGGAGCAGATAGAAGCAATTATGACATTTGACAATATGAAGAGGAGTTTTTTCTGGAGTTTAAATAATCACACTTTGAAACAGTTTCCAAGACGTAAGTTGGCTATATTTGTTTATAAATCTGTGTTTATTCTATTTTTTCGATTGTTACAGGATTTAGAACATTTGTCAAGTCAATGAAGAAAGGCACTAATGTTAATATTACCAAGATGATGGATTACGAAGTCACAATGCAATTCCCGATGGAGAGTGGATTACCTGTGACATTCAATCTCAAATCTCCGACAGTCTTCAGTCTGAAGGGGCACGCGACTGCAAACACTGAATCCGATTCTGATGATAAATCTCCATTGCCAAAAGCTGCAGTCTTAACTGGAAAAGCTCAAATTGTACTAGGACTGAATATTCAGAAAAGGCTTTTTTTCACTACTCCCTTTGAGGGTCAAGAGTATATGATAGGTAAAGATAAGAATCTTCAAATTCTCCTGCCGATTCGGGGGGAAGTAGAATATGACGTGGACAGAAAGGAAGCAAGAATGAAAATTCAGGTGGATGATGAAAACCAGGAGTATAAAGTTCTTCAGTTTGAGAAACAATCTTTCACTACTCGACAAGATGTTACAAGTCTTCAGCCCGTTACTAAAATTAATAGTACGCACGTCACCCATAAGCATAATGTCACCAACTTCCAAACAAATGCAAAGGACTGGGGTGATAAGCAGAGTTTGCAATTTCAGTGGAAGACATCATCAATGAGCGGAAAAAATGAAAAATATAAAAGTATGTACCAAAGAGTATTAGAGGCAACAAGAAGAATTGCTCAATCGATTGTAACGATTGTATACCCTAACGAGCCTGAAACAGTTGAATATGAAAAATTGTCAGTGACCTTATATCCAAGCAGTGGCATTGCAGCTGAAATGAAAATTTCATATGATTCGATTGCAGGAATTGATAATGAACTCCAAGACTCTGGCGATTCACCACCTAAAGCAAAGGTTCACTTCCTCGAAAAAAATCTTAATCAACATGAAAGGAAACAGAAGTTTCTCAAACAAGCTTCCAGAGAGATTAATTCTGTCAAAGCTAAAGCCATTGATATAAGTCTCAAACTAATTGGTAGAATGGAATCTTCTTTGAATATTACAGCAGCAGCAGGAATAAGTGAAGCGGATGAAAGGTCACGTACTCTCCTTTACGCTACAGCTAGAATGAATGATAGTCAGAGTTACTTTTTAACCTTCGGCATGGAAGCCAAAAATCCTAACGTAGAAACATTTGATTATAAAAATACATTGGATGCTAATACTCCACGAGAATACGACGTGGAAATTCTGTATGGGCTCAATGATGGCAAAAATGACACGAACATGAATAAGATTGAAATTAAAGGTAAAATGAGACAGAGTGAGGATCGTAAGAATCAGATTCGACAGTCTCGTGATGCTCAGATATGTAACGAAGATAAAATTTCGACCGGTAATATAATGACTTCCGTTTGTCAAAAGGTTAATCGTCGCGCCGCTTTAGTTGACGAAGGCGAATACAGCATCATCTGTAAAAATGAAAACCTACTGAAACATGAGTTAATGAATATTGTGAATCCCCCCGGAAAGATATTTCAGAAGCAATTCGAATTCCAGAAGAATGAAAATGGTATAGTAAAGAGTGATAGAATGAAGGTGATTGTCCAGTTGGCTTCTAACAACGAAACTATCGATGTTTCTTTCAAGACTTTTGAAGGAGAAGTTCAGTCAAAGAATATTGAATTTGGCAGTGATGACTACATGAATGATGGTCAACAGAATGACGAGGAGTATCTTTCATCTTGGATGACTCAATACAGTAGATAGTTCATTATGAAATTTAAATTTCTGATAAATATTGAATAAATAACAATATCTATTATTTCAGCCACATGCTCATTGGATAAGACTCAAGTGAAAACTTTTGATCAAAACCATTACTCCGTTCAACTTGGTAAATGCTGGCATGCAGTTATGACCTCTTATCCGAAAAATGATCCCGACATACCGAGCAAAAAAAAAGAAATTCCATATAATATGCTCGTTAGCATTCTAGCCCGAGAAAACGAAGATGGAAGGAAAGAGATCAAAATTACTATTGGTGACCGAGAAGTTTTTCTTCTAACTTCTGATTTACATCAAACTCAAGCCAAAGTCAACGGAAATGACACATGCTACTCTAAAAACAAGAGTCACCAAGAGAAAGAGAATGGAAAAGTTATTTTCGAACTCTATAGACTTGCGGATAATTCCACAAAATTAGTTTCTGAAATGTACAACTTGAAGATAACATATGACGGATTTCGGGCGAAAATCGAGGTGAATAAAGTAAAATTAATAATTAATACATATTGTTACGAATAATCCATACGCTGCAATGTGTGTATGCAATATAACTTCCAGGCAGGTGAGAGATACCGTGATTCTGTTCGAGGTCTCTGCGGTGATAACGACGCAGAGCCGGAAAATGACCAGATATCACCAAAAGGTTGCCTGCTCCAGCAGCCCGAAGAGTTTGCAGCCACATATGCTTTAGTTGAGAGCGAACAATGCGAGGGACCTGCTCGTCAGAACGCTGCGAAAGCCAAGGAGTCTCCATGTGCTGACCAGACCGTTCGACCTGGAAATGTAATCAGTGAAAAGGAAGCTGGCCGTGAGATTACGCAGAACAGTCAGAACGAAAAAGATGACGCTTACGAAGATCTACTATGCACGAGATATCGTACGCTCGTGAACATGAGTGAGACACAAATCTGCTTCTCCACAAGGCCAATATCTGTTTGCTCTTCTTCATGCAGTCCAAAAAGCGTAATTACTAGAAGTATTTACTTCCACTGTGTCGATAGGACTAGCGCAGCTGAGAAGGTGGCGGAGCAAATTGAGCAAGGAGCCGATCCAGAATTGAGTGTAGGGAAGATTACGAAAACCGAAGATCGTGCAATCCCATTTGGTTGCAAGCCCTGAGATTGTTAAGATTATCCGATGATGTTTGAAACTTTTTCACGTTACCAATTAAATTTTAAATAAATCTTTTCATTTGAATGAATATCACTTTTGGAATAGAAGAAACTTACTACACCAAAATATACTTACTTTCCAGAAAGTTGTAAAGATACAAAGTTACGGAGGAACGCATTCTGATCTGAAACGTAAACATTTCTATGATTGCATAAGAAAGTTACTGAATCCTGGAATTACGAAAATAATTTTAAATTTCTAAAATTCGGAACAGTCCCGGAAACTTCCTCCTAACATTGAAATTCGAGCTGCCCGCTCATGTATTTTAGAATTTGGACGATGGTAGTTTTGAGCCAGCGGGGGACAGCGGCGGACGGTGGATTTTCACGCGGCTATCTCGCCGAAGACAGGGGCGCTGCCACCGAATATACGGGCGCGAACGAATGTACGTAACGGGCGCGTGCGCGCGTAAAAGCAATTGCAGTCGGTGTGGCCGAGCGGCAATGGAACGTCCATTAGGAGGGCCGGGGCCGGCTATCGCGAGCGGCCGCTGTGCGCGCACAGAATGTGCAGCCCGGCAAATTACCGATTCGCGAGAGCTTACCTTAATTAACGCGCCGCTGCCCAATCGAGTCGAGGCCGTCTGTAATTTTGCAGTCTCAGATTGGCCCGCAGCCGGGAACAGCGATGTTTACGCTCCCCTCTGTATTGCACTGTTTTACGAGAAATCCTGGCCACCCCTCTGGCGTTGTGTATGCAATCTTTTTACTGGCTCATAGCTAGTGGGTTTTCCCATTACCTTCACTATAAGTTAGGCAGGATGGAAATATTTTGTATGATTCTCAAATTCGCGTATCGAAATTCAACTATAACCTTCTATTGATTCTGCTTGTTCGAAAGAACGGCCAGGTGTATTGTTTCACATTCTTTCGATCTGAACAGATTTTTAAATCTTTTGTACATCAACAGACTCTAGTTTCATGCATAAGGAGGCGAAACCAACATGTTACATTTTTTGCTCGATATAAGCTCACCGCAACTTGGCAAGACCTTGTGGATCAACCTCTGCCAGCCAGCTGGGCTTCTTGAATCACAGTCCACGCCTTTCCCAACGAAACCTCGACTGTTTTCAGTGGGGAAAGGGTTCGCTTTGACTCGGTTCATTTTCGCGCTCGACGCCACCCAAATTAGGCTTGTTAAGCTCACCACAGCAGCTTCAAGCAGCGGAAAAATGTATTTCGCTCGAGTGAGCTGCCGCTATCCCCGCTTTGTTTTTCAGAAGTTTGCTTTTCACCGGCTCGAGGGTTTCCGGCTCCATCGCCGCTTCTGTAATGGACGAGTGTACATTGTGAGTTAATTAAGTTTGATAGCGGACGTGAAAAAAAGTTACTTACTTAGTTAATTTTTGTTCGCTCCCGAATTTTCGTTACCCGACTGAAAACGTAGCTCGGGACATGGTTGTGAGAAGTGGAATTGAATTTTTTCAATTGTAATACAGTTTAATGAAAGTTTGCTCCGCGGGATTTATCTGTCGAAAAAGTGTATTCCCTCTATAAAAATGAAACATCAATATTACTTTGCAGCTCTCTCGTAGCCACCATTATTATATAATAATCAGCATTATTCATTGTATTTATCTCCTTGTCTGGATTAGTTGCAAGGGCGGCTTTCGTTCATCAAATTGAGACCCGAGAAGTCAAAACTACGGACAAAATGTCATCAGTTATTTTATTCGTACGCGAAAATGTGAGCAATAGCTTGAAGATGCGGAAAAAACTTGCAAATAAAAAAAAACGTAATTACCATGGTATCCTTGACATTTTATCAGTTGAGGCCTTTTTCAACTTATTCGTCAGCATAAAGAAACGCTTTTGTTTTCTCTTCTCTCAGCTCCTCAGAGTCAGTGCAGATAAGCCGGTAAAATTCTGGGAGCCATAGGGTCTGTCATTCGGACGATCGCGTGTAATAAAGCGCGCGATGCTGGCAACAGGCTACTCGGACGTGGTGATATTTGCGCAATCGCTATATACGTGGGGCATCGGAATGGCCGAGCGTTATACTGGCACGAGCACTGCAGTTATTGCGCGCCGTTTCTTCCTCCTCGTTTCCACAGTTCCCTCGGGATTGTATAATGAGTTTTTAGATAAGTGGACGCAGGTGACGATGCCAAGGGCTCAATTATTAAGTGGACTCTCGTATGCATGTAATTTTCCTGTTAATCCCTGAATTAATAGTAGATTTCGATACTAGGGTGATATGTATAAATTATTTTGAGCACTTATACTCACGATGCTGCAGTTAGATTTTTTATTGTGGGAATCAATCGTCCATGCAAAAAAATAGATGCTTGTACTTTTTTTTATTAAGAACCATGTGATGGTATTTCGATTGTAGTATGTTTGTATGTATAAGCATCAAAATTACGGAAATTTCCAAATTACTGATTGTTAAATTAGAAAAGAAGTAAAAAGTACAACCTATCTCCTTTTTAAATTCTACTCAATTAACATAAAAATCTGAGTGTTGTAAAAGTTATTCTCCTCTGTAATAGAATATAACAAAATCTTTCGCTTTTCGCGTGACGCTTGAATAAATTGTGGAGTGGCAACGAATTCATTCTGTTCTAGTGGATATGTGCTCGAGTCGATTGAAAATTGTGAACGGCACGAATTACTATAAAAACCTTTACCATGGTATCCTTGTTTACAAATATAGTTGTCCCGCAGTTTTGTTTCACGGCTACACACATTATGATCAATAGATTCGGAAACATTCAATAGTAGTTATTGTGTGAAAGTCGAGATAAGCCAATACTATAGCATATTTGTTATTTCGAAATAATAGACCAATTCATCAAAATATTATGATTAGATCTGAAACTCACTATATACGCATGGTAATTTCAAAATCAATTTACACGATTTTACCAACACATACATAGATATCTATGTGTATACGCTTCTCATCCAAAACCCATCGACGTCCCAAAAGTGCTGCGTCCCACTTGTGTCGCATCAGCCCTGCATAATCCCATACCCTTTTCGTCGAGTAATTGTCAATTCGATGCATAATTCACGGGTCACGGGGTGAACGGCTCTCGAGGTGATGCTGGACAATCTCGACGGGGGTACTTGGAAATCCCGCGGCGTCTCCTCTTCCTGGCTAAATAAGTAAACTTCGCCCAAGGCCAGCAGATCCGACGGAATGAGGAAGAAGCTGTAATGCTATACGGATGAGATTTAAAAGTCTGAAATGCTGGGCAGCACTCGATGTACGAATGCTGCTATGTTGCGGGCTTACGTCATGGGAGGCGGGGGTATTTCGCTAGAGGACAGAGTGCAAAGATTCGTTTTGTGCTCGCCAAGTGCACGAGGGCCGACAGGAACCTGCGATAGCCCATCAGCGACCTTATTCAATCCATTCCCAACGCAATTCAGGTAAAGGTTGGTTTCTCTTGTTGGTTGGAAAATACAAGAATCATAAGGTGGAACAATTGTAGAATTTCAAGTGAAAATACGTCTTACAAACGAGCTACCACTTACAATGGGTCACGGATCACACTGAAGACTGACTTTCTTACTCGGGAAAGTAAAAGACCCAGTGAATTCGAGATAGGTGTGAGTCTTCGTTGTGAGTGTGAGCGTGTAACATTTTTCATGTTACTAGTGCGTGGAATCGCAGTTCACGCACTAGTGTCTTTTCAAATGCTCTTTCAACGACCACTCTTAACATTAAATATCATATCCAACTGGTACGTTCATTTTTAATCATCAGTTGCATGATATACTATTTTTTGGACATTTCAAGTTATAATTAATTCGATTTTGATGAATTTTGCTTTCTCAAAGAGAAAGCTTTGTAATGGGACAAAAATCGACCCACCGAATTAGAGCTCGGGACCTCGATTTTCGCGCGCGCGCGCGTGTGTGTGTGTTCCTTACCAACAAGTTACTAAGGTGTGTACCTTTTCGTTTCATTCGTCCACGATAATTTTCGGAGGACACTGTATTGTTGTGTCACAAGGACACTGAATTGTTATATTTGCTCCATAGCAACCGTTACGAAGGTTGGAAATGATCAATTTATCACCCATTTCCATCATATTCGACGGCAAAGGATACAAAATCTTCCCAATTAGCTCTTTAGCAACCGTTGCTAAGGAGAAGAAAAATTTACGTAAGTTTTGTTTTGTGGGTGATGTTGAAGCCTCTTACAGCTAAGGCACTTGGCAGTGGTTTTTAACCTTCTCTGACAAACTTCAACTTTTATTCTCAACTTTTATTGCCCACAAGAAACAGATGTAACAAATACATCTATCTGATTGAACCACTTGCGTCACGTATTCGAAGTGAACGGTTATGATATACACATACCACCCGCAGAACTACTTAACAAAAAGATATTAGCAATCGCTACATCGGCGAATGAAAAACATCTCATGCACGTGACAGCAGTGGTGCTCATAATTCTATTTACTCATATATACGTTATATATGCACCTCGCTCATCTTGGCTATTTTGGCATACGCTATCTTGTAACCGTTGCTGTGCTCGGGTCGCAAACGTTTTTCATGCCGAAGTCGCCTAACCTCGCACAGATAAGCTTAATATATTATTTTGTCATACAAAGCGTAGAGTATGCTTTTGGCTAAACTGAATCATAGACTGTGGCGTGGTCACCATAGTAACTGCGCTATGGCGTGAAAATAAACTTTACGAGTTGATTGACACGTGTACATAGCGTCATGCCCTTGTTGCTTGAGTGCGACGAAGGTACGATAAGCGAAGGAGTACGAGTAGGAGAAAGGAAAGAGCGGGTCCAGGGGCGCAGCCCCGGTTGGGGTGCAGGGGGCGAAGCCCCCGCCGGGGGGTTGAGCCAACAAAAACATCAAAAAGAAATTAAACATGATACTACAAAAAAATAAACACATTTGAGCAATACATTTTACATCAGAGCAAAACGATAGTACTACTGAAAATTGCAATTTGTTAATTTTCCTTTCTCGCAAGTGAAATAGAACACCCTTGTGTATATATACCGGCCATCTGAACCTCACGTTTTCAAGTATTTCTCTGGATAGTATACCTATACTGCCTTGACTGAATGCATAATCTTGTCCTTTCGACTCCCAGAGGTCTGAATTTTGAACTTGACCGAGTCGAATTGGACAGAAATTTTTGTGGGGATGTTGTTTTAGAACTAAAATGAGAGAAATATCATAATGTTATAATAGGTTTTTTTGGATAATGTTCAATGTGATTTTTCTAATATAGTCGATTTGCGAATTGTTCAAGAAGCCGGGGATGATTCCTAATGTTCTTCTTGAAAAGAGGCATATTTTTTACATATACAAAAGCAGAGCAGTTTTCCAATGGTCCACATACTCTTGCATCATCTGCTAAATGCAAGAGGGCATGAACATTGTAACTCACAAACGCCTGGCGTGTAAAAATCAAAAGAATATTTTACAAAACATTCAAGAGACGCTTCAACGATATTCAAGTCTTTTATCTTATGCTTAGGTGAAGTCAAAATTCTCATTGCAATATGAAAATATAGAATATGGATATAAAGCTCACTAGATAAAATTTCAAACAAAATAATTGGTGCAGCGTACAAGAGAAAATGTCGTAATTCTGTTGCTTTGAATTTATGGAATTTAGTTAAAGTTCTGGGTCGACGAGCAAATTCTTGTGGACATGTGTCCTTCAATTTTAAAAATCTAGATGGTAGTTCTTAGATACAATTTTTTGACAGGTTCACAATTTCATGTAGCGGAATTTACTGCCTGCAGTATGTCCGTCGGATTTCATAACTGTGGCCAAGGAACCGTGCTAAATCTTTAAGATGTACATCGCTTGCATTCAATGCGTACATCATTGTAGCTATATGTTTACGCAGCTGCGTACCACGGAACAATTTCGGATCCTCTACTTCAGCATTCACAGCATACCGATTGATAATGTTGATTGCTTTGTGGTATTGTTCCCTAGATGTTTTCATTGATTTTTTACCAAATATAAGTGGGTTTTCTGGATCTACTTCAGCTTCTTTTCTGTATTTTATCATCAAATGAAAACATTGTAAGAACTCCTCGGGGCAGATAATACCAACGGCCGTTTTCCCTAATTTATTTATAACGGAAATACGAATGTATTCAAGTGATTCTAAAACTTTTTTGTTCCTAAGAATCTTTTGATTTGATCTAAAGTTTTCGAGAATAACAATTGCCAAGTTGGAAGCTACAATTTTCTTTATCGGCCACCATTTTGGGTCTTCCAAAAATAATTTGAACAATTACAACTAGGCCAACTTTCAGTTTAAAGTCCATGGACGCTCGAAATTCACTCCCCGGGTTTCGTTGCAACCGGTTTCCATGTTCTACGGTTGATAAAAAAAAAATGTTGACTCGAAATTTTGTGTTTTTTTTTACAATCAATTGTTTATAATAAGGGCGTTTATTTAATCAAGATAAAAATAACGGGATCGAAAAGCTGACAAAATTTTGCACAAGAAAATGTTCTTCTCTAATTTTTTGAACCATTATAACCAGATGAAATCTGTCGCTCAAAAAAGCGGCCGTCGAGCGGCCGTTTGGGCGCTAATGGGTTAACGAAAATGTTTATTGTAGTATGTACTTATATATTTTCCATAATGAGTTAACAAAACTAAAAAAATAAAAATAGATTCGCAAAAAGAGAGTTGAACGTTGGGAGGGCTTTTATATATATGTATATATATTCAACGTCTAATTCAGTTGAGCGTCGCGGGCGCGTCAATTATAGCAGAACAATAAGTCGTTAATCTCGACTCCATTGTAATAATCTCAATGGCAAAGACTGTCGCTGCTACCTCGGCGTCGTCGCTCTGGTTTTCTTATTCGCTCGCGGCCGACTCACTTACTCTCCAAATCGATGACGATTACGGAGCAATACATAATGGTCGCGGGCAAAAAAAAGGGTCGATCAGCGAAGCCATTACGCTCGATTCGACTCTGCGCGCGGTTCTGATCGTCAGGTGCACACGGCCGCAGCCGCGCGCGTCTAGCGAAATCCCGAATTGAATTTCATCACAATCTTCGTGCAATCCGCTGCGAGCAGTGGAAACGTAACGCGAGGGAAAAGGGATCAAGTAAGAGCTGGGAAACAATAAAAGCTCCAGGCCGGCGTGCCTCGAATATTGAATCGTGTCAGCTCAAAGGCGGCCGCCCAAGTCGCGGGCTAAAAATTTTCCCGAGCGTTTCGAGATTTTTATGGTTTTTATCCGTGACGATGATCGTGTCGGAATGTAAGGAGCCGCCCCCCCCCCCAAACTCGCGGGAGGCTGTGCACTTTTTTTGCGGATTTTCATATTACATCGGCAGCACACAGCCATTGCCGACTGCGGCATTGGTGGCACGTGATATGGATTTTCTCGAGCTCAGTTGCAACATTCAAAACGCAGTTATCCGTGGAGGCGTTGTGCATTTCAAACGTGATGGATTAAACGGAAAGTCGGTGCGAATGTTCGAATTCCAAAGGGATATAACATTGTTTTTGTGGAATATCGAGATTCACTGTAGAGGGCTTTTTACCTTCTTTTATTTCGGAGGGAAACGAAGGCAGTCAATTCGCATCCCACATTTTTATTTGCATCAGTCTCGTAACGCGTTTCATTTAAAATTCCTTCGATATTTATAAGATCCGACATAAATTTCCACTGGAGCTGAGTGAAAATAGCTCCGGATGCGCCTGGCATTCCCCCGTCGCTGTAAATTCGCGTGGGCAAGACGAATTTTCACGTCCCCGTCGTCACGAGCGAGTGATTCTGCTCAAGAGAAAGTCGGCGGGGGCAACGAGCTTTATCACGGAATCCGGGCTTTCTCGGCTATGCAAAGCGCCGGGGGACCGCGAGGTAACGAACTGAGCGGATCCGAGTGCCTCGAGGACATCCAGACGTGCGGAGAGCTGTCCGTCGAAATGGGCCGGATTACGATAGCCGCCCGGCAGGGAAAAACCAAGAGACGCGTAGGTTTTCGCCGCGCGCGATATCTGCACCCGTAATAATGCCACGGGATTTCTTCGGGCGAACAGCGATGAATTTATATACGCCCTCGCGTAATCGAGCCTCCGAGATTTCCCGCTGGTTTTGCTGGGTGTGATTATCAAGGCTTGTCGATTCGGAGCAGGCTCCACTTTGTGATTTACACACGCTCAAATTGAATTGGTTAAGAAACTGGAGAGACGGGAGATTTTACTGGAATATCAATAGGATAGTCAAGGAAAAAATAACATACGTGATTTGTTTTAACTGCTAAGTACACAAATCAATTCTGCCAGATAATTTTGTCGTCGGAGAGCCCTCCAATGGATGAAAATTCCCAACGTGTTTTTCCAAGCATAGAAAATATTGATTCCTGACAATTATCCCGATCGTCACCCGTCTGAAGCGTTCACTCCCAGGGGTTTCGTACTCCAGTACTCTCGGAGAGAGAACTATGGATCTTTTATGCAGTACTATTGATGGATTGATGGGGAAGAATATGTGGGCACTATGGTCAGACAGGAGCGATGACGTGGTGTCATATTACGGTCTAGCGCCATATGGTGACCTTGATATACGAGTGTCATTGCTCGTGACTGTCCATAGTACCGGACTCTGGTTTTCAGTATTTTGAGATCATGAGTTATTTTTCTAGTTATGTTATTTAAAAAAAATGTCCTCTTCTTCAAACTTCTCAGGCCTCTGTTTGCGGACCTGTCATAAAAAAATAAAAAGAACATGTCTTCATTTTCCGCCAAAAAAAATTGCGTTTAATTAATTTACAAAACGAAGAGTTCAAAATTTTAACTTACAGCATTCGTGTTTCGAGTGCAGATTAAATTTTATTCTGCCGCACCGGGCACAGCCGCCGCGTAGTTGAACGGTAGGAATCCTTTTCGGCATCTTTTTCACAGGCTTTACACGCAGGCGTCGCCGTAGCACGCTCTCCCGCTGTGTGATGGGGAAATAATGCCATTACCCTTGCCAACATTGGCCAAGAGTTATTCTACAATTTCAGACGATTTACAAATAACGCTAAGGGAGTATGTAAAGAGTTTCGAGGAAGCATCGGCGTGAGAAGCACCTCGATCCAGTTGATTGGAAATAGTTTTCACTTGATAACGATCACGAGATCAAAAACATTGGCTGATATTTTCCTTCGGTTGAGCTATAAATCATCAAAATAATGTATCGGAGGGTGACCAACGTGAATTCGTACTTGCTTCTGCTAGATACGACGTCAAACAACGTATAAGGCCAGTTGTGTTGTGTGCACATCGAATACGGGTCACGTTTTACGTTCACAAGGGACATATTAACTCGAAACGGACAGATAGACGTATACCCTCGGTAAAGTGACAAAAATGAAATAAAAAACATTCACGCTCTAGATATATAATAAGTCCAATGGAATAATCAGTTTTACGATATTCCAATGATTTTTCAATGAAAATCGGGCAATTTTAACCGGAGGTTTGTCTCTCTCGAGTCGCGGAATATAATTTTCGAAGAGAGGAGAATACAAACAACGAGAGAATGATAAAGAAACGTCGCTTGCATCGCTCGGCTGCTGCATTCGCAACGCAGATAAGACTCACAACCGAGTTGTCGGTGTATTTAGTCGGGCTTGCTGTGTGCGCGTCGCGAACGACATTAGCATCGATCCGTCTAGTTAGCGAGTCTTCGGCCTGGTTGCAGCTCGCGATTGACGTAATCGAGTTAATCCTGCCAGGGCGGATCTGCGCTCCGCTACTGCAGTGTATATATTTTCGAATAAACTGCGCGCGACGTGTTTGCACGCGCGCGCTTCCGCGAGTGATTCGCGGTGCCCGATTTAGTGCTCCTGCAGCTCAGCCTGTTTATCTCCCCTCCCCCGCCCCCCACCCGGCTTGATTGAAACGATCCGCAGCAAATTAATGTTATCCGATGGCTCTTTTGTATTGGCAGCCAGGAGATTCTCCATCGCCGTTGCGCGGTAAAATCGAGCTTCTCTCGGTTTTCTCATATATACAGCTATGCCCAGTCGGAGAGGCGAAAATTTTCGAAAAGTAATGAAGCTTTGGTCGTTATACTTGAAGGCTTGCATATATGAGCATTCATTCAGGATTGACATGTGTAATTATTATTGTCCTGGGGCGGCTGCAGTGTATATCGGCGTGGGGAATACATAACTTTGGGAATTTCTATCATCAAAGTTCTCGATACCGTAACACACGTATCTGTGGGTTGCAGTGAACGAGGAGCTGATATATTGAATACAGCTATAGGATTGGTACAAAACTCGAATATACCGGGAAATTTTTAGCATGTCGGCATTAAAAATTAAATACTTGGAAAACTCAATTGATTTGCGAAATATTTTAACAGCAATATCCGCGCGAGTTTCAACGCGGAACCATGGAATTACTGTGCATATATTTAATCGCTGTGAAATATTCATTATTAAAATGTAGGACGATCGTCAATACGGAATCACGGGTTTATTTGGAGTAAATAAAATATATGAGGAGTCCACGGCTGCATTTCATGCGAAGTTGAATATATCGATGTTGAGAAGAAAAAACTGCATTTAATGATACGTGCTTTATTACATGCGAAGTCGAGAGCAATATTCTTGTACAGAAAATAATTCAATGATTATGAGATCGATTTTATATATTTCGTAAAAGCGCGATACAATCAGAGTGGCGATCAAAGTGCCGTGAACTATCGAACGAAAAAAATGCGCCGAACGAGAAAAACCACGTCTATTCAGATTTTTTTATTCGTGTCCTCTCTCTTTCTCCCTCGTTTTTTTCCTTTTGCTTTTCCGTCGCAGAGACAAACTCAACTTTGAACGTACTTTACGAGCTGGGCGCACATTCGCGAAATAACGGAAACACGTAGTTCGTGCGACCAAACGTTTTACGATTCTCTGGACGAGGTTGGAATACCACGTTGATGTACGGATGCCGATGCGAGCGAAACTCCATGCTCATGGCAAAGAAATGTTTTCATCGATATACACACTAAAGATTATAATCCATCCAAAATGCGTATACTTGGAAAACCATGGCACTTGCTAAAACTCGACTGAAACACTCGCAGCCAAGTTCGTTAGATTAAAATGAGTTCAGATTCAACAAATGATCGGGGATGTGTAGTGGAGCGTGGCAGAAATTAAAATTGGGGTGATTTTTCTTTTCCCATTGAGATAGGGAAGTCGGGAGAAAGTTTTGTGAGAGAATTGGATCTTGTTTGAGGATCAGTTTGCTAGCTTGCACGAGAACGTAGATTATATTTTACTAAAAAAAGGATTGATCGATTTAGTTTTCATCAAGTTAGCGCTATTCTTTTTTTGTCACCCCGGACTTATCAGCGCGCTACTCCGCTAATGGAACTCGGGAAATTGAATATCGGTTGTGGCTTTGTTCGATATTACGAAGTTTTTTTCGAGAACTCAACTCTTACGCCATCGTTTGGAGCTTGCAAACTTTGTTATCCATTGGTTTCCAAAACTTCCATCACTTAGATCGATCCAAGTGCGAAGTTTATATTACTTATAAGAATCTCAGGCCATGTATGAATTTCACTACTTTGATTGGGATTCATTTTTTCGACTACTTTTATGTAATGTTTTCTTCGTATTAATTATTCCTCCAAGCAATCCAGAATTGATTAAGAGTGAAATAAGAATACATACCCTTTTCTCCAAAACGCTTTCACCCGTAGCGAATGAATCTTTATTCGGGTAATGCAAAAGTAGAAGACTTGTAAAACTTTCTGAAAAGTATTTTTTTTTGTTTCTCAACATTTTTATTTTTTCTTTCGAGTACCTATGATGAAAACAACTTCTACAAGAAATGTCTATGCGCATTTAATAATTCCCGAAGTAATGATAGGATTTCGATGGAATTTCGCAGCGTTTGGAATCAACTGGGTATGAACCTAGTTCAACCTTGAGATCTACAGAATTGGTTAAAGTACTTTTTTTCAAAAATTCACCTTGGAAAACCACATTCTTGGAAAAATTGATAATTTTATTTCTCCATATGCCTTCCAAGTGACTTCCCTTAATTGCATGTGTTGGACATTACATTTTTGTCCTGAACTTGAACATGAAGAAAAACTCAAAAGCTGCCTCTTTAATTCATTATTCAGTATTTTTTTGAGAAAGAAGAAAAAATTTGAAAAGTTTGCAGAGCTTTCTAATACATATATATTTATTGATTCATTGTGGTAATGTAAATAGCAGGAGGTACTATTCTATAATAACAACGATTCGTCCCAAGCAATGTTAATTTCATTTAATCAGATTCAGAGCATAATTCACGTCATTCTCGTTTAACATCAGATTTTCCGATAACAATAAAACAAAATACCATTTGTAGTATAGTCTCAAATTTGGAAAATATTAGTATGTATAATGTGCGCAGGATATAATACAGGAAGAGAATGGCATAGCGCGGAATTGCTTGAACGTGCTGCACTAGAATGTGAGTCGTTTTACATTCAACGACGCTCAATCTAGAGCGGCCCCTTTCGACTGTATCGATTCCTATAAAGATTAGTTTGACGAGCTTCCAGAATGCGCGTTGTATACAGTTATGCCTTATCGAAACTCCTCTGGGCTATGCTAAAGCGCCAAATGAAGTGCTTCTATATAATCCATAAAGGGAATGGACCAACTTGGGCTAACGGGTGGCAGTGACAACGTTGCTCAGCGATCGAGATTTTGTGAAAAATCACGAGTGTCTATTTTATGGATAGTCACTTTTTAATTTAAGATTTCAGTTATAAATTTTTTTAGCACGACACTTTGTGCCTTTAAAAATTTGAGAGAGCTATATCAGGTGAGTTTACATGCATTCCTGTTGAAGCGACTAGCTAAATTCAGGCGCGCGCTTCGCATGTTAAAACCATGTTTACTTTCTTGTGTTTATGTTTCATTGGCGATTATCTTTTCAGCGTACTGATAAATTTATTTCAGAGAGGAAATATGTGCATTTTGAAAGACTAAGTACATTGAGATTACTTTCATATTAACTGATACTGGATATTGCAAGCTTTAAGATGAATAATTAATGCATAGCAGTGGATAGTATTTTAAATTTTGAAAAAATCCTCACAGAAACTATCTTTGTAGGTTGTTTTAATGTTACTCTTAAAGATATCCTTGTTCAAAAAGTTGTGTAATCATAACTTATCTATTTCCCGAAAAGTGTAACTATAAGTTAATCTATTGCATAGATAATTCCGCATACGAGCTGTAAAGCGAGCGAAAAAATAAATGAAAAAATGAATAAGTGATTCACTCGCATTGGGATGTGAAATCATCACTATTATCTAAATTAATCAGCACCGTGAAAAATTGGTATACTCTTGAAAAACTCAGTTTCCTAGAGTCTCTCAGCTAGAAAGGAAGTAACAAATAGAGCCTGCTTTTCACAGAGACACCTTTGGTAGATATATATCTATTCATGTCAAATGATATATATATATATCGCAAATATCAAACTTGGCAATTACTTGCAAAGGGAACGAGGCTATGAGGCTCACTTGCATTATATTCCACGCGCGAATGCCGAATGAAAGTGTGCTATTGAAACGAGCCGGGTGCACAAATTGAAACGATGAAGTGTCAGCAGCACAGTTTTGCATGGCTGCGTGGCAGGCTCCGCTTCAATTGCGCCAGCGAAGCGCCTTTCGCGAATAACACACAGCTCGCACAAGCACGTGGATTATTATCATGATTATTATCATTATCCCGGGGGCGGCGGGAAAATTTAAGGGTCGCACGCGCTAAACAAGAGCGGAAGTGGCACCGAGGCGCCCCGACAGGGAAACGCAACAGTCAAGACACTTAGGGGAGGGTCGGAAGGCGGGCACGGTGGCAGAGGTACATTAGCACTTTGAGCAAGCTACTCTGCTCTGGCCAGATATATACAGAAATTAATTGGTGGAGGGGGGGGGGGAGACAACAAATAATTGCTTTTTCAGTGAATCCTGCTGCTCTGGGCATTTACCTTGTGAAGTTCGCTCCTCTACGCTTCCTAGCGCTCTCTCTCTCTCTCTCTCTCTCTCTCTTTGATGATGTATTACAAGAGCGAGGGGCGCTTCACTTTGAACTGATACTCACTGTTGGTGTGCTTGTTTGATTATTTACATATAATTATTCAAGCCACACACAGTGGATTTGTGCTCATCAATGGTATGAAGCGAATATTTGATAATAAATTATTAGGAAAAGTATATGTTTGGATAAAAAAATCTTTATTCTTCTTCAAATCAGAAGCACTGATCAATCTACCATGTTCGTTATTCTCTTCTTTCAATGATTACCTATGATATTTTCTAATGATAAGTTCCTGCCAATTCATCAACCAAAAGCTCGATTCCTCTTCCATTTTTCTTCAATTATTTTTCCCCTTTTCTTTTAATAACAAGCGGTTGAATTTTATTTATTAATTAAACATTTATAATGCAATGAAATGATATCTAAATTTGGAGTTCTGTATCAACACGCGATACAATGTAATTAGAAGTATTATTTTAATACTGTATTTGACTTGTTCCTTTATGATTCAATTATACCGCGTTTTGAATTCTCATCTTTTTATCTCAAAAGGAAAGATTATTTTGGAGTCAGAACCAGGCAGAATTCTCGATCGTGATGGGTCCCATGTATGATATGAGTATTCAGAGCAGTATTCTTGTTAGCACAAGAGTTTTATTCCTCACTCTGAGATGGAAGTTGATAAAGTTAAATCTGTCTGAATTTCATTCGATTTTGAAGAAAATCTTCACATTTGAATCCCCTCATGTCTAGACAACCAGTAACACATGGAACTTGATTTTTGTGAGAATATATCCAGACGAATGAAAAGGATCTTTCTGCGGAGAGAAATTTCAAGTCAGACGGCGTCGCGTCCCATTAGGCTTTGAAGGGGTGCGGCCGATAGGGGCAAGCCCGCGGAGGATTCTCTTACTCTCCCTAGCGATAAGCAGACAAGTTGGATGCGAAAATGGCGTGGATCCACAGCAGTGGGAGAGGAAAAAGAAAAACAGAGCACGAGAGACGAGCGGAAGATCGTGAGAGAATTGACGGAACAGATAGAAGTGCTGGAGCGAATGCGGAACGCAAGGTGCATATGAAAATGCACGAGAAAGGGAGAGGGAGAAAGGAAGGAGAGAGGGAGAGAGGAACTGTGAGAGTTAGACAGTGGAGGAGAGGTGGCAGGGAGGAAAATAAAGAAAACGAGGGACAGGCGAGCAGAATAAAGTATGAGCTGCGTCTGAATTATCAAATTAAAGCACGCGTGTTGTAATTAAATGGTCAAAATTGCCGGGACGGTTGATTGATGCTGGCCAAAGCGCTAATGAAATTTGTACGCCGATATGGAATTGATGAGTTAAAAGAGATCCTGGATTGGGCTATATATTATACCGCGTCGGTAGTGCCATGAGTCTAATTCGATTTCGATATCTATAATTTGTTGAATTGAATCTGTCTGATGATCCAGAATGTTAATAATGTTTCTCATTTTACTGATTTAATGAAAAAGTTCATTAATACCAATACATGAAATCCCATTAAAATCTCGTTATACAATCAGAGACGCAGGATATTCATTCCAGAATCACTGATTATTTCCTTTGATGTTTATGCAATTTTTTTGGTGTCATTCTGCACTCTAGAATCATACCCGGAATGAAAAAAATATTAATCAGCATAAATTTTTAAGTGAATAGTCTTTCGGTCAGAGAGCAGATGATTATTCAAATGGAAAAGCACCAGAGAATCAGATTTACTTTGAAAAAGTAAATTTGACAACGCATTCCAGTTTTATACAGAGTTTTATATAAATTTCAGGTCACATCTATATTCAGTGCGATTTCCTCGCAGCTAAACGTATACCAAGTATAAGTGTAGTAAATGATGAATCTTCATAGATTTATTATTTTAATTTGCGACAATGCTTGAATGTAAATTTTTTCTATTGTACATATATATGTCACATGACATTGTGGAGGGAGGCTCCACTATATATATTTCCAACATCACAATTTTCGCAGAGTAAACAGCAATGTCAATAAAATGAATGGAAAACGTGGAATATACCTCGGTGATTCATAGGGGCAAAGAGAAAGAATGAGAATCGATCGAGCATCTATATAGTACGGGGCGCTCCGTGCTCGAGAAGAAACGTGCGTTATTTGTTATAAGCTTATACATAACCAGCTGAATAAGCGCAGGATATCGTTGAGCACGACACTGAGATAATGGGTGATCTAGAAAAACCTTCGATGGACTGCTAGAGTCAGTAGATTGTGGAGGCAAGGATTCACTATTCCACTGCAGAGCAGCAGCTTCAAGGGACTTCAAAATTTGTAAGCAGGATGAACTTTTGCGGGCATTGAAACTGCAAGTGGTGAGGGTATACTCGGAGAATCTGCGTAAGTCGAAAATTTCCAACAAACTTTGGTAAGCCAAGCCTCTCCTCGATTATTGATACTCAAACACATCGCGGGACCGAGAGCTTCAAACGGACCAAGATAAACAAATACAAAGCGCAAGCGCAAGCGGAGAGCAGAGATGATGGGAGATAGACGATCGACGCCAGTCGAAGGGTAAACTAGGAAAGCAGCGGAAATTCGAGAAAGCCCGAACTCGGACTATGCCAGGGGCGCGTTTGCTAATGAACGCAAATGAGATACCGTCACTTGCCCGGGGAATGTGTACGTACGTTACTTTGTCCGGAGCTATGCAGCTGATGCCGGAGGGAAAGAGGAGAGAGGGAGAGAGAGAGAAATGAGGAGGGTGGGGGAGGCAACTCTTGGTTTTAGAATGGACGGAATTGCCTGTCAACTGATGACGCCTTGCGCACAATCCCGGTGTGATTGCAAACCTATCCAGGCGATCGAAAAGTGTGAAGTTTGTTTTGTATAGTGGTGGCCTTCTTTTTTCGCTTTCCCAGCGGAAAATCATCGGAGACTCAAACAGCTCTGGTTACATACAAAACAATGATTTGACATAGATGCATCTCTCAAACGTGCCATTGTTTCGTACAGAATCGCACCTGCTATAAAGAATGTAGACTTTTAAGCTTTGTGGAAATTGTGCAATGATCGAATTCGATTGATGTTGAAATATATGGTTATTCGTAATGCACCAGTTAACTTTCACCGCAAATGGTAGAGCATTATTCAGCGCATTTCGATATTACATACACACAAAAGAGTTAACGAAGAAACTTCTTTGAATATATCTTGGAATATATCTTGAGTAGTGAGTAGAAACAAACGTTGCAAACTCTCTGAATCTTATAATTTGAGAGTAGCCGAGCTTGGATATCTATGCCACTTGCACATGCCGTTTGGGTGCTGATATACGAGTATCCTCACGACAGAGGAAAGTTTGATCTGGGCCAAGTTTTCGTCTTAGAAATTGAGAAAAGCAGTCGACTCATTGTTTCTTATTTTCCGGACGCGCTCGAAAATTACTTGCTTCCGGAACCATATGCACCTTGTTGCAAATTACGTGGCCTATCAAGTTTTTTAACTTGTTTGCTTGAGCTCGAGCTTGAGGAGTATCCGGATTCATCAGTATCCGTATTAATCAGAAATCTTGAAAGTGAGTATTGATGGGTCGCTCTTTTTTTCTCTTGCATGATTTTGGTATGTAAGTTGCTGGTTTATCTTGTAAGTGAACTCTTTAAAGTGCTAAAAGTAATACTTTTTTTGTACTATCAAACTATACTTAGAGTTACTTCTCGAAAGACTGCTCCGCGAGCATATTTCTTTCGCTTCGTCATTTAACCGCATCAACTCGCTGGGAATACACACCTTACATGAGGGTGATTAAACGATTCTCTCGATAATTTGATAATACTCCAATTTAGGATTAGTCGAGGATAACAATTTTGGAGACACATAGTATGTGCTCGGTCAATTCCAATTTTTAAACAATCCATTAGTTGAAATTTGCTGATATGTGAAGGCGAAACAATTGGAAATAATCAGGACTATTTAAATAGATGATCTTTGACACACATATTTTGTGAATCTAATCAATAAACTTTGGTATAGTTTTTTATACAGGTTTATTCCATAAACGTTTTTTCGAATTTTTTTCATGGCCATTCATTAATTGTTGGGTCATTTGTACAAATAAATTTTGATATAATGTAGATTTCCAAATCGTCAAACGATTACCCAAGATGATTCTTATCTTATGTACGAATATGAAAATGGATAAATTTTGATTATCTGTAAGTCAAATATATGTAGGTTGAGTATATGTACAAGTGTGAAGAGTTCAAGTATTCTTATTGACTCCGAAAGCAAGGAGAATAACACATTTGAACGAAATTCAAAATGTCAAAAGTAAGTGAGACTGCGGGGGCGTTGATGGGCACTGAAAAGAGTCTCTCGGCGCTTCTATAAAACTTTTTCAATTCTAAATTTATGAAATAAATGATTGAAGCGATATAAAAGTTAAAAGAGTATAACTACTCATGGAAAAAATATTTTTAAATGCTCGCTTCAAATGCTGCAATATTCAGATTTAATCGTGTCAAGTTTGTACTAAACATACCATATGTGCTTTTTGATCCTACAAAAACGTAGAATGAAAAGACAGAAATTCTACAATTTAATTTTTATAGAAATGAAATTATATCATATAATTATAACGGATAAATAAGGAGCTTTATATTTATAATACGATTATATCAGTAGTTTTGGAGTATGATAATAATGTTGAAAAATTCCAGCTTATTATAAGACTATTCACCTCAATCGCTGCAGTCATCATGGTTGCTATAGAGAACGTCGTGGCTCAATGGGAAGACCCAGTGGGCGATTTAAATATTCCACCTGAAGCGTAGTTCTGACATACGAGAGAAATTCAAGAGATGTATATTCAAGAATAAGACGAATAAAATTTAATAAATTACATTATTTCTGTGTTGCACTTTTTAATAAATTGCTGTGTGAAAACTCCTGTACAAAATGCTATGTCAAAATTCATATTTCCCGAACCACGTCAATGATATTCGCGTTTACAATTTCCCGTATCCATATCTTTTGTGGCCGCTAATCTCAAAAACTACTGAGCCGATTTTCATAAAATTTTGATTGTTGGTTGTTGACCACCCCGGGTATGTTTACGGATGTGTGGCATCTTCAAATTTTGAGTAGAAACCAAGAAATAGATGATGCATTTTTCTGTTGGGGAGGGGGGTAACCGACCAAGTACCATGACGCGCCTGTAAATGGCGAGGAGCTGAGTCGCACGTGTATAAGCCATAATTAAGGTACGTATAGCGCGGCGCTCACTCGCAAATTTATGTTGTTTTTCTTACAAATTATACACAGAATACGCAAGAAACAATGAAAATATTTATAATCATATCAACATAGAAATTTCTAATCATACAAGATAGGAAATTATATAAGCTGAATTACAAATAGAATCAAATAAACTTGTTACAGGACAAATTAGATCGGGAATAAATTGAACGATTGAGAAGGAGTTACGAAAACATAATATGAAATACAAACAGTTAAAAATTGCAAAACATGGAAAGTTTTCCAATGTACGATTCGAGAATGTATTTCAAAGATATATAGGGAATATGTCGCAGGGTATTTGAGTATCTAGAGCAAAAAACCACCAAGTGGCGTCAATTTGTTTAATTAGTTCTTCAAATAATTGATGAGATTTATGAGTCTGGAATCGCAGACTGGAATAACTTTCACTTTTATAATGATTTCAATAATCGCTTTTAACTATTAAGCGATCTGTAAGTAAGCGTGAACACAAACAAAATAAAAAGAAATAAGGAAGAACACTGATTAAATGGATACTTGTCCCTTGATTTCAATGTTTTTTTGAACGAACGCGACCGCGCGTCACATGCTTGACGTAACATATTCACTTGTTTTAAAAGGTTTTCTTTGAGGTACAGACGAGTCTTGGATTTGTTTTCAAATGAATACACGATGAGTTTCGTTACGGAATAAACAGTCTTAATTTGCTGCGCTGGATGTAGGATGGGCCAACATCTTGTAATGGAGACAACTGCACACTCAGAAAATCGTCCGATGCCGCGAGGCCTCCTCTCTGGTAATAACCTGCTGTGTAAGCGGGGCAAGGGTGAAAAGGAATGGCTGATCGTACGGTCGGGCGGCGATCCACTGGTTAAGCCACGGCCCCACTTTCGTCCCTTATAAAATTTGGACGAGGGCACATTATGCGCAGACTGCCCCGGAGGAATCCCGGAGTCGCGTAAAAAGCTCACGAGCAAACAAGGGAGCCTCGCGTTTAATTAGCAGCCAGGGATAATGAGCCCGAGGAATAAGCTTCATTGTGCGAGGCGCAGCGCCGCGTTTTGGCCCTCTATCCGCCCTGGTAATGCATGCACCCAGCGCTCGCGCCCAGCCATACCTAATTGAACCAAGGGATGATGCGCTGTTGTTGGTTTTGGCACGAGCCGCATGGCTAAGGGCATTCTGCGCTACCAGGTGTAAGCTTCTTGGCACACTCTGTGCTGTGGGCGAAAACTGGCGTCAGCGGCTCAAGTTGTTGGGATGTTCCGATAGCTATCGGATATTCGGATGAAACATAGATGAATTATTTGGTTTCACGGATCTCAATGGGTTTTGTGTGAATTAAAAGATGCCATTTCCCGTATTTACCCCATTTACCTTAATTAGATGGAGATTTTCCGAGTATCTCCACCGCAAATTCTACCGGAAAGAACCTGTTTTACATTTTCCGTAAGCTTTGTTTCTTGTTAGTATAATAACAGGTTGAGGGAAACATGGGAACATCGAGTGTTTTCATTAGCGAGCTCACTCGACCTTACGTTTATGAAATTGAAGCGAACTCAAGTGCAAATTCGTTTCTGATGAATTGCCATTTTTCTCAACTAATGAGTTTTTCCTGTAAGAAATAGAACATCATATTACTAGGAAAATCTAGATGTTCGAGACCAGCAAATATTTATGCACGAGCCAGAAAAAACCTGGTTAATGGAAACTTCGATATGAGCAAAACAAGACAAATGTTGCAGATATATTGATATCAAAAGGTTTCCCACAGCGGTAAAAACAATCATTTTCATCCACTTGATGAAAAAAAGCACAATCCTATTTGGTTCACTGACGATCGAAATAGTCAATTGAGCCGTATTCGATTGCAAATTCAATAACTGCCTCGAATCACCCTCAAAAGTCGATAAGCTGCATGAAAAGGAAAAAACGAAATCGACCACTGGATGATCCCTCATAGCAGAGCTGAAAGAGCTGAGTATATTTGCCGAGCGCTCCGGGGAGCACTATCGCCCAATCATAGAATCGCAAACAAAACGAGTTTCTGGCCCAGGACAATACGCCGGGGCCATTAATCCGGTGCGCGCTCGCCATCCGTATTCACACATACTTTTACGTTCGCATATCGCCCCGCAGTGTCGGGCCGATGCTCCGAAAAATTCTCATTCGCGTATTATAATCGGGACTCGCGCGCGCGCGAGCGCGTCCACGGCTCGAGTTGACAATTAGCGAGCGGTTTAGCAAGAGCCGGCGCACAATGGAGCCCCTGGCGCTTGTTAATTCCCGCGGCGCAATGTGGGTCGAGATGGAAAAACCGCCATTCGTCGTGGGAGAATTAACGAGTCCGGCTGTGCTGCCCTGTCGAGATATAGCGCTATCGCATCCGAACGATCGACACGAGACTGGGAATGCGGCGATCGCGTCGCAAATTTATTGTTTACGACGGCCCAGATGGATTCCCCGGCAATAGCACGGCTGGTCAGCCCTGTGGATTTATCTCGTGCGATTTTCACGTGCGATTCTGCTAGTAGTGAGATTCATTGCGCGTTAAATATGATAGATATCGATTGGCCTAGTTTCAGCGGAGACTTTTTTTTATTATGTACGCGGAAATTCGCTCTTCTGGAAAATTTATGAATTGGAAACGAGAGCGAATTTATTAAAATTGATGATTGTTCCGTCAATGATTATGAGATCTAATAGAATTCTTAACAAGTGTCGATTTATTCCATCAGAACAATCATTTCAATCGCAGGTGGGATTTATTTGAGGAGCTTCAGAGAATTTACCGCAACTATAGATTTAGACATATGTCTCTGAATCCGGAATAGAGCTCACAGAGTGCGAAATTGTTGGTGGAACGGTGGTGGTATGCTGTTATTACAATCGGGCACAACACACACTGACTCGTGAGTTAAATTCACTCTCGTTTCGATCATTCTATTTTCAATAGTAATTGTATGGTTATACAGTCAGATTCTGTTAACGCAGTATTAATTTAATTGTACGCTTGAAGTTGTTGAAAAGAGGTATATGTTCGAGACGAAAGTCGTTCGAAAACTCGTTGTGCAAATGTCACGTAGGTAAAGCGACACACGTCATTTTTATGCAGAGATCTTGACATTACATTCACGTGACTTGGATGTGAAAATCCGTTGGGGAAGTGTAACCAAAATTTTACTGTTTATTGAAGAGAATATATTGCATTAGAAAGAATCATCAGTCATATTTATTCATTTCATCGTAGATTATCGTTTGAGAATGGAATCACAAATTGCCAAATCTTTATCGTAGAAACCTCGAGTTGAGAACGAATTTCTTTCTAATATTTGGAACATTTGTTTGCGGATAACAACAGATGTTGGCGTTTCCGCGCGTTACTCCAGAGTTCCATGAAACCGCAGAGGTCATAACGCATTTTATGACTGGCTATCATGTCGAAAGCTTGTGGCATGTCAGCTTCGTGGTATTCTTGTCATTCAGTTTGAGGTGAGTTGCTGTTGTGACGTGCTTCAACTTTGCAAAGTAAGTAAAAAGTTGGGCGATGCAGAGTATGAGAACTTTTCAATTCAGCCGTTTCAGCCTCCATCATGTTCGAGGTTGTAAAGATAGTTGGAGGGCACTATACATATAAAACAGAAAAGTGCACATAAAGAATCGCTAGTTTATCTCCTCGCTTACACGGAAATTCGAATGTTAATGTTTATACCAGCTGCTATGGCCAATACACCTAATTTTACGGAGTAAAAGATGTTCAGTGCTCAGCCATAAAAAACACGTCTCATACATACATAGATATAGACACAGATGAGGTGGTCGAGGTTGATCGTTTGTTTATTAAAACAATCCACTCGTTATCGAACTCATAGTAATAAATGCTGAGTATTGTCACGACAACTTGATTAAGATAAAATGCTTTAAATCTGTGATACATCAATTTTACTTGAAATTTCATTCAATCGCGAATATGGTTTCAACGTTTTTCTTTCGATTCCTCTGATCACGTTGAATTTTGGTGTGTGGAAAGGCACGAAAGGATACTGGATCGGCGGAATCAACCAGCAAAAGGTATTCGGTTGTTGTCTCGCCTGTCAAGGTGACACGCCATCATCTGGCTCTTCAGATTCAAATTCGAGAATTTTTCAATTCTGCCACTAGCGACGAATTTTTGATTGATAACAAAGAGACGCACGGCCCCCCCGGAAATCGGCAACATGCCACACAAACGCGGGAACTCCAAGCACTTGTATATTCAACTCGCGAGAATTCCTCCCTCCCCCGCATCTGCTCACTGCCTTTTCGTTCTCTGTGATTCTCAGCTGGCACGTGCGACTCTGTCAATCACGATGTGTCTGCGGAAATTAGGTGCGTTCGCGTGTATTGTAACGCGTGAAAGCACTGACGCGAGATTCGAGTTGAAAGAGAAACGGGGCTTTGACGATGGCGAAATACGTGATTGTCTATTTTGAAGTGAATATTTTTTAAATAATAAAAGAGAAGGTTGTAGTAAATGAAAACTGGTGGTATTTTCTCACTGAAATTTCTGCGAGAATTCTCTTTTCGAAAACAGATTATTACTCACAGCAATGAGTGGAGAGCTTGATTAAAAAGATCCCAGGATTTTGCAAAATGTGACAACAATATACGGGTTTGAATCGTCTCGGAAAATTTTCGAGTGGATCATCAGAGTGGAAATGCATTCTTCATCGGGGAAAGAATTGAAAAAATGACTATTGTTTATCATTTTATCGTTCTATTTTACCATTTTTATTCTTGTGATGCAACGCGCCAGTAAAACAACAAAGTCGCGGGAGCAATGTGCACAGAACAAGGGATATTTTCACGCTGCTCCGTGGGTATACGTGGTGTAAACACAGGGTACTCAAGCTAGGGTGAAATGGGACGCGGTCGGAAAAAGAAGACTGAGCTAACGAAAAAAGAAGCGGAAACGTAAAAAAGAAAGCCTTTTGAAATAAGTGAACCCAGCTAAACATATAGCTATCAAGATTGAAGTTTATAAAATTCTATGAATTCCGTACATTGCAGTGTTTCTTGGAAATGTTTGGATAAATTGAAAAAAGTCGGAGTTGACAGTGAGATCAGAATTATTTTTTTAATTAGTTTCACTTCGACTCGTAGTCGAGAGTTTTTTTAGTACCACATGAGCGGCGAGAAAGTATATAGAGCCAGTTGAATAATACGAATGGAGCCCAAGTTGCATTTGCAAATGAGATCGTTAAAGCCGCTATTGAATCCGCCTAGAGCATTATTTGAATAATACCATCATCAATCTATTCTGCAAGAGCTTGCCGTATATACGTATAGCCATAAAGTTAAACCAGTTCACTCTTGCTCGTTCCCAGGAATTGAAGTTCATCACTGCACCACATCTATATTGTGTAACTTTGGGCCAGATCGAGCGCGCTAAATATTTCCGCGTGCGAATGCGCTTCGGCTCGGGGTGCGCGAGTGAGCTTTCGGTTTTTACTCGGGTATTGGCAAAGATATTTCGGTTCAACGAGCGTATATTCTCTTGGGAAAACATATATTCCTGCGGCGTGTTTACAAATTCAACGCGAGAGCTTTTAGCGCGGCCATAGAGAATATAATTGAATGAAAGGTTTCTCGAGTTACAGGTAAACCTATAGTTGATTGATGATGTATTTTTCAAAATTCAACCGAAAATTCCAGTTCTGATTGCTTTGAAATCAATAACGCTCTAACGAAGTTCTTGTTTTTCTGTATATGGGAATGAAAAATAACTGCAACATCCGGAAGAATAAATAAATTTGAATGTTTCGGTGGGACTTCACTGGAATAAACACATCTTCCAATGAAAAAAGTCTGATATATCTATTTTTGTATCAAAGTATTCTCGTGCAACATCACGCGATTATTCTCGCAATTTTACGTTAGCCTTTTCCAAATGAGAGAAGTTTCCAGTTCTCCAGTTGACTTCGGCTGGTGGCAGTTCGCCGGTGCTTATTGAAAATAATCTACCGGGTTAGATGAAAAGTCAAATAGAGCTAAGTTGAGAGTCGTTCGACTCCCGATCCAACCCATCTCTCATATTTAACATATACGTTTAATTTCTTTTCAATCCATACAATATTCATTCCTTTTCCCGGAAACGTTCTCAGGAGTTACATACCAGAGCCCAGCTGGACTTTACTGCTTTAGTCCAAACCATAGATGAATTCCAGGGTAGGGTGGGGTGGAGGACTGAATTTCCAAGAGAAATTTTGCAATGCCGACACGTGTGTGGGACAGTCCTAACGAGAATAACCCGGCTACGTCGGCTGCTCGTCCAGCTGCATTATTTACGGGATTTTCGGATAAACACGCACTGACTGTCGCCAGCTCTGGCCCGCATGCGAGTATGCTCGAGGAGTTTGCGCCCATATTTGTCCCGGCGGCAGAGCACGTATAGTTGCATGGACGTTGTAGCAGCGCGAGACGTCAGGTGGACTTTACAGTGGCGCACGCTGCTGCGCGGCTTGCTCTTCTTTCGCTTTTTTCATTGCTCGCAATTTTTTGCGTTCATAAATTTTAAGCCCCTGCACGACACGGAATGGAAGCTATTTGGTGTCGGCCTGTTCACTTGGATTCCATATTTGGATGCTCGCGAGAGACATGAATATTTGATTTATTCCAGGTTTCCTTAGCAAAACTAAACGAAGAATAACTACTCTGGCTTATATTGTTGGATCTAAGTGTATTGTGCTAGTCTTGGGGGACGATGAAATAAAAGCTCTTCGAGAAGATTATCGTTTCTGAATCACGATGAAAAGAATATCAAGAAAAATGATACAATTTTCCGTAATAAATCTCAATTTAAATGTAGTAATGTATTACACGTGAAAATTGAATTTGCGTATTGTTCGGAGGATGCTCTGGCTGACAAAGCACGGATGATTTCAAGGATAATGCCTTTGAATCGTATAAAATTTTTAGTGATACCTCTCCGAAGGCGATTCAAGCTCAACATTTGAAGGTTCTTATGACTACCATGAATATGCAATAATTTTCAAAATTTAGTAACTAAGCCAAGTTTTATTCATTTGTAAACAAAGTGCATCTTCATGTCTAATACATATTATATTTTTCACCCGTTTAATCAACAACGTCTATGCTATTCTAAACAAAATCACTAGTTATTTTCATCCTTTTGAGGCGTACAAAGACATCTGCCACGTTCACACGTAACTCTGTCAGTTGTTATTGGACAGGAGTGGACACAGTTCCATTCACTAGTGCATTTTTGAGCCATGGATAACTAAACTATAATAATAATGAAATTATTCAAATATTAATCAACGCCTAGAGAATTAAATTTCTATGATTCGTGTATATGCCACAATGAAGTTAGCAAATGTGTTAGCAACTTACCTAGTTTTTCTGGCTAGTTTGTTCAATTACTATCTTTTCTTCTAATGTTATCAAATAACAGTATAAATAAATATTCATTTCAGCAGAACTACCTTATAATTTGATTTAGAAACATTCATGAATATTTTTACTTAAATTCCCAACAGTTAATTTAACTTCAAGCTAGTGAATAACCATATATTTGTGGCCAGTTTCACACTTTTTCTACTGAATCATTGAAAATTCACACGATATTATACACGATATATCAAGAAATGATTCACATGAACTTATGAATATATGTTGTAAAAATACTGTGCGTTGTTTTGATACATATATATTTATATGGATATCCATAATTTCATTCTACGGAAAAATATGATACTTTCATAGCTTGAGCATGGTAGGTCAGAGCTCATATGTTACATTGACGTCATTCAGGAGTATCAATGTCGGTGCGTAAATGAATGAGAGCAATTATACATGCGAAATAGTTCAAGGTGAAAAACAATGTATTTAGTCCGTGGACAATAATATTCGCTTCCAAGCGGAACATCGACGAACTTTTAATATAATTCGAAAATCATTCGTTTTTCACGAAGAAAACTTTTTATGATCAACAGTTCTGACATCGTATCAGCACATTACTATATTTTCGATCGACGAGTGATTCATAGAAATATGAAATTTTCTCCCTTCTAGAGGAAACTAGTTTTATGATGGTGTGGAGAGTGATTTTCTGAAATATTCATTTTGGATACTCACTGATCTTCTATAGAAGACATAATAAGTAAAAGTGCAGTCAAAGTGCCTCCTAAAGGTAGGGGAGACCGGGGCTAGTTGACGCGTTTTTTACATTTATGCTCGTAACTTCCACCCACACAGTAGAAATAAAGATCTAAACCTATCAACTGATAGTACTCCAGTCAAAGATCATGCTAAAATTTGGTTTACTGAGATATAAGGAGTAGTTCTTTTTAAATAATTCATTTTTCATCGAGTAATTTTTTGGTCAACTGACCCCATGTACGGGGTATTTTGGCGTCTATGTCGGGGCAATTTGGCGGTCATTAATTCACATGAAATTAAACTTCATAGAATAAACATGAACTATATTTTCTTAAAGAATATCAACATTATTAATCAAATACAATACTTTTCGCAACAATTTTAAATTATTATCAATTATTTCCCAAATATATAACAATGAACAAACATATTTACAAAATCTTCAACTATTTTGACACTCACTGCAAACATATAGTTTTGTCACTCTGACGCACTTTTCATGTGCCCATTTTTTACACATTAAACATTGAATCCACGATTCCCTGTGGATTTCAGAAAAAAGTTCTTCACAAACTGAGCAAGATGATTCGTTTCCTTCCAATTCAACTCTTGTTTTCTTAATACATTTTCTGTCCAACATTCTTTTTGGTTTGGAGTTTACTTTTTTTGCAGCAGGTTTTGTTTTTAAAGCATCTGATTTTTTTATTTTAGATTGCTTATTACTTTCACGACTCACTGGAGAATCAGTCAGAACAGTTGATGTTTTCTTCCTCCTTTCGAATTTTTTTTTCCGAACGCTTGCTTTAGGAAGTGGTATAACCTCTGCTATGGGGTTTTCCCACTTATTTAATATTGAATTATGACTATTACCTCCAATTCCAGTACTTTTCTCACAACTTGAATTTTCAGTAGTTACAGTATGGACATTGTCGATAAGTTTTTCAGTGTCTGGAGGACATTCTCTGTCTGTGACGTATGCTCCCATAAAATCATGGTCTTGAAAAATTCGATTATTATATGGACTAATCCCTGTAGATTGAAATCCAGCTACAATATTATTTGTTGTAATTGCGAGAGGCAGAGCCAATTTCACTATTCCTGGGATATCGTAAATCGTCATGGCTTTTCCTGGATGACTGGTCATCCAATTGTCACTATGTTTATCAATGTATTTTTTCAAAGGCCCGTACACGCTCTTATCGAGAGGTTGTAATTTGTGCGAACAATGGGCTGGAAAAGACAACATGGTGATTCCGTTTTCTCTTGCATAGTCTATCCCTTCAATACTTAAATGAGATCCATGATTATCTAAGAAAAGCAAGACTGGTTTCTCTTTGGAACATCTGGTATGTTGAACAAAAAACCTTAAATATTCACAGAACAATGTTTCGTTCATCCATCCTATTGCTATGTAAAATCCTATTGCTATCCTATTGCTATGTATTGCTTGTGATTATCAATTCTTTATGTATTTCGCGTCTTTCTGCCTTGTGAATATACGTGCGAACCATCTTTATTGAAGAATTCTGCAAAAATTAGTTTTCATTGTAAACGACAATGTGCCCCCGAAAAAAAACGCCAACTAGCCCCAAGGGTCCACAAAAGTTTAACATGAGATTATTTATAATTAAAATGCATTGTTTGAAATTTCTTTCTTACTGATTATGAAGATTGAAGGTTTTACTACAGAATGCTATATGAATAATAAGGTTCACGGATATTATTTATAGTGAAAGTTATTATTCCCTTCAATTATAAAAAATTACTTTGGGTATACGAAAACTCAAAATCTCACCTGTTGTCGCGACGAAGGCAGCTATCGGACTGAAACTCACAGCATATATACAAAACAAAGAGTTGATCATGTGGTATATATGTTGTGGTGCTATATATATGATAGATTACGAGATATAGCCATTGCGTCAACTTGCCCCTGTAGCCAACTAGCCCCGGTCTCCCCTATTTCTCAAATAACGCTATGCGAAATTGGAATTTTATGATTTAGTAAATGTGATGTTAAGGGGTCCTCTCAGAACCTTTCGGAGACCCTTTTTTCTTCTCAAGACCTTTCAGAACCTACCACTACAACTATCATTTAATCATTTGGAATGATTGAAAATGTCAATTAACCTCAGTCACTTATATCGGTTACATTGGCTACACGACCAGCCAATGTATCCTCTTTCAATAATTACTGATTACAGCCTTATTATGTGTACAGTAAAGATCAAATTAAATAAACTCGAAATAATGTTTTTATTACTCAAAGTTCTTGAAAACATGTGACATTTAACGAAAAATACGTATTCGAAACCATTACAATATGTGTATAAAAATTTAACGTTTAGGAAGTTAACGTGGAGGATAATTCCGCATCGGCAGTAACAATTACAAAATGAAAACAGACAATTCAACGTAGTTCAAATTTAAACTGTTGTAAAAAGATTGCTTGGAGTGAAAAATGACCGCTACGTAAACACTCCCGTGGACTGCATGCAAAAAATAGCATTTTCAGTTAGATAGAAAATAGTTTGAGTGATGGTTTTACATAAGATAGAATAGTCACAATTTTCATAAAATAAAATGTGTTTAAGCTTTAACAAATATTCTAAATATTATTTGTAAGCATTTCCAGAACGGCCAAATTTGGTTCTGTTACAGCTTGAACCCTATTTAGGACAGACACTATTTGAAATTTTGAAACCTTGTGATAGTATTTTTCTATACAGTAGCAAAAAACTTATTCGAGGTATGCAAGGAATTCCCGATTCCACGAGCCTTTATAGAGTGATAGTAACAAATGAAATTTCCGAAACTGTCGTGCGCAGTATGCATACCAATTATTTGAAGAATGATGTTACTATATCAATGTTCATGAGATATCAGTCAGAAGATGTGCTCCCAAACAAAAACGCACTGACATGGTCTTTCGGGATACATGTTGCGTATTTACAAATATTGTTAAATGAACAAATTATTTGCCTCACTCGATTTTCCATTGAAATAAAATTATTAAAATTATTGATTATTTTAAGATCTGCTCGCCGCAACGGGCATTGATTGACATGGCAATGACTTTTTCTGCTTCTTTCAAAAGATTGAGGCAACTCACTTTTGATCTTGACATCGACAAGATCGGTTCTGATTAATTGTAAAATGATAATATAAAATAAATACAGTGTCAAAAGATCGTTGATAGTTGTAAAGGATAACACCATGGAAGTCCGGAATAGCTGTTTTATTCAATCAAATCGTGATCGAGCTTGAGATGTTAACCCTATCGCCATCAACGACGTTGAGTCGGTGCTCGAACAATAACTCCCTTCTCGTTACTAGGGCAACGTATCTTGCTAGCCGTTACCGAACCTAACCTGATCATCAATTGTCATTGCAGAAGTGACCAATTCCCGCGTGACTCAGTTGACGACCCTTCTCACACATGCACAATTGCGCTCTACAATGGCAAACAAATTCATTTCAAACAAATTCCATCTCTTGCAATAGTCTTCAATTTCCCTCTTTATTTTCCAATAAGCATGTACAATAACAATGGTCACCAGATGCTTGAAACGTATCAAACTTATTTTCAATACAAGAAATATGCAAATTCTTTTAATCGAGTGACTGATTTCTATGACAAATTTTCAAAAGAAGCTATCGTAATATAAACAAGATTTTTAGTATTACTAGGGGGGGTACCCCCCTGCTCGCTTCGCTCGCCAACCCCCCCCCCCCGTGTGTTCTTTGAAAGTCAATAATTTCAATGATAAGTGTAGTAATGATTAAATAAAAATTACATTGAAATCAATAAAACTTGAAACTTGAAACTTCGATTTTGATCAATTGAAAAGAATACTAAACGAACGATTCGAATCAAAATACAAGCTTAATTTCATCTATGTTCATGTTAAACGTTTGTTTATTCAGTTTCAGGTTAAAAGTGTCATGTGTCAGATCATATTTTTTCGGTTTAAGTTTTTCGCGTGTTTCATTTCAGATTTTTGGTGAAATTTCGAGAAATATTGCAACGGTTGCTAGACATGTAAACAATAGTTTCTATGTGTGAAATGGAGATTTTGTATCCTGTGCAGTTAAAAATACTGGAAACGAAACTCACGTGAATTATTTTTGCCCTTAGCAACGGTTGCTAGGGTGTTAAACAACGGTTGCTGAGGAGCTAATAGGGAGGATTTGTATTTTGTGTCCTTTGCCATCAAAAATGATGGAAACGGGTCATAAATTGTTCATTTCCAACCTTCGTAACGGTTGTTATGGAGCAAATATAACAATTCAGTGTCCTTGGCCATCGAGTGTGACTTAAAACAGATTTTCCAGCTTCCGAAGCAACGGTTGCTAGGGATGTAAACAAACGGTTGTTTCGATGAATAAGTGGATTAAAAAGACTTACGCAAAAAAATATTTAGCCCTTTTCTTCTTCTGCAGCAACGGTTGCTAGACACGTAAACAATGGTTGCTATGAGTAAAACGGAGATTTTCTATCCTGTGCAGTTGAAAATACTGGGAACGAAACTACGTGAATTTATCTTCCCTTTAACAACGGTTGCTAGGGGTAAAAAAAGGTTGCTGAGGAGCTACCTTTGCCATCGAAAATAATGGAAACGGGACGTAAATGGATCATTTCCAACCTTCGTAACGGTTGGTAAGGAGGTAAACAACGGTTGCTATGGAGCAAATACAACAATTCAGTGTCCTTAGCCATCGAGTGTGACTTAAAACTGATTTTCCGGCTTCCAAAGCAACGGTTGCTAGGGATGTAAACAAACGGTTGTTTCGATGAATAAGTAGATTAAAAAGACTCAAGTAGTAGAGCTAGGAGGGTTCTGGCACAGGGGGATACTGGCACAGGGGGATACTGGCACAGGGGGATACTAGCACAGTGGGATACTGGCACAGCGGGATACTGGCACAAAGGGGGATACTGGCCCAAGTGGGATACTGTAACAGTGTGATACTGTATCAGTGGGGCGGAGCGTCTGTATACGAACGGGTCCGCTATACACGCGCTGCGCGGTGCGAGAGAGTTTGGCAACAGTGCGAGGCATGCCGGTGACTCAGTCGCGCTATACGCTTAGGTACGCTGCGCCGGCTCGCTCTCCCGCTCGAGCCGATATACGCTAAACTGCGGAGAGCGGACAAGTCAGAACGCGCGCGCGCGCTCGCAAAGTAAACAAACGCGCTTCTAGAAATTTCGGGAGTGTATTGCTGCGTATGTGCCTTCTCGAACATTCTGTGGGAGAGGTAAGTCGCAATGGAAGCCTATGGAAGGTTCGATGCGCTGCCTATAAAGGGAGGGTAAACAGCTTGCGATCCTCAGTCGACGTTCGCTTGCCAAGCAGTAGAGACGTCAGTGCAATGGCAAATCGCATCTACAATTTCTACGAGATACCCGAGGAGCTTCGACACCTGAGTGCGGCTGACGTGTTGGACCTTTTACCTGCCTCCACAGCAGAGCGACAGTACTTTGTCGTCCCGGTTGAGCTACTCAACGTCATCCCCAGAGAACCACCTTGCGGAAGCCCTGATAACAGCTCGGGTCACTGCTCGACTTGCTGCTCGTGCTCGAGCAGAGCAAGTTCTCGGTGCCGCTCGCCACTGGGACGTCTGAGCAGTACACCTCTTGGACGTGGTGCTCGCTCCTGTGGACGGTGTCTCGAGTGCGCTAGACGAGGCCATCCGAACCGTCTGGATTCTTGTCGCCGCGCTTTGTTTCAGTCGGAAACTCCGCCGCCCAGCTATCGGTCGCTCTTCGCTGGCGACCGCTCGAGGCCTTCTCGCGGCAGCTCGCCGACGTCATCCTTGGGCTGCAGATCGCTCAGCAGCCGCTCGAGTTTTTCTCGCGCCCGCTCGCCGACGTCATCCTTGTGCTGCGGGTCGCCCAGCAGCTGCTCGAGTCCTGCGTGCGGTAGCTCGCCAACGGCGTGCGTCTGCTGCGGGTCGCCGTCTAGCTGCCGCTCGAGTCCTTCTCGCGACAGCTCGCCAACGGCGTGCGTCTGCTGCGGGTCGCCGTCTAGCTGCCGCTCGAATCCTTCTCGCGACAGCTCGCCAACGGCGTGCGTCTGCTGCGGGTCGCCGTCTAGCTGCCGCTCGAGTCCTCCTCGCGGCAGCTCGCCAACAACGTGCGTTTGCTGCGGCTCGACCCCTGCTCGCAGTCGTCCACCCATCTATTACTGTGTTTGCTGCGGGTCGCCCAGACATCTCTCGAGCCCTTCTCGTGTTTGTTCGTGTGTGTGCTGTAGGATAACCACTGAATCATCCAGCCCGCGCCTGAGCATCGCTCGCGGTAAGTACATGATTTTAATTGCGTGTTGTTAATATGATCCAGACTGAGTGCAAACAAAATTTTTTTGAGGATAGAAATTAGAAAAAGCTTCCACAACCGCTCGTTGATAACATCACGCATACGGTGCGGGCCGCCTGCCCCGCCGTCCAGCAACCGCTCGAGCCCTGCTCGCGGAAGCTCGCCGGTCGATTCGTGCATTCGGTGCGGGCCGCCCGCCTCGCCGTCTAGCAACCGCTCGAGCCCTGCTCGCGGAAGCTCGCCGGTCGATTCGTGCATACGGTGCGGGCCGCCTGCCTCGCCGTCTAGCAACCGCTCGAGCCCTGCTCGCGGAAGCTCGCCGGTCGATTCGTGCATACGGTGCGGGCCGCCTGCCTCGCCGTCCAGCAACCGCTCGAGCCCTGCTCGCGGAAGCTTGCCGGTCGATTCGTGCATTCGGTGTGGGCCGCCTGCCTCGCCGTCCAGCAACCGCTCGAGCCCTGCTCGCGGAAGCTCGCCGGTCGATTCGTGCATTCGGTGCGGGCCGCCCGCCTCGCCGTCTAGCAACCGCTCGAGCCCTGCTCGCGGAAGCTTACCAGGTGACACGTTCATTCGGTGCGGGCCGCCCGCCTCGCCGTCCAGCAACCGCTCGAGTCCTGCACATCCTTACACGTGCATGAGCTGCAGATCATCGTGCAGATAGGATCATGGATCGTCAAGAACATCTGGAATCATTATCGGCCCACCCTTACGAAAGTGCTGCTGATTATATCAACAGAATTTCATCTGTAATCGATACTTCATCAACACCAGAAGATGGAGTTCACAATGATTTAAACTCTGAATCGTCCGAAGTGAGTATAATCAATTAGAAAATTCTATAATTATGCATAAATAAAATTTATAATATCCACAATTTTATTACTGATTTAAAACGATCAACATTCTTTTTTTATTTTTCAGGTTCTGGAGAACATCGATACTCTCATTAGGGATAATGAGAAAAACTCATCATTCATCGAAAAACTTCAGAGTGCGGATCTCAGCCTCCTCAACGAAATATTAGCACTATCTGAAGAGGCTATGAATGATGAGTTTTCAGAAAAGGAGAATATTTATCCAAATGAGATGCAGCCAAGGATGAAATCAACGAACATCATACGAAAGACTCCTCTGCGACAGTTGCAAGTTTCAGGCAAACCAGCAAATTTTGTCAAATTATATGGAAATTCATTGCAACAGCAGCAGTTCGCTTCAAGAAAACAACGCGAGAAAATGATCGAATCTCCAAAATTGATTTGTGTAAGTTTTTACTTCTTTTCAAATTGTAACCATATTATTATTATTATTATATATTATTTCGTGATATATTTTGGTAATCATAATGATATTTATCAGTAAATTTGTAATGAATTTTTTCAGAACTCTGATGAACATCGCCAGTTGAAAGTAATCTCGAATGAGCCGATCAAGATGATAATCAAGCGTACAGATGGGAGAATTCAATCTATTCTCGCCGAACCAACCAGATTACCTTGTTTTGTCACTCCAACAAACCCGAAAACGGGGGTAAAAAAAATCAGCACGGCTTCTGCTGCTCCAGCGATTGGAAAAAATATTTCAAAACCCGCTCCATCACAATATGATGAATCGGTTATCGATCGAACGTCATCCACTATTGAGCGATCGTCCTCCGCTATTGAGTCGAAATCTCCACCACCATTCGACATTGATGCATTTTTAAATGAGATCGAAATTAGCCAATTACCTACATTAGTCGAAACGACAGAAGAAGAAAAAAGTACTGTTCACTCGGAGAAAACATGTCAACCTGACATTATATCATCACCATATGAAAATTTGATTGAATTGGCAAGGATACCACCGCCTCCGCCGCCGCCATCGTGTGAAGATGTATCAGTATTTGAGATCGAAATATGGCCACCACTACCAAAATCATTACCACCCGTATTCAATTTTTATGAGCAAATTGATGTCAATGTACCATCCGTTGAGGAAATTTTGGGCGAAGAACTTCTTCAACTGGCAAAGATGCCTCTACTACCTACACCGAAGAAGAAGAGAGGTTGGGTAGTTAGAGACTGGCGACCATGGACACCTTGGATAAGGAAACCCACACGACCAAAAAAAGTTCCTACGGGTACTCGACGAGTAGCGATGTATAGAGTAAGGCGATTAGTGTACGATTATCATAGATAAATAGCTATACTCTTCGTGTATTTTTTTACTATATTCAGTATTTAATTAAATGATAAGAAACAAAAATGTACTTTACACTATCAAGAATGAATGCGATTGATGTTTTTTCTCCATTTACATTTATATGTATAATTCAATGTAAAACATTATTTTGGTTTGAATATATTTTTCTCAGTGAAATTTGAAACTCATGTATTCATTTGAAACATACCTCCTCTACGTATAAGAATAATAATAATTTGTTTCCATAAAATCTCAATAAACAAAATTTAAAGTTGGATTTTGAATAAGAAATATTGAATTTGAATTACAGAATCAGTACAAATATTGAATTATAATTAGCTTTTCTTCGACTTAAAATTGCATCAAATTTTTTTCGTAATAATATTGAATCTAAACGTATTGAATCTAAACGCATTAATAATCTATGAAAATTCCAAGATTTTAGATCGAAAAATAAATAAATTTAAAAGGAATGATTTTATAACAATTTCAATTTGAAAAGAAAACTAGAGAAAGAGAGTGGAGAAGGCCCCAAAACCATCGCCTTCTACCCGTAAAGAACATTCCATTAATTACTTTTTTCTTTTCCATTTAACTCTCTTTTCTCTCTTTTCATTTATTCATAAATTTTTTACATAAGAAGAAATATTTCTATTATAAATATCACATAAATATCTAGAAGAAAAAAAAACATATTTCAATTAATTTCTAAGATTTACATAGTAAGGTTCATGGCATATCGCGCCGCCATCATCAACTTCATCTCTACCACCATCTTCTTGCGAGATACCCAGCTGCTGTCGGCGACGTGCTTGTAACCAATCTTTGAGTGTGTGCGCGTTCTCAATAGCACAGACGCCGTTGCGATGTAGGGGATGATTTGCACATTCGAGTCGTTTAGTTTTCTCTAGATTTTTCAATGAGGGGCAGCGCAATTCGTCCATGTTTATGATGAATCTGTAACAGGTGAGTAATATTCATCAGGAAAAATCGAATTTTAAAGAATCAAAATACTTGTAAATACTTACTTTCCGGGTAGAATTTCCTCGAGCCATTTTTTTTTCTCAAGCCCTTTTACGTATATACGCGTAGCATCTTTCAAACATACTGTCATTACAGTAGTTAGAAAGTTATATGGGAGCGAGCCTGAATCCCATGAAATTCCATGATAGTTATGCTGGAGCCATCTGTTTGTTTTCTGTTCTTCCTCGAGCAAACACGACCATTCGCAAGGAGGTTGCATCAATCCGATGGTGGGGAACGTTTTAGGCTCATCCTCGAGCGGAACAAGTGCAAACTCTTTCAGCACGAAAAGATTGGATGAGCGCCGAAAACCCTGGAAATCTGCAACGTACTCCATTGTGCTGCTCGAAAAAAGAAAAAAATTGAAAAAATCAAGAAATGTACTGATCCAAGTTTATTTCATTCGAAAATTCATTATTACCTTCTATTTCTCGAAGACGTAGCAAAGTCGATTGTAACTACTGGAGACACGTCCGACTGCTGTGATGCTTCGACGTGAACTGATTTGTATTGCTAGCTGAGCTCCCTTATATACCCTCCTCAACGTTCTCGAAAATTCGTTCAGAAGGTTGGTCGGAAGATTCTTCGAGAATATTAGACGTCTCGAATGTTCCTCGAAAAGGGTATATAAGTCGGCGAGGGGTACAACATAACATCAGTCGGTCTCTTCGAGTCGAGCGAGTAGGAGCTCCAGACAGTGGATATTCTACAGCATAGAGAGACTTCGAGAAGGTATTTTGATTTCAGGTTCTTCGTCGAAGCTTCACCCCCCCCCCCCCCCCACTTGAGAGGTTGAGAGAGAGAGGATCGATTCACCACACGTGGAGAAGGTATTTTGCTTTTTTGTTCCAGATTCTTCGATGGAGCTATCCACTCTCTACTCAGCAACAGGCTTCGTACATCATCATCAGTTAAAAGGTATTTTGTTTCAGAGACTTTTGATGCAGCCCCCTTCCTGTGGATATTAACGAGTAGTTTGCTGAGCTACGTCAGTTTTTTTGCAGCGAATCGAGTCTCTACGACGTGAGCAAATCTGTATACTCGAGTCTGTTTCAGAAAAAAAGAAAAAAAACAGCGAAGTTACATTTTAAACTGATCTTATTGCAGATCATGACATCGTTGGATTATTTCCGTCTCAATATTAAGCTGTTACAGCAATCTCTTCGAGATAATGTGGATAATGCCGAAGAAGAAGACCTGCAACGTTGGCTATCCAGAGTTTTGGAAATTACCGAAGCTGTGCAAGTATTTCTTAGTTCGACGAAGCTCAATCGACATGAAAAGCAGAGATGTCAAACTTTCATGATTTGCTTGTTAAGTTTGAAGAATAATTTGCAAGGACTTTTATCAAGAATTGGTGGGCAGCTCGAGCAGCAACAGCAGCAGCATCCAATAAGAGAAGCATCAGTTCTATTGGATGAGCTGCCTGCGATTTTTGAAAATCGTATACAATCAGTCGTGATAACGAATCTTGGACATCGAAACATCACTGCTTTTTTGGCTAATGCTGAAACATTATTCAATGGGAAGATTAAGGAGGCTCTCGCTAAACTAGATGCACTGAAAGTCAATGCTGAATTGTTAGCCGAATATTTCATTGAGAAAGATGAATTAGACGATGTCGAGGTTAAGTATTTCAATACGGCTAGTGAATCGATCTATAAAACAACGAACTTAGCAGAGTGGTTCAACCTACACGTAAGAGAGCCGATTCTTAAGCAAATGGATGATTTTCAAGAGAGAGGATCTGGATGGACCCTTGCGCAGATTCTGAGTTTGATAATTAATATCAATCAATATCAGCCGATCAAAGGAAGTTCATTCATTCCATTACCAGAATGTATACGAAATACACGGAGAGGGTCCGGCGTCATAAATTGCGTGCCGCGCCGCCGCGGGACTCCCCAAAATTCCTGTAGCTGAGCGACTGAAGATGGCGCTCCGAGTGCGGTGATTCCTGTGACCCGGCTACGCGCTTTCTGTAGCCGGCTACGCGTTTTCTGTAGCTGGCTACGCGTTTTCTGTAGCTGGCTACGCGTTTTCTGTAGCTGGCTACGCGTTTTCTGTTACCGGCTACACCGATATTGCGCTCACTCGAACGGCCCGGCCAGAGATTGAAGCGCGGTGAACGCGACTTTCAAAAACGCAAATCGCGTTATCTCAGCTGCCATTGCTCAAAATCGCTCGAAATTTTTTTAGCATATGCGGGACACCCTAGCGATGCTGACAATGTAAATCCCTCTGACAAAAATTCCAATTTTTTGGAAGAAAAAAATTAATCAATCAAGGCATCTGCTTTTCAACTTTGACGAAAAAAACTGTGTGAGGAAAGTCGAACCACTGGAAACTTCTCGCGACAAAGTTGTTTATCCACGTTCAAAGAATTCGTAAACCAAATTTCAGATCAATCGGACCAAAACTACCAAAGTTATGGTGGAAAGAAGAAAATTTGTCGCGGCACGAAGTGGGCATTTCTGTGTCAAAATTATGCAGTGTACCAGTGAAAAGTCCAATTCGAAACAATGAGGTCTCAAATGAAAGACAATTAATCGCAAAATAGAGAAAAATTATCGTGAAGGTCATGAATAGAACCGGATGGTGTTTATATATATGATTTTGACACGGAAATGCTCGAAATCGCCCATTTTGCGCCGTGACAAATTTTCTTCTTTCCTCCATAACTTTGGTAGTTTTGGTCCGATTGATCTGAAATTTGGTTTACGAATTCTTTGAACGTGGATAAACAACTTTGTCGCGAGAAGTTTCCAGTGGTTCGACTTTCCTCACACAGTTTTTTTCGTCAAAGTTGAAAAAACAGATGCCTTGATCGATTAATTTTTTTCTTCCAAAAAATTGGAATTTTTGTCAGAGGGATTTACATTGTCAGCATCGCTAGGGTGTCCCGCATATGCTAAAAAAATTTCGAGCGATTTTGAGCAATGGCAGCTGAGATAACGCGATTTGCGTTTTTGAAAGTCGCGTTCACCGCGCTTCAATCTCTGGCCGGGCCGTTCGAGTGAGCGCAATATCGGTGTAGCCGGTAACAGAAAACGCGTAGCCAGCTACAGAAAACGCGTAGCCAGCTACAGAAAACGCGTAGCCGGCTACAGAAAGCGCGTAGCCGGGTCACAGGAATCACCGCACTCGGAGCGCCATCTTCAGTCGCTCAGCTACAGGAATTTTGGGGAGTCCCGCGGCGGCGCGGCACGCAATTTATGACGCCGGACCCTCTCCGTGTAGAAAAGCTTGCATTAACGTTAGAAATAATGATGACCAATGTTTCAAATGGGCGATTCTCTCGGCTCTTCATCCTGCAGCTCATAATCCAGATCGAATTAGTCATTATCAGTCATATGAAAACGAGCTTAATTTTAAGAATATATCCTTCCCAGTGTCATTCAAACAGATTGGTAAATTTGAGAAACAAAATGATGTTTCAGTGAATATATTCATTTTACGTAGATATGGTGGAACGTACAAAGTTTCCACAGCTCATCTGACATCTCTATACAAAGAAAAGCATGTGAATTTGCTCTTGATCCAAGATGAATATGCAGATGAGAATAATAACGCTGGAGACCGAGATGATGCGAGTACAGTACCTAAATTCCACTATGTTTGGATAAAAGACTTGTCAAGATTGGTGAGATCTCAAGTCACGCAGAAGAAAAATAAACATTACATTTGCGAGAGATGTTTGCACTACTTTCTGAGTGAAGATCTACTCAAAAAGCATTTGATTGATTGTATGAAAATCAATAAATGTACAATCAAATTGCCATCTGTTGAAAACGAGGCAAATATTCTGGAATTCAAGAATTTTAAGAATGGGGAAAAAGTTCCCTACGTTATCTATGCAGACTTTGAATGCCTCCTCAAGCCTGTGGATACAGTCATATCAGAGAAGAGACGAGCATATCAAGAACATCAGGCTCATAGTATTGGATTTTACTTAAAATGCTCTTACGATGATTCTAAATCCAAATATCAAAGTTATCGACAAATGATGGAAAAAGAATCCAATTCAGATATTAAAACACCAGCCGAGTGGTTCATCGAAAAGCTTAAAGATCTTGCAAGTGAATTGGTAGAAGTTTATCAAAATCCGCAGCCGATGAATCTCACTGATGATGAGAATCGTACATTTGTTGCTGCCAAAAAGTGTTTCATTTGCGGAAAAATTTTCAGGGGGAAAGAGAAGAAAGTTCGGGATCATTGCCACTTAACTGGCAAGTAAGTATATCATTACATTTATGCTCAATTTCCAATAATAAATTTTATTTGATTTTATTTTTTTTTTCAGATACAGAGGTGCTGCCCACGAGAGATGTAACTTGAACTACAAAAATGCTCGATTCATCCCTGTTGTATTTCACAATCTATCTGGGTACGATTCGCATCTGATAATCAAAGAAATTGCAACTGCTCAGAACTTTGAGGGCCCTGTTACGCTCATAGCAGTAAACAAGGAACGTTATATTTCGTTTACAAAGCACATAGATGGTTGCCCAATAAGTTTTAGATTTATCGATTCATTTCGATTTATGGCTGCGTCTCTGGAGAAGCTGGCTTCATACTTGGAGTATCATGACATAACGACTAGCAATTTCCAACAAGATGGCTATTCTTCAGAGCAGATCGAATTACTAACGAAGAAAGGAGTGTACCCGTACGATTACACTGACTCATTTGAACGACTGGAAGAAAAAAATCTCCCGCAAAAAGATGACTTCAAGAGTAAATTGATGGAGAGTGAAATCAGCGACAGCATGTATGCTCACGCTCAAAATGTATGGTGTAAATTGGAAATCCAAACGCTTGGCGAGTACTCGGACCTGTATCTGAAAACGGATGTACTGCTGTTAGCCGACGTATTTGAGAATTTTCGAGCAACATGCTTAGCTGCGTACGGATTGGATCCAGCAAATTATTACACGACTCCCGGTTTAACGTGGGATGCCATGTTAAAATATACTAGAGTCCGGCTGGAACTTTTAACGGATGTGGACATGCTGCTCTTCATTGAAAGAGGTATTAGAGGAGGGGTCAGCCAATGCTCGAATCGATACGCAAAAGCAAATAACAGGTATATGCAAGCTGACTACGATTCGAGCAAAGATGAAAAATTTCTAATTTACTTGGACGCGAACAATTTGTATGGCTACGCCATGAACAAACCATTACCACAAGGAGGCTTCGAATGGGTTGAAGATATTGAGAAGATTGATATTTTCAATGTTGCGGACGATAGCAACGTTGGCTATATCCTCGAAGTGGATTTTGATTACCCCGACGCTATTCACGACTTGCTAAAAGACTTGCCAATATGTCCAGAACATCGAGCTCCACCTGGCTCCAAGCAACAGAAGCTACTTACGACTCTTTACAGTAAAAAGTGCTATATTATGCATTATACTGCATTGAAACAAGCCAAACTGCTTGGTCTACGCATCAGAAAGATTCATAGAGCGCTCAAGTTTGATCAGAGTCCGTGGCTAGAGCCGTACGTGGCTTACAATACCCAAAAGCGAACCGAAGCCAAAAATGAATTTGAGAAGAATTTTTTCAAACTTCTCATCAACGCAGTTTTCGGTAAGACCATGGAAAACGAGCGGAAACGAGTGGATGTGAAGCTTATTTCAAAGTGGGAAGGACGATACGGTGCAGAAGCTTACATCGCCAGTCCAAATTTCCACAGCCGCACGGTAATCGGTGAGAATCTTGTTGCCATCCAGCTTTCTCGAACAGAGATTGAAATCAAGAAGCCAATCTACGTGGGACTCTGCGTGCTCGATATCTCCAAGGTACACATGTACGATTTCCATTATTTCAAAATGAAAAAATGGATTGGTGAAAAGTGCAAACTCCTATACACCGACACGGATAGCCTAATTTATGAAATCGATGGAGTTGACATATACAAGGTAATGAAGGAAAATTCACAATGGTTTGATACTTCTGATTATGCAGAAAATAATCAGTTTGGAATAGAGAGAAAAAATAAGAAAATAGTCGGACTTTTCAAAGACGAATGCAACGGTCGAATTATGACCGAATTTTTCGGACTTCGTAGCAAAATGTATGCCATTTTGATCGAGAATGAGCAGCCCGTAAAAAAAGCGAAAGGAGTAGCATGGTCAGTTATGAAGAACTACATCACGCATGAGCATTATCGAGAATGTCTCTTCGATGGTAGTACAGTAAGATGTTTCCAGAATACCATCAGTTCGAAAAAGCACAATCTTCGAACGGAGAGACAATGGAAAATTGCTTTAAGTCCGCTTGACGATAAGCGATACCTGCTACCTGGAAAAACCGACACGCTTCCTTGGGGGTATAAGAACATTCGAGAACCGGCCGAAGAAGACGACGATGATGAATTCATCGATATTTTCTTAGACGAGAAGCTTCGAGAAGAATTCGAGAAAGAATTTAGCATCGAAGAGGGGGTAGCCGATAGTGGGGAGAACATGAAAAATGGCCGAATCACCAATATGATACCAGATGAGAACGTTCGAGAAGAATTGAGTATCGAGGAGGGGGTAGCCGATAGTGGGGATAGCTGCCTATTTAAAGAGTGCGAGCCCAGAGCAGAGCACATTCACTCGACTGACGAGCTCGAGAGCGGACAGCCGCCACCAAGTAAAAGAGCAAGAGTTTGAAATTGGTTCTCGTCCTCATCATCATCAAAGGTAAGATTCCACGTTATTCAAATAGCATCGAACATTTTTTCTTTATTTTTTATGATTTACAGATGGACAAGCTGAATGAAGTTGCTAGAAAAGCCTTTCCCCCCTGTCGGCCTATGGCTAAATTACCGATAGGAAGAAATTACATGGTGGTTGGCGTGAAGAAGGTACATACACAGCATGGAAGGAGGGTCGTCATCACCCTGAATGAAGATGAGGATCAAAACTTCCAGGTCTTCATCCCTGACAGAGTCTCCAAGGTGTTATATGAAGACGAGACTATGTATAATCGAATGGAGGACAAAGCTAACAAGCTTGAACTATTTTTCCAATACCTAGGTGACAATCGATTTGAATTTATTGAAATGTAAATATTTCGGAATAAAAGAGAAAAAAAAATGAGAGAGAAAGCCCAAGGAGAGGAAATGAGTCATAAGTGCGCCCTATACTTTGGATTCGTTCAGAGTATAAGGTTCACGAGAGACGATCATAATTGGTTGTTCCTCACTGGAAGAGGGCGCAGGTGGGGGCCCTCTTCCCTTTCTCTCTTTAAAAAATGAAAATCTTACATATCTGTTTTATTTATCCAACTATTGTGTGATTTATCGAACCCTAGCCATTTAACGTAAACTTGATTACCACGTTTCTTCAATACTTTCTCAACCAAATATACATCAGGATATTTAACTTTTAAGAGTTCTTGTTCGTAGAAGCCGCCAGCAACAGGTTTATCTTCATAATCCTTCAAATAATAAGTAATAGGATTTGTCTTACGCACTTTATCGATAGTGAATATTTCTGTGGACCAATTAGGTGTGTAGCCTTTTTCAAAGACTTGTTTCACTCGACTCACGCGAACTTTATCATTTATCTGAAATTTTGGCTTTTTTACATCATTTAATTCTTTCAAAGAGAATTTTTTCAAGACTTGAGCTTCGTTGGTGGAGTTAACATCTTTTGGTTTCATACCAATTGTTCGATGTTTTGTATCATTATAACTATTCAACAAATCTGACAAAATATTGAGCCATTTGTAATTTCCTTGTAGACTAAAATACTTCCACATTTTGTTCTTCAGTGTACGATTGAATCTCTCACATATCGAGGCCTTGAGATTACTATATGTCGAATACAAATTGATTTTATATTTCTTCATGAGAACTTTGAAGCTTTTATTGTAGAATTCTTTTCCAAAATCGACGTGGACATGTTTGGGTATGCGACCTTGACGTAGAATGGACTTCATAGCTGCCGTAACATCTTCACCAGTCTTCGACTTCGTTGGAATTGCCCAAGCATACTTGGAGAAAACATCTATAACTGTAAGCATGTATCGATAGCCTTTATTCTCTCGAGCATGAGGCTGCATTTCTACAAGATCAGCTTGCCATGTTTCATCCAAGCCCCGAATATCAAACTTTCGACGCGGATAGTTGCGACGCGCAGGCTTATGCAGCTCTTCGACTACTGCACGTTTTCGCTCCATCTCAATCGCGGACACGTCCACTATAAATGAAATCCAAACTTTCTTTCAACTGATGAACTTTGGTGTTTGAATCGAAGATTTGCTTGTCAATCTCATCTCTATGTGCTTCGACAAAATTAGTAAAGTCGTTTATACTTTTTTCAAGCTCTATTTTCTGCGCTTTCAAAATCGTATCGAAATTATCAATCTCACTTCTCAATCTAGCTATTATCTCATACAAGCTTCGAACTTCCGAATCAATGAGTTGTTTCAAAGATCTCAAGTTAACTGCATCATCTGGTTCAATAGGGACAGCGACATTGCACAATCTCTTATTTTCCAAATCAAATTGACCATCGAGAGTGAATTTATACCCAATGCCAGAAGGGCCACGAATTCCCTCTGGCTTCTTGGGGATACGTCCAAACACATCGACACTCATTTTGATACTGAATCAAAATTTCACGATCAGTTCAATATATACCCCGCTTCTCTGAGCTCTTCAATTATCGAATGGATCTCATTATCATGATTTCGATTACCAGCTGATCGTTCGGCGATGAGAAGTTGCAATCGATCGACTAACTCGTTAGGATTGTCCCAGTAAACATAGTCCATTCTCATACCCGGTCTTGCGTATTTATATCGCGGTAAAAGCCCCGAACCTGAAGATTTTTTCTCCATAAACATGGGACTAATGATTTCGGTGAATTTTTTACTTGTAGAAGCTCGAAGCGTTTCATCTGAGCGATGACGTCGCTTATGAGCATTTGTCGCTATGAGAATTTGACGATAGTTCTCCTTATCATTTTTATTAATCAAATCTGAATCAGGTTGTTTTTTGAATAATAATTCTAATAAGCCTGCAGTACTAGGATAGCTCATATCATTTATCCTCACACGATTACCTTCAAAGTTGATTAGAGAATTACCAAGCATCAATTTATTCCCTTCTTCTCGTACTCCATATATTTTATCTTGATCACCTTTTCTTTTCAAAAGTGGAATTTTCAAATCCATGAAGGAACCAGCAGCATCATCATCATCATCTGCTGTATCAAAATCGGAAGTATTGCTATACTCTTGAACTTCATCATCATTAACTTTATCATGAGCTTCTAATGTTCTATCAGTCTCTTCAAGAGAATTGTCAAACGTTGCGTTTAATATAGATTTATCATTAACTTTGAAAGGAGTTCTCTTTTTATAACTCTTTTTATGGGTACTAATTCGGAATGGAGAGGAATTATTAATCTGAGAAACAACTTTGAGTGCAGATGGATTCTTAGTTTGAGAAACAATTTTTTCTAATGGTTCGATGATTGGTTTGAATGTAGTATCCAATGCTCTCTCCACATTTGCTTTCTCAAACTTCAACAAGTTATACTTGCGTTTGACTGCATCTCTAGCCTCTACAAGCTGATGGAGTATATTTTTCTCTCGCTGTAACTCAGACATGTTGAATGTTCAACGTCCAATGATGAACTAATGATGAAAGTCGTTAAGGTGCTATATTTATAGCAAAAGTGTCAAAGCCCTTCCGATATCGACCATTGTTGATTGGTCTATCTTTATCAATTACCACAAATCCATGTCCGTCTTTCCAACATTTTGAACATAAATTTTTGAAATTTGTAAAAGGCATATCTGTATTTACGTGATCGTCATATATATGTTTCAGATTTGCATCATCTTGTCTAAAAATTACAAGCAAGTTTACATTATCTCGAATGAGATGTTTCGGCACTTGAGCGTATGACTGACATAGATAGAAACAATCTACATTTTTATGTCTACCCATACAGAAAAAGGCTCTGACGTTGTCTTGCTTTTCACAAGCTATATCGTCGAATATCATTATTGAATTAGGAAGCGCATCACCAGGTGCTATCACTTCCTCGTGTTCACTGAATGGAAAATATTTAATATCATCTATTGGTTCCAAAAGATCTTCCAAAAATTTATATTTTGGCTGGTTGAGCGATTTAGAGTATACATAGACGTTTTCAAATCTCAATCCATTCGGGTGCGTTATGAGAGCTAGTAGACTATTAGTTTTACCACAGTTTGATGGCCCGCAGAATACTGCTCTAATACTATCTGGAAGAAGATCTCCATGCCTCTTTACTCTTTTCTCTTGCTCCACTATAGCATCAAAATTGGTTACAGGGAGTTTGATAGAGTGCTCCGTGAAATCCATCTTCACGGTCCGAAATCTCAATCAAGACTGATGCGAAGAAAGTATAAATAGGTCGCTTTTATATTCTCGGAGCTCAGTTGCGTGTGGACCACTATAGAGTACAGATGATCGTTTACAGGAGAAAAAAGAAGCAAGGCCGTGGAGTTTTGAATAAGTTAATCAACGAACTTCCTTTCGAGCTTCATTTGCCGGGATATCAATATTGTGGACCTGGTACAAAACTAGCTAAGCGATTAGCTCGAGGTGATCAAGGTATCAATCTATTGGATGCAGCTTGCAAGCAGCACGATATAGCTTATTCACAGAATCGAGAAAATATTGAAGCTAGGAACGTAGCAGACAGAGTTCTCGCTGACCGAGCTTGGGAAAGAGTCAAATCTAAGGACGCAGGTATTGGTGAGAAAGCAACAGCTTGGGCTGTTACGAACGCGATGAAGTTAAAGTCAAGATTCGGAATGGGGTTGAAAAAGAAGAGAAACTGTACCAAGAAAAATAAAAAAAAAGTTGCTAAGAAAAGAACATCTACTACCACATTGAACACTATCATCAAGGCTGCTTCAAAGTCAGTAGCTCCAGGTAAATCTGCTAAAACAGTTATAAACGCAGCTCTCAAAAATGCTCGAGCTGCTATTAAGAAAGTAGGAGGTAAAAGTTATGTGAAAATTCCACGAATGCTACCAGTTTCATCAAAAATTGGCGGGGTCTTGCCTCTCATCCCGATATTTGCTGGATTGAGTGCTACTGGTGCATTAGCAAGTGGAGCAGCTGGGATAATAAAAGCAATCAATGAAGCAAAATCAGCTAAACGTCAGTTAGAAGAGAGTCAGAGACATAATAAGTCTATGGAAGCTATTGCTCTTGGTAAAGGACTCTTCTTGAAACCATACAAGAAAGGATATGGTCTCTATTTAAAGCCATACTCAGGTAAAGGCTTGAGAAAAAAAAAAACTTCGATGTAAGTTTACCAGATAGAGCATTGTCTAATTTCGATATACTCGAGTATGCTAAAAAATTGAAAATTCCAAATTTTCGAGGTGTATACATGCGAAATGCATTACCATCTAGCGGGCCGCACTATCGGGAATCGGCTATAGTTAATCTTGATGATGCAAGTGGACCCGGAACTCACTGGGTAGCTTATCGAAAGCGAGGAAACGATGTTGTATATTTCGATAGTTTCGGTGACTTGCAGCCTCCGCTGGATTTGTTATTATATCTAAGTGTTGATCGAGTCAAGTATAATCTGCAGAGATATCAAGATTTCGGAACTTACAATTGTGGACATTTATGTTTACAGTTTTTGAGTGGTGGACTGAAAAGTATATAAGTCACTGAACTACATGTTTTGACACATAATAGCTCGAACAGTCATGGAATCAATAACTCTAACTTTATCGGGCACTTCGTCCGTTCTCGAAACTAATTATTTTCCGCCAATCGAACTTTCATCAACTAAAACTTATGTTCTTGGTTTGGTAGAATTGTTAACATTCAATTCCATTCCGAACATCGACGAAGATAATAATAAATTTCATGCTGGTAATGTGGAAATCAGTTTACCGACAGGGAGTTACGAGATTGAAGATATTGAAAAATACTTGAAAGAGCAACTATCCTCGAGTGATATATCTATTAGCTTGAAAGCTAACAATAATACACTTCGTAGTGAGATCAAGTGTAGTGAAAAAATTGATTTTAAATCAAAAGATTCAATTGGACGCTTGCTAGGCTTCACTCCACGTGTATTGGAAGCTAATATTAATCATAATTCCGACTTACCTGTGAAAATTCTGAAAATCAACAGCTTGAGGATCGAGTGTAACATCACTGTTGGTGCATATATAAACGGTCAGAAAGTTCACACAATCCATGAATTCTTCCCCGCAGTAGCACCAGGATTCAAGATCATTGAAATTCCAACACATGTCATTTATTTGCCAATCTCTGTCAGCTGTATAGATTATATTCAGTTGCGAATAGTCGACCAGGACGGACACTCCGTCAATTTTCGTGGAGAAACTATAACGGTTAGATTGCACATAAAATCGCTGACGTAATGGGTATCATTTATCACGGCAGAGGGTATAAAAGCAGCGCATCATGTCGAACGAGCATCAGTCGTCCACGAGCTCTCGGAGCGCTAACACGTCAGAGCATACAGTTCCTAAGAAGTCTCGGCTTCAAAATCGCCCGTGGTGGAAAGTAACTTGCATATTCTTTTGTTGTTTTCAGAAAGATGGAAGACATTCTAAGCATTCAAACACCCATCGCGTTTGATGAGAGTATTTCGCACTACGAAGTTCATGCTCATCAACCGTACACTGGATCGAATTTCAACAACAGCGATGAAATACGTATATCAATCCAACATCAAGACTTATGTCTTTTACCATCGAGGAGCTCGCTACATATTTGCGGTCAATTAATCAAACCAGATAATACAGCTTTGGCGCATACTAAGCTAGTTAACAATGGCATCTGCCATTTATTTGAAGAAATCCGCTACGAAATCAATGCTATAGAGATTGACCGATGCAAGAATGTTGGTCTGACTAGCCTCATGAAGGGGTGGGTATCTTTCAACCCAAGACAGAGTACTGAAAACGCTGGATGGACAGATGTTGGAGAGTTGAAAAGTTTAATCAACAATCAAGGCTACTTCGACATTTCTATCCCGCTCAGTATGATTCTCGGTTTCGCTGAAGATTACCGTAAAATTGTAGTTAATACCAAACATGAGTTGATACTTCGAAGATCTAATACCGATCTAAATGCAGTTCTTCTATCATCCTATAAAGATGGCGCTGCAGATAAATGGGAAGAGTGGAAAATCAAGTTAACGAGAATCGAGTGGCTCATGCCATACGTAATGATTTCCAATGAATATAAAATTCGTCTGCTTGGTCAGCTGCAAAAAAGCCGACCCATTGCTATGAGTTTTCGATCGTGGGAGCTTTTTGAATATCCAACTCTTCCAACTACCTCGAAACATGTATGGACTGTGAAAACGTCAAATCAGTTGGAAAAACCTCGCTTCATAATTCTCGGATTCCAAACTAATCGGAAAAATATCAAGAACGTTAATGCAAGTCTCTTCGATCATTGTAAAATCAGTAATGTAAAGCTCTTCCTCAATTCTCAGTATTATCCGTATGGCAATCTCAATCTAGACATTGATCGTAATCAATATGCTATCCTCTACGATATGTATGCGCACTTTCAGAATTCATATTACAGTAAAGAATCAGAACCACTTTTGAATAAACAAGACTTCATCTCGAAAATACCTTTGGTTGTTCTCGATTGCTCGAAGCAAAACGAATCTCTCAAGAATGCACCAGTAGATGTTCGTTTAGAATTTGAAGCAAAAGAAAATTTTCCTGCAAATACCTCTGCTTATTGTTTGATCATACACGATCGTATAATTGAGTATAATCCTATGAGCGGTGACGTTAGGAAAGTTGTCTAATAGTAGAATTATAAAGTACATCGCATCGCTCGTCAAGTTTCCTTAAAAATGGAGTACATAGTAGATATGCAGGGATTCAAACAGCCTGGCAACGATTATATTCTCAAGGAATTAGCCATTCAGCAACTCAGTGGAAATGCTGAGCCCTTGGTGTTCTTATTCGAAGAACCATTTCCTTGGAAACGACTCACTGACAAGTACAAGAAAATAAACATTTGGCTCGAGAGACACTATCACGGCATACCTTGGACCGCTGGTGATCGTCCATACAACGCCATCGGCGGCTTACTTCGAGAATGCTTGTATAACGCAACAAGAGTATACGTCATTGGCTCAATTCAAAAAAACTGGCTGGAACGCTTCAAATTCAACGTTCAAGATTTATCAGAAATGGGCTATCCACCATTAGACAGAATCAAACTTGTAACGGTCTGCCCTCATCATAATGGAGCATATAAAGCAAGCTGCGCACTTCACAACGTTAAACTCATGAAACAGTATCTCATCGAATGTTCGAAACCATTATATCTTGAGTCTATGGATTGCCCGTGAATATCATCAGTTGCTCATCAACATGGATAAGAGCAAGACCCCCTACCAACGCCTCTCCGAGCCCAATAAAAAGCCGGATGAGAAAAAAACTTCGCAGTGGAGAGAATACTCTCAGAAATTTTCAACTAATACCAAAACTTTCCCCGAAAAAGATGGATATAAGAGATTTTGATCAATCATACTCTCGAAAATTCCGCTTTCGAAATACGAATCTCGCATTGCGAATCATGATCCCGATTATAGAATCATGATTCCCGAATGCCGATTATACAACCATGATTTTCGATTTTTGAATATCACAGTATACTAAGTCAGCATTTCCCATCACTCAGCCAGTATCCCACTGATACAGTATCACACTGTTACAGTATCCCACTTGGGCCAGTATCCCCCTTTGTGCCAGTATCCCGCTGTGCCAGTATCCCACTGTGCTAGTATCCCCCTGTGCCAGTATCCCCCTGTGCCAGTATCCCCCTGTGCCAGAACCCTCCTAGCTCTACTACTGACTCATGCAAAGTGATATTTAGCCCTTTTCTTCTTCTGCAGCAACGGTTGCTAGACACGTAAACAATGGTTGCTATGAGTAAAACGGAGATTTTCTATCTTGTGCAGTTGAAAATACTGGAAACGAAACTACGTGAATTTATCTTCCCCTTAGCAACGGTTGCTAGGGCGGTAAAAAAAGGTTGCTGAGGAGGTAACCAACGGTTGCCATGGAGCAAATACAACAATTCAGTGTCCTTGGCCATAGAGTCTGACTTAAAATCGATATTCCGGCTTCCGAAGCAACGGTTGCTAGGGAAGTAAACCATGGTTGCTATGGGTAGAACGGAGATTTTCTATCCTGTGCAGTTGAAAATACTGGAAACGAAACTACGTGAATTTTTCTTCCCCCTACCAACGGTTGCTAAGGAGGTAAACATCGGTTGCTATGGAGCAACTACATCAATTCAGTGTCCTTGGCCATCGAGTGTGACTTAAAACTGATTTCCCGGCTTCCGAAGCAACGGTTGCTAGGAATGTAGACAAACGGTTGCCAACAGTATCAACAGTGGTTGCTATGGGAGATGTCTTATTGATTCTCATTGACTTTAATGGTCCCAATGAGCACTTAAATGAGGATTCGTGAGAAAACACGTTAGTAACGGTTGCTAGGGAAATAACCAAGAAATTTCTCTAAAAATTGAACTCGGCCTAGATTTTGCCGCGACTAACCTGTGTGCAAAATTTCAAGAAAATCGGACCAATCCTTCGAGAGTTGGGGGTGGCAAAAGGGGGTGGAAAAAAGGGGTGCAATAAAGGGGTGCAAGAAAGGGGTGTAAGAAAGGGGTGCAAGAAAGGGGTGCAGAAAAGGGGTGCAAGAAAGGGGTGCAGAAAGGGGTGCAGAAAAGGGGTGCAAGAAAGGGGTGCAAGAAAGGGGTGCAAAAAAGGGGTGGAGAAATTTGACGGCGGCGGCGGCAGCGGCGGCGGTCTGGCTTTTAATATAGAGAGATGTTCTGCTTATGAATGGACTTGATTCAAATTTTGATTGATTCTGTTTATTTCTGTTTACTAGAGAAGTTGGATTTACTTATCACGCCGTGAACTATGGATACCTTGCGCTTCGTGTAAGGCATTTCAACCCGACCTATGCAGGGCGCGATCCATGCAAGGGAGCTATGATCGCACTCTCACCTGATGCGATACAAATGAGACTTCCATTATTACATTCCAAAGTTTTGTTTGGCAACGGTATCGGTGATTGTTCTTCGAGAGCTTCAGGACTCTTACATTACGCGTTTAATTGCACTTCTACTCGACACTGTGCAAGTAGGACTAAGGGATTCTATGATCGAATTCGCATCCGACGCGACCCAAATGAGACCTCGATCTTTGCTGCACTCCATCGGTTAACAAAGTTAAAATATAATTTGATTAAAGTTAAACATGGGAATTATCACAATAAATGAATGTAAATTTATTTGACGCTGTGATGGTATATGTTTGGTTATGAAAATAATCGTACGAACATACTAAGCAGAGCTCGTGCATGTTCGAGAGTGACGTGTTCGCCTCGGGGCCCGGAGCAATAATGATTGAGAAAAATACTTATCTCCAATCGCGCGACTCGTTCTATAAATAATTCATACACAGGCATTTTTTCAATTTCAAAAACAGTGTGCAGACCGTCAATGATCGTAAAATTGTACACTGTTTTGCTATTATACAATTATCGATCGATTAATATATTAATTACCCGAACAAGCGGATCGATCATGGCGTGCAATTTTCGCCATAATTTTGTTTGGAACTTTTCAAAGTAAAATAAAAAATGAATTTTGTTCGCTATAAATTGCAAACTAAATTAATTCTTCAACGATTTCCTAGGTATGACCCTGTTCGAACTTTTGTGCTCAATTGATCAGTTCGGAAAGGAATAACCGCTACTTGGATACATTAGATAGCATACCTCATATTCATATGCACACTGTTGCTCGTTTTAATCAATATTCAGTATAAGCACAGATTGAAACTGTATGAATTACATGATGAAATTTTATGCAAAATATGCCTGTTGCAAATGTTGTTTGGAAAGCAAGACATACTATGTTTCGATTTCATCAATTCTTGAATCATGAATATATATTATACCTGGAAAAATTTATGTACGCATTTTGTTGTTACAACGGGTTGAGGAAGTGTTAGCAAGCTTACATAGGATGTACACGCGATATGATTAGCAATCGCCTTATACCGAGCCAATTATTGACACCCCAACGGATGAAGTTCCAACGACCAGTCATGGTCTACCGAACTACGATAAGATACGTGCGCATCTATATGCATCTACTCGAAATCTCAATTATACTGTTTTGCTTACGAGAGCTCGACTCGATCGCACATGCAATGATACTTGGCCAAAGTCGAATATAGAGTTGTGATGATGAAATTACGTTTGTTTTCATCTTTGTCTCTCTGGGCTATAAAATAATTCCTTTCTCAAAAAATCATCACGTCTCCATACAAAAACTCTTCGTTCTACAATGATATTTCCATTAGATTAAAATAAGCGAGAGGAGAAACGTAGGTATATAACACCTTGTGTACGGCGCCGAAATGATTTATAATCTCAATTCGCGTGTTAGAAATCTTCATGCTACGGACACGCCATTAGCTTCAGCCACGTTATAGGCCGAATGGTCTCGACGAAACGTTCCGGCTAGACGCAGGTGGACATCGCACGCAGATCGATAGTCGATCTTCATTCGCGAGCCTTCCGGCCAGCTCTGGCAACTACTCCCTCGCGTCTCCGCTCTATTTTACAACCAAGTGCGGAAGCGGCGGGGGCAAAGATGGAGAGGCCAATAGACGGTGAATTACTGGCGAACAAGTAGAACGAACGGTCTCTAATGTATTGAGAAAACGTTACGGCCCTTGTATGCCGCTCGTAAATCACAGTGGACATCAAACAGCACGGGCGCGTGTATAATATTGCTAATAAGCTCTTCCAAACTCCCCTCGGTTGGGACGCGTTGGGAAGCTTTTCCGTCTGCGTCACGAGGAAACAATCCGCGAGTCGGTGTCCCTCGTATTACGCGAAATATATTGCGGAAGAGCCGGCAGAAAGAACAAAACAGCGAGGCGCGAGCGGAAGAAGAGAAAAGAAATAAGTATAAGTAAGTAGGAGTCAGTATGAAAGTATGAGAGGACACCGGGCTGGGTAGCGAGAGAAGTATTTGTCGCGCTGAAAAATGAAAGGGATTCGACGGGAGTCGTGCGCGGCATTGCGCTGGCCAATTTACTCCCGAGGCGCACGAGCCGGCCGTAAGCCGGCCAGGACGGACGACGCGAGATGTTTTCACGAGCGCGCTCTTCCTTTTTCCCCTCCCCGTTTTCCGGCATCGTTAAGGCGTCTAGTTTTCCTCTTTTTTTCTCTTCTCCCATTGAGGTGTACGCGTGGCCTCCTCTCTTGGTTTGGTTATTGGCCGACTCGGTGCGCGCGGGATTCGGCGATACTTAGTCTAAGCTGTTTACCGCTCGTTCAAATTTGTCGCATTATTATTGTATGGTGACTGTGAAGGGGCAGAGCCCTCCGAGGAATTACACGAGGACAAGTAATTCGCAAGTATCATTTTTAACGAGTCTAACAAGTTGATGCAAGTGGATGCGACTTTTTTTTGGATTCGTTACCGGAGAAATATCATTCCTGTCATCTTGGAAAAACTGTTCACCATGTTCTGGTGAAATTAAATCTCATTCTTTCTTTTTCCCCATTACAGCTAGAGAAAAATGTATATTCCTTCATTCTCTTGCAATTCAGTTCTATTGTGTGCAGCACGACGTTGCTAAGCAAGTTGTTGACTGTTTAGGAGCCTTTAGAATGCAGTTTGTAAGTGGAATTACACCAAGTCTCATCAGTGCAACGACGCTGGACGTGCGAGGTTCTGGCAAACGAAACGGAAGAGCAGCACAACTGCGTCCACGCGTTACTCCTTTCTCGCTCGAGCTTCGTTATATCCAACGGCAGCGAGACCGAGCGAGCCCGCCAATGGAAATTTTAATGAGAATTATTGTAAATTATTCTGAATTACTTTTTTATTCCTCCAACTACCCTCGTTCAATTTCAGTTTGACATCGTATCGAAATTGCATCACCGTTGCTAATGGAAAAATTTCTGCGAATCGCGGGGTTCTTCATTAAAATTAATTATCACAGTGTATACAATATTCCCTTGATTACAAGCTTCGAGTTGCTTACGTTCATAATTTGCTTTGGCATGGATATTTATTCGAATATTCGTTGAAAATCTGCGCAAGAATTAATCCCTCTTGTTTTAAAGCTTATAAACTATATAACTTGAATGTTTCCTTTGATGAATATATTTTCAACATTGACCATTGTATAAGGTAACTGTACCCAATTTGGCACAATCGTCAGATTTCGTATTTCCGGTGCTCTCTGAGCATCAGTCGCTCTTGGGTTATGTTGGGGGAATTAAAAGAAAATTTTCGGTATCTTCCCCACCCATTTAGCCCTTAAAACCACTCTCCTACAACACTTTGAAGTTTCACTTACTGATTTTTTCACCATTTTCTTATTTCACTTTTCACACACAACCTCAAAAATCAGGTGTCAATAATTTTTATCTCTCAAAGTGTCATTACTCTTTTTTGTGTAAAAACATCTCAGCTTTCGATTGGTCTCATCAGTTTTCCTAAAATTATTTTTTATCCTACTCAAATTGCTGTTTTTCGCATCAAAAAAAAGTGAACCCAATGTGCCCCTCTACGCGTTTTTAAATGGGAAGACTGACTAGGAGACCACTTGGGATGTGGGTCACCAATCTTGACCAAAATTTTTTTGGTGTTTACTTGTGGCAAGAATAGAGTGTATCCAAAGTTTTAGGGTCCAACGCTCCCAAACTTCCAAGATATTAATTTATGTATTTTAGTTAAAAACGCTGGTCTCGTCCCAAATGACAATATGTCATCTGAGACGTATTTTCCTCACTGCACTACACTTTCATTGTTCTCACTGAACACTACATCACATTTTATCCTGAAAAACATATAAAAGGAGTAAATAACGTGTATACTCAACAAATCTGAATTCCATGTCCTACTCACATAGAGTGAAACATGAAATATGTGAAAAAAATCAACGCTAATCGACTTTTCATGCTGTGCTTGGACACTGAAGCAATAACAACATGTATATAAGCACAAAGATCACAAATGTAGTATCATAAGACAACAATTCAGTAACAGACTTGATTTTTATTCATGGAAACTTCAATTCTGAACATGTGCCGACCAAAATCATACTATAACACACACATATTGTTATTGCTTCAGTATCCAAGCACAGAGTGAAAAGTCGATTAGCGTTGATTTTTTCATATATTTCATGTTTTACTCTATTGTGAGTAAAACATGGAAGTCAGATTTGTTGAGTATACACGTTATTTACTCTTTTTATATGTTTTTGAGGATAAAATATGATGTAGTGTTTAGTGAGAACAATGAAAGTGTAGTGCAGTGAGGGAAATACGTCTCAGATGGCATATGGTCATTTGGGACGAGACCAGCATTTTTAACTAAAATACATAAATTAATATCTTGGAAGTTTGGAAGCGTTGGACCCTAAAACTTTGGATACACTCTATTCTTGCCACAAGTAAACACCAAAAAAATTTTGGTCAAGATTGGTGACCCACATCCCAAGTGGTCTCCTAGTGAGTGAAATCATTGAATATTTGTATAGACATATTACGATGATTTAGACGCGTATTTTTGAGTTGTATGTTAAAAATTTTGTATAAATATCACTGGGAACATAATTGAGAGTTTATTTCAATGCCAATTGGATCGTCCCTGTAGGCCTATATAGGCTGTAGCTAATTATTAAAAAATTGTGCCAAATTTAGTACACGTTTTGTGCATTAAGCCTTTTTGCGTTTTTTTTTAAATTGCGATTTTCGATAGGTTAAAGTAGTTGAATGCTGATTATGAAGATGGTTTCTAATAGGTATTGAGCTAAGCTTTGAGATGCCGTTCACAGAATTTTAAAATTCGAAGTCTATCATAGTCAAATTCGCGAAAAACCCTTAGGGGGGGGGGGCACATTGGGTACAGTTACCTTATTTACAATATACAAAATATAATGTACCAAAGAAAGCTTCATTTGGATAAAAGATAACGAGACATTTGTCAATTTTCGGTTTTTTTCTCACTTCGAATTCTTCTCTCACAACATAAAGTTGGTCTCATTGACGTGCCTATATCCTACTGTCCGTAAGAAGCAACATTCCAGTAATTATCTCAATTTTCTGAAGACTCCTCTGTCTATCAAAATTGGGAATGAAAAAACAGATGATCAAAATCCATCAGATTTTTTAAATACGTCTTTTTATCATACCGTCTGATCATACCCGGGATGTTCTACTTAGCCACTTGACGTTACTCAAGGTAAGACTAATTATGAGAGAAATTTTCACGTTCTTACGTTTACCTCATATATTTGGTGATAATAATTAAATCAAGCCTCGAACGAGACTCCATTCCCAAGATTATACGATTCAGCTATCCGAAAAACGACAGATCGATCGTGAAATTTATATACGAGCCTCTCGGTCGATTGGCAATATCCATGGCTTCTTACGCGCGTCCATTCTCGCTTGGGCCGGATTCGGTGGTGGCCGGGCTTACACGGCTCATGGACTAGTAATTTAGACTGGGCGCGCGCTTTATATAGGGCCGTTAAGGCGTCCGCTGGACATATTTATACGCGCGTGAAACGTCTAGAACGCCGATGAAATTATTTATGGGCCCGCTGTTCTCCGGTGGTTTTTGTATTATGTACGGTCATGTCACAGCTCGCGAATGGACATTGATTTTTCTGATTTTCGAACAGTACATAGTGACCGAAACAACTATCTATTCGATTCTCGATTCATAGCATTATATTATCTGGGTCAACATTCTTTTTACATCGTTGTCGAATACAGCGATACGATGATTTTCAAAAATACCGTGTTACTACGTCATCTCACGAGGAGTTTCGCAAGTCATACATTGTTATAATTATTTCGTTATTGAATTAAACATTTCAATTGGTTTTTAAAACATTAATCGTAGTAACAACTTTCGTATCATGATACATTACCGGTATATTTCGGACTAAAAGTGGGTCTGTGCGAGACAAAAGTTTTGATCGATCTACCAGCCGTACGAGTTTAATGCCACTTGAACAGGTATGTGCACAAGTGGCGTGGCGAGGTTCTTAACGATTTGAAGCAGAAGTTTTATCATCCTCGATATTGTTCAGTTGGAGGTTACAGCCACACTGAGACTTTCAGTTTTGAAACAATAAGGGATAAATGATCATCGAGAAAAATGTCGTTTTGGCGGAAGAAAAATTGCCTGTCGATTGAAAAGTTTTCGTCTCGTGAGAGTAACGAGTAGAAAAATAAAGATTGACCGATTAATTCATTATCATAAATTACTATTATAAGAAGAGTATCGAAGTAGCCGGGTTTTTGATCTTGCTGAAACTATCTAAGATCGTTTTCGGAAACTCAAATAGCAAATAGCTCACTGTTACAATTTTCTGGGATATTCGTGAATCTTTATTGATTTTATGTGCAACAGTATATCTGCATGTACATCAGAAGCCCATAGATACTATACATACATGCGTATAAAATTATTTAAGAATGATTCACGAATTTCCAAAGGAAAGCGAATTTTTTGGTGAACGGCTGTACACACACTCAGAAAAAAGTGAGACTATGAAAGCCTCACTTGGCGAGGAGTACAAAGCCTCACCGGGTGAGACTCTAAAAGCCTCACGGTGGGGCTCTCTCAGCCCCACCGTTTCAGCGAGTGTAGAGTCTTCGAGCGCCACGGTTGCCAGTTTTCCTCCTTTTTTCTGAGTGCATGAGCTAAGCTCACGAATTTTCAGTGAAATTCGAGACCTAAACCGATATTCTGTTTGTTAGATTATTTCTTCTGGCAATATGTTTCGATGGCCTATTCTCTATTTAGCAAACAATTATGTACATTTGTTTGTTACAGAAAAACCCTTGATGCCCCCGTTCCGAATCGAATATCCGAGTAATCATAGTCACGAACGAACTTTTATTTCTTGGAATATATATTTTAATTATGGTGACTTAATTTATCATTAAATATTGGACAATAAAACAATAAAATGAATATTAAAACTGGCATTGTAGAACGAATTCACCAATAATTATTCACAAAGCTTCAGAGTATTTCACCCAGATACTCTTTGGCCTACTGTCTGCGAAGGAGGTCAATTACTTCTTCACTGCGTACTCTCCTCCCTTAATATCTTATATATAATTAATTATATCAAATCAATTAAATTGATGAAATTTCAAGTAGACAATCCGGAACAAGTTTCGCAACGATGCTTCTGACGTTAAGTTAAAAGGTCTTGCTAACAAGAATTTTCAAAAACTTGGACTTGATAATGTAAATTTATTGTTTTTATTACCAATCTGAATTGACATTCGTGTAATTTATGTAGGGCACGCGAGTTGATGAATTCAAGCGAGCAAATAAAGCTGAGCTCGTTACTCTTGAATCTCATTTCGCTGTTGAAGAATGGGCAAGAATACATTGGAGAAAGTCTGGCCATTAAAATAATTCATAAAAGCCCTGGCTTTATGAAGCAAGTGGTTTTGCGCCCGCGTAATCATATACAGCATTAGCTACGTCGTGCGCGAGCGTTTGGAAATCGCGTTATCATTAGCCCGGGGTCCATTCGTGCATGCGGCAAGGTATGCGTGTGCCATTTGCATTTGCAACAAAATGCGCAGTGCCCAGTTGATTTAATCATCGCAGGCGTACTGCACCAATGGCGAATTTCACGCTACTTAACAGACCAATGCAACATGCAAACATTCATTGTAACGGATTAATGGACTTTCAATTATATATTTTTGCCCCGAGTATTTTGGACGGAAGTGATATGATTTCAGTCGCTCGAAATCATTCGAAGCATTGTAAACCTCGTTGTCAACAAATTTGATTTCATCGTCCGAATCTCAATCAAGTGTCACCTAATGTTGACAGTGCAGCGATGTTTCATACTCTGAATTGTCTCGGAAAAGACTCATTTAGCTATGTACATTGGTATTGTGATACATGGCATATTTTACATATGTATAAATAGTGAGTACATAATTGTACTAGCTGCTTTTTAATTCGATTTTGGTATATATATATATGCGTCGTTATATATAGAGATTACATTTTTCGAAAAAGATACACAATTTTTTGCATTCTTGTATATTGGGTTTGGTTATCCCAAAGACTCAGGTATATATTCATCATGTGAAAGTATACATGACAATTACTTTTGTGATTTTATGCAAGATATAGTATAAAATTACATTCAGTAAAATTCCAATGCACGGGGAAAATAGCTTTTGGATGAGGTGGTGCGGGAACCTATCATAGAGTACTTACTCAAGATAGTAGATCAAGCAACAAATGCGGGAAATTGTACGCATATGTATCGCATGCAATATTTTCCGTATGAGTGATCACAATCGTCTTGTGATGAATGACAGGTTGTGTGGCAGTAGCAAAATATAGTTTCTGGGGCAACCGTATATATTGAACGGAAGACGTTATGCGTGATAGCAGCGAAATGTAGGTTCTGGATACATGGGTTAGGTCACAATAATGTGATCAGCATCAGCGGTTTCACTATGTCGAAGCAAGAATGTCTACTCAGTTGTTGTTGCTTTGGTTGAAAGTACACAAATTTGCATTTTTATTATTTCACGCACTAGCGCCTACTTTTTATTTTATTTCATGTACTAATGCGTGAAATTGCATTTCACGCACTCGCGCCGTTGCGTGGAATGTCATTTCATGGTCAAGAATAACAAAATAGTATATTATGCAACTATATTTGGATACGATATTTTATGTTGTGATTGCTCGCTTAAAGGACATATAAAAAATGTATTAGTGTGTGAAATGCCATTCCACACACCGAATAACATGAAGTATCGTATCCGACTGGTGCGTTCATATTTGGTCACTTGTATGATACACTTGCATAATATACTAATATCTCATCTTTGGCTAGGGAAGCATTCTAATCTCTGGCGTTAAACATTCTGGAAATTAAGGTTATATTCATCGTTTCTTCACGTTATCAACGGTTGATATTTAAAATTGAACTCATCTCGAATTTTATGTGAATTTTGTGTGCAAAAATAGCATCACAAACAAACGTACGCACGTACAAACATTTTTAGGAACTGTCATTGTTCGACCTGTAAATTACAAGAATGAAGGTCCGGAGGTCCCATTCGAGAGTTTGACTTTCATCCTGTTACGAAAGATCAATGTTTAATATTCACAACAAAGTAACCAGTACGAAATTGTTACCACCATTTTTAATAACAGTAGAGCATCAAGATTTTCGAAGAAAAAATGAATTAAAGAGAAGCATACCTTTTTCCCAGCGAGGCAATAAGACAAGTTGAATCCCCAGATTTTCCAGATTGGTTTTTCGTTGAATTGAGATTTGATCCGTCGGTGAAATTAAAAGACGCTTCGTCGGAGATAATTGCCGCTTTCTCCAGACGATAATTCAACCGATTCGTCGTTCGGATCGAGACTCGGTGGGATTCGCAGCGGGCGACGAACCCCATCGCGTAAAATGCTAATCCGTTCATGTAAAGCCAGTCGGCTGGGATTATTCTCATGGTGGAAAAGACGCACGGCCAATTCCTCCGCTCGTAATAAGGAAGTCGTTGGAGCTGGCCCACGTACAAAGGGGCGAGTTGTCCCGATTGGTTTTCCCTCCGATCGCGTCCCACGAAATTAAGACTGAAAAGTACGGAGCTTGCAGGATTTGGAAAATTGGATATCGGGCGCGCACGCGACCGACGGCCTGCTATACTCTTGAACCTCGGCTGTAGATCCCTTACCCCCACGAGCTGACCACTATATAGGCCACCGGAAAACGACGTCTCGCGTGAAACTATTCACGTTGTTTCTCCGAATAGTCTTTTCAATTTCTGCTCGAGAATTCAGCCGACGCGGATTTTCCGCGATCACATCGGAATTCTCGCCGAGTTTTCAACTTCGTACACATCATTTCTGCGAGCTTTGATGAGTTTCCCAATCTATGCGAGTACCCTCACGAAACAACAAGTATCTACGCTAATTAATTAGTCTGATTTCTCCGTCCACATATTTCACGTGAAATTGTATACACTGGTAGAAAAAAGAATTTAGGGCCGAATGCACTGTAGAGCATCAAAGGACCTGATGAGATGAGATCATGTATCCACAGGATGGGCGAGCGAGTGAAGTATATATATAGTCAGGGTTGAAGTACCAGCCATTGGCGCCACTAGACGAGGCTCTATATATACTGCAGCACGCGAGGGACAACGTTGGTCGTCATTGAAACATCCCGGCTGCGAAGCTCGTAGCTCCGTTGTCCAGATGCCTGTTCACCACTATTTGCTACTCGACGTGCTCTGAGCCCCTGCGCTCGTGTAGCTAGTCAGCTGGATTGGCCTCCACCTGCCCGAGCGCAACTTGAAACCTATAAAGAGAAATTCGACATTCTCATGCAAGTACCGGCCGCCAATGGATAAAAATGCCGTCTCTCGAGTGAACGAGCAACTGATTCGCGATGTACTTGAATGGCATATCGGGGCCGTAGATAGCAATGAAACTAGTGAACCCATGTAATTTAATGCTCATGTTCCAGTTGAAATGTCCATTACGTCGTGATAAATTGGCCAGAACATCCAATAAACTCAGCTGCAAGAAAAATTCTGATTCCCACTGGGTCATTCGCGAGTGCTTAGCCTAATCCCGCTGCGCAGTATAAATCCAGCCGTGCTATCGCCGAGGCAAGTGGCCAGTTTGTTTGGGCCAACGATCGGTGGATACACACATACACAACGTTTGCGTACATGCAGGTGGCCGCAACCGCTTTCGCAAGCTGTTACATGACAAACGCGGCGCGCCGGCCGATACTGACGTAGCGCGATTTCGTCGTTCCTCTTGCCACCCGGGTAAAACGACTGCAGCGACTTTTCGGTTACGGCCCGCACCGGGTGATTGAAGGCCACCAGCGCTCGGATGATCCATGTGGACAGCCAGCTTACTGTGTATAGGATCGCGACGGCCATGGGGGTTTGATGATGCACACCGCTCGGGACGACGTAGGCTTTGTGATTTTGCTCAATAGCTCACGAGGGCACATGCTCACCGAGTTTTCAATATCCCGTTCGCGATACGAATGGATGGAGCCCGCCGGTCTGCTGCAATCGGTCATACGACCACCGGCTGCTCGATTAGACTTTTTGAATTTCTCCGTTCGTCCATGCGTTCATGGGGTTTGCTCGGGATAACCATGTAGCGATTCGTATTGTGCTCTTGCGAGTGAAATTGATTAGCTCCTTTGTCCTCATTCACATTCGCTGACGAACACATCAATGATCATTATCTCTACAGTGTCGTTTTGATTGCACTTCGATCCAAAGACGAATGGAAGAAACGCAGCTTGAAATGAGGTATTTCGGATCGAGTAAATTTTGTATATCGTCCAGCTTGTAATTTACTCATATTGTTCCGAAACCAAAACTCGTCTCGAGATATCGATTGAAATATAGATGTTGTTTGATTGTTCAGAGTTGTTATTGGTTATTTATCACATCTTATTATTATCAATGTCAATTGCAAAATCCACGAGCACGAGGTACTCTCGTGTCCACCATAGTCTCCAGCCGATTCGTCACAGAGATTGGCCATTGGATGCAGCGCAGGTAAGAGCATAGAATGCGATTATTATTGGACGAGGCAATCCTTCCTCGTTACGTTGCCATGAGAACGATGATTTGAAGATGGAGAGGAGTGTGCTACAATTCGACCACGAAAGACCTCATTTCTATTCGCCTCTCTAATCCTTCAGCCACTTTCGCTAACTGCCACGAGAAGGGTAAGCTTCAATTAGAAAATCCCGCGTTTTACAGCCTCTCAGAGCTTTTCACGCGTCGAGCTGTTCTCATTACATTTATATGAGCCGTTACGAACAGTGAACTATAAGCTCGCTCGCGCGATAGTGAAAAATCTGCCGTTTCTCACTGTCTCGTTATAACGAGGCTCTCGCGCGCTCAGAAAACGCACGAATAAAGCTTGAGCAATACCGTAACCGTACCAGAAACTAATCGTCATAATCATAAATCTCACTGCAGAGCAGTAGGGGTAAAAAGTCGGCGCGAAACAGTCGGCAGCTACAGATGTCAGCGAGGGCGTCGTAAATCGAATTTACTGCTCGGCCGCGTAGACGCGCGCGCGCTCGCCTGTATATATATATATATATATATATATATATATATATATATATATACATGTATATATGCGTACACGAGCGAGAGCGCAACCGGTATACGCTTACGGGGAGTTGCGCGCCCCGAACTTTTTATCGATTCCTGATTCCGCGGGGGGGAATTTATGTCGTGGCAGCAGTCCCGCGACGCTCCTTCGGACTCGTAAAGCTTCCCGCGAGTATTGTCATCGCTCGCGCCCCCTGCGCTTCAGCTTAACGCCGGAGCAAAACTGTCTCCTTCGTTTCACTGCACAAGTGCTGGGGATACGAGCACTATCTCATGATGACAATTGATTTCCTCATGGAAGTTCCGAAGTGGTGGGGGAGCGAGCGATTCGGATCGGGACGACGATTGTCAATCCAACGAATTACTCCTTTTCACATCTTATGTCATGTCGATGGACTGAGAGGTAAGACGTAGTTCAAGAAAACCCGACAATCGTTCTTCGGAGAGTCATTTTGTACGAGTACAATATCAAGGATTTTAGAATTACTGTGTATTCCAAAGTATTGACAAACTGTAGTTATTTCAATTTTGATTAGGTTTTTAGGGAACATTTTTAGGGAATTTCGATCTTCTATTTTTTTTTGCTTTACATTCCTCTGAGCCCTCCACCCCCTAGAAGGTAACAAATTTCCTACGAATTTTCGATTAATTCCTCTGAACTTCCTTCTGGTTCCCTTGATATGGTCTCCCTCCTGGTTTCTATTGGTTTCCGTAGATGCCCCCCCCCCACTAATGAATTTTAAGCAGAGGTTGATTTTATATTACACTTTCATTCTCAATTTTAGCCCGAGTTCGTTGTACAGCAACATCAGTTGTTCATTTCTCTAGCTGTTTAAGTGTTATTTTAAAGTTTCCTATAATTCTTTGAAAATGCACGTTCGAATGCACACGAGAATCGATGGGAATCAACGAGACACATTTTTCGTATCAACCATTGCTGATATCCCTAGTAACCGCAGTTACGAGAAAGAAAAATCAATTCGAAGTCTATTTATTGATGATGAACGACACGGAGACTCCGATCCTCTATAGTAACTGTTGTTTACGTTCCTAGCAACCGTTGCTAAGCGAATGAAATATCGAGTTAACGTTCATTTACAATGCTTTTGAAGTCACACGCACAGTATCTTTTTATTTTCCATAGCGATTTTTGATGATGTCCCTAGCAACTGTTGCTAGGTAGTTTGAAAAATCAGTTTTAAGTCCATTCTAGGACGATGATTGTTATTCTTCTTTCGAAAAACTCCTAGAATCTAAATCTGAAATTGTTAGAACGACTATTTAGTACTACAAATTGCTTGACTGATAAAAATAATAGATATTGACTGAAAAATAGTAAAATTCTACCAAGATTGTAGAATCTTAATAGAAAAAACAGTAAACTTTCACTAGATTACTAAAATATTAGTAAGATGTTACTATTTTTTTTCGGTAAATATCTACTATTTTTATCAGTTGAAGATGTAATATAGATATTCTCCTTGTATAATTACTCATTCGAATCGCGTCCATCCAATGAGTTTCCCCCCGAAATACGATTTTTCAATTCTAATCCATCGACGCTTCACTACAGTGATTTTCGACTCTATACGGACAAAACTTATTAATTCCAATGAACTTAATAGCAGAACACGCTGGCGCGGCTCTGGACTTAATTAATATGAATGATGATTGGCGACTGCAGTCGCGCGCCCCCCGGCGCACGAGTGCATCTCTCGGCGAATTTACAAGGCCGCAAGGCTCCTGTGCCGGCGATATTTTGTTGGGAAATTAATTTTCTTAGTGCGGGGCGCGGAGAGCCGCTCGACAGGCTAAATGCGCAAAGTTGCAGCGCACAATCAAACCAAGAAACAATGTTATATCCCGGGCGCGGGCGAGCGAAGACGCGCGCGCGCGCGGGGCTTGCGTGTCGCTCTTTCCTCGCGCGCGCGGCCGGGACAAAAAGCCCCCCCCCCCCCCGAACCACCTAATGGGAATAGTTGCCGGGGCAACTTTCACCACGCGCAAAATTAGACGCGCGCTGGCGCTGCGCGAGCGTGCTTAATGCAACGCGGATCCGGAATGCGCGTTGCTTTTCACGGGCCCTCGGGGGGTCGAGCCGTGAGGCTCTCTAGCCACCTCCGAGAGCCGAGTATACTTTTGTAAATTCTGTTTTCCGCCGCGCGGCGCTCTTTATCTCTTCTGATTTCCGCGGGCTTTGCTCTGTTTGCTCGGGCCGCGCTCGCGCAGCCCAGCGAGCAGGAGTTTCAGCAAGGGTTTTCAGCCGCGCTCGATTTGCGCTTTATCCAGCGAGTTTGCCATTGACGTTGCCGACAACTCAATCAACTACCGTACGTACCTCTAGTCCGTCTTCTTGGAAGTGTCCGGAAAATACGATTTATCTACTCACATACCGGCTCTTTCCTTTTCACCCAATGCAACGTGAATATATTATTGACCTTTGTTGCGAATCCATTGCAATTAATCCAATTAGCGACAGTTCGAATATGACATTCAAATTAATTCTATTGTTCCTTCGTTTGTAGTAAGTGATTCTATTGAAAATATTCTCTGGCAGTCTTTATCGGCGTCCTTTTCGATTGTAATTGCAACAATCAGTTCAAGTCTGGCTAGAGGAAAATGAGAATTAGGTCAGAAAATATAACAACCTCCTATTCATTATGGAAAAACCGCTGCCAAGTGCCTCAGCAGTATGCTTTCTCAAAGTATTGCAATTGAACCTCAATTTGCATTAATCACCACTCTTTGAGAAAGCAAAATGAACCTTTAACTTATTTCCTCCACTCCATAGTAACGGTTGCTATGGTAAATATCCGAGCTTCGGTGTTCTTACTTCTTAGTCGTCAACAGTTCCGAAAATGGACCTCTAACTGACTTTTCCCACTCCATAGTAACGGTTGCTAAGGACGTAAACAACGGTTGCTATGGTAAATGTCGGAGCTTCGACGTTATTACTTCTTAGTCATCAACAGTTCCGAAAATGGACCTCCAACTGACTTTTCCCACTCCATAGTAACGGTTGCTAAGGACGTAAACAACGGTTGCTATGGTAAATGTCGGAGCTTCGATGTTCTTACTTCTTAGTCACCAACAGTTTCAAAAATGGACTTCAAACTGACTTTTCCCACTCCATAGTAACGGTTGCTAAGGACGTAAACAACGGTTGCTATGGTAAATGTCGGAGCTTCGACGTTATTACTTCTTAGTCATCAACAGTTCCGAAAATGGACCTCCAACTGATTTTTCACACTCCATAGTAACGGTTGCTAAGGACGTAAACAACGGTTGCTATGGTAAATGTCGGAGCTTCGATGTTCTTACTTCTTAGTCATCAACAGTTCCAAAAATGAACCTCCAACTGACTTTTCCCATTCCCTAGTTACGGTTGCAAGCGATATAAACACCGGTTGCTAGAGACATCAACAATGGTTTATACGGGAAAGGTCTCTTTGATTGTTATAGAATCCCATAAATATACAAACCCAAATGATCATTTATCATGAATTATATGGGAACTTATCGAAAACACGCTAGCAACGGTTGCCATGGAATCAAACAACGGATGTTGCTGAACACCGAACTCGGTTCACATCTGACGGAGACCGACCTGTGTGCAAAATTTCAGGACGATCGGACCATTCCTTCGAAAATTAACGTACGACAAAAAAAGTCAGTCTGAAGCTGAATTTTGTATCTCCATAGCAACGGTTGCTAGGAGAATAAACAATGGTTGTTCCAAAATGAATGTCTTATCGATTCTCATCGATCGTCGTCGAAAGAATTGGAGACCCATCGTGCATTGATGATGATTTTCGGAGCTTTTATCAAAAACACGTTAGCAACGGTTGCTAGAGAAATAAACAACGGAAGTGGCTGAAAATTGAACTCGACCGAGATTTTGCGGCGACTAACCTGTGTGCAAAATTTCAGGACGATCGGACAATTCCTTCGAGAGTTATCGTACGACAAAAAAAAGTGCACGTACGTACATACATACAGACATTTTCGGATTTCCATGTTTTTCGACCCGTAGATTACGAAAATCGAGGTCCCGAAGTCCGATTCGGTGGGTCGATTTTTACCCCGTTACAAAGCTTTCTCTTTGAGAAAGCAAAAATCAGTTGTTTTTCTCACTTTTTGAATTAATTTAAGTACGCGCTCAAGTTTATCAGGCGTTTAAATTGGGTTTCAAACATCTCTCAGAAAGTAAAACAAAATATTCCAAACTTACTTTCCTTAAACTACAATTTCAAAGTTATATCCTGGCTTAATTAAATCTATTACACTGCAAATGTCATAAAGATTAACGAATCGTGAATATATTTATCATTTCATCTTTAGCAGCTCCGAAGATATTGTAAAAATACGGAAAGCATCGCGATGAATTTTTTCGCAGCATCATGAAACTTTTCGTTCGGTGAACGAAGGAAAACGAGAATTTGTCCGATCACAATCGGCTAACGACGTCCGGGCTTCGATTTCGCGTTAAAAGCTCGGCGCGTGAACGCTCGCGCGTACTAACCGTATACACACACAGTCGGCCACCTCCTTCACTCACCGAAATCCATTAGCGTATTACATAGAGTACGCGTGCGCGCGGCGCGTAACTTGGACGATCGGACCGATCGACTCCGTATTTTTTTTCGGGGCGCCGCCGATTTACGGAGCACTCGTTGATTGGGTGCACTTATGATTTTCCAAATCGCTGACAGTTACGCACGAGTGGGATGCATCGGTGGTCCACACCTTTTGCCCGCTGCGCTGGCGGAGCCGATTGCTACGAGGCTTTTACTCATTGACGATGGGCGCATGATTTCGTTTGGATGAAATCTTTCATGAGTCGCGTTGGATTGGCTGTGCTTTGCACACACTTTTTATCTAGTAGTTGAAAATGATGATCACCGCGGGAATTACGTAGTCATTAGTACGCAAATTCATTTATCTCATTCATTATTCTCTATTCATTTATCTTTATCTTTTGTCTTTCTGAAGTAAAAATACAAAATTGTGAAAATTTCGAGGAAAATCCAATGGAAATAAGTATTAAAAATCTCTACTCGATTCTGCAGAAACTGACTGCGACAGTCAAAAATGACGAGCCAAACCTATGATTCTCCGCGAATCCTTTTTGGTGGGTATTTCCTCGACGGATCCTCAATCATGAAAATTCGACTTGATAAAATCAGTTCATAACGAGAACAATGCCTATTAAACGCGCAGTCTCGCATGAAACAATCAACAATTCACTCAATTCCCATCACCTTCGAATAGCTGTGCCATCAATCAAGTCGGCCACGTCGAGGCAGAGCGAAGTAAACCAGCTCAAATTTAAATTGATGCGAAAAACACCGGCTCGTCCACGCGCGGCGTCCGCGAGCGGAATCCAGGCTGAAAAAGCCGCGTGTAAAATTGCTCGCGTGAATTGCCGCATCGTCTCGGGCTCTAACCCACCGTAACAAATTACAATCGGTGATCGTTAGGCGGCTGCAGCCAGAGATCGCAGTAGTCGCGAAGGTCCGCGCGCCAGTATCTCGGGGACGTTAACGAATACGCGCGCGGCAGTGTGTCGTTGCTAAATTGCTCACGTCCCTCGCGGTGGATTGAACGAGCAATTAAGCCCTACGTACAGCTCGGCCACGGGCAACGCACGCCAGCGGCAACCTTTTCTCTCGATCATTTATTTCCGCGGACGTCCGACTCTTCGCGCCGGCTGATATCCAGCTACCGAATCGAAACGAGGATGGACGTGTGGATAGCTCAGACGCTACGGAGCTAGCTAACTCTCGTCGTGTTCCCTTTCATGCCGTAGCTTTCGCGATTGATTTTCGAAAGTTTCGTTGCGGCAGCCGCACCGCGAGATTATCCGTCCAGTCTCGAAATTTCGACCCGCGGAATATGAGTTTACGTATATGATAGATTTCCTCTCGACCAAACAATGAGAATTTCATCACTGCGGCTATCTCTTTGACGTGCAGCGATTCCAATTGAAAACGGGCATTCTCGTGCTTCGGTGGCACACTTTCGGGATCAGAATTTGGAAGTTACGCATTACCAGTCCAGTGCCATGAATTATGCATCTGCCACTTCCCCTTTGGTACCTGCTGCAGTTTCGAGCGTTCACGACTCTCGTCCATCTCCTGAATAATCCTCCCTGCGATGTGTGCCGCGTCCTATTCGCTTCTATTTGTCCGTTCGGGGACATGTCAATTTTTCCTCACCGTATGCGAAGAATCCGGAAGCAGTGACCCGAATTCCGAGTAGCTCTCGGAAGCTCGAGCCACAAGCAAGGTTCGAATCGGCTCGCGAAAGAAAGCCTTTTGTCCGAGCGACACTGCGAAATCCCGTTAGTGGGATTGCATAATCAAGTAGTGTTTTTCAGATCGAAACAGCCGTGTTGGTTATTCAGCTGCCGCCTCCTCGTCGGCCGCCCGCCCCCACCCGTAACCAGGTACTTTTATGACAAGCTGTAATCAGCCGGGGAAGCGAGAAGCTCCACGGCAGCGGGTGCAGAGGGCTTTGCGCGGCAAAAAAGCTCGGAGCTGCCGATGCGGCGAGGCGGCTGCGGCGGTGGCTGCGGCGGCTGGGGCATGCGCGCGCGCGGGTGCGCCAACCGAGGCCGGAGTAGCGCCGGCTCGGCTCCAGTTAGCCAGCCAGGTTGGCACGGGCCGTGCCGCGCGCAGCATCTCCCGTCCGCTGGGAGACCAGCCTCGTGCTCGCGCACGCGATCCCTTCGCTCTCGTTCGTTAGTGCGTCAGTAGGGTCGGTGGACGCCGAGTGTAGGGGAGCACCGTGTATAAATACGGATACATCGCGTTGGTTCGTTGTGCGTGATTTGGCGTGATTGTGAACCGCGGTATTCTTCTTGCTTCGATCTTCTGGAGGATCCGTCAACGCTACGATGGGTCTTTGTCCTTTGGATAATCCACCTCGTTGCAGCGCTCGAAAAGCACCGTAAACTCGATGGACTTCGTATACCGATAGATGCCGAAAGAGTAGCGTAGCTCACAGCTCGTAGCAGACACACGCACACACGGATACACCCAAGACCAGCTGGTTGTTGTGTACACATTGGACATCCAGCGGCGAGGAGAGAAGAAAGCGATCTAGGAAAGTCGACAATGGGGTGCAGCTCGAGTGCGGTGGAATGGGCGGGCTGAGCGGCGGCGAGCGCACGTGGCCGGACGCAAGCTCGTCGCAAGCTCGGCTAGCGGGAGGCCGTTCGAGAGCAGCCGGGACTGTAGTGATGCGTGCGCCCGCGCGACCCGACGATCCGCCGAGCGACTGCCAAGCGGACGTAGCAAGCTGTAATCGAGGTTAGTGTATACAGTCGGCCGCAAGCGCATTTGCAAACGCTCGCGCCACAGCCAGCTCTTGACCTCCAACGCGCGCCAATCGAGCGCGCGGCTCGCGAGCTTTCACAATCCTCACTCTCAATGGTCCACGAGCGACTGCAATGGTTCTCTAAACAACCCTGTGAATTCATGCCCTGTGGGCTGTTTCCGATAGTTCCCCGCGCACACGAGAGCCAATTGATCGAGTGACATGTACGTAACACGAGCTTCGTTGTGAGTCTCTCGGACCTAATGCAGATCGTATTCGCGTTGCCATGCGCGACTCCGTGTGCCTCTACTCTCGTGGAGAGGATCCCAGTTTCCTTACCGAGTATATACGACCCGAAGATGTTTTGAATATGGAAAAACCGAATGATCGCCGGGACGTATTCTTCCGTTTCAATTGTCTTCCCTGCCCGAATATGGACCGAATGCCTCTCCATATAGATACTTACATGGCGGCGCACAATGCGTGACTATAACTGCAAGTATATAAACGCGGAATTGGCTATTCGACGCACGTGCGCACGGCTCACGTATGTATATAGTTATACGGGACTTACATATTCAGAGCGAGATCATTGTGGATCATATCGGCGTCTCTCGTGCAATTTTCAAGCAAACCCCGGGCACACGAGGTACGTCGCTCGCTCGCGGGAATTTTATCGCGGCAACCAACACAAGCAAGCTGCGCTATATGTACGGGCCGATCCACGAGCTAAGTCACGTGCGTCGGCCGCCCGCACGTATTGCCGGATGACGGCCCATTAACGGCTGCTGCTGCTGCTGCGCGGAGATGAAATAACTTTGTCGCGAGTGCGTGTTCATATTATATATTCATTCTTCGCTCGAGCAGCTGTTTTGTGTTCGCGTTTCACGCCCTGTTTCGTTTCCGCTCGATGAAACACGATTCGTTGAAGCCGAGTCGCGCCAAAGTCGAAGTTCCCGCGGCTGCCTGTTTCGAGTTCGAGCTGCTTTACGAATTAGATGGCGTCGCAAAGCCTCGTGATCAGGTGATATAATTGCTGAGTTTGACAAACAGCATGTACTTTAGCTTTGGGGTTTTTGAAATTCGGATACCCATCGATATAATCGTGACTACCGTGGCTTCCCACTCATGGATATTCTTCGATTTCCGATACTTCAATAGAGCAGTATATATAGTAGTTTATTTGACGGGAGATACTTTTACTCTATTTCATCTGTCAATAACCCGGAGGAAGAATTCTCTTCGCATATGGAAAATTGATAATCGGTTATAGGTGGAGAAGCAATGGGGGAATATATGAAAAATTCTCTGTCAACTGTTAAACCTATAAAAACAATACAGACAGGTCGCTTATAGCTCTTTCAGTTCGACCAAAAGTTACTCTCAACTCCTGTAATTTCTGTCAAATCGAGAAAGGGATAAATATATACGTGTCGATGAGTTTTAGAAGCTCTACGGTATCAAACTAATACGATTTGTTATGCAACTTCCCTGCTATATGAATTAGATTATGGACAGTATAGCATGTATGACGCTGAAACCTCGTGATTTTCCTAGTTAGACTGCGAGCTGGTTGTTCGGGTCTACTCGATCACAAATTCACGTATTTAGAACTGAATATTTTTGTGTAATGATGCGGTGGACAATGGAAAGTCGTCGCTAACGTGTGACGAATCAATAACGATGTGTGTATGTGTTGAGCAACTGGGTAGCTCGGGGTCGATGACACCTCGCGAATATTGCACCATGCGTCAATTTTGATTCATAATAAAATCTAGTTGGTGTATTTATTATCCCTTTCGAGTTGTCCCTTATGATGACATCGGCTAAATACACATTCATCACACTTAAGCTAACTTAACTGACTCTAGTTGGTAGGAGTTTAATGTAAATCTGGAGTAGCTCGGGTATCTCACGCCGCAGAACAATCCGACCAAAGAATCAATGAGAAACCGAACTGCGTCGCTTGCGGACTGCTCCCCAGTTGACTGCGTTCAAACACCAAAGTTTCGCTTTCCCTTAACTTTCCCTGACAAATCATCCCCTGTAACTGACCACCAAGCCGCAGAGACTCTATTATATTACCGAATTAGTTACGTGCGATAGGGTAGCCGCGAACGAATGGGCTCATCGCGTCTCGAGCTTTCTCGCTTGACAAAAACATTCGAACGAATTTTAATGGGATCCAGAGAGAAAACAAATTAGTTTCGATATGAAATGAGATTGGTTATATGTTTGTGGGTACTTTCATCAAAGAATCGTTTTTGTTGTGTACTCTCGCTGGGAAAGATATTGAATTGTACAAGTAATTTTCGGGAGCTTACTCTTAAAGATTTTTTTCAAAATAAATATTCACACGCGACGTGTCATGGTAGATTACAGTTTGTCGAAAGAACTGACTGAGCCACTGGGTCGGCACAATCTTTGGGTCACCAGTCATGATTAAACTTTGTGAGACGGTTCATGGGTAGCCTAATAACTTATATCTAGAGCAATAGAGTCGATTTCCCCAAGATATTCTCAGTCAATTTATTTGATTTTATACATTTACAGTATACGTATATTCATAGTACTTTTTATATATAAATATACTGTTGATAGTAATAATCCAGTATGTTTGACAGGATAAGCAAAACTGTAGACTGTATAGGTCGAAATATAAGCTACCAGGGAAACCAAGGACCATCTCACAAAGTTTCATCTGCAATGGTTTCCTTAAAAGGCTGTGGCCACTCCGATGTGCCTACTCAGTGAGTATGAAAAGACGTATAGAAAGCAGGGATAAGGTTATATAACTCCGATTCGGATCTAGTGGCTAAATACAGCCCGTGACACAAAAGTGCCAGTGATCCAAACGGATATGTTGCGGATGTTGCGGTCGCAGCGCAAGTCAAATCGGCTGAAGAGCCAAGGAGGCCGAGAGTCTCGCAAGGGTCATTCGCCCAGTAGACATGTGTGTGTATGTGTGTGTGTGTGGGTGTGGGTGTAGGTGTGTGTATATCGGCGCAGTGCCGCGGGCCGGGGGAGTATCGGTTGATCGGGCGGGCATCGAATTTCACGAGCGGCCGACTGATCGATTCGCGCGCGAGAGCCGGGGATGGACGGCGGATAAGCCAGGCGGCATGAAAAATTGCGGCCTTTGTGATGCTGCGGGTAGGGGGAGGCGCGAGAGCCGCTCTATGATTTTACGCGACGGTGCCCATCTCGCCCGACCAATGCCACTGCTCCCGACAGACACTCGCGGCGTTTATTATCGCCAGCGGCTGGGGGGAAACTCGGATTTTGTTTTGCGGCCGTATTAGAGATTGCGTCGATTGTTTCGTTACTTTGCCCCATTCAAAACGAATCATGTGATGTCGAAAAATAATTATGCGTAAAATATGAGGTGAGTGCAACCAATATGTCACCCAAGGCAATGTGACACTCCTCGGATATTTCGTGTTTCCGGAGCTTTCGGGGCGCCAGTGATGCTTGGGTTGGATGGATATCGTGTTAAAAGAAAATTTTCGGTCGCTTCCTCGCTCATTTAGCACTTAAAACGACCGTTTTACAACAATTTCCACTTCTACTTCCTGCTTTTTCCCCTCCTTTTCTTCTTTCACCCGGCTAACTATGTTACTGTAATAAGTAAGTGTAATTACTCTTATTTCTTTACATGCGACCTCTCTATCTTATGTAAAAACATCTCATCTTTCATCTGGTCACGTCAGTTTTCCTCAAACTATTTTCTACTTCACTGAAATTGCTGTTTCTCGCATGCAATAAAAGTAAGTTGCCAGTGTGCCTCATACAGTTAATCATATGGAAATATTTGGAAATACCTTAACCCATTAACGACCAAACGCCTCGATTTTCTGTCAACTTTTCGACGCGATTATTTGGCATGTTATCGTCTTTGAAAGAATTCAGTTTCCACTTATTCTGGCGTAAAATTTTATGCTCTTTCAGAATCCGTGGTCAAAATTATGATTAGACTCCTAGGAAAAAAGATATGGCCGATTCAAACTCATAAAATGCGAAAATTTAAAAAAAAAAATTTTTCTCGATTTTTTTTCATAATGTTATCGCCAATCATTTGTGCTCTAATTATGGACAAAGGTGGACAAAATGCTTCAGGTTTAAGAGGAAATTCTTTTTATCGAAGTGAAATCGCTTTTTTTTACAAAATGGCGGCAATAACGTGAAAATTTCATAAAAAACATTGCTTATTTTTTTTCTCGAAAACTATGGACTTCATCAAAAAATTCAAAAGAACAAAAATGTCTTATAATTAGTCAAGGAATACTTCCAAATTTTTTCAAATGTTTTTGACACGTTTTGGAAAAATTTAATTCTCCGAATTTTCAAAAAAATCTAGATTGTCTCTAAAAATTCTACAAAAATTTGTGAGCGTTCCTTGACTAATTCTAAGACACTTTTGTTCTTATAAAATTTTTGATAAAATCTAGTTTGCCAACTGTTTTTTCATTTTTTTCTAGCTTTTTGAAAATTCTATTTTTTCCTATGAATCTCAAACTAGAAAAAACTAAAAACTAGATTTTATCAAAAATTTTATAAGAACAAAAGTGTCTTAGAATTAGTCAAGGAACGCTCACAAATTTTTGTAGAATTTTTTGAGACAATTTAGATTTTTTTGAAAATTCGGAGAATTAAATTTTTCCAAAACGTGTCAAAAACATTTAAAAAAATTTGGGAGTATTTCTAGACTAATTATAAGACATTTTTGTTCTCTTGAATTTTTTGATTAAGTCCATAGTTTTCGAGAAAAAAAATAAGCAATGTTTTTTATAAAATTTTCACGTTATTGCCGCCATTTTGTAAAAAAAGCGATTTCACTTCGATAAAAAAAATTTCCTCTTAAACCTGAAGCATTTTGTCCACCTTTGTCCATAATTAGAGCACAAATGATTGGCGATAACATTATGAAAAAAAATCGAGAAAATTTTTTTTTTTTAAATTTTCGCATTTTTTGAGTTTAAATCGGCCATATCTTTTTTTCTAGGAGTTTTATCATAATTTTGACCACGGATTCTGAAAGAGCATAAAATTTCACGCCAGAATAAGTGGAAACTGAATCCTTTCAAAGACGGTAACATGCCAAATAATCGCGTCGAAAAGTTGACAGAAAATCGAGGCGTTTGGTCGTTAATGGGTTAAATTCACAATGGCCATGAATAATCAGTAGGTATGGTTGAAAATATCAATATGAGTCGATTTTGCCCACGTCAGACGGTGAAAATATCTGAATTGATGAAAGTGAATGATGCTGGGACACGTTGAGAAGGCACATATCTACATAAATTTTACAATATCTGATCAGAGTGACTTTGGTTAATTGACATTCCAATTGGGTTGAAATAGGTAAATGATGGTTATAGCAAGGTTTTCTGATATATATCTTGAATCACCCTTTAACCTACCATTCGCAAAATTGTGAAGTCCCAATTTTATCATAGCCAAATTTGTAAAAAATCCCCTGAACACATTGGATGTAGTTGCCTTATATATACTGAGAGTATGTGAGAATGAAAGATATAATAATGGATTATTTTGCATGTAGCTTACGATACAAATCAATTTACATAATTATTATACTCAATGAGAGGAAATATATTTGTTTTATGTATTGCATTGTAGGGTTCTGTATTTTGTAAAAATATTTCCAACCTGGTTTGAATAAATGAATGAATAAGTATATGCAGATAGGTTGTGAAAGGATTTCAAAATAATGAACTGTGAAATGATTTATTAAAAGCATTCTATTGACATCGATAGTTGATTACGGTATCTAACTCGATTATACTGCTCTATATATTAGCTATCAATCATATCAACCGCAAACGATGAATCACCCATGTGAACGCAGCATAAGCTTGAAATTCGTTATTATGAAATTCAATGTGCACTATAGCTACTAATTTTCCACTCCTTTTAGGATTCCACTCGTAAGCCAGCTTCGCATTATTCGGGTTGATGCGCAATAATTATACTTCGCATGCAGTTCCCAAAACTCGGGCAAACTTGTGAAAATTCATATATGAGACAATCACTTACTATCACATAGTGAATCAAAGTGGAAAATATAAGTTGTTGAGATCAGTTTCGTAAGCATATCGGATGGCAAAGAGAAAAGATTTAGACTTACAGTATTTTCGTGGGGTTTTCCGATTTGCAACGTAAATCGTAACGCACGCTAATAGTGAAAGTTCCCGAGAATATCTGAATACTGAAGAATTCAGTGTTCCTCACAGATGGATCTGCCTTCTGAGTGGTTCGGAAGCTTTTTTCATTTCGCTACGATGCAGATCGAAATGCTATCCGATTTGTCCGTGTTCAGCGGTCGAAGACAAACAGGATTTCATAACTCGGCAAAGCGTGTAAGCCGCTTATCACTTTCTGTCTGGCATATACATAAAAGTATATATATATATATGCCTTACATCCTTCCGCCTATCTCACATTGAAATGTCAGACAACTGACTATTGACTTCTTTCTTCCCTTTTGTTTGGCTTCTAAGTACGGGACTCGAGAAATTTGACCTTTCACAACATGAAAACTATACTTCAGAAACCTCATCCTCTGATATCTGCAAAGTTTGCGTGAGTCCGTTGTACTTGAACAAAATTTTTTTGGTTGATCTCTTACGAAACCAGGGCTTAAGTAACGAGTCTGTAGGTTTGTTGTACTTTATTCTCGCTGGTGAGTAGGGCGCCCTGGTTAACGTAAATTTAGTCTGACGAGCATAAACAAAACCTAGAAGATATTGCGCAGCGCTATTATAGAAGACAGCCGAGGCTGGCAATATCCTATTCTAAACCAATTTTCGCGAGGCTCAAAAGGCGCAAGTTCAGCATCGCGTGATCGTAGTAGAGCCTCGTTCAGCGAGTATCCACGCTCGCGATCGTGTGAAAACCCCGGCGCGGCTATTTCTACAGGGTCTCGAGGTATCCGCGCGAAGTACCGCTCCGTGGAACGTCCTAAATCACGTTGGGCAATGGGTCGGAGTCACAAAGCAAACAGGAGGCTCTAGCCTGTCGGCGGGGGAAGAAAAAAAGTGGAGCGCGCAGGAAAAAGCATTGTGTCCCCGAGACATCGAGGGCCGCGTACTCGCGCAGTCATTATTCTGGAGGACCCAGCCCTTGCCGCACGCGCGCATTCCGGCTCCGTTTGAGGCCGGCTCGCTCTGCCGGACAAAAACTCCAGCCCTGCAGGTCCTCGAAAGCTTTGAGAACACGAGTGCGGCTCTGTATGGGATTCGGGTAGCTATCGAGGGCTGTTTGTGTAATTTCCCTCGAGTCTGGGGCTTTTTCACGGTCCGCCTGGCTGCGGAGTGATTTGAAAGATGACGGTCGAGTCGAGCTTTTGAAGGGTCAGTTTGGTTGCGCAATTCTGCAGTGCGACGATTCGAGCTAGACGTGCGGCTTTATCTTTTTCTACATATCTGTACTAAAATTTTCGCCCCGAAATTTCGCGACGATTACGTTAGCCGCACTCGCGTCTACATTCTTGTAGGCTGGCGAAACTACGGCAGAGCTTTTGATGTGACGTTATTTTCAAAACGAGGTGAATGCGGAAGGCCGAGTAGAGCTTCGAAAAAGCAGGCGTCGGGAGATAAATCTTTCGTAATGAGATGGGATGACAGGGGTGGAAAAGCGTTCGAGGGTCGTCGAAACTAAGATAACATTTGGAGTTTTCTCGTTAATGATGAATTATATGGTGAAGTGATCAGAAATTTTTCGTGAGGTTTCTCCTCGGCTTATAGGTCAAAGTGAGAGGGATACAATTCACTGTTGAACTACATCAGTGCTAATCTATCTTTTACACGTGATGCCGATTCACTTTTGACACACCAATAAAACTCAATAAAACTCTCGAAATATTAGTCACAACCGCACGTTATTATTATTTTATACATTATTTTCTCAAGAAAAATTGATTGGTTATTCTTCGTTCAATATTAACTCTGGTTTCGTATATTGTATACATTGATTCACTGTTGATATGGTATATGAATTTCACCAATGATTCTTTAAAACTGATTGCCTCAGTATTTCCCATTAACTGCGAGAATTGGGATAACCCTGTTAAAGTCAATGAAATCACCATCAGAACATAATTACTCATATTGTCTAAGAAAGGTTTTCATTCCATAAATCCAACGGTGATTCGCGCGACAATTTCAACCGCAATGTCTTCCACTGTTGTGTCACAGTTCACGCGCGCGTTGGATAAGTACAATGGAATCGTTGAATCGAGCGAGCATTAAAATCGAACCGAGGAGCCAAATGCACACATCTGGCTATCTGTGATCGAAGCAGATAAGGAGCCGGTGGTCGCCGGGGGATTATCCCGGTGTGTACGGTGTGTGCGGGATGTGGCAGCGGTGGCCCGAGGCTAAATGCACTCGGCCACGCGCGCATTAACCGGCTCGGTTTAATTATGACGCTCGCGGTGCGTCTCGGCGTCCCTCTGGATCTTGCCGCAGCTGCTCGGACGCGGGCTCAAAGATTAATGCGCAGTTTTTTCTCCTCGTGTCCGAAGGAGAGCTTGATGAACGCTCCCGTCGTGTTTTGCTGCGTTAATTATTCACGCAACAGAGCTTCGATACAGTAGGGAAAATCGAGAGGTGGCCTTCTTACGTGACGACGCGGGGAACAGAGACTTATTTTCTCACCCGGTCGTTATTAATATTCTCTTCCTCGCCGTTACTCTCGAGTGTATTTTCTTCCGGAGTTGAAGTCTTATAATGTGTGCGGCACACTCGACGCTGTTTGACGAAAGAGACTTTTCTTGAAAATCTCAACAGTCACAGGGTGACATTGCGTAACGGGGTTCGCATCTAGTTTGTATATAAAATGCAATTACTCGCTTCAAAGGCATTGAACAGAGATGTTAGTTCTGTGTTTCATTGAATTACGTAATTAGTAATTAACGGCACAGAAGAAGGAAACTGAAAATTTACTGAAGTCAATTTAATTAAGCTTTCAGAATACAAAGTCTCGTTTGAGCTTACTCATGTGAAACAAATTTCTTGAGATTACAATTTCAAGAATTTTTAATGTGTAGGATCGTAAATTTTGGCACAGGTCACATTCGTCCTAGAATCATAATTTACGATCAACTCGAAAATATGCAGAGAATCCGCATCTGGGACAGAGAAAAAGGAAGGAAAATTCGTCTGTCAAACAATGCGCCTGTGTTGGACAACATGGATTATAACTTGTAGAAATAATATATTCGAATCGTGAACGGGAGCCGTAGAGTCGATTCATTTTAAGCCCCAGAAAAATCTTCCTACCGATGAACGATCCGAAGCGCAACCCTTCTCGAAACTTCAAAGCGCGCAAATAGGTCTGTACGTAATGATGTTCTGTAATCACACGTTCAATCGAAAAAGCAATCACAACGCCACTATCTTTTTCTAGTTGAAACGATGTTTTATCCTGAAATCGCATGAGTAACGTTATTGGAGCCATTGATCACAATGCTCGAAAATTAATTATTAAAGATCAATCGATAATTAAATTGATACGTTTAATATAGTTGAGACGCTTGAGACCTTTGAGACGTTCAAGACATTTGAGACGTTTAGGTCATTTGAGACATTTTAGGGACGTTTCATAGAAGTTCATGAAACTCATAATTTCAACAACCTTAAATTCTCACAGTGACCAATCACTGTATAAAGGTAGATGATCAATCGAATGGAGTTACAGTGATTTCTTCATGGCCCGCCTCGAGTGAATATTCACTTGGATTCTATGGAAAATTCATTCTAGTTCCATTTAATCACTCCTCCACTTTCGTACAGTGATTTTTCGCTTCCACACCGTGGATTTCCGCTGTGAGCATTTGAGAGAGTATGGTTTCGGAAGCAACGCTCCTGAATCGCTCAATGCTATCAAGGAACAAATAATCTCACAAAAGTAGTTGAGTCGAAAGTCCATGCTCGAAGTTGTGAAATAGAATCGGTCGTTTAATTCTTCGAGCACATTTCGCGCAGAGCTCAGAGTCAACATTCATCATGCAGCCTCCGCCGAAGCAATGCCCAACGTTGTAGCTATCGCGTCCGCGTCCGGAGCCGGAGGAGGTTAAAAAGGAGCGAGAGGTGACAGCTGACTCGTTCATTCATCGCCAGGAGCTCGGCTTTAATTCGCAACCCTCTACAACGAGCCTGCCGCCGGGCGTCTTTATCGCCCTTCGGATTATGCATAGAATGGGTCAGCGCGAACTCGTCGTGTCCCCTCCAGGCGACGCTGCATAACTTGGGAATCCCCGGGCTAACTTTGGAGTGTGAGCTTTTATGTTGCAGGGTATATGTGTGAAGGTGACGCAGGACGCACGAGTCTCGTCCAACTCAGTTGGGCAGAATTTATCCTTCGACCGAAAGATCAAGTTGATTTAACAGCTTGGCGACGGAATTTCAAACTAGTGATGGGAAGTGTGAGAGCATCTGTCAAAATGGTCTGGCTCTTGACTGAGTGGTCCCTCATTTTCGATTGATTCAATCAAGCTGAAGGTTTTGTCGGGATCGAAAGAAATACCGAGGGTTGTTTTTAGCTTCATCAAGTCAGTTCCGGGAGGAATACATAAAAAATCACACTTGAATGACCAAACCGTCATTAGGATTTTTATCAACGTCGCAATTCGACACGGCGAATATGTGGATGTACGTTATCGTAACCAAGTATTTTCCCCGAGAACGATACACGTAGCATCGACGCAGCAGTCTGACTTGTCCAACTCTCGAGAAACTTTTGAAATTACGACGAACCCGCGGGGCTGGTTGAGAGGAGCTGCGAGCGTATGAACACGGAAAAAGTCTCGAGCTGTTCGTATTTTCCATGGCCGCGGCGTGCCGCTTTCATCCCGATACACCAAAAGCAAAAGGCAAATCGAGATATGTTTTCAACTCGTGAGCTCGAGGGGAAATGAAGAGGTGGCGGATATATAGGCATACAGAGGTAGGAAAGCGCGGTATGTATGGGTTGACGGATGCCGGGGAAAACAACGCGTGGGGGGACATCGAAAGGGCTGGGGTGAAAGAGCGGCGAGGCGCGAACGTCATTTCCCGTGTGGCGCGCATTCATCATCAAAAGGCCCTTTGCAGGTGACCGTTGTCGTGGACCTGCCAATACCAGACCACGAGTCGGCACAAAGCGCGCGGCGAAAGGTCACGTGTATATACGTATATACCGCAGCCTCCAGCGGAACCTTCTAAGGCTGACGGTGACGTTCGACGGCTGGGCGCGCGCGCGCAAGGGACATTCTCTAATTATGTTAGCCGTCACGCGTTTGCCCAGTTTATCCAGTTCCACTCCTCGACGCCCTCGGCTTATCCGGCGAGCTAAAGCTTTTTGGCACCGCCAACTTTTCAACGTGGCTCAACGGCAAAGTTAAGTTTATAACGCTTAATGGTACATGTCCGTAGATTCTAGTGACAAAATAGAGTCTACATTGATTATCTGATACGAAGAGTTGGAGTTCATCCGTTTAATTACGCGTTGCAACTTGATCTAACGGAATATCGCTTGATTTTCAAGCTCGAACTCGGAAAATGATATCTATATCCATTGATACATGCTTATAATTTCTCGGTATTTCATTAGACACATTCTGCGCCGGCTTGAAAACTTCTCTAACGAACCCCTCGGCGAGGATCGCAGTTATAAAGCTGTCAGTCGAGACATTGCAGGTCGAAACGAACAGCGCAATTTGACTGACATAATATCGCGGAAAGTTGCGATGGCGAAATTAAAAAAAAATAATACCACGCGCACGGATCAGCTTGTCGAGCGATGAAAACCTACCAGCCGCCCATTGACGATCCGTCAAATTTCCGATTCACAAGATAAATCTTCATCGGTTGTAAACAAAAGCTTAAAAAAACCCACCTATCCTTGATTCAGATCGAATTAGGAATAAAAGCTCACAAAATGGCCACGGGAAGGTAGAATATATGGCTTCCGATGGATGATTTATTTTCACCGCGCTCTAAAAAGCACGAGTAACTTTTTCAGAGCAGCATGGATATCTCTTTGTTGGGCTACTCGTATATTTTCAATTCTCTGTCCGTTAACATCAATCTAGCTAGACTCGATATTTTCCTTGATTCCTTTCTGTAGCAATTGGAGCCTCGTTTATTCTTGAAACTTAAAACTTGAAAACCCCTCTATGATATTGTCAGTTCGATATCTCAAATTTCATTGTTTTTGGACTGGAACAGTGCTTCATTGATTGTTTTTCCTGGAATTCGGACCGTTACTACTAACAGTCGAATGATATTGTGAAATCCATCAATTATTATTAGAATTTTTATCAGAACGTCAATTCTACACCTATAGTCGACGAATTGCTCGTTGATTAACTATGCTTTACAGATTCGTTTTGTACTTTTGTTATAAAATCTTTGATTTTCGTCCAAGAAGCTCTCCGCTGTACGTGCACCTCGTTTCCTATTTCCGCATTTAGGCAGTAATAGCGGGAGCATCAGAGCCGGGGCAGCAGCAGCAGCAGGAAATGAAGGAGCTGGAAAAATAAGGTCGAGCGGCTCGGTGCATGTGTCGGCCCCTATACCTACGTATACGTATATACGTAAAGGAGGCTACAGCCACGAGAAAGTGGCCCTTATCACGATAAAGCTCGGGCGTTCGCGCCAAGATTTCGTACGTGCGCCAGCCGCTCGATCACCGGGCCCCGGCACGTGCATTAATTTCCTCAATCTCTTCCTCGTGCGCCCGGCTTCCATCAGTTCTCGGCCGTTGACTGGCCTTTCTTCCCTGTCTCCACGTGTGTCGAGCCTTTATGCCGCTCCTCACGCGGACACAAAAATTCACTTTCACCCCCGCCTCGATCCTTTTGTATGAGATATTTACGGGCCATGTCGTTTGGGAGCTTCCTTCGGTTATTGGATATGCTCAAACGACTCGGGATGAAAGGACACCGATTGATCAAGCGGATCGTTCTCGGGTTGTCGGAAACAAAAGTGATGTGGAATTGGAAACATTTTTTTCTAACTATATTGAGTTCCAGAAAGGAGGATAGTTGTGAATTCGAAATCCAACCTTACGAGAATTACGGAAATGAATATATGAAATTCACCGAAAATTACATCGCGGTATGATCTTTCACATTATTCGAACGTTCAAATTATTTTTGAATTGGTATATAAATACGCTTTTCGGTTGTATACCTTTAATCGGCCATTTATTGAAATAAATTAATAAGAAAGCCGTAGAATGTTGAAAATTGTCATAAGTTTTCAAATCTTCTCAATCTTGCTATGTAACGCAATAAGCCTTTAATGCTCTAAATACGAGATATACGAGAGCGAAATACGAGATGTGGACGATTACATTTAGTTCATAACGCATCAAGTCGTAATTCGTGAACAAGGTCTCTTATAATCCTATAAGATATAGCTTACTTCTGTCTGCCGTCCACTCAAAATAGTTTAATGATAACTCGAGTGGGAGTTTTCACACGATTCGTCACTTGCCACGTACGCAAATATACTCATTAAAAGTATAACAATCGAGCTCGATCATGGAACAAAGTTATAAAGCACCCTTCTTTTGTAAATATGACTAGACACACAAAGCACTGACACTGGAAAATATCGAAGTCCTTTGCTAAGCAGAAGAGTTTATGAGTCTTCTAGAACTTTTCACAAAGAGTATCATGATTCAAATTTTTCTCGCGAAGAAGAGAACCTTTCAGTTTTTCCTCGGGAAAATCGGATGACATCCTTTGTTTTTCATCCAATAAATTTGATAGCCTGAAACTAAACTTGATTTTTTTATGGTTTGTGTCAGAGCGCAATAATTCTAATAATACTACAAAGGAGTTCGATTTAATCATCAAACAGCTACAATAATTTATTAGAGACAAATCTTGACGATCCCTGTTCCAAATCGAGTAGCTCAATGGGCATAGTCACGAACGAACCTTTATTTCTTGGAATAAATAATTCTTTCCATTTTTTTAAATATCAGTCTCCATGATGGTGATTTAAATCATCATTAAGTAACTCACCATTTAATATTAAGATAGTTAAATGAATATCAAAACTAAAATTATCGAACAAAGTCAACAATAATTATTTTACAAAATTTTAATGCTAATCGCTCAGAGACTCTTTGGCGTACTTCTATGAAGGAGGACAGTCTCCCCCTCGGATCGTCCTCTCCTCCTTCTATCAATTACATAAGGTAGGTGTACCCAATATGCGCCAGGACCCAATATGCGCCACCCTTCGTATTTCATATATACGCGCGTCTAGAGCATCGCCGCGGCACAGGATCTTGTCGGCAATGCTAAATAATGAAGAAAGAAAACATTTTCACCGATCGGAAACCCTTACACCAACTTGTTAGAGCTCGTTTTCTCCATTTTTTCGCCAATTTTCATTCTCGATCTAATTTCGCCCAGGTAAGTGCGAATTTTTTTAATACCCTTAAACTGGGCCAAAAACATCGAGCGACATATCATTCGATTCCTTGACATCCCATCTACATCATCCAATTTTTTTTTTCTTTGTATGACCTTTTTATCAATCGTTTCAATAGCTCTTCGTTATTTTTATCAAATGTACCCAATATGCGCCACCCCTATTTTCTTGCTCTAGAAGCTACAATCAACCCATTGATGGTAAATATCCGCCAAACATGGTGGAAAGAGAATTTAGTTCAAGCTCTGGAGCAGGTAAAAAATGGTGAGATATCGCAGAGGATGGCTTCGACTATATATAAGATACCTCGTCGAACATTTCAACGATATGCCAAACAAAACATATCCGAGAAAAGCAAAATGAGTCGACCATATGCGTTAACGACAGTACAGAACGAAGAATTGTGTAGTCGAATTAAATGCTTAGCAGATATTGGCTATCCTATAACCAGAAAAATGTTGAGGTTATGCGTTTGTAAGTACTGTCTAGGAAAAAACATCAGACAGAATTTTTCTACCATCATGACAATAGCTAGCCCCAAGTAGGCTCGGACATTTTTTAAATTGAACTCTTCCATTTCAGTGAGAACATCTCAATTATATTTAAAATTACACAAATAAGAATGTTCATCAATTTGAGAGATTAATATTGGAATTAGATGTTGCATAAGTTAATTTTGTTAATTCAAAAACAACGGTTTTTCATGAATTTTAACTGAAAACTTGATTTTATTTAAGTTGTTAGAAGTTCATATAATCTATTTACTATGGTTTAATCAAAGACAAAATGTATTTTCCAATAAAATTATATCAGAAATATAATTTTTTGTTTGTATTTTATCCATTCAGACATGCTTCATGCTTCAAATTGGATGAAAAGAAGTATTTTCAGGGTGGCGCCATATTGGGTACACTAAAAATTTTTTCCCGAAATTTTTTTTTTTTTTTAAACCGCGGTATCTTAGCGTAGAACTGTTCAAATCGAAAAAAAACTTAGCTCATTCTGTAGGTATTGAGTAGACCTTTCATTTGACACCAATTATGTTAGAAAATATTCATTTGACGCGGCGTAGTGACCTTTCTCGCTTAGGTGGCGCATATTGGGTACAGGTACCTTATAATCAATTAGTGGAGGAGAAACATATGTTCCCGTACAATCCACACTGTTCACCGTGACACAGCGTGTGTATGGATTCAATGTAATTACCAAAGCAAGTATCGCAACCCTGAACAAGAATAAGCATAGATAATATTATTATGAAGAATTATTTATATTTATTATATATATTTATATATATTCATACATATATCATTATAAAGAAAAATTATAACAATTATGAATTTTTATCAAATCTCAGATAACCAATCCCGAATATGGTTCTTTACGCTCATTTGTTTTGAAAACAAGAGTAGTTAAATCACTCATAGTTCCAACCCAAAAATATACCAATTCAGCCCAATACATTTGTAGGAGGCTGAGTCACCGTCCCAGATTGAGTAGAACAAGCCGTGCATAAACAGACGTGGGAAAACCCATCCGTTAGAACATCCACATCATTCCTCGTAGCACACAGCTCATCCCATATCAATTTTCAACGTTGCTCTCTTTCAACTTCCACTCCATCTCACGAGATATTTCTCACAAAAAAATTCCTGGGTCACAACAAATAAGCTCGGCAAGCTTTATTGCGATCGGCCTTATATTCTCAAGTCAATAACGCGATCGAGCGACCGCCCGTATCCCATCGAATTAGCCGAGTCTAGTCTGATAAACCGGGGAAGTTTCGAATAACATTCGAGCATCCGCGGCCACGTTCGTCTGGCTTATAAAATAGCACGGGAGAGCCGTTTAGGGGAAAAGGTCTTGGCTTGGCCACAAACTCAGCGGGAATATGTAGCGGTCGCCCGAGGCGGCTGCACTGAAGATGCAGTGGCTTGCGCCGAGTTCTCTCATGGATAGCAGAAATAGCTCCTTCAGGAGATCCACGAGATCCGAGCTCGCGCCCACCAAGAAACATATCTTCCCTGCGGCTCTTCGTCCTATGTACATCTGGTGATCCCACCAAATTTATATGTTTACCTGGGCTGAATTTCACCGCAGTTACGAAAAACTCGGGCTCAATTTTTGCTCTAGTGAATTTTTCCTTTTAATAACTACAGCTCCATTATACTTCGAACGCTAATGCTCATTTAATAGATTGAAACTTATATCAACGTTGGACAATTTCACTGCTCACTTCCGGTCATTTTCCGACTACCCTCAATCATTCTCGATTATTTTTGCTTCTTTCTGGATCACTTCCGGTCACTTCTGGATAATTTCCGGTGAGCCCGAAATACTGTTCGAATGGCAATCGTTGGGGGACAAAGCTTTCTCTTTGAGAAAGCAAAACTTGTTCGTGTAAAAGCGGAATGTGTAATTCAGAGTAATGAAATTCGTACTCTAAAATACGAAAATATCAATAATCCATCAATTTTGATGAACCACGGGTAGTCTCGCAGCTGCATGGGCTATGAACAATCCTGCATTTCCATATACGTCCGCGTACACAGGTTTAACACGGGCTCGCGGCCCATTGAATACGCGAGTAAACTATAATCAGTAGGACATATTCACTTTGCAGCAGCTAAATTTCTAATTCGATATATACTCCCTGGGAGTTGTTGGCTCGAGGCCGTGAGGCGTTTTCGTACGCGAAGAACAATTCACCTCGTGGCGTCGCTCGATCGAGCCAAGCTCGACGGGAAAAGAAATGCCCGATGGAAAAAGTGTTGGGACGGTGGATACGCGAAGCGCATCGGAGCTTATGCGCGCGAGCTGTACAGGTACGGCCGCGTAGATCATCCGTTTACGAGCAGAGGCCCGGCCTCGGCGTCGGGGTTTATCTTTCGGAAAGAAACGCCAGCCGTGACGGGACCGGCTGGAGGAGCCAGGCTGCAGCGCAATATGCTGATATCGGTTTTACCGGAAACAAGCAGCGCCGCGCCGAGCCTGCTCAGAACCCCCTCCTGCACCCCACCCCTCTCGCACCCCCGAAACATTCGTTTTCTCTCCTCCTCGTTCACTCGTTACTTTCTTATTGGCTCCCGCGTTCGCACCGGGCTATACGTTGTCGTCTTTTGCTTTAATGAGACCGTTCGCTCAAATCCTGCCTCGGGTAACCCTTTTCGTTTACATGGAATATTGATTCTTGCGTCGGCGAAAATTGAAGAGTTGCCTATGTAGCGGATCCAGCAGGAATAAAGTCCACAATCGCGTGGGAAACAGTTTAATTGGCGATTTGATATTTTTCATCATATTAATGTCGATGCTATTACGTGCGATAAATAAGTACTGCACCGAAATAACTATGAAAATCATGTATTTTTGGATTGTTGAATTGTAAATACTGCACATATCGGGTGAAATTTTTTCCACTCTTTTCGAATTGAATGGAATAAAACGAACTATATTGACATTTCTCCGGGCCGCGCTCGCGTCTATTTTTTATGCTCTCGCGGATGAAGGTCGGTGCATATACCGCTTTATCTGCTAACCCCTGAAGCAAAGCTCACGATGATTCATGTCCCCCTATCGCACCTCGGCAAAACCTATATACACAGCCAAGCGGTATTGCCTTCGGGATCCGCAAAAGCTCATGAAACTATTTCATTTCCCATGCAGCGCTTTTCGGATTTGTCCCGTCGCCCGGCTTTTCGTTCATCACCGCCCCCAGCCTCGGGCAGGAAAAAGCGCGTGACAAAAAGTGCGAGGCGCAAATCGGAAAAATGAAAAAAGTAGGCCGGCCTCCGGCAAACAAGTATATATACATATAAATATATACATATATACACATTGATGCACGTAGGCAGAGCAACTTGCGACGCGTCGTCTAGCAATTTATCCATGACGAGTAGGTGCGCGCATCCTCGTGCTGCTTTTCCTTCAAACGTCGAAATTGGAAATACGCGCGGCAGCCAAGTGGGCCGCTGCTCTCTCGTCGAAATTGAGGTTTTATTCTCCATGAGGAGGCACTTTGGACTTTCATCTCACCTTATACACTTTTTCCCGTGTGCCTTAGCCAGCTTCATGGGAGCTCTTACGTATAGAATTTGGGCTGATTTAATTCTGTTGGATTGACTAATCTTATGCATTATTGGCGTATCCTTACTTTACGAGGCTGTTGAAACTAAAAATCTCCAGATATAATTGCTTGAATTAACTTATGAATGAGTTTCAATAGAACAAGTAAAGCTCAATGTTAATTCAGTTGAATAGTACTTTTAAAATGTTAAACTGTATTTTATGTTGGAATTTCTCGAATTATACGTTTAATATTGAACGTCAAGAGCACGAAGTTATCGCGGTCTCATTTTATAGTAACAAAACAGCAAGTTTCCCTTAATCAGATTCGCTTTGCTTGGTAGAATAATATACGGTTCGAACAACTAAATCAGAAGTAAACGCATAAAATCCTCAGAAACTCCCACACAGACGCACATTCCCCCTGCAACAGAACACAATATCAACGTAAGAGTTGCTGTGAAAATGAAATATAAAACGTTTCCATGAGATACGTTCGACTATGCAAGTGGAGGGCATTGAACGGTGGCCCGAATGCTGCAGATCACACAATTAGCAGAAAAAAGTGAATTGCGACTCATATCCCACAATTAGAAGATGTACGGTACAAGCCGAACGCGTGAAACAAGCCACTACACGCGTGTTTCAGAAGTGGGCTTTTTAATTGAATGAACGAGCAGCACTGCGTGTGCGCTTATTATATTGCGCTCGTCTCGTGCTTCCTCTTTGCCTCCGACTCCGAGCCGTAAATTCATTGGTGTATGTATGATATTCGAGAGCGTGCTCTAGTAATTATCAAAGGGATTTCCTTTCCGACGGCTTGTCAATTCGGTTTTGTGGCCTGGTGAGCTTTTCTAGATTCGCTTGTGACTGATTCTAGGCCAGATGCTCTCAGGCGAGTCTTTTCAGGAAGAATTTCGCGAATTCAATTTTTCAATGGCATTTTACTTTCAGCATCTACTCGTCAAAATCTCTTTGTGATGCATTCGGAACAACTCCATTGCCAAATAAAGATCAGGTTTTACGGACAGTGATCTAACGGATAAATCTTGTTTTATTAGAATTGTTTTTGCTACAGTGATTTAATCGAGTGAAATTTTGAAATTCATTATCCTTTTCCTCGGATAAGGATATACAATAGAAATGAAAGAATAGAAAAAATCCCAGTAGTTATAATTTGTGATAATAAACACCTGGATTGAGAATTTCAATTTGATTCTCTCAGGTACGAGAAATTTTTAGAGATTATTTCCATGTTGATTATTTTCGGAAATTGTTCGTGTTTCATAATTTTCTAGCGATATTTTACAGCCTGAAATAGCTGACCGTGTCGCAAGCTCAAATGAGTTGGTAATCAACTAGCGAACTTTGTACGAAAATTCAAATTACTGCTCATGAAATTATGGTTCGTGAGTAAATAAAATTCTCGACTCGCTCCCCTTATTCCTAATTAATTTTATATGTTTCCCCTCTCATCAAGTGCTTGTCTAGCCAGTCGCGCATTAATTTTAGAAATTTTGATGTCATCTGCCCGTTGAATTAGCGTTGGGACGAGTAAGTAAACCGAAGGGCTCTACTCGAGGAGACTGGATGCAGGGGCAGATAATGCATAGCGGGTCGCACGTGAATCGAGTCTCGAGATGCTAGAGATACCACCTCGGCGGCTGCGTCGAAGGGGCCCTCTCGTCTCGGCAGTGGATCTAATTGCCGGGGCTGTACGTCTCTGATGCATCTTGCACGTAAGCCCATTTGCATGTGCAACGAGGCTCAACTCAACATTGCGTATATAAGTATCACTTCAAGCCTATGTAACCCTTGAGTTTTGAAAAGAAGCTTTAAAAATGTACGCCAAAACTGATATTTCTGTTCAACAATTTTTTGTATTTGGCTGTGGTTCGAGGTGCTTTAGTTACAGAGGCATTACATTTTCCACTGTATCACGATGATACATATATAATTTTCGAGACTAGGTTTCAAATCTTGGGAAAAATTAGAAAGAGAAAATAAAAAATAAAACGAATTAGAAAGAATCATAATTTTTTGAAATCTAGAAAGCAATTAAATTTGGTAGACAAAAAAAAATATGCACATAATATCTCACGAGTATGAGATGGATATTGTTGTTTGGAATCGAGTTTAACCAGGTTCATGAGCCGAGGCGTTAAGTTCGTAATTCACTGTTAGGAGAGCAGTGTCGGGCAAATGGCAATTCCCTTAGATGCACTATAGAGCATAGGAGCGTACTGAATATTTCATTGGAATGATTTCGGCGGGCTAGATAGTCATTATTATTAGAATATACTACTTGGAATAATCTCGCGAAACTCACACCATCACATTATATTTGAACACGAATCATAAACATAATATATCAAATCTGTCGTGTTAACATTTGTTGCTACTCCATATTCATCGGAGAGTGGTTCATTTTTACAAAAATTAAGAGCAACGATTCAATATTCCCGATAAGTTCTTCATTACGAAACGGCGAGGAGGCAATAAATTCTGCAGGTTGCGGAGTCGATAAGTAAATACAACACGACGGCCGGGAGGGAGAAAAGAATCACTACGAGGGTGTAATAAATCGAGCGATTAATTACTTGGAGAGAGTTCATATAACGCCGCGTCGAAAGTGTGCGCGCTGACTCGTTGTAAAAGCCGTCAGCTTCCGAGTCAGCGGAGTCTGTGCACTGCTGTAAGGGCAAAACAAGACCAGCTGGATATTATGCACTTATCGCTACGTGACTTTACCGGCTCGCATGCGACTCTCGCGACGCCTCCTGCATTACACTCGCGATAACGTCAAGGCTTTACATTAAAAATCGATCGCTCACGGGTTATGAACAATCTGGGCGAGGTAGAGGAGAGAAGATGGATAATGAATTTTACCGCGAGTTGATTTCCTGGAAAAAATTATCGAAGTAATCGTGTTTCGGGGATGGAAGAATATTGAAAAATCATCTTAAACTACTTTTTAACGGATAAGTGAAAAAGTCATAGTCTGCTCAGACTCGGCGAAATTGTGATTCCCTTGGTGTTTCAAATCGTTCCTGTAGACATTTTACACATTTGAAGCTCTAATAAATCTGGCTACGGTTATTCTAGAAGCTTATTTTTCTTAAATTATCTGTTTCACAGATTGAAGTACGAGTGTATTTCAACTCGATCCGAAACAATATACTTCTTGCTTTATATAATCCTGACTTCTGATCAAATATTTTTCTAGACTCATCCAACTGTTTCTCTCAAAGATTAGCATGAATTTCTTTCTCATCAGGAATGGTGAGTGAATGCGTATTTTCTTTATCCGGTGGACTCAGTCAAACGAGAAGTTGTTGGTTCGATGCAAATCTGTGAAAAAAAACAATGTCGACAGGGCTGTTATTGCAATCGTGACCAGCCAGTTGACATCTATATTCTCTCTCCGGCCACGTCTCGAGCAATAACGATTGAAAACCCCTCGTGTTTGCGGATCTAACAAGCTCTCGAGCGTCGTTGCCCCTCTCCGCCTTATATATATATATATATATATATATATATATATATATATATATATATATATATACAAGCTTACTGTGGCTCGGTTTGCTCTAATGTTTTTATTTCATTCGAGTTCGCGCATCAGTGCGCCTCATCGCTGAAGAAGCTGCATTGTTTGACTCCGCTAAAGCATCACACTTTAATGACGCAGTCGCCCCGCCGCTCGCGAGTCTCGTTTATCTTTGAGCGCTTTGGAAGTAACAGCCACGGCTCGCGCGAGTCTCGCGAATTATTATGCTCTTTGTTTGTATTCGCTCGAGATAATAGTGCGAGCTCGCGGATGGCAAATTAATGCACGCACCCGTGTTACTCTATGTTGTTATCATTGGCTGCTTCGTATTCCGATGTAAAGCAATATTTGGCTTGCGGAGAGTTCGCCCGACGCCGCGGAACTCGCGTGCGAAAAAAATACCAACCGATCCGCTCAACGCGTATAGGACATACTCGTATATACGCGCGAGAAGTTTCTCGCATCAACCGAAAGATTCGGCCGAATCACGGAGGGAACGTTGGAGGTCACGCGGAAAAAGCTTCTCCCACGTCGGCGAGTGATATCGGCGAGATTCGGGTAGCACGTGGCCCAAGATCATTTTAATGCGAGAGGTGTGCTCTGGCGCATCCTGCGGCCGACGCCGCGTGGAATCGAGTATGCATTGAAATCGCGCTGGGGCTGCATTATGCAGCCGCAGCCTCCTCTGGGCCCTCTATATACGAACCCCTCCCGCCGATATATATTGAACAGGGTTGCGGTCGCATTCCCTCCACCGGTACACCAATCCTCCGCTGTATTTAATCCAATCCTGAAATATTGATATACCACTGTATTTGCATACATGTATGCTTTATTTTTTTTTCTTTTGATGCCGGGAAGAATTATTTAATGCAATCCTGAAATATTGATATAACTGCATTCGCACGCGTCATGATTTTTTTTGGCGGTGAGGAGAGTTTACGCATTCGATGTAATTTGGTACGTTGGGGTGGTATATGGCGCGCGCGAGCACCATAACCAATAAAAACACAAACTTTCTTTTGTACTCAACGTACTTCTGCTATGACGAAGATTAAATTCCTCGTTAAACCGATTCATCACTGGCTATAGGAAAGTGCACACAACCTTGATTGAATCACCGATCATGATGAAACTTTGTTAGATGGTTCTTGGGCATCCTAATAGTTGATATCGGCAGCTTCCTAGCGAGACATTTCAATTTTCCAGAGATATTCATTGTTTTCTTTTTTTTACTCAGAGTATATAAATAGAAATCGATATATGTATGTATATATATTATGCAAAAAGCGTCAATCAATAACGATAGAATATTTCCAGTTGATTGAAACAAAGACAACATGACAGTAGATATATGATACAGCTATTTGGTTACCCAAATACCATGTCACGAAGTTTCATCATGGCTGGTGCTCGCTTCTCTCGAGAAGCCAGTATCCTCGCTCAGCATGCCAGATTTTCCACTGCAATTAATCATGGCTCAGAAGTATCAATCGTTGTGTCACGGAAAAGCCTTGTATAATGATTCAGTTGAAAGTGATACTATTGACGGTGACAGTGACATTCAGCAGGTGAAGTCTCTATTGTCGTTGAGCAAGCAAGTTGTGAGCGCGAGCAGCTCTGGTTATTTACAGTCGATTTCCGGGGACCGGGATCGCTTCCCTGGGCAAACGTAAGACGGACGCCTGTGCCGAGATACAATTGATGAGATAAAGTGACTTAGCTACGATTCATGCGGAAATTTCGAAGGATATGATAGATGGCTATTTCCACGCTCTATTATCAACGGTTTATCATCGACTTTCTACACTATAACCCAACAGTATTCGCCCTTTATTTTGCATTTTTTCCGTCGCTTCATATACTGTGGGAAAAACAATCGTTCCAGTCATAAATAGTGTGTAGCTACTTTGATTTTGTAAATCGCGTACGAGATGTTTGTTTCATTTATTTTGCATGAGTAACCTCTTTTCTTATCGCATCGAAAAAATTATCTCTAAACCAGAGTTACAATGTCGACCCACTGAGGGTAGTTGGGCGGGTCATCCGCAAGATGGTACAGCTCGAGCTCCCGGCTTAAGTAATCCTTGACTGGATTAAGGATTGTACAACGTCAAGAGCTTGCAACGATGAGACCCAACGGCGTATGGGCTGACCGTAATAATTAAGCCGTGACCTAAAATATGTCTTGTGCCGTTCTTAGTCGGACATTTTGCCGGATCCATTTGATCAGACAGAAGAAAAAAACCGCTGCCAAGTGCCTCAGCAGTATGCTTTCTCAAAGTATTGCAATTGACAAAGCAAAAGATAAAGTATACTTTGAGAAAGCAAAATGAACCTCTAACTCATTTCCTCCACTCCATAGTAACGGTTGCTAAAGACGTAAACAACAGTTGCTATGGTAAATGTCGAAGCTTCGATGTTCTTACTTCTTAGTCATCAACAGTGGTTGCTAGAAAAATAAACAACGGATGTTTCTGAAAATCTAACTCAGTTCACACCTTTCCAAGACTGAGTCGGGTACGTGCAGAATTTCAGGACGATCGGACCACTCCTTTGAAAGTTATCGCACGACGAAAAAAAGTCATTTCATAAATTGCATAGAAAACAATTTATGAAATACCAAGTTAATTGTAATTCTGTTTCTGTTGCAGGTGAGTCTCGTCTCTTAAAATTCTTCTCGACTGGGTGAGTTTGTAAAAGAGTATCTTCGACACTCAGTTATACTTTCAAGCATTCGTTTTCATTCGTCGCCAATTAACGTTTCAATTAATTTCGAATCGTTGGAAATGTATGACAACAATTGAAAAATGCAAAGTAATAAATCTCATTCAATCCAACTAATTGGAATGATAATCAACCTGGGAAAATTTGACAATCAGAGAAAACGAAGTCAAGAGTGCTTAATTCTCAAACTCCCGAAAACCACGAGTCCGTAGTTTCTCATTCGCGAAAATTCGCGCTGGCTTGAGCGGCTCCCGGGCGAAAATTTCAATTCTCCGGGATATATTTGCGAGACAAACTCCGGGGGGCGAAAGTGAAGGAGCTGGGCAAACTCGGGGGGCAATCAAGACGATAGAAATAATGAAAAATGAAGTTGGCCCGAGATGAAGTTGTCGACGAGGCGGAGGCGCTCCAGAAACGCTCCACCGCTATATAATAAACGCCTAGGCCAGTTTGTATGTATTTATGTATGTATATATGTATTTATATGTATATACATGTGACTCCTGCGCGCTGCCCCAAGTCCGCGCTTGCGCGAGTCTCGCATTCATAAATCAGACGGAATTAAACCGCATTGCGGGGTCGGCGAATGGCTGATGCGGTCGTGCGAAGAAAGAAGTCCACTCGCTCGCGAGAATGGAAAAGCGAGCTGACGCCGAGGAGTTGGCGATTTCCCTGAAGGGACTCGAGCTGTTCAGCAGCGAAGACTTTGAATATCTCGACCCACTCCCCCCTTCTCCCTCCCCACCGCCGCCCAAAGTCATTATGAGATGTGGTTTTCGTTTGCTTTTTGCAACTTGAAATTATTACAGTTGTAATAAAATGGCCGTGGGTTCAGAGGCGAGTCTTTTCCAACTTCTGTCGAACACTTGTCCGAAGGGAAATCCAGGTCTCTTTTCTTATCTTTGCAAATCTATTATCCACGTACTTATAGTGTCGGAATAAAATCATTCCTGCTTCACTGAATTCCGTGAGAGTACTTTGAAAATCCCACACCAATCTGTTTTTCATAGTTTGCAGTTAATCATTGTAAGTTGATAATTCTCATTCCACATTCAATTCCACGTCCAACCGTGAATTGGGAACCATCTCAAAGTCTGTCACGAGTTATTTCCGTAGGGATACGAGTCGGAATAGAGAGATAAATATATGCAGCGGTAGTTTGACATTGAAGAAAATCAGAAAAGCATCTTTTAAGTCTACTTATCAATAAGATAACAAACGACTACTCGCTTTTGTATTGCGCTGTGGAAATTGATCCAGTCGATCAGTAATATACAAGTCCAGTCGATATAATTTCAAGTGAAGCTGAATCAAAATTCAGAACTAAGTAAAGTACCGCATCACTGAAAAACACGGAAGTATTATTCTAAGCAAGGAAAATTTACGAGCCATATCTGACACAAGGATTTTCGGTTGATCGACACGATACGTGGGTCGTTCGCCCTTCGCTGAAATGCCGCAATGATTCAGCAAAGATCGGAATCGCATTGCACTGTCGAGACGTTACTCCTCCCCCGGCTGGGCTGGCAGCCTTTCGCCGCAGCTATCTTTTCGTCTCTCGACCTCGTCAGCGCAATCCCTTTTGCTCTCGATTAAATTGCCATTGCAACCAGTCTCATTCCACGCGAGATAAAATCCTCCCGGTATACGCCCCCCACGCGCTCCAGCGATGACGCGGTCGCAAGCGTGTCATTGGGGATTCATTTAGCTGCCATCGCGAAAATGACTTCTTGCTTTTAGCAGGGGATTACAAGAGAGTTGAAACTTTGGTTAGAACGGGGAAATTTGCGGGTCGAGGCCAGGGTGTATCTGAGAAATCGAAAGACTGGGAATGAAAACGGTGTCTTTGATTGCATCTAATTTAGTAGGGATACGAATTTATACGTCTCTTTGACGCAAGTAATATATAATCTTGCACAAATATTTTTTTTATAATTTTCATAAAAATTAATTCATACCAGAGTTTAAACTATGGACGTATTGGTAACTGCTCGGATGTTGGTTTGGTCTAGCAGATAGAAGTAAAATAGATACCTCATGAACGTTATCGCCGAATGAACTGATCCGAGATTTTGCGGGAACTTTAGGCTTCTCAAACGGGACTCGTTTATTTAGTCGATCAAAGGCTCGTCTAGTCTTTTCCTAGTCGATAAAATCACTTGTCTCTGATCCTTACATTTGGCCTGAAAGGATGAAAGAGCATTGCAAAAGCATTTTGGTCTGGCTTTACGTAACTATTTCACAAACGTTCAAATAATAAACTAGTGGCATTTTCTAAAAGTTGTGAATAATGGTATTAAATATTGCGCATCTGATTTTTTAATATACATTTTTCTCACAGAAGAATTTCAAAATTTTGAGTCTCTTTAACTCATTCATATTTTTACAAATGTACGTGCTATTTGAGAAACATAACCATAACTTATTAAGATCCTATCAATTTTGGGTGACCAATCATTAAACTTTCCAGAATTCTTTTTGGGTACCTTAATAAGCCATTCAGTCAAACGTTCGAATCCCCCGGAGATATTCTGTTAATCATTTTTGATTTCATGCATTTTACACTATATCTAGATATAAAAGCCCGTAGTTATATGTTCATACATAAAATCAATATTGATTTACGAATATCTCCAGAAAAATGAAAAATCGTTCGACTAAATGCGTTTACGTATGGCTTATTGGGGTAGCCGAAAATATTATTGGAAAGTTTCATCGTGATTAATTACTCGAAGCTACTCTTGGGAAAAGAGAAATTGAAAAACTTCTTTTGAAATGAATATATACTAATTAAAAATTAAGGAAATGTGTCAATGTTCAAATCAAGAAATATGACATGATTATAGTTAGTATAGTAGAGAATATAGAACATATACATAGTTTATTTTATTTATAAAGCAAATCTCTGTAACTCAGCTTCTTTAAATTGCAAAGCAATCATAGTACCGTATTTTTGAAGAATCATTTTTGCATGTTACTAATAGTTTCCTTAACCTTTCCAGCTGATTTTTTCCTTGGCTGTGTCATGCTACTCGTCCTCTTTCCGTCCAGAGTCCATTTGCCGAAATCTTTCCGATCGTGAAATCTTAGCCACGATTACGCCCGTGGGAAATATTCTGAGAAATTGTAGTCAACCGTATTACACTGAAGCAAGGGGCTGATCTCTTCGAATGGTGTCTCGTTGGATTGTGCGAATTTCAATTATGTCGCCGTTCTTCTGTGAGCAGCTCGTCCCGCGGGTGTAGCCATGCTCAAGAGCCCCGCGAGGCTCGCCTAGGCCCATCAGCTTGGTGATGAGTTTCTTTCTTCGCCCGTGAGAGCCCACCTGAACTGTTTCTTTGTCCCTCGCACTACTGCATCCTCTCTGCTAGTGTCTCTGACTTTCCTCGCTCTTGTTTGCTTCAATACCGTGCGAGCGCTTCGACAACTCTCATTCGTTGTCGGCGAGCTTGAGAGTAATTGTTATAGGACTCTGGATACATTTTATCAATACGATACCTACAATGTAGTATCAACTAAGTATATCAATTGTATCAGTTTTGCTTTGCATTTGTGACCATCAGTGGCTATTGTATGTTTCACCGTGTAATTGTTATCACGGATAATACAGCATATCTCGCGTTTTTTCTGTTCAAGTTACCAAATCCTCAGTCATCTGATCAGAAAATTATTTTTGTTTTTCACTGCTTACAGAAGCAAGATCTTGGAAAATATCCTTCGTTAAGAAATAAGTATATTTCTCGAATGAACTCAATCAAAATCAATTAATTTCATATAATTTAAAAATTTGTGTTCAATCAAATCTAGTTGAAATGTTTTCTAGTAGCATTTTCCACCGAATGTCGTGGGTGTCGAAGGAGCGAGGCAAGCTTTCAAAATGTCATTCTAAAAACTGTTAAACTGGAAGTATTTGATTGAAAAATTTTCGATTGCAAAATGTTTTCCGTCCCACCGATCGACGGAGGTATGGATAAAATCATTGGAAAAGGTAATCAATTCCACCTACCTCAAGCGACAAGAAATAGTGTTTCCTGGTCCGAATCAGAATCCTCGCTCAGGCATTAGCACACCCTCGGCTCCCCCAGCTATATAAAGCGAAGAGAAAGAGAGATGCAAAGAACTAATTGAAAAGTTGAGCGGAAAAATTTGGCGGGTCGTCCCCTTGAGCCCCTCTGGCTTCCCTGGCCGTAGCCCGCCGGGAGAGCCACCGGCTCACCGCACCGACCGCTTAATTTCTTCGTCAGGGGGGATGCATATTCATTTTATTCTTGCTGCGCAAGTTCTCCCGCACCCTCTCTGACCCTTTTTTTTCGCCCTCTCTCTCTCTCTCTCTCTCTCTCTCGGACTTCTTTCATTTTGCGCTTCCGCCCGTGGAAGATAAACACGCGGGCTGCTGCTGGTGCTGCTTTCATGAGCGAGTACGCGCTCCCTCGGCGTTGCCTAACTTCTTCCGGCCTCTTTTTCGTTGCGCGTGCACCGCCGGCCTTCTTTCTTCTTCTTTTTTTTTCTCTCTCCGCTTCTTGTCCTGCCTTTTTCTCGCTTCCTCAAGCTACTTACTTTCATGTGTCTCTTATTTTCCCGGCGTTCTTCGCTCTTCCGTCGCGAGCTGGGTTTTGTCCCGGATGTACGATGGTGTCACACTGCTCAAATTCGATTACGACTCAAGTTGTGATGGTTGAACACGAGCCTTGGCGATAACGAGAGAAATGCGGACGTCTACATTGTATCACAAATAATTCAATCCTTTTTGAGCAATGTTTGATTGACACACAAATGCAATATTCAAATTGATGTAGTTTCATATATTCCTCGTTGTTCGTTGATTCAGGGTTGAAACAATCATTTTTCTCGTTTGATACTTCTCGAAAAATATTTTATCAATGTAAATATTTTATCAATGTAAATAAAATATTCATTATCCATTCAATTAGTAATTCTATATATTCCTTGTTGTTTGTTGAAAGTTTTCTATTGACAAAAATATTTTACTTGAGTTATTTTTCACGCGAAGAAAAAAATTGCCTCGATAAATTGAATTCTCTTTCAAACTCTTCCCTCCGAACGTGCTTTCATAATTTTCTAGATAATCGATGAATGAATTAAATCACAAATTTGATATCTTGATTTTACGAAGCGCTGGAGTTTTTCAACCATGTATTGAAACTTGAGCAGAATATTCTAGTATCCAAGGCACACATGATTGAACCGTACAGATACCGTAACTCTCGGAATATCTTGGGCAAAACAAGGTCATTCCAATTAGCTCGATCCAAATAATCTTCGGTGCGAATACAAACCGGCAGAACAAACTAGCAATGCACAGTAAATTCCCTCGCCCCAGGTATTTTTCATTATATTAGTCTTGACAAATGAAATTCTTCCTTGCCAGCAGGAAGAAGGACAATAAACCAAAAGCCACGGCGTCCCGAGCCGCACCACACGAGGGCTTTCTAGCTAGGGTGTGGAATAATCCGTGCGCGAGCGGCTCCTTGGCCGAAACTTTTTCCGAGTCCGCGGACCGGGAAATCCTTTTGTCTCTGGATCGCGAGTGGCCCCCCGGCCACGGCAAATTATTCGGTGGCAGGGGGGCGAGCGGCAAAAAACGCGCTAAGCCGGCTTCGCTCGGTCGCGCTCCTCCTGGCGTTCGGCCGGGAAGAGGTGGAGGAATGGGGGCGACGCGGCATTTTTTAAACGGCGCACTTCCTGAGTACTTTGTTAAACTGACGTTTGCCGAGGATTCCTCGGGAATAAAACGCGCCCGGCAGATATTGTCCTTTTTTTCCCGACCTCTCCCGCCGGCGTGCGGAGATCGAGCCGTTTCGCGCGTAACTCGAACTTTGCAACTTTTTTCTCCCCCCAAGAGCTCTCGCGGAGATATGAGAAATTTCGTACGGGGCGGCTTTGTGCGGCTGTAATTGTCATGGGTGTTCCGCGCGAGGAGCGGAGACGGCGATGTCATACCGGCGACGAGCAACGTAACTATTGGCAAAGAGCATCGGGAAAGCTTCTCCCCGGGCTTGGTTTGCCGAGATTCTCCGTATCGCCGAAATTCCACTTGAACAGACAGGCAGACACGAGCAGTGCGTTAAGAGAAGGCACGTACATATAATAAAAACAGCCTTCGTTGGCGTTGGCGTTCATACGTATCGTACCGAAAACGAGTGGTGGAGAAAGCTCGCTTTGGATGCGCACAAGTGCATCACACGCACGCCGGGGCTGAAAGCTTTCGCAGGCTTTTGTCTGCCGAACGAGGATCGTTTTAAGTAATTATCAAAGGCCACTCTCGCGCGCGAGCCCGCATTCGTTTGCCAAGAGAATCGCCATTGTTTCAGAAACGTATTGTACTTCTGTGCGTGTTCGCCACTATTATTGCGCGGGCCAGAGTAACGTTGTATATGAGAACGCCAACGAACAATGAGGGGGGAAAATTCTTCAACGCACGGGCTTCTGTAACTCGTTGTGCCGCGAGTCTCGTCAATATTAGTCCAGAAGAGTATGGGACAAATTCGCCAACCCTCGTATAATCTATCAGCAAATTATCCGGTTGCACCTGTGAGCCCGTTCGCGCTATTCCGCGCTATTATCAGGATGCAAGACTCGCGAGCGTTGATCAAGCCAGAGCTTTCGAATGTCAAGCAGCGCCTATCGCGGGGTTCCCCGATCACTTTCAGCAGAGATTCGCGGTGTGCATTAAGCCGAAGACGATAGGGATAGAGCTCGGGGAGAGATCCAGCAGGTGTGTAAACACGAGTCTGCACTCGTAGGAGAAAGAGAAGGCGAGGGGCTTCCCTCCTCCCGGTAAAAGGTCGAGGGATTACGATACGCGCTGGATCCAAAGCGGAGGGAAGCTTCCTCCTGAAGCTGATCGTGATCGGATCGTATCTGCGGCGAATGCGCGAGAATCTCCGCGGGAGAGCTTGCAAAAATTTCCCTCTCCTCTCCGTCCCGCCACCTTCCCACCACTAACGTCCCTGCCCTATTCCTGCATGCGGATTCACTCGAGCGCGCGTGCTCGTGAGCAACACGCGGATGTGGGTGTCTCGCAAATGGATTCTCTTTCGAAAAAGTCTTCTCGCAAAGTTTTCTCCCGGCCGTTGGCGCAGCTGGAGTGAACAGTTTCGAGTTATCGTTTCATTCGCGGGGAGAATATTTACTGGATACATTGGAGGCAACGTCGAGTTAGATATCCACTTTGATTGCTTATTAGTGAGTCACGGTGAAACTGGCGCTAGATAGACTATCATTGTTAGTTTCCCAGAAAATCCAGAACTCGAATGGCATTTTGCGAGGATCTGTTGATATCTCAAAAAATCCATCGAATTATTAAGGAGTGTCTTACTGAATCTCATGGCATAGAGTCAGAATCTGAGATGTAGAGTTCCTCTGGAACACCCGGGTCTTCATCATATCCCTATAGGAGTTGCAAAGATCCATCAGAATCCTGTAATTCGACAGAAATATCCAGTGCGATGGTTTCTCATCTCACCGAGATAGTCAATATCTCTTGCCATAAGAAACTACCGTTGTTCTGATAGTTACGGGGTGAAACTTTTCTTGTGGGTTCAGTACATTCAAAGTCAATTACTCGCTCATAAATCAAGCTCGTTCCATTTTCTTGTATCCATTTTCTTTATTTTAATATTGTATTCAACAAGTTTCGATCAATTATGTTCGATATGTGATATATGATAGTAGGTATAGGTATGTGGCGCACCTCGATGCCTCTTCCACGAAAGACTTTATGATGAAGCAACAGGATATAAGCAGCCACAGGCTGTATGTCATATTTGAATCCATGCGCTGCCTCGCGGTAAATCCATCGGGCGATATGCGGGAGAAAATTTTTCTCCCGGTTCCGACTACCGTAAGCAACCTCGAGCATCCGCAAATCCCGAGCGCCGAGAGACATAAGGAAAAGCATTCCAGCACCGGAGAAAAAAAAACACCCACCCATGCGTCTGCGTCGCAATAAATCCGGGTATATCATTGACGCGAGCGTAAACACGAGCCACCGATAGCGTTGGACGGATGCCCCGGGAAATCTCCCTGCCGAGAGGCCGTAAAAGGTAGCGCGCGAGATCCCCTCGTAAAAAAAGCCGCGCAACCCTGATGGATTCGCGCCGGCCATGATAATGGGTGAATCTCGAATTTACGAGCACATGGCCTGGCTCTTAGAGGTGCGCGCGTCCCTTCATACTCAGACAGGATTTGTCGAGAGATTTTCGCTAGAGCATCGTCGCGTGGAGCAGGCTGGATTGCTCGTCGGGTGCTCTCGAGAGGGAAAATTGATTCCCGGAGTATTTTCCCAGAGACGCGTGATCAATGGAATTCAGGATTATCATCGATATTCTCTCACGAGACGATCAGATGATGTTGAACGTTACTTTATATAATTTCCGTGAATTTCACTGTAGATTTTATGGTAAGAGGATGGGAAGTTTTCCCGTTGACTGATAATTGATATTTTTATAGTTTCAATGAGTTAGAGTTAAAGTTGGATCTTATTTTGTGCTCAAAAAGCTCTTCTTCAATTCTTAAATCAAACCATTTTTTCTTCGTCATGAATGGATGAAATTGTTCCAGTTTTCAATTCTATCTATTCAAATGCGATTTCTATAATCAGCTTCAATGAGTATGAATTTGATTAGTTTGGAAATATATTCGATTGAACTGATATTGAAGATCCATTAAATGCAAAACGATCTAAAAATGTAATTATATATTTCACTCTATATTCAATCGTATGATTTTATCTATTTCGCTGTGCAATAACGTTTTAGATAACTATACGTTTTTCGAAGCATGAGCTAGATGTTACATCGCTATCCCAGACAATATTGTTAGAAAAGCATTGATGAAAAATACCAACTACTCAATAAAATTAAAATCTTATTGGGAAAAGATCAGGCACAAGAGTCATTGGCAATTGATATTTCAACGAGCATTCGAGCGTGACTTGGCCCGTTCGGATTTTTGCATGACGCACGTGGCCAAACTCGAGAAATCGGCTTCCGCCAATTCAGGGCTTGCCGGACCGGCTCTCGAAACTTGGTAAACGGTGGATCGTTAGTATTCGGGCGGCGCGGGTTTGATGCCTGAACTCCTCGGGGGCCCTGATAACCGCTAACGAGTAAACAGCGCCGACCGTTCGAGGATCCTTCGCCGCGGGCCGAGTCAGCTGAATGTTGATGGGTGAAGGGTATAAGATGGATTTCGTTTCCCGTCTTATGTATGCTAGAGTGCGCTTTTGAAAGTGTAACGAAGTTGGTTGTTGCAATGGCCTACGTTTTTCTGAATTTTTAGGTAGCGATGCGAGACAAACGCGGGACTGAAACATTCTTTTGGAATTGTGCGGAGGTAAAATTTAGCTAATGATACTTGTATAGCGGCGAGGCTCAAATCTACCATATATTCTTTTAACCAAAATTTTTCTTTCTCTTTTTCTCTATCTTCTCTCCACACCAGATATCCGTGATTTTCGGTTACGAATAATCACGAATGCAATTAGAAAACAAAAAAATTAATAAATCGAATGAATGAAGAATTCATATCCTATATTTGATTTAAATACCAACGTTTCTCTAAAAAGAAATACGTTGCAACGATAGTTCTAAATATGGTAATTTGAATATGCAAACTTCATAATTAATAAATTCACTCATGAATTATTTCCTGCAGTATTCAAAAGATTAAATCACCTTCTCGTTATATTGTGTAAGGAGTCTCTCGCGAGTAACCTCTTTATAATAACGTCGAAAAAGTTATACTAATAATGTTGAGAATTTCACAAAAATGTCTTTGTTATGAAAACTCATCTAAACTCCTACTTTTTCAGTGCGATCCAAAATATTTTTCTCTCAAACTTCGAATGCGTTGTCATTTCAGAAAATTTGTGATTTTCTCTGAACAAAATAAAATGTTCTATTGCGTGTACTGTCGGTATAATATTGGAAACGGAGATTCGATTCCCAGTAAATGGAAGAAGTATCCCGAGAGTACAAAAGAATTTCTATCTTCCTCATTTCATGAAGCGTGCACCATTGACGATATGCTATCTCACTTTGCGAACGCTCGATTGTTGTTTTTACTCTTTTGACCTGACGATATTTATATAACACTTTTAACTCACTTTTCCTTCGACGTTTTTCTGCAAGCTTCCAAGCTTACATGGCTCTGCTCGACCGCGAATGTTGTTCTATTCAAACTTCCGAGTTTTTGTGTGCAACCGCGGTGTACGGGACGTTTACTCGCTGAATTTTCTTTTCAGTTCTACGTCTACTCTTTCACTACTTCGATTTTCTCCTCGGCTTTTTATGGCCTGCGAGACAAGAGCTTTTCTTAATTTTCTTTGTCGGTCTTGCGAACCGAGTTAGTTCGCTTCGTCAGATGGAGTTTCTTCGATTGACTCGGTACTGGCTGTTTTTTTTTAACCCGAGGAGAGATTTCATCAGGAAATATACCTGGTTTCTAGCGAAATTGAGCAGATAATTGTTAATTTCATCAAACATTAGATACAATGGCGTTCCCATTACGAATAAAAGACAAGTACAAGATTTATTCATCACGCGGTTGGTTTGTTTTCACCCCTGAGTTGATATTTTGTTTACGATTTACATAAGTGATATAAATAACATGGATTTATGTAGAATAAAGTCATTCAAAAAAGACAAGAGCAAAAAAGATAGGAGAATTTCAAGCTGTATAGTAATTCGATTGTTTGGATCTTTATCAAATATTCTAAGTACACAAAGGATATGATTCCTTCCTCTATAATATTAATAGAAACAATCTGAACTCGTAGCCTTTGTTTATGTAAATTGAACAAGAATTTACTCTCCAGGGATGTAACTCGAATAAACTATTGACTCGAGCCATCGTTAAAATTCGACATTACTTTGTCTGAGGAGTTTACAAATGCATTACACAGCGTCCACGTATCTACAACTATTACATATGTATAGTTGGGTGAAGTGCAACCGACCGGATAAGAGGTCCCACGTGCCACAAGTTTTCAGGTGGTGCTTTCTAGGAGGTGTAAACAGTGCCTTCCGAGAGATCGCTGAACTTACGCCACACCCGTCACGACAAATGGCAAAGCAGCAATAGACGAGCGAGCTTACTTCTTTGCTAGACTCTCCGATTAATTACTTTCGTTTAGCGTTGGCGCTCAAAAGAGCTTCTCTGTTATACGATCGTTTGGCCATTTCGCGTAGACGTAGCTCACCAAGGGACTGATCAGAACTTTCAATGTATCTCAACGAGTTCGACTGAGGAATGTGAGCGTGAAGTAGTAGAAACGTGAATTGCAAGTCTTATACACTGTGCATAAGGATCAGGTGCATAAGAATACATTTTTGAGTAAAATTCCGAGACTTGACGATGTTGGATGAGATTTGTTCTGTAGCGAAATCGAGAAAGTTGAAAGAGATCGAATGGAGAATCTTCCAATATTCTTCAATTGCTTCTCTCTCTTGTCTACGAAAGGCAATATTGAAATTCTTGAACATGCACTCCCGATTAAAAATTTGATTTTCCCATGGAGCTTAAGGCCGTAGAAATCGTACACTGCATAATATCAACTCATTGCGTAGGAAATGCTCTGATGCATAGGAAACGTCAATAAAAGTTCAGTGAACTCACTGCAAACACGCTCTGTTTGACAGTTAGAGAACGAAGTTTTGAGGATACATTGAGAGTGAAGATACGTTAATTAGAACAGTTTTTTGTGATTGTGCCCTTTGGAAATTTAAGAATATGAGGTATTTTAGTCATTATTCTCGGGTTTGCATCGGAATGTAATTATAAAACTGACTCCGTAAAGAATTTACAGCGTTTGGATGGAATAAATTGCAACATAGACAAAGATTATATTCAATTACTGCGTGGCTTTTCTTATCAGATTCGAGAATCAGCATCATTCCCGAAATCTGACTGTTTAATTTCGAACCAGGGATTTCTAATATTGAATGAAATGACATGCTAAATTTTCATGTAAACTTCCTATACCTAATCTTCGAACACATTCTAATGAATTGAGCTTGTAATGGATTCAACCTGCCCCTCTACTATTTTTATACGGAACCTAACAGAGTACCTATACACTCTTGTCACATAGCAATCCATCGCATCGTCGAAACCCTACGCAACGAGCAGCCCAAGTTGCCGCAGCAAAAAGGCAGAAAATGGTAGAGACAATAGTCCTCTCTCGCGGACAAAAATTCACTAGTCTCTGAAAAATCAGAGCCAACCAGATTTGCGCCCAACAAAGCACGAGAGAGTAATATCATTTCCACCAATCTGGCCGAGCGTCCCTTCGTACGTTGACTGGCGCGCGCTGCTGCTTTTTTTCCAGGCTAACACGATTGCCGACGTGTCTCGTCATCTCTGGACCCGAGCGCGATCCTGCCGTCGTTGCGCCCGTTTACTCTCGCTCGTTCTTTTCGCCACTTTGCCCACTGCGTCCGGAATTTTCAATGCATTTTGAATGCACGCTGTACAGGAATGATTATATGGATTGCGATGCACTCTGCGAATCGATGAATTTTCATTCTCTGCTTTTCATCGCTGCGAACGGAAGTTATCGACTGTTCTTCATTTTTTTAATTTCAGATGGTCTCTGAAATTCAGTAGATTTGATGTTAATCTAAGCTTCTTAAACTCAAGGATTTACTGACAAGACAAGGGATGAACACAAAATGTTACAGGAAATAATTCTGGAAGTTAATTGAAACGTTCTGCTGTTTTGCACATGGTTCAATAACGGAAACATTGTATTTTCAACTCCAATCAAGCCGGGAAAACTCGGTTCTGATTGAAAACCCGAGAGCCAAGCGCGGATGCTCGTAGTCAGTTAAAAATTGAAATCTCCCGGGAACAGGCGTTAACAAAGTAGTTGGCTATCAGTTTGCGAGGCCACACAGAGAGCTGGCGCACGGGAGATAATAGTTTAATCAACGCCCCTGCAAAAGTCGCCACGCGATAAAGTTGCACGGAGGCGGGGGGGGGGGCAGCGCGGGTTGGTGTGCTAACGAGAGCTGCCGGCGTAAAAACAACGCCCGTCCCGGCGACGAAACGGAATTACGTTAATTTGCATGGAAAATACAGAAACAAATTACACGCTCGCCACCTCTCGACCCTCGTAAAATCGCCAGCGCCCCGGGGCGAGAGACAAAAGGAAACGTGCCGGCGCATGGAACGTACTTTATGAGCGAAGCTCCGGCTTTATTTGGTTATCGAGGCGTCGATGGCTCCCCAACTAGCCAATAATGGCATGCCGGGCTTTCTTCGATTTTTCAAACGCACACAGCCGGCTTTTCATCGGGAGAAATGCGAGCGAAGCTTTCACGCGGCTGGCCCCGTTGTACGGGCGCATTCGACGGGTAGGACGCGTGCGGTTCTATGTGGAGGATTGTGTGACAGCAGTTTCGCAGGCTCGATATGGATAGAGCTGCTCGTTAGCCGCGGCCGTCCTATTCCAGCCCCGTGGATGTCAACACTCTAATGAGAACCTCGCGTCGAGTCATTTTTTTCAAGTGGATCGAAACCTTTTTTTCTATAAGAAATAACGATGGCGCAGGAGGGAGGAGGTACAATAATAATCACTCTTTATGAGTCAGTGAGACGATTCACTTGAATTGTTTGTTGAATGCAAACGGAAACAAAAATATATTTTTGAATATGTCTTTTAAAATATTCAGATAAAACAGGAGAGGTGTACGTGTGGCTTTGAAAACTTCTATTGTTCCAAATGAAGAAAAATCAACGCTACGGATGGATGATCTATGTTTTTGATACTTATAAAAAAACGTTCCGTCCCAAAAGATTATTTACTATAACGATTTCACGTGATTCCCCGATTCACTTTTATTTTCGAGAAGCTTTTTATTTAGAAAATTGTAGGAGTTTTTGAGAAATCTCCAAAACTCATGAATGAATGAACAACACATCGAAACATACAAGAAATCTTGAAGAATTGAAAACTAATTTCCTGTTGTAAAATAGTTTTTTATTTCACACTGGGATCTCTCAATTTCAGTTTCTCTTAATTGAGCGTTTGAAACATTTTTAACGTCAGACTTATTCCGTTTATTCTACAATAACGGATCTGGCGACACTTCTCGAGTGTCATTTCATCAAGGATTGTTAGTGTAGTATTCCATGAGCTTGGAACTTTCTGGAACTTTAGGGGTGGGAAATCATTCTGCTGCCATGACCTCCAAACATGGGGGGGGGGGGGAAATAAAATTCCGCCTCATTCTCAGACGTTGTGGCATTAAAACTATTCCAGTAAAATCGTGATTCAGTTCAATAATGCGATATGAAAAAGTTCAAAGCGTAAAAAAGAAATATAATTCAACATGAGTGTACTAAAACTTCGTTATCGAACGGTCCACCGGTGAAGTGATGTCGGGGTCAGCAACAGAGTTTCTTGTCATATGCAGGATGAGAATCAGCGAAAAATTCATGATTCATGAATACTTTAATGATAGAACAAAAAGTTCCGAAGGTCTCTCTACTTGCACACTTGATGAAATTTTCAACAATTTTATAAATGTATTCCTCGTACTTAATTTCCAGATAGCAGCGAAATTCTTATACACTGCATCGTTCCTTGGCTGACGCAAAAAAATACTGCGGGTCTCTTTTAATGTTTGTCTAATGCCAGCATCAAATGCTCGTTTCCGCAGTGAAGTACGCCGGCGCGTTGGAAAGTAGGAGAGAGTGAAAGAACGAGTGGGAGAGAGAGAGAGAGGGAGAGGAGGGAAGAGAAATACTCGGTTAAAACGGAGCTAACTGGCGAGCAGTAAATGTCGTCGCGGCTCGGCTCTTGCGTCCTCGTGCATTTTCCCCGCTGAAATATGAAAGCGACAATGCCTACTGTGCCTCGCATAGCTTTTTTTTCTATAGCCATACCGCCTCCGCCGCCTCTGGGCTGCTCTTGAGCTCGCCGCGACGTCTATTAATCCTCGATTCAAGTGGCCCACGGTTGCGTGCACCAAACTAAACATCATGCCTCAAAACTGGACAGATATACTTGCATGCACCAGCGTGTCTTCCCATAGATTACCTCTCGCGATGACAGCTCAGCGGCATGGTACACGAACGGGTCTGAATTAAGTGTACCGCATTATTGTCTATTCCCCGAGTTTTATCTTGCATGTTAATGTATGGGTTTTCCAGATACGCTACTTAAGGATGTTCTGGCTACAAATGAAAATAGTGAAAAATACTTGAAACTTCGTACATTAGCATATTTTGTGATATAAAAGTTGTACCCAAAATTTGAGAAAGCCTGGTTGGCTGGATAAAAAGATATGAGCAATTCGATTTACATGCACTCTTATGGAGTTTCGTGAAATTCGAGTATTTTCATGTTCTAATCTATGTGAAAAGTATGGAAAGAGTTGTGAGAATCTGGAGAAATTTTTAAAAACGAGAGAATAATATCCAATAATTGGATATGTGCAAAGATCATATGACTGGGTTGGTTGTGGAACAAGTTATCAATGGTTTTTCATCCTCCCAGTGAGTCAAATCAATGTTATGAGTGAAATCATAACTTGAAGGATAATCAAATTCAAAAGTTTAAGACGTGCTTATAAAAACAAGCTTAAATGTGATGTTACGCTGCTTAAAATCCTCCATACAACTATGGATACGGTTATTGATATCACATACGAAAACATCTGTTGCAGCTCAGCTCTCCAAATACGTTTTACTGATTTACCTAACTTTTGGGAATGACTGTGTAGCCAGAACATCCTTAACGTAGATAGCAGCAATAACATCATCTCATCACCGAACTCAATCTTAGAGTTTCTTTTTGGAGTAGATAAATTATTTTTTTCTTATAAATTCAACGATGTTCAGTGAGAATTTTTAGTTTCCATAGCGGTTCATAATAAAAATGGTCAATGAGTATTTTCATTCGCATCGGGAGATTTTCTCCTCTCAATGTCATTCGGTGCCTGAAACGTTTTTTTCATACTATACCATTTTTTAAAGTTTGAGTCGGCTTTGCCGAACACTGGTGAACGCGTCCACACGTATTTTTTAGTTTTAGAATATCTTATCCATTTCACAAACTCATTATAACATACATATGGCAAAACACAGAAGGTCTTATCGGCTTTACGTAGTCTGTTGTGTCGGAAATATAGTGGAATTATAGATATCTATAATAACTTTACAGTTCACTTGCGGTAACCATGAAACACGACGTTGCCGGGTTGTATCGCAGCGAAGTTCGTGTCGTGAAACCCAAGATCTTTTACATCTTTTGTTATCCATTACTTTATAACTAGATGGTCAGTATCATTGAGCCTCAAATATGTATAACATTCATGGGAACTTCAACTAGTCGATCCTAGTTTTTGAATCGAATGAACAGAATCGATGACAGAGGCAATCACACGAGTACAATGTTCAATTCGATCCTCGATGAGCACAAATCCCTTATAGAAAACCTGAACGAGCATTATCTGACTTCTTCATTTAATTTGTTCAGAAGACTTTGCCCCGGCATACACTTTCGCGCGTCTAATTCGTGTATGGGGGAGCGAAAGAAAGGAGGATTAAAATACTCGGAAGATTTTCCGCTCGTCGGCAGGCTCTTAGCGTGGAAAATCTCCGGGAGCTAGGGGCGAGCTCGTAGCCGTCGGTTGAAGCTCGTGAATTATGTGCCCCTTCGACTTTTCACCGGGATGAGTTCGCAAAGGCTTCGGCTTTTTCGTGAAGTTGGAGCTCGCGAGCCGGGGCGAGGGTACAGCACGGGGCGACGAGCGCGCACGCGCAAACGACGTTTTCTCGTTTGCGTCGCTACGGAAATTAACATGTTCGTCTTTTTCAAAAGGCAATTTTTCAGAGTGCTTTAGCCGATTCTCCACGGTCTGTTGCCAAGTGGGATTAAGCAACCCTCGAGGCATGGCGCACGCATTAACGAGCATGAGAACTCGAGTAATCTTGATAGATCGACACGCGGCGGTTGTTGTTCATTCACTTCAGGGCGACCGTTACGTTGCGATCAATTCGCCCAGATTTGGTAGCGAATGGCCGAGCACATTGAGATTGAAGTGAGAACCATTTTTCATTTTTTGTTTCAGATGATCAAGTGTGGATTTGACAGAAAAAATATGGAGCTTCCAAGTTGCATCAATTGTTTACGATAGCGAGGTGAGCACAAGTTTTAATCAGTAGAAATTAGAAATTTACATTTCGAACTCTCGTTAATTTAATCATCGACAGGCCTTAGAGTGAATCTCACAGAGTTAGATTATTAGTCGGTATATAAGTTAGTTTAATAACGATCATGAATTTTCATCGACGAAATCTTGAAGCGCATATCAAGTTAGACTCTTGACAAACGTGAAATTACTTCATCTGCTGTTTTACTGGTGGAAAAAATCTGATCAATAGAACAGTAGATCACGCTTGAGTGGCACGCTGATTGCTGAGTATTTGAGCGACAAATTAATCAATGTCTTGGAGGGGAAGGTAGGGACACGCGGCTCGCGTGTCCTAGTTTAGTCGGTAAGACACCTGTCCGGAATACTGCCTGGGCGGCTGTCCCTGGGTGGTACTTTTTTTTCTCAAATTTTTTTCGTAATAACGGTTCTTTGAAATATTATCTTTGAGCGAAATAGTATTCTCTGGGGATAATCTGAATGTGGCCAAATATCTTATCTTGTATTTTATTATCTGGTATATATTGGAACTGATCAATAAAAACAAATTTTTGATAAGCTTCGGTTTTATGGGGCAACAGAGTGATATAAATAATATTCAATATGTAAAATTAATTTTTTGACATCTTAAACTTCAAATATTTCTTCATCTGTTAGAAATTTAACTGCCAACCACTAATATAATATATTCTAATAAAAACATACTCTTCGCGACGCCCGTGTATTAAGTCATTTTCTATCCGTACAACCCTCTAATCTCATGCGGGTTATCTCTCGACTTGTTCCAACCTCCCAAATTAGACTTTATAATGGGCATCAAGGAAAAAGACGTAGCCCCCATGAGATTTTTGTGGCTTAGACACAGCTCGAAAGGACGCATGCGCGTCTTCCTCTGATGAGCTTTCTTGTCACTCGCACGAACTTTACCTTCCAACTGGTCATTAAAATTCGCTTCTGCTCCATGGCATATAACTCCGGTATATTTTCGTGGGTAGGAAAAAATGAAGATCCGAAGATCAGAGAAGCTTTGAACATCTTCCCGATACGTTCCTGCGTCAGTCAAGGGGCTGTGTACTGTATAATATATAGAAGCTGAGTTTGAGAACGAGGAGTTGAGTGTGGACGGGGATAAAAAGCCCCGATACTATTCAATATTCAAAAGGTTGAGAGGATAGAGCATCCACTTTGAGAATATCGTTTCCATTACTTCCGTTCAATTTTTAAAGCAATCCATAAAAGATATACTGCATCTCGAAATTTCGAATTATGATCCGCAGTGTACATCTCAAGATTTTAATTTATAAATGACGTTATTGATATGCTACAATTTTGATAAATATCTCGAACGTATATTCACATCTTGCCAACTGAAGAGATATCATAATTTTTTTTTTTTTTTCAATGAAACAATTTCAAAACGTTTATTGTGCAAACATATACATCATGATCGATGGAGACAAAGCTCACAGCGGGTGAAATTCCAACGAACAGAATTCTTGTGCACGTGAACGTAATGGTGAAATGAATCTCCGTATCTCGTTCACTATATAGACATTCATATTCAACGTTGGCGTATAGATATATCGGGAAGTTGTAATCGAGGGATAGGTGAGAACGGGAGCTGAAGCAGTTGCTGAGTACAGCGCGATCTTTTATAAATTATTAACGCGTTTTGGCCTACGACAGCGTTCCGTGCCCGGCTAATTTATGGTTTGCGAACTTTTTGCATCGTTTAATTTTTCACAGCGTATAAATTATGGCGAGGCTGCTATATATCGAAATTCTCATTCGAAGTTTCAGAAAATGTAAATTGAATAATTCATGCAGAATTGCCTGTAAAACTTTAATAATTAAAAGTATAGACCGAAAGTTGCCCGGGAAAATACATCAGGGTGAAATGTTTTGTGGAAAGTAGCTTCGAGTTGTATAAGGCAAATGTCCCAGTTGTCGGACGTTTTGTCGGAAACGTAAAGCAAATCAAAAATATTTCTTCGTAGAATTTTTTCGCAAACTCCCTACTTATGATTCAATAATTTGATGTCCACGAAAGAAAATGATTTACAGGAAAGAATAAAACCATTGTAATATTACCCTGCTCGCCTGTCCTCGCTCATTACCATCGAATTTTATGTATTGCAATTAAGTTATGTCAATATATGCACATAAATACTTAAAATACTTTAAAATTAATCAATTTTGAATTCTGATTTTATTTCTCTAGCAACAATTGATTTGATCATGTAGTGTTGTACTCATGAGTATCTATTACTTTGGATATTTTCAGCCTTTCATTGCTTTTTGAATTCGGAATCGAAAGGATTTATTTCGCTGGGTGATTTTATAATTTGCGGCCATATTATCATAACAAACAACATTATTAAGAAGGAGCAAAAATAAGAAGCAATAATAAGGAGAAAAAATTCGGAGCAATAATGAGAAGCAGAAATGAGGAGCAATAATGAGGAGTTAAAGTGAGAAGCAGGAATCAGGAGCAATAATGAGGAGCAATCGTGAGGAGCAATCGTGAGGAGAAAAACGACGGCGGTGGCGGCGCTGGTTCAGCTTTTAATATGTAAAGATTCGCAGTATTTATATTTAGTATTCGTAATAACCAAAATATGCGAGGCGCCTCATGCGCCAGTTAGCGGAAACTTGCAGGTGTTTTAGTGACCGAATCTTCATATAATAATTATTATTAAATGAACCATAATTACAGTCATCTACTATGAATAAAAGTACTATATAGAGTGAAATCTCCTTCAAATATAGTATAATTCATACTTTTTCCATGGTAAACATCAGTGAAATTTGTATAGTTGAATTCACAATATCTCAAATATAACTGGGTCAAAGTAGAACTATATTTATAGGAGATCTATAGTTAACCCAACTATCAACTGCTCTCAGTGTATTAACAGAATATTACAAGTAGTTATATTTAATTTATAATCCATTAATAAATAGAAAATAATGAATTTTCGTAGGAGTGTCTGAATTACTGGGCGTGTCCGATAATGGTCACACGTTTACCTTAGACATTCAACTTTTTAACGGGTTATTTTTTCTTGGAAAAAAAAGAATAATATTGTTTCTCGCGTTGAGTTTCTAAAAACGTGCAATAATATTCCTGAATCACGCTCAGAGTTATCGAGATAAGCCTGTCAAATATTTCCTGAAAGTAAAGCCTCGGGACAGTTCCAGTGGCACGAAAACGGTGAGTCAGGTCCTTGACGAACGTTCGGATATTTATTCAGCTCACGTTTTTTTTTTTCACGGAAATTAAACGAGCAAAATCACCTCTAGTAGGAGAAGCTTTGAAGTTACGAACTTGAAAAATGAACGTCGAGTCAAACTTTACGTCGGCCGTTGTCCCTCGTCTCGTTAAGCACTAGTACTTTTGTCGCGACCTTCTATGTATACGTGTCTACATTTCGTGCTAAGCATTGCTGGCTGAATTTTATTCACAGATGTTAGAGAGACACAGCGGAACTTGGTATTTTCGCGAGGAAAAGCGACATCAAAGTGTCCTAGTTCCGTGACTCTCAAACGAGAAACTATCCTATAGCACTGCAGCCCGAAGTTTTCGGCGCTGTTTCGCTGGGCTCGGTGATAAAGTGATGCGCACCAGTTTGCAGGCGGGTTTATGCGAGTGTGTACCTGTCCGCATAATCTTTAAATTATATTTTATTCTCTTTGGCTTGCGTGCGTCTGTTCTTCGCAGATAACCAGCTTTTTACGTCGCAATTCCTGGCAAAAATTCTGAATTATCTTGCGAGTTTCACTAAAATCCACTCAACTTTTATTCAAAACCAATTTTATTATACCTTTCGCCTATATACCCTCGTAAACTTTCGTGTTTCTCTTTGCATTTTCATATTTTATAGATATGTATCAGAGACAGTTTTATTCTATATTCCATATACCGTTTGTAAACTTGAGTGAAATGTTGCATGTCAAAAGTCCTGCAATTGTACATAGGGGTGAATGACGGTGATGCCGGAAATGGAATAAATCATTTCGGAGATGAAACTAGCCCAGACAAAAGTAATATTGTTATAGTTATTCTAAATTGGTAAATTTCAAGCTCGATCCTTTTTTTTTGTGTTTGATTTATGATTTATCAATTTGAAAATCGAAATTCACAAATTGTAAAATATCGAGAATGTTAATCCTAAGTGTCGTGAGTAATTTACTAATCATTATAGACACTCTCATGTGAGAATGGATACGTCATTATTCTGGTTATACTCTAAAATTACCAGGAAGAAGAAAGCGAGAACAAAGGTTCAGGTCACGGTAATACTATCTGCAAATTGTTTGAGAGGAGCAGTGTGGCGAAGCACTCGAAAAAGGATCGAATCAGATCGAAAAATTGGTGTTGCCTATCCGTCACATCGAAAAGATCAAGGCTGTGTGTCATATATGTTCAACAGAGATCGATTGCACTGTTTTTGTGACCTGACTTCCTCAAAGGCTATAGGTCCAATCCCAGCTTTGTTTATTGAATTCGTATATTGTTCCATAAAGCTCTTTATTCGTTGATATGGATATTTTACCGATATTACCATAAATTTATATTTTCACAAATTTCATAAAATTCTGTTATTGAAATTGAATATTATGGACATCCGATGAAAATTGAACATATTTCTTGAATATGCAAGGAATACATGTCAGGTAATTGAAGACTACTAGGGGAAAAATCAAGTAATACACATAAATTTGAATTATATGCAGCACTACTTAGAATTGATTGGTATTTGTGTATCAATTCTTTAATTGAATAGGTGAATATATTGAAATGAATGAAATTATAATGATTACCATGCAGTTGGTCTGAGAATCTGATTACAATATATTACTCTTAAACAAAATTGCTGTCGAAGTAGGAGTTATGATGTTATAAAATCGACAAGGAATGATATTCATAGCAGCATTCCGAAATGTTATGAGCTGGGCAATTAAAAGATCTTAAATCTGCCACGCGTATTAATACGGCTTTACGTCGTCACCTACAAATCGTTCGATTTTGAAAGCAAAAGCCGCAGTTAATGTCGCAGGAAACATAAAAATTCTATTAAGCGCATTTTTAGAGCTTTCCATTGTCGTATCCAAACATGACGTTTCAATTTTTACGGGTGAAACATAAATAAAACGCGCCGAATACAATGAAACGATTTATAGCCATCATCACAATGGATATTCCGTTAAAAGTAGACGGCGCGTATGTTCCGTCAAAACTCCCCGTCAGTTCAAAGCGTCTTGCCAACCATCGAGCGGGCATTTCACATGGCCATATCCCGAGATTTTTTGCCATTATCAAAGAGTCACACACATGCGCGGAGCGAAAGGGCACTGCTGGGAATCCCCAGACTCGGGATCGAGCATCGAAATAAAATATGACGAGGAGCGTCGCGCAACTGGAGCTTCAGCTGCGCCCGGAGCTGACGTTCCCATTAGCCCAGTGTGTCGTCTGTCGCGCGTCAGCCGCGCGCCTCCGAGAGAGTGGCAAACCCATTCGTACCCTTTGCCTCTCGTTTCGGCTCATCGTTCTCGAGTCTTATCTGGGCTCATCCTCGCCGCTCGCAGTAGCGAGCGAAAAGCTCCGAGAGGTCTTCCTGAAATGTTTTCCCGGGTTTCTTCCCCGGATATGACAATCGCTGAGCTGCTCAAAGATCATGGGAAACATTTCCGAATTGAAACTTTGAGCGCAAGCAAGTGCTGCCTCTGGGAATAGTTTCTATGGCTGCCTTTGTAGGAGATCATGTTTTTATTCAGAATGTTAGACTTTCATTGCAAGTAGATTCATTGTCGAGTCAAGTGAAATTTCGAGATGAATACAATTCCAAGTGGAAACGTCAAGTTGTCCTTATGCGATTGCTATTTATCAAAATAGTACTGCATTGCTGTGTACTTTGATTACACAGTAGAACATTGTATTTTTTCTTACTCTCTACTGATATTTCAACGTTCAAAATTTCCGTTTCCTTCTAAGTCTGAAATTGAACTCTGCAGCCGGCAAACTGACGATCAATGCAATGTTGACTTTGGCTCGAATACGCGTTAGCTCCTCGGAATTTATCATAAAACACGGTGGGATCGAAAAAAAGGTCCACAGTAGTGGTTCAAATTCTTCTAAGGCCGATCGCCCAAACTGAAGCGTCAAAAGGCTCTTCGAATCGTCTCTTAGCTTTGAATGGGGCTCTTGCGCGAATGTGTAAACAGTTGCCGTGGGGTAACGGAGCGCTTTCTGAATTGGAAAAGTCTCCTCGCAGTACGGTGGTTGCGCCGCGAAGAGCAGCGCGATTTTGAGGCCGGAATCGTTCTCGCACAAGTGGCGCCCTAACGAGGACTTTAATAAAGGCGCTTGCGCAAACTCGCGGGCGTTTGCATAAGGATCGGAATAGCGCACTTTTGAATGGGCGATGCTCCCGGTGAAAATGGGACTTTTTGATCGGCACGCTGCTCGCCGCGCTCGCGCGACTTTTTTTTCATGACCTCGTTTCACGAAGAATATCGCGTCAAGCGGGTGTACACGAGAGCGGGAGTAGAAGAGTATGTCTTGTTGATAACGCGCGCGTGTGGCAAATTAAGGAGGAACTTGCACGCTCGCACTGGTTCAAATTATCGGACGGGAGAAATGAAAGGTGATTTAGCGAGAAAACAGAAAATATGAACTTGATCAAGTTTGATTTAACTTTGTTCGGAGGTAACTTATTTTGCCAAGATCTCTTCCTCTCACAAGACGGAATGATTAGTTGAAATTGAAGAAACGTCCGGAGAAAATCTATATAGTTCCTTGGAAGTATTCTCTTCGAGACTTAAAAGAATTAGGAACATAACATTACATTAGTACTTTTACAGTGAGGGGAGGATGAAAAAAAAGTAACTACGGGGCTGGAGGGAAAAGGAAAGTGAATCTTCAGAAAACAGAGACAGATAGACAGATAGACAGAGAGACAGAGAGAGAGAGAGAGAAAGAGAGAGAGAGAGAGAGAGGGGGGGGAGGTAGAAAATGTCTTGCAGCGCACGCAATCCCAGAAGCTCAATCGTGCGATATTCCTCCTCGTAATCCCGTTACAGCAGAGAAGAAACGACTCTTCCACATGCGCGAGCTGCATCTCCGGCTCACTTACTCTGTCTGTCTCTCTCTCTCTCCCTCTTTCTCGCTTCCTTCTCGCGCGTATATGATTGAATGCGTGGAGCGTAAAAAACGCCGAGTCTGCGCATGCGCCCTGGCAAATTCTCGTGGATTATATTATGAAGCAGCTGAGGTGCCTGCTTCGGCATGAATAATTCAGGGGCGCCGGGAAACAAATGAAAAATAATGGAATCCGAGCGGAAGCTCAGCCGATACATTCACCATTACTCTCGGATGCTCTATTTTTATTCATTTTTCCGGACTTGTCGCTCCTCCCGGGATTCCTCTTGTTCCCTGGGGTATTCTAGGTGATTTTAAGAATTGCACATGACTCGCACCTAAAGGAAAGCCGTGACGTATTTTGCGTAAGTGTGCAATGTGCCACTATTTTCATGTTCAAACTGAACGATTCAACGCATAAATTGATCGTGAAAACTCATTTATCTTCTGGTATATAGAACCATAATGAAAAATAAACAATGGAAGATTTTCCAGAGTTTCAAACAAGATGCCATTGCAAATTTATGGTTGGCATGAGCGAGAGTAAAAATGTTCTTCTCAAATATAGTTTCAATATTTTTGGATGAAAATGAGTTATGAGAGTGTTGATAACGAATTTCTCAGTTCTTTCTTACAAGGAGAGTCCACTACCTCCGGGTCACCAATCTTGACCAAAATTTTTTTGGTTTTTCTTGGTGACAAGAATAGAGAGTATGCAGAGTTATAGGGTCCAACGCTCCCAAACTTCCAAGATATTAATTTATGTATCCTGGGTGGAGCCGTTGTTCTCGTCCCAAATGACAATATGTCATCTGAGACGTATTTCCCTCACAGCACTGCACTTTAACTGTTCACACTTGACCACCACATCACATTCTATCCTAGAAAACATATAGAAGGAGTAAATAGCGTGTACATGCAACAAATCTTATTTTCATGTCTTACTCACATAGAGTAAAACATGAAATATATGGAAAAATCAACGATTATCGACTTTTCACTCTGTGCTTGGATACTGAAGCAATAACAACATGTATCCAAGCACAAAGACAACAAATACAGTATAATTGGACGACAATTCAGTGTCAGAATTGATTTTCACTCATGAAAACTTCAATTCTGAGCATGTGTCGACCAATATCATACAATAACCAATAATATTAAAACTTATCTACTCACAGTTTTCTACACACTTCAATGCAGTTTCTGGCTCTGTACAGCATACCTGGAACACAAAAATTATCACAAAGAAACATCTTTTAAACATATATGAAGAAAGAAAAAGGTTAAGTTTACTTATCTGAATTCCCTTGCATCTTGAATGAAAATCCATTAGCTGCTGCACACGATGAAGATCCAAACCTGCTGGAAACACTTGAAAGAAAGTGGTGTACTTATAAACTTTCATTACGAATACTCAAACTGTTGTGAGTAAGCAATGTCTACTTAATGAGTACAGCATCACATGTCAAACTAAACATGGTGTATACAAACGACGCTTATGGTAACCTGCAGGGCAGTACCTGTGTTACCGACTCCGCCCTGCAGGTTACCATAGGCGTCGTTTGTAAACACAGTCAGTTAGACATGTGATGTGTACTCATCAAGTAGACATTGCTTACTCACTACAGTTTGAGTAATTGTAAGAAAAGTTTCCAGATTAATTTCCACCACAGTGTTCACCTGCAAGTTTGGAGCTTCATCGTGTGCAGCAGCTAATGGATTTTCATTCAAGATGCAAGGGAATTCAGATAAGTAAACTTAACCTTTTTCTTTCTTCATATATGTTTAAAAGATGTTTCTTTGTGATAATTTTTGTGTTCCAGGTATGCTGTACAGAGCCAGAAACTGCATTGAAGTGTGTAGAAAACTGTGAGTAGATAAGTTTTAATATTATTGGTTATTGTATGATATTGGTCGACACATGCTCAGAATTGAAGTTTTCATGAGTGAAAATCAATTCTGACACTGAATTGTCGTCCAATTATACTGTATTTGTTGTCTTTGTGCTTGGATACATGTTGTTATTGCTTCAGTATCCAAGCACAGAGTGAAAAGTCGATAATCGTTGATTTTTCCATATATTTCATGTTTTACTCTATGTGAGTAAGACATGAAAATAAGATTTGTTGCATGTACACGCTATTTACTCCTTCTATATGTTTTCTAGGATAGAATGTGATGTGGTGGTCAAGTGTGAACAGTTAAAGTGCAGTGCTGTGAGGGAAATACGTCTCAGATGACATATTGTCATTTGGGACGAGAACAACGGCTCCACCCAGGATACATAAATTAATATCTTGGAAGTTTGGGAGCGTTGGACCCTATAACTCTGCATACTCTCTATTCTTGTCACCAAGAAAAACCAAAAAAATTTTGGTCAAGATTGGTGACCCGGAGGTAGTGGACTCTCCTTGTTAGTCGGGTTGTATTTTGTCTGTAAAGTTCTGTCTTCAAATACAAGTATTTCTACGATGACTCAATAACCTTTTCATATTCCAATATTTTTTTCTTCCCTCATACGCGATGCTCCCGCCCAAAACTTGTTTTACATAACTCGAGAGTTTAATTTTTTGATTGCTCATTTTTTTTTTTTTTTTTATCGCTCACGAAGCTTCAGTGGGAATGAAGGAGTGATGAATGACATCACTATATGATAGTTGTTCAATCTCACCATCAAGAAAAATATCAAATTATTTTCTATTATTCATGACAGAAGTACGAGAAATATCGAATGAGGCAGCTGTATCTAGACATTGTGGAAAGCGGAGTATTGCACATTGTACTACATCTGCGGTGGTACAACTCTCAGAAGAATGAAAAAACTTGTTTCTTATTCTGCGTTTCGAGACAGAAACGAGACCTTTCTCTCGGTGTGTGTGAAAAAGAGGGAAATAATTTAAAAAGTCTACTAATGCTCTCTGGAAAAATTGAGAGCATAATCCGATGCACACTCGTTTAAATTAAAAGAAAAAATGCCTCATATCAAGTATCAAAGTAAGCGCACCAAACTCAACATTTTAGACAAATTGTCGATCGATTTTACGAAACATGTAAGTAATCTTGATTATCTAGGGACTCTCTGGTCTCTTTTATAGTTTGAGAGATCAAACGAGGTCACCACAGAAACGTCTTCGCCAGTTCGACTCATTCACATTAAAAAATGAGAGTCGGGAAGGGAAGGGAAGATTAAGCGTTCAAACACTGGGGATGAACTCAGTAGTTAGTGGGGATCTCGTTAAAACTCTCAAACTAGAAAGACAAAAGAGTCCCTCGATAGTCAAAGATTACTCATGTGCTTCGTAAAGCCGACCAGAAAGTTTAGAAAACAAGTACCGAGGCGCAAAATATATCAAAAACTTAACATTCACTAACAACCCTTCAATTTGTTCTTTCTACTTTTCTCGGCTGTCGATTATTCAATATTTTACCAGCCCGTGCAATAGCTCTGTTCCGATCGAGCAGTGCAACCAATCGACGGGAGAATCAATCAATCCGTCGATGCTCGAGCAAAGGAGGCAAGAGCAACGCCGGAGCCGAGGAAAAAATCGCCTCTCGTAGCCGAGTCGCACAACGAGAAATAATAGAGACGAGACGTGCGCGCCGAAACGTGCGGGAAATGAAAGAATATCGCCGCCTGGAGAAGCAGACACTGCGCGATATGTCATTCTCTTTTTCCCCTGGACGAAAGAAAAATCTCGCAGTATTGCAAATTGCCGAGAAGACGAGGAATTTTTATAAAGCTTCCTCCTCGCCTATCCCGACTCCTTCCACGACGACGTTCTTAATATTAGGCGGCGATGATTTATAACGCGGGTTGCAGATGAAAAACAGCCTTGTTTACGCTTGTAGTGCACGACAGCTCTCCGGAATACTTTATGAGGTACATTGAGTGGCACTTTTTTTTTGCTCGGCGCCGAGTCTTTTATTTCCTCATTGTAGATCAATTCGGCTGGGCAGGAGAAGATTCCTTGACACTTATTATATTTCTATTTACTGACTTGAATAGTTAAAAATAGTACATTTCGATATTCGTGTGAAAGACCTGATTCTCGCATGAATCAAGGATCATCTTTCCTACGCGTATTGAGCTATATTTTTTATCGCAAGGGTTGAAAAATAAGTGATAAAAAATACCACTCAGCGAAGGTTTGCGTAAAACATGAATTATGTGTTAGAATCCGTGTATGGCAAATCTGTAAAAAGAATAGGTCATCGCAATGCATGGCCAGAGTCGTATTCTTGTGTGATGAACTTTAGAAAGACTAGATGTTAAATTATTCTATAGTGATTGAAAAACATACATTTGATACTATAGTATATTGTTTTCTCTTTCGAAGAGGATTATTCGGATTGTATCATGCAATAATTGTAATCATACGATAATTATACCCTGATTGAATTCAATTGACAAAGGCTTTCATTATAGATGGATGTAATAACGTAGTTCAAAAATTTCATATAGCTTTTATACGAACAAAAGTATGTAATATGAATCCCATTTCGCGTTAATTTTAGAATCATTCACATCGTTTGATTCAATGTTAATATAGTTCAAACAAAGCATTCAAAATGTCATAAAAATAATCTCGATGAGTGATTTCTAGCAGCCTTCAGTTCCTTAATTCCAAAATAACTTCATTGTAAGCGATTGTCAATGAGATTCGTTGAAATATGTTCAATGGGACAAAACAACCTTTTCAAACTCACGCCAAATCCCGAACCCGTCCGTCACGTTCAGTACGAAATTCAACATTTCGTCTCGGAATAAACGTCAAATTTAGAATAATGGATTGCCAGTGAAGCCCACGACTGCAATCAAATTGTCTAGCGCAGCAGGACGAGTACTCTGGTACATAAAGTGAATTCTTGGCGCCGAGTTAATTCGAGTAAACGCACATCCCGGCGAAAAGGAATCAGATCCGGGTGCGCAACCACACCCTCGTCACAACCAGCGCACCCGCTACTTTACAATCAGAAAATCCGCGAGTCGCGTGAATCACCTCGTGTCCAGGGTAAATACCTGTTTACTGCTAATTTCCATGAAGGGCTCGTCGCGGCTCGGACAGTATTCCTGGCACGCGACGCGTGTCGCTGACGCGGGGAATCCTTTGTCGCGGCCCGGCCCCTCCAAGTTATTAACTTTGCGCGAACATGAAACATGACTCGCGGCCGGCCCTTGTCTCTGCTATAGCTACGGGAGAACCACCAAGTTTATGGAATTCCGCGCTGACCTTGTTACCGGCTTTATTCGCCTCGCTCCTATATGGACTCGGCGAAATTTCTCGGTTTATCTTTGCGGCTCTGTCTCTCTCGCCTCGCCTCCCCCACACACACTGCCTAGTTGCTCGAAGGGTATGTATGGAATTATTCGACCTCGACTGGCTTTTTCCAGCGTATTTTTCTCTGAGTGATTTATACGTCAGTTGATTCTTTTTTAAAGTGCTCATGCGTCGGCGGAATGCTTTTACGTCGAGACAGCTCCTTTCGTCGTGTCTCACCGCATACGGATTTTTCTACTCGCTGAGATAGTTCCTGCGAAAGACCATTCCAACGATGAGTCATCGAGTACGTTTGGTAATCCAGAATCTATATACTCATTCCCCCACTCAGTTTCAAAATGATCTTCCGTTCTAAGAGCATACGCGTGGAAAGTTCTAAATCCCACTTTAGATTATTCCACAGAAACGTCATATCTTTTCTGCAGAGAGGTTCCAAATCGATCGACTGTATACCCTTCCTCAAAAATTAGAAATCGACAATGCCGTACGTAATGTGTGGAGCAACATTTTTCAACTCGTGTGCATTTGCAATTTACCCGCGTGAACTCAGCCACCCGCGCTACTGTTCCGGCATAGTGCAAATCAAAAACACAAATGGAATTTTGGCAGAGAATCTCGGCTGAGGGCCGACATACCACAACGAGCTGTGGCTCGCAGTCGGACCTCGTGAAATTCCTCCTGCGCCTCGGCGGATTAATGGCGTTAACTTGGTTTAATCTGTAACGCAGTTAGACAGGAGTTTCGCACACCCACGCGCTCGTACGAGCTAGCGTCTATACTATAGCAGCGCCACTAGCCAGCTTGAGTTCGCGTTGACGCTATTATTTCGCTTGACGCACTAGCTATTAGATTTCTGATTGATCGACCATGCGCAGTCCACTTTTGATTTCGTCCGGATCAAAAATGATGAGATTGTATTGAACAACCTCAGGCAAAGTTTGCAGATTAATAATCATTTCTAAATCACTTCGAGAGGCCCAAGAATAACTAATCAGAGTTTTGATCTCTTCCCATCACTCACTTTGTTGGACAAAATTATGATATTGTACCGGAATCATAATTGACATAAATTTAAATTAATGAAGTACTTACAATTTAATCAAGTTGACTTGTTAATCGAATCTATAAACAGCAATGTCTTAATGTATATCGGTTTTGACTTATATTTATTTCGAAAACATTATTCTTTAAAAGTATAATGAACTGAAAGTTATATCTGGCATGGCGGTTCATGTGCTGAACTCCAGACGTTTCATTGCGCAGTCATTATCGCAGCGCGAGACATTGGCGTACTGGGTCAAACTGAGCCCACTCACCACTCGGCTCTAAGCTGCCGATGTGTGGAGCTGTTAATCGCTTTGTTCGCATTCTAAAAGCCACTCGTACCAGATTTCCGCTCGGGCTCTTCACGTTGCCACCGACGCGATCCCGCAAGTCCCTTGATCACTTCTACCTCGTCCTACGCGACCGAGTTTGCCTTCGCTCAATGTCTCCTCTTTTGTACTGATGTTTTCCTCGTTAAATTTTTTATTTCCCAGAACCACGATCCGTTTTGAATAGGTTTTGTCTTCGTCAAACGGACGAATGAAACGCAGCGTTGGAGTATTGCAGTCGAGTAGCTCTAAATAGAAATTTCGATTGAGTGCAACAGTATAGACGATGTAACGAGGAGCGAAAATCCAAAGCATCGAAAATTGATCAAGCGAGCGTCAAATTTGCCGTGGATGTTCCCGGGAAACGCATGATATTAGCGTAGAGCGATCGAGGATTATATTGAAGGGAATTCGCATACGCTTGGTCCGGCGCGAGGCCTGATAGATAGGTGAGAGTTTGGGGCTGGTTGAGTAGTATGGAAACTAGAGCCCGTCCGGGCGGGCTATGCTAATTGGGATTATTATCATGATCTGGCCGGCTCGGTATTCACCAAGCATGCGGTAATTGTTGACGATCTGCATATTGTTAGGGAAGAGTCGGGCTGTGCCAGCATATAGTTTAGTATATTAGTGTACAGTTCTCGTTCAGAAATCGCATGCACCGATGAAAATGGATACTCGTTCAAATCAAAAAAAATCATTTCGTTATAGGCTATACTCCAGTACCACTTGACTTTTACCAGTGATAGTTTTAACGAACAAATATCTGTAAGTTGCGACCCATTAGTGTGACGAGTGGATTCAACTCCAGAGTATACACATGGATATTTTCCTTGGTGTATTATATTGAGGAAAAACCTGTCTTATTTGGAAACTGACTAGAAAACTCCACTGGGAGTACAGTGGACAAGAAGAGAGCTTGCGAGAGAAGATAAAGCGTGAATCGAACGGAATATAAATGTGGAAGTGGCGACCGTTTCCGGGGTCGATGGAATAAAGCGCGTACGAACATAGGAAAAGTAGAGGAGCCGCACTAGCCCACTCGAGTTGCAGCGGCAGCGACAGCAGCAGCAGCAGTGGCGCTTGTGTATACACTGCGCAGCTCGTGAGCTAAGTGCCACCAGCCGACGCCAATATTAGTTGTTTGTGCTTGCCGCATTACGTGTCGTACGTAGGCAAAGTGCATCGGAGTCGCCGGGTCCACGCCGCATGCGCAATTTAATTTTCCCGCAAAATTTCGCCTCATCCTCTCTTGCGTGCACGCGAGCGCGCGCACCTGCTGCGGCCGCGTGCGCGCTTGCACAGCACAGAGTGTACCACGCGACAAATGCCCCGAGCGCATAGCGCGCGCTTGTACTCCGAGAACAGGCCGAGCTGGTCGCGGATTTTCGATGATTTATCTCGGCTGGCCGATTGTGGTCTCATTATACCACGTGCGCATTATTTCCTCATCGATCGGCGAGTTCAATTCGTGGATTATTATTTTCATCAAAGAAATATCGAGACCATGACTATACGGTTTCCCAGCGAATCTGTAGTTTTAATTGCACGTCTACCCATAAATGTATCTTAATTGTTCTATGATTTTGTCCTATTCAACCTAAAGTAAGTAGTACGATGAACAAACTTTGTATTAGTATGAATAGATAAGTTCGAGATTTTACCGCCGGAGTTTTAAGATTCAGTATTCGGAGGACTAGGAGTAGACGTTTATGTATTTTCGCAACCTGAACCTTTTAGCATACATCTACAAAATGCTGGCTCCTATAAGATTTATTCAAGTTGTCGACAACTCACGTTTTCTGAAAAATTTCACTTTTTAAAATGATGAGCTAAAATTATGATTTCCATCATTATTTAAATACGCATTATGAACAAACATTGCACTACTATGAATTTTATTCATCACACGGAAATTATGAACTCTTTTAGATGAAAAAATTAAACGTTTAAACTTGTATACGTACTTTAACGGAGAAGATTCGTTCAATTTCATTCCAACAGAAACAAGAATACTTGATGTTTGTTATTGTAAAAATCCAATTCAAACTGTTGTAAAGGTTGAAAATGTTTGAATTCGTTCGAGCTCTACCGTTTGTTGGCTTAATATCTAGTTTTACGTTATACGATTGGCAGTTTCTTATCTCTTCAAGTGAAATCGTAGCAGTACTTTGTAACAATAAATATTGTTTGGGATAAGCATGAACAAACTACCGTAATATAAATTACTCCATGCTTTGACTTTCTCGTGGTTACTGTGGTTTAATATTAGCCACATCTCCCAAGAATTTGAAAGAACTCAAAATAGATAAGTTCTCTGTCAATCGAGAGCGCCATGAAGAAGCATCACAGGTAGTTCACAGGATAAATCTGAGATCATCTTGTACTAGGAGCTAAACCCGGAACCAATCGAGTCGCACGGAATACTCGAACATCCACAAAGTGGCTGATTTTCTCCTTTGCCCGTCGAGAATCAGCAGTTCCATCCTAGCGATAGGATCGTTCAGTCTACAATCAAATGACCCTCGCATGGAAATCGACGAAGGGGACCGGAGGCTCGGGTGCGTGTGCGCGCTCGGGACGTCTCGGGTTTGCCGTGTTCGTGCGACACGGCGCTCGGCCTCGGAAAAGAATCGTCGTGGGAGCGCCGATAAACGACGAAAATCCGAGCCGGAGATTGGCCGTTTCTCCAGGGCTAACCGATGTCGCCCGTCCCCCCGGGCCTCGAGCAGCACTCCGATGGACTGCGAGTCTTTCTCGCGGGAGCCCAAATTGTTTTGGATGGCCCGTCTCTATGGCGAGTGCTATTTAGTCTACTGCATGCTGAAAAATATAGATTGCTCGCGTGCGGCAAGTAGATAAAGTCAGGCTGCGGGAAGGCAACTCGTAAATATCTTTTCCTTTCTCAAAGAAAGGGCTTTATGACGGCGCAAATATTGACCTCTCGTATCGTATTTTTTCGTTGTTTATCGTGATTTCTCAACAGCGATTTCAGAGAAAGAAGTCGGTTGATGTGGGGCTTGCTAACTTGAAAACCGGAAATGCGCATTGATGAATACGCTTCTTTTTGTTTTGGTTTTGAGATGCTCAGGAAAATTTCTGAGTGAAAGTAATAATAAAAGTTTGAGCACCGTTTGCCCATCAATACATAACCAGAACATCAGTGGCAGCATCGGCGATAGTCGATTTTGCCCGGATTTCTCTAACTTGACTCGACTAGATCATTTTTATTAAAGCAACACCATATTAGCATTAAATCAATCTAATCTAAAATCATATCTGGGACCTATAAATTATCGTTCTTACCTATTGATTAAATAACAAATGAAAAGGCGAAGATATTTTCCTACGGAAATTGACACATTGGACCAAAGTTCAATTGAACAAATGAAAAATCGCGTACGAATCGTCAGTTAATCACAAGTGAAGTCACCCAGCTAATTGACTCGTGGAATTGATTGTGCTGAAGCGCAGCGCGTACGGCTTGATCCAGTGCTACGCGTTAATTCCCTCTCAACATCTTTCCGTTCTTGGGAATCAGTTAGCCCCGGGGTATAAATATTTATCGCGATTGAATTAGCAACGAGCTGAAACAAACATCAAACGTACATAAATCTCCGCTGACACTTGGGGGCCGTAATCGATATTCATTACCGAAGAGTACTCGAAAATCGATGCACGAGCGGTGAATTCATTAAAAGAAAAAAAGACTCGACCCGATGATATTTAGCCGCGGCATTATGCTCGGCAGCTAATGAAACTCGTTGGCAGGCCGAGTGGTTAATGCAAAAAGCTGCTCGAGCATCAGGAGCGATTGCCGGATCAAGTGTACACACAGACTCTCTCTCTCTCCCTCTCTTTTCCAAGGGGTGCGCTGCAGATAAAGCGAGCTCAAATAAAAGGATCGAATTGGCCACGTTATTCATGCAGCGGCATGGGGCTCGAAAGTCTGCGTTGTATATTGATCGAGCCACGAGTAGCAGCAGCAGCAGCAGCAGCCGGGAGAACATTGAAATATTCGCGCGCGCGGCCGGCTCTCTTTTCCAGCCTTTGCGCGCGCGCTCCTCTCGAATGTGCGCACATCTCTCGGACGGGTGTTTACCCTCGCCATATCCTTGCCTCTGTGTTTTCGCGCGTAACGACGTGCCACCGCCCCGAGCCTTTACACCGGCCCTCGTATCGTTTCTCTTGCCTCCGTCGATGTGGACTGACGTATCGTCGAATTATACGCTCGTGTTTCGCATGGCGCGGGCCCGAGACATGGATATGCCGGGAGCGCAAGGAAAATCTTTGACTGCCGGCTGAGACCGACGAGGAGAGTATATACCCCGAGACACCGGGCGGCGAGCTTATGCAAACGTCTGATGATCTACCAGCTTCACCGAGAGATGATACAATTTTCATGAATCGTCTGCAAACGCACTCGCTTTGTCTCAAATTTAAATGTCTTATGAACGTACTGAGTACTTCGAGCGCTTCCCTCATGTTCAGCGCTCGAAGTATTGAAAAATTCGTCGACATGTATATTTGAAAATTAGTGAAGTTGTACTAAGGTAGTCTTGAGGTTGGTGAAAGATCACATTATGCATGGCTGCTTTCTTCGTAATTTGAAAATTCCGTATCCTGGCTTGCTCAAACACTCAAAATATCAACAAGAAAATTATTTCCAGGTGTTTTTGATAGTAGATCGAAGCGATGTTCGAGGTATCAGAATTACACTGGATATAAAGCACTGTACATTCAAGTAAGTGATTGTATGAACTATAGGTATGTAATTTCAGGTCGTACGACTTGCTTTGCTTCAATAAAAGAACATGACAATAGCGACAGGGCTAAAAGATTGCGAACGAAGCTGATACATATTGCAATTTTATCTATTTATTTGTAATCAACAATTATAATAATATACCCATCTTATCTTATCTTGTGTCTATATTTTATTGTTTTATTATACAAATAAGAAATGTTTATTCTTGTGCGTATGTTTGGAAAAGTTTCAAATACTATACGCTGTTTTGACTATTTCGTCAAATTGACTGTGATGTTATTTGATTCAGCCGAGACAAATATTTTTACTGCAATATGCTACGAATGCATGTTGTCTTGCGTTGAGCAACTACGATTGAAATGGTGCAGTCTGGTATGGAAAGTAGAATAAATTTATATTATACCTCGTAGCAGCTTCACATTGAGTTTCAAACTGAGTATCAAATTCTGCCGCTATTACAATTATAAGGTTCAGTATGTTGGACTTACAAGAAAGAGTAAATCCGGAAATATTATATTATGCACCCGAGTGTATTTACGCGATTTTGACGAGACATTAAAAAATCTTTAAAAATTTAAATCTTAAAAAACTTTCATGTTACGTTTTTATTTTTATGCACCGTGAATAATTATAATTTTGCAAATTATAATCTAGAAGGCGAACGAGGCTGCGACGGGGACTCCTGGAATTATTTTATATAGGAAGTATCAGCAGACACAGTGATATAAATGTGTTTAGTTACTGGGAAGTTTATCGAGTTTTCTCATTCTCGTTATCTTGATAAAAATAATGAACAAATTGAAAAACTTTATTCTTCGCTCAATATAATTAAAATGCGCTTGTAAGAACTTGTCCCTCTATTCCCTCCACCATTCAGCTCAGTGCACCTTATAGAATAACTTGATTATTCACCAGGAAGAAGGAGCGAAAAAGTTGAACAAACAAAGGTACCATCGCATAAATTACTTCCGGCCCGGCACTAGCGTGTTTCGTTTCATCCTCGCGCGATAATCCTTTAACGCTTTTCCTTTCCACGTAAAACTTTGGTGGCTCCGACTCCCTTAGCTGTCGGCCTCTCCCAGAGTCGAGAGTATGAAAGAAAAGAATCGGGGGCGAAAAAAGCAAGGGCAAAAGTCGAAAGTAGTGTGGCGGGCGGAAGAGGAAGAAAAGAAATTTCGATCGGAAGTTTGGGAAAATTCCTCGAGTTCGCTAGTCGAAATAGTGAGAAGGAGCCGGAGGTAGATCCTCTCTCTACTTGCCGCTCAACAGAAAGGAAGTTTGTCTTTAAAGGCCACGTGCGCAGAAAATCAAACTTCCGGAGCTAATAAAAGGGTAGGCCAGCCCGGCGCGCTCTGCAAAATAATGGCCGGGGATAAATCATGGGGCCCTGCGCCAGGGCGAAAAGTCTTCCCGGCCGCGATACCTGCACGACTCGCGCGAGCTCCTCCAGAGGGAATAATAAATAGTCGTCGCGTGGGCTTTTTTCTCAGCGTACGTCTATCCGTTACTCGCGACGCAATTTCCAAGATTTAATGATCCATCTTGCGGCTGGAACGACGGCCGACTTTTCGCTCCGCGATTGATCGAGAGCTCTGTAATTACAACATATTGGCACAGCGGTGCGATCTTTCTTTCTCACTTGCGTTCCAAAATATTCTGTCAAGTCGTAAAAGTCTTCAATTACTTTTATGACTATGTGCATATAACCACGTCGTTCAGAAATCTCGTTGATCCACAATCAAGAGTCGCTAACCTACTGGGTGAATTGATGCACTGGAAGACTAGGAACATATGGCAGAAACATATAACAAACCCGCTGGTATGGAATCAAACTTCATCTACTCTTTCGAAAGGAGTAATTAATGACATTGGTTATTTTGTATCTGCATAAGCGCACTAATCACGCTAGTACACTAACTCTGCAGTTTATTTGGATTTATGCCATATGTTGCATAGCTCAAGGACGACGCCAGAACAAGGAGCTGAGCGAGCGGAAGAATCCGTAGGTACCGAGGGAATATCACACAAATATAAGGCGCGAAACCGGCTGGATTGATTCGGGACCTCGACTCGTTGGAAACATATATTGTACAGTGGCGCCGGAGCAGAAGGACCTTGTGTATATATACCTCGCGGCACCAACAGGTTAGATCAAGCGGAATCAATCTTGGATGCCTCGAGAGCTTGGACCGCATCCAGAAAATTTTGCGATATCGGTTCTGCACTTTGTGCTTTGGCCGACTCGCACCAAAAGCGCTTCACTTGCAAATGGGCTCGAGCCACCTTTGAGAGCGAATGTGGGCAGCCTTCCTCTGCGCAAAGATTTTAGCCGGATATGATTTTTATCCTCGGACGAGCAGACAGAGATGACGTTTTTTTCCGGGGTTTTCGAGGGATATGGGATGCTGGTCGTTGTGTGCATTGGCTCCATCATTTTTACGTTCACTTAATTCGATTTAAAGGCCAATTTCGATTAGACCAGAGTTCCCATGATTCCTGACATTTCTCAACGGATAAATGATTTAATGAATATCGACATTATATCTCTTGCATGTTACACGCAAAATCTTCCATTGGTTTAATTGCACATCAAACGACGTCGTTTCCGAGCTTCATTTTCCAAAAGGACGAACACCAAAATGTAAATGGGACACATAATGAATCGTGTCATTGTTGGCTCGAGTCTTGTAACTCGTAAAAGTTGGCTATCCATTTCTTTCGTACTTTTAAAGAGTCACTTGATATATATCTTTTAATATAAACGCAAATGTAGTCGTTAGGGCGTAGCTTTCTGTTGGCCAAATTGATAGTGCAGCCATGAGAGATAAATTGGAAGCGTTATATGAAAATGATAGAATCATAATTCTTTCTTCCAGTACCCGTAATACACTAATAGTGAGTTGAATTTACTTTCCTCGCCTTGTCTAATCTCGTTATCCGTTTAATTTCGTACCATAAAACATTGAATTCGATACGGTTCGTTCTTCTTGGTATTGTTCCAAGCTTATGTAATACTGCCTGAGAAATCAGAACGAAGAAATAAACAGCACGAAAAGTAACGTTCATGGATACTTCTGGATGAATTTACTCATCAAATTCCAGAACAAAGAGAAATTCCAAATGCATCGTTACTCGTTTCATTTTCATAAATTTAATAATATCGAAGTAAAAGTACTCATCTAATCAGATACCGCCCAGAATGTAGTTATGAAGTTTGATTGTAACAAATTCTCGAGATATTCACGGACGTTGAAGAGAATATTGTTGAGCAGCTCCTCTCGACGACTCATCGAGATTTCACGGAATTTCGCATACAATTATAATAGAACTTCACTTGGGTAAGTTCGTTTAATTATATAATTGAACGACATCGCGTAACGATATTGGTGGAGGCGAGGTGGATGTCGGAGAGGAGGGGCTCGTGCATAAAGTCGCGTATACATATACGTCGAGAACGAATATATATCGATATGAGATTTGAAGATTCGCTGCGGAGAAAAGTCCGCTCCGCAGAGCAACTGTGCGCGCTGCATTTCTCCGGGCGGCATGAGCTATTCGAGAGTTGAACGGGAATTCTCGAGTGCTGGGAATTTCACTCGCACTCGGGATAACAATGGATATGTGATTACATTGCTGCGCAATTTATTTAATGCGTCGATTTGTTGTGAGGATATCGAATATTTGTTTTAGCCAAGAATATATATTGAAAGAGAAAAATTTCCATTTCCAATCTACAAAGTATCAACATAACGAAATAGATTGATTCAATATTTCGTATTGGTAATCGATAGATTTTGATTAAAATTTTCCTCAGTCAAGTTCTGCAGTAATGAAAGTGTAGATGAAATGTTCGAATAAAAAGCATGTAACGGTGAATACGGCGGTTCTTACGTAAAAAGAAACATGAACATTTCGAGAGAAAATAATTTCATGCTTTTCAATCATCGGTGACAAAAATTTTTCAGTTTAAGAGTATCATTATGATGTTTATTAAGGAAATAGTTCTCATGAATCGTTTTATTGACATTAAAGCCGTCATATTTTACTTTCGTAAGAAGATATCTCAATTCTGAGCCAAGATTCTGAAAGAGCATACCTGAAAATAGTAGGGAGCGTGGTTTCTGCTCTTTATATTCAATAACGAGGCTTGAAAATGAGTTGAAAAATCAGGATTCTTCGTCGTTGATTCATTAACATGTTAATATATGCAAAGATGAATGAAATTCAAGCATGATTTCGACCGGCTTTGTATCCCGTGTATGCTGCTCCAATTGTAGGATGGAATAATATATTTTACGTGCTCACTTCTCGGCACGAACGGGCCATTGGACACAAAGTGGAATAGCGCGAAGTTGACATTCAACCGGCGCTGAAATATGCGGACACGCCAAGAGCGTCACTCGGTCTGCGCATAAGTATAAGCGCGCGCATACGGAAACTTCATTTGAGCATCGCCAAATCCAGTGCATACATGCATATACGTGCAAGCGGCTTATCCATCCACCAGTCGAACTTGTTACGCGGCGCTCGGCTCTCAAAGGATTTTGGCAAACCCGGTGAAATATTAATGTCCTCGCGGTTTGCCACTTCTCTCGCTCTCCCTCTCTCACTTGCTCCTTGACCGATCCTTTTCTCCACCTCTCTCTTTCTCTCTTCTCCTCTGGATTTGCCCGCTAAAGGATGAATACGGCCAGGGGGATATGGAGGTGCGGAAAAAGGGACATTGATATAGGGAGCCACAGAGTGGCGGAGATTTATTTTCATGAATTTTCGAGCGAGCCCACACCAAGTTTTCGTAGCTCTTGAAAGCTGAGTGACGCGCTTGAGACTCTTTCGAGATCTCGAGCTTTGTAACATACGATTCCGGCCGGATGTCCGAGCACTTGAGGGATGTTATTGCAGATGAAATCACGATCGGATCGCACGTGAGTAGGCATCTCACAATGGGATTTCGAATTGGATGTCGTCAAGATTTTGCCTAAGCGGAATTGAGTTATTTATTATGGTGTAAGCACTGCTGTAAAATGTGAAGTTGAAAAGCCAACAACTGCATGTATATATGTACAGAATGTTTATATGTACAGAAGAGTAAAAATCACACTGTTCACATTTTCAGCCGCCGCGCTCTAGACTGTTTGGCTTTTCACTATTTACTTTTTGTATCACGCTCGTATACACTCGTTACTCTGATTCTCAATTTTCGATTCCACGTGCTACTGCATCAGCGATTTGATTATAATTGCAAGGGAGATCAGATGGTATGGCACGATTGTTTGGAAGGGAGGATGGGGGTTGAACTCTCGTAGCCAACACACTTTCAACGTGCTCCTCGCATCCGAACCTTCAATTTTCACGGTACAATCGCGTAACGATGAGATTATGTGTTTGATCGTCGGAGCCGAGGAAAGGAGAGCAGCGCGTATTCACGCACGGCCGTAAGGAAATGAATAGAGGAAATGGGAGATGATAAAAGAGCAGAAAGGAGTATGGGGGAAAAATGCGGAGCGCCACTTCGCATCGAGTTATTTGAACGTGCGAGCGAGCGGCCGATGATTGGACTGTATGCTCTCGACTGCCTTCATTTATCAAAGCGTCACGTGGAACAAAGGGCCAGACGCGCATCTCGTCGTGTCCGCGCCTATCCCGACGTACGTACGCCTCAACGCCTCCGTAACGCTCCCGCCAATCCCTTTTCATATTTCATCCTTCCCCGAGCAACGTCGGGACAGCCGATTTTTTTCGTCTTCGATACAAAACCCTCGACTGTCTCTAATTCAACCGGAGCCCAAACCACCGTCTCATCTGATCGTTGTATTGTGTTTCACCCTTCATCTCGGTAGATATGAACACAGTTGCTATTGGAGGGAAATACAGTGTTTCAACTGAAAATGTATGATCATTTTGCTTTCTCAAAGAGAAAGCTTTGTAATGGGGCAAAATCAACCCACCGAATCAGACCTCGGAACCTCGATTTTCGTAATCTACGAGTCGAAAAACATGGAAATTCAAAAGTGTGTGTGTGTGTGTGTGTGTGTGTGTGTATGTGCGTCCCGTTTTTTTTCGTCCACGATAACTCTCGAAGAAATGGTCCAATCGTCTTGAAAAATCTCGATCGAGTTAAATTTTCAGCAAAATCCGTTGGTTATTTCCCTAGCAACCGTTTCTAACGTGTCTTCTCACAAATCCTTATAAGTGCTCACTGGGGCTATGAGAGTCAATGAGAATCGATGAGAATCGATGAGATATTTCTTATAGCAACCACTGTTGATATCCTTGGCAACCGTTTGTTTATATCCCTAGTGACCATTGCTTCGGAAGCGGGAAAATCAGTTTTAAGTCACACTCGATGGCCAAGGACACTGAATTGTTATATTTGCTCCATAGCAACCGTTGCTTACCTCCCGAGTAACCGTTACGGAAGTTGGAAATGATCAATTTATTACCCATTTCCATCATTTTCGACGGCAAAGGATACAAAATCTTCCCAATTAGCTCTTTAGCAATCGTTGCTAAGGAGAAGAAAAATTCACGTAAGTTTTGTTTCGTGGGTGATGTTGAAGCCACTTTGAGAAAGCATACTGCTAAGGTACTTGGCAGCGGTTTTTCTAATGCTTGCAAAGTAATATTGTCTTCTCATATGTGTACATATTTTGAACTGAAATTTTTTGTAGAAAATGATCTCAGAATCTATTTCTCAATATCAGATTTCAATGTAAAGTTATTTGGATCTCTGAAATCATTTTTTCCACAAAATTATACCATGTTGGCAGTTTTGCTGGTCTGTCAATTTTTGTCACTCGAATTTTTGTAAATAACATCACAATCTTAAAATAACATTACCCGCTTCATTTTGAATAATAATATTCCTCAAAATCGAAGAAAGTCAGGAGCTCTCACAAACAGAAGTTCTCGTCTTATTTCTGATCAGTTGGGAGCTATTAGGAGCATGAAGTCTGTTCGAGAAAGCATACTACTAATACACTTACCATAACTGAGCACAACCTTTGGGAAATCAATCACGATGTAACTTTGTGAGATGGTTATTGGGTACCCTAATAGCTTATATTTCGATCCGTAAAGTCTAACGTTTTGTTTTCCCGAAGATATCCTGTCAAACATGTTAGCTTTTTAGCATGAACAGTATTTTTGTATTTACGAAAAGCCATAAATATAGGTGATCTGTAAAAGTATAAGATCGAATAAATTGACAGAATATCTCTTGGAAATAGAAAGTTTGTACGTCATAGCTTGAGATATAAGCTATCTGAGAACCCATGAACCATCTCACAAAGTTTTACCGTTATCAGTGACCCATAGGTTGTGCACACTCTTAGTTAGCAGCGGCTTTTTTACAATTTTCTACGTTGAAACAATTAAATAAATGTCTGAAATTTCTCCCAGCCCAACGTATATATTTTCATCATTCTACTCACGAAGCTTCAACAATTTGCCAGTCACGATTTGAGCCCTTTCAAAAGCAATCTGCTCATAAGCAGAGAACTTTTTCCAAAAAAATTTCCTAAAATTTGGCGAAAAAGGAAATTTTTGTGTATAGCTTTGAAACTCGGTAGAATTTCAATAACTGAATTTTTGGAGCGCGTATTCGATAAAACTACGTAATTTTATTTACAGACAGCTCAAGTGAAGTATATCAAAAAACTGGAAAAGCCGACATGGTATAATATTTTGGAAAAAGTTATCTCAAAGATCCAAATATATTCTTAAAAAAAAAGCTGATATTGAAAAACGGATCGAAGAATCGATCTCACAGGAAATCCTATTCATAAATATGTATGCTCACATATATTGGAATGACTTTTGAAGCATTAGAAAAGTTATAACACATTTTTAGTTCGGTCTTGTCCCCTTGAATTCGGGAGGGAGTGGAGCCAAAGCGCGTTGAAAAAACAGCAACGTTTCACTGTGTCTTCAACATCCTCGCAAAAATAAACATCCACATGTGAATACTCGAGGGCGCGAGCTTCAATATTCACGTGTGCCACTGTTGGAATTTGTCGATACAATTTTTTTTTGGTTGGTGCGCGATTTTATTCGAGTGCGCCACGCCAAGCTGCATGTTTCAATATCGTAAATTTTCACCGGCTGATGGAGAGGCAGCCGGGGCTGCAGACAAAGAAGTAGCTCGCGGCTTTTTCGACTCCGCGTCAGCCGATGGCCAAGCGAGCAAACGAAAATACGTGACCTACCCGTACCGAGCTACTTTCCCAACTGCGCGCCATATACTAAGTTCAATGCCGCCTCGCCTATGTATACATATATAGGCATACGTACCATCCCCAGCCCACTTCTGCCTTTTACTACTGACGTTTTCGCTTATCTTTTATTGATGAGCCCAACGATATCAAGAAAATTCAGCCGTTTTACAATGCATTATATTTTACTCGTGCATTTTAAACTGATAACATTCAGATATTTTTCTTGGTTGGAAAAGTGTTATTTCAGTTATTATACGACACTCAACAAAATCTCCGTTTGTGTTGATTCCTCGTTGAAGAAGCTTTGTGATTGTGCGAGTATACGTGTACTCAGTTATTTCTAGTGAATAACTCACTTGACTCATTATTGATCAACGAGGTGCAAATAAATATAATCCAGAACCTAAGTTTCTAAGTTGATTCTGTTTTATTTGTCAGTTGTCTCAAAGTCCGTTTAATCTAGTTTTGGAATAATTTACATGAATTATATCCTTGAACTGGCATAAAGAATAATCACATCTCTACGTAATATAGTTAAAGTTATCTGATTTCCCAATATGAATCTTTGTTCGTGATTTTTAATCAAATATTTAACCGTTGGTACTACTTTCCACGATAAACTACAGAATCAACTGGTATGATTTATCATGCAGATATGATCATGGAAAGTTTTGTAGCTATCAAAGTTACGAAACTTTCCTTAGAATCGATTGAGTCTAATTCCCTGAATTCAAAACTTCAAATCTCCTTGAGCTTGGTGCCTCGAAGGAGACCGCTAAGCTGCACTTATGCGACATTTGGCCACTTGGCACATACCGCGCACTCTATCCTCGCGTGGGCACAACAAAGTCCGGCGACGTTATTCATCGCGGGGATTGGATTAGTTCCGGGGGTGAAATTACCCCCGACGCCGAGCAGCAAGCGTTGCTGCGGATAAGAGCCGACTGCGATACGTCCAGGTGGCTGCCTGTGGCAAACGAGTTATAAGCTCGCGATGCCACTGACTTAGTGCCCCTGATACAGAATGCCGCCAAGTTGCAACTATCGCTCGATACAAAAGTTTTGTGAATTTTCTATGGACATTTGGTTGTTTTTGTTGAGATTCTAAAAATAATTGTTCTAGTTTTCATCTGTTTCTAGATTTGATAAGAACCATGAGAGATACAGAAAGTTCGTCTGTTTAGTGCGAAGCTTTGACGTCACTCGTATGATTGTAAATTGGTCCCAGTGAATTCGAGTCTGTTGTAACTCCTATAATTTTTATCAAGTAGAAATGCGAAACAAATATGTGTCGCTTATTTTTGCAAGCTGAACAGAACGAACCAAATAGAATTATTCAATAAACTTCATGTTTATTTTGAGAACAGAAATATTGTCTGGGCGAAAAGTCAGAAGAGGTTCATCTTCTCCATTTTTAGTCAATATATTCCGTAGGTGAAAATTCATTCAATTTGATGTGCTGACATTAGTTGAAACATGAATCGAAAAATGCCGTGGCTACCGTGTACCGTGTACCGTGTACAGTATTCCAGACCACTCATAGTAAACATACTCTGCTAGTAATGGATTCTAACGTCAACATTAACGTTCTGAGATAAATAAGTCGATTGATGAGTAATTTCACATGATTTCTGTTGTATGGAGATCTCAAAATCAGTTATACGAAGAAACCCTGGAAAATTTTGGAATTGATGATGAATATTTTTCAATCATTAGATTTCAAATTCGTCATTTATTTGAGTTAACACAACATCATGAAATGTATTTCCGCTACATGTGTACATTGAATTGGATGAACATATTTTCAACCATTTGCATAATTGACATATTTTTTAATCTTCTTCGTTTGCGTGAATACGCTTACGAATTCGATTTGAGTAATTTTCTCTCAATTACTGGACCATAAATATTCATTTACCACTGTTCAATATTGCATTCATAAATGAGCTTGAGATAATGATTCATGATTTTTTTTTCAGGTTCATGGTAACCTCATGTCCACGTTTTCCATCACGAAACTCTCTCCTATGTAAGTGAATTTTGTTATTAGTTCGTATTTGTTTTGTCTCAGTGATTCTCGTGGTATATTTTTTACTCAAATGGTTGTTAATTAATTAACACCAAGCTATTCAACGTTGAAGATCCAAAATCAAGACACTAGATGAACATACGAGGGCTGTCCGAAAAGTATCGGGCCTACGTTTATATCCTCGCGTCATAGACAAAAACGTCAACAGTAAAGCCTCACGAATCTATTGGTTACTTACTGACACCTGCCGGACGTATAGTTCATGCGCAGCGTGTCTTTGTTTACAGTACCTTTTTCACGTTCGTCGGATTTTGTTATTGTCAAAAACAAGATTAACGAATTTGCATCAAATTTTGCTTCCAATCTTGTGCAGCAGTTTTTGAGTAAACACAATATCGCATTGCTTCGACAACCTCCATTCAGTCCCGAAATAGCCCCTTGTGACTTTTGGCTGTTTCCAAAACTCCAAAAACCACTCAAAGGACACCGATTCGATGACAAAACAACGGTTGAAAACAATGCGAGGAGTGTACTTAAGGCTATCCCTAAAAGTGAGTTCCAGGACTGTTTTGAAAAGTGGAAACTTCGATGGAACCGTGTTATTCAATCAAGTGGGGATTACTTTGAAGGATGCCACCCACCAGATGATAAAGAATAATGCTAGCACAAAAATATGAAGGTAGGCCCGATACTTTCCGGGCAGACCTCGTATATGCTTTATTAGTATTTAGGACGGCTAGTCACTTTAGTTCAATCATAAATATTTACTTGTTAATCTTTTTCTTATTGTTATATCCTTAAATTAAAAGTGGATGGCCTGTGAAGTGAAACCAGTTAACTTGTGATTTTATTGGCTTAGGCCTAACCAAGTGGCGTTAGTGATAAATATAGATGAAGAAGACAGGCTGAGCAGGGTTATCAGTTCAATAAGAAGTAGATTAGTGTAGTCAGTTTTGTAAATAATTGAGAAAATGAAAGATTATGAGTTTTGAAGTTCAAATAATGATTGAATTTAATTTCCAAAAGCTGAATGGAAATTTAATGTGGTAATTGAAAGTGCAAGTTTTTAATGGATTAACGAGTGTGTAAGAAATATAATTGTGATTTCATCAGCTGTTGGGATATTTGGTCGTAAAATTAGAATATATTCGGTTAATTGTTTGTCTAATGAACTATATTAGGATTCTTCTGCGTGCATTCGACTAATTCTATCTTCCATAATACACTTTGGAAATATAGTAATGAATGAATTGTGAGAATATAAATTGAAAAATGGATAGTTGAAAAACACCGTCCAAGTCGCGCGAAGCGCGCATAGATGTAGCTGTAAGTCTAAAGCAGCAACATCAATGCCTGTACGTACATCAATTTCCAACAATGTTATTATTTGTTTGCATGATCGTGCTCCGATTTTAAATCAGAGATGAAATGGGGTAATTAATCATTATAACTGATTTGTTTCACTATTCGATCAATAGTAGTTCATTTTTCGCAATATTTTAAATTCTTCCAAACGTACATCCGGACAAGACAAGTCTTCTCAAAATTTCAACTCACTCTTGTCAAAATTTTAAATAAATAGGTATAAGTCCTTTTCTCAGCAAACGTATCCTGAAACGTAGTTGCTGACCGCAATCTTGCTGGAGGCTTACGTCCGACCACGGTGCTAAGTTCGCGCGTGGGCTGTTGTGCTGCCGGGCGTCCGCATGCATAAATTTCGGAGCTTGTGGCCCGTGGATTTATGCAGTTTACATCGCGTACCCATGTACAGTCATGCCCGTGTCTTCATTTGCTTAACAGTGGATTTTCTTGTGGTTTTGAAATCCAAGGTAATTCGATTATATATGTGACGAATTTTGTGACAATAAACGTCGTGTAAGTAGAACAAACCAGGCATGATCAGACACATTGTACATAATGTACTAGTTCTTAGATGTCGTAAACTTGAGTTACTTTGAACTCAGGGGTAACTTTCTACACTACGTCTAGAAAAGTATGAAGTTACCCTTAGGTTATATTCATCAGAAAAGAGTCAGTGGGTATCATGTCAGAATTTTAAACATCTAGTTTTTTTCAGTACGCGTCTTTATACATTGTTTTTCAACTTCGTCTGTCTGTAAACATACATCGATGGCCCTGATGAAGAAAAGGACAGTTGAAATCTACCACGAAACAAACCAGTTCTTGTGTTTTGAATCTTCTTCTTTGTTCAAGCTCTATTTAGTGCGTTTCAATTTTTAAACCCCAAATTCTACCAATTTTTATCATATTTTGATTTTATATATTACATTGTGAGAGGTAGGACGAATCAGTAAATACGTGATTCGATCTTCAACACCTGAGGGATCGTATTACTTTCAATGCTCTGACAGAACTGTTTTCACATTTAAAAATAAAGTTGAATTTTGATCATGCGAGAGTATTAAATTCCAGTTTGCAAATGAATATACTGGTTTATTTTCATGGAACGGAAAACACATCAGCTAACTGCGTTACATCATACAAAGTTATTTGCGAGTAGAATTATTAAAAAAATTACGAACATCTACGATAAAATAAGTCTCCCACAAAGGAAAAAATTATTTTTATATTGGATGTTTTACGCTCGAACGCTGCTTGAAATTGAGTATGTCTGATAAATACGAGGGAGAAAAACGAACTGTCAATCTCACTCTCCGTTCATACTGGGACACATGAATACTCGGAATCAGTCCATTCTTCTTTCTATCTTGGTCCCCGGCTGATAAAAATGCAGATAAAAGAACGGCGCGACAACAAAAAACAGGGAAAAAAGCAGTAGAAAGGCCGTTTATTACGTATAGTGATGTGAACAGACGGAGCGAAAAATCAGGGGACGTCTGTGAGGTAAATGGCCGGAGTAACTGGGACGAGGACGGGTGGTAGTGAGCGCATACTTTCATTAGCGATCAAGCCGAAACTCTAGGGAAATTTGGTGCGGCCCATAGGTCTCGTATACGTAACGGCACGTGTACATATGCGAGACTGCGCACAGCCGAGTGTGTACCAATAGCCGGAACACAATGTATTCACGCCGTATGCAGCTGTAGGTCCAATGCGCAGTTTATACAAACTCCCGTCTAACTGTGAACGAACTGAAAATGGAATTAGCTACTGGGAAGTACTTTCAAATTAGCTGGAAAATCAGATCGCTCGGATAGCATGTCGATCGATTGTCATTAGCTTATTCAAATGCAACTCGGTCCACCGAGTGAGTGCAAGGAATTCGAATGTACTCACAAAGCGAGGAAATTCGGTTCGCATCTTGTTGCAGTACGGCCCGATAAAGTTGCCCACACGATCTTTTAAACGCTTCCTTCCCGGCGAATAAATTTGCCGGCCACGCCCCGACACGTCTCTCCTGATCAGGGATTTCCTTGGCGTGATGCACGTGCGTGTGCGCGAACCCTGCAGCCGCGGCCCGGCCGGAACTGGCTGTGCTCCCTGAGAGCCTTTTAAAATTTCCCGCACGTCCCGCGAACTTGCCGCGCCCTCTCTCCAAACTCCAACGTGAAATTAATGATTTAGCGTACACTGGTGTATTTGGACTTTCGACGCGCGGCTGAAAAGCTGCGACCGCCGCGGCGCACGAAATGACCCGACGACAACTCGACGACCCCACATATGATTAACTGCTGATGGACTTTTCGTAATACCTTTGCGCGCGCGCATGGGGCCTACAATGCGATTTCACGGGGACGAATGGAGAGGTCGGGTGGGATAGGTCGCGCGAGATGAGCTTTATGAATACGCCCGTTGACAGTTTGATTACGGGGATGCGACGTGTTTGCGCATTGAGCACAGGATATTTCACACTTCGACCACGATGCGCCTGTCGTTCTGTGGACGCAATCCTGCCGAAAGTTAGCCTCGCGGTTTGCGCAGCTTTTATTTCTGGTATAGCACTTTATATTTTGTGGTCGAGGCTCGTATAGCATGTACAGGATATTCATTAAAAACTCAATCGCATGTCAACGATATGCGAATTCATCGTCGATTTTACAGAAATTATATTTCTCGAGCTTAAAGAAAAACCTTCTTTTATATAAACAATAAAAAAACGACCCCACAATAGGGAGCCACCTCTTCAATTTCTATATATTATCTTTTCCAACGTTGGAACATCCGCTTCGATGTCACTGCATTAGAGGGAAAAGTCGAGAATTAACAAGAGCATCTTAGACCTATTCAGATTGGCTTTAGACAGGCTATTCAAGCTTGACAATAGCACCGAGTTCTGGACAAAATTGTTCACTGATAATGCCAGATGTTTGTAAAAGGAAAGGGATCATGTCACGCAATAAAAAGTGCGCAACAAGCTTAATTGGGTTCGCGCCAGTTCCGTCGTTCAGCCGCTTGACCTCCATTCGCCGTCACGTCTGTCCCCAGCTTGACACACTCCATCCCTTACTCCAACTTCGCATTATGTGCGAGTCGAGCGTGGGTAGTCGAGTTCATTTGCGAAGCTCGCGTCTTCCCTGCGCCGAGAAGCAAACTTACCGGAAGGCTGACGAACGATAAAGTGAATTGCTAGTCTCTTGCTCTCTCTCTCTCTCTCTCTCTCTCCCTCTTGGAGCTTGCATAAAAAGAGGTGGGGCTTTTTATGCTAATACGCGAGGATTTGAGCAGCGGAGTTTAATTGAGTGAGAGATGAAGATAACGCGCGGATGAGTTAGGGCTCGCTCGAGCAACTTCTCGCGCGCCAATGAAGATATGGATGTGTGGGTGTGTGTGCCTCGAAAATTAGATGAACAAGTTCTGAGGAAACGCTACTTCAGGTTTGATAAGGCGAATCTAAATTAACGCTATAATCGCGAAGTATGGCTGTGCTTTAGACGAATATTAATGGAGATCTAGGCTTCTTGGATAATGTGAACGACGTTGGAAGCAAGGGAGAAACTAACAATGATAATTCCAAATCTGTTGGTCGTAAATCCTGCTAAAATTTTTCTAGGTGAATTTTTCTGGCCAAATAAAATATATCTACAGACGACTCCCTGTAATGTCTTGGAGAAATGAAAACGGATTTGCAGGTATAGCCAGTTTGAGGACTACGAATTAAAAGAAAAAAAATTACTCCATCTTTGAAAGACTAATGGATTTCCGCGATCGCCATTGCGAAGTCATGACTCAGAATATCGAGCATTGCACTCGGCCTCTTCAAATGGAACTTTACGTCACTCGGCTCACTTTTCTCTGTCACATTCGCTTGACCTCGAGGGTGACTGTCTCTCGTTTGTATTCTACTTTTTACTTTATTCCACTCGTCGACGTTTGCCCTGGTATGACCTGGTTCCTTTGCATCATAGAAACTTTCCGTACGGAGGATTCTAATGATGCCGCTTGTTTCATTTCCGGGACATGGAGAGGTAGATTAAAACATTTTCCACTGCGACGGAACAATTTCTCTCGACACTAGTGAAAGAGCGAGTTATTGGAATTTTTTTCCCAATGAATGTGACTGGAACTGAATTCGTTCATGCGTTGGATGAAATTGAATCTGTCGAAATCCGTTCCATTCTGTTCATCCCGAGGAATGGGTAATCACTTTTAATCAAGAAAATTATTTTCAGGAAAACGAACGTATACCCCAAGACATTTTTTGAATGCTGGATATAGAAAGAAATCATTTTGTATTATCATAATACTTATATGGAAAGTGATGGCCTGTGAAGTGAAGTCATTTAATTCGTGATTTGATTGTTTTAGACCAAACCATGTGATACGATTAAAGTATAGATATAGAGATTGAGCCAGGCTGCCAGTTATAGAGAGAATAATTTAACACAAATTGAGTAGATCTTCATTTGCTATAAAATAGTGTCAGTTTCGACAACTGTTTTGTCAACAATAGCGAAAGCTATAAGAATCGTGTGTTTTGTGAAGCTGAATAAAATATTAATGTAAGTTTTAAAAATTTCTATTCTAAAATTAATTGATCAGTTTGTATGTGAAATATAATTCCGAAACGTGTGGATCTTAATCACGCGCAATACGTTTGAATGTATAGCTATAGTATCATGAAGATTGGAATAAAGATGACAAGTTATTTCGTTCCTTTCCACCTATCTGCAAGAAGTAGAATTATAAACGCAAAAGCATTAGCAAACAATTGGTACATTGTGAAGGAAACAAAGTCCAACTTGATATTCATTGAGGAAATCCATAGTTGGATTGGACAGGTCTCAGCCGCAAAACAACGGTAACTCCCGTATTATTAATACTTAATCCAATAAGCCGAACAGTATCTCAAGCTTCCTCTCTTTCTCTCTCTCTCTCTCTCTCTCTCTCTCTCTCTCTCTCTCTCTCTCTTTCTCGGTCTGCCTGTCTCTCTTTCGCTCTCGCGCGAATCGTAGCAACGGGTTCTCGGGAGAAAGGAGAAAAGTTTCTTTATTCTCGCGCTGCTGCGCGGCGGTGGCGGCGGCAACTTTATTCCGGCTGCAGCGGGCGGGCCGCTCGCCTCGAAAATATAAATCGCGCGCGTCCGTTTGATCAGGCGGCAGTGGCGCAGTGCAGTCTTCCGCGAGTTCAGCGCCCGAATCGAATTATGCCCAGATGAAATTAGCCCAGCTCGGCCCGTCCATTTGTCCCGTAAATAAATCATCGCCGGGAACGCGCGGGGAAAGTTCATCGGGCTTCTTATATAAATCCACTGGCTGCCGCGCTTTTCTCCCTCTGTCTCGGCCGTGTATACGGGAGGACAGCTCAAAAGAACCGAGCCGACGTGACAATCGAATCGCGAGCACAGCTGTAAATGTCTCGGAACGAGTGCACAGCTCCGGGAGAGCGGAAAGAATGGAGAGCTGTACCCGGGGGCGCAAAGTGGACGCCCCGTGAAAAACGATAGACGCGACAATGAATGAGTTACTGACAACTTGACGCATTACCGTGCACGCCCGGGCACGCCTCTTTTTATCGGCTCGAATAACTGTATTAGCTCAGACATTATTCTCCGTCACACGTGTACACCTCTTTTCATTTTTATCTTTCGTTACATGATTTGTCACTTGCTTCGAGATGGATTAATCGGCCCTCCGATACGGTCAAATTTATCAACGTCCTTCGAATCGAGGGATTGGCATAATCACAGGTACAAGATAATGCTCGACGAGTCTGTCTCGACCATTGCCGAGTTCTTCAGCTCGTTCCCACGCGAGGCCTAGCAGTCTCATGAAAAACGACGAGCAACAGTCACATTGTCAGCAGTGTTTCGCGCACCTGCCTTCAAGGGAAATTTGAATTATCGTGGCATTTGTCGACTCTGGCTGAAAGCCGCGCGAGTCGGCTCATGCGTACATGCACAATACGGCTGGAGAAGCTCCAGACGTGAATTTACGAGGCGGACTTTCCGCGCAGCCACACTGTTTCTAGGTTTCAACTCATTTCACGAGATATGTGCTCAAGTGCCGACTGATTCACTCTCCCTATCCATCCACTGCTCTCTGGCTCAGCCGTATATTTGCAGGGAGACACTTCTTTTATTCCTGATACAAAAAATCGGCTTACGGCGAGTTTGAGACGAGATCGCCTCATTCAATAGATTATACACTCTCTTGGTATACAGGTGTTTTGTCATGCTGCTCATCATTATAAGCTGGGGGTGTTAAACAATTTTACGACGCATATACATTTCTAGTCGAGTTGCGTCCTATCATAATCAACTGCTCATGGGGATAATATATTTACAACCTTGAACTTTACAGCAATAGACTCTAGACACCAAGTTAGAAAATTTCACTTGGTTCTCGAGAACATATTGATAAACCTTAGTATTTAAAATTCAACCAGTGAAGTTTCCAAACAGGAAATTGAATCTAGCTATTATTGTAGCTACTGAAATTATGTGTTCCTTTTCTAAAAATTAAGTATCTTTTAGCCAACAAACTTTAGTTACTATCCTGAATTATCGATTATTCTGTGTTTTTGCAAGTAGACTCCAGATTGAATTTGAATTCGATCGATAAAGTGGAATTACCGAAGATTTCAATTAGTACTGTTATTATATTCCCTAAAGAAAAAAAACGAATAATTCATGATTATTTCAAACCGTTATTGGGTTAGTTTTTCATCAGAATCTGAATAGAAACTACGCCTACAGAATATAGGAAAAAATGAAACGAAAGTGTTCCGTATAAAGATTCTTCATCTTGAAACTTCGTCAACTTGCGATTCGAAATCAATTCAGCATGTCAAGAGCCTCGACGACCCACGAAAGTTTGCAGCATGTGTCGCTCGTTTTTATCGGCGACGCAAGTTTTAATGCAATAACTCGCCGAGATCCAAACTCAGTGATGCGGGTTGCCAACAAAGTTTACTTTGTCTTGATACTCGGGGCTCGTGCTACGGAATCTGCATTTTGCCATGTCCACGCGGACGAGAAGTTATGCGAAGATACTTGCCAAGCTAATGAGGATTTCGCTCTGGCCGTCGAGATGAAGTTGCTCGGGACGTTTTTGCTCTCGGATTTTAATGGCTCACCCTGAGTACGAAATCTTGTTGAATATGTTCGAGCTTGTCCTACCGTATTCTACGTTGGGTGAATATTGTAATTGTAATGGTTCTGGAATTATGAACTTTTAATCATCCCCGTTGTATCGCTCGAATCATCTAACAAGTTTAAGGGGAGGTTCTCATCAAGCAATTTCAAAAATTCGATTTTTTATTGCTGATTTTTCTACCTTATGATGTATAGAATATGCCCCGAAAAGCGTGTGACCCTAATATTATTTTTAAAAAAGTTATAGTATAATAATGGCACCTATGATTAACGTTATCGTTATGGTTAACCGAATCTTTAAACGCGTTTATCTCAAAATGACTTTTTTTTAAACTGGTGGGAATCCTAGCTCAAAAACTAATCGAGGAATCGACTTGAATCCTTTTTTATTTTGAAGGAAATTGAATTCTTGAGATCCCATACTTATAAAAACATTAATTTTATTATTATTTTTTGTCTATATATCGATTTTAAGATAAAAAAAAAGTGCAAAATCGGTACGTAAATTTCACAAGTCCGCCATTTTGTTAATTTTCAACCTTTTTCAGTATTATTGGTATAACATCCCACAAATGTTGTATATTTTCTGGAACTTTGTCGTTTTTTGATCTCAGATAAAAATTGGAGGCTCTAGGATTCCCGCCACGTGGAAAACTTTTTTAGAGGCATGCCCATAAACGTGTGTTTAATTCATTATATAATGATTATTTTTTGATACTCAAATAATATATAAATACGCGTGGAAAAGTTCCATACCATTATTCAATTCCTTCTACGAAAAAAAATAAAGAAAAATGGGTCATTTTCCAGGTGCTAGGTGAGAACACTCCCTCAAGTATTTTATTAAACTCGAACTACTGCAGATCAAAGTTTCTAAATATGACTTTCTGCCTTTCTTCGATAACCCTTTGCTCGTCATGCAGAATTCGTCACGTCTAGGATATTACACTGAAAAAATGAATCGAGTCTACTTCCATCATTGTCGGTAGTGCCCCTATACCTGTATATATGTACCTATGCCCAACGAAAAGCTGCGTCAGTAAGATTCCCTGAGGTTTTCAGTTACGATCGTCGGAACATATGGGCTCCCCATTCCTTTTCTCTCCCATATTTATCTTCACTATTTCTCTGGTCACAGATTACTATACCTATTTTCATGGACATCAAGATTTTCTTCGTTGGATTTCAAATTCATCACTGATTTAAATTGATGTACCACTGTGAATTAACGCTCCCGTGAAATGTATGAAAAATTCAGTAATCGCATTTCTAATATTGTGCAAGTGTGAGTATCCACCGAAAATCACAGAGAATTTTGGAATTATATTCCCATACGTTTGATACATAGATATTCATTTCCAAAAACTCACCTCATTTCGTAATTAATGGGGTTTAAATATTCTCCGATATTGGGAGGGTGTTAATCACGGATGGCAGAGTAGTTTGGAAGCAAAATTTGCTCATGGTACATACGCTTCGTAGATAGAGTATAGCAAGGTATATATTATGAACGATTGATGAATGATTGCCGAACGTTAGTCGTTATGATTATAACCCACCCCAGACTCCTAACAGATACAACCCACAGATTGAAATTTGATTTTGAATTTGCATTAATTGCTCTGACTCTCTTTCGCAAACAACTGTGCGTAATTTGAGCTTGTAATTACCACTTACTTCAAATCTGTTATAATTCACGACATTTGATAAAACATGCCAATGTGAAGAATTCACCTACCGGATAGCGCATGTTCTTTCTTGCGGGAATTTTATATATCACAGGCGTTCTAAACACGCCGATGCTGATCGAACGATAATTATGAATTTCATGCAAGAATGCCCATCGAGGAGATTCGGCGATCAACTTTTAACGATGTCTTATCCACGGATTATAGTAGCGTGCAAATTGAACGATTTCAAGGAGGCAGCTGAGCCAGGGATCCGTGCCTCTCGGTATAAGCATCACACCAGGATAATGTTTTCCGAAGGCTCTTGAGAAAATTGCGGAAGAAAGTGGCCCAATGAACTTTTCAAGGATATCCCTTGGAAATCTGATTAGGGCGAGCGAGCGAGAACTTGTGTGTGATGTCGCGAATTGGATTTCTGCGCGACGTCGACGAAATTGAATCCATTCGCGAGATCGATACTTCCGAGTAATGTTGGAAGGATTGTTGAAAAATCGAATTTGTATGGAGCTCGATACCACTGTATAGCTACTTTTCTTTCCCTCACGTACTTTGAACTGGTCCAACTCCGAGGAGTTCGAGGAATTTCATTTTTCACTTACAGAGAATCAATGGTTTTTTTATTGCGAAGAGGATGGACGAGGAATCGAAATACTTGAATCCATATGAACCCGTATGAACAGAGTTGGCCGATAGATCGAGAAATTCACTTGTCGGTTGAACGAGAAATCAATTCACAGTATTTGTTTTTACTTCATATTCATTCGGCTCCAAAAAATTGACCTTAGTCGTATTGAAGGGACCAATAATACATATTTACAAATCTCTATTTGAAAGAATATTAACAACATCTTCCAGTATTTTGATTCTCTAAAGATGTATCGAAGCAGTAGAACGTAGCTGTATCAGGCTCAATTGAACGTGCAACTGGGGAATTTCATTATACTAGATGTCAGGCGCTGTTCCATAATTCCTGTAAAGGGTATCTTGAGATAATAAGGATAGAAAGAGAAGACTGGTGAATGGCAGGGTGGAAGAGACAAGAGAAGACTACTTGAGTGGTTGCTGTCTTGGGGAAACTCATCGTCCGGTTGTCTTAGTGTCTTCCGAGTCTCGCTTTCAATTTTACATCTGTAATTAGGGATCTCTGACTTCCACGGCTCGCGGCACTTTGAAGCTAATTTGCTCGTTCGGCGCACTGAGGGCTCGACGTTACTTTTTTCCTCAACTCTTGTGCTTCTCTTTCTTTGGCTTTCGTGAAAGACGATTTCGTGCCGACTCCCACGGGCCTTAGTCTCTGGCTTACCAGGCGGCAGTGAGTTACTAGTTCATTAGCCTACAATTTCACGATAAATTGAATTCCATTTCTGATCTTTTTTTCATTATAAATTTACTCCTACCTGCCTTACCAAGCCGTATCGGAATTAAGGAATTTCTTCTGAAAGACTTTCTTTGAACATTGGTTTCAACTTATGCTTACCGCGAGTTTAAGGTTTACTTACTGGGATTTTAATGATTTGCTTCTAGTTTATCTTGGTGAGTTTTTCATATTTTTTCAATAACCTAAATGAATTGTACCAGTATATTGATTTTATACAGTTATTAAGAATCATGACTAATAATAAAACTGTCATGTTCTGAGTTTGAACATTTTGTTTAGCGGGCGAGTCATCATCAATCCAATAATATAATCTCCTGTTAACTGTCATTAATTCTAAAATATAAATGATGTTGTATCATGTCCAAGAACGATTCAATGAGATCAATATTTCTGTGCGCATTCTGATGTTGATCATAATCACATTCCAATATTATTAATATCCATTGACGTAATACATGAACCGCTAATGAGAATGATGGGTAAAATTTCCAATTAAAACAAACAATATCAAGTACGTCAATCGGATGAATAACCATCAAATAATGACTAGAGCTTATTGAAATGATCTGCATCTAAAAAGTAGCTATTAGGTAGCTATTCAGTAGCCTTTTGAGGGTAAGCTTAATACGTCATTCAAACCTATAATGATTTCGCGTGGGACGCCCCGTGTTATAGTTGGCCGGATGACTTGCGTGCGCTAATTGAATTCTGTTAGCCGATAGCGATTGGCGGATTGAGAGGTAGCGAATGTCTCACGTGTCGCCTCGTGCTTGGACTGATTGCAGCGACCGGCGCAGGGATATAATGTTGCGCGTGCTGGGGGTGCGGCTGCTGTCGCGGCTGCTCGTCCTCGTCTGCTCCCTCTCGCTGCTCTCGCTGCTCTTCCTCAGCCGCTGCGGATTCAACAATATCGATGCCGACCTCGTCGATCCATCTGGTGAGTGATACTGTATATCGTATGTTTTCTCTATCTTACCCGTTGAAAACGATTATCCCAAATCGATTAATTGAAGGCCTGAACATTTTTTTTTCTCTATGACCGTTTGGTATGATAAAATTAATGATTTAAAAAGCAATGGAATCATCGAGTATCTCGAGAAGGATCTTAATCGAAGGAAATTAATGGTGCGTGTGAGGTTCAATGAAATATGATAACTTGGACTTACCAATAAATATTGATCTTTGAGCTTGGCGAATCATTTCGAATCATTAAAACATGAGATTATAAGCGAAAAATCCACGCTCCCCCGGCTGGATTCAAACCAGCATCTGCCGGGATTCGGGTCAGTCGCGCTGCCACTTCACACTACCGTGAAGACAACTGTTTTTTATTATAAATTACCCAACAATTAAAATTTGTAAATCAAGTTTTTTTTCTGAAACTAAGTAGTACAATGGAAAAAATAATATAATCCCGAGAGGCACGATCCAATCAGTTTTTTTCTTAGGCATCAGAAGATTCATCAACATTTTATCAAAAAAGGACTAAACGAGTTGATTCAGTTTTCTGATATCTCTCTCAACTTAAATATTGAAGTGCGAAGCGAAGAATTCTATTGTTATGGAAGAGCCATTTGTATTCGTACTGTACTCGACACTGTGACGATTAATGGTTACAAGACCCCTCTGGACTTGTAAGTAGTAAGTGCCAAAATTAGTCAGCCCTCGGCAGGAGTGATGGAGTTGGAGCGTTTCATTAATGTCACAAGTTACAGTGCATAATGATTACGCTTTCGGGGTCTTCAACGAATATATCCTCGAGTTTCCCAGAACTTTTGAGTAAAAAGTACGCTTTCGAGTGAGGCTTCCCCTTTGAGTCATTTCGAACGAAACCTCAACATGATTCTCATCGAGTCGTGGGGTTGAAAGTACGCACGACATCGCCAACGAAAAGACCAAACCGAATTCTCTGACTGGAGCTTTCTCTGCTCGGAGCAAACGTGTCACGGGTGTCAAAGACGCCCCGAGAAAATAATCCCGATGACTTTTACGCGCGTCAAAAACCGAACTGGAAATCGTCGACAAAGGCAGTACTGTACAGCCACTTGGGTGACGAGAGTCAGATTAGAAAGCGTACAAAGAGAGACGTCAGCTCACTCTCGCTTTGTCGAGACCACATATCGAGAGCCACGTTTCTTTTGCGGTCGTGTCGACGACCCTGATGTGGTTTCCTACCATTGCAATCGTTCCCAACAGCACCGGGCTAACGCAGCAGAGAGTTGAGTAACATACACTGTATCTGACCGAACCAAATATGTATTATTAAGCTGAGTACTCCAAAACACGATTAAGATTATTATTTATGAATCAACTTGTCAACGGATCACCTTTATTTACATAACATTTGATAATATTCTATGACCTACTTCTATCAACATTCACTCTCATTCGTATTTATTTATTCATTCATTCGTACCTTTATTGGAATCGAACGACCTGTATCTATAATTCTTGCTTGTTCAATGTTGTGAATGGTCGAAAATTGACTCCTCACACATCCGTATCCATATATGTATGTGTGGTCGTTTTTTGTTGTACGATAACTCTCGAAAGAATTGTCTGATCTTTCTGAAATTTTACACACAGGTTGGTCGTGGCAATATATGAATCAAGTTCGGTTTTCATCAAAATTTGTTATTTATTTCCTGAGCAATCGTTGCTAAGATGTTTTTGGGAAGTTCTCTCTAATTCTACGTAAACGCTTGTTGGGGCTCGAATACTCACGAGGATCGATGAGATTAAACTAGATATTTTCCATAGCAACCGTTGTTGATATCCTTCACAACCAATGTATACCCCCTAGCAACCGTTGCTTAGGGGAAGAAAAGTCTACCTAAGTTCCATTTTTAGTATTATCAACGACGAAGGATGAAAACTCTTCGTTTTTCCCATAGTAACCGTTGTTTGTAACTCTAACAACTGTTGTTTACAACCCTAGCATACGGAAAGAGGAAAGAGTCAGATATTATTTTGTACAAGTTTTTTTAATGTAAATTCACTGTTTCATTAAAACATTTTGGCTTTAAAAGTAAAAACAAATATTGTTGAACAACTACCCAACATTTTTTTATATATAATTGAGAGTTTGGAAAATGTACAATTTTTCTTGATATTGTGCACATTTTTTCTTTCTAAATAGAGCCTCTTTAAGAAAGTACTTGTAGCAGTTTTGCCCAAAAAATCTGACAGAAAATTCTTTATCAAATACTTTTAGATACTTTAATGGTCACTAAGCTACGGCTACTGAGCTTGGGTTCGAAACTTTGGGCTTATTCAAACAATTAAAAATATTCATTACGATTGTCAAATTTTATAATTCATACAGTACATAAATATACAAATTTACATAGTTAAGTTCTCTCGCATTAATTACAAAGCACGAGTCAGATGATTTGTATCAAGGTAAAATGAAAAAAGATTCGGATGAAAAAGGTCCTCTCTCGCAGTACTGATCTAATCAGCTCCTAATTTTACGCTGCATAGTGTCGGACATCGCAAGACTTGTTGGTTATTGTAATCGCGATGCATCTTCTCTTCTATGTGTATAAATTTTACCCGCCGACACGCGCAGTACGGGGAAATAAATAGAAACACCTTAATTTTTTTCTCTTCGCACAAGACAAATAGGCTCGGATTAGGAGCATATTACTCAGCAGCTCGAGTTTTAATTAATTCACCCGCAGCGTATATCTTTGCTCGGGCAAACGGTTTCGGCTCCCTCGTTTAACGGGTTTCATTATTGCCGGCGATTTTGCACCCGCTCTCCCGTCTCACCAACCTCTGTTTTATATTGGCCTCGTAATAAATGTTTATATTCTTCGGGCTGCTCCACCACCTTTTTTTTCGGGTGGCGATATGAAATTACGCGCTGTATAGTGGATAGGGGGTCGTTTAGTTTTCATTAGAGTGCGCGATCTTTGCCCCAGGCCATTTCGTGTATATGATGCCACAGCAGCTATTAGAAAGCCAGATGCTGCTGTTCATTTACTGTTTGGATTTTGGTAAGCGGTTTATATTGCAATTTGCATGTATTTGCGAACACGCGCGTAGTGATATATTTTATTTATACTTCCATCGTATATTGATTAGGGAACGTTGCTGTTTCTCGTGAATGTTGTTTTGACGCACAGCAGTTGTGATGGCTGCGGCTAATTGGTGTGCATATTCGGTTGTAAAGGCCGGAGAAACTTGTTTTTGCGGCGAGGAATTCATTGAATAAATAAACAGGGTTTGATGGAAAAACACACGCTGCATTCGTTATGCCTTGTCGAATTTGATTTGTAACTTATGGGTTCGTGAGGTAACTTTTTTTCCATGATGGGATTTTTAAAACCTGTGCCAGCATACAAAATATGACATCTGAATATAACTACCTATCCGGCATCTCAATTGAAGTGCAAATTCGATTACACATTCGGTAATTGAAAAAAACAAAAGAAAAATCCCCGAGTCGGAAAAACAATGGAAAAACAATGTTCAACAGTAGCTTTTATGTGAATGACTATGAAAGATGAAAATAATTTCCATTACACGTTGGTGTCCTGAATGGTACTTCATAAAACCGAGAGGTCCATTGTGTTTAACATTTATAATCAAGTATCTTAAGCTTTTACAAGGACATTATGGGATGAAAATTATTTTATGCTATTCGTTGCGTGAAACGGCGTCTCGCGGCATCTCTCATAACACAAAATTTCGTATCTGACTGGTGCGTTCAATTATGATAACTAGTGTGAACGCGCAACCCTCGTCGCTGGCCTCACCGGCCACTCCTGGACCCGTCCGCACGCGTCTCGAAAATTTCACGCTTCAGTTGCATAATATACTATTTCTCATCCAACTTCAGTCAGATTGCGTATAAAAAGTTCACAGCTCGCTACTTGTTTCCAGCAGGTCAGCGAGAAAAAACTGGATAGAAAAAGAAGAGTTGAAAACTCATTGAGAACACAATGAAGCGGTAGCGTGAGACAAAGCGCCCGCTGCTCTTGTCTTGATTCGTGCGATTTAGGAGGAGCTATCAACGATCCATTACCGGAGCAGCTCGAGGCTTTATCCATGGGCGGGGGTTCGTGCAGCCAATTACCCTTTGAGCCGAGCTTGTCAATTACATTCATTTTTCCGCGCTCTAAGGAGCCACTCGCCCTTATCAATTTCTCAAGTGGGGCTCGTCTTTTTGCCGGACGCGGCTGCGGCTCTACATCTCCATTTGCTCGTCCGGAGAGCGTGAAAGACCGATCGAAGTGTAGGAAGAAGCTGGCTGCAGCCCCGAGCAACGAGCTTACTTATCTCCCGCTAGATTTATTCCCCCTCGAAAATACCACCGCTCCTGCACTCTCTTCAGCCCCAGCCAGCCGACCCTTTACTTATATCTGCATCCGACCAATTTATTTTCGAATCATTGCGGCCAGCTAACTTTTATACCCTCGACACATCAATACTCTCGACGGTCCATACTCGCCAGCACGATTTCCCTTCCCCCCAAGCATGGAAATCCTCACTGCAAAGATCTGCGTGAATTTTTCATGAATGCTTTGAAACGTGTAAAAATGGCAGCTCTCCCAAGTCGACTCGCCCAGGATATTTTGATTTTAAAATGTCTTAAGCAATGCAAGCTACAGTGTATTCCCGAGCCAAAAATCTTCATCTCTATACAGTTGGATGGATTCCAAAGATTTGTCTCAACTTCATAGGATCAAGATTCTCGAGAAAGCTTCTCGTGCAATTGATCTCAAACATTTCATTCGCATTGCCCCACATAATCTACTCTCCATGTGTGGGTACATACGTGGGTACATCCAGCGCGCGAATCCTTTGGAATTAATTGAGAGAAAGCTCGCCGGTACTCTTCGAAACGATCATAGACCCATTCGAAATGGTCGGTTCGACCGAATAATTGATCCGAGCGGCGGGTCGCGACGAAAAGTCCACCAAACGGATGAGCCCGCAGAGCCGGAGGGTCGCGGCGAGCGAAGGGGGCGAGCGCGCTTGGGCATTATCGTTTTCAATCTCCACGTCATATTACGCGCATTACACGACCGCTAAACGTACGTAGGAGCGCCATAACGCGCGCGCAGCTTGAATCTGCGCATCGCCTCAATGGGACTGCGCCGCGCGGTGAAATGCTCGGGGAGGACTGCTCGGGGGGCCGTTAAGTGCTCGGCGTTAAACTTGAATGCGAATAACGCTCGGCGCCACCGCGGATGAATAATGAACTCTCGCCCCACGGATATTCGCGCGAGTATATACGTACGTATAACGCGAGCGCGCGCGCGAGAGAGAGGGAGAGAGGACCCGCCCGGACTGACGACTCCCCCCCTCGTTACGCGTCTGCGGATTTATAGGCGCCCCGCCGCGCGTGCCACGACGAGATCGCGTCCCACCCGAGCTTTTGTGCGGCCCTGTTGCGAGGAAGGAAGTATGTGGTTTGCGTTCACCTCTAAGAGTAGACGGCAACTTGACGAGTACTTGGAATGCCATATAAGACTCGCGACTCTACGGCTCGTACATTTGTATTCTTTACTCGTGTGTACTTCTGTCACAAGTGAGCTTTAACGTACTATGATGGTTTTTTGGTGACGCGACGAATCGTTTTTGCGAGAGGGATGAATGGTCCTGAAGCGCATTCATTCACGCAACTGTTTTTACTAGGAAATGTTTGTTGAACCGGAGAATCTTAAATATAGAGTCCCGGTTCTGTAGTCTCTCTACGAAGATAGTGCCGGTGTTCGGTATATGTAGGAACACATTATTCATAGTGGTTAATAATTACTTTCGATTTTAAAAAATGGATGGATTAAAATTCAACTCGTTGATCAAGGAAAAATTGAATTATCTCTGAGCGTTTCCAAAAAATGGGGTAAACGAACATTTTAATGGTTGTTGGTATTACTTATAGCCATCGATGGCCACTGTCAGTCAATTTGTTGCTCACTCAGTCGACTTGACCGGTAGTGATATGCATAACCTAACATGCAAATTATTTCACATTCAATATTGCTGGATAACATTGTATAAATCACTCGTGATTAATATCATATTTAAATTAGGAGGATCTGGAGGATGCTGGTTCGAATTCAGCCTGGGGAGCGTGAATTGTTTTTTTCGCAATCTCACTTATCAATAATTTGGAATAGTTGTAAGCCCGATAAATCGATATTTATTATTAATATCATATTTAATATCACTCGATAACATTTTATAAATCCGACCCACTCGCGACCAATATCACATACGATCTCACAGAATAACACTGCACAAGTCACACTAGTGAATAACATAAAAATCTGGAAACTTATTCTCCCAATCAAATTCTCAAAGTACACATAACTTCTTCGTCATTCATTTACATGCAAAATCAATATCAAGTTTCACTATAACGATCAATCACAATCTTGAAATGTTATTACTCACGCCTCATTTCCAACAATAGTCTCATTAAATCAAAGCAAGTCATGAACACTTGCCAATAATTTTCTCCGGATCTTCGTACTGACGCCCCTTTTGCTCTCTCAAAGAGAAAGCTTTATGATGGTGCAAAAACCTCTCAAATCAGGATTCGGAACCTTTACTTTCGTAATCTATAAGGTTCGAAAAATATGAAATCCCAAAAATCTCGGTATGTACACGTACGTATACAGCGGCACATACATACGATGTATGTGCCGTTGTTTTTTGGGTCGCGATAACTCCCAATTAAATTGTTCTATCTTTTTGGAATTCCGCTCACAAGTTAGTTGTGGCAGATCATAAACCGAGTTCAATTTTCAGCTAAATATGTTGTTCATTTTCAGCAACCATTGTTAAGATGAACATGAGTTTAAGGTCTATTTGTCGGTGGTAAACGACGTAGATAAATAAATTTCTATACATCCCATCAGACATCTGTTCAGAACATTATGTACGATTTTTTCACAAGATCAATGAGTCTTCATACTAAATATTTTAAAAAGTTGCTTTGCAAAATATTCTGCATACAGAAGCTGTATTATATACGGTGCTTTTCTAGTTTCGAATCTCTCTATAATGAGCTGCGCTGTTGCGAACATTTGCCCGTCAGTGCTTATTCGAGGGCGAGTTGAAACACATTCTGTGATGAAGTCGTTAAACTTCATAAAGTTTGCGTTGCAACAAAGGTGCCGTTTACTCTGTTATTACCTTGAATAATTGTTAGTTTAGATTAGCATGTAGTTACATGCATGCTAATCCTGCGCATTGCTAACTTGAACTGAGAGTTCTACCTGTCTTTGCGATAAGACTCGTGTTTAGATCAAGATTGCATAAATTCATCATCACAATAACCGCGACTGCAACATTTACATTTCAAAATTTCCCATCGATTTGAAAGCTTCGCTTCACAAATTGTATTGTACAATACGAGAGTGTAGAGATAATCTTTCGAGGACTTCACATGCGTATGCAGTATGCGTATATCGGTTGGATAGACGAAGAAAGACAAAATATTACCCCTCCGGCAATGAGATTTGAGAGTTGGCAACTCTATTTGATAAAAGCGCGAGGCGTGTACTTTCGCAAATAGCAACGAATGTATTCAACGTCCTTTCTGCGCACGCGATGCGCTGAAGAATCTCAAATTTTCTCGCCAGGATAATAATTCTTCCCTCTTTCGTCTATCAAATAAGATTGTACACTCAAAAAGATTTCCTTTCACTGAACTCGGCCGTTATTCCGCGAAAGAAAATTCTGGACGGAACAAAAAGCGGGAGAAATATTCAATCCATCTTCGCCCGATGTAAAGCCCTCGCGCGAAAGCCCTACGCCCGCGCATACTTGACCCCTGCTAGTTCGAATCAGCAATTCAATCTCGGAACTTCTAATCGTCCGTTACCAGACTAAGCCCGGAATCATCCGGCTCCCCATCTGAATACGAGTGGTGGCGGCGGCGGCGGCGGCGGCATCCTGTCATTCGAAACTCGCAGCCCCACCCATGTAATTAATAAGCGGGCCGCGCGGGCGCGAAATTCCCGACAAATAATCACCCGCCAGGCGTACATAGGCGCGGGCGCGCGAGCACTAATCCCGGCGCAACACAATACGCCGCGTGCGCGCACGGCTAATCCCTCCCTCGCTCCAGCTGGATCTTCCATAATTCATCGGACAAATCCCGCGCGATATTCGATTGCCGACGTTCATCGTGCCACTCCATATTTATCTGCTTTAGAGCCGATTAGAATTAAATGAATTAAACCGTTGCCGACGAGCTTTCAGCGTTCAACCGCGCGCAATCTGTTTTCGTGATTAGCCCGACCGCTACGTGCCTGCGGAATTATTCGAGAGTGGACGTCAAAGGGAGCGACCGGATGTTTGCTGCCCTTTTGTTGGACCAAGGACGAGATGACGCTAGCCCGCGTGTACAGAATACGGATTATCGGGTTTTGTAAATTATTAAACGAGCGTGATCGATATGCCTTCCTACTTGCGTTTTCGAGTTGCAAGGCTGAGTAAGTGGCATAGCTTTAGACTAGTAGTACGAGAGTCAGTTTTCTTCTTGCTTCCCATCCTATATTATGGTTGAAACTCATTACACTTATTAAAACCGGGTAAGAAGCTTTTGTGTAGTTTTTGTTGAGTATAACGATGGGCCACTGGCGCGCGCTACGTTATTCGAAATACATGTAAATTTCTGTGTCCAACCCAGCAAATGCAAGAAATGCCTTTTGGTCATCGGAATATGTACAGCAGAATGTATGCTATCACTAACATCATATACTTATTTTCTTCAAACCTTACAGTGTATGAGAGTGAAAAATCACTGTACGAAGGTGGATAAATGATTGAGTGGAACTGTAGTTAATTTTTCATGTAGTAAAGTGAATTTTCAATTTTGTTCCATGAGTTTTGGTACCAAAAATTTTCTGCGAATTTTACTGAAAAATTGTTGCTATCAAAACTTATGGAAGAAAAGCTAACATTTAATTTTATTATATGAGAAAGTCCACTCAATTATTTATCCACCTTCGTACAGTGATTTTTCACTTCCATACACTGGTTTGGTACTTGGGCATGGAAAACGGAAACGCTATATAGGGTATTCATATGGATTGGCTCTTTATATCGATTGAAATTTGGCAACACAGTGGAATCAGTACTCAGTCGTTTAAACACGGATTTTGGGTGTTGAAATCAGAATAATATGATGTATGGGGAAATAATTTTCACTCGGAACGTTAACCATGTGAGATGATTTGGAAATTTACGAGTTTATTCTGTGGTGTCAGATCGGATGGCAATTTGTATTCTATACTATATAGACGATTCAGAATTGACGATGGTTCGAATACGTATACTCTCGGTCACTGCAAGTTGCCCCGATTAGTTACAATCGAAATCGCACGAAAAAAACACGAATCTCTCTGCTCCGAGTCGTCTAAGTTTGTCTCCGGCACTTTGTAGACACTGCAATTTTCGCGACTAGCTGCCGTCTACAATTTCGCTCGTCGAGAGAGAGCACACGTTCTTCCACTCGAGGTCGCTCACTCGCATTTGAAACGCTATGGGGACGACTTCGGGGCAGGGGTGGAAGAGGGACACTGCAGGTGGTGTCGTCGATCATCGAGTGGCCAACGCGCGATTAGTGTGTGCCACTGCAAGTGCACTCGCGCATTCATGCGCGCGTCCTGCAGACGCGAGCTCAGCTGTTTTTCGAAGGGCCCGCCCACTCGATGCCAACCCCTTGACTCGGTGCGAAAGCCCAAACGGCTTTTTTACGAATCGTCCCGTTATTCTTGGCGGTGGCGTTCTGTTTCATTTGGACACCTCTTGATCTCGTTAGTACACAGCGCTGATTGGCAGAGCCGAACTGCCATGGGTCAACGGAGGGTACTGATTGGTGCTTATGATCAATACACTCCTCGGCCGGGTTCATATACGATAGGATTTTCGTTTCAGGCTCTGATTAATTTCTGGATCGATTTCAAGTAACGTGCGCTCGAGTTCAGTGTAAGTGGATTATATCGATTGAACTGGTCCATTTTGGCTCCCGGCAGGATAAATATTCTACGACGCAAGATCATTACCTGTAATTACACAATTATTGAAGTCTTGATTGGAATCTGGATTGCAATCAAGAAAAGGAAAGTTGGAGATCTGCTCACTTCTTGGATTGAGTGATTTCTCATTGTTCCTGATATATTTCGTGTAATCAGACACAGCTGCATTTTTTATCTACAAAGTCAGCTAAATTCATCACGATGACGGATAAACATTGTTCCAAACCGCACATGAATTAGAATACATATTGGTAAATTAAAAATTCTATAGCATTCCAATCTAAATCTCTTTCGTCATCCAAGTGTAAATCGTCCTCAACGCTTAAATATTACCATTTTTTTAATTTCGCCTCGCGATTAATGAAAAAAAAACACCTTGCTCGAGATGTGAATAACAAAAATCGCGTAACGATAGCGTGGCAAAAATGTAAAGACCCAGCCGGACTGTCACGCGCGTTTATCTAAAATCCCGAGCGCGATTGAATACGCGGTGGGCATGAATAAAGAAGTCGCGTTACTGCGGAGCGGCAAAGACGCGCCATAATAGAAATGTAATTAGCGGGAGCGCGCACGCGCGCGCCCCACGCGAGATAATAATTATCAGGCAGGCGCGCGCGCGCGTGCATACCAGCGGAACGCGCGACAAACCCGGCAGTTCTTTCTGCTCTTTGTGCGTTACACCCGATGCCGAAATAAATACTGTGATTACGCATTTTTTGTTGCTGCTCGCTGTGGCGTACATATATATGAATGGCCGCCGGTGTCCCGTTAGACCAATGAATTTGGCCAACTCGTGCGTTAGTTTTGCTCTCTAAATGAGTATTTCAATTTTACCTGGCGTTGGAACGTGTAATTTCCCAAAATACGTCGCAACGATACGGATAAATTGATCATCATATAATTACGAAAATCAATGCCCAGTAATTTCGTGCATCTGTTATTTTGTGTAAGATATATTCGGAAGAAAATACAATGATGATCTGGATGAACAATGCATTCCTCTTCACGTTACAATGTACAAACTTTTTTCACGTACGAAATGGTATAGGGCATACACTGACCAATCGCAAGTTGTTAGCAGGAATACTGCAGATTTTTGCTCACCGTGCGGATATCGAGGTCGCTCTCGTCCTGGAAGTGTATAACGTTGCTTTTTGCCAGCCACCTATTTCTCTTTGTGTTCTTTATTTTCGTAAAACACGAGCTGACTCCGAAGAATTCTGCATCATTTGAGAGAGAACTACTGGAATTTAGGGCTGGCGTTAGCAGAGGTGGTAAACGGGGCGAGCACGAAAGAGAAAAGGAAAGGAAAATACTATGGAGACTTTGATGAACGAGGCGACGCGCTGGGGAACTACATCGTCTCGTTGCCGATACATATATATCTGTACAGTGCACTGGAACGGGTATATATTACTCGTAGAGGGCGTTACCGGGCGAGCCGCCGACGTTAAGAGCCTTTTACGTGATTATCGTGCACTTAGTTCGGCGTCTGGAATTGATTGTGCTATTGTACGCTGGCCCGTTATCAATGGTATTAAATTCAGTCCTGATAGTCTAATCGATGCCCCCCCGCAATTTCCGGTGAATCGCGACGCGTTGCACAACTAATCTGACCAATCAAATACATGCCGATCAGCGTCTGGGCGTCGTCTGCGCTCGGGAAATGCCACATGATTTTCTTTGCGATGGATAAGGCTAGATGCGCGTGTACACAGTAAACAATTTTCGTACATTGGGCGGTTTTTTGTAATTAATTACGCGAAACGTCATAGAATTATATACAGCTCCCGCATTTGAAGATAATCAATGCTTATAACTGCCACTCACTAGATATTCTAACATATTATTATCAACCAATTAAGGATTTTCTTTGTCCTCCTTTTCAAACCATACGAAAACAAATCAGTCCTTGAGGAGTCACAAGTTGTCAAATAATATTTGAGAATTTTGTGGTCATGAGTTTTTTTTTAGTGTAATCACTATGAATTCAGTGGTATAAAAGAAGCAATGCCTACTATTTATTGGATTGGACGATTACTTTCACGTCCCTGATCAGTTATTAGAAGATGCTGACGTCATACCAATGCGCATATGATTTGAACGGATTTCCAATTGTATGGTACTTGATGAAATGTTGATTTCGCTCATTCTCTTATGTATCATTGAGTAGTTTTATTTTGACACATCCTACAGAACAACCAATGGAAAAAGTTGCCATCCGAGAGGACCAAAGTCTTTCCACTTCAGAATCTCATCCTGACTACAATGAGTAACTAAGCACTTTACGATCCGGCAGAAGTGAATAAAAACTTTTCAAATCACGATAAGCACCTCTGTCCCGGTTCTTCCGAGCGTTCGTCCGACCATCGCGGAAAACTAATCCTGCGCGCCGCGAAGTAAGATTTGCGCGCTGCAGCCTCGGCCGACTGCGAGTATTCGTGGCTCGCCCGAGCGAAGCAATGTATATCTCATCGGGGCTGCTCGTAAAATTTCCCATTTCACTACGCGCCTCGCCCTCTCTCTCTCTCCCTCTCGCGAGTGAGCGCTACTACTGCCAGATGTAAATTATAGTTTTAAATGTTCGCTCGCTTCGCAGCTGTACGACACGTCTCTCATGATTTACCGCTCGAACACACTCGCAACTTGAGCTATAGTCAAAACTCATTGTACTTTAAATAGGTAATCAAAACTGATGAATCCAGTGGCAGGTCAGTTCCACCTCTAGCGAGTAATTTCAGTTAAAATTTAACTTTTTGATTCAGATATTCTGTTGGAACCAGAGCTCCAGTATATTTTTGTAGCTAATTGTAGTTTCCATTGAAAATTCCAATCAATTTCACAACCCTTATATACAAGAAGTATCAGGATTGTGGTGCTAAATATTCCGTTGTTCAAGGCAGCTTCGTTAATTTTTTCTTCTTCTCTAATTATAGCTCACCCAAATCATATTTCGAGTCTTATACAGCTTTCAGTATTGAGCAAATCTTCGTCGAAAAATAATTCTCTCCCGTAGGAGAAATAATTTCCTCGCTGTGCTCGGGTAGCAAACGTTTTCTGTGCCATGATCGCCTTACCTCGCTCAAGTAAGCATTATATATCCATCGTTATACCATAGTAGGGATAATGATAGACCTGCCTCCCAGCGCCATGTCTAGAAATACTTCTCTTTACCACTAACTGACAACGAAATCACTGAACGCAAAGTTCTTGCTAATTGTGTTGATGCTGTCTGGAGAAATTTTCTTCGTGAGAAGGTGATGATGAAAGGGAGCCATGGTTGCAGGCACTCCGAGGGGGAACCAAAGCAGCTGCTACCGGCGAAATCGCATTAGATTCGCGCGAACGCTTTGGAGTTGTGCTTGTTGGGGAGACGTGCGGCTGGCGGGCTGCGTCGCGTACAACCGCGCGGCCAACTTGCTCCTATATGGTGCAGACCAATATCGCCAAGTCGGCTGGAAGTCCACCGCGAGTGCCGCTGGCGATGGGCAAACTTGCGCCCTTCAGACGTGGCTGCGTAATCGCGCGTGTCTTACTTGCTGCGCTCTACTTTCTTCGCACATCCGTCAATGTCCTCGGGCTTGATGGTCTTGATTCCGCCGAGTCATCTGCCAGCAAGTTGTCCGGTGACTGCACGACTCGTATGACTGATGGTTTGTAAATTTTGCGCTTGGTTTTATTTTACTGGTTGACTAATTTCAATTGGACAGAACGAAATACAACAATCAAAATATCCAATTTTGGTTCGAGAAAGAAAAAATAGTTTGATATTATAATTAACAAGATTTCTCCTGCTGCTAAACAGACTCCTCTCGAATCAAGAAATGAATAATTTTTCTTTTTGAACAAACATTTAATTTTTCCGAGTGAAGCTGTCCTTGTTAATTTTTGTACATTGGATAAAATTGCATTGAATACGTCTGGATCTATAACTCGAGGTCAATAACTGAATCAGAGAACCATTTCAACCGTGACAGACTCTGGAAAATATTGGTTTTTCCTATCTCTTCTATTCTTTATTTCTGGATAATTAGTCGATATTAATGAATACTATCGATTTTGTTTAAGAGTTTTCTTACTATATGAATTGAAACGATCGTTGAAAAAATTGAGATACGATGCTCTTCATGGTTCTTTGAAATACAATTGTAATGCACAATTCAATTACCACACCTGCACTTTGTCCTCTGTGAATTTTAGAACTCCATCTTCTGCAATAAAACAATTGAGTTTACTTGGAATAAGTATATTATGATTGTAATTCGAGATATCACGAGGAGTCTCGTATTCCGATCTTTGAAATGGTTATTTTGATATTTATCCAGAAATGAATAGCAAAGTTAGGAAAAATTACAATTTTTCAAAGTATGTCCCATGTGTACCTTTCAACTTACTTGGTCCGAATTAAAAGTTCAAATTCTACTCCATTCCAATATTTTCCCTTTAAGAAAATGAAATGAACAAAATATAAAACACCGTTCATAGTTAACTCACTATTTGTGTCTGTATTTTTCGGACTGTCTGTGGTGGTGGTGGAACAATCCAAAATATTTGATTGGAAATAACATATCTTCATAGCAATCTAAAATTTTCATGAGATACTTGACATGTGGTAAAAACGTGCACAATATCGCTTATTCTACTTTATTGAGATAATAAAACTTTAATGCATAGAATACTTTAGAAAAAACAAAAAAACACGATGGGATTTAAACTTTGTAATTTACAGTATTGTATTGCTTCGCTAGGTTACAAAAGCCTTCACAATCTGCATGTAGCTTTGAACTTGGATTTTTACAAGCTACGCACATTTGAACCATCATTTTCAACAAATCTGCTTTCAAGTCTAAAACTGAATGAAATTGAGATTCATTTACTTTCATAATTAGTTAAAAGATTATGCATACATGAGATTCTGTTTTAATACGTACGTGTAGAATCAGCAGTGACAATGACGAACACGAGTGAGAACGATAGAGTGTAAAATAAAAGTTTCATACTTCCAAGACAGAAAGATTCCATGATCTGCTTCGAAGAATATTGGTATCAGACTGGATTGAAAGAACAAAAACTTTGCAATACTGAGGAATGCTTATCAGTGCCTTGGATAAAAACAAGAAAAATCTGTTTGAACAGCTTCTGGGGAACGTTTCATCGGATCAAATCGTATGAAATAGATTCTGCTTATTACAACTACGATGATACATTCTGCTAGGCTTGTTCGTCCGACGAATCGAACGCAAAAAATTCAAGAGTACTCGATCTCAACGAGGGCTAACAAAATCGCTTTGTAAACGAGTTATTGTACGGGCTGGTAACGCACTCGGCCAGAGTGCGAATAAACTCGTCAAACTCTGCGAGGGCGAATCGTCTAATAATCGCATCACGTTGGACAAAGCGACGATCAGACAATAGGCTGTCCAGGCCGAGCATAGCAAAATATACGTACCCACACACACACATACGCGTGATACGCGTGATACAGCGTCATGCGCGTGAGTACGCGTATGACGCTGGCGACCAGCGAAATCACGAGATCGCTAGCAAACATGATTGTTGTGTCGAGCCAACTGCCCTCAAACATAACTTGGGCAAACAGACGATCGGAGAGGGGGGCCACGATTCAACTACCCTCGCCGTCACATACGTGCTGCTCATCTCCCTACCAAATATCCCGATTCATTCGACTGTTGACGCTGCGTGGTGCGATTTGTTTTTGCAGACTATAGAACAGGGGCAGCTTCGGGACCAGGCAAGTGCATTATAATTTCACGCTTACGAAAACAAGAAGATGCGGATGCAGTATATTGAGAAATGAATAACCTAACCAATGACCAGGGTTGAACTTTTGCAAGTGTCTTCGTATACGTGGATTTATGATTCGAACATCATATCTAAATCAATCTACGATTTCGATTAGATATATCTACGTGTGAATACGCATGTAGGTGTATAAAAATATTGTCGTCGAAAAGTGGCGAACAAAATGTGGCTTTCGTAATTGTTGGATAACCAATAGCAAATATACGTTTGTACACTGAGTCTACGTAAATATTGAATCAGACTTCGAGAGTTCAATCAAACGAAGGTACGTGTTGGCGCTGTTGATGAGCGTCAAGACGCTTACGCGTAACTGTTTGCTTCGTCAAATACATTCAGCGATGTTTCATTGTTTAACATCCATCCCGTTCGATAATTCCCTTTCGTCGTTAAAAATCGTTATTCTCGAGATTGAGCTAGAAGTATTTCATGCTACGTCAAACTTTCAACGTTAAAAAAATAACCTCAGAGAAGCAGTACGATCAGTCGTAACGAGTCGATCCGAAAATCCACGCAGATTCAAAACGCCGCGAATAAATCAAGCCTATTTCTCGCGCGGAGAGCATGCCAGAACCTACAAGCGCTTGTGGCTCGCGAGCAGCAAACATCCAGGCAGCTGCAGCGCACAAACAGCTCAAGCTGCTGTATGGGGTTTCGAAATGGCGAAGAGACATCCATTACTACTCACGTCGCGAGGCGCACGCATATATATCCAGCCCTGCGCTTTCGGCTCACTTGGCAAACCAGCAGTCCGATTCCGGCCAGATCAAACAAAGTACGCCGATTATGCCTTCGTCTACCGATCGGCTGCCTGTTTGCCGGCGATATTCGCGCACGTGATGGGACGTTTCGAGACGAGCTCGTGCGAGTCAAGATATACTGGGATTCAATTGATGTATCGCTGTTTGCGGATTGACGGGCCAGCTCAACGATGTCAAATCAGTTTATGTCTACGCTGCATCCAATTTTCGGATGTTCGACACAGACAGCTGGCAATTTTGAATTGTGATCAGTTCCTTTTGTACGCGAAAGAAAATTTTGGTCGTTTTTTATCTTGATAAATGAAAGTAAAGTATATTGTTATTGTTTGAAATATCCTACGTTGGTGAAAAATCATTAGAATGCCGATATTTGAGGGCAATCAAGTAGAATGTGGAGTAAATTGTCTCGGGCGGGGATAGGTTGAAAACAAATTAACAAGATTTACGGAACATGAGCTATTTATTTGCTGGGACTAACCAAAGATGTGGACCAGCATTCGCTGTTCGAGGACTAGGGAACCCAGTGAAACCTAGTCCATCCATATTTACAATTATAAACAACATTTAATATATCAAAACTTGAATTACTCAGATATATCATGAATCTCATCGAATTTACTCGCGAGCGATGAAATCAAAGATTTGTTCCATTTTAGAACTAAATAAATGCTCCGCTGATTATAAACTCTTATTGCAATCATTCATATACACATCATATACTTAAATTGTAACTTTTAATTACACGCTAAACAAAATAAATCACATGCGCGAATTGGTCACTGTAAATATTAATGAATCACATTACACGAATCTCACTTGCAGCGAATGTCACATTTGATCACACAACAACACTGTATCAATCATACTCGTGAATAGTGCCTCAATACATCATATAAATCGTATTCAAAAATTAAATCAAACATTACGAACTGATTCATTTAACTTGCACAATCTTAAACTGACGACATTCGCTTCATTCCGAAACAATAATCACTGTACATCGAGGCAAACTCACATCTTTCACAACTACTTTCTTCCGATCTACAAATAGTACTGCCTCAGCCTCTTTTTTCTCTTGCCCTCGCGCGGGCTCGTTTTCCAGCGCTCCCGCCCGGCTTTTCTTTACCGTGGAGCGGTAGAAGGGGGCCCAATCGTGGCCGAGTCCCCTCGTTTCTAAACAGGCCCGACTCTGTCTAACTGCAATTCTATGATCCAGCATAATTTTTACATAACTTCTACTCCACGTGGAGATATCCGGAACATAAATAACTGTAGACTACATAATGTGTGACATATGTCTTAGCTTAACGAAGTTTTACTAGTAAGGTTTTTTGATTTCATCAGACTGCCTATAGTATTAAAAAAAACACAATAGATAATACAAATGACTCACCAGACTATCGATGAAAAACTCATCATCTCTCACTAATTTTTAGATTTATAACAATTTAATTTATAATATCAGAAAGTGGAGACAAGAGTTTTTATTTCTACATCAAGCATACATGTACTGACTACTGAGTAGATAGAACTTTTCATATCTAAAACATCCACAAAATTAAAGCGGTCTTATTGGATACTGATTATACAAAGAAGAAATATATAAATTCTTACACAAGCAATGGACTTTATTCAATAAAGTGTTCAAGCAGGAACATATTTCTAACGAAATTTGCTTAAAAAGTGCAATATTTGACTAGTCCTCTAATCAAGAATCTCACATATATAATTCACTTTGGTAAAAGCAATATATATATATATATATATATATATGGGTGATTCTCTGTCAAGTGAGTGAGAAAAAAAGATGCAAAACTCTGAAAATTTTTTTGGAGACTCTTTGGGGTGCCATGATGTCACCAGAATTTTCTCAGATTTTTTTGGACCCTATAACCCATGCTGCCAGAGACCCAAAGTTGCTATTTTCCCCAATATTTGCCATATTATAGCTATCTTTAAAAATTATTTACACCCATTGAATGACTTCTGGGCAAAAAAGTCATAATAACATTTTTCCCTGGTAATTACTTGAAGTTTCAAAAAAAAATATGTCCAACATGATAGGTGCTCATATGACCATCATGATAGGCACTTTAGTACTCTAAATTGAGCAAAAGTTGTTTTCGATCACCCGGATCAGGATCTCATACCCACCAGAAGTTAGCTTATTATGTTTACAAAGTATCCAGAGTAGTCCCAGAGTGGGCTGATTCCTTGATTGCCCATAGTAAACCAATATATGCAAGAAAATTGGTAAATATCAAGGTATACCAGTTACACACACAGTAGACGCTAGATGAAATTCCCATTATTTCTCTAATATTAACAAGACAATGTTATGGTTCACTTCCTTGAGTATTATTCATGAATATTTACTCATGAAATCCACTTATATTGTAAAACTGCATAGCTAAGGCTCGAACAGCTATCGACCGGTTGGCTGAGATTCCAACTTCAAGTTATTTACTCATGAAATTAGTTAATGTCAACCAATCCAGGAAAAGTCTATATATTTTAGTTCGTTATTGAATTGTGCATCTAATGATCACACTTTTGTATGATTTGGTTCATATTAGCCAATTTCATGAGTAAATAACTTGAAGTTGGAATCTCAGCCAACCGGTCGATAGCTGTTCGAGCCTTAGCTATGCAGTTTTACAATATAAGTGGATTTCATGAGTAAATATTCATGAATAATACTCAAGGAAGTGAACCATAACATTGTCTTGTTAATATTAGAGAAATAATGGGAATTTCATCTAGCGTCTACTGTGTGTGTAACTGGTATACCTTGATATTTACCAATTTTCTTGCATATATTGGTTTACTATGGGCAATCAAGGAATCAGCCCACTCTGGGACTACTCTGGATACTTTGTAAACATAATAAGCTAACTTCTGGTGGGTATGAGATCCTGATCCGGGTGATCGAAAACAACTTTTGCTCAATTTAGAGTACTAAAGTGCCTATCATGATGGTCATATGAGCACCTATCATGTTGGACATATTTTTTTTTGAAACTTCAAGTAATTACCAGGGAAAAATGTTATTATGACTTTTTTGCCCAGAAGTCATTCAATGGGTGTAAATAATTTTTAAAGATAGCTATAATATGGCAAATATTGGGAAAATAGCAACTTTGGGTCTCTGGCAGCATGGGTTATAGGGTCCAAAAAAATCTGAGAAAATTCTGGTGACATCATGGCACCCCAAAGAGTCTCCAAAAAAATTTTCAGAGTTTTGCATCTTTTTTTCTCACTCACTTGACAGAGAATCACCCATATATATATATATATATATATATATATATATATATATATATATAGGATAAAACTGTTGCGGTTCATAGATCCAATTATGAAGATTACAGGATACAAGAAAACCAATAACGAATTATTCCCCTTCTATACTGCGTTTTTGAGAAATAATACTCATGTATTTGATTGGGATAACGTGAAAAATTTAGACTAGGAAAAAGTCATAGATAACTACTTATTCTGGAAATACTTCACATTAACATGTATCAACATTCTCAATAGAGAGGAAGAAACAATAATTCCTTAGTTACACGTATGAGAAGCTGAATAATATTTTTGAGATGGCAGCTACTCGTATATGTCAAATTATCTATGTCACCGGAAGTTTTAGCCTCCACTTCCTAATATTATATTATGAATCTTTGTAAAACTGGTGAGAGAGGTATTGTTTTTCTATATAACCTATATAACAAAAGCAGCCTGACAAGGCTAGGTAACCTTGCTTAGGAAACGTCGCTAAACTAAATTAGGGATTCTACAATCATTTGATGTCCATATTCCACTGGATTGTTTCTGAAATATCGTCTCTCCAATGATTTTTATAGTATATTCTGCAAGAAGATGGCTTAGATTGGCGAAGATAGGAATGGACATCCGCTCTTTGCTACACGTCATTTACCAGCTGTCAGTGCTTAGTGAAAACTGGCGATTTTTCAAAAGTATTTTCAATCAGCCTGCGTGTCAAAACTTCGGTAGTACCTGTGCATGAAAATGCGAAAAACGAAACGTGATTGGACATTCAAAAGTAACAAAGTTAAATTGGATAGTGGAAAAAGTTCAATAGCGAGGAACGATATTTTTCACCTTTTTAGATCCGAAGTAAAGCGTAAACTGTCGAAGCTTTGGCAGATCGCAAAAAAGCTACGGCGGCCACCCGCCGATAATATTCCACCCTTCAACTTCAGCATCGGCTGTTTCTCGCGAGCCCGGCTCCCCGAGTGAATAGTGCGGGAGAGAAAGAGAGAGAGAGAGAGGGGCAAACGTCCCAGTCGTAATATCGCGAGTCGGGCCGCGTCGTAAAGCGAAGAACGTCTCGTCGTCACGTTCGCCACCACGTGCCGGCGGTAAAGTGCTTTGGTGCATTTTCTTTTGACGAAATGAATCCTTTGTGTTTCCGGTGCGCGCCCAAGAAAAATCCCACGAGCGTCTATGCTCTCGATACGGTCCCCCAACACGGAGCAAGAGAGGAATTCCGTGTCGGAGTGTTCGCTTACGCCCGCGTTCGGCTCCGACCGAACGAGCTTCCTCCACTCGATTGCTCGGTGGATTTTGTATTCTCGCGAAAGTGACGCGCGTATATATGTGCCCCTGGCATTCGATTCTCCGAGAGTTGATCTCAACTGATTTGCTTGGGTGAGAGCTATTCTCTCGAGGAGCCGCGTGGTATTGAAATGTTCTTTGCTCTTGCGCACGTCCTCGATAGGGTATGCGACACTTGCCGCGATTCTATTTTTTACTCAATAGCTGTGTTTGTTTTCGAACCCTTGAGAACGGTGATGACCGGATGTCTCGATGAAAATACCAACCACGATATTCCCACCGATCGACCACTGTTTTCTTCACTAATAGTCCGCGAGCCCGAGTACGTTTTTATGCCTAACTATGTTAGTGATAGGATGCATTCTGTTGTGAATGTTCTCCCTATTACAAAAGATCATTTCTCACAACTGTAGGGTGGGTCATAGAAATTTACACCTGTTTCACATAACGTAACACGCTAGTGTCCCATCTTTACAAGACAGCAACTACACAGAAGTTTCTCATTCGGTTCGAATAGTGAATGTTATAAGTTTCAACCATAATATAGTCAGACACCAAGGAGATAACGGGCTCTCGAACTATAAAGACTATTGAAAATTCGCTGTCAGGTATTTCGTCCTAGCCCAAACATCAACTAGAACTTGGATTGCTGGTACTCGTCTTTGACATTCACGCAAAAATACGACGCAAAATGACACATCAATAGCACGTCTTCGTTCGGGAGGCAATCAACTCGCGCTCGGGTGTTTAGCACTTTCACTTCGACTGTCGGCAAAGTCGAAAATGGTCGCTCGAGATTGCGTGAGGAACTCAAGTTAGGACGAGCGCGCGCGGAAGTACAAACGTCGTCATCTTATAAATCACGCCGTGGCGGCGCGCACGAAGCGCAGCTTATTGCGTTCTGCAAGAGTCGAGTGCGCCCCGGCATTTCTCAGTTTGTAAATATCCTCGCTCGCAAGAGCTTTCATCCCGTGTGGTTTGCGCGAGCGCGCCGCCAACCGAATCCTCACTCCTCCTCTTCTAGAAGATATCCAACGAGCTTTGCTTGCTTTTCCATGAATTTTTTCATATGCCCTTAGTCGACTTATTACGCGTAAACAGGTGGCGAAAGTTTGAGCAGTTTACTATAAGTATCGTGCAGAATTGTCTCGAATAACAATGCAAAGTGGTAACGATGCACAACGGTCACGTTGTACAAATGAATGGGTCCCCAAATGAATTTTCTTCAATCTAATAATTCATGCGAGGAATCACTAATTTTGGAGTCCCATTGAATGTATTGTTTCACGTGACTGCTTTTTGGGAGAAACGCGTAAAGTATTTATCTGATCAGTCGACCCTGGAGTGTGTAATTTAAGCAAAAAACACTTCAATCACAATTGTTCATGACAAAAGCACCACACGCGTTTTTTGTGCACTTAGTAAATACTGGTACATCAGGTAGAATTAAATTTCCATTCTTAGCGTTTTACAATGAGTAATTTCATATTGGTCTTATGTGAAACATTATCGAAGAATCACAAATGAATAGTAGATGTCAGCTGAATATCGTTCTCAACGATTACGTGAATTGCAATTCATGAAAGGATGGCGAGTCACGAAAGTGGCCCGAATTCGGCGAGCTTATACATTTTCTGCAACATCGTACGTGTATGTTCATCAATCATTTCTCGTGAGTGTGTGTTCATAAATATTTATCAGAGCATTCGCTGAGAGATTTCTCAAAGAGCGTTATTCTCTCTTTGCTCGATGAAATATTTCGCGAGCACTGGAAGAACGTCGTATACCCTACAAGAAGTGCGTATACACACATATATATGTAACCTCGAATAAATGATGGATAGCGTAATCATAAGGATACGTTAGCCATGATATCATCGGGATATATGAATCAACAATGCGATTGGGAATGTAACGTCGCGTGGGGAGGGAGGGGCTCTCTCACTCTCTCGGCTGGCATTTGGGTTGGCGAAAAATGTACCGGACGACGTGCATAGCACGAAGCCGGCTCGGCCGCTTGCATACCTGTCGGCAGTCCCTCGGAGCTTTCTCGCTCGCGGCCATTAAGCTCGGCCGGGCGGAGACATTTATTTCACTTACGCTGCGTCGAGGCTCGGCTGGCGCGAACACAATTTATCGCGCTTAACGGCTCGATTCTTCACAAGCTCGTAAAGCCCCCGCGGGCTCCCCCGCGATTAAACATTGAATTCTGACTCGGCGCTGTTGTTGCTGCTGCTGCTGCGCACTTTCTTTTTTTTTGTGTCTGCAGTGGCCCGCGATGCGCTCGATGGAGTTATCGGTGGCGAGGGACGTGTCCGCTTGGACTGCGCTCATTGCCGCTGCTGTATGGGGGTCGTGTTGTCGTGGGGGAGACAGCAGCTTGACGGCTAGTCTTCAGAGGGCTGTGGTTTGGCGCTTCGAAAAATCTCAAAAGAGACGAACGATGTTTGTGGTCAGACCGAATGAGCTGAGCAGTAGTTTATCTATTCAAGTGTATTCGAAGGCTTGAATTGAACTTCCGAGCGCTGACAAGCATAGAAAACTTTCGTAGACAAATATAGATCTAATTGCTGACAATACCACTTCGCTGTTTGGTAGTATTATCCTCCGATACTTTGACAGTCATCGCCGATTCTTTTTTCATCAAAAATAATGATTTCTAATCTTCAAACCTTCGTATAAAAAATTATATGATATATCGGGATCTATTTTTGGGTAAAAACCATCTCAAAAAGTCTCATCGTAGTATGAAGATAAATATATGATCATCAAAGATACGAGTAATATGATAAAGCATTACGTGATCTTGGACAAACGAGAAACAATCTATTTTCGTTGCAGGTCCAGCGACTTCCGTGAGTAGCAGCTTATTGGAGGCCAACCAACGGGAGGAGGAAGTGGAAAGGCTGACTGCTGAGATTCGTGCTCTCAAACTACAAATATTGCAGCTAACAGGTTAGTATCTTGCATTATTATGAATATCCATATTTATCCTTGTTTATACAGGGATCAGATGAGTATAAGATAAATTCATAATTTACTGGATAATAATTTAACTATTATACACGAAAACAGTGCCTACTTTTTCTCATCATGTGGTGTCCCATGATGTAACAAAATAACTGTGCAAAAATGATTCTTCTATTCGGGTACATGTTGCAACTCAATTTAAGTGAAATTAAGTAATTTCTTCTCAAGCTAAATTGCAACATGTCCTTGAATCAAAGAATCGTTTTTGCAGTAAAACTAGCTTCAATAACTCTAATATCACAGTCTAGCTTTGTTGGAAAAACTGAAAATTGGCTTTGAAAATTTGTGTTTGAGAGATGATTATACATGCAGAAACAATATAAAATCTGCTACTTAATGCACAGGGCGTCAATATTATTCTGTATGCTTCTACACTATACGTTATGTCTGTACTTTATGGAATAAGCTCTCTCGTGAAAAGTTCAGAAAAAAAAATTGTCCTAAGTCATACACACTCGTCGGCTTGGTCAACTTTCCGGTCGGTCAGTTTTTTCTCGTGAGTTGAACCGAAAGACAATTCGAGTCAAGTACAGCGTCTTTTTTTCTCTCCTTCCTGTTCTGCCCCCGCGTTTCTAGTCGTTTTCACCCCTTCGAGCAGCTCGCCCGACAAAAACGCTTGATTTATATATTCGAGTGGTCAAGTTGGCGATTGGCGCAATTAAGGGATCGCTCGGCTGGTATGAAACTCATCGATCTTTCTTAACGCCGTAAACACGCTCTTAGGGGTAGAGATTTTCAGCATATAACTTCAAGAAAGGAACTTTCACAGCTCCGGGAGGGTAAAGGAGTTTGCATGCGATATCCGAAGCGAGTTTTGTTTCGGAAGAGGCGTGGATTTTTGTATTGAGTGTGAATACCTTCTAACCCCAAACTATCACGTCTTTCAATGGAGAATAGGATTTCGTGTCGTGGAGGTGTAATAATTTCAGATGTTCAAGTATTATCTCGAGTTTCATTGAAAGCCTAATAATAACTAATATCTCTCGAGTGACATAATTGACCACGTTTGTTACAAGTTGATCCCATGATAAACTGAGTAGAACGTGAACAGAATAATTTGATGTACAATTAATGTCAAGCTCCATCAACCAGACCGATAATCTATAACGAAATTGTACATTAACAACAACAGAGCTATAAATACTTCGAAAGATAAAGCTGTTAATGATGCTCCTGTAAATCGTATTTAAGACACACTAAAACTGGAATAATATGTATATATTAATAAAAAACAAAGTACCCAAAATGGAGAGATTGTTGAAGTGAAATAAGCTAGTATCTCGTTACGGGAGGTTACAATGAGTGACGTGGTCCAGAGTAGGCTATATAGGGGAGCAATCATTTGGTAAGCTCCTTAGTTCGACGATACCAATACGTTAGACAGCCGGCTTATACGAGCGAGCGCGCCTTTACACTTGTCGACGGAGGCAGGCAGCCGGAAAATGAAATCCCGTATCCCAGAGCAGGCTCGTAATGTTCTGGCTCCAACGCTGCTCGTCGATATACTCACGAGCGGCCCGCTAAATTAGCTGTCGCGACTATATAGCCCATCCGCTGCGCTATCAAATGACTGTTCGAATGAATTGCTCTGCAGCTACTGGAATGACTGTATTTGACTCTCTTAGGATTAGGCAGACTACTTTGGCTGGTTGACATGTGATTGGAATACGTAGGACACGAGTCAATCGCTAACAGTCTATGACATATTTAATCGAAACGTCTGCATTACAACTGAGTGTTTAATAAATTCAGTTTCACGGTTTAATAAATTCAGTTTTCGGTCAGTCACTGATTCTTGAGTGAAAAAATATTCCATTGCAAATGCTACAGCTAAAGGAAACGACGAGGATTCAAAACGATGAGATCCACGAAACATGACAAAGAACCAATCCATCCGTGAAAATGTAGAAGCATACTGGATATGTATACAGACGCGTTGACTTTTGTTGGTCGCGTTCTTTTTCGGAAACCATGTCATACGCATCGGGGGGAATGGTTCGCGTGCGCTCAACACCCATACGCGCATCCATACGGCAGCATCTAACGACGCGCAGTGATCGAACGGACGCGGCAGCATCCGGTTTGGTGCGCGTCCGCGAGCGATTATTCCGCCGATACCCATCACCTTCTCTTTGTCTGCTCTATTTTCAGCGTCTCCCCCTCCTCCGCTGTTTTCCGCCCTCCGCGCGGCTACCATTTTTCCAACGCGCTAAGCGACGTTTTTATTTCGCGCCTTTGTCTTTTTTTTGTACGCGCGCCACTGGCAAATTGCCGACGGGGTCGATTTTTCGGGGGCGGCTGTTTTGTTATCATTTTTGAACGGGAAAATAATTGGTTGCTTTGTGTGCGGGACCGTTCGCCCCGACCCCGATAAAGAATGAGCCTCGGGTTTTCTACTTCTGCTGCATGCGGGATTTGTTGAACGGGCGTTTCATGAATAAAATATAGTTTTTTTCAGAGAGAGAGAGAGAGAAAGAGAGAGAGAGAGAGAGCGAGAGAGAGAGAGAGAGAGAGAGAGAGAGAGAGAGAGAGAGAGAGAGAGAGAGAGAGAGAGAGAGAGAGAGAGAGAGAGAGAGAGAGAGAGAGAGAGAGAGAGAGAGAGAGAGAGAGAGAGAGATGAAGAGAATCGGAACTTTCAATTCGTCTTTGCGTATCCACGCTCGCTCACGTGGATTATCCAGGGTGAGCCTGTGTACCTGGAATATTTTTTATTGCACCGGCCGCTTCTTCCAAGAATCAGTGAGCTCGCGTTGATCAAGCTATAGTCAGTTCAATGTAAATACAGATTTCAAACAGTCGTGCGCTGAGCAAATATTTGCCTTCGCCCTGATGTAAACATGAAAATGGAACAATATTCTCGGCTTCATGTTGAATCTTTCGATGAAAAATTGCAGATGGCCGAATGATTCGTTGTTGAATATTATACCCTCTGTGATAGGCTCATGTCTTGGAATGCTAAATATGATTTGATTATTCTCTTTCTCGCGCAAGAGCACTTCATTCAAAAACCCGTCTTTAAAAGAGTAAAATAAAGTTTTCTGTATATTCTAGCTGTTCATCTTCATTAAAAGCGATCTTATGACACATTTTGACATCCTGGAGATATTCTGTAACTAATTTTTAATTCAGGCGAATATATCCATATATACAGAAACCAACATATTGTAAGTACATGAAATTCAATAAATTGACCCTGTACCTTGGAAAAATTTAAACGTTAGACAGAATGATTTATGGATTATTATATCGAAAATCATCTTCAGAAGTTGCTCATTCTTTGTGTGATGAATTAAAACTATCAGTATTTTCGAGACAAAATGCACACCTTGAGCTGGTCAGAAGGATCAAGAGTGTGTTGTTTCAAAACTTCATAAAAAATCAATAGTAATCTCACGGAGTCAACGAACCTTGCGGAATCAATAATCGTATTGAACATAATATGCCGAGAATTCAATAATCTGTCGAGCATAAGCCGAAAAACTAATGGCTAATATGGAAGAGGCCGCGGTCTAGCCAAAGAGGCAGTTAAAAATCAGCCAGCCGTACCACGTGCGTGAGCGTTAACCGCAACTTGGCTCAGTAGTAACAGTCGAGTGCGCTCAGCCAAGAGGCTTTTCGATCGATGAGCGTGTCGGTCTCCTGCATATTCATGGGCTGGGCCATAATGAGCCGGCAGCCGAACACGTGCCCCGATGGTTCGCACGTGCGTCGCATTGCGCCCCCGTAACTCCCCCGATGATCCGACCATCGTAAATGGTTTTGTTTTCTCAAAGAAAAAGCACTGTAAGGGGGAGAAAATCGAACTTTCAACTATTGTTTACATCCCTATCAATCGTTTCAACGGGAAAAGGAAAACCAATTTAAGGCCGTTTCCCATAACTTTCAATGGTGAAGGACGCTGGATCTCCATTATTTCACATAGCAGTCGTTCACAATGTTAGTGGCTCGTTAAGGGGAGAGAAAAAGCAGGAAAAGCTCCACTTTCCATATTTCCAACGTAAAACTTTTCAAAATCTACAAAATATTCCGTATTTTAGAGGTACGCTGCTTACGTCCCTAGTAACTCACATTAATTCCCTTAGAATTTGTTGGGAAAAGTGAAAGGAATTCAATGTAAGGTCCATTTAAAAGATATCTAAATTCATGAACATTCTTTGGGAAAACGGATGGCTAATTCACTTGATAGCTATTTTTTCTTTCGGTTTAATAGATGCCATCGTATTTAAATCATTTGCGTTGCTTGCCCTTAACACATTTTTTTCTTTACACAGTTGAATTTGCGTATTGTGATAAATGCAATAATTATTATGGTTACGTTGACGTGCACTCGTTGCAGTCAATTTTTAAAGAAATATGATTCACAACGATTATCAATTTTTCTTATTCTAAGCTTTTTTAAGAGAGAATTAATGGCGATGGTAGGATAATATAAATATGCACCAATTCAATGAGTAATAATAAAAATTCCTTTGCATTTCGTGCTTGTTTCTATTCACTCTTAATTACCTTAGATATTTGAACTATACCATTTGGGATAATCGAAACTTCACATTTAGATCATAAAAAAATGTTGTATTTGTATGTATGCAACTTACACTGGCGAAACGTTGCAACAACTAATTATGTGGTGGATTTTGTGATTTTCCTTTTCTACTTCATACTGGATTGACCCTCAAAGATCGACCATTCGTACAATATTATGTAGTGAACATTCCAAAAACACGTTAGCATTGATTGCTAGGGGAATAAACAACAGATTCTGCTAAGAAGAGAACTTGCACTACATCTCGTCACGACTCATCTGCGACAAAAGAGAACCAAATTCGTATACAGACCTTTTTGGGATTTGACATTGTCCAACCTGTAGATCACGAATATGAAAGCCCCCAAGTCCGATTCGAGATGTCGATTTTCAACCCATTACAAAGCTATCTCTTTGGGGAAGTAAAATGTATATCATAAGATAAAAACTCCGTGCACGCAACAGTAATAGTACGATACCTATGATGGAGAAATTTAGAGAAGAGAATGATATAGATTGGAGGAACAAGATTCAAGAAAATTTAAGATTCAGGATTTAATGGGACACTTTTTATCCGTCAAATACTGAGAGTCGATCTAAACGTGTATTGATCCCATTCATCAGATGGTGCGCTCTTTTACACAGAGCACAAAGGCTACATAACTCATGAGCAACAAAACTAATTGCTAGCTATTTTTCTTGCGCGTCGCGCGAGGAGGTCCCAATTAAGGGGCTGAACGGAATCGATAAAGGCGTAGTGCACGCAGAGCTCCATTAATCTTCTTTATCGGTGACGGCGAGGCTCAAGCTCTGCAAAAAAGGAGGAGCCGCAAAAAAGGTGAGCGCGAGGAAGAATGTAAGAGCCCGCACGCGAGCAAGCGTTTCGCGGCGAGGTTCTTTAAATAGTGATTGCGTCGAGTGGGCTTTATTGTTACGATTCGCGCACTACCGCACGTATACTTCCGCAAGAAAAGAGAAGTATAGGAAGAGGATGAGGCTGTAACGACGAGAAAGACTCCCGGGGGTGCGAAGAAATTCAGCGTCGTTCTACTCTTTCCTGTTCGACTCTTAATTTCTCATACGGGAAAATGTCTCGTCGTTAAATTTCAAAGTTCTGGCGCTTTTTCGAGCGGGACCCATGAAGGTGGGCGTATGTAGAGCGTGAAGCTGTTTCTGCTACCATTTGCCCGTAATTGTTACTGGTGCCAGTTCACGAGGGAATTGCGAAAAATGTTGAGTATCGTCGATTGATAATGGCATTGGGTGGAGCGATGAAATCCCTCGAAATTATACCTGTTCCACTCTTTAATTTCCTATGTTCCTCTTTTCGTTCAACGGAAATTCGTTTAATTCGTCGAATAATAAGAACTTTCATTCACTTATTGCCCCATCGGAGGAAACTTATGACAACGAGCAATTTATCTTTACCTTACATTGTCTAAGATGTAATTGATTATACAAACTCCGAAGGTATGACGGAATTTCTTCCAGTATTTATTTTTCTCTGTCAGTAAAATTTAGTGTATTGAAGAGAAAGATGAAAATAACAAACCGAGGTTCGAGTTCATCTGACAACTTATACGGAATTGAAGAATCAAGTTAAGTGAGCCATGAGAAAAACTAGTGGAGCAGAGTATCCAGCGCTTCTAACAAACTTAATCATGAGCTCTTATCTGCCTTCTCAGTTTTTTTCTTTTTCGTCTCGATTTAAAAGCGGAATTTCCACAAAAAGATACGCTCTTGTTAATGAATTTACTTTCGCGCCAGTAAATGCTCTATTTCATTCATCAAAGTTACATATCAGTTTTCTATCGCAAGTTTTACTTACCGTGAATTCCAGTGAATAAAGTTTGTAATCAAGACGCGCTCTTTATTTATATATGCTTGATCCTCAAAATCCCGTAGCTGACACTAGATCTCTTCAGCTAAGCTTGATAATTCGGGCTAAGTTGCTTCCCTACTTTTCCACGCTCGCCTGACTCGATCGAAAACAAACGTTTACATGGGGTCGCAAAGTTGATCACTTGGAATAAGATATTCGATCCCATGGGTGCGTATGTCACATCGCGAAGACGGCACGCGAGATTAGAACTGTCTATATATAGAGGGATAGACCCGGCTGTGAGGCTATATATGAAGGGCGTAAAAGTCACGCTGCAAAGAACTTACTTTGTTTATAAGGTGACGACTGGCTCCTGGTCGTACTAGCACTCTGTTCGATTGTTTCTCTCTGATTCGGTTTTTTCTTTACTTGGCTGATTGCGATCGTCTGAAGGTTTTCCTTTGTTCGGGAAACGACTTTCGATTATGATCAGACTTCGAATCATACTTCTATGCTACTGGTCTTATACAGTTTTCAAAGCAAGCTTAATTTTTACAGTCAAGTGTTGGTTAGAGTATTGCGATAGTACTTTTCAATAGAAGTACGTCAAACATTAATCTCTCTAATAGCACAGAAAGACAGCGATTTGAACATTTTTTTCTAACGTACCAAAAAGTGTGTGAAATTTCGTTTTATGAATCCCCCAGAAAAATTATTTGAAACTTTCATCGTTATATTATAAATTTAATAATATCGATTTTCCTGGATATAAATTTAGCCAGTTTGAATGTTTAATGTGTTGATCAATTAGATCACGAAACAGTATATTATGCAACTAGTGCGTGAAATTTTGAAGACGTGTGTGGATGGGTCCACGAGTGGCTGGCGAAGCCGGCGACGAGTGTTACACGTTCACACGAGTAATTAAAAATGAACGCACTAGTTAGATACGATGTTTTATGTTACGAAAGCTTGTTGAAAGAGCATTTGAAAAAAGCACTAGTGCGTGGAATGCGATTTCACGAGTTGCATACGATATTTTATGTTATAAGTGATCAAACGCGAATTTCACGCACGGAAATCGATGCGTGAAATGAGCGTTTATGATCACGTATAACATAGAATATACTACAGGAAATTGATTTAGTTCTGAAAATTCGACAATACTTCTATGAAAATCGTGAATGTGTCATGTGGTCAAAACAATACTTATCTTACATAATATATATGTAATGAAACAAAATCACGAATTGAACAAGTTTCTCGTCGAATACTGCCCAAGATGTGGTTAAGTTCTTTTACCACGGATATTCAATCGAACAGTACGATTCTTTGAATATAAACGGGAACAAAAGCTATTCAATAAGGAGAAATCTCGAGAAAGCCCAAAATAAAGGAAGAACGAATGCGAAGGATCACTAATCACGAAGCACACACGGAATCACGAGCTTCCCCGTCGGAATCAAGCAATTTCAGCTGTCTGGTCGGATATAGTGAAGCGCGTTATATCAAGGATCCCAACTGGATGAATGGCACTGTGGGGATATAGAGCCAGCCGTTGTTCGCGGAGCATACAAAGATTTAATTTAGATGGGTGAAAAAAAAGGAGCTGAGGAAACTGCAGCTGCCGGGGCCATTAAGAGATCGAACGGCCGAGCATGTGTGTGTGAGCGCGGAAGACGAAGCGAATGAAAGAGGTTGTCGAGAGGCCGGGAGAAATTTATGTTGGGACGTTACATCGGAGAGTGCCGGCCCTCACTTGAACTGCACGATTTTTTATTATCGCGCGTATCTATAGTGCTCGTCGTTACACGAGAGACCTATACGTGGCAAGGCTTGATGGAGAAAGCCCCGGATATTTGAGTGCGAGTTTAAAAACAACCATCATACAGGGCATAAGAGCGAAGGAATGGAATCCTTGTGGAAATCGAATTGAGGAAATATGGCCATGACAGTAGAGCATATTTATCTGAATATTTGATTGCGACGGATGATTATTATCATGTGCATCGATCACTTGAATTCCGGTACTTCAAATGTGAATGCGACTTTTTCAAATCTCTGGCGCATACGGATCTTTCAAGCGCCATTGTTCATAAATCCCCAATCTCCATTGTAGATTGAGTAAAATATTCCAATCCTTATAATTTTTAAATATGTTTGACTTGCCAATAGACGGTCTGTGGCTCCAATTCAATTCCGGATTAACCCTATAAATGGCCTGGCAATAAATATCGCAAAAACCATTCCATCAAAGTTCCCAACAGCAGCACTTGCTTGTCTTTTAACAGACAAATGCAGAGCCACTTGTTATTGTTGGTGATGAAATATTCTTGAACCAATTTCTTCTCTCATTGTCGAACTTTCGTTTTCTTTCCAAGTCGCAATTGTAACTGCAGTTGCCGCACTGCCAACTCGGTGTATAAGACGCCCATCGTACAGCCCATCGATTTTACGGGTGCGCCGTGGAGAGGAGTTCCGATCGCTTTTTTCGGCTAGAACCGATCGTTTCCTTCTTTTTGCGTGGTGTGGCGAGAGAGGGAGTGGCCGCAGGCTCACGCTGTTGTATATAGGCGGCTGATTCTCCGTTAATGCCAAGCCACTCATCCCTCTCCGAACGAAAAGTAATCGCGAGAGTACTGAACATCCTTTTATTGATTTTTCATTAACGATTCATATGCATTTTCAACTCCACGTTATTATAAACAGTGGCAAATGATTAATCTTTCTGATACAAAAGGTTTTGATGAGTCCCATCTACCATGCAGAGATAGCTATAAAAGAATAAACAGATCTCTTGAAAATAATTTACCTCGGGTTGAGTAGTTGAGTTGCCTCTAATGCTTCAATTTCCTGGAATAGTCGTCAATCGATATCTGATTTATTGATATTATGCGTATACTGTATATTTGAATATAAAGAAATATATATCTGGAAATATCGTGAACGCATTAAATATATAATAAATCTCAGATATCTCCGGGAAGTAGAGTCGCTAGGCTAAACCGTTGCAGATAAGATCTATTAGGGCACCCAAAAACTATCTCACGAAGTTTCATCGTTATTGGTCACCACGAAGATGTAGTTATCTTCTTGATAGCAGAGAAATATATTTGATTATATGACGTGCAGATTCAGGGTTAATATTTCTAAGCGTCTTCTCAAGAATGTCACATCATCCGGCTTTGCACATCTTTGTTTTTCAGGCGGTCCACCAGGACACAATTTGGAGGCGCTGACGTCACTGAATAGCAGCGAAATCGGCGATTGTCTATCAGCCCGGCGCCAAGTAGACCAAGCAGAGATCAGCCAAGGTCTGTCCCTGAACAACGAGTACGAGCTCATAGCGTTCAGTCACTTCACGGCCTCGCGCCTGTACCCCGTGGATCTGGGGCTGGGCAAGCGGGTGGTTGAGAAGCCGATCGGTTTCAAACGGAAGGATCTGAACGAAGCACTAGCCAAGGCGTTGGACGTACTGAATAAAAATGCGAGTTCAGGGGTCTTCCAGCAATCACTAGCCGCTAGGTACAGTGAGGACGACTTCTTGGAGGGCCTGTACAGGATCGAGCCGACCACCGGCACCCAGTACGAGATGTACTTCAGGACCAAGAACCTCAATAAGAGCAGCGCGCAAATGAGCTCACAGGGTACCAGTGGCAGTCCTGCTGCTCAGGTGAGTTCCTTTCTGTACCGCAACAAAAAAAAAATCATGGAATTAACTTGTATCAGTGGAATTTCCGCTTGGTTTACCTACAATAGAATTCCACTTAAGACGAAAAGAAAATCCCATTGCTCGCGATCAACCTCTATCGACTCAAGCAGAGTAATTGAAACTGAAGAATCAAATTATATAAGTGATATATATCACTTGGTTGTAACGCGATTCTCTACTTTTACTGCGAACGGGAGTTTGAATGAGACAACCGAATTGGATTTTTCAGATTTAAATCAATTTTAATTTTTTTCGGTGTATCCATATATAAATTCTTTTCTAAAAAAGTTGGCTCTGTTCCATGACTCTGGTCTTTCTCTTGTCTCATATCCCACGATGACAAATTCAATGTCAGCTGAAACAATAATAGTCAATGTTAAAACAATCGACGGAAAAAGCGGATCCCCCTAGTTATCAGTGAATGTGAAAACAGAGAGACCTTTTAATTTGAAAGTAGGCTGTTGGGTTGCAGGGCAGCTTCACGAAGATCACACTGATGAGGCCGTTCGCTCCTATCCAGTTCGTGGGAGTGGATCGCCAGCAGCGCAGCAGGGAGAAGGAGCTGATCCACATAATCCTGCCTTTGTCAGGCAGGACGAGCACGTTCCAGAGCTTCATGGATAAGTTCGTGAAGATCGGGCTGAAGAACGACCGGCGGGTCCACCTCACCGTCGTGTACTTCGGCACGGAGGGCCTCAGCGAGGCGCGCGCCATCATGTCGCGGGTGCTGATAAAGGCCGGCAGCGCCGGCACCAACCACAACCTCAGGCTGCTCGCCCTCAACGAGACCTTCTCCAGGGGCAAGGGGCTGAGGGTCGGCGCCGAGCGAGCCTGGGGCTCCGGGGAGAAGGACGTGCTGCTCTTCATGTGCGACGTCGACGTCGTGTTCAGCGCGAGGTTCCTCGACAGGTGAGATACCACGCGTCGACATGATTTCTAATTTTACTTAAAGTTTCCAGCTGTAAGCTTGTTGATTTATCAGTATTCATGTGTTTATTCGCGAGTAAACACTGAGAGAAAATTTTCTTTGACTATAGTGCCAGAAGCCTATTATAAAATACTGTAAATTATAACTGGTTAAACATATATTATGCCTTCAGAGTCCATGTGGTGATAGAATCATGAATAGAGAAGACGCTGTGTTGGATGTCCAATCCCGATAAAGCTCATATCTACAGCCGTATAGACCAACGTTTCGTTTTCCTTAAGATATTCATGAATTATTATTATGGTTTTGGGCATGCACAGTACATATCTGTACCTATGGATTTTGGAGTACATAGACATGCTGTATTTAGATAAGGTCGATAATAATTTACAAACATCTCCAGGAAAACGAAAGTTGAACTACGTGGTTGCAGATATGAGCTATTAAGCTATACCCATGAACCATCTCACAAAGTTTCATCGTGATTGGACAACCGGAGGTAGTGTCCTCTCCTTGTCAGTAGTATAATGTGCTTTCACATAGGTACGGAGCTATACTCTTGATATTCCACAACTGTGTGTACCCGCTATACAGGACTTTTTCTCTCAGTGTTCAAGATTATTCAGATAAGTGCTGGGATGCGGTAGGATAATATTTGAAGAAGAAACAAACAATAAATGATATGCAGTGATGTCACTTGAACGTCTTGGACAGAGACGTGCTAAAATACATCAACATTGTCGCAGTGAAAGACGATGTATTTATTCTGTGTCTCAGGTGTCGGTGGAACACGGCCCCGGGCCGGAAAGTCTATTACCCCATTGTCTTCAGTCTGTATAATCCGCACGTAGTGTACACACTGCAGGGAAGAGACGTGCCTGCGGAAACGGATCAGCTTGTGATCTCCAGGGATACCGGCTTCTGGCGAGACTTTGGTTACGGGATGACCTGCCAGTACAGGTGACTAGCAAATACTCGGAAAGTTTACACAGCTCGTGTTCGATTTATTCGTCTACTGATATGATAAGACGCCTTATGATGCGGTATACAGTCGAATGAATATATTTGAGTTTTAACTTAAAAGAATTTTCTATCGTGTAGATAGATTTACGTATACATATAAGGGAGTCGTTGAAACGATATATGCGAGCACTTGACAAATCGAGTTTGATTGAAGAAAGTTACATAGCCGCGACTAATCGTTATAACTTATTCGAATTCGCATGTTTTCATATAGTTGGCTGAGATTCTTGTATAAGCACAAGAGTAGAAGCCAAATGAATGAGCCATAATGGATAATAAATTGCCAATTGCTATTGTATGCCTATCTGGAGTGTGAAATAGAAAAGTATCATATTTGATTATATTAGTTGTTCGCCCAAAAGGATTATACAATTGAAATGGGGTGAATCCAGAAAGTCGGATGAGGAAATAAAATATTAATCAATGCGGGTGTTTGAATTTGTCTGTCGGAAAAGGTCGGACTTCCTGAGGGTGCGGGGCTTCGATGAAAGCATCGTCGGCTGGGGAGGCGAGGACGTGACGCTGTATCGCAAGTACGTAAAGAGCAACATCAAGGTGATCCGAGCCACCGACCCCGGCATATTCCACATCTGGCATCCAAAGGTATATATCTGCGCACGAGAACGGGGGTCCAGTTGGGCGAGACACTTCTCCGGAGAAGCACATAATCGTTATCGCAAAAACGATTCGGCCACTCGGAATTCCGGGATTCTGGCGGAAGTCGCGAGTTTCCGCGGCTGGATCTCGTGTTTAGTGTTATTATTATTTCCGTCCGAGGGATTTTGGCACAGCGTCAGGGCACGTGAGCACCAAAGAATCCAATGTGTTACACCCGGCCTCGCGCCACTCCTCTATTTTATTGCTCGACAGTCGAGAATCGCATCTCTTTCTCGCTCTATTGGCTGGCTGCGTTGTGATACCATTTCTACCGGGATTTCCATGCTTAATGAGGCGCCGCCAAATCCGCGTATATATGCCAGTGCCCCAACGTCCTTTTTCATACGATATCCGTTGAGAGCTTCGAATTGTAAATTTGCCGGGAGCGCTTTTATCGCTATTTATTTTTGATTCGTTCGATTCCAAAGCTTTTGGGGTGATTCATTGCCTATAGCTTATTAATTATCGGAATGAAGCGAATTGGGAGGTTGAAAAAGTTGATATTGATCGGAGAATATTCTTATTTTTTTCTGTTCGTGCTTTGATACTCAGCGACTCTCGCAATGTGGTACTTACTATTCTATGCTCAATTTCCATTCATAAGCTTGAATGACGTTACTTAGAAAATTGAAAAAGTTGACCAGATTGTGAGCCACTTTATACGGTTAATTTTAAACTGCTTTTACTCGTCCTGTTTTATTTTTGAAAGTATTTGCGCTTGCGTAACTGCACGATGGAAGTATATTGAAAATTCCTTTTCGCTCGAAAATCAACATCAGATTCACGGTTAAAATTTATTAATATGAGTGCGAGAATATCTCGAATATTCGTGTGTTCCTCGACGTATTTCTCATTTTCTCTGGGACTGAATACGGTTTGCGAATAATCCATATCCCCAATCACAACTGTTTTTTTCTTTCTCAGAAAAATGTATTGAAAATGAAAAAAATAATACAATATTGATTATAATGTTTATTGCACAAATTGCTAGAAAAATAATATTTCTTCAACGTCGCAGTAACGATTTAATTAACACTGCCAAGTCTCCGCATTGTGAGCTTTCTATAATTGGTTTTCGTTCAACTCAGCGAAGCTGTTTTCCACTCTACATTCTGACCCTCGCAGCGCGGCGAAATCGAAACGTCGAAAATCGAAACACCCCAAGTCGCTCGTCGAACCCGTACGTAAAAATCCGCCGAGAGCTCAGTGAAGTTCACGTGCTCGATGCTGTAGAGTGGCCCTACAGCCGAATTCCGCCGGAGTCACGGCAAGCTAAGGGGTATTTCCAAGTATAATGCGATTAGCCGAAAGTTTCGCGCACTAATAAGCCGGCCAGCGATTGAATTAAGCCGAGGCTCTCGGCGCCGTCGGCAACGCGAGAAAATCGACCGACGTTCATGTATATATACCGAGTATATTCGCGAGCCGGGAGTTTAGGAGCCATCGACTCCTCGGATACCCGAGACGTTCCGGCCACGTCCGATCAAGGCGACGAGCCGATCCGTTCAACTTTGCCGCGCGTTGATTATATATTGCGGCTCGAAGAGCGATTGAACGAGCTCATGGCCCTGACGCTGCCTCATACCCCCTCATGCTAATGAGTTTCTCCGTTCCGTTTTCCTTACTCAGAGCATGCCATCGTTTAGATTCCTTCTTTTCGGAGACGATAAAGTTTGACATGGCAGACGTAATTGGGAATATTTTATTAACATATAATCAGTTGAGCCTGTCCGAGACACGATTCTCATTCGATACGTTTCTCCTCACTGACTCTCGGATAATCGATATTCGTCGACAGCATCCGTTTAATCAAAATTGAAAACTCACGCTGGTAATTGAGTTGGATTCGGTGATGCTCTGCTAGATTATGTTATTTCGCGAAGATTCAATCTGTAGAACGAAATTAGTTAGCTGACGTCGGTCGAGTATCTCATCAATGCCTGATTAAATTTTCGATACTCCTCGAATTCGCTGAGTAGTCGAATTATTCGAGTAGCAGCTACGAATAGAAGTAATAACGAGAGCTACAACTGTGACTTGGTTATCAATATACATCTGACATACTTTAACTGGGTCGTAAAATCGTTTACTGCTGCACCAAGAATCATTCACAATTTTACGACGTTGTTCCGAAATATTTATAAGAAGAAATGATCATATTTATTGGCTAGGAATAATAATTGTCAACGAATAATTATTACAATTAATAAAATGTAGGTGGTCACATATTGCATCGTCTGTAAGATCATGTGAGTTTATGTGAAAAAACTTTTTGCTAAGATCTTGTAAGAGGATAGAAGAATCAGAAAATTAAATCTATAACACAGCTCCACAAAAAAAAAATAAAAAAATTGAACCAGAGACTGGACCACCCTACTTCTATGTATTTTTGGCTGCTGAATCCGAAAATATACCTTTGTGACCTCTGATTTCGAGGTCATTTTCAAACACTTACCATAAGCGCAGGAAAAATCCAAGGAATATGAGGTTTGTTGCATATGAAAGTACTACTTTCTAACTACAAAGAACACACTTTATTTTTTCCAAAAAATACAAAATGGCGGCGTACCAGCTCGTCAAAGGAGAAAAAATTTTTTTACTTTTTCTTCACTAGCCTACCGCTACAGGTCACAATTTTGACCCTAGAAGAAAAAATCGAACAGGGTTTTGAAGTAAAATAAAAAACTCAGTGAACGGGGGGCCATTTTTTCGAAATTCGAATTTGGGGCCAAATGGCGTCAATTTGAACTTTTTACCTTTTTTTTCGCAAAAAAATCGATCGAAAATCGGCCATAAAATCGGTAAAAATCAAAATATCAAAAAAATCGTACGACATTCACTTAAAAATCATGTTTCTAGGCTACAGTTGAAATTTGAAGTGAATCGGTTAAAAATTGACGGCGCTATTGGTAGGCTAATGCCAAAAAAGACGGTTTCGAGATAAACGCGTTCAAAGTTTATGAGTATATGAGTACTGTACTAATACTATACGACTCTGTTCAGAGAATAAATTTTTTGAGGCACTTAGAACTTCTTCCCCCACTTGATCGACTTTTTATATCATTCTCAGGTAGTTTATGGAGTGTTTGAGCCAATAAAAAAAAATTGGAAAAAAAAATTCACAAAGGTATATTACCCCTTGCTCCATCGCCCCTGCGTTTAGACATAACCTCAAAAAAAATTTTAAAAATCATCATTTTGCAAAACAAAAATTTTTTCCAGATTTTGTGTGAAAAATTAGATAGAAACTGTTCTTGATGTTTTTTCAGTTCGTCGCATAGTTTACGAGTGAAAAATTCATAAAATTATGAATTTTGAATCCGGCCCACTAGCCGTCAAACTTTCTGAATTTTTTTACCCAAAAAGTATGCAACGAATCGGAAAATCGCTAAGGACAGTTTTCTTTTATTTTTTCATGTAGAATAGAATAGAATTTTTTGTTTTGCAAAATATCGATTTCATCGATATGTCTTCCGCCATATTTTTGAGGTTATGGCTAAACGCAGGGGTGATGGAGCTGAACGGACCTCGGATTCGGATTCAGCAGCCAGAAATACATATAAGTAGGGTGGTCCAGTCTCTGGTTCAATTTTTTATTTTTTTTTGTGGAGCTGTGTAATCCATGAACCGTGATTCTGACTGAGAACAACTTCACAACTTGCTTATAACGAGACTAAATATAGATAGTCGAATTAAAGTTTTTACTACTACGTGTTACAGCGCTTGAGTTTATTTAAATGAATATTGCTCTCAAGAAATAGCTTGGGAATAGGTTTTTATCAATGAATCGAATAATTTCTGCTCGATTTACATAAAATATGAAAGCGCTGGATTCAATTTGTCAGTCAGGTGGCTGCAGCACAGTTGCAACATAAACTTCCCAAAAACAATAACCCTCTGTCACGCGACCCATTTGTACCAAGCCGATCTCATCGAGTTATACTCGTTGCAGGTATGCTCGGGTGGTCCGGGCCAGCGACTGTCAACGGACCAATACAGGGCGTGCATCCGCTCGCGGGCGCTTAACGAAGCGTCGCACGCGCAGTTGGGCTTCTTGGCATTCCGCGAGGACATCGCCAGCCAGGCTCTCACTCTCAAGGGCCTCAGCTCAAAGAAGAAGAAGCCACCGTCCAAGAAGGACAAGCGACTCAAGCAGCCGACCAAGTCCGCGGCCATATCGGCCAAGGATCGTGCGTGATGGGCCCGCCCCTCTATCGCACATGTGTAAATACTCCTTGTAAATAGAGCAGAGGCGGCGGGGGGACGATGTCTAGTCAAATCAAACTGGTATTGGGTCAGGTGGTATTCTATACAGGCACTGCTTCGTCATTTGGATAATGTACGAGTGGATCGCTGAATGGTTGTGAGTTTCTTAGAGATTCAATTGTTCCTCGACTGGTCTTCGGTTGCTCATCGAATTCAATTGAAGATGGTACGTGTTCACATTTTTTTACTTTTTTCGAGAAAAGTTTATTATTTCATGTGAGTTTATACAGCGAATACATGAGACGGGGTCACCATCGTGGGCCATAAAAACTGTGGATATCATAGGGTGCACCAAAGCAGATACGGCTTGGGTGTTTCGAAGGAAATGCATTCACTCGAATTTTCACGTTTCTTTTTATCTGTGATTTTTAGTGGAATAAGTATTTATCGTTATCTAGGAGGTTAAGTATTGTCGTTGTTTCTTTCTAAGTGTGAAGAAAAAACTTGGAAAAATTTTTAGAACGATAATTGGCAAAGCGGGCTCGAGCGTACCAAAATATAAATTTGTGTGAATACATTTGAATTATCGGAGTGGATGTGTGAACCAAGTCTCTTGATAACTCATCCAAAATTCATATTCAAAAAATGTTGTTCACGGTACAAAAATCACATAAACTTAATGGATAATTTAATGATGCATCAGAGTCGTCATGTGTTCAGAGTCAATTAGAAAAGTAAGTATAGGAACAGAAGCTCGTTGCATCATCCGTAAATGAATAATTCAGTCTTTCTTACCGTGTATTCAATTGATAAAATATCATGTACAAAGCAAAGATTATATATAAATAATGAATAGCTAATCAAATATATCGATCATTCGATGAGTTTCAATCGTACTTGCAAATCGAAGTTCGTTGAAACATAATCCTTTCCACGGAGAGTTATTGGAAAATTGAATAAGAAAAAACTATACAGAAAATATACTCTGATGATGATGTGAGATACTGTTACACGCGATAATATTGGAAGAGTATTATGATCACTATGTGAAATATGTACTATTGATAATTTGAAAATTGATAACTATTTGTATAGTATATGAAAAAAATTACTTCCGCAAATCATAAACCAAATGAATAAAACTTTTCATCAACAATATTTTTTGAAACAATAAAAATGATCCAAAACTCAGAAATGAACTATATTTGTTTTCTGCGTATCGGACATTTTCATGAATGTTCAACGTATGAGAGAGAAACTGGGATTCACACAGAAAATATTCAGTAAAATATCTTAATTAATCTAAAGGAAAAGATTTTTCAATCTCCGTCAAATAAAATTTTGATAAAACTTTTGAAATACTCGCTTCCTCTCAACAGAGACTGATTTCAATTTTATACCACGCATATACTGGGAAACGGTTTTAGAAATGTATTGGTAAATTTTATCCCAAATAATTTGTCTTGCACACATCATAGAACTTTTCTACCCTTTTTTCATAAAATTAGAATATCTAAAATGAACGAAAACAAATTTTCTAATGTAAATTTGAATTGAATTAAATGGAATTTTCATAAACAGTCTGAGTCGGTTTTGGAAAATCAACTACACTTTTGATATAAACAATTTTTGGCAAATATTTTAATATCGATCAGATAAAGAAATTATGTGGTAAAAATTCAGAGGAAACGAACAAAATTTTGAATCATTTCATGAACTTTTACAGCTGATTAACATTGAACACACTGTCCTTGGTATTCTTACGATAAGATGGTAAGCGAAGAATTGTATGCTTGATCTTTCAAAAACACGTATTTTATTCGCCACCATGAAATGTAGTTTAACAACGTTTAGTTTTCATTAAAAACGGCTATAATATCTGCAAATTCTATAATAGTTTTTGAAAATAACATCTCAATAGGTGTTCGATGTAACAATTCGCATTTTATGGTATTTGATATATCTTTTGTTCAAAAACATTGATTTATCGAATAAAATTTGTTAAGACGATCATTAGTTTATTACTTTCACAAAGATTGAAATTTCGAGAAGATGCTGTTTTTTTCTAGTTTGAAAGTGAATGTTAGAGAAATTTGCTATTCAAGAAATTTTATAATTGTTTTTCTTGTTCCCAAACCATTTTTATTGACCATCATATGATTGGCTTGTATGAAAGATTGTTGAATGTTAATGAGAGATTTCGTACTTAATGAACCAATTTGTGCAGGTATGTTGGTCACTCTTTCAATAACGATGTTTTATAAAAAATTATATGGAACGGAGATGATTCTAGAGTAAATAGAATATCCTGAGTAATTTTGTTGCATACTTATATTTGTATAATTTTGATGTATATGAGAGTTTATAAAATTGTTATGGATATGATTTGTATATATATTAGAGTGCCAATTGGAAGTCATTTGATTGAATAACATTCTCTCAGAATTCTCTGATGACCAAAAATGTTTTCGATAGCAATTTGTACTTTTTCCTACTTGTATCATTCTGTTATGGATATCGCTTGTGGGATACATTTGTATAATACGATATGTAAACAAACTATGCAAAATATACAAGTACATGAATATGATATTATATATTGTTGTATTGAATGAATTCCTTCCTATTTCTATAAATATTTTCTAGAGTGTAATTTCTTAGTATTTTGTCTTGAGCATAAGTTTGTGATAGAATAGCTTAGCGATATGATTTTTAGGTGACTATGTTCATCGGCGAATATGAATGAATAATTTGGATACTTTATCAAAAAAGAACTACCAATACGGAACACGAAGAGGTGAGTAACGTGTATATATATGCTTTGGAGTCGAAGCAAAGGTTCAATTCGTATTTAATTAATGTATTATCACGCTCCTATAGAATTATTTTCATTACTCGGTCTTCTTTTTCTAAGGAATTGGTTATTGTGATGTTTCAATATTCGATCACTACGTCTCAAACAGAGATAAATAGAAAGTTCTCATCCTCAATTTAAAATGCGAAATTCATCAATCTCTCTGTAAAGTCTGTACTTTAAATTATTTTAATGCTTCAACTGATGATAAGTGGATCCATGAAAAGCGCTCAACTTGATCACTCCCGTGATCTTCTGACAACAAGTCAGAAGATCACGGGAAGAACCGATTTTGTCGATCATTCCTTGTAATAGCTATACATTCACAGCACTTCGTGCGATCTAATCAGTTACATTTTGTATTTCATATTTTTATATATTATCAAGATTTTTTTGCAAAATACATTATGATAAAAAAGAATCTAGACATTGAGTAGAGTTCGCTTACTCAAAAGCGTATTTAAATGAGAGAATAACGAAAATCAAACATCCTATTCATTTAGGGTGTCGTACATAATAGGTATAATAGTTTTCCGTGGATAAATATCAAAATTAGTCCCTCGCGGGTTAAGCGGTTTTTTTGCTTTCTCATAGAGAAAGTTTTGTAATGGGGCAAAAATCGACCCACCGAGTCAGAGCTCAGCACCTCGATTTTCGTGATCTACGGGTCGAAAAACATGGAAATCCAAAAGTGTCTGTATGTATATGGACAATTCTCTGTGGGATCGAACATGAAAAAATTTGATTTGGATCAAAATTTTTTTTCAAGTTCTAGGGCAACATGCCGATATCCCAGAATTTTTTTTGGTTTTTTCGAGCACTTTAACGATTATACGGATCGATAGAGTTCATTGAGCATTTTCATTTTTCATCGTGAAAAACTGAAATATCCGCAGCATTGTTGATTCCGCTACAGATTCCGCTACTAGTTCCGCTACAAATTCCGCTACAAATTCCGCTTATTGATTCCGCTACAGATTCCGCTACAAATTCCGCTACAAATTCCGCTTGTTGATTCCGCTACAGATTCCATTACAGATTCTGCTACAAATTCCGCTAAAAATTCCGCTCACGGTTTCCATTAAGATTTCTGCTGGAGATTCCGCTACTAAACCGCTACAAATTCCGCTAAAAATTCCGCTACGAATTCCGCTTCTTGATTCCGCTACAGATTCCACTACAAATTCCGCTAAAAATTCCGCTCGCAGAATCCTTAAAGATTTCCGCTACAGAATCCGCTACGGATTCCGTTACAAATTCCGCTAAAAGTTCTGCTGCGGATTCCGCTACGGATTCCGCTTGTTGGTTCCACTACAGATTCCGCTTCGACTTCCGCTACAAATTCCACTACAAATTCCGCTTGTTGATTCCGCTACCAATTCCGCTATAAGTTCCGCTACTAATTCCGCTACAAATTCCGCTACTAATTCCGCTATAAGTTCCGCTATGAATTCCGCTACAAATTCCGCTACTAATTCCGCTACAAATTCCGCTACTAATTCCGCTATAAGTTCCGCTACTAGTTCCGCTACTAGTTCCGCTATGAATTCCGCTATGAATTCCGCTACAAATTTCGCTATAATTCCGCTCAAATTCCGCTATAAATTCCGCTATAAGTTCCGCTACTAATTCCGCTACAAATTCCGCTACTATTCCGCTATAATTCCGCTATAAATTCCGCTTGATGATTCCGCTACTAATTCCGCTACAAATTCCGCTACTAATTCCGCTACAAATTCCGCTACTAATTTCCGCTACAATTCCGCTACTAATTCCGCTATAACTTCCGCTATGAATTCCGCTACAAATTCCGCTACTAATTCCGCTACAAATTCCGCTACTAATTCCGCTATAAATTCCGCTACTAATTCCGCTACAAATTCCGCTACTAATTCCGCTATGAATTCCGCTATGAATTCCGCTATAAATTCCGCTATAAGTTCCGCTACAAATTCCGCTATAAATTCCGCTTGATGATTCCGCTACTAATTCCGCTACAAATTCCGCTATAAATTCCGCTTGATGATTCCGCTACAAATTCCGCTACAAATTCCGCTACTTATTCCGCTACAAGTTCCGCTACTAATTCCGCTATAAGTTCCGCTACTAATTCCGCTACAAATTCCGCTACTAATTCCGCTTCAAATTCCGCTACGAATTCCGCTATAAGTTCCGCTACTAATTCCGCTACAAATTCCGCTACTTATTCCGCTATAAGTTCCGCTATAAGTTCCGCTACTAAATCCGCTATAAATTCCGCTATAATTCCGCTACAAATTCCGCTACTAATTCCGCTATAAAGTTCCGCTCAAATTCCGCTATAAATTCCGCTATAAGTTCCGCTACAAATTCCGCTAAATAATTCCGCTATAATTCCGCTACTAATTCCGCTACAAATTCCGCTACTTTTCCGCTATAAATCCGCTATGAAAATTCCGCTTGATGATTCCGCTACTAATTCCGCTATAAATTCCGCTACTAATTCCGCTATAAATTCCGCTATAATTCCGCTTGATGATTCCGCTACTAATTCCGCTACAATTCCGCTACAAATTCCGCTACAAATTCCGCTATAAATTCCGCTATAAGTTCCGCTATGAATTCCGCTACAAATTCCGCTACTAATTCCGCTATAAGTTCCGCTATAATTCCTTGATGATTCCGCTACTAAATTCCGCTACTAATTCCGCTATAAGTTCCGCTATAAATTCCGCTTGATGATTCCGCTATAATTCCGCTACAATTCCGCTACTATTCCGCTACAAATTCCGCTACTAATTCCGCTACTAATTCCGCTACAAATTCCGCTATAAATTCCGCTTGATGATTCCGCTACAATTCCGCTACAAATTCCGCTACTAATTCCGCTACAATTCCGCTACTAATTCCGCTATAAGTTCCGCTACTAATTCCGCTACAAATTCCGCTACTAATTCCGCTACAATTCCGCTACGAATTCCGCTATAAGTTCCGCTACTAATTCCGCTACAAATTCCGCTACTTATTCCGCTATAAATTCCGCTAAAATTCCGCTATAAATTCCGCTATAAGTTCCGCTATAAATTCCGCTATGAATTCCGCTACAATTCCGCTACTAATTCCGCTACAAATTCCGCTACTATTCCGCTATAAGTTCCGCTACTAATTCCGCTATAAATTCCGCTATAATTCCGCTACAAATTCCGCTATAAATTCCGCTACTAATTCCGCTATAATTCCGCTACTAATTCCGCTACAATTCCGCTATAAATTCCGCTACTAATTCCGCTACAATTCCGCTACTAATTCCGCTATAAATTCCGCTATAAATTCCGCTTGATGATTCCGCTACTAATTCCGCTACAAATTCCGCTACTAATTCCGCTATAAGTTCCGCTATAAATTCCGCTTGATGATTCCGCTACTAATTCCGCTTGATGATTCCGCTACTAATTCCGCTACAAATTCCGCTACAAATTCCGCTATAATTCCGCTATAAGTTCCGCTATGAATTCCGCTACAAATTCCGCTACTAATTCCGCTATAAGTTCCGCTATAAATTCCGCTTGATGATTCCGCTACAATTCCGCTACTAATTCCGCTATAAGTCCGCTATAAATTCCGCTTGATGATTCCGCTACAAATTCCGCTATAATTCCGCTATAGTTTCCGCTATAAATTCCGCTTGATGATTCCGCTACTAATTCCGCTACAAATTCCGCTATAATTCCGCTACAAATTCCGCTACTAATTCCGCTATGAATTCCGCTATGAATTCCGCTATAAAATTCCGCTATAAGTTCCGCTACTAATTCCGCTACAAATTCCGCTACTAATTCCGCTACAAATTCCGCTACTAATTCCGCTATAAGTTCCGCTACAAATTCCGCTATAAATTCCGCTATAATTCCGCTACTAATTCCGCTACAAATTCCGCTACTAATTCCGCTACAAATTCCGCTACTAATTCCGCTACAAATTCCGCTACTAATTCCGCTATTAATTCCGCTACAAATTCCGCTACTAAATTCCGCTATAAATTCCGCTATAAATTCCGCTTATGATTCCGCTATAAATTCCGCTACAATTCCGCTACTAATTCCGCTACAAATTCCGCTACTAATTCCGCTACAAATTCCGCTACTAATTCCGCTACTAATTCCGCTACAAATTCCGCTACTAATTCCGCTACAATTCCGCTACTAAATTCCGCTACAAATTCCGCTAACTAATTCCGCTATAAGTTCCGCTACTAATTCCGCTACAAATTCCGCTACAAATTCCGCTATAAATTCCGCTATAATTCCGCTATGAATTCCGCTACAAATTCCGCTATAATTCCGCTTGATGATTCCGCTACTAATTCCGCTATAATTCCGCTATAAATTCCGCTTGATGATTCCGCTATGAATTCCGCTATGAATTCCGCTATAAATTCCGCTATAAGTTCCGCTACTAATTCCGCTACAAATTCCGCTACTAATTCCGCTTAAGTTCCGCTATAAATTCCGCTTGATGATTCCGCTACAATTCCGCTACAAATTCCGCTACTAATTCCGCTACAAATTCCGCTACTAATTCCGCTACTAATTCCGCTACAAATCCGCTACTAATTCCGCTACAAATTCCGCTACTAATTCCGCTACAAATTCCGCTACTAATTCCGCTATAATTCCGCTACTAATTCCGCTACAAATTCCGCTACAAATTCCGCTATAAATTCCGCTATAAGTTCCGCTATGAATTCCGCTACAAATTCGCTATAAATTCCGCTTGATGATTCCGCTACTAATTCCGCTATAATTCCGCTATAAATTCCGCTTGATGATTCCGCTATAATTCCGCTATGAATTCCGCTATAATTCCGCTATAAATTCCGCTACTAATTCCGCTACAAATTCCGCTACAAATTCCGCTACAAATTCCGCTATAATTCCGCTACAAATTCCGCTACAAATTCCGCTACAAATTCCGCTATAGATTCCGCTATAGATTCCGCTACAAATTCCGCTACAAATTCCGCTATAAATTCCGCTTGACTGATTCGCTACTAATTCCGCTATAAGTTCCGCTATAAATTCCGCTTGATGATTCCGCTATAAATTCCGCTATGAATTCCGCTATAAATTCCGCTATAAGTTCCGCTATAATTCCGCTACAAATTCCGCTACAATTCCGCTACTAATTTCGCTACAATTCCGCTACTAATTCCGCTACAAATTCCGCTCAAATTCCGCTACTAATTCCGCTATAAGTTCCGCTATAATTCCGCTACAAATTCCGCTACTAATTCCGCTACAAATCCGCTACTAATTCCGCTATAAATTTCCGCTATAAATTCCGCTATGATTCCGCTACTAATTCCGCTACAAATTCCGCTACTAATTCCGCTACAAATCCGCTACAATTCCGCTACAAATTCCGCTACTAATTCCGCTACAAATTCCGCTACAAATTCCGCTCTATAAGTTCCGCTACTAATTCCGCTACAAATTCCGCTACTAATTCCGCTATGAATTCCGCTATAATTCCGCTATAAATTCCGCTATAATTGCTACACGCTAATTCCGCTACAAATTCCGCTACTAATTCCGCTACAAATTCCGCTACTAATTCCGCTATATGATTCCGCTACAAATTCCGCTACAAATTCGCGCTATTAATTCCGCTAATAAGTTCCGCTACTAAATTCCGCTACAAATTCCGCTACTAATTCCGCTACAATTCCGCTACTAAATTCCGCTACAAATTCCGCTACTAATTCCGCTACTATTCCGCTACAAATTCCGCTACTAATTCCGCTATAAATCCGCTATAAATTCCGCTTGATGATTTCCGCTACTAATTCCGCTACAAATTCCGCTACTAATTCCGCTATAAGTTCCGCTATAAATTCCGCTTGATGATTCCGCTACTAATTCCGCTATAAGTTCCGCTATAATTCCGCTACAAATTCCGCTACTAATTCCGCTATAAGTTCCGCTATAAATTCCGCTATAATTTCCGCTACTAATTCCGCTTATGAATTCCGCTACTAATTCCGCTACAAATTCCGCTACAAATTCCGCTATAAATTCCGCTATAATTTCGCTACAAATTCCGCTACTAATTCCGCTATAAGTTCCGCTATAAATTCGCTTGATGATTCCGCTACAAATTCCGCTACTAATTTCCGCTATAAGTTCCGCTATAAATTCCGCTTGATGATTCCGCTACTAATTCCGCTACAAATTCCGCTACAAATTCCGCTACAAAATTCCGCTACAAATTCCGCTATAAATTCCGCTATAATTCCGCTACAAATTCCGCTACTAATTCCGCTATAAGTTCCGCTATAAATTCCGCTTGATGATTCCGCTACTAATTCCGCTACAAATTCCGCTCTAATTCCGCTACAATTCCGCTACTAATTCCGCTATAATTCCGCTACAAATTCCGCTACTAATTCCGCTACAAATTCCGCTACTAATTCCGCTACAAATTCCGCTACGAATTCCGCTATAAATTCCGCTACTAATTCCGCTACAAATTCCGCTATAAATTCCGCTATAATTCCGCTATAATTCCGCTATGAATTCCGCTACAAATTCCGCTATAAATTCCGCTTATGATTCCTACTAATTCCGCTATAATTCCGCTATAAATTCCGCTTGATGATTCCGCTATAATTCCGCTATGAATTCCGCTATAAATTCCGCTATAAGTTCCGCTACTAATTCCGCTACAAATTCCGCTACAAATTCCGCTACTAATTCCGCTATAAATCCGCTACTAATTCCGCTACAAATTCCGCTACAAATTCCGCTACTAAATTCCGCTATAAGTTCCGCTATGAATTCCGCTACAATTCCGCTTATAATTCCGCTTGATGATTCCGCTACTAAATTCCGCTATAAGTTCCGCTATAAATTCCGCTATGAATTCCGCTATGAATTCCGCTATGAATTCCGCTATAAAATTCCGCTATAAATTCCGCTACTAATTCCGCTACAAATCCGCTACTAATTCCGCTACTAATTCCGCTATAAATTCCGCTACTAATTCCGCTATAATTCCGCTATGAATTCCGCTATAATTCCGCTACAAATTCCGCTACAAATTCCGCTACTAATTCCGCTACAAATTCCGCTATAAATTCCGCTACAAATTCCGCTATAATTCCGCTACTAATTCCGCTATAAGTTTCCGCTATGAATTCCGCTACAAATTCCGCTACTAATTCCGCTACAAATTCCGCTAAATTCCGCTATAAATTCCGCTATAATTCCGCTTGATGATTCCGCTACTAATTCCGCTACAAATTCCGCTACTAATTCCGCTAAAATTCCGCTACAATTCCGCTACAAATTCCGCTACTAATTCCGCTACAAATTCCGCTACAAATTCCGCTATAGTTCCGCTACTAATTCCGCTACAAATTCCGCTACTAATTCCGCTATAAGTTCCGCTATAAATTCCGCTATGATTCCGCTACTAATTCCGCTACAAATTCCGCTACTAATTCCGCTATCAAATTCCGCTACAAATTCCGCTACAAATTCCGCTATAAGTTCCGCTATAATTCCGCTACAAATTCCGCTACTAATTCCGCTATAAGTTCCGCTCAATTTCGCTATAAATTCCGCTATAAGTTCCGCTATAATTCCGCTATGAATTCCGCTACAAATTCCGCTACTAATTCCGCTACAAATTCCGCTACTAATTCCGCTACAAATTCCGCTACTAATTCCGCTATATTCCGCTATAATTCCGCTACAAATTCCGCTACTAATTCCGCTAATCAATTCCGCTACTAAATTCCGCTATAATTCCGCTATCAATTCCGCTACAATTCCGCTATAAATTCCGCTATAATTCCGCTACAAATTCCGCTATAATTCCGCTACATGATTCCGCTACAAATTCCGCTACTAATTCCGCTATAAATTCCGCTACAAATTCCGCTATAATTTCGCTATGAATTCCGCTACAAATTCCGCTACTAATTCCGCTATAATTCCGCTATGATTCCGCTACAAATTCCGCTACTAATTCCGCTATAAATTCCGCTATCAATTTCGCTACAATTCCGCTATGAATTCCGCTTGATGATTCCGCTATGAATTCCGCTACAAATTCCGCTATTAATTCCGCTTAATGATTCCGCTACTAATTCCGCTACGATTCCGCTACTAATTCCGCTATAATTCCGCTACAAATTCCGCTACAGATTCCGCTCGTTGATTCCGCTACTAATTCCGCTATAAATTCCGCTTGATGATTCCGCTACAATTCCGCTACTAATTCCGCTATGAATTCCGCTATGAATTCCGCTACAAATTCCGCTATAAATTCCGCTTGATGAATTCCGCTACAGATTCCGCTACAATTCCGCTATGAATTCCGCTACAAATTCCGCTATGAATTCCGCTACAAATTCCGCTATGAATTCCGCTACAATTCCGCTACGAATTCAGCTACAAATTCCGCTATGAATTCCGCTACAAATTCCGCTACTAATTCCGCTATGAATTCCGCTTGTTAATTCCGCTACAGATTCCGCTACGAATTCCGCTACAAATTCCGCTTGTTGATTCCGCTACAAATTCCGCTGCGGATTCACACCACCAGTGCAACCTATCATTCAATACTCTCTCAAGTATTTTCAGCATAACGTTGGCTAGAGAGATTGGGCGGTAACCCTTATCACCACCCTTAGGAATGAATAGCACATTAAAATCATTCCATGACGAGGAAAATATACCATCTTTGTAAATAACATTGAACAGCCTGGTCAGAAAAGGAAGAGAAGAATTAGGAAGTTCCTTAAAAATATCATATGAAAGGAGATCTCTTCCAGGGGCGGATTTTCTTTTGGAATTGTGGATAACAGATGCAACTTCCTCAACAGAGATATCCTCATTCAATATGCCATCTTCTTCAGTATAATCTTCCAACAATCCAAAGAGGTTATCGTAAACATAGGGAATTAGAGATCTTGCCAATCGATTCCTTCAATTTAACGTTATTATCAATAAGGAATTCAGGAGTAGAAAAAGGGGAATCCAAACAGCATCTGTTTCTGATATTTTTGATACCTTGAAATACATAATTAATCGGCGAATTAGGGTTCAGTGAAGCACAAAAGTCCTCAAAACCTTTCTTTTTCTCAATTCTCAGACTATACTTTATTAAATAATTCAATCTGTATTGGAATATGATCGCTACTCAGTTGATGGAGAGTAGACCATTCTATACAGGAAAAAATATCGGGAGAGGCAAAAGATACATCCGGGAAACTAACTTTAGGAACGTTATTCTCTTTGTAAATGCGAGTAAACAAGCCGGGAGAATTCATTACAACAAAATTATGAACATCGCTAACCTCCGAGAAAAACTTGCCATGAGGATTTGATTAGTTGCTAAACCAAGACTCATCGTGAGCATTAAAGTCACCAGTAAGTATCACATTTTTCAACACTGAGACCGCATTAAATATCCTCTCTAAATCCGATTCAGAGACATAAGCATCTGGAGGAATATACATGCTCGCAACTGAGATTTGCTCATTATCTTTGAAAACTTTAATTGCTTGATATTCTAAATATGCCGGGACATTAGGGAGTATCTATTTAACACAATGTCACAAGCCTCATCATGGTTTTTATTGAGAGAGAATTTGACTTTGTTAACCTCTTGCAAGAAAATAAATATAGGGCAAGTTTTATCCGCAGATCCATGTTCACCAAGACAATTTGGACATCTCAAAGACATGCACTCCTCTTCAGCGTTGTGAATGACCACATGCAGGACATTTGTACTCATTGTTACATTTGCTCATTACATGTCCAAACTTTTGACAATTAAAACAGCGCTTTACAAGAGGGATAAATTTATTCATACGTCTGTAGCAATAATTTATAGTAATAGAGGCTTGGAGTCTACTCTGGAAGAATACCTTCACAGACTTGGAAGGTTCGTACGTAACTTTATTATTTTCATCCAGGCATTTTCTGTTTAGGCAGTTTTCATTCAGGGAGCCGCACTTATCAATGAATTTATTTGCATCATCAAAAGTATGAAAGTTAAGCACAACCTGATTCGAAGAAGCTATTTCTATACTCGCAAGAGAAATATTATTGATTCTAAAAGCTTTACCAATAACCATAGGGATGTTTCTCAGCAATTCCTCCTTACATTTGTCCAACATATGTACAATGAAAGGGGCCTCCGACTGTTCATTATATCTGTTTACCTGATGTTGACAAAGAATGTCACTTAATTGCTTTTTCTTAATATGACCAGCATCATTAGACTGGGTGGATGCTGGAGAGCCAATTGATCTCTTTCTTGTCATGATGAGCACTATAGAAAATTAGAATAGTAAATACAAAGTTTCAGTGATAAAAACAAATATAGGAAGCTAAATTGATCCAACAACGGATTCCAGATTGAGAAAAAATTAATGATAACAAAGATTACAATAAGAAAGCATTGTGAATTAACTAAATAAATATACTAAGTGAATATTTCAAAACTCAAAATCAAATGAGAAAATGCAAAAAAAAGAAAAAATGAAATAAATCCATAAGATCCAACATCTAAAGGAAAATAAAGCAGGTAGAGCAAACTCAGTATCCACAAACTTCTCAGCAGATCTAGCCATCATCCATAAAGAAATCACTCATCGAAGCAGGAATTTGCAGGTTAGATTGGCAAAAAAGAATTCAGCAACAAAACATAATTGCAGCACAGGTCTTCCAACGCCAAAAAAGAATCTCATCACTCACAGCAGACCCGGGCATTGAATCCCTTAGTAATGTAACTTCGACATACCAAAAGGAAACAAAATTGAAGATACGTCCAAAGTGCTTCCAAAGCGCTAAGTCATGCCCGCAGCATGTGGTCGATATGAATCCATTGAAATCGCTTGCAATTAACAAAAGCCGGTGGAAATTCTTATATACCGTTGATCAGGATCACCATTGGAAGCAGAATATGATAATATTTTCCAACAACAAATTGAATTTCAGTAATAGACTGTACAAAAGACGGAGCTCTCTAAAACATGTCTGTATCCATGGCACAAAGATGGCTTCCTCACCATAGAGATATCTCTGTAGTCTGTACTCTACCTATAGTCTCTCTATTGACTCTATACACTACATGTCTCATGGTTTGGTCTTAGCCAATCAAATCATCGGAAGCGAGGCTTCACATCACTTTTTTAAGGAAGGATTACGTTTGGCAGTGGAAGTGGCTACTTCCACTGCCATTGTCAAACTATTGTGTATAAAGCTAACGTCAGTGGTCTTATATACCATCAGATACATTGGTATGTTTGTTTTGAAAAATCTTGCTAAGCTTCCTATACGTGTGACTGAGTTGTTGTGTGTCTTCCTTCCTATTAAGTGTGTGTTGGTACATATTGATGTGTAAAAAAATATTTTAGACCGCGAAGCGAATTATAAGAAACGACTTATTTCGGAAATGCTCTATATCAATATGTACCAACACACACTTAATAGGAAGGAAGACACACAACAACTCAGTCACACGTATAGGAAGCTTAGCAAGATTTTTCAAAACAAACACACCAATGTATCTGATGGTATATAAGACCACTGACGTTAGCTTTATACACAATAGTTTGACCGCTTCCACTGCCGAACATAATATTATATTTTCATTCAAAACTGATGAGAAAGAATATTTTATTGTTACTTCGTCGATTGTTTTGTACCTAAATTGTATTATTTATTACGTGATTTTTTGTGTAATAAATTTTTAGCCAGATGAGGCCAGTGAACCTAACTGACAAAACGTCGCATAAAATAAATATGTAGTGGATTTTGTGAATTTTTCCTTTTCCACTTCATTCTGGATTGGCCCTCAAAGATCGACAATTTATACACATTTGGAATTATGGAGGGTGCACAGCATAATATTGAGACTGAATTGTTATATTTGCTCCATAGCAACCGTTGTTTACCTCCCTAGTGACCGTTTCGAAGGTTGGAAATGATCAATTTATCACCCATTTCTATCATTTTCGACGGCAAAGAACACAAATTATTCCCAATTAGCTCTTTAGCAACCGTTGTTGAGGATAGAAGAATTCACGTAAGTTTTGTTTCGTGGGTGATGTTGATGTTTCTTTGAAAAAGCATATTGCTAAGGCACTTGGCAGCGGTTTTTTCGGTTGTTACATGGAATACATATAAACGAGAACGTGCGCACTCGTGTATGCAAACACGTTTTACGATGTCGAAGGTTCGAACGAGACTCCAGAATTAATGTATTCGAATTTGAAAAATCATTTACCGAAAAACTTATGACTTTATCTCAAGCAATCAATCAAATCAAGTCTACTTTGGCTTCCCACCATTTCCTTAAAAAAGGATTTAGTATTTCAAAAACATCTCAGCGTTCACTGGTTTAATCATGCTTTACGAAGATTGCCTACGAAGTCAAAGTTTGACAGGATGAGTTACATTGTGACAAACTTCGAACAAGTATGCATGGATTCAAGAATTTGAACTGAATTCCAAACTAGAACATCTTGAGATAAGAATTGCTCTTCTAACGCGAGATTGATTGCAAACATAAGGAATACTCATTTAACTAAATGTAGATGGTGAAAAAAATGGGTTGGTGGACATAATAAAAGCCTCATGATTTTGATAGTACAATGATAGAAATAAAAGTGGTAAAAAGAATAAACTGAATCTATTTAACATTGATTAATATCAGTCTGAAATCATGGAATCATATAAAAATATTGGGAATGAAAATCTGAAGGAAATAATGCCGTCGCATTCAGTCTACATGAATGTTAAGTTTTTCAGACTCGTTCGAAATCACTTAACCCTTGAGAGTTCACTGCCTCTCTCGTGGAACTATAGGAATCTCGATTTGGATGCGTCGATTGCTTGCTCAATAATGAGCGACCCGGTTTTCGCTTGAGCGTCGTTTTTACTGTAACGAGATGATAACGACTCCAACAGTTAGAATGATAAAGCGTGGCTGGAGATGCTCTTGTATGAGTTATCGGGTTAATTATGGATCGGCACGGACTGAACTCGTGGCAAAGTGCCTTTCAGCGTTCGTTGGGTAAATAATGATCTTCCATTTCCCCTTCAGCCTGTCTCCGAACTGCAATAAGAAAAGTCATAGACGCCGCGCGCGTTAATGTGCCCTCGCGCTTACTTATACCTCAAACTTTTAACGTGACAGATTCTCGTAAGAAGTTTGGCTGAAATGTAACAGCCATGTTTTTCTGGTCAACTCGTGAATCCCCGTATGGGATTTTGCACTCCAGATTGATTTCTATCGTATCCGAACAGGATCTGGAAGTCTTTTTTTAAAGTAAAAATGATAATTAATAAAAATTCGAAGTTTCCCAATGTTTCCCTTTTGCCTTCTCGCAAGCGAGGAGTGACGAGGGGGGATTCACTGCAGTTCTCCCAAGTTCACTTTTTGGTATTCCCTGATATTCCCTTGCACTCCATTGTAGTCCATGGTGATAATAGTACTTCCTGAAGTTATCCTTCGGATTACATACTTACGCACGTCTAGAGCAGCTCTGTGGTACAAAATCTTGTCGGCAATACAGAATAAAGAGCAAAGAAAACAATTTGTTTGTAGTCTCAAACGCTCTATATCTGGACTAATGTACCTGTAACTGATCAAGTGTATAGGAAGTCCTGAATTTTAATGAAATGATTACCACGTTTCATTACAGGTCATATTGATTTTAGAGTCATTGATGACACTTTTTTTGTAAATTTTCAAACAAATAGTTTGAGCAACATTGTTCATCTTATAAATTTCTTCGTAGATATATTCAGAAAAAAGTTTTGTGTGGTTTTATGTTTTCTCACCCATTCAACCAGACACATAGAATTGTCATTAGGGGGAGGTAAAAAGTCGCTGCAATAAATTTTGCTTACATAGGTTTTGAAGCGCTGATAGAGGAGAAGAGAGTTGAAAATGAGAGATGAAATTGAAGGATGAAATTGAGGGATGAAAATTAGAGACAAAAATGAGAAATGAAAATGGGGGGCAACTTGGGGGGCAAAATTCCTCACGGCGGCGGCGGTGGCGGTCTGGCTTTTGGTATAGAGAGATAAGTTATCTGATTCAAGATAAGGAATGGAAAATGACACTAAAAAAGTCTGAAATAATGAATAAATTCAATGTTCAATTGATCAGGACCAGTAGTCTCAGAATAAATTTGGAAATACAATTGGACACTCTTTGACAATTGAGCAATTCAACAAGTAAGTATGAGACATAAAAAATTTATAAAATACTGAGAAAGAGAATTAAAATTGGTTCAATGCGTACGTGAACTATTTTATATAAAATATATGTATCTACAGAACTTGGAAAATCAACTAAAATGGTACTGGTACGTATGAGTTTCATCGTTCTGTTGGCGACTGCAGTTTTATCGCACAAAAGATATGATTCGATTGGTGGTAAAAAACAGCCTGGCGCTTTTCTTCTCGAGCCTGCTCTTCTGAAATATGAACCTAAAATTATTAAGAATGATAAGGAGACAACTTTGGTCAGAATGACATTCCCAGGAAATGTTTACATCACTCATGTTCTTTTTCTTGAACAGTTCACGTCTGGAGAAGGTGCAATTGCAAATATTGTTGATGGTGGAATGAATCACTCTTACATGCTGGTCAATGTCACGAAAAACCAATTTGAAGACGTCAATTTTAGTTTTGAAGTTTTCGGAAAGTTTATTCCAATAACAGACGTGTGATGTTGAATGAAATTATGAATTTTTCAATATTATTCAATACAAAAACAGCCATGGAGATGTTACATTTTCAATAAAATTCCTTTCACGCACTATTTGTTTTCAATTTTCCCAGAAACAATGCTTGTGATTTTCGTCAGTCAATGGAACCTTAGCATCATTGTAAAGATACCAACGACTTAAGTATTGGAATGGTTGTTGTAAATGATCTGAAATGTAAAAATATACTGCTTGGTATTGTATGTATTGTAAGTATGATGGGTAACGGAAATTTTTCTACATATTTTTGATAAAATTCACCTCAATTCGCAAAGAAGATAAAACATTGTTACATGATTAATTTAATTAAATATACTTCATTTCACTCGAACAAGCCGATCGGTGGTTTGAATCAATCTAACGATTGCCTGTTGCCATGTGTCAGTCAATCATTGAATCGCTCAATTGTATACATAACGATCTGTACAATCTCAGACTATTCCAATAAGGAATTATAGTTTTTTGTAACTACCACTAATATGCTGGTTTCTACAAGTAGAGGAATTTTTCGAATGATAGTACTTTTCTTCTTTTAAGTTTATATATCTTTTTCAAGAATTTTATATTTGAATTGCAAGAATAATCTTAATTGACCTTAAGTAATCCGTAAAAAAAAATTTGTGTCAATAATTTATAGTACATCTGTCGACGGATGGAAAAAAATCGCTGCTAACTGCACAAAAAGTATGCTTTCTCAAAGAGGCTTGTGTGAAAAAAATAATACTAATGAGAGATATCTTTCACCATCGGCAAACGAACCTGAAACTATAGTTGACTATGCTCCGTAGCAAGGTTGACACACTCACAGAAATTAAATCTTAGTTCAGAAAGAAAAATCAGTTTGACGCTACAGCTAGAAGATTTCCTTATGATCCTAGGTGAGTCTGTTTAGCACGAGAATAACTCTTCTTACTACAGCCTCCAAATTGATTTTTCTTCTTGAACTAACATTCTATTTTTGTGAGGGCAGGGATACACGCAATGGTTTTGAGGAATATCAACAATTGTTGCTACAAGAAATACACAGATTCTGTGTTCTTTGTCCTCAAAAGTTCTGTAAATGGAAATTATTACGGGATTAGTGAACTATTCTACACCATTGGAAGAAGTGAAATTGCGAGAGAAAAAATTTACACTCCCCGTTCTGGATTCGAACCAGAATCCTCCTGATTTCCGGTCAGTAGCACACCGGTAGCATCAGTTTGCACTACCTAGAAGACAACTGTTTGTCACATCCTTGGGTCATAAATTCATCTTTCTCGCCATATCACCCTGAATTTTGCTTTCTCAAAGAGAAAGCTTTTTTTCTTCCGCAATCTCACTTTTTTATTGATTTGGAATTGTTCACTGAGCTTGATCAATCAATATTTATCGTTGAAACTCGTGAACCTAAAAATAATTACTATAATTAATGAACTTTAACTGAATAATTCATTCCCTTAGCAACGGTCACTAGGGAAGAAATCAACGGTTGCTATAGAAAACGAGCTTTTTGTGTCTTTTGTCATCAACGATGGACCTCGGACTAGTTTTTTCATTCTCGTAGCTATGATCGCTAAAGATATAACAACGATTGCTTTGAGGAATATCTTCTTGAGTAATCGAGCTCTAACAAGCAGTCACGAAGAATTATAGAGAATTTCCCAAAAACACTTTAGCAACGCTCGCTAAGGAAATAGACAACGAATTTGGCTGAAAATTGAACTTGAGTCACATCTTGTCACGGCTGGTTTGTGAGGGAAACTTCAAGAAAATCGAACGATTTCTTCGAGAGATATCGAGCTGACATACGTATACGTATGTAAACGCGGATATTTTTGGGGTTCCATATTTTTTGACCTGTAGAATACGAAGATAAGGGTCCTGAAGTCTGATTTCAAAGGTCGATTTTTGTTCCGTTACGAAGCATTCACTTTGAGGAAAAAAAAATCAACTGATCGATCGAGTGAACATCTTCAATCTAGATGTAACGAAAGTGGGACGAAACAAATCCTGCATGGATCACGTACACGTATCTCAAGAAGGGATTCGTCGGGTAATTGGGTCAAGAGGGAGTTCCTCTTCGCGAGACGACCGAGCTGAATTTCGTGACATGGGCAGAAAAAAAGAGACACTTCACAAGACGGTGCAGGCTATCAGTCTTGCTCTTCTACGTCCCTCATTTTACTTCTTTTTGATACATTTCACTCTGTCAATGCTGGTCGAAGTGAGCGCAATATTGCTTTACTGTAATCTTTACTGTACTCTTTACTGTAAAATATTGCTTTACTGTAATCTTTACTGTAAGAGTCCAGCCAGAATCAACGAGGTTGCACCCCTCTAATCCTTTTTTTTTCAAGCTGGGCTCGTTCTTATTCATACTTGTAGATTAATTACAGAATCTAATTAGTGAGAACTAACTAAAACAACGTATTAAGTAATAATTATTTTTATCCATTGATACTTTTGTTCAATTTGCTATACATTTAAATCAGATTGATGACTCAGCTATATATTCACGAGAAATTATATAGGGAACTTCCCAAAAACATCTTAGCAATGGTTACTTTATATATGAACAACGGATTTGGCTAGAAATTAAACTCGAGTCACATCTTTCCACGACTAATCTGTGTGCAAAATTTCACGAAGATCAGATGGTTTTTTCGAGACCTATCGCGTCTCAAGACAGCGTCACATACGTACAGACAATTACGAGGTCTCATGTTATTCGACCCGCTCTCTCAATCTAAAATAGTAAAAAACTACTATTTAATAGTAAAAATTGCACAACTGCTCAGAATAGTAAATATTCACTATAAAAATAGTAAAATTTTACTAATATTTTAGTAATTTAGTGAAAGTTTACTATTTTTTAGTAAAATTTTACTATTTTTTTGTGAATTTCTACTATTTGAGCAGTTGTGCAATTTGCACTATTAAATAGTAGATTTTTACTATATTAGATTAAGATATCGTAGATTACGAAAATGAGAGGCCCGCAGTCAAGTCTTTGAGAAAGCCAAATTTCCTGGTTAGTAGTGAAACTATCCTCTGCTGTTATAGCCTCATTCGTTTACTACATTTCCATTTTGTTGCATCTGTTGTTAGAAGTCATCTTTTTTAGAGCGCAAGAAAACATCTGGAATCACTATATAGTTTGTCGACTTTGCACAGAACAAGAATTACAAATGCCTCATCGTGAAGGGAGGAATCGTGTTCATCTAATCGAATGAAACATTGACAGAGCGCGCCGCTCGCCGTAAGCGCCGATGAATGAACGATGGTGGGAAGTTGGTGACTGAACGAGTTCATTATGTAACGGCGAAGAAGCGCCGAGGGCAGATTAGCGATCCCGGAGACAGCGTCTCGAGTTTGGCCCTGCCCTCCTCCCCACCCCCATTTACATTAATTATTCCGAGATTCTCTCGAGCGGCGCGGTTAATACGACGCGGCGGGAGGAGTTGCTCTGCTGAGACCGAGGATTTACAAGTGCTCACGAGGCCCTCAATGTGGCAGCTCAAGATAACCACCCTGTGAACGCCTCTCAGACTGGTTTTTCGAGCGATATTTAATCGCGTTAGCTCAATCGTACTCCACTGATAGTGTAATATTCCTGACTTACGAGATAATGCGACGTGTTCATTGGATTATTCTGTTATCGTATTTGTTTTACAAAGAATATATAGGAGGATCTATTTAACGACTACAGTTATAGTACTTTTCTCTTAATTGTCAAGTTATATCTCTTCAATGTCAATCGCAACTTCTGTGAGCCAAGTTAATTTATCACTATGAGTCGTAATTATCACGCAATCATAGCTCGTTTGTATTGCGTGAAAATTGAGATTAGTTTATGCCACTTGCCTAATTACGTGTGGGTATCAGTGTAGTAAGGTGACTACAGCCAATGTGATACTCCGCTGAAATTTCGTACTTCCAGTGCTTTCTGGTTATGTTGGTAGTATAAAAAAATTGTTCAGTGGCTCCACCGGTTGTTTAGCACTCAAAACCAATGTTTTAGAAAAGTTTGAAGTTTTACTCCCTGGCCCCTGCTTTTTGCTTCTTCAAAGAGCGCTTTGTGACAGTGCAAGAATCGACTAAATCAGACTTCAGGACCCTCATCTTCGTATGCTACAGGTCAAAACATATGGAACCCCAAAAGTATTCGTATATACATACGTACATATAAGTACGCTGTATGTGACGCTGTTTTGAGACACGATAACTCTCGAAAAAAATCGTTCGATCTCCCTGAAATATTGCACAAAAATTCACGGTGACAAGTTGTAACTCAAGTTTAATTTTCAGCAAAATCCGTTGTCTATTTCCTCAGCGAGCGTTGCTGAAGTGTTTTTGGAAAATGCTCTATAATTCCTCGTGACTGCTTGTTAGAGCTCCATTACTCAAGAAGATATTTCTCGAAGCAATCGTTGTTGATATCTCCAGCAACTGTTGTTTGTATCTCTAGCAACCATTGTTACGAGAATGGGAAAACTAGTCCGAGGTACATTTGTTGATGGCAAAGGACACAAAAAGCTCGATTTTCTATAGCAACCGTTGTTTACGTCCCTAGAAACTAAGAGAATGAATGATGAATTAAAGTACTTTTAAGGACACAGAACATCGTACCTTATCTTATTTTTCGTAACAGCTGTTGTTGATATCCCTGGCAATCGTTGTTTATATCCCTAGCAAACATTGTTTCGAAGCTGGGATCAATTAGTTTGAGGCTCATCTGTTATAAGGAGGGTACATTGACTACACAAATTTCACTATGCACGATCTGAGTGACTATGGTTAATTGATATTTCAAATTTATTTAAATGAGCGAATGACGGTTGCAGCGATGGTTTCTGATAAATCTTAAATTTCTCTTCAATATGAAATTTCAATTTTATCATAGTCAAATTTGCGGGAAACCCTTAGGGAGTGGGAGTGACATTGGCTGCAATTATCTTATGGTCAGAAACATGAAAGTCGATAGGCTGCCTCGTTTAGAGTAATATTTTAAGCAATTGCTTGAGAGCATTCAATTTCATAAGGCAATAGGTTATTTTCCAGGCTCATGGTGTGCAAGGTGCGTTATGCGCGGCGTTAGCAAGATAAAGCAATTATGCTCCAAAATTGAGTTTCCACCGGTTCTTGACGTATTACTTGGAAAACAAATGAGCAAACAAATGGAAAACAAAGCTCGACATATGATGCATATTTCCGAGAATATCTTAGTCTGCACAAAGTAGAAGATGATTTGGCCAATTTTGAAATCTTTCAAAATAACCTAATGCATACTCTTTAAATCTAAAACAGTAAAAATATACTATTTAATAGTAAAAATTACACAACTGCTCAAAATAGTAGAAATTGACTAAAAAATAGTAAAATTTTACTAAACAATAGTAGATTTTTAACTAAAAAATAGTAAACTTTCACTAAATTACTAAAATATTAGTAAAATTTTACTATTTTTATAGTGAATATTTACTATTTTAAGCAGTTGTGCAATTTTTACTATTAAATAGTAGTTTTTTACTATTTTAGATTTAGAGTGTATATCTGATAACATCATGTGAGAAGAGATACATTGACCAACTTTATTCATATTTACTGAAATACTTTCCTCTTATCTGTAAATATTTCAAACACGAGTTAAATATATTTCAATTTTTGCTTACACAGCAGCATTCCTCCGGTAATTCAGAATTCCATAAACTTGTTCGGGTTGAGGAGAGATTAAAGAAGGAATTCAAACACACATGATTCAAAAACACAAACTATTTATCAAAAAGTGGGGCTAACTCAACTCGCATTAACTGTTCGAGGTTTAGGGAAGCCAGTGGAATGTGGATTGTGTGAGTTGAATGTGAGTGTGTGTGGATCCACCCACATTCACAATAATTCTATTCAAACTTAAAACATAAATTTTTATTTAATTTTAAATTGTGACTTTGATGCGTTGAGAAAAATACGTCAGATTATATGGTGCAATTTCGGGTACGCCGATCGAAAGAACATCGAATGGGCTTACATATCCATGGTCAGAATTTTGGAAAAATTGATGCGTGGAGGCGAAATATGAGAAAAACTCACTTTTTTCAAGTTGTGCCACATACATCGTTAATAAAATCTATGAATCGGTCATAATGCAAATTCTGATCTGCCGAATCGATAGAGCTGATTGAGCGCTCTCAGTTTTCATCGTAAAAAAATTGGAAAATGTTGATTCGTAGGCGATAATTTAATCAAAGAAAATGCACGTTTTTTGGCGCACGTACTTGAATTGCAATATAATATCAAGATGCAATATAGTCAAAAATATATTTATTCTGATGAATATCACTTAAGGGGTAATATACCTTTGTGACCTCCGATTTCGAGGTCATTTTCAAACACTTACCATAAGCGCAAGAAAAATCCAAGGAATATGGGGTTTGTTGCATATGAAAGTGCTACTTTCTAATTACAAAAAACACACTTTATTTTTTCCAAAAAATACAAAATGGTGGCGTACCAGCTCGTCAAAGAAGAAAAAAATTTTTACTTTTTCTTCACTAGCCTACCGCTACAGGTCACAATTTTGACCCTAGAAGAAAAAATCGAACGGGGTTTTGAAGTAAAATAAAAGACTCAGTGAACGGAGGGCCATTTCTTCAAAATTAGAATTTGGGGCCAAATGGCGTCAATTTGAATTTTTTTTCTTTTTTTTCGCAAAAAAATCGATAGAAAATCGGCCATAAAATCGGTAAAAATCAAAATATCAAAAAAATCGTACGACGTTCACTTAAAAATCATTTTTCCAAGACCTCCGGGAAGTGGGCGAACAAAGTCAATTTTAGATAAAAACGATCTATCCCAAAATACTGCGCTCGTTTGCGCGTTCATAATCCGTGATTGAAAAAATTATGCGAAAAGTCTATCTTCCGATATTTACAAAATAGTAGCCGCTGCTGTAGCATCTTCAGAAGTCCATAACTTCGTCAATATTTGAATTGAGGACTTGAATAAGTACGAAGGAATGCGCGTCAGAGGAGTTATTAAAGAACCGAGGAGAAAATCCTTAATTTTGTGAAAAAATGCGCAAGAAATAGATTTTTTAAATGAATATTGTTAAAACTGCTACTCCGCATGCGCTCAGACGCAACGGTCGCTCCGGCCGTCCGCACCGGCCCGGCGCCCACGGCGGAGGCGGTCCGTCTGTCCGTGCAGACTGCAGACGGCCGGAGCGACCGTTGCGTCTGAGCGCATGCGCAGTAGCAGTTTTAACAATATTCATTTAAAAAATTTATTTCTTGCGCATTTTTTCACAAAATCAAGGATTTTCTACTCGGTTCTTTAGTAACTCCTCTGACGCGCATTCCATCGTACTAGATTCAAGTCCTCAATTCAAATATTGACAAAGTTATGGACTTCTGAAGATACTACAGCAGCGGCTACTATTTTGTAAATATCGGAAGATAGACTTTTCGCATAATTTTTTCAATCACGGATTCTGAACGCGCAAACGAGCGCAGTATTTTGGGATAGATCGTTTTTATCTAAAATTGACTTTGGTCGCCCACTTCCCGGAGGTTTTTCCAAGCTACAGTTAAAATTTGAAGTGAATCGGTTGAAAATTGACGGCGCTAACGGTAGGCTAATGTCAAAAAAGACGGTTCCGAGATAAACGCGTTCAAAGTTTTGAGTACAATGCTAATACTATACGACTTTGTTCAAAGAATCGATTTTCTGAGGCACTTGGAACTTCTTCCCCCACTTGATCGACTTTTCATATCATTCTTAGATAGTTTATGGAGTGTTTAAGCCAATAAGAAAAAATTGGAACAAAAAGTCACAAAGGTATATTACCCGTTAACTTAGGATTGACAATAATTCATCATTAAAACAAAATTTATTTTCGATTATGTTGTCATTTTGCTTTCTCAAAGAGGAATCTTTCTAATAAGGCAAAAAGCTAAAACTCGAATTAGACATCGGGACCTTAATTTAGATAGTCTACGGGTGAAATAAATGGCAATGTAAATGCGTCTGTATGTACTTTGAATAATTGACCAATAATTTCAATTAAAATGTCAAATTCATCTATATTCATGATAGAGCAAATGAACGACACGAGCGAGCGATAGCGAGTTAGTGATTCTGGCTTGTTATATTACACTGTCTTCAAAATTATACCAAATTTTTTATAACGCGAATTTTGCTGAAAAAAAAATAATATTAACCTAAATACATCCAAATTCCATAATTGAATATTCAAACAACTAATTACGATTATATTTTTCACTTAATAATTAATTTCAATATATGCATTTCCAAGACCTACATTCATATTCTGTTGAGCTTCTGAAAGTGAGATTCGATCATTAGAACCTCAACTATCACTAGTTTCTTCATTTGTTTGACAAAAGTAACTAGCCTAACGTATTTTACTCTGGCGCTTTTTTTCTAACTCACATCATGTGATTGGGTCTAAATCCATCAAAATCACAAATGAATTGGCTTCACTTTACTGGTCATCATTTTGCTTTTTTATATAAAAAAAAACATATCCATGCACAGATGGATATGCAGAATAAGCTTTAATGGATATGATTCATTCATTTTTTACATTTTCAGGCATATAACAATAGATTATCCGGGTTCCCCAAAGTACCAAGGATTGAAATAAAGTTCGTTCGGCGAATAAATCCATTTTTTATACGAGTAACAGCTCTACCAAATAATAGAAAAAGTGTATTTTGAGTTGAGCAAATAATTTTTTTATTAAATATAGTTTATTTATAATAACTTTTATTCTTATGATTTTTTTTAAATTTATAACTATTCCATGAGTAAATCAGACTACATAGTTGATAAAAATATAAAAAAATTCAAATGATCAAAACTAAGTGCTCGTAATATTCATTTTATATATGGGCATAAAAAATTAAAGATGACCATATACAAAAAATTTGATAATGTTGAGATGCTGAGTTGATGGGAAATATGTCCTTTACGAAAAAGCAGAAGCATCGGCATACTGTTAGCGTGATCATGTCAATGTTATAACGCCGACATTTCACAAAAATGCTTAGCATATATGACTTGTATATATGCAGGGTGATGGACCGAAAATCGACCGAAAGTGGACCAGAAGGTTCTGACTGATATGAAGCAGGACAAAAGCCGAGCTTTTCTCCACTATTCATCCTATTTGTATATATTAAATCTGCTTCGTCAATAAGCATAAGGCAAGCAAAATCAGCGCAAATAGTCACGCGTGGGCACAAACCTTTTTGCCTTCTGTGCAAGAGTTTATAGTGATAAATGTTCATACTCTGATGCCATTTCCGCTGGATTAATGGGTCAGTGATAATGCATTGTATCGCGGCGTTGCGCACCATTGCACTTCTGGGCAGCTCTGACCGAGGTATGAAGCTCGAAAACGCGAGTCGTTAGGCGAGCGATAATGAGACCGAGTCCCGCGCTTTTTCCATGATTCCAAGTCGCGTGCGCAACGAGTTGCAATATGAAGAGCCGTTACTGTTTAATGCGTGTCTCAATTTAGTTTTTGTTGGATCAAGAGTCTTTTTGGGTTTATTTTATTTAGATCTTAAGTTTGATGATTTGTCTTGGAGACGTAGAGAATGTTGCTCAATGATGATACTTGGATGAGAAATTCAACAATGTTGAACATTTTTTGGAAAAAAGTAATCAATGCAGTTCACATTTGGAACGAATTTTATTTTTCTATAAAAAAAATGATAATAGTGATCGTTGGGATATAGAAGCATATCTCATGCCCTCCAGGATATTCGGACATTTCTTATGCCGATCGAGATTTACTATTTGATCATAGATTAACACATCGTGAAGCACTTATCATGATTAATAATGAATATATCTTACTACTAGGATAATAGATGACACCTATTTTTGTAACTTGCTCGTGCACTTGACCGAACGCTCAGTTAGAATATATGCCATCATAATAGATTGCTCGATGCAGATTCGCGATGTAATTCACAAAACTCTAGACTGCGGCCATCAATTTTTCACCCAGCTGTATGTCCGACAGCTCGCTGCAACTCACGCGAGAGACGCGAGCGAGCTTGTCGAATTGAAAAGCTGAAGACAAAGCTCGTCATCGAGCCGTTCGACTCGGTTATTGCACATTCCCAAGTCGCACTATGTATATAGGTACGGAGACGCTATGCGAACCAAAGTGACGCGCCGGTCTCATAAATCACGTCGCGGCGTGTCATCGATGGCCCGATCGAGCGTGCAGTTCTCGCTTCGCCCGCGCACCGAGTATAGTTGCTGAGTGCTCCCCTCGTTCCATGCGCTCCGACTGACTTGATGTATCTCCAGCGGAATAGACGAGCTGTACGGGCGAGAAACATTTCCCAGCGCGAACTATTCGTCCGTGACGGAATGAGATTATCATACTTCTAGATGTTGAGTATGACAGAATTAACGTAAATCAAATAGTCGCGAAATCAGACGACATAAACAGGTAGAAATGAGTGATATTGTGACTTTACATGTCACTGGGGTATACCACATATCTCTCACGAGACTTCAAAAAGTCACAGACGCGAAAAAATCAATGCGATTCAGCATTATTCTAAGCCTATTTGAGAGATTTTCAGCTGTATACATTGAAATACCGTTTATTCAAATCATGGAGATTTAATCTATGAACTCATCCATATAGTAAGACGATCATAGAAATGAAGATTGATCGAATTTAATAACTTTTAATACAATGCAATTTTACGCACTAATGCTTCAAGCTAGTTATTATAGTATTAGTGCCTTAAAAATTGGAGAACAGCATTGACTCTACTGTAAACGTTAAAACTTCGAATAGTTCTCGTAATCAGTCGTCGCTGCAATCTCGCATTTTCGTATTGGTGTACTCAACTGTGTGGCGATGCGCATGCGCACCGCTACATCTTTTCGAATTCAGATTGCGTTGCATAACCTAACTATATATTTAATTATTACTGTAACGGTCAACTGGCTCGCGTCTTAGAAAACAAAGTCATTCCTTAGTCATTATAGTTACTTTATCATTATTGTGTATACACACAATGACCGACGCCAATGAGAAAGAACTCGACGAAGAGTTCATTCCCCTAGATATTGTGGAGGCTGCTGAAATGACTGTAAAGAAGAGTATCTCGAGTAAATCACAACAAATCTAGGAGAATACATATAACAAGTTGATGACTTGGCGGACTGAAAACCATATTATTTCATTTGACGAAAGAGTTTTCTTAGCATATTTCAAACAAATGTCTGAGAAAAAAAATTATCACCTTTGTGGGCATATTATTCGATGCTGAGTACAATGGTAAGAACTAATCATGAGATAGATATAACTTCTTATAGTAAGCTTCGAGCCTTCATAAAGCAGACGCAAGCGTAAGTCATCTGCCAAAGAAGGATAATACTCTCGAACCAGATCAAATTGACAAATTCATTTGTGAAGTTCCAGATAATATTTATATATCAACAAAGTAACGTACATATTTACAATCAATATGACCAACTTTCCAGCTGAATGAATAGTTAATTATGAAGATATTTTATATTCACATGTTGATTTTATTTTTGGTCTTCTTGGTGCTTGTCGTATATTGGAATTATATAAAATAGAAATGAAAGATATAACTATCAAAGACTCTCATCTCAGTCAAGATACCAGACACCAAAAATTATAAGCCAAAACGTTTTGTAGTTGAAGAAGATTATTTTGAAATAGTGAAACGTTATATAAACTTAAGACCCACAGGTGCTCAAAATCCATCTTCCAAATTCTTCTTGACTGTACGCAATGGAAAGTGTATCAATTCTTCTATTGGTATCAATATGATTAAAAATATGGGTCATTTCACACCAACTCAGCATGGAAAAAAATTTTTTTTAATTTTTTTTCAGCCAATTTATTGTATATGGTCACCTTACCACTATTTAATTTTTTTAGAATTCTGTACACTTGTCGACTAATATCACACTATAAGAGATAATATATAAAACTTTCCTACTCACAGTGTTTCTCTCCCTCCAGTAGAATTTGTGGCCCTGTACAGCTTATCTGAAATAAATCACAAAGAATCATCTTGCAGAATGACATGTACATAAGTATAATTGAGTTAACTTATCTGAATTTTGTAGCGGCTCAATTGAAAAATTCTGAATCTTATTAAGAATGCCAGCTACAATTCTACCATTCCAAAAGTTTCAAGGTTGGTTGACGCTAACTCAATTTTCATACGAGATGAATCTGTCAGCTCAATAGTCCAATGTACGAATGGGCCAGAACCAATTACGATTTCTTCCAATAAAAATATCAATACCATCAATAGTAAACCAGAACTACCTACGTTTACTGCAGGCGCTGATTCAGTTTTTATTTCAGATGATTTTCATTTCAGTTTTTATTTCTGAAAATTTAAATGACCACACTGATGATGCTGTCTTGGAGCATGATTCCAGAATAAATAAAAGTCAAGATAATGATTTGGCTGATTTAAAAATAGGAAATTTTAATATTGGCAGGTGTGGTGTTCAATAAGTCAAATTCAGACAAATTTGAATATTTTACAACGTTCATTAGTATGGTAGTTATTACGTTATTTTTCTTCAAATTTTATGAGATTAATTTAATTTAGATCAAATAATGAATATACTATAGTATGTTGGAAAATAGTATGTATTTATATAAATACTTAATTGAATATTTTATTGTCAATTAAACGAGCAAGAGTTGTGAATATTAAGTTTGTTATTATCTTTTCTTTGATAAATCATACAAAATGTAAGAAATTGTGAATTATTCTAAAAATAATAATGTAACTATAAGTACGTTCATTTTTTTCAATTATTCCTTCATGTTATAGTTATTTTTCAATGTGTTTGTTTTAGTGGGGGGCTCCGCCCCTGGACCCCTCCCTCGACGGACTGCTGGCTGCGGACTTAACAATGAATGAAACAATGAGCTGCTGACAGTAACAATAAATTACTTATAACATAAAATAATGTATGCAACTCGTGCGTAAAGATTTCCTGCACTCGAATTTCAAAATCGAATTTTATGCACTATTTGCATTAATAGTATTTCGCAATATACTATTAGTCTACCGTGCTTGATCAAAAAGAACTGTCCACGGTGATAGCGTTCTACGCGGGAGTATTAGCGAGTTAAGCTTGCAACTGAACAAACATATGAAAGTAGATAATCAAGCACTATAAGACTCGGCAGTTAAGTTAGACACGAAAAAGACGAAATCTCGTTGTAGTCGACGATGGCGTTGACAGCAAGACTTCTATTGTCCGTGGCGTTCGTGGTGATGAGCTGCGTTTCGGTGGCCGAACCCCACAACTACTTCTTAGGAATTTGGTATCCGACGTCCAAGTTGGTGATTAATCAGAAAATACGACTAGATGCAGTTGACCAATATACGACGGTGGATATTATCAAAACTTGGTCAATTGAAACAATAATCACCAGGTGCGAAATACAGGACATGACTCCAGTTGGACATGTATCCGCCGACGTCACTATCATCTCAACGACTGATAAAGAGTTATCCTTGGAATTCAAGACCAAGAGGGCGATGGCATCTATTACGACGTCCGGATCTACTCGAAATGATAGATATATAATAGCTATAGCAAGTAAAATAGTGTTTTATTTTTCATTGTTTTTGGTATCATCAATAAAGTATTTTCAATCAATAAATAATTTTGCCATTACCAATTATCTAGATTCTGTATCTACCTGCAGTATCAGAGTGTAATTAAACATTAATTGTATTCGAGTAAGTATTTAATTTCTTACTAGAGTAAATTTTTTCTGACATGTCGATTTTTGCACCACTTCACCCATCACAAGCAAGGGACAACAAAACGTAATTTACTATTAGGTACACAGCACAAATGATTCTTTGATTCAAGTAAGAAATTGTACTTAATTTGGAACGGAACATATTTCAGTGAGACTCAAGTCCTTGAAAAGATATTTTGAAATTGAAAAACTTAATTTCAGTACGAATGGATTTTACAAAAATTGAATAAATTTATTTTTTGAATAATTTTAATGGATTAAGTATAAAATTTACTGAAACTAAGGAAGTCCAGCTATTTTTGAACTTCTTTCAAGTACAATCGAATTTCAGTACGGCAACACTTTTAAGAAATCGTTTTTGCTGTGTAGTTCTGGAAAATCAAACAATACTACCATTGGCAACAAGGCTTGCTGATAGTGGATTCATATTGAATGTGTCTCCATGTAAGCATGTCTGTTAGCGAATCTGTAGAAACAGAGCGAGTATTTACCCATTGTTAGTAAATTAGGCAACATTTTTTCCAAAAAAGTTTTGCGTTTACTTGAAAAATGGAAGAGAAGTACGGGTGTATGACAGTAAAATGGCTTCAAATTAAAGTTCGAATTAAAACATAGAAAAGCTTCTCGCAAGGGGAATTATTGTTGAAATAAATATGGAAAAAATAGTTTTCCACCCATTTTTTTCTTCTCTTACAGTGATATTTTATTTCCAAAGGTTACTTCGAGTCCCCGCCAGGTTCTGTTTGGGTATGAATGGGTCAAATTAATTCTATCAGATACCTGAATCTGCTGCTTTTGCCATTATTGCAGTCTTAGGTCTATTCCCAACCTCGATTTACGCCTGTGCAGGCGAATTTGGGGAACAAGCCCACAGTTTTATTTGAAAAACTCATGAATTGAAAAAAACTATTGATTTCTAGTACAACCTTTTGAGGCCTATAAATCGTTTTTTACTGTTAAAAATGTGAAAGAGAAGTGAGTAGGATTATATATAATAATAATAATAATAATAATAATAATAATAATAATAATAATAATAATAATAATAATAATAATAATAATAATAATAAACTATCTACTCAGGATCACTCAAAGCAAAAAAATATATCGGGGCAAAATAAAATGTATTTCGTAGATAGTGGGATCCACGACACGACAATGGACGGTTGCCATAATATGTACATACTATAAAATATCAAAACAATTTCCAGTTATTAAAATTCAAATAATTACTGTGACATGTTGGAGTATCAGGAGCCTAAGAAATGGATGTTTGTTTCATATAGAAAATGAAAACTCTGTAAGTTTTCATGATATGCTCAGTTTCCTGGGATCTCAAGGCTCTAGCAAATTTTTACTGACTAGGAGTAGTCGATTTTTATCTTGGACTTGTGCAGCAAATACCTCAAAATTCATTGGGATGTTGACGCAACAAAATTCAGATAAGTATACTTTTAGCCTATACATATTTCAATCTATTTTTTGAGAGAATGTAGTTCTTTGTAGTTCATTTCATTTTACACCTGAGCTGAGAAGGACTAAAAATTTGATTGAAAGAAGAGTTACGTAAACGAAAAATGAGTATTTTTGTTTTGATTTCATAAAATATGACTTTAGACGACGAGTGATCTGAATTGAAGTTGTCACAGTATAAATTCAAATCTAACGCTAAATTGTTGTACAATCTCACTGTATTTGTTTCCCTTGTACTTGGATACATGTTGCCATTGCTTCAGCACAGAATGAAAAGTCGCAAACCGTGACTTTTTTCAATGGATTTCAAGTTTATCCCAATTTGAGTCAAATATTAGTATGAGTTTGATTGATATAACTGAATTAACTATTTTTATGTGTCTTACGCGATGTTGTATGCAGTAGATTCGATTATTATGTCGACAAATGAAATATAGTGAGGGGAGATACGCCAGAGTTTGATGAATATTGGTGAACCGAATCTCAACTGGTCTCTTAGCGAGCATGAGGCAAATTTTTCCTAGACTTACTGTGAACTGGATGTGAACATTTTTGGTATCAAATCCTATGAAATTTAAGTAAATATTGACTTTTCCACACCGTAACTCCCCCGCCATCATACGGCAATTTTTCCCTGTTGTACAGTGAAATTTCACTATACAACATGGAAAAATCGCCGTATTTGGAACATGTTTGGTTTAGTGGCTGCACAATTCGCCGGTCCCAGTTTTACGAGCAGAGGTTATTAATAATGCAACGATTCATTCCGAAGCCACTTCACCCAGACGTGTATGCGACGATTGGTACATATCTGGGATATCCGCGATTATTAATGACACCCGAGGGAAGCCCCACTCACCGATCCGATGGCATTTCATTACGCTCCAGCGATGGGACGACGTTTTATTGACGTTGCGCAATGGACAGGCTGAAAGCACGAGATTCGTCGATAGAATTGTAATTTTGGGTGTGATTAGAATTTTCTGGTTGATTTTGATGCTATTATTAAGCTGGGCACAGTGAATTAATTGAGAAGACAATCGATCAGATGGGATATTTCATGGCACATGAATGATCTTGGTGAGATTAGAAGGATTGTAATTCATATTAATCTGCTCTGGGAGAACCGATAAAAAAAATTACTATATTTTATGTTTTCATGGATCTCGATCAAATATATACCTATCGATACTGAGTGAAAAAATCGATACTTTCGTAATTTCGTACAATTACGTCGCTCCGATTCGGTTTCAATTAAACCGGCTCCCACCGATGAATAATTCGGTAAGTTTTAAGCGCGCTAATAAATTCCTTGAGCTTTTTAGCTGCAATCAGGAGTAGCCCGTAATTACTAAGAAAACCGACAAGCTTAAGGAGAGGCTAGGTACTGCTTAGATTGAGTAAAAAGTAAATGGAGATCAGAGGAGTTGAATATAGTTGTTGAAATAAGTGAATAACTAAGTCGATAAAGGCCTTGTTATCCATTAATGTCAGAAAGCCGCAGCGTGGGGTTATCATTATCAGTGTATATCCATGCGGAGGAGAGTTTAATTAATCCTTTAAAGGACAATCTTACCCCCGATGTTTATTAACGAGGAAAACAGTGAAGAAAGAGGGGAGAAGGTTGTCTATGCCTCTCTGGTTTCCCTGCTACCGGGGATTTTGTCATTGGAGCTCACAGTTGATAAATTGTAGAAATTTATTTTTCCGTGATCGTGATTCAGTCAATCTGGAGAATCAATATTATCAGCTTTTTGTTTTGAGTGTTCTAGGGGTTTCTTCGAAAAGTTTTCATGGGCCAAATCTTCATACAGGAAGAGAAAGTTGAATATTGATACAGAAAAAAGTCTATCATTCATTTATCTTTATAATTCTTATGTTGGGATGTAGCTACCTGTGGAATTATTTATGTAGAAGTTTCAATTTCGATGAAAATAAATTGTGATTATGAACATGAGACAGAATTGAAATGAGTTGAGGCGTAAGAAATATTAACTTTTCTAGCACTCAAACTTGGATAAAATGCTGTCGGGTGGTGAGGATAAAAATAATAAAATAGTTCTAATCGAAAAATGAAAAATACAGTAGCATAGAACTCGCCTAGACCCATTTTAGTTACATTCACAATTTAAGTCACAATGGATTATTGTGGAGAAAAAAGTAAAAGGCTGAATTTCACGTTCATTCAAATTTTGTGGTTTGTAAAGTTAAACGCAGTTTCTAATCTTCTGCTGGTAATAATGATGTTATCTTCTGCTGTTATATCTGTAGCCTTGAAAAATCTTCTGAATTTCGTACAATTTTTGAAAATGGAAATTATGAGACGTTGAAAAAATAATAAAATTATTAATAACTATGAAATCGTGGGAAATTCGGAAATTTCGAAAAATCATGAAATATTGAAAAAAATTGAGATTTTGGAAATTTTAAAAAATTTTGAAATTTTAGAAATTTTTAGAAATGTTTAATCTATGGCAAAAAGAACTATGGAAAATTTTGAAATGACGATCGCCATGTGTATTTGAGCTCAATTGAGCATTGACCAGGAATTATAGGAAACTTTCTAAAAAACACCTCAGTCACGTTTGCTAGGGAAATAAATAACGAAATCCGCTAAAAATAAAATTTTTACCACATCTCGCCCCGATCACCCTGTGTGAAAAATTTCAGGAAGATTTGATTACTCATCGGAAGGAAGTTCGATGGAGTGTCTCTGTTATAGAAGAATCATGTCATACTGACTCCTAACACCTGTAACACCTGTTGTCAACATTTTCAGCCGGTCAAAACATTTTCTCTCATCATTCTTTTATATATTACCGACAACGTTCCATGGATGCGACGCTGCTGTATAGCCACGCGCATATTTAAGATCCAGATGATGGGTGTTATTGGGTGCCCCTACCATATGATTGTATTTCGCTGCCTCGTCCTCTAGATCAATCATGTAGTGACGCTAGTCTGCTACTTTACTGCCACAGAGTTTAAAGTCAAAAGGTTTTTCGCGCCGCGTGCAGCGCCGCCACGCGTATCTCTCTCGTGTCTCCCCCAGTCCGTGCTCGGTTCCGTTTCGCCATTACGTTTTTCTGTGCGTAAGCTGCCGCAGGGTTTATACACAGTTACTGAAAAATATTGTTTACGAAGGAAATTCCAATTAAGAAATGCCATCGTCAAGGAAACGGAGACGCCAGGATCGCGAGGACAAGAAAATGTTAAAGAAATTACGTCGTCTGAAGAAACAGATAAAGCGACGATCGAGGAGATCGAGCTCAAGCTCCTCAACGAATACATCATCGACGCCGGAGAGGTCTCGCTCGCGAAGCCGATCCCCCAAACAACCGAGCCACACTTCTCGGCAAAATCGAGAGAGTGCATCATCCACACCACCTGGTAAGGTTCAGAGGCCTCGATCACGATCCGATTCGCGATCCCGCTCGAGAAGCGAGACGCCTCAAAAATATAATACTCATCGCTCTGAGAGTTCGCAAGGCGGAAGCCGACATTCCCGGAATTCGCCACACAGGGAAAGCGAAGAACGTCGTCAGAAAGAGGCGTCAGTCGCAAACAAAAACAACGAACGTGACCCGCGAGGCACGCCGACGAAAAATCGTACCAATGGTGAACATAACTCGAGAAGTGTGTCCCAGTCAAATAAAGAAAATAATGCGAACATAACCAATACAGAAGGCGACAAACCGACAGAGTCAGCTAAACCGCCCGCATCGGCAGATGGTAAAACAGGAGGCGAAGAAAAAAGCATGCCAGATGACTTTATCGAATTATTAGGGGATGACAAACTTGAAGAGGCAGTAGATGGCCCTGCGATTGATGACACCATCGCCAATAAGTGGGCAAAAATATTAAAACAGGGACTGCCAAAAGAGGTAAAACAGAACCTCATTAAAAAATATCCCATCCCTAAGAATTGCCAAACATTGAAAGCTCCTATACTCAATGCGGAGGTTAGAACTCTGCTCACCACTGGGCTCAAAAAAGACTTTTATCAAGTCATAGCTCAAAATCAAATTGGTGTGGCAACTGGCATTTTGGGTTGCGCTATAAGCCACATAATGAAAATGGAAAAAACCGAAGCTAGCTCAGCAGCATTCGAAGCTGTGAGTGATGCATGTAGACTTCTAGCTGACCATCACCATAACATTTCTGTAACGAGGAGGAATTTTGTACTACCAGCACTTGACTTGACGGGGAAAAATGTGGCTCAAGAATCCCCCATCGAAGTACAATTATTTGGTGATAATTTCTCTGAAAAACTTAAGTCAGCTAAAGAAGTGAAAAAATCCGCTAAAGATATAGCCAAGTCGAATTCTCAAAAAGAGAAAAATTACTCAAATTCTCGTAAGACAAGTTCAACACCTCTAAAACAGCAGTCTGGCTCAGCTTTAAACTGGAAAGCCCCCTCCTCAAGGAACCTAACGAGCTTACGTCGAGAGAGTGAGGCGAAAATTCCATATGCTCGCAACGAGAACAAGAAATATTATCCAAAGAAATAGTTGCAGAGGTAAGCATCAAACTTGCAGGTAGATTGAGAAATTACAGGAAAGCATGGGAGGAAATCACCCATGATCCATTCATTCTCTCATCTATAACTGGATATGAGATTCCATTTATCGAACCGCCCTGGCAAGCAGCACCTCCGCCTGATCCAAAATTTTCACCGCAAGAGCTTGAAGATTGCCGAATGGCAATAGAAGCATTGCTTGTTAAAGGCGCTATATCTAAATGCGAAAGCACACAGGGGGAATTTGTGTCTACATATTTTCTACGGAAAAAGCCATCTGGTGAATCTCGTTTCATATTGAATTTGAAAAAATTAAATGAATTCATAGACCCACCACACTTCAAAATGGAAAATATAAAAAATGCAATAAGATTACTGGAGAAGGATAATTACATGGCATCAATAGATATTAAAGATTCTTATTTTCTGATACCAATAGCTAAAAACCATAGAAAATTTCTCAGATTTCGTTTTGAAGGTGTGCTCTACGAATTTGAATGCTTACCGTTTGGCTTATCAGTTGCACCTTATGTTTTTACCAAATCATTGAAACCTGTCATGGAATGCTTGAGATCGAAGGGCTTTATATCTGTAATATACCTAGATGATTTTTTACTAATAGCAAGAACGAAAGAAGAATGTAAGCAGAATTTGAAAATTACCAGAAAATTACTGATCCGTTTGGGATTTATTCTAAATACTAAAAAATGTCAATTAATCCCTAGCAAACAATGCACGTTCTTGGGATTTGTACTTGATAGTAAAGATTACAGCATATATCTTACTCAAGAAAAGCGAGTAAAAATTTTGAATTTTACCAAAAATCTTTGCAAATTAGAATCGAGTAAAATACGTGACGTAGCAAAATTGATCGGCACTCTAATCTCAGCATGTCCAGGTGTTAAATATGGATGGCTCTACACAAAACAATTAGAAAGAGAAAAATTTCTAGCCCTCAAAATTGCAAACAATAATTATGATAGAAAAATGAAAATTACTCATGGAATGAAAGAAGATTTAGATTGGTGGATCAGAAATGTAGCTCATGTCAAAAATTCCATTCGAGACAACGTTTATAAATGTGAAATATTTACTGATGCCTCTTTAACTGGCTGGGGTGCTGTCTGCAAAAATGAGAGATTGAATGGATGGTGGGGCGTCGAAGATCTTGATGAGCATATAAACGTTCTAGAACTTCGAGCGGCCTTTTTCGGTTTGAAGTGTTTTGCTAAACACCTTAACAGTTGCGAGATACTATTACGTGTAGACAACACTACAGCTATGGCAAACTTAAATAAAATGGGAGGTATCCAAAGTGAAAAACTCGCAAGTCTTAGTAGAGAAATATGGAAATGGTGTGAAGATCGGGACATCTGGATTTTTTCTTCATATATAAACACGAAAGAAAATACAATAGCAGACAAAGAATCTAGAATTGCATTCAAAGAGACTGAATGGGAAATTTCACCCAAAGCATTTACAGAAATAGTACAAAAATTCGGAACATTCGACATCGATTTATTCGCTTCAAGAGCGAATACTAAATGCGACAATTACATTTCGTGGAAAAAAGATCCAGATTCCATAGCTGTAGATGCTTTCACCGTCCCGTGGAACAAATACTATTTTTATGCTTTCCCACCATTTTCGGTTATACTCAGAGTTTTACAAAAAATTAGAGTGGATAGAGCAGAAGGAGTAGTTGTCGTACCATGGTGGCCTACCCAACCGTGGTTCCCGATATTCATGCAATTGAAAACGTCAGAGCTGAAAAGGTTCGAACCAGCTACAGATTTATTAATCTCTTCTTTCAGAGAACATCATCCACTATCGTCCAGCCTTTCCCTGGTGGCCGCGAAGTTATCAGGGAAGCGTACATGAGAAGAGGCTTTTCCGAGGAAACTACTCAAATTCTATTATCATCCCTCCAAGATAGCACCTTGAAACAATATGAAAAAGCTATCAATCTCTGGTGGAATTTTTGCAGAGAAGCAAATACTTCTGTTTTTGAAATGGACACCATCAAAATTACAAAATTTCTCACTGATTCGCAACTAAGAAACAAGTCTTATAGTACGTTGAACACATATCGAGCAGCACTGTCGTTATTGGATATGAACGATATAGGGAAAGACCTAACGCTTTCCAGATTTTTCAAGGGCCTATCAGTGCAAAAACCACAAACACCAAAATATGACTCCATTTGGGATCCGGAGCCAGTAATAAAGTTCCTCGAAAAACAACATCCTAACGAATCTATTTCGATGGAAATGCTTACGAAAAAATTAGTTACTCTTCTTGCATTAATCTCAGCACAAAGAGTCCAAACAATTTCCAAAATTTTAGTAGAGAATGTAGAAATATTTGAAAATTATATACAGATTAAAGTACCAGACCGAGTCAAAACATCTGGCCGGAATAGAAACCAACCTCTGATTAACATACCAGTTTTCAAAGATCAACCAAAAATTTGCGTCGCTTCAGTGTTGAAAACATACTTAGAAAAAACAAACGGAATTCGAAATGAATGTAAGAAATTATTCATCACCTACAAAAAACCTTATCACGAAGCATCGTCACAATCGATAAGTCGATGGATCAAAGCTACGTTGCAAGCTAGTGGAATTGACACCAAAATCTTCACTGCTCATAGCACACGACACGCAGCTACTTCAGCAGCTGCCCGAAATGGAATCAATATAGAAACCATCAGAAAAACCGCAGGCTGGACTGAAAAATCAACAGTTTTTACACGGTTTTATAATCGACCACTAGCTGCATCACGAAACTTCGCTTCAGCAATCCTGAGGAAATCATAACATTATTCATTATTCCTGTGAGATCATAAATAAAGTCTGAATCAAATCTATAGCCATAGCTCATTTGATCAGCTCATTAATTCATTCGCATTCTGAAGTCTCAAATCGCAGTTATAAGCTTTAAATAACTACATGATTGATCTAGAGGACGAGGCAGCGAAATACAATTGACAGATCGGGCGAACTTACCTGTAAGTGAAGACCGATCGTAATTGTGTGAGCTGCCTCGTCCGAATAGATCAAGCGCCCTCCCAGAAGTTTCCCAACCCTACTGATAAATAACATGCGATTTGACCCACGAAACTTTAAAATATAATGGCGAAACGGAACCGAGCACGGACTGGGGGAGACACGAGAGAGATACGCGTGGCGGCGCTGCACGCGGCGCGAAAAACCTTTTGACTTTAAACTCTGTGGCAGTAAAGTAGCAGACTAGCGTCACTACATGATTGATCTATTCGGACGAGGCAGCTCACACAATTACGATCGGTCTTCACTTACAGGTAAGTTCGCCCGATCTGTCAATTATTCCGTCATTTCATTCGGTATTCAAGCTGTCTTTACGCGTCAATGAGGCACTGGGTGCATTTTTTCATCAAATTTCACTTCCTATTACCTACTTGTTTAATTTCGGAAATACGATCGGAAGCATAAGCTCTCAGTAATGATTCATGATATTTTGTAAATTCACCACGAATTCAGTACCACTTTCCAATAAATTGTGAAAATTTTCATGATAAATTCGAGTGCAACGGAAGATTTCTTGAATGATTTATTCCTCAATTGGGAAAATATTTGAGAATCTTCATTCCTGATTAAATATTAGCTACTGAGAAGATGGGCGATATGAGCTTCCAACAGCGGATATGTAAGTATGCTTAGATGTTCAGAAGCGTACAAGCTTCTTCCTCTCCAATGAAGTAATTTTAATAAAATAACAAATAAATGCCTGTTTGATTGATACCAAAAATGCCTCAGAATGGAGTGATAACAAAAATTAGCGGCATGAGTTCCGAATCCAAATCATATTCCAAGTTTAAATTATGAAAGTTTAATATGTAATCCAGAATTTTTTAAATATACGACTAATTCAATGATTACACAGCCACACAAAAAAAAAAAAGTTTTCGACGCAGGGGGTTTGACTATGTCTACTATATGTTTTCGGGGTTGCTGAATCCGAATCCGAGGTCGGTTTGAACCCTGCAGGTCGAGGTTTGGCCATAACCTCAAAAAACCTAGTGAATTAGAATTTCCAGGACATTTTAATTTCTATAACTGTATAAATTGTACAGTAAACGTCTAAAACCTCTAAACCCATAACCGAATAACACCATAAGCCCATAACACCATAAGCTCTGGACGTTGTTTGGCCATAACCTCAAAAAGCCTAGTAAATTAGAATTTCCGGGACATTTTGATTTCTATAACTGTATAAATTGTACAGTAAACGTCTAAAACCTCTAAACCCATAACCGAATGGAACCATAAGCACATAACACCATAATCTCTGGACGTTGTTTGGCCATAACCTCAAAAAACGTAGTAAATTAGAATTCCCAGGACATTTTAATTTCTATAACTGTATAACTTGTACAGTAAACGTCTAAAACCTCTAATCCCATAACCGAATAACACCATAAGCCCATAACACCATAAACTCTGGACGTTGTTTGGCCATAACCTCAAAAAACGTAGTAAATTAGAATTTCCAGGACATTTTAATTTCTATAACTGTATAAATTGTACAGTAAACGTCTAAAACCTCTAATCCCATAACCGAATAACACCATAAGCCCATAACACCATAAACTCTGGACGTTGTTTGGCCATAACCTCAAAAAACGTAGTAAATTAGAATTTCCAGGACATTTTAATTTCTATAACTGTATAAATTGTACAGTAAACGTCTAGAACCTCTAATCCCATAACCGAATGGAACCATAAGCCCATAACACCATAAACTCTGGACGTTGTTTGGCCATAACCTCAAAAAACGTAGTAAATTAGAATTTCCAGGACATTTTAATTTCTATAACTGTATAACTTGTACAGTAAACGTCTAAAACCTCTTCTTGTGACAGCGTAGTTCGAGTTATATTGTTATAGGATACTACGGCTCGAAAATCTGGGGTTACAGGGTTATATGGGCATGTTGTTATTAGGTTATAAGGTAATATATTGATAAGTTTGAAGGTTAACTTTGTCGAACCCCATAAACCCAAAGGATTTTATACAGTTTGAATTATTTGATTATAAGCCTAGGTGATTATATAATATAGTATAACGGGATTGTGAGGTTATGCGGTTATGATGTTATGGGGTTATGGTGTTATGGGGTTATGATGTCATGGGGTTGTGGAGTTATGTGCTTATAGAGTTAGAGGTTTTAGACGTTAACTGTTCAAGTTATATAGTTATATACAATGCATAGTTCTGAAAATTCAAATTTACTAGGTTTTTTGAGGTTATGGCTAAACAACGTCCACAGTTTATGGTGTTATGAGCTTATGGTGTTATTTGGTTATGGGTTTAGAGGTTTTTGACGTTTACTGTACAAGTCATACAGTTATATAGAAATTAAAATAATCTGGAAATTCTAATTTACTACGTTTTTTGAGGTTATGGCCAAACAACGTCCAGAGATTATGGTGTTATGGGCTTATGGTTTCATTCGGTTATGGGTTTAGAGGTTTTAGACGTTTACTGTACAATTTATACAGTTATAGAAATTAAAATGTCCTGGAAATTCTAATTTACTAGGCTTTTTGAGGTTATGGCCAAACAACGTCCAGAGCTTATGGTGTTATGGGCTTATGGTTTTATTCGGTTATGGGTTTAGAGGTTTTAGACGTTTACTGTACAAGTTATACAGTTATAGAAATTAAAATGTCCTGGAAATTCTAATTCACTAGGTTTTTTGAGGTTATGGCCAAACCTCGACCTGCAGGGTTCAAACCGACCTCGGATTCGGATTCAGCGACCCCGAAAACATATAGTAAAAATAGTCAAACCCCCTGCGTCGAAAATTTTTTTTTTTTTGTGTGGCTGTGTTATTAATCAATTTTGATTTCTATCTTGTTTTGAATATCATAACTTCAATATTCATTCCATACCATTCCTTCATAACATATTCAATGAAATAAGAGCTTTTATATATATACTGTACATTATATCAAGATGACTTATAGTTTTCCCAAGCCGCTTGTGCGTCACTGTGTTGCTCAGGAACACCGTCTGACCATAACACACAACGCCGCACAGCGACAAACAAGTAGCCTGTGGCAGCTTGTGCGTTGTGCTTGTGGATAGAATATAATTCATGTTTAGGCCTACAATTGCGAGAAAGAGAGTTCATTTTATGCTCAAGTATATCAATATATTGTCATCATTGCAAAATCGGTCACTATCAGAACTGGAGAAAATAGTTCCATATGCATTGTGAATGGAAACACCCACAACCCCCTAGTAATGTATAAAAAGAAAGTTCAATTATTGATATCCCATTATCATTATTCTACGTAATTACATCTAGTGATATCTTATATCAACGAAAAAGGGAAAATCTATTGATCCGACCCGATTCGTTCTTCGCCTTTGAGGAAAACCGCTAGCATTAGCGTTAACCGATTATTTATTGACCGAGAAAGGTCAATATCTGAAATTCTTTAAATTTCATATACCAGCTTCTAGAGCAGCGCCGCGTCGCGGCCCGTGGCATGGAATATTGTTGGTAGTACAAAATAAAGAGAAAAAAAAAAACATTTTGACTGGTTGCGAATGTTGTGAAAGTTTATTTTTCGCGTTTTTTCAGTAATTTCGACTTTATATCTGATTTCGCTCTAGTGAGTGAGAATTTTTTCAAATCACTGAAACTTGGCCAAAAAATCGAACGTCTTACCATAATTCTTTGGCATTTCACCTTCATCATTCAATTTATATTTCTACCATACGTCCTTTTTATCAATTTTTTATTTTTCACGAGTTTGCCTAGTATATGGCACCCTCCGAATCATTGATTTTTCTCTCGATTTTGTGAGTCTAATAACCGAGAAAGACAACCTTTTAAAAAGAGCATTACTTGGCGTAGAAAAGCCCCAACCAGATATTGTTCGGCTTATTTTGAAGCTATTGAGTAGATTATTCATTTTTCACCAGCAACATTTAAAAATTCACATTCAATGCAATGTAATGTCTCTTTGCGCGTAAGTATCGCATATTGGGTACACCTTCCATACATTAGAGGATCAATTCAGTGCACGGCTGCATAATGAATGAATCAAAACATTTCAATAGCGATGATTTTGAGTCTTGGAAGACGATACTCAATACGCGAACGAATTTCCAATGACGTATTTCATTTCAGCTTATCTAAATTATTCTGTAATGAAATGATTATTAAGTAAAGATTTACGTTGAGCTAATACATGAATTTCACATAAGTTATGAGTGAAAGATTAATCATGTTCAATCCTTTAGTTACGTTTTCCGAAGAAAATCGGTGATATGAACCAATCAATGAGTTTCATGTTTCTTATTATCAGTATTAATTGTTATCATATTGGTAAAATGTCATCGGGAATTGTATATTAACATTTTATATACGATAATTTCCTGCTAAAAGTTTCTATTGATTTTTATAGGTTATGGTCACGTGCGCAAGGGAAGAATCTATGGAGGAATTTTTGACAAAATAGAGAATGTGCCATATATGGTAAATAAAGAAGTATATTGTGCAACTAGAGGCGGAAGTTGGCTATTTATTTCGAGACTGAGATCATTTAGAACACGAATTGGAGTCGAGGGCACCAAAGAGGTCCCGGGACAAAGGCGAATGTAATATTATTACACGAGCCATGTGCCTCTACTTGCACACCGCATTTTGCATTCTCGAAGAGAAAGCTTTGTGTATTTCAACGGGTCCATTAATTCACTTTTTCAATCATATATTGGATAGTCATACTTTGATTGGCAAAATTTCATAGTAAGAGAGAATTATTTGTTCCAAACTTCCAGAACAAGCTCAAAATTAGCGATTGTCAATCTAGTTCACATGCGTAGACGTGAGTTTTAGGTACATATTGAGAAAATTAGTTTTACTTCATTGAATTTACTTCAATCAAGGTAAATACCTGTTTGAGACGTCATACCTGTTCCTGTGAAAAATGTTCTTTTTACTTCCATTACTTATTTCATCATTTCACTTTAACACTTATTTATTCTAAATTTTTTATTGAAAATCCGTCGTAAAGCTTGATGGCAATTCAATTGATCATACATTTTATAATCGACTTAATTTTTTTAACATCTCTGATTGATATTGATATCCCTTTTTAAATTTCATAAAAGATTTAGAAAGGCCTATTTCGAAGAAATTCGATTTATAAACAATTGAATTAATAATAATTAAAAAATGTGTAAAATTTACAGGCTCAAATTACACGATATGGTGTACAGGTATGTGGAGCAGCCATCATCTCGAATCAATGGTTACTCACTGCTGCTCATTGTGTGAAGTAGGTATAATTCTTATTCTCCAAATTCAAATTAGTAAAAATTGCGTATCTTATGAAAGATAATGAAATTTTACTTATTTTACTATTAAATATTTACTTTTTACTCATCAAATTCTACAAATAAATTGAAGTGTGTTTTATCTATTTTAACATTAAACTACATTTTTATAGTAACCAATCATATGTTATTTACAATAAAATAACCGACATTCTTTTTTAACAGTGATGCTCAACGCTTCTCAGCTGTCACTGGTTCTGTTAGGCGTAAACTAGGTGGTCCAGAACAGACGATTTCTCGAATTATTATCCATGAAAAGTTTAATCCAAAAACTCTCGATAATGATATAGCATTGATTAAGGTACTGTGTGTAATTTATTCATAAAATGTGGGATGATAGTAAATTCTGTAATTAATTCTAAACACAGACTATATTACTAAATCTAACTAATATCTCTATATAATTATCTTCCATCATGACAGTTGACTGAAGCAATTAAGTTCAATTCTGTACAAAAATCTGTATCTCTTGGAACCACTCCCCCGAACGTTAATGAAGAAGTGAAGGTTTCCGGCTTCGGAAGGAGAGGGGTGAGTTTCATGATCAACAATGATGAATAAACTGAGAAATATTAAAGGCTAGATCATCATCACCGTGGACGTCGCCACAAGCATAATCCATCCCTTTTAACTTCTAACACAAGTTTCATTCCTTTATTGCACCTCATCCTGACAGATATCTATTCTAATTCTCTAGTACTCTGAAATTTCAATCCTTGAAAATCGGTACAGAAAAAATGTTGTCAAATGTCGGAGAACCGAGGTGGAAAATAAAAGAATACGGAAGTCGGTGAATGGAAGTTAGAAATCAGTAATGTTAATTTCAATTTAGAGAAGTTGAGTCATATAACCTCATAAAGTATGAGGGTCAGGAAACGTGAGTCTGAAAACTGTAATGAAAAAAAGGAACTTTTATCCTTTGACTTTTAACTTTTGAGAATGAAAACCATATCACAAAATAAAAGTGGGGGGTTAGTGAATGAAGCGACTAGTATGGTACCTGCTCCAGCCCCTCTTCAATCCCAGTGAAACTAGAAAACAAAAAAAGTTTTATTGAATATTCGTTCTAGGTAAATGCACCAAGGGCCTCTCATGTCAAATCTACAAATATCTTCGTCATCGACAGCAGTGATTGTAGAGACAAGTACATAAAAAATATTACAGATAATATGTTTTGTGCCAATTCACGGCTATCCGACGCTTGTGAGGGTGACTCTGGTGGTCCAGCTGTTATCGATGGAAAGCTGGCTGGTATTATATCTTTTGGGGAATATTGCGAAAGTAACGGATATTATCCTGGTGTGTATACTAAGGTGTTCAACTACCATAAGTGGATTTCATTTAAAACTGGAATCAAAATTTAAATTACATTCTCTGAGAAAAACTTGTCTTACTGTAATCAAACGTCTGCAATATTTTTCCAATCGTAACCTCTCAAAAGCTAATAATTTTGGGATCGGGGAACTCTTGCATTCGTAGTATTATACCCTTATTATAATCCATGGGATGACATATTTTAGATTGCCATAATAAATTGTTTTAAATTGAACGGTTATAGATATGTTACTTTTAATACATTGCAAATGAAATAGTTTTAATTCGATATTTATCTCATTCCATTACATGCTACCCAAAGTCAACTATATATTACTATATTGAGAAGAATTGAAATATCTATGGTAAATTATAGTTATATAAAAGACATTATGCTCATAGATTTGGTCAATTTTACCGACTGAATATGTGAAACTAATAAAAAAACCGCTGCCAAGTGCCTCAGCAGTATGCTTTCTCAAAGTATTGCAATTGAACCTCAACTTGCATTAATCACCACTCTTTGAGAAAGCAAAATGAACCTCTAACTCATTTCCTCCACTCTATAGTAACGGTTGCTATGGTAAATATCCGAGCTTCGGTGTTCTTACTTCTTAGTCGTCAACAGTTCCGAAAATAGACCTCTAACTGACTTTTCCCACTCCATAGTAACGGTTGCTAAGGACGTAAACAATGGTTGCTATGGTAAATGTCGGAGCTTCGATGTTCTTACTTCTTAGTCACCAATAGTTCCAAAAATGGACTTCAAACTGACTTTTCCCACTCCATAGTAACGGTTGCTAAGGACGTAAACAACGGCTTGCTATGGTAAATGTCGGAGCTTCGACGTTATTACTTCTTAGTCATCAATAGTTCCGAAAATGGACCTCCAACTGACTTTTCACACTCCATAGTAACGGTTGCTAAGGACGTAAACAACGGTTGCTATGGTAAATGTCGGAGCTTCGATGTTCTTACTTCTTAGTCATCAACAGTTCCAAAAATGAACCTCCAACTGACTTTTTCCCATTCCCTAGTTACGGTTGCAACCGATATAAACACCGGTTGCTAGAAACATCAACAATGGTTTATACGGGAAAGGTCTCTTTGATTGTTATAACCCATAAATATAAAACCCAAATGATCATTACATGAATTATATGGAACTATCGAAACACGTAGAAGTATGGAATCAACAACGATGTGCTGACGAACTCGGTACATCTGCCGTGACCGCTGGGCAAAATTTCAGACGATCACATTCCTTCGAAATCTGAAGCATTGTATCTCCATAGCACGGTTGCTAGGAAATAAACAATGGTTGTTCCAAAATGAATGTCTTATATTCTCACGATCGTCGGAAAAATTCAACCCATCGTGCATTGATGATGATTTTGGAGCTTTTTCAAAAACACGTTAGCAACGGTGCTAGAAAAAAAACAACGGAATTGGCTAAATTAACTCGACCGAGATTTGCGGCATAACCTGTGTCAAACAGGACGATCGACAGTTCTTCGAGATTATCGTACGAAAAAATGCACTACGACGTACGTACACGTACGTACGACTAATACGACATAATACAGACATTTTCGATTCCATGTTTTTCGACCCGTAGATACGAAAATGGGTCGAGTCCGATTCGTGGGTCGATTTTTACCCTTACAAACTTTCTCTTTGGAAAGCAACGCTGCCAAGTGCCTCAGCAGTATGCTTTCAAAGTATGCAATTGAACCTAACTTCTAATCACCACTCTTTGAGAAGCATTCTATTCTCCACCCATAGTAACGGTTGCTGAGAGAAACGGTTGCTATGTAAATATCCGACTTGTTCTTATCTAGTCGTCGTTGAATGAACCTCTAACTGACTATCCACCCTAGCAACGGTTGCTAATGGACGTAAACAAGTAAATGTCGGAGCATTGCTACTTCTTAGTCATAACAGTTCCAAAAATGACTTCAAACTGACTTTTCCCACTCCATAGTAACGTTACTAAGGACGTAACAACGGTTGCTATGGTAAATGTCCGTGCTTCGATGTTCTTACTTCTTAGTCATCAACAGTTCCGAAAATGGACCTCCAACTGACTTTTCCCATTCCCTAGTTACGGTTGCAAGGGATATAAACAACGGTTGCTAGAGACATCAACAATGGTTTCTACGGGAAATGTCTCTTTGATTCTTATAGAATCCCATAAATATACAAACCAAATTGATCATTTATCATGAATTATATGGGAACTTATCAAAAACACGCTAGCAATGGTTGCCATGGAAATAAACAACGGATGTTGCTGAACACCGAACTCGGTTCACATCTTCCGGAGACCGACCTGTGTGCAAAATTTCAGGACGATCTGACCATTCCTTCGAAAGTTATTGTACGACAAAAAAAAGTCAGTCTGAAGCTGAATTTTGTATCTCCATAGCAACGGTTGCTAGGGGAATAAACAATGGTTGTTCCAAAATAGATGTCTTATCGATTCTCATCGATCGTCGAAAGAATTGGAGACCCATCGTGCATTGCTGATGATTTTTCGAGCTTTTATCAAAAACACGTTAACAACGGTTGCTAGAGAAATAAACAACGGATTTGGCTGAAAATTGAACTCGACCGAGATTTTGCGGCGACTAACCTGTGTGCAAAATTTCAGGACGATCGGACAATCCCTTCGAAAGTTATCGTACGACAAAAAAAAAGTGCACGTACGTACGTACATACATACAGACATTTTCGGATTTCCATGTTTTTCGACCCGTAGATTACGAAAATCGAGGTCCCGAAGTCCGATTCGATGGGTCGATTTTTACCCCATTACAAAGCTTTCTCTTTGAGAAAGCAAAAATCGAATAAATTACTCCGAATCGTCGTCCGATTGATAAATACTACATAAGACTCTAAAGATCGTTAATCTTCGTTATTTAAAGAGACAAAATCATTAAAAAAGACGGTAATTTGACGCCTGTTTGATTTGAATTGAAAATGGAATGTATTATATCCTAAAACATACAAAGTAATGATAATGGAATCTGAGAAGCACACTTGATCAAATTCTTAGGTCATGAAGAGAATATCAATTGCCGATATACGGGAAGCTATTTCAGCTATAAATAAGAAACTGCTCATGTAAAGATACTCTCGCATTCCCGAACAAGTCAGCAACATGAATCCGACATTAGGTATCTTCTTGTTTCTGGTTATAAGCTGGAACTGTTGTTATTCTGGTGAGGTTTTCTCTTGAATTGAATAAGTTGGAAACATATGTTAAACAACATTTATTGACTTGATTTTTTCTCCATTGATTTTTCCAGTCAATGGTTCCCCACGCAAGGGAAGGATCTACGGAGGATATTATGACTATATGAGGAATGTGCCATACATGGTAAATAAAATACGAATTTATTTTACATAACTATATATTTCACTTCAGTAGAAGAAATAGTATAATTACATTACATTACATTACATTACATTACATTACATTACATTACATTACGATAATTTCGATGTTAGAACTTCGATTTGAATTCATCTATTTTAGAACTGGAATATGGATTGAATGAAACGTGTATATTGCATTATGAGCTTCCATTATTAAGGGATTTTATATATACTCCATACCCATCAAAGAACAAATATTCATTATGGGATACAAAAATTAATTTTCAAATAACAATAAATATTAAAACTTTCCTGTATGGGTCCATGTAAATTCAAAGAGTAAGTTTGAATATCACAGAAACTCTCAGATAAAATTGCAATATAGAAAAAGGCTAAATATAGAATCATTTAGAATTTTCATTACTAGCTCTTCGAAGGTTGTTTGTCGTAAGGGCAAAATTACCTGTGACACCCAAATTAGGTTCCGCAAGCTGTTCTATGCCTAGATGCATACAATTCTAAAAATCTTCAGACTTCATGCTCTCGTTGACTATTTATCTTAAATGATATTTATAACAAATTTCTATAGAGGAATCGTTTCTTAATAAATGGTAAATCAAGGGCCTAGTTTGGGTATTACAGGCAATTTCGACAAGCAACTTTAAAATAGCTGGAAATTAAATTTCTATCGGCTTGGAACTTGAAGGTTTCTGTGATATTTAAATATACCTTCTCAGTGGAATACATTGAATATCCATGTAAACACTCATGTAAAGTAGTTTTAAAATATTTCTTATTTGAAATTTAATTTTCGTATTTCACAGTAAGAAGCATTTTTGCCACAGTGGGAGAAAAGTGGCACTTTTCTTTGGCGTTCACGAAGACTAGCCCTTATCTTCCGCTGGAGGCAAAAAATAGCATATGCCCCTTGCTCATCTAGGCTACTTCGGCACGCGTAAACTTACGATGCTTCGCTCGGGTCGCAAACGTTTATCGTGCCGAAATTGCCTAACCTCGCGCAGGTGCATAATATACTTTTCTTTGGTCTGAGATGTACCTATATCACCCTCTAAAAAAATCTGATAGATTATTGAATTTAATGTAAGTCACAAAATGAAAATAACAAAAGTTTAAAATACATGAATATTTTCAGGCT